>OW203673.1:8007500-10507500 GCA_934044485.1 Apeira syringaria
GGGTGCACATCGTTAGAAATATTTTTTTTTTTTTTAATTCTTTGATTTTGCACACATATTCCGTCCAGAAATTATGAAACGGACGCAACAGTTTTTGGAAATTATTCTGATTCGCCGAAATCACTTCCGGTCTATCTGCTACATTTACTGGATTTTACATATAGCTCGAATCCAATGCATTCAGGTAGCATTCCTCGAGCTATGTGTATAGCCAGCTTGTAACTATATTATCAATGAAGAAAAAATTAAAATGAGGAAAGCTGGGCGGGTTCCGCATGCTTTGTTGTTTGAATGACCACCTAAGGCGACTAAGTAACTGCCCATATTATGCTCACTGTTACGATCTGGCAATGATAAGGGGATTCTAACGCGACCGAAATCGACTAGATATACTTCTGGTCGTTTCTGCGGGCTAAAAAGGATTAATCAACAACGACTCTTGAGTCGAGAAGTCGAGAGTAGACTAATGCTATTCTTATTGAAAAGTAAAGATAACTTTCTTGTTTCCATTAATTATTAAATAATTTTAACTACCGACTACGTTCTGAGCGATATGAGCTACTTTTATCCCGAAAAAAGTATAGTTCCCGTGGGATAATTGAGGTAGTGGGAAAACCTTAATCCACGCGGTTGAAACCTCAGGCGCTTCTAGTCGTTTATATATTTTAAATAAAATAATCTGGTTTTTTTCCGATAACGCGTCCTATAACTAGTATTAATTAGCTTATGTATAGAACATTTATGGAACTTCTTGGTCTAGCATTGCATAAAATTTGTATGACCTTTAAGAAAATGACTGTATGTTCTTTATTTATAAATAAATAAATAAAGCATGCGGCACCGACGTAAGTCGCTAGTTTATCTGTGTTTTATCGGATACACTTCGGGCTCTGGAGTTACGTGATTTGACTCCGCCATCATCATTCCATCTGAGATCGACCAGACGGACGGCAATGCGAGACGTCTATGCATGGTAGACGTTCCAACATATCGCACAAAGCGTTTTGCTTCCACATTCATAGTGCATACAGCTAATGAGTGGGTTTCACTTCCTAAATCTGTGTTTCCGTATAAATACATCTGGGTATCTTGAAGTTGCGAGTGAATAGGTATCTTTTAGGCAGGCGAGTACCATCGTAGACCGCATCATCACTTAGCATCGTGTGAAATGCTAAGTGACAATGCGCCTATATCGCTTGCCTATTCCCAATAAAAATAAGAAAAGTGGCAGTCTTTGGGAACTGCCGATAGAAGTGAAAACTACATGATACTCGCATGTAGTTTCTAAGCTAACATGGAAAGCGTGCGGTGACGATGACGCGAGTTCCACGCTCTATTTTCACCCAAAAAGTACATATATATAGTTAGTGTAGGCACATATAGCTCAATGAAAGCATGCGGTGACAATGACGCGAGTTCCACGCTCTATTTTCACCCAAAAAGTACATATATATATAGTTAGTGTAGGCACATATAGCTCAATGAAAGCATGCGGTGACAATGAAGCGAGTTCCACGCTCTATTTTCACCCAAAAAGTACATATATATAGTTAGTGTAGGCACATATAGCTCAATGAAAGCATGCGGTGGCAATGACGCGAGTTCCACGCTCTATTTTCACCCAAAAAGTACATATATATATATAGTTAGTGTAGGCACATATAGCTCAATGAAAGCATGCGGTGACAATGAAGCGAGTTCCACGCTCTATTTTCACCCAAAAAGTACATATATATAGTTAGTGTAGGCACATATAGCTCAATGAAAGCATGCGGTGACAATGAAGCGAGTTCCACGCTCTATTTTCACCCAAAAAGTACATATATATAGTCAGTGTAGGCACATATAGCTCTATGAAAGCATGCGGTGACAATGACGCGAGTTCCACGCTCTATTTTCACCCAAAAAGTACATATATATAGTTAGTGTAGGCACATATAGCTCAATGAAAGCATGCGGTGACAATGAAGCGAGTTCCACGCTCTATTTTCACCCAAAAAGTACATATATATAGTTAGTGTAGGCACATATAGCTCAATGAAAGCGTGCGGTGACAATGACGCGAGTTCCACGCTCTATTTTCACCCAAAAAGTACATATATATAGTTAGTGTAGGCACATATAGCTCAATGAAAGCATGCGGTGACAATGACGCGAGTTCCACGCTCTATTTTCACCCAAAAAGTACATATATATAGTTAGTGTAGGCACATATAGCTCAATGAAAGCATGCGGTGACAATGAAGCGAGTTCCACGCTTTATGTTCACCCAAAAAGTATATATATATATAGTTAGTGTAGGCACATATAGCTCATGGAAAGCGTGCGGTGACGATGACGCAAGTTCCACGCTCTATGTTCCCCAAAAGTACATATATATAGTTAGTGTAGGCACATATAGCTCAATGAAAGCGTGCGGTGACGATGACGCGAGTTTCATGATTTTAGTTCACCCAAAAAGTGCTCAAAGCGCCTTAAGAAGTTTTCACTTCAAAAATTAAAACAAAATTTAATCACTAACTTGCCTATTCGCGAATGAACTCCTTTTTTGCCCTTTCAACAATATGTGTTGTGGCAAAGTGATTTAACTTTGGAAAAGTACGGGCAATTCATTAAGTTAATTTGCAGCATTTACGTGCACGAAGTTGTTAAAATTACCCGTTCTTCATTAGTGTTGCCTGCTTCGCGGTTGCAACTCCGCTATGGGTGATTTAAATCTTGTTCTTTCTTACTACTTTTTGACGTGATAACGTTTTATAAATTGATGAATACCAGCAACACTCATGAAAAATAGTAACGTTCCGCGTAACGTTCCACCTGAGTTTTGTATTACATAAAATAATCAAAGTCAAAGTCAAAGTCAAAGTCTAAGTCAAGGTCAAGGTCAAGGTCAAGGTCAAGGTCAAGGTCAAGGTCAAGGTCAAAGCCAAAGTCAAAGTCATAAATGATTATGACGTTATCACGTAAATCTATCGTCCGTAAACCGACTTTACAGACAACCAATTTTTATTTTTTATTAGGGCATCATTTAGGTATTGTAATTTTTAGATTTTCGCGATTCGAACATATTGTTATTAAATCAAACGGGGCTTAATCGCGAGCAAAACATTTAGTAATTTATTTACCTCGACGTTTCGACCAAGTTGCATTGGTCGTGGTCACGAGAAGACTCGAGGACTCGACTCGAACGTCGAGGTAAATAAATTACTAAATGTTTTTCTCGCGATTAAGCCCCGTTTGATTTAATAACAAAGCATTTAGATAGTTTAAAAAATAATTCAGTTTTATTGTAAGTACCCTGTTTAGTAAATGAAGTGAAAAATAAATTTGTCATTAGCCAGATTGTGACAGAGTAGACCTTTTCCTGAAATTGTATTTAGAGATCATAGAGATATAAAAAAAAGCGACGATTTGCTCAAGTAGGTAGCCATTTTCCTATTATAATATATATTATATTACATTATGTAATAAGTGTATTATACCGACTTCAACAAATTATTTCTCACTTCTGAGTGTTGAAGTCAGTTCCATTTTTTGGTGCAATTTTTTTTCTACACTCAAGCGTTTTCACGGTTACTTACAACGGTCAATACAGCATATTATTTTTATTTAGTCATTACTCATAAGTAGGTACCTAAAGATAAATTCAGTTGGGAGAAAAAAATCATCATCAAAATTGGTGAAATTTAAATAATTAAAGAAACCAGAAGAGGAAGAAAGAAAGTTTGAACTTGAGAAACTTTGTCACCAAACACTTAGTGATCCAAAATGACTACACCTTCGACCCCATCGTCACTACCATGAAGTGAGAGAGTGGTCAAAAATCAGTTTTGAAATTAAATTTTGATGTGTTGTCAAGAATAATGAGTCTACGGAACCCAAAGGTCAGACGGTTTATGTAGGTAACATTTTAATACTTATTGAATAAGCCACGAAACTAAAATAGCTACTGCGATGATACGAATCGCTTGGATAGGCACAAGTCTATCTATAGTATGTAGGACACGCATACAGCAAAGCGCCTTTTTATTCCCCTGTATGTTTCGATTTGTGCGGATTTATCCCTTTTAATCTGTACAACACTGAGAAAAAAAATGTGTGGACAAGCGTAATTTCAGACTCCATATACGTGTGTTATGTTCAAAACGTAGATACCTAACTTACCTAAAGGTGTAAACTCTAAGGCTTTCACGGCCGGCGTACGCTACTACTAAATATATAACATTAAAACCGACTTTAATTTTCTTGTTAAGTCTCTTCTGTGAAGTTAGGAAAATTCATATTGGCGTTGTTATCTTCTTCTTCTTCTTTTTCTCAGCACTTAAACATCCACTGCTGGACATATGCCTATACTATATAAAATAAAGAGGAAAGATTTGATTGTTGTATGTATTGCTTCCGGGCTGTTTGGCCGTGGTCTAAGTGAAACTTGTGTTCCAGACGTTTCGTCGATCACTGAGGTCGACATCTTCAGTGGTTCAGGTCCGAGCGGCGACAAGAGCGTAGAACTCTCCTCCGCGGCGTCTTCTCTGTTACTGATGTGGAGTCCCTATAAATACACAAGTGACTCAAGACTCCACGGCCAAACAGCCTGGAAGCAATACTTACCTAACGATGTCATTAAATAACTTTTTCTTGTATATATGTATATACAATCTGCATCTCGGAAACGGCTCCAACGATTTTCATGAAATTTAGTATGAAGAGGTTTCGGGGGCGATAAATCGAACCAGCTAGGTTTAGTTTAATAAACTAAATTAATTTAAAACCTTTTTTTGCACTAAAATTAAATGATTAATTTAAAACCTTTATTTGCACTAAAATTAAATGTATTTTAATAAAAGATAATTTTTCAGTTTAATAATTTTACAGTTGTCATACAAGAGCTCTATCGAAATGTTTCTTTTTAAATTTATTTCGATATACGAGTATTGTCTATAAAGACTATAATTCAAGTTCTGTTTCTGATTTTTTAATCTTTATATTTCAGTATGAGATTAGATAAAACTTTTTATTTCATTATATTTTAGGTTTATCTACGGATCTCTTTTCTATTACACACTGTGCGAATGGTTCTAAATGTTGTTATGCGCATTTATTTGTGTGCTCTTAATCTTGTTGGCTTAAGAGATTTTTATAGTGTATCGCATTAACGCTATGCTAGGCAGAACTTCAGTTCAAATATTTGAAGGAAAAAATTCGGCTGCTATAGCTTAGTTGGACATAGCGACAGGACGGTATTCTGTAGTCGTGGGTTCAAGTCCCACTAGCAGCCGAATTTTTTCCTTCAAATATTTGAACTGAAGTTCTGCCTAGCATAGCGTTAATGCGATACACTATAAAAATCTCTTAAAATAAGGGTAGGGTGCCTTCGTTTGATACGATATCAACTGTAACGTTGGTCTATCAGTCCTATTAGTTAATTGTTCATACAATTAAAGGTAGATGGCGCTAAAACATCCCCGCAAGATGTTAATAAAGGAAGGAAGTAATTCGGCCCTAGTGGTACGGGCTGCTATAGCTTAGTTGGACAAAGCGACAGGACGGTATTCTGTAGTCGTGGGTTCAAGTCCCACTAGCAGCCGAATTTTTTCCTTCAAATATTTGAACTTGTTGGCTTATTTATAAATTCCGTTGTTACAATCTACATTCCAGAAACGCTGTAAAGTCTCCGCTGGCAACACTCACAGATCTAAGATTTCTATGAGAAGTCGTTTCCTGAATTTTGGCATCAGGTTGCCAAGTTTTATTTGATAATTGACCTATTTTACGAAAGCAGGGCTGACCTAGTTGAAGTTTCTTACTAAGTTCCAATACTTTTGAGAATTGCCCATACCTACAGGAGCAGTCTGAATATTATGGACTCGATATAATGGGCCTAATTCTGTTAATCACATAAACTAGCTAAAATTCACTAAAATTCTTCAAATTGAAATAGCTCGTATTCTATTTACGCTAAAATTCAAATTCGTATAACTCCATACAACGCTCTCACTAATATTAGACGAGTTTTATTCAACTGTTGGCCAATTGCGGGTAGTTTTAGTAGGCACCATATAAATGGCAACTTAATTTCGCTAAAACTACCCGCAAATTTATTAAATATATTTTAATTTTAGTGATGCTATCGATAAGTCTCATACTAATTTAGACTTTATCGTAACCGTTTAAGAACTGATTTTGTTTTTCAAAATTTTAGTTTAGTTCAGTTGAATATGCGAATCACTACCATTATTTGATTTGTCTTATCCGCGGCCAAACTTTTGGAAATAGCACCTTATCCTACCCCACCAATATTATAAATGCGAAAGTTTGTGTGTATGCGTGCATGTTCTTCACGCTCAAACGGCTATACCGATTTCGATGAAATTTGGTATAGAGATAGCTCATACCTGCAGGAACACATAGGTTTATTTTAATTATCACCACGCGGGTATACCCGCGGGGCGCAGCTAGTTAGAAATATATTTGTTCTTGTAAAGAGGTACAGTTTAACCAACTGTATGTTTATTTTGTTTAGTTGTGTTTCTGTGAAATTCACTTCTGGAAAATTAAATACTCAATTCAAATATAAAATAATCATGACTAATAACTATTTTTACTGCTAGCTAAACCTGTTTAAAACTATACAAGAAAAGGAAAAAGAACAAAAAAAACATTCATATACACTTCTTCTTCTTCTTCTCTCAGCTATGTGCGTCCACTGCTGGACATATGCCTCCCCCATATAGGGGGGATTTGCCAATACTCGCCACGCTTGGCATGCGGGTTGGCGAGCGCAGTATGATTTACAATCCTCAGAAGGCGCTGCTGCCCACCTTCTGGTACGTGATCCCTTAGGAGACTCTTACGGCACCCGCGGGAAGAGATGGGAGAGTACTATTCTAGGCCGGTACCACCACGGCAATTCATGGACACAACGTAATAATAATCCAATGTATAACCAATTATTTACTGATTCGATGAAAACATACTCAATTGAACATAAATATAAGCATCACTCACACTCACACACTCAGCAACATAACACACACTCAACTCACTGCACACAAAACAGAAACAGTACATATACAACTTTGAGACAAAATCTTGCTGTTGTTTAATCAAAGTGTGTATGACTGTTAAAACTGTAAACTGTTTTTGATTGATTGACAAGTAAAGGCACATTTATTGTCATGTTCCTTAGACGAAAGAGTCCTGGATTTTATAGTACGGGTCTCGAGCCTAGTTTGGGATCCAGGTGCTCCATTACATTTATGTTCGGAAATGCCTTTTCCTAAACGGTCCTATGACGGTCCCGTGGCGCAGTGGTTTGTGTCATCGACATGAATTCTGTGTCTCCGGGGGAACCCAGGGTGGGTTCGAATCCCAGCAGGGGCAAACACTTGTGCGATGAGTGTAGATGTTTGTCCCGGGTCTTGGATGTTTGTGTTCTGTGATTGTGTGTCCATGCCTCCTACTAGGATTCCCTGTATCGCGATACAGGGAATCCTAGTGCGGGGGTCTGAGTGTGATGAAAAAATAAACAAAAAAAAAAACTACATATATATTTTCAATTTCATTTTCAATGATAAAGAAAAGAAAATTCCTTTATGAAAAATAAATGTATCTAAAAGCATTCTCCTTATAAAAAGGTCTCAGAAAGGGTTATCTGTCAACACACCCGACCGTTTTCTCGCATATGTACATGCCGTGGAAAATATTTAATTCTATCCCTTTGGGTGTGAATCATTGTCCTCGTCTTCAATCCATTATTCACCTACAATATAATTGTTAACATAATATATTCTTGTAAATCAGAAGTGGTATAAATTAAAAATAAGAACGAACATGATGTAGAATTTTATTACAATGTTAGTCTAATACAAAAAGGTTTAACCAAGTACATGTTAAAATGAAACATTTATACAAAGACACAAAATGACAGCATAAATTAGAATGGAACGATCTTACGGTATGCAGCGTCGAGCCCAAGCACCTTACCGACCGACGACTGAACAAAATGTGGCGGTAATCCTAACGGACTAATGCTGTTTGCCTCTACCGGCATTTACAGCTTCACCGGAGGGGGGGCGAGCACAGAAGGTGCTCAGCCCGGTATTTGTGCGGGCGCAGAAGGCGCACCGCCTAGTTAGGCTAGCGCTGACGGCGCTGTGCCACTAGGAGAGGGCGAGGCGACTAGCTCAAGGGCAACACTGAGGTTCGGACCTCGGCTTGAGCTGTCGCCAGGACAGGGAGTTATCGGATCGACTTGCCCCGGTACCAAAGTGGTCCGTAAGCGGGCCCTAAGGATGTTTGCTCTTTGACTATTTGGAGAGAATCTAACCAGGATGTTTTTGCCTCGAGCTCGCCGTCGAGCTCGGTGTCGGACTGAATGTGTGGCGGTACTCGACTGAGCGCTTGCTTTTATAAGTGACAGTGGGAATTAATGTTACCAGTGACAATGTTGCCAGTGATTGGCTAATAGCTAAGAATATATAATATAATTGATAATATAAATTGTTCTTAAACTCATAGCACTGTATTGGTTTCTTACTGTAAAGGTTTATTTATTCACACCTTCCATAACAAGGTGTGAAAAAATAAATAAATAAAAATAAATAAATATTGCAAGGTAGAAATAGAATGCTACTAGCATTCTGGGCACGCTGCCGGCCGGTAACGGGTTAGAACATTTGAGTTATCTATAGGCTACCAATAGCTAGTGGATTGCTCAAATGTTATTGTAGTAGCTGCAGTATTGTAATTACTTATTAGTGTTTTATTTTAATAAAAAAGTTAGATATAGTGGGGTAGGTATAATGAGCGGTAGCACTTTATGTGAGAGTTCGCCCGGGTAAGTAATAGTGCAGTTCTTTACGAATTGTAGCTGTCTATAGGCAGAGCTTACCACTTAAATCATGTGGGCCTTTTGCTTGTTCCGTGGCCTGATCCCATTAAAAAAATATGAAGAAGAAAGAAGTGAAAATGTATTGTATACTATAAACAGATAAAACATATTTCCTCATTTATACTGTATAGGTCTAGCGCTTGACCACTATCTCACTTGATGGTCAATGACGATGTGGTCAAAGATGTTATCACGCTACACCTAGAATGCTTAATGACTCTCAAGGACTACGCTGCCTGAACACACTATGTGCTTGGTGACAGTTTTTAAACTTGAGGGTGGTAGCTAGCCAGGCGGATACTCTATAGTATCCTGCCACCAAGCTGGGAATTTGATAACGGTGTTACCTTTACCGATTTTCCTGTTTAAAACTCACACCCTGCATTATTTTACTTTAATAAATCACTAAATTAAGGAATGAACAATTTTTCGAGTATCTAAGCTATGTTCTATATGAACGTACAAGCTGCGCCCCGCGGTTTCACCGCGTGGTAATGATTGATGATGATGATGATGAAGAGTAGCCTATGTGTTATTCCGGGACCTGACATACATACCAAATTTCATCCAAATCCGTTCAGCCGTTCTGGCGTGATTGAGTAACAAACATCCATCCATCCATACTGTCACATATATGATATTAGTGAGATTAATATTATTATGATATTTACAGCTACCAAAATTTAATTTAACCCCTTTTGATAGAGTAGGTACCTATATATATAGCAAACAATACATCGCCCAGTGGAATATTGCAATTTGCTTGATGTAGGTTAGGCACGCTCCCAGGATAAACTTGTCCGCACCTAACGAGTTTTGGGATGGGGTAGTGACTAACGTGTCGATATCGATAATAATTATATTCTCACGATAACTGTACAAAAATCGTGATTAAGACGGCGTTTGGTATGCATGTACATGGATACATTTTAATTTTTTCATGATATTTTTTATTTTATTTTGTACCTTCTAGGCTTGCGTGCTACATCATAGAAAATCATAATTTAACACCAGGTGACACAGGTGTCAAACGCAAGTTTGACAACTGCAAGCAAAATAAGTACCTACAAGATTTTTTTTCAAGACATGCCAACCTTCTCTGTCTTCTTAAGGCTAGAGATATAATAAATAAATAAATATAATATTTACAGGACTTGTAAAACTTTACTAATTAGGTAATATAAATACACATACAGATATTTCAGTACTTAGTTTTTGTGTTTGGCTGATCGCCAAAAAATAAGCTGGTATGTTTTTATTATATTTCTATACTCATAGCTCCCCTTTATAAACTTAATATTTTTTATCAGCTATAGAGACTTTTTTTTTACTACATTCTTATATACAGAAGTACCTACGTATTAAGCGCTTGACCACTATCTAACTTGATAGTAAGTGACGATGTTGTCGAAGATGTTATCACGCTAGACCTAAAATGCTCACTGGCTCTCAAGGATTGCTGCTTGAACACACTATGTGTTTGATGATAGGTTTTCAAACTTGAGGGTGGTAGCTAGCCAGGCGGGTACTCGAAAATACCCTACCACCATGAAACTTGAAATAAATAAACATAGCTCATCATCAGTCAGAGGTAAAAAGGCCGGTTGCGCCTGCTAATACGTTATTTAATATTATTTTGCCCATATTTAGAGTACTTTGATTTATTGAAAATTTTTACTAAAGCGTAATATTTTTTCCTGCCTATCGATAGCACCATTTCTCTTCCCTAATCAAATCAACTTCCAGCCATTGTGTGCATCTGTGCCAATTCTTTACGAAGCATCCAAGGCGTCCAAGCGCCCGTTCAATCTTATTTTATTTACCTCACAATTTCTATAGGCTTTATCTGGTTATTTGCATTTTAAGTTGCGGGATTTTCAAGAGATTACTCTTCTCTTCTTCTTCTTGTCCTTATCCCACACTAGGTGGGGTCTCAAAAGAGATTACTAGACTTGTATTTTTTAAAGTATGTAATGTGTTCCGCGCTAGAGTTGTGATTGTTGTGATTTGATGTTCTTTTTGGCAGTGTTGATGATATGCTCGGTGCACAGTCTTCAGTTGGAAAGCCAAGCGTCGACACGGAGGCCGAGGGTTACCAAGTACAGCAAGACTACAGTTGCTCCTGGAGGATCAACGGTGAGATACATTACATCTATTCTAGGTATAATACCAACGCGATAAAAACCTTCTTCTTTCGATCTCATCCAAGTTTTCTGGATTTGTATTTCGTACATATGCGGATAGCAGTATATTATAGTATGGCTCACTCATTAGTGGCTTGACTTTTGGTCCGCGGGGACCCTGGGTTCGAATCCCGGTAGGGGCAAACATTTATACGATGAGGTGTTCGTCCCGGGTCTTGGAGCTTTGTGTGCTGTGATTGTGTGTGTCCATGCCTCCGGCGCCACAGGGAATCCTAGTGCGGGGTCTATTGCCGTATTGCCTCTATGCATTCTAAGTATAGTGTGATTATATCTGCAACCACATCGTCACTGACCATCAAGTGAGATAGTGGGTATAGGGTAGATCTATACAGTATAAAAAAGAGAGTATAATTGTTTCACGGTGCTACACGGCTTCGCTACAACTGCGAAAGTGCTTCCTGCTACGTTTAAAGGTGAAAAGAAATGAAACTCATTGAAAATAAACGAAACGATATAAAAAAAAAAAAACTTAAAGTTAAGTTAAAACAAAGCACATTTATATATCAGCTTATAACTTAATGATATTTAAAAATGAAAATATATGTTTAACAATAATAATCGCTTATTCATAAACAAGTCCAATGAAATATATAATTCAGTACCTAGTAGTTAAGTGTCTATAAAGGATTGCCTTAGCGATAAGACCGCCGATTGTATAACCAGACCAACGCCTAGTACCGGGCGCCAATTCTCTTATTTATTAAGACAATCCATTCATAAACAATGCAATAGTCGTTCAAATGTTATCATAAATAAACTTGGTATTCCGGTAAAATAACAATTGCATTCGATTGCATTGTAGACAATTGAATTGCGGTAGAAATTAGATCTGTGTAGCCATTACAATTATACTCAAACTAGAATGGCAAAACTAGAAAAAACAACGATTCATTGACAATCTATGAGCAATGTGTTAGTGGAATTGATACCCTGAGGAAAATCGTGACTGCGTCCGCGAGCGCCCCGTATTCACCACTAAATGTGGTTGAAACTATAGTCGGAACACACTGACTTAATACGTGAGTAATTCCCGTGTTTTATTCATTCATAATAAGTAATCCTATTCTACTACTGTGAGCGAACTTTCTTGATCCAATTTAACTTTTATAGGTAACATTTTCAGGTCCATTATCCGAACGGCTGTAAAATCGGCTGTAGCACTTACTAACTTTCAAATGCACGTAACCTTGCCCGGAGCACAAAACAGATAGGTAGTTATGTGCCCGGGGATTAGCTAATCTCATTGGACGCACCGGTGGAAACAATAAACTGGATCATCTTATCATTAATTCATATCGTAAGCCTTCACGTGCCTTTAGAGCTTTTCAGGGGTCTGTAGGGATTTTTGGGGTGTTAGTTAATGGCCACTTAGAATTAACAGAAACCGGGTACGTTGTAAATCTCTAAAGTTTTGACAGCATCCGGTTGTGTCTGTGTGAGAGTTTGTACTTTTGCCTTTGGGAAATTGTGAGATTACATTTTGTAAATAATGTTCTTTTGCCACTGGTTGGAGTTTCTTTTCTTTTGGTTTGATGAAAATCAATAAATATATTTGCAATATAATCATCTAGCTAGATAAAAAAAACAGAAGTATACACACAGTTTGAACTTTATTTATATACAAATACATAGTTACACATAGTTACATAGGCAGGTACCACTACGGCACCCGTGGTGGTACTTGCCTAGAATAGTACTCCGCCATCTCTTCCCGCGGGTGCCGTAAGAGTCGGCTAAGGGATCACGTACCAGAAGGTGGGCCGCAGCGCCTTCTGAGGAGTGGAAATCATACAGCGCTCGCCAATTCGCCTGCCAAGCGTGACGAGAATTGGCAAAACCCCCCTATATGAAGGAGGCATATATCCAGCAGTGGATACCGACCAATTGCTGTGAAGAAGAAGACATAGTTACACAAATTTCAAAAATTACAATTCCTCTAATTTAAAGAATTGTAGTAAATTCCTACTTTTTCGTAAGAAGCAATTAGTTTTATTCGTGTTTGTCACGAATTTCATAAGGTCTATATTTCAGGTAACTAAAGAGATTTTTAAGTTTTCGAATTTGTAAGTTTGGAATTTGTAACTTTAAAAAAGAACTACGATATTCTGTAACAACTATCTGTAAACTAAAAATATATCTGCTTAATTTGAGATTTATGGTATATTTAAAAAAATAATTAAATCGTCACCCACCACAGACTTCAGGGACTGTGCTATTTTTTAACATAAAACTTAACTGATAGATTTACAATGATAATTTTCCTGGTCGCATTTGTGGGACCCACTCCCTCTGGTGTGACGTCACACATTTTGCAGTTTTTTATCTCCGCGTCATAATTATGTTCCAGGAACCAGCCGGCACTGAAAGGAACCTGGAGACAGCAACGTATAGATTGCTGGGCGGCGGTGGTGAGACGTGCATCCTGCTTACTGTGGACGCGCTCCTGGATATATCCTACATGACGAAGCTCAATGAGAGAGCAGTAAGTTTCATACATACAACATCTTATTGATAGGTACTTTACTTTACTGCAGATAAAATCAAGATACTGCGCCTGCTAAGCGTGGCGAGTACTGGCGTAGGGAGGCCAGGCGGATGCATATTATGTCCAGTGGATGTTCTTTGGCTGTGATGATGATAATGATAATGAGTACTTTATTATATAAAAGTAAGCAATTTCAATTTCAAACCATGAAAGTTTTATATCAATTTAAAGTAGCTAATAATAAAGAATGCGCTGTGATGGTACTGGCCTAGAATAGTACTCCGCCATCTCTTCCCGCGGGTGCCGTAAGAGTCGGCTAAGGGATCACGTACCAGGAGGTGGGCAGCAGCGCCTTCTGAGGATAGGAAACCATACTGCGCTCGCCAACCTGCCTGCCAAACGTGGCGAGTATTGGTAAATTACCCCTATATTGGGAGGCATATGTCCAGCAGGGGACATCCTATGGCTGCGATGAATGAATGAATTATAATTATTTTCAGGACGCGAACACGTTTGTTCCTAACAACGCGCAGGTGACGGGAGTGTGTAAAGATGGCGATGCTGAAACCCTCGTGCTTACCTTCAAGGAGTTCGTGTTAGAATGGTACTTTGCTAAGGTAAGTCACAGCTCAGTTACAGCCCAGTCACATCATACCATGGTTGTAGTAAGGACCCCTCTTTTCTTTCACTGGGTACTGTGGGCACGTTTCTAGGGCCCCGCGTTCGAAACATATCATAATTATAAAAAAAAATACCAAAAAATGGAACTGACCTCAACAAATTATTTCACACTGTTGAAGTCACTGTCAAAGAGTTATTTTGACTGTTGAAGTCGGTATAATTTCTTGGTATTTTTTTTTCATTCTTTTCAGTGACCTTTGCTACTCACGGGATCAATTGTCATTGTGTATGTTCATCGTTGAAATCACCGGTGAGGTGATAAGTTCGAAACTGGTCGGAGAGTAATTTTCCAGTGTTTACCACGTGAGTCCTAGTCGGTTTGTTACATTACAATTATGGAAGAAACTCGCGATAGTTTTCAGACTCAAATCTACATTTATCGCACAAATGTTTGCCCCTGCCGGGATTCGAACCCGGAGATACAAAAGTCATGTCACTGACACTGACCACTGCGCCACGGCGACCGTCTATCGACGTCGTATCAACCGTTTATCTATCCATTTCATGTGACTGTAAAAAAATTAAAATATATCTAAAACATTGCATAACTACTTTTCTTGCTATAACGAAATACTGCTCTGTCAAGGTCATGGGCCCCATCATCCTTGTATGCCCCTGGGCCTCCAATACCTTAAAGACGGCCCTGGCCCCCATTTGCTCTATATTTCACATATCATTTCATACATCGAATTACCGAATTGCTACTCGATTGATCGCAAGTCATTGTGTTTTAGAAAGTCACTGTATCTCGTACCACCTGACCAAGACAACAACGTGATACCAAGCTGGCCACTGAGTTTTTCCGAGACCGACTGCGGTTGTGCAGAATGGAATTCAATTCATTAGCGTAAATATCATGATTCCTCGATTTGGTACGCACAGCGGCCTAGGCTTTATTTCCCTATTAGCCTTTTTTCTCTTGTCTATGTTTTATATAACCAATAACCATATGTTTCAATTTAAATTACTATTTCAACATTCACTCACACACACATGTCTTAGGACTTTACAGTCCTAGGTTGTTCCAAAAACTGTTAGCCACAAAATAAATACAGCCTCTTTATTCCTAAAACTATTTTGAATTGACGGCTAATTTTGATAGGAATCTCCTTGGTGGAAATCATTGGCCAGTTTTGTGCAGTTCTATTTTTAAATATTTCAATATTTTTCTGTCACCCTTCTTTTGTTTGTAACAATGGACGCTTCGTGGGACGTTTTTCGCTCCAGTATACTATTTAGTTTGTGTTTCGCTAACACAGCTGCTATAAGTGCTAGAAGCATGGACCATTTGGCAACTATGGGGGACAAAATATCTTACCCCTTCCTCCTTACAGCTCAGATTAAGCACCATATAATATAAATTATTTACCACGGTAAAAAAAATGCTTCGTGGTCAAAAATTCTACACGTTGAAGAATTCTGCGGTTATTTTTCGACCTACTGCAAGACTTTTATCTATATTTTTATTACTAGCGTCATAACATCCTCGACCACATCTTCTCTGACCATCAAGTGAAATAGTGGTCTAACGCCAAATCTATACAGTGTAAAGAAAACATATCTTGTAGAACTAAAGACCGATGGACCGACCACGGACTGGCAAGCATAGCGTAGGGTGTTCACTGATAAAACAGGTAACCTGACCAAAACCGCAGGAAAAAGACTGGACGCTTCTAACCAGTGCATGTTGAGCCTAATTGGGGACATGTCCAGTTGTGGACGTGCTATGGCTGAAATGATGAGTCAGTAAAATTAAATGAAGCTCTATGTATGTCAAACCAAAAATGTACCACAGACGCCAGGTGGAGAGCGCTGGTACGCCGAAAGCCTCAAGCTGTCATACAACTCCAGCGCCAGGATCCTCGAGCATGCAGCCAAGCAAGGGCGCAGAGTATCACTGAGCACTGACGCCAAAACTTTACTGTTCCCGACCCCAGTGGGCAAGTCCTTCTTCTGTCCCACTGAGACTATCATCAACCTCTCTGAAGATGATGTCAGGTATGTTTTATTATGTTATTAAACATTTTTAACAAAAAATGGAACCGACTTTAGCACTCAAAAGTATAAAATAACTTGTCGAAGTCGGTACCATGAGCACAATATTTTGATATCAGTTGCTTTTGAACTATCATGGTACCGACTTCAACAAGTTATTTTATACTTTTGAGTGTTGAAGTCGGTTCCATTTTTTGGTATACAATTTTTTTGGTAATGAGATAGATGGGACCTGAGAGAAGGTCCTTTACTGAAAATTGAATGAAAATTATACTTTTTCCAGGACATAAAGTATAGCTACTTTTTGTCTTGGAAAAAGTATAATTGTCATTGGATAACTGTGGTAACGACGAAACCATAGTCCATGGGCTAAACCGCAGGGCACAGCTACATTCTCTCATATAATAGTAACTATTAAGTGTTACTTCTACAAAGTATTTAAAGATTGCTTGATAAGGTCAGACCATTTTATCAGTTGTCTGCACTTCTGCCACAATCAAATATGTTTTTGAAACAGCTCTTGATATCCTACTTACTAGTAGTTTCCGATTTCGCCCACCCGACCGGATATTATAAATGCGAAAGTTTGTGAGTATGGATGTATGGATGTGTTTGAAACTCTTTCACGCTTAAACGGCTGTATGGATTTGAATGGAATTTGGCATGGAGATAAGTTATACCGTGAATTAACATATAGGCTTATTTTAATCATCACCACCATCAGTGTTTTTCATCACCACGCGGGTCAAACCGCGCGTTGCAGCTAGCAAGTGTGTTGTGCTTTTAGAGTTTTTTTTGTAATTACGCTTGTTTCCGTTTCAGCTCACCAGACGGCCATAAAGCGAAACTGTATCTTCGTCAAATGCGACTTCAGCCGTTCATGTTCAAACGTTCAGGAGAGTTCGGGCCTCCATGGCACTGCTCGGAGTCAGGACGAGCGAGGTCGGAAGCGGCTCCAGTGGCGGTCGGCGCAGCCCTAGCTATTGCCACCGCTGGGACACTTCTGGGGTACGCAGTGTGGCGATACTTAAAAGTTAAAAAGGTCCAGTATGACACGATGGAGTAAGCGGTGCAAGCGTGAGATTGTTTTCGTCTAGTTTGGCTAACATACGTTATTTTTTCTAAAGTGTTAATTAATATATCTGATCATTTACAATGTGATCTATAAGCGTGTAGTAATACCGAATAGCTAACCTTGGTATTTAAGAGGAAACACATGTTCAAATATTAAGCTTCAAACCATTCCCATTTTTTTTTACTTCAACTTTTATGACGATTTTTTTCATTCGATTTCAGACAGCCCTTTGTAGGCAATGTCATCAATAATCAAAGTTATTAACAGATTAATTCAACGGACCCACATGCATGATTTTTTTTTATATGTCCAGTGTCTCTTTGACCAATAAGAGAATTCCAGCTAAAATTTATCACGCCGCCGTCTACGCTACAGAGCGACCCAAAGAAATAAATTCATAAACCATAACTCCGTCTGGCGCAGTCGGGTAAATAGTCTTTTGTAAATAACTACTCATGTATTTACCTACCTACATCTATATCACGGAAGGTCCTAGTTTCAGAACTAAAATGATTTGGGGGTACTTTGTGAAGGTAATTCTTCACCCTGTATTTGTCCGCACGGAATTCTTAGGTTCGATACATTTTTTTTCTTCATCTGCGGCATCGCGCTTCTTGCGCATTCTGCCATTCGATTCAGTTGGAATAATTTATGCAGAACACAGTTGAGTCGTTATAAGTATTTTGTTAGTATAGCGTAAAATAAGCTAAATCAAAAGAAAAAGATAAAGGACACTAGACTATTTCACAAAATTCTGGCCACACCGTAATTTTCTGAAATAGTCTTGTTTAGTTATTTCACAGACACTATTTTTTTGAAATAAGTAAATAAGATTAGGTTTAATGCTAGAATAACTGTTCCTTGTTAAAGTTGAGAAATCTCTGAATATTATTATCTTATTACTTCAATATGCTAATTCAAATTTTGTGTACCATTACGACCAGTTAAAACATCATACTAGGTCATTCCTATACAAGTTGTGATTTACAGCTTGTATGTCCTTGTATATCCTGTCATTTAAAGTTATAAAGCTCTTAAGTGGAGAGCACAGACTTGCAAGCGTAGCGAAGGAGGTCCAGCGAGGTGGACAGACAACCTGATGTTCAGGGTGTCAAGTCTACTAATTCAAAGTTCATATTCAGTCTGCTGCGAGGCCGATCCGATGCCAATAAGACAACGTTATATATTCGCAGTTTGGTAAGTCCATAGAAGCATAGAAGTAGTATGTACTACGTACAACAGTACATATTACTTCTATGGCTAAGTCATAGCAGCCTGAGTCTATGTTGAATCTATGCACGCCCTATGTTGATTTAGTAGGGCATTTGACATTTAATGTGCTAACAGACTACGGAAATAACGCGCTGTGTCATTGAATCTAGAATCGAATCGAGATTGATTCAATATGAACGAATTAAAAATAGCAGAAATACCAAAGCTGTCAAAATCGCCGATTGTGAGCCGATCATATTGCCATGTTCAATAGTAGACTTGGGCCGCAGTTGTGGAAATCCTCTGTCTGAAAAAGTGGATAAAGTAAAATTATAAAAAAAGTGTTGCCAATATCGACGTATTAAGGAAGGTTGACCAACGATTGATTGAATCGGAATAAGACATGATAATCAGACAAAACATTAATAATACCATTTTGAGGTTAGGGATGTTCGTATGTTATCGATAAGTATAGTTATAGGAACATGTAAGTGTTAATGTTCCATTATGAATGGGGAGTCACAGGCAAAGCTGAATTTATATGGCGCCACCGTCGCTTGTGATTTTCATTGGTTTTTTATTATTATTAACATTCACACAAGGTCTTCAGGTCCCAAACTAGTCAGAGCCTGTGCTGTGGTGACGTGATGACTGATACATATATATACTTATATACACCCAGACACACGTCAAGCAGACATGTTTATACACACAAATGTTTGACCTGTCCGGGAATCGAACCCGGGACCAGCGGCTCAGAAGGCAGAGTGCTACCAACTGCGCCAATCGGCCAGTCGAAGACATTGATATTAAAAATAAAACATACTTAACAGTCATCATTAGTGATAGAGCTCAGGAATTATAGTCATAATATCCAGCCCGCATTATAACAAAAACAGAACTAAAGAAACGAAAAGTTTATTTTGAGAAATATAAAAAAGCAGCTATTGTTGTATGGTCTTTAATCTAAGTTTATAGGTATGTAATTTCAAGGTCATTGGTTCGTTTACATTATTAAAAATCGAAACAGGAACTACAAAAGAACTATTTTGTATGTAATTTTCCTGTATGACAACTAAGAAAAGAAATAATGCATGACAATTACCATGGTATTTGTCTGATGCACACTAGCGACGGTGACGGGATTAAAAGTATGTGTGTCTCGCCATTGCATTATTATAAATATTAATGGCAGCGGAAAATCAATATGCAAAATAGCTACGTATATTACAATTTTGTATTTTTATGGAACGTGCGCTTTTGTCTATACAGAGAAGTTAAATTAATTGTTGTTGAATGTTAAATACTGTGTATAAAATATATTTAACCCCAATATAACCCATACGATTAAAGGCTTAAAACTTTGTTTCTTTAAGAAAATTGGCTTACAATTATTCGAAATATTCCTATGTGTAAATTTAAAGTGTAGCATAGTGTTATAATAGTTATTAGCATCACATCGTACATATCAAATGATAATAAAGACATAAGTTATCGATCATTGTATATTATTGAAGGTAATTTATTTGTGATTGTTTGCGATGTAGCGGACACTATTATAAAGAAAAGATATTACGTGTACAAGCAATAACTACGTTTTTATTGAACGCCGTCGTAAAGACACTTATGGCTGAAATTTTGATGTTGTATTGTGCGCAAAACTTGGTCAAAACTAGTGTTTTTGTATGTAAGATTACTGATTTGTATTAACATTGTTTGTACTTTGTTTTGCTATAAGATATATATTATATTATCTATATATAGTTATAATAGACAATGAGCAGCCGATCCGAGTGAGCATTCTAGATCTAGCGTGATAACATCTTCGACCACATCGTCACTGATCATCAAGTGAGATAGTGGTCGAACGCTAGATCTATACAGTACAAAGAAAAATAAAATTATTGAGTTTTTGAAAAAGACCTGGTAAGTAATTCAAGAATCAATATTACCATCGGGATAATTACTATGTATTTTATTTGTTTTTATTGCTCGATATTTTAGCACAGTGTTCTCCAACAGATGAAAAATGCAATAGTGCAAAAATATCAAGCAATCAAGTCAACAAAATACATGGATATACATGGTCATGGTTAATATCACTGTAAGAATTTTGGATCTAACAGTCTACCTTATAAATACTCTATTGTATCGTCTTCATACGCAAACTACCTCTACGATTACATCAGCTTCCATAAATATATCTCCATATTTTGATACTTGATGGCTTTCATTTCATTCTTGATACTAGAGATGCTGTTATTTACACAACACGTATTATATATTTAGTTATTAAGACACTATTTGCCAAGTTTTGCTTATTTTAAGGAGTGCTGTGTAAAGCTTTTGTATTATTAGTCGTGAGACTTTTCTATTGTTTATTATACATATTACTGTACCTAATACTCATCAATTTAACATATCCTTTTAAATCTCTAAGTTTGAACGCACGCGTTTTGTGTATACTGTTTTATTGTAAGTTATATTATTTAGAATGTAACGTAGGTTTAAGTTAGATTTATAGTCCTTTCTTAATTCTACGCTTGCTATTGCTGTACATAATGGATTCGCTTTCATTTTGCAGATTTAGCTCTTAACAGCATTGATTTATAGTCCCAATTGCTATTCATGTTTTTCGATATATTTATTAAATTTGACATGACTTTTTTCATAATGTATATATTTCTTGACTATAAGTAAGCCACTTTTCAATAATTATTATTGAATAGCACTTAAATTGAAACTCTTTCAAATCTTGGGCTAGTTTTTCTAGTCTTTTGTTCGACCTTACTGGGTGAGTCTTTATGCTTTTGCAGAAGTCACATTGCATTACAAGGGTTGAAAGAATGACTAAGAACAACAAGCATTAAGTATTTAAAATGTGACATTCCTTTTAAAGATTCTAATATTTCTGAAAATTTTTGTAGTAGAATGAGAATATAATTCTATTTTCCTAATATTTTGTAATCCCGTAGAATGTTTCCTCAATAGTTTAGCATTACGTACATATCGGTGCATTTATATTTAAAATAGTGTTGTACTAAAATTATTATATGCCATACGATTTGTCTTCCAGTAACATTGATCTTATAACAATAGCGTAAAGTGTTGTAGCTTATTATTATATACATAATTACTATTAATAATAATTGTGAAGGGGTATGCCATTGTTAAATATAAGCAAATGAAATGTGACAGTCTTAGATACAAAAGTTTGTGTCGATACTTCATTATTTATTATTATTATTTTTATGGCATCTATTGAGTAGCTTACAGCATGTACAGTTCTAAAGTACCTTATGTGATAACACTCATATGTAGATGGTAATCTAAAACTTATGGCTTTTTCATATCCATAGTATAGTGTCTAATGACTCAGCTCTCCGACGTTTTATTGATGTTAAGTATTAAATCTTTTAGTTACTAGTTAGTAACAAATGTAGCTAACCGTCGCGACATTGCCAGCACACAGAGATATTGATAGGTGAAATAAGACAATTTTGATAATCTATAGATTCTATAGATTAAACATAAAAAACCATTACAATCTAGGAAACTTAATAGTTTTCTGCAATGCTGTTCGAAAAAAGAGACAATTTACGGTCATATGAATGGTCATTAAAAACTTTTCTGATGTAAACTTTTGTTAGTGACAGTGGCAGTTCTAAAATAGAAATATTATAAATATGTCATTTGGTAGCGTTTTTCTGTTCTTCACAACGTGATTATAGATAATTTCTGAGCTATATAATATGCCACTTTTTGTACAACATTTGAAATTAAAAAGCGCCAAGTGTTTGTACTGTCGCTTATTAGTAAGTTTTTGAGAAAATGGAAATGATTACAACGTACAGGTTCTGATACAAAATTACTAAGCAAGTAATGAAGAGGAGGCAAACTATAATTAATTAAATTTAACGAATGGCATCCCGCTTACAAAACTTAATATCTAAGTGACATATCTCAAAATTATTTTAATTTAGTGCGTTCATTTATTGAATTGTCTTTATGAATAAATGACGTCAAAATTATACCAAACTATTTTTCAACCATTCCTTGAGCAAGAGCAATAAAAATGCACACCTTTATTATTCCTGTAATTTATTTTAACATTTCTTTTATCACTTATTATTTTGATAGACGTTATATTCGCCATTGTCTTTGTTTGTTTATTAATATTGTATAGGTTGGCAATTAGTGACAATGTGGTTAAAGATGGAACAGCTCTAGAAATAGAAAGTTGATGAATAGATCCTTCAAGGACACTTGCCAAATCATACTGTTTGGTAATGGCAATTTTTCAAACTTTTGGATAGGTAGCGGGTATCAAAGAACATCCCACCATCATCAAAATAAATATCAACTGTCTTTAATTATTGCACTACCTCTAAGGTACCACTATCTAACGACAAAATATTGTTTTAAAGGTAACGTACTTTCCCATCCCTATTCAGATAAGGACAAAAATTGTGCTTGCGTTTAGTTCCATCTAGTGAAAGTATGAGGAACTATCTTGAGATACTGAATGGTCGATGCTAGTTGAGACAAAACAGAGAAAGTAGACCCATTGCCTTAACAAAAAATAATTCGTTGATGATGTGGATCACGTAAAACAAAATAGATGCCACCACTAGCGCCTAATAAAACCAAAATGCCTCATTTCATTTTACGAACAGAGCCCTCCGGTGAAGCTGTAAATGTCGGTGGAGGCAAATATTAGTCCGTTAGGAAAAAGCCGAACAGACCAAGTAGCAATGAGCAAACTGCTGCGGCATTGTTAGCACACCACACAGATAATAATTACCCAGGTTTCATAGCCAACAAGAAATATAAGATGGACAATATTTTATCTTATTTATTTATATATTCATTACAAACATAAACTTACAAAACACAGTCAAACATATCTCTCTCATTGTTAATCTTTTTCTAAATAATATATCATAGATAATATTGTTTACCTACCGAACATAATATGATCCTACCGACGACGCAGCGGCGACGGATAGAGATATATAGAGAGATATATATAGAGATAGACGTTAGACATGCTCTGCACACTTGCGTCCATCGGTCAGCAAACACATCAAGCTGGGGAGCTGATGCCAGAAGTGCATTAAGTAGTATTAAAGTGGTAAGTAGTATTTAAGTGTCTAACGTGGTTACACCTTCGACCACATCATCACTGACCATCAAGTGCGATAGTGGTCAAACGTTAGATCTATAAAGTATAAATTAATATACCTGGTATTTATCAATAATATAATAATAAATAAATAATAAATTATTAAATTAATTATAATAATTATTATTTATTTATTATAATAAATAATATAATCGTAGTCAGCGTCAAATAACAGACGAGTCTAAATATTTCTTACGCCGTATACTGCCGTCGAAGTCCCGAATCTTGCAAATGATTCCTAATTATTACACAAGTAGCTGCTCCCCGCGGATTCACTCGCGCTGTTGTTTTGACTGGGAAAAGAAAGGCGTTGATTTTTACGTTTACCAAATCACAATAAAATCTTCTTTGTGCCATAAATTATGAAAAAAAATCCAAGTCCTATCAATCAAGCCGTTTTCTAAATAGCATTATACAATTTATTTTGTGCGTTTTCTCGAGTTTTGAGCTGAGCAACAAATTTGGTGATTCATGTTTATTTATAGAGAAGACTAGTAGCGCCCCGTGGTTTACCCGCGTGGATTACGGTTTTCCCGCAACGTCAATTCTTCTTCTTCTCAGCAATTAGACATCCACTGCTGGACATATGCCTCCCCCATATAGGGGGGATTTGCCAATTTTCGCCACGCTTGGCAGGCGGGTTGGCGAGCGCAGTATGATTTCCGACCCTCAGAAGGTGCTGCTGCCCACCTTCTGGTACGTGATCCCTTAGCCGACTCTTACGGCACCCACGGGAAGTGATGGGGGAGTACTATTCTAAGCCGGTACCACCACGGCACAACGTCAATTATTCCACGGGAATCATGCATTTTACCGGAATAAAAATTAGTCTATGTGCTATTCCACGTTATATTCTATCTTTGTGCTGAATTTCATCCAGATCCATTCAGCCGTTCCGGCGTCAACAACATCCATCCATCCAAACATCCAAACTTTCACTTTTATAATATTTTTTTTTAAAAGTGGGTTATTGTCAAATCTGATCACACTACTCATTGTAGAGCGTCGCGTCATAAGTTCTCATGTTATCTCTATTTCTGACTGAAGATTGACAGTTACATTTCACGCAACGTCGAGTTCAAGTGGAGCGAATCACCTGTGGGTATATTGTTACAGAATACTGATACAGTTCGTCTCTTGTCGTATGCACCTACATATAGCCATAACGTTAACTAGGGTTACGCACCGAACAAAAAAAACGAAGATCTGGCTTTTTGCCCATTTTCCAACATTTCACTTTTTAGAGTTCCGTACCCAAAGGGTAAAACGGGACCCTATTACTGAGACTCCGCTGTCCGTCCGTCTGTCTGACCGTCTGTCATCAGGCTGTACCTATCTAGTGAACCGTCACAGTTCGACAGTTGACATTTTCACAGATGAGGTATACGATCTGTTGCCCCTATAACAAAAAAATAAAAACCAAATGAAATAAAATATTTAAGGGGCTCCCATACAACAGTGATTTTTTTTGCTCGTTTTTGGTCGATATTTATAAGGGCAACAGTTAGACGCTTAAAATATTCACAGAATATTGAATTATATTATTCGCTTAACAATAAATAAATAAAGTTAATATTTAGGGGCGCTCCCATACGACAGACATCATCTGTTTTCCGTTTTTATAGATAATGGCACGGAACCATTCGTGCGCGAGTCCGACTCGCACTTGGCCGTTATTTTTTTTTAAACTTTTTTTAACTTTAGCTAAATCTATAAAACACTGGATACTCAAAGATAAAACACGAATAGTGACGCGCGCTCCTACCAAGTTTATGGAAATGTAACTGTCAAACAAAAAGAGTTCGTAGAACAGCTGTTCTACGAACTCTTTTTGTTTAACTTTTTGACCGACTTCAAAAAAGGAGGAGGTTCTCAAACTGACACGTATGTTTTGTTTTATGTTTTTACCTCAGAACTTTCAACTGTGTGAATCGATTTTGATGATTCTTTTTTATTTGAAAGATGGTGCTTCCCGTGTGTTCCATTTAAATTTCATCAAAATCGGACAAACGGAGTTGGGTTGAGTTGAGTTACACTGCAATAACCGAAAAGTGCTACGCATACCTCGACGATATTATAATTGCGGGTGAAGACATCGGTGAACATACACAATGAACATTGATCCCTTGAGTAGAAAAGGTCACTGAGAAGGGTGAAAAAAAAAATTTCTTAAAAATGGAACCGACTTCGACACTCAAAAGTATAAAACAACTTCTCGATGTCGGTACCATGAGCACAATATTTTGATGTCAGTTACTTTGAACTATCATGGTACCGACTTCAACAAGTTATTTCATACTTTTGAATGTTGAAGTCGGTTCCATTTTTTGGTATACAATTTTTTATGAACAAAAAGTCCAATGAATATGACAAGTTACTCAAATAACTTCAACAAAATGTTTTAGACACAATTCTGCGCATACCGTCTCGCAATTTCTACTCCAAATACGATCCATATGCGTTTTTTTTCTAAAAAGTTTGTTATACATTTTTCGGATAGCCGACACCTCATTAAAGTTTATGAAGTTAGTTTTTTAATTAGTTACAAGCTTACGAAGGGCGGCGACAGCATAATGTGGATACGAGTTCGACATATTCTAAGTTATTGGTCAGTCTTACGAATTTTTAGACCACAGTATATGTCACAGAGTACATTTATTAAATAAAATTCTCCTGTCACAGTGTTTAAAACCTCCGAAACGGCTTGACCGATTTGTATGAAATTTTTTGTGTATATTTGGTAGGTCTGAGAATAGAGGTCGTAAAGTATTTTTCACGCCCCCTACCTCCATTTTTTATCGAGATTTTAGTATTTTTGTATGAACAAATATTCAGTGCCGTCACGTATGTTTTAAGGTAACTTTGAAATTTCGATAATTTATATGGCAGAGCAACTTTTGCCACGTCAGCTAGTCTGGTATATAAAATTATCGTGTCACAGTGATTATTTATTTATTACACTTAGACCCCCGCACTAGAATTCCCTGTGTCGCGTTTGTAACCGAACTACTCCGAAACGGCTTGGCCGATTTTTTTTGTATGTTCGGTAGTTCTGAGAATAGGTCGTAAAGTATTTTCAACCCCCTACCCAACCCCAACATTTTTATCGTATTTTCAATTACATCGAAACCTGAAAAATACGTGCTTATACACGATATTATAGTAGCGGGTGAAGACATCGGTGAACATACCTACACCACAATGACAATTGATTCCATGAGTAACAAAGGTCACTAAAAGTGTGAAAAATTTTTTTTATAAAAAATGGAATATGAAATAACTTGTCGAAGTCAGTACCATGAGCACAATATTTTGATATCAGTTACTTTTGAACTATCATGGTACCGACTTCAACAAGTTATTTCACACTTTTGAGTGTTGAAGGTAGCTACATTTTTTGGTAAAATTTTTTTTGAGATCATTCTGTGATGAATTATTCGATGGCAATAAAGTGTGATTTTACTCTATCTTTATTAGTGACTATGGAAGCCTCACGATGCGTTGTCAATCCTCTTTTAAGACTGTTAACTCTTTGAAGAATCCCATTTTAAACTCGATAATATCGAGGTAGGAAGCCCGTTTCTAATCTTGCAGTTATATTTTTTTATCACACTTAGACCCCCGCACTAGGATTCCCTGTGTCGCGGGAGGCATGGACACACACAAACACCCAAGACCCGGGACAAACACCCATACTCCTCGCACAAATGTTTGCCCCTGCCGGGATTCGAACCCAGGGTCCCGGAGACACAGAAGTCAAGTCACTGACACTGACCACTACGCCACGGCGACCGTCCATGGCAAAAACGATCGGTAGAATCGCAATGTATGTGTTTTTGTGTATTTTTCTAACGGACTAATGCTGTTTGCCTCTACCGGCATTTACAGCTTCACCGGAGGGGGGGCGAGCACAGATGGTGCTCAGCCCGGTATTTGTGCGGTCGCAGAAGGCGCACCGCCTAGTGAGGCTAGCGCTGACGGCGCTGTGCCACTAGGAGAGGACGAGGCGACTAGCTCAAGGGCACCACTGAGGTTCGGACCTCGGCTTGAGCTGTCGCCAGGACAGGGAGTTATCGGATCGAACTCAATGTATGTAAGTCCCATGAATTATTTATATCTGGATGAGCTTTCAAGCGATGTCGGCTAGGGAGGTGATGAAATAAGGTTCTTCAGATAACTCCTCGCTGAGTATACGTTAGAATGTACAGAGCGATTCAATTTGCTCTTACTAAGTCCCTCTAGGTCTACGGTAAGTTGGCCAACTACCAAGTAATTAAACTTATAATGGATTATCAAAGATGCCAATATTTAAGGTTAACATTACTTCTCATCTGGCTCCTTTTGACGTGATAATGTTTTATAAATTGATGAATACCAGCAACACTCATGAAAAATAGTAACGTTCCGCGTAACGTTCCACCTGAATTTTGTATTACATAAAATAATCAAAGTCAAAGTCATAAATGATTATGACGTTATCACGTAAATCTATCGTCCGTAAACCGACTTTACAGACAACCAATTTTTGACGTGATAACGTTTTATAAATTGATGAACGCCAGCAACACAAATGAAAAATAGTAACGTTCCGCGTAACGTTCCACCTGAGTTTTGTATTACATAATATAATCAAAGTCAAAGTCAAAGTCAGTCAAAGTCAAAGTCAGTCAAAGTCAAAGTCAAAGTCAGTCAAAGTCAAAGTCATAATTGATTTTGACGTTATGACGTAAATCTATCGTCCGTAAACCGACTTTACAGACAACCAATTTTTTTTACTGACTTTTAATCTGGAATACACCGAGCGCGGTGAAATGTTAATTAAAAGGTTGTTAATTAAATGTTAATTAAAATTATTTATAAGTTGAAATTTTAATTTAATCATATATATTACTGTGCGAATAAAGTGCAATCATAGAACTCTTTAGCCATGTCCACATTATTATTTCGTTAAAAAGAAAGGCACATTTTGACATATTGCCCTTGTGAGAGAAAGGGCACTTTTTGTGGCAATAAACATGTCAGTAGGTGTCAGATGAGCTTGCCCTAGCCACTGAAAATTAACCCTAATTAAAAGAACAACATAACACAGGTTTTTTAAAAATATTATTATGTTTACTTTATAGATAAGTTAAAAGCAATGTCAAAGTTAATTATTCAATTAATGCATCAAAGACGAACGATAAAAAAATAATATTTCAATTCATCAATTTATAATCAAAGGCTTTTATGTTACTATTCGGCCGTGTTCTGAATTTAAATTTAAATTCAGAACACGGCCGAACAGTAACATAACCAAATCCCATGTTATAATAACACTTATGGGAACAGTTCATGAAGGTTAATTCTGATTGAAGAAAAGGTGAAAATATTTGCCAATTTATTAGTGTCACTATTTTTGAGCGATAATATTTTTTTAAATGTCGCTAGGTAGGTACGACAAATGCGCTTGAGCTGTGCCTTACACCGTACAAACGAAAACTAAAATGTTTGAAAATGTGATTAGTAAGTAATATTTTTTTACGTTAATTGTGAAGTAAATGTTTGTAATATTTTTAATCAACATATATCGTGAGGACATAGGATTCGTGCCGCCCTCTCTGCTTGTAAACACCCGCGAGCCTCTGAAATGTCATCGGCAAATTCCATATTCTTCATATTCTTAAATGATGGCTTTTGGCATATATTTTTATTCTTCTGAAGTGATCACAACCATAGCGGTGGGAGCTTCGGCTGTCAGCTTGACACCGCTATCAAATCTATAGCATGGTGTTAGGCACTTTAGAGTACCTACCTGCCTGGCTAGCTAAAACCTTCAAGTTTTAAACACTCTCAACCATGTCACAGTATAAGGCACAGTTTATACTATGCGCATGTCTTGATTAGGTATTTCTTTGTAGAAAATATTGAGAGATGATTTACACATCGCATAAATTACTGTTATTGAATATATAGCTATAATAAAGTGCAGACAATTTGGCATTGTTATTGTAACGTATCCCCACCCCTGCAATTACGTTCTAATGAATTTAATTGGGCCTCTAGAGACTGGCAATCCTTACGAGCTGAACAGATGTGTTAGGTTCTTAATAGGTGACTGGTTGCGACCCGCGATTTCACGTGCGTGGATTACGTTTTACCAGTTAGTTCCAGTTCAGTTTCCCTATGGAAACCATACTTTTTTTGGAATAAAACGTATCGCCATAATAGTCCCACCTACAAAGAGATATAAAAAAACACTTATCGTTTTATTTATCTATTTTTATCTATCTATATTATCTATTTTTATTATAGTTTTAATTCTGCGACTTTTAATTATTCCAGCAATATTACGTAACCGGAAACTCTGCGACACGTGTTTCTTCTTCATGAGGCATCCTCAGGAGCTGGTGTCTCATCGACCGCCGGGACGAGAGTGCCATCTATTTCATGACATGAAATAAAGAAAATACACCGTATGACATAATTCTGTATGCTCATAATTGGTTCCGTCATAAACATCATGACCTGTATATACTATACATTTCTGTTTATATACTTATACATTTTCTACACGAACACACAGTGTGACACACACTCACCCTCTCTCACATCCCCACACACACAACCCTCCACTCTACTACCAGCCTCACCTGACATAAAAACATACACGGTTATTTGTTTTTATACTTACGAGCACTGTAAACACAACGTTTGTCATATAATTTTAGTAATATATGTAATCCTATTTTGGCCATACTTAAGCTTAGATTTACTACATACGTGTTTAATGTGACGCTGTTGGATTATGTAAATAAAATAAAATAAAATTTCTATATCAATATTCATCAAAATTAGGTCAGCGGCTAAGCCGTGAGCACGTCAGACGTAGACCGCATCATCACTTAACATCAGGTGAGATAGTGGTCAAACGCCTGCCTATTGCGAATAAAAAAAAAAAAAAAAAAAGTAAGTAAAAAGTATCTCCAAATTAACAGTGCATTCAAACAGCTGTCTTTAAGAGTCAGTTCAAATTCTAGGTCTAGCATGATTCTACCTGCGAGTTGAGACCAAATCGTCACTGACCATCAACTATGATACTATGCATTGAAAAAAAAACGATTTATGTAACCCTTAGACGATGTTCGATTACAATGTCGAAAGGATCTCGAGTGGAGACGGATGGTAAGCAAGGCGTAGGTCAGCCGCCGATTAAGACCGCAGGAAGAGGCTGCATGCGGACCGCTTCCAACCGGTCCTTGTGGAGGCCTATATCCAGAAGTGCACGTCGTTTGAAATTCTTCTTACTCCAAGACCGTACCTGCATATTTGACCAGACTACCACAAAGAAAACTAGTAATAGACGGTCGCTGTGCGTTCAGTGGTTTGTGACATGACTTCTGTGTCTCCGAGACCCTGGGTTCGAATGCCGGCAAGGGCAAACATTTGTGCGATGAGTTTCGATGTTTGTCCCGGGACTTGCATGTTTGTGTGCTGTGTTTGTGTGTGTCAATGCCTCCCGCGACACAGGGAATCCTAGTGGGGAGAATGAGCGTGATAAATAAGAAAAATAATAAACAAAATCTTAATTTGAATAGTAACAAGACTTAGTTTAATAAAAAAAAATACAAAGGGGTCACTCTCAACATCAAACAAGGTAATAAACCCTAATTTTATACCCAATTTGAGATTGGATTTGCCCCAACATCAGTCGACGTAACAAGCGTGTAATCATTTATAATCTGTCCCTGGGTAATCCCCGGTGATTTGATTTCACCCCTTGAGGGGTTGAGAAGTGTGAGGTGAGGTGCGGATTGATTTTAGAGTTTTTGTCAGAAGTTTAGAAGAAATGATTGCGACAGGCTGCGAGTTTTTGGATGCGGAAGGCGCGAATTGATAGATTTTGACATTAAAAACAAGTAAAATAAAAAAGACTAGGCCAAAACGAAAAAAAATGACAAAAGTCATAATAGAATGGTACACCAGGAATGAGAAAAGAGAGAGAGGACCTCCAATAGAAAGATGGAAAGACAATCTACTAAAGGAATGGAAGAGATGAGCTCGTGAAAGAAAAGGATAGAAGGAACCATGGGAAGCTTATGACGAAAGACAACTAGAGAACAGAACAGATTACTGAAAAAACATCTATATATTCATTTGCATAGTTATTTAACACCATTAATTGTAAAACTATTTATATTAAATACTCTATCTATCTAAAATAAAAACAAGGAAGAAAGTAGCTGGTGCCGGACGAATCCATGCAAAGTGTAAGCAAGAGTGTACCTTCGCCATAGTTTCAAAACGTTCGAAATTGTATTGTGGTGTTTAATTAGTTAATAATTACAAAGTTTAATAGTTATAAAAACCTGATTCCGACCTACTTATTCGTGACACGATATCAACATTTCCTTGAAAAAAAATATATAAAAAAACTAACAGTAAAAAAATGACACTGAAATATTTAAAAGTAAAGTAAATACCTATTGTATGTCTAAGAAACCATCCGCAGCTAATAAAAAGAACGAATGGCCTTGAAACGCCTGAAATGATTTTCATAAATAAGAACTACTCGTATCTCAACCACGGCAGCTTTCAAACAAAAAACCGCATCAAAATCGGTCCATTCGTTTAGAAGCTTCACGTCAAACTTATAACATCCCTCTTAATAGAAATAGGTACTTAATCGATTTCAATTAAATGTAGGTAGATGGGAAATATAATATTATATGGGAAAGTATGAGCTTTGATTTTTTTTGTTACAACAAATGTAGTTTTTGAACGACAAATGTACTTCTGAAATGGCAAATATAAAAATACAAGCGAATCGAGAATCTCCTTTTTTGGAAGTTAGTTCAAAATACTACAAACTTTTTTATTTCATGCTGTATAGCATGATTGATTTGTGTTTCCCAATATGTACAACCTCGGAGTCTTCAAGTCGCGAGTGAATAGGTTCCTTCTAAGTTTGCGTGCTCCACCTTAGACCGCGTCGTCGCTTAACATTAGGTGAGACAGTGGTCAAACGCAGGCAATTATTAAAAAAAAAAAAAAATTGAATTTATTTCATGATGTGAGATAGTTGTTCAAACGATTGAACACTATCTCACTTGATGGTCAGTGACGATGTGGTCGAAGATGTTATGACGCTGGACCTAAAACGCTTACTGGCACTCGAGGACTGCTACTTGGCACCCTACCACCATGCTGGGAATGCACCTCCACCGGAAGCTCAAGCCGTAGGTGGGGTAAGAACCACAATCCGTCATTTTGACAGCCGAGGCTCCCACCGCTGAGCTATTACCGCTTCAAAAACTTACTGTCTATGTTACAATACTTACAATACTGGATAAAGAAAGCAACTATTTATGAAACGCTTTCTCTTAGCGGCCCCGCTATAGGTACATATGTAGGTACCTACGTCATAAGTTTATCAGTAAGGAGGTACTCTACATAATCTAATTGACATACCGCCAAGTAACCGAACACCGTGATAAGGCGGTTTCACATAGCGTCATCAATTTCATGAGCTGTGTGAATAGTGTAATCTGAGCTTTATATCTACGGTTATTACTTTCAGCTACGTACGCAAAAGTAAATTTTACTGCATAGGCTTAAAGATCACTTTTAACCACTTTGTTCTGATTGTACTTCGAAAAATGTTCTTTTTTGACATTTGACATTGAATGAAACCAAAACGTGTATTATAATCAATGTCATATAAAAACTTACAGTGTGAAACCAATGCATTATACTCCTAGAATAGTGCCGTGGGGTACCGGCCTAGGATTATACCCCCATCTCTCCTCGTGAGTGCCGTAAGAGTCGGTTAAGGGATAACGTATCAGAAGGTGGGCAGCAGCGCCTTTTGAGGGTCACAATTCATACTGCGCTCTGCGAAAAAAATACCCAAAACCCCCTCATCAAGTGTGGTTGTGAAAATTGAAAAGCTCCATCGATTTCTCTAGAATCCCATCATCCTACCCAAACCTGATGACCATTGGACTGCCTGGCATGTATACCTATAGCCCCAAAGTAACATTCTACAAGCGTTAACGCTGAAAGAAAACATAAAAAAATATTGAGATTGACACTTCAAAGCAATATGTCATGTGATCAAAGAAAGCGAATAGAAATTTGGTAGACAGTAAACAATACGCAAAACAAAACGCTGGCGTTTTTTTTTTTTTTTGTTATGGTGCCCGAGTTCGCCTCACTATCCCATCCTCGTTGCCAAAATTTGGTGTTTAAGGGCGTTTTGCAAATAAAAGAAACGGCTTTCTTCGCATCGTGTAATCACCAATGACCGACTGGCCGCTACCCAGCTACCCTCCGTAACCCGATATTAATATAATACATTTTGCGGGTAGTTTGATAAACCCTACAAACGAGAGGGAGAGAGAGAGAGATTCTCGAACGAAGAGAATGAGCAATTGCCGTGAAACATGCTCACACGTTCACGGCGATTGCTCATTCTATAGTTTCTATATAGAGAAAGAGAATTGCTTCGAAGCGATGCGTCTTGTATAGGCCCACTTTACTGTTCTGACGTGGTTGAGCATCAAACACGAATTTCGCATTTATAATATACTATTTATGAATGTATAAAACACGGGAGTTACTCACGTAATAAGTCAAAGGGTTCCGACTATAGTTTCAACCACATTCAATGGTCTTTTTCAAGGAGAATACGGGGCGCTCGCGGACGCGGTCGCGATTCGCCTAGTACTGTGTCAAAACCACGTCAGTTTCAAAATATATGATAATGACAAATTTTATTTATTCACAAAACTCAGTGACACTTATTGTTAATAATAATATTTGTGATCTCTTATGATCTAAAGATCTTATCTAATTTAATTTAACTAAATATAATAGGAATACTAAATTGGATTAGAATGCTTTAGCGTTCACTACTGCATTATTCAGTTTATTGTTGACCTTCCGCTAGCGGAAACAAAAGGCTTCTCTGAAAACCATTATCTAAAATGTACTATAGTCAATAGTACAAATCGCCCAATCAATAAGCTTCTACACTATTGTGAATTCTCGATCAGATTATGCTGCGCTATTTCCAAAAATTTTTTTATCCTGCCTTTTGTCCCCATAGCGCAAATGTGCGTTAAATCCATAGAATAGAGATTATAAGATCCCAAGTGGTCGGAATAATCCTTATTGTGAAGTTCTGATCATTTTGATGAATAGATACAGCTACATACTTATACTGATACAGATATGAAGATAGAATTAATTGTATTGACTAACTAAAGAAGAGATTTCTTAACTATTTTTAAATGTCTTTATGATACGTTGTTAAATAGGCTTCTTAAGAAAACTCTCAAGACCCAACTAAAGAAAATCTCTAGAATTCTCAGGCGCTGTCAAAAAGAATTTTTATAGATTTTTTTTTTATCAAATAATGGAACTTCAAAACTCAAAAGTGTGAAATAACCTTGTAAACTCTAAGGCTTTCACGGCCGGCGTTGCATGTTGTATGATCGACGAAACGTCTGGAACAAAAGTTTCACATAATTTCTTTTAACTAATGTTTCAATTTTTAAGGATAGCAAATGCAGAATTTCTACATACAAGCAAACGTTGTTTTTCTTGATACTAACTTATGCCGATATTTTTTCTAATTTCACCACTCACAGGAACCCAACTTTTTTTATCGTCTTATTACTTGGCAAAAGGCGTGACACTGTTAATCCTCAGTTACGAGTATTCTGACAATAGATATAATAGTTTAGGGGCCAAATGAACAGCTTCATTGTGATTTGACACGTTGTATAGTACTGTATAATATTCTGTGACGTAACACGCAATAGATTATACTATTACTTACTCTGTGGCAATGTGTTCACACTTGGCCGTTTGAGAGGAAATGCGTTGTAACTGTAAAATATATTTGTAAAAAATGTATATGAAACAAATTGATATCTTCTAAAAGTCACCCATAATAAAGATCTTACTATAACAGTTGTGTCAGAACAATTAATTTACATTTTAAAATACGCATTACAGTATAGCTGACGGAACTTCAGGGTGTTGGCTAGGCAGGCAGATACTTGGAAGTACCCTACCACGACGCTGGGAGTTATAAAGTGATATTACCTGCACTGAAAGCTCAAGCCGTTAGTGGGGATCGAACCCGCGTCAACCACTTTGACAGCCGACGCTCTCACCGCTGGCTGTCACTGCTTCAAAACAAAACATATGTGACTGTGACAAAAGCTATTATGACGCGTACTCTATAATATGAGCATGTACATATTTTAAATAAACAATGGTCGTGATTCTGCTATACACTTAAAATAACTAAAATTCTTTAAAATACTTTTGGTATAACTTATAAATACTTTTCTTTTCTCCTAGTTTCTTTCTTCTATTTCTAATTGCATCTATTTGGACTGAATTGTAACTGTATACAACCTGTTTTTTGAAAAATGTTTCTTTTGTCAATTGCATATTGGAATGTGTTTACACCACATTACAAAACCGCTAAACATATCAAATCAAATCAAATCAAATCAAATCAAATTAATTTATTGGTAATAGTGCATTATTACATGTCAATAATAAATAAAATAATATCATTCCGATACTCATTACAATAAGTCATTTTTAAACTGAATATAAATCAATAAAAATGTATCCTAAAACACATACATAGTAATGTAATACAGTCATTTCAGATTAATAGATTCTTCAAAGCTATAGAATGCCTGCTCGATTAGCCAGCGTTTTAGTTTATTTTTAAAACCACAATGTGTGGTTGCAGTAGTGATGTGTGCTGGCAGCTTATTATATACTACTGGACCCATAACATACGTAACTTTAGTGGATTTCGTAAGTGTCCTAGCTATGCCCGCGAGCTTGTCCCTGTTCCGCGTGTTGTGCGCGTGCACATACTATATGTGATATAGGACGCTAGGTTAGTTCTAGCGTACACCGCCACTTGAAAAATCACAAGTGCAGGAACTACATATGTAAAACAGCTTGATTTTTATTTGTCAATTGCATATTTGTCCCCTAGATTACAACACTGCGGAAATTTGTGTTCTTGTGTGTAAGTGTGTATGTGTGTATGTTTATTACCTCTTCACGCTCAATCGACTACACCGATAATACCCTGAACCACCGTGGAATAACACATAGGATACTTTTTTCCTGGAAAAAGTATAGTTCCCGTGGGAGTTTCCCGCTACCTCAACTATTGAGGTAGCGGGAAAACCATAATCCACGCGGGTGAAACCGCGGGACGCTACTACTAAATATATAACATTAAAACCGACTTTAATTTTCTTGTTAAGTCTCTCCTGTGAAGTTAGGAGAATTCATTTTGGTGTTGTTAACTATACTTATATTAAATAAAGAGGAAAGATTTGATTGTTTGCATTGAATAGGATCCGAAACTTCAGAACCGATTTGAAAAAATCTTTGACTGTTAGGAAGCTACATTATGTCCGGATGACATATGCTATATTATATTTTCAGAAAACTTAGGGATACTTAATTTTTTATTATAAAATGTTTTACCCGTGCGAAGCCGGGGCGGATCGCTTGTAAATTATAAAGAACGATATCCGAGCTGCAACACTAGCCATGTCAACTTGGCATTCATTTTTGTCGCTCAATCGAACCTCGAGCAGTATTACTTTGGTTTATCCTATTGTACAAAACAAATGTACAAGTTGCGCATTTTCCCCCTGCTGTTACACAAAGGGAATCCGTTGAATGAAGTGTTGTAGTGCTTGACATTGATGTTTTGATAATGAGGTTACCAAATTTTAAGCTCAGAGTATGTTAGGCTAATCTGGCGATTCGTATCAGCACAATATGTGCACTTTTTGATAATATCCTACGAAGATCTTGTAATTTTTTACCCGACTGCGAAAGAAGGAGGGTTGAATGATCTTAGTTGACAGTGTTCACAAACGCAGTCGGAGGCATTATCTGCTCACTCCTAGATTTTGTTGCTCTACCTATATCACCAACAAAATGATAAGAAGTGAGCTGTGAGCGTGTAATACCTCCGACTGTTTGTGAACACTGTCAACTAAGATCATTCAAAACCAAAATAAAATAGTTATAATCTTGTTTCTATCTTTTCAGTTGTTCAGTTCATTTAATAAAGATGGCAGATATTGACGCAGTCGGGTTTTTTGTTTTTTTAAACAATAATTTTATTTCAGAACTAGCGTTAAGTCTTGAATTGAGTGTAGACGATTTAGATTGATAAAATAAGTACCTATAGGTATTACTCGAAGTTTTTAGTGCTACCTCTCAACCTGTACTTGGCTGCTTTTCTTATATTATTCCTGAAACCACGAAAAAGCGCGATCATTTTTAAAGAATGTTTAATTATGCCTCTTTTAAAGCCTATTTAAAGCTTTCGATTTACTTGCAGTTTATTCTACAAAATTTCTTGATCAAACAATTTTAGAACTTAGACAGGTTAATTTTTGAACTAGTTTTGCCCTGCGGTTTTACCTGCGTGATGATGAAAAATGCTGATGATGAATATAAGCCTGTGTTAATGTAGGGTATAAGTGATCTCCATACACAAATTTCAACCAAATCTATTCAGCCGTTTAGGCGTGAAAGAGTAACAAATATCATATAAAATAACATCCATACTTACAAACTTTCGTATCTATAATATTAGTAGATGATGGACTCAGTTATTAATAATTTAAAAACAAATCATACACTTTAATGCACCGACATTGCCTTTGACAACACAAAATTAGTTTGTCATGTCAGAATCACACCACTGTTTACTCAAACAAAAGATAATCTCCCGCTAATCTCCGATAAGCTAATCCGTGCTTCCAATATTTGCAAATCTAAAAACATTCTTGGACAACCGAAATCTGATAATGTATTATCCTACCTCAATCAAGATTAGATTATAACAAAAAAATATATATAGCAGCTTTTGCATTTCGTAGATTTGGCGCAGTTCACACGTGAAGAAGCCTGAGTGATGACAACAGCCTTGCGATTGGATTATGATAAAGAGTTTTGGGGAAATGCATTTTGTTATTAAATTTTAATAAAAAAATATAAACGACTTCCACACTCAAAAATGTGAAATAACTTATTGAAGCCATGATAGTTCCAAAGCAACTATTGAAACTAGTAAAATATTGTACGCATGGTACCGACTTCGACAAGCTATTTCACACTTTTGAGTGTTGAAGTCGGTTCCACTTTTTTGGTAAACAAATTTTTTTCCACCCTTTTCAGTGACCTTTGCTACTCACGGGATCAATTAATTGTCATTGTGTGTTCTGCGATGTCTTCAACCGCGACAATAGTATCATCAAGATACGCGTGGCACTTTTCAGTTATTGGAGTATAACTCAAAAACAACCGATTTTGATGAAATTTGAATGGGACCACCACGGAAGTATACTCTATCTAACAAAAAAAGAATCTTCAAAATCGGTTCATAAGCGACAAAGTTATCCGCGAACACACATAAAAAAAACAAACTAATATACGGTCGAATTGAGTCCTCCTTTTTTGAAGTCGGTTTAAAAATAAAAATGACCTCAGTATTATTTTTAATTTCACGAAAACGTTTCAAAAAAAAAATCCATCGGAAGTTGGTTTTATTATAGTTTTTACTACGTACGTATTCTAAAACCAGTTGCAAGGCATTCGCTCACCTCTTGTAACATAAAACCTCCTCGCACCTGTATTTATCTCGTATTTGATTGGTCGATAACTCAGCGAGGGTGCGCAAGCTGCTCTCTGATTGGTCGTTACCGAACGGGGGTGGTTTCCAACGGTTTCCGATTACAAGCCTTATTAAGTGTGTTTACAATGATTTAGGGATTTAATAGAGAATTATAAAATAACTAGTATTTTCTCGTGACTTCATCTGCATACTTTAAACATTTAACCTCGAGGAAGTTTTATTCGCTCAGAATTGATAGTAAACGTGTTTCTACTTACAGGCGATGTTGTGATCAATGCGCTCGTCTGATGATAAGCGTTGTAGCTGCTTGGCTCATCCCCCCCCTCCCCTTGTTTTCAGAAACCGCATTACCAAGTCATAATTACAGTTCAATAATTGTTATGGGCACATATAAAACTTACTTTAAAATGAACAATTAGGCGACCGACATTTTTTGTATATAGGTGTAAGATTTGCGTCGTTTCGGTCGAATCATTAACGTGATAGTTTCCCAGTAATCAGTAATCATTTTTATTTATTTACAATTTTATTTTTTATTTATTTATCACACTCAGACCCCCGCACTAGGATTCCCTGTGTCGCGGGAGGCATGGACACATACAATCACACCACACAAACAACCAAGACCCGGGACAAACATCTACACTCACCGCACAAATGTTTGCCCCTGCCGGGATTCGAACCCAGGGTCCCGGAGACACAGAAGTCATGTCACTGACACTGACCACTGCGCCACGGCGACCGTCAAAAAATTTTTTCCCAGAAACACAATTTATACAAATAACATAAACATATTCTATAAAATTAAAGTAACCTAATAAATTTAGTTATTATGCAACGGGCCCCAAACTAGGCATAGCCTGTATCTTGGGCGCCCAAACCTACAGCTTTACTTATAATTTGTTGCGTGACACTGTACATATTCACTAATCGCTAGTCCAAATCGATACAATAACATTTCATCTACCGACATCGAAAATCGTGTATTATGATTTTACAGTGACAGGTTCGATTTTAATTGAAATTCCTCCCAGCTGTGGTATCTGTGGTACTTTGTAAATAATTAGGGGAAATATTGTGTATTTGTCATTTGAGTTGGGGAGTGTGACGAGGTACGTGTACGTTGATTAGCCCAGAAACTAGTATAGGTCAGTCACCAGTAGTATAATAGATAGACCATAGATCTTTTGTTTGTGGTAGTATAAAAGGAACCAGAGATTCACTTGCCGATTCCATTTCCAACTGTCTCATCTGATTATCTCATGTTTAAAACGGTCTAAGATGTAACACGCTTATAAAGTACCTATCCTTTCCAAATTGTGTGCATGTACTTAATTTATACGGCCCATGCCCGTGGTGTTACTTCCACGTCTCCCTTTGTAATTGCAGTGGCAGACGTTGGCATAATGGCCTCGCCTCGATCTCGCAATGGATCAGTCCATTGCGAGATCGAGGCGATGCCATTATGCCACATTTGAACAAAAAATTAGATAAACTTGGCACCCTGATGAATTTTGCAGGGGATAGATGATGATTGATGCGGGTGCCGCAGGACACTCCTGCGAAACCTTTATTTCGGGATATGAGAATACTCACTGTCCCATCGAAGATTATCCTCCAGAGTGCTCTATATGCTAGGGAGCATTTGGATGAGTACATTAAGCTTGGCGACGGTCACATGTTCAACACACGTCGCACACACCGGCTCCGTGAGGTTCCGCGTCGCCTCACTGAAACGTCAAAACTAGTGCACGTCATGGCACCTGCAGTCTACAACCGGCTAACCAATGAAAATAGAAACGTTAACTCAATACGCGCATTTAAAAGTAAAACAAAAAATTGGCTTATTGAACAAGCATTTTATGCATACAATGACTTTTTTTTATAAAAACAACATGTTTGACATAAATGATACATTGATATTTAATTAATAGATACTTACATGACAAATCAAATACCTGTATATGTATAGTCTTACCTATATGGTAAGTTAGCCGTGGTGGTACCGGCCTAGAATAGTACTCCCCATCTTTTCCCGTGGGTGCTGTAAGAGTCGGCTAAGGGATCACGTACCAGGAGGTGGGCAGCAGCGCCTTCTGAGAATAGGAAATCATACTGCGCTCGCCAACCCGCCTGCCAAGCGTGGCGAGTATTGGCAAATCCCCCCTATATGGAGGAGGCATACGTCCAGCAGTGGACGCACATGGCTGAGAAAAAAAAAATATGGTAAGTTGAATTATTATTTATATTTTTCTGATGTGACGTGTAAATCTTTATTTATGAATAAATTGTCTGATTGTCTAGATGCAGGTCACCTCCAACTTGCTCTTGTGGAGAAAATGGAGAGTTCATCACTCAACCATTAAATGTTAAAATGAGGATGAAGTACAACTGCAGGTGAACTCATGAAGAATGCGTTTTCCGTTTCGTAATAGCTATCTATTTCATGCCTTACATGCCATAGCAGCATTGTAATCAAAATGGCGCCAATCAATAATCAACAACTGGGTATGTGCGACCGCCCAGTGCGTCTTTACAAATTTGGCGACAAAAGGTACCGCGATACCAGATTATGTTACATAATAAATAAAAGTAGTTGTAACCACAGAAGTTGCATTGCTTTGATTCTTTTTTTTTTTTTTACTACTAAAGTTTGCGTTTGACAACTGTCTCACCTGATGTTAAGTGATGACGTTGTCTAGGATTTAGCACGCAAACCTAGAAGGTACCTATTCACTCGCGACTTGAAGACTCCAGGATTGTACATATCGGGAAACACAGACTCGGGCAACGAGTTCCATTCCTTGGCAGTACGCAGAAAGAAAGTGGAAGCAAAACGCTTCGTGCGTATAGGTGGTATAGCTACCATATAGCGATGGCGAATTGCCGTACGTCGAGTCGACCGATGATAGAAAGGTGATGGTGGAATCCAAAGGTGATCCTGAAGTAAGCCGGCGATTCGATAGCCTAAATTTAGTATCCCATATTATAAATGTGAAAGTTTGGACGGATGGATGTTTGTTACTCAATCACACCAGCACGGCTGAACAAATGTGGATAAAATTTGGTATGTAGATACTTCAGGTCCCGGAATAACATGGCCAATTTTCATCATCAACAATCATTCCCACGCGGTTAAAACCCCGGGGCGTAGCTAGTCTAATATAAATTAGGGTCGATTATCGCATGACAACATAAAATTTACACCCTGTAATATATAGTTGACAACGGAAAATGTTCGGCTCTCTCTTTTTTATTAGTGCGGCATCCAATGACGTTTTACTAAAGATGACAATAATGTTGTACTAAAGATTTCATACTGCGCGGTGCTCAGATTTTGTTCCTTTACGACATAAACATGCTTACTGCGACAGATAATACGGTACAAATAATATAGAAAAGGATAGCTATATGTTTACACTTGCGCTTGAAATACGCGTCGGAATCAAAATTACTACAATTGACTTAATTTTGCCGCTTCAGTTTCCGCGCGCTTGTGCGACATCTACCTTATATAAACATATAATATCATTGACTGCATCCCTATCAGAATTCTACAAAATATTTTTTAGAGCTGTTAAATCGTAACTAAAGATGGCCGACTATATATGAGTACAATCGTCAAGATCAATTTTGCATTTCTGGGTGGGTTTTTGATGTTTCCTTAAGACTCCATTGGATTCTTTGCTACAAATATAGGGATTTAAAACTTTTAGCATAAATTCGATAGTACGGCAGCAGAATGGTATCAACTCACGTATGTATCTACAGTGGTAGATCTCTGGTATAAATACCAGTTGGCAGTCTATATACCAATATATAAGTCTCCATAATTTTTCAAATTCTAGTTAACATAGAGTCTTAACAAAGCACTTACAAAACATTGGCTACGTATCGTAATGCCCCCCGTATTTACACATATACAGAGGCAACGGCGATCGCTTACCATCAGGCGGCCCGTCTGCTAGCTAGCATAGACCTTTAAGTAGTATATTGGTCAATGTTGCTATTCGCGCGCAGCCCTAGACAAAGTAACATTCTACAAGCGCTCACGCTTAGAGAAAACATTTAAAATGTGTGAGAGTGACACTTCAAAGCGATATATCACGAATATTCATCGTTAGCGGTTAGAGAAATAGAATCGCTATGAAGTGATGCATCTTTTCTAGGTCCACTGTTACATTGAAAAGTGCGGTTCGTCGTCTATTAAATCAGTGGTGATCTTCATCTTAACTGCAACTTCTGCGATTGTTCCGTTTTTAATCTGTGACCATAGTTACCACAGGTTAGACCATAGTGCATAGATATGAAGTGTTACGTTCTTATAAACAACTTTTATAAATTACAGAATGTTTAGATTTAGGCTGTGAATGGGTAGTGTTACAATAACACGCTGTTTTAGTGGATTGAGCGGTTGATGGCAAATAATCCCATCTCACTAATATTATAAATGTGAAAAATTTGGATGGATGGACGGATGATTGTTACTCAATCACGCCAGAACGGCTGAACTGATCTGGATGAAATTTGGCACAGAGATATGTTATAGTCTGGAATGCCTTCCCACTAATATTATAAATGTGAAAAATTTGGATGGATGGACGAATGTTTGTTACTCAATCACACCAGAACGGCTGAACGGATCTGGTTGAAATTTGGCACAGAGATAGGTTATAGTCTGGAATGCCATGCCACAAATATTATAAATGTGAAAGTTTGGATGGATGGATGTTTGTTACTCAATCAGGCCAGAACGGCTGAACGGATCTGGATGAAATTTGGCACGGAGATAGGTTATAGTTTGGAGTGCCATCAACCGCTCAATCCACTAAAACATAGTGTTATTGTACACGCTGTTTTAGTGGATTGAGCGGTTGTTGGGAAAATGGGACCACAAGATTTCAAATAAAAAAATATCATTAAAATCGATTCACCCAGTCGGAAGTTCTGAGGTAACAAACTTCTAAATAAATAAATTAAACATACGGGTTGAATTGAGAACCTCCTCCTTTTTTTGAAATCGGTTAAAATGGATAAAAATTGGGCTTGTTTTGGCATCACTTAAAATTTTTGAAAGTCCAAACATATCAATTAAAGCTCGGACGTTTCCACCAAAGTAGATTCATTTTTATTCTTACCAAAGTAGATTAATTTTGCACGGTCCATAAGTGGACCTATCTAACTGTTATCACCTATTTAGCGTGATGAAAAACACGAAAACCTTGACGGAACCGGTACCTAGTCTGTCTTCATACTTTTTAAACTACGATTTTATTTAATGTGCATTTACTATGTCTGGAAGTGATCTGTTTAAGCGATAAAGCCGCCAACTATACTTTGGTTTCGTACATATTTTATTTTTATTATTGTTTAAGTATTGTGTAACCGGTGTTCAATAAAGTGTTTTGAATTGTATTGTATTGTATACTATCATTAATTGATTACGGTTCTATTTTAGTTGTAACTACTAACTTTTTTGACCCGATAAAGCGCGCACCGACCAGGTGGACAGACGACCTGACTAAGATCGCAGGCAAGGGCTGGATGCGGGCCGCTTCCAACCGGTCCTTGTGGAAATCAATGGGGGAGGCCTATGTCCAGCAGTGGACGTCCTATGGCTGAGATGATGATGATGATGATGAAAGCGCACGCGTGTCGATAGACTCTCCTGAATTTTCTTGAAAGTTTTCTAAGTATTCATTGATTGCAGTAGCTTAAAGTTATTATTATAATTAAAATACTTTACTGCAACGCATCGTATCAAATTTCAAAGCGATACCAATTATATGAGATATTGTTTATTTTATTGCATTACGTTTGCATTTAGCCTCTTAAATCGTCGGCTAAAAAGAATAACAATAGAAAGAGATGCATAGCAGCACTATAATGATTTCAACCCATTTATTTTGCAGAAACATGTGTATTAAAACTCTTTGATATTACCATTTTAATTGTAATGTAACAAACCGACTAGGACTCACGTGGCAAACACTGGAAAATTACTCTCCGACCAGTTTCGAACTTATTGCCACGTGAGTTCTAGTCGGTTTGTTACATTACAATTATGGAAGAAACTCGCGATAGTTTTCAAACTCAAATTACTACTTTAGTAATAATTCTCACATAATAATTAATATCTAATTTCTAGTTGCCCCGGTTGCCCTGCGGAGTTACCCCCTGTGGATGCTTGGATGGAGAAAATGTTAGAAAGTTTCTGTTTTACCACAAATCGGAACCGACTTCAATACTCTAAAGTGTGAAATACTTGTCGAAGTCGGTACCACGATAGTTCAATGTAACTATATCAAAATATTGTGCGCATGGTACCGACTTCGACAAGTTATTTCACACTTTTGAGGGTTGGAGTCTGTTGCATTTTTGGTAAAAAATGTCTTATCATCCTTTGCTACTCATCAATCAAATCAAAAGTTGTCCAAGTAGACGTAACACTATTCAGTTATTTGAGGACCACCTTGGAGGTACACTCTTTCAAACAAAAAATAATTTTGAGAATCGGTTCAAAAATGGGAAAGAAATCTGTGACCTCCTCCTTTTTTGAAGCCGGTTAAAACTGTATTTGAATCATGTTAATTTCTATGATATTGGCGTTACATAACAGATAATTTTATGCCATAGTGTTTATGTATTATTCCGGGCATATAATTATGTAACATGTTTCAGACTTGCCCATTCTAACTTATCTAAATGGCCCACTACGAAAATACATACATAAACTCAAAAAGTAACCCTTTGATTACCGCTGTCAAAGAAAAAAGTGTTTAATTTACATGGTATTGTAGAATAGAATGAAATTAATTTTATTCATAGCAAAAAATTACAAAGTTAATACATTAGATGATAATAAAACAGTAAAAATGCTTTGCAGTTATTTTACTATTCGATACAAATCGTAAATTATTGTACGTACGTTATTAAATTCCCAAAGTACTCCATTCCATTTTTTCTTTATATATAAATCTCGTGTCACAATGTTTGTCCCCAATGGACTCCTAAAGCACTTAACCGATTATAATAAAATTCGCACACCATGTGCAGTTCGATCCAACTTGAGAGATAGGATAGTTTAAATCTCAAATTATAGTCGCAATTTTAATTTATTGCTAATTATTAGCACACTTATTACAGTCACAATTATCTGTTAACTCCAAATGATTCTAACAGATGTCGATACCTTTCGACTGGGTTGAGTAAGTAATCAATAGATGGCGCTGCTATGGTAAATCTACGAACGTGTCATATAAGCTACATTTTAACAGCATAATTACCACGTGTTGTTGACGCTATAAAATTAATGTAATATAACAAAAACTTTAGCCACAGCAACGCGTGGCCGGGTCAGCTAGTTGTTCTAAAAAGATAAGGATTCCGTATATTCATTCTCAAACTAAGTACTCCAAAGAAAAATTTGCACAAGTTAAAAATAGTTCATTCAAGTTGCATTCTACCCCATAGGTAGCTGAAGTTATTCTCAAATACTCCAGTGGTAGCTAATCCACAATTCTTATAGGCTTATATGTTTTTTTTACCAGCGCTTGGTGCACCTGGAGTACTTTGAGAACAGAATATATTCCCATGGATTAAAAATTATTAAAAATAAATATTTTAATATTGTAATTTTTTCGTGGAGTAGTTTGAGAAATAATCTTGGAGTACTTTGGGAATAAGCCACGTATTTGCGTAGTAAGTAGCTAAAACAGCTGACATACACATTTTACTTGCTTCTTCACAACCGTGGGAATGGCACTAAGTTTGCAAAAAAAATACTGACAACGTGTAAACTGTGTTTCGCAAGAGCATTGTTTATTTTGTAGGATATCAAGTACTTATAAATAAAATGTTGAATGAATGGAAAATTAGATATATAAACAGTGTGAATGAACTATTCGCTGTCTATGACCTATTTGACCTATTTCTGTAGAATTATACACTGGGCCGCATAGACAGCAGCTCGATTACAGAAATGCGAAAACTGTTAAAATATTTATGCAATTATGCAATAATTACTAAGTTTATTTCATGTGTTTTTTTTTTTTTCCTCACACTCAGACCCCCGCACTAGGATTCCCTGTATCGCGGGAGGTATGGACACACACAATCACAGCACACAAACATCCAAGATCCGGGACAAACATCTACTCTCTCTCACTCTCGCACAAATGTTTGCCCCTGCCGGGATTCGAACCCAGGGTCCCGGAGACACAGAATTCATGTCGATGACACAAACCACTGCGCCACGGGACCGTCTACGAATTCCGAACCATTACAAGTATCATCGTATTCGCCGTGGTGGTACCGGCTTAGAATAGTACTCCCCCATTTCTTCCCGCGGGTGCCGGAAGAGTCAGCTAAGGGACCACGTACCAGAAGGTGGGCAGCAGCGCCTTCTGAGCATCGGAAATCATACTGCGCTCGCCAACCCGCCTGCCAAGCGTGGCGAGTATTGGCAATTCCCCCCAATTGGGGGAGGCATTTGTCCAACAGTGGACACCCAATGGCTGAGATGAAACAAGTATCATCATCATCATCATCATGTCATCCTTAAGACGTCCACTGCTGAAAATAGTCCTCCCTCATGGGGGGGGTTTTTCCAATGGCGCTGCTGCCTACCTCCTGGTACGTGATCCCTTAGCCGACTCTTACGGCACCCGCGGGAAGAGGTGGGGGAGTACTACTCTAGGTCGGTACCACCACGGGAAGTATTACAAGTATAGGAAGAAATAAAATTTTTCATTATAGACTTCGATAAAACGCTGAAAAAATGTAAAGTTTTTTAAAATTTAAAATTAAAATTTTAAAGTATTTATTAATTTTTTTTTTATATAAAATTAGCGAGTTGCACTCGTGTTGATTGACACATTTATTATGCTATACGTTCTGCGATAAGTTTTACACAAAAAGGCCTGACGGCCAATGGCTTACCATTGAGCGTCAGGCCTTCTTGTTTCTCACCATCGCCAATGGATTGATCTGTAACATTGGAGCAATAACGAGATATAGAATCCTTCAAAGACGCTGTTAACTTTTCTTTTAAGAATCCCATATCTTTATTTTTATTTTTTATTTATTTAAGGTCAACCAACAGTTACAACATTTATACATACAATGTTTACCTTATCATATCTTTCTATATACTTGATTATCTGGTTTTGATCATGTTTAGAGTCTATATAAGTATTTCGACCAAAGTTTCCCTATTGTTCCTTAAGTTTGGCATAGCCATGTCAGGGTCTACACTAGTTATTGTGTTGCGAGAAGAATTTCGGACGCACATGTAATTAACTGTTTTTACGAATCTGTATATCAAAAGGAAGAATACGGACCCCTTTAGTATAAGATCACTTAGCGGTGCGTCGGTCTGTATTTCTGTCAAGACCATTCTTCTCAAGAAAACTTACATATCAAGTGCACCGGCTGCAATCTTTTGGAGCAGTGAATATATCAAACCTCTAAGTCTAAGAAATCAAAAGGTACAGACTTATACTTTGTCACATGCAAGACAAGGGGATCTTTAACTTAACCTGTAAATACATAGACACACCGTAAAAATGTTTATGTAATCTCATACTGAAATATTAAGATTCACCCCCTTACTAATAAACATTGATTACGCTGTGAATAGTAATTCAGTGTTTTGTTCCGTTCTCTCTACGTCAAACTGTCTCATTAGCGACAAAGACAAAACACTGAATAACTATTCAGAGGTTATGCAACGTTTATTAGTAAGAGGGTAAAAAAGTAAAATTGAACTTGAATGATGTGTAAACAATGTATCGAAATAATTTAAAAAGTTTATATTTCCATACAGCTCTATGACAACTGTATCGAAATGTTAAATACAACTTCAGCTGGACCAAGGAGGTTGAAATGCAGTTTTTCTACAGTCTGTGGACGCGGCGCAACACGCATGCGCGACCAGTAAATGTATTTTGGCGCTAAATGTTTATATACAAATAAATTCAAGCTTAAGCTGTGATTTTACGTAAGTTTCATTATCTATTTTATGAGATTAGATAAAGTAGTGTAAGTAACTGCTCATAATTTGGTCTTAAAACACTCGTGTAATGCTATAAAAAAAACTTGCTTACGGCTCGTTAACTTACACTCGTATTATAAGAACCATTATTATGATACATTTTCATAAACTTATATTTGCTATGCAAAGCGATTAGGCGACGTCTATTTTTTCTATAATCATATTTCTTTATCTCAGTACAGGAGTCATGTTTTTTACCATCAATATTATAATTTTCTAGATGCGCCTCGCTGTTTGATCCGCGCGGACTACAGTTTTACCGCTACCTCAGTTATTCAACCGGAGCTATATACATTTTTGAGGTCAAAAAGTAGCGTATGTCCTTTTCCAAGGTCCAAATTTACCTAAATTCATCAAATTTGGTTAAGCGTTTTAAGCGTAAAAACGTAAGTTACGTACTATCACATTTATAATATTCCTAGTTGCGCCCCGCAGTGATCAAGTTTAAGTTCAAGTTTCAAGACTAAAAGCAGCGTATGCTCTTCTCCAAAGTTTAATCTATCAATATACCAAAATTCATCAAAATTGGTTCAGCGGTGTAGGTGGTAAAATGTAACAGACAGAGTTACTTTTACATTTATAAGGTTTTTGTTGTAGGCCAGAGGAACTATCGATTATTTCGGGTCATAAAGTATTGCGAATGTATCTAGCTAGCGAGCAATAGCTAGCTAGCTAGCGACTTATTTTTCGCTCAGGATATTTGCTTTAACAGACTGAGGCACGACACCGAACACTGCCTGAGTGTTAAGTGTCGGTTTTCCAAACTTGAGGGTGATGCCTCCCAGTGCATATTGAATAGTATACTTAGGCGCCAGCTAAAGCTACTAAATGGTATTTTGGCCTCAGAAAGGCCAATTTTGAGAAATAAGAAGTGTGTCAATTAGTCTACATTGATTCAATATTTTTCGATTCTTCATAAGGAGAGTTAACAAAGCCAATCCTTTTTAACAAGGTGTCTTAAAAAGGATTGGCTACGTATGGTAATGCTCCCAATATTACAGATATCCATAGGCGACGGTGATCGCTTACCATCAGGCGGCCCGTCTGCTTGTTTGCCACCAAATTAAATAAACACATTAAATAAATCTTAAACGAATCCTAGATTCAATGATATAAATTAGATATTTATAAAACTGCAACTAGACATAGGCCGAGCCTGTGCTCTTTTTTTATTATTGTGGAATTTCTTGTTTAGAAAATCTTATAGAAAATCTGAACAAATGTTGAACGGTACATGATTCCACGGTATTTAGGTACATTCGGCAAATACTGAAGTTGATTTCAACCCTTGTTCAAATTTTCCGAAACATTTTCTTATCACAGGCAAAAACGACTTCTTCCCGACTTTTCCACTCGGGTCTATTGTTCTCATGTAGCAGGGGTCAGCAACCTGTGGCTTTCGAGTGGTGTGCGGCTTTTCAGTGTAAATTTTTGGCTCTCAGTTATGAATCTCTCTAATCTCACTTATCAAATGTGAACCAAATATATAATATTTTGTTTTAAGCTTACACGAATTATAATCATGTTTTAAATAAACCTATCGGGTCTGCATATTTACATATCAATAGTATTAAATACTAGCTGCGCCCCGCGGATGATTAATGATGATGATGATGAAAAGTAGCCTAAGTATGTGTTATTCCGGGACCTGTAGTATTACAACGATATGTTGATATGATAGTTCAAAAGTAACTATTATCTAAATATTATGCTCATGGTACCGACTTCGACAAGTTATTTCACACTTTTGAGTGTTGAACCAAATAATGGAGCAGACGCAACACTCAACGAGTTGCGTCTGCTTCATTATTTGGTAATTTTTTTTTATCAAATTTCTAGGTTTCGACAATAATGGTGCATAGATCGTGGTCACGAGAGGACTAGGTAACGGGTGTTTACATAAAAAATGTAGTTTTTCTCAAAATTCCTACATATGTTTCTTTTTTTTTTTACATATTATAAATTTGCATTTGACAACTGTCTCACCTGATGTTAAGTGATGACCTTGTCTAAGATTTAGCACGCAAACCCAGAAGGCACCTATTCACTCGCGACTTGAAGACTCCAGGATTGTACATATCGGGAAACACAGACTCGGGAAACGAGTTAACGTTTAATTTAAAAATTAAACGAGAAACATTTGCAACATTTAACTGAAAGTCCACACAACCACTGTTATCTTATTGTTACGGTGCAACTGGTTCGGATCATTTGAGCTATCTATAGGCTGGCAGCATCTAGTGGATTGCTCAAATGTTATCTTAGTAATTGTAAGTAGGTATTTGGTATGTAGTTATGTAATATTGTAAGTGATAATATTGTAATATTTTAAAATGAAATATTACAATATTATCACTTACAATAAAAACTTCCATAAAGCCCTAGATAAATAATATTTATCAAAATATAGTTTTGACTATCCTCGACTTTCTCAATTCCGATTCAGTTTTTTTTTATACTGTATAGATCTAGCGTTTGACCACCATCTCACTTGATGGTCAGTGAAGATGTGGTCGAAGATGTTATCACCCTAGACCTAGAATGATCCTTGAAACCTTGAAAAATCAAAGTTAGTCAAATATATTTTTATGCTCGAATGTTGACGAATCGATTTGAAAGTTTTTCTATAATATTGAAACGAGAAATGACTTGTTAAGCACTATTCATTTTAGTTAAATCTAATTATTTACCCTTCCATCTGAAAAGGTTGTCGACACCTGTCCAACAGTCGTCGCATAAAGGCATTTCGCGGTAAGAATGTGTTTAGACACTTATTTCTTGGGTGTTTGGTTCCCATCAAGTTCTTGGTAGAAGTACCGACTGTCACATGATGCCCAGACATTTCACAACGGTATCTTTGGTGGTATTCGGCATTGATATCCATAAATATGAGAAGTTTTCCGGTCACGAGAACTGCTAATGCAGTTCACTCAGCCAGCCATGTTGCTGACCTGTCAAAGCAGGTGGGTTCTTTAGCAATAGAACACCATCTTGCTGTGTACCACCCCTGTGATAAATATCCTGCTCTGGGGAGGTCTCTGTTATCCGAGATACAAGTTATTAACTTAGTGCGGGAACAGGACTTTCTTTTGATGGTTCGGTGGCTGGACAATGGCTGCAGACAAGTACGGATATTAAATATGGATGTAACGGAAGCAGTTTAAATTTACGTATGTAGATGTAACTATCAATGAGGACAACATTGTTACCATTTTTTCGCAATAAAGAATATTGATTGATTGATTGATTGCTCTTTTTACTCACTAGCGATCAGTCCCGAATTCGTTCGGGTGCAAATTATATTTCACTAGTAGCACCCCGCGGATTCACCCGCGTGAATTACGGTTTTCCCGCTACCTCAATTATGTCACGGGAACTATTTTTCTGGGATAAAATTAACCTCATTGTGTTATCCCCAACAACAGCTTGAGCTTCCGGTGAACGTTATCAAATTCTCAACATGGTGGTAGGGTACTTCCGAGTACCCGCCTGGCAAGCTACCACCCTCAAGTTTGAATAACTGTCACCAAACACATAGTGTATTCAGGCAGCAGCTCTTGAGAGCTAGTAAGCATTCTAGCTTTAGCGTGATAACATTTTCGACGCTAGATCTATACAGTATAAAAAAGAAATCATAGAATTCTAAGTCGGGGGGCAGGCTGGAAAATACAGCGTAAAGGCGGCCTGATAAAGATCATTTTACGTTAAAGGTTGCTGAATGCAGGCAGCTCCCAGCCGTTAAATGTTGACGACTTCTTTTAAACGAAACCTTTCAATCAACACAAATAATAGGATTCCTGCAAAACATGATCTATTTGTGTTGATCAACATGCAGTACGAACAGCTCAATTACTAGTTTATTTTAGTTTCACTTTCAGTCTCTATAGCTACATAATAACAAAAGATCGTTTTTAGGTCCCAAAAAATTACCTTTGTTGAAAATTAAACTGGTTTTATGGACCCGCCTTTTCAGGGATCACTTTGTAAAAATAAAATCATAAACTTTTAAACTTGGAACACCCGGCGTCGCGTCAAGCCCCGCCCACGTAGCTTGTCTCCCTCTAGCATCGTTTATCTCTATCCGGAGCTTTGAAATGAGAATCCACCACCTTGTTATTTGATCCCGCAGAGCCGTTGTGCGAGGGTGTGCAATAAAATTAAATAGGTTTATTTTTTGCCGAAGACATTTGAATATTTTTTGTTTTTGAATATTGTGTTAGTGTTGTGAGAAGGTGCGCAGCCAAATGGTTAAGTGAATATTAGTGCTTTTTATAAGGTGAGCGGTTAATTACTTTTTTTTATGAATTACGGGCATATGGCTGCATTTAGTACTTTATATATGTATTTATTATTACTTTTAAAACAGTGAAACCAAGTTCTTCGTTAATAAGAAGAATAATTTAAATTATTATTACTTATATACTTTGCCTAGAATTCATTTTTGGATATAATTTGCATAATTTATTTAGATAATTAGATTTACATATCTTTTTTATACTGTATAGATCTAGCGTTTGACTATTATCTCACTTGATGGTCAGTGACGATGTGGTCAAAGATGTTATCACGCTAGACCTAGAATGCTCACTGGCTCTCAAGGACTGCTTGAACATACTATGTGTTTTGGTAACAGTTTTTCAAACTTGAGGGTGGTAGCTAGCCTTTTTCTTACTACTAGCTAGCTAGCTTACCTAAAGTTTGAAAACCTGTCACCAGGAGGGACCTGGGGGAGCTAGCCTAATGGACCAATGCAACTTGGTCGAAACGTCGAGGTAAATAAATTACTGAATGTTTTTCTCGCGATCGCCCCGTTTGATTTAATAACAATTGTGTTCGAATCGCGAAAGTCAAATATTACAATATTTGAGCAATCAACTAGCCGTTGCCAGCCTATAGATGACTAAAAAGCCTAAGTCTCCTACCAGTTGGCAGCGCTTGCAATAAATAAGTCTTGACTTTTCAAGTGTTTATCATGTGTTTACACAATTCATATAATAAGCATTACAAATTGATCCTTCATAAAATAGACCTAAATAGAAAAAGAAACTTTCAAAAGTACAGTATTTTTTATATAAATACAATCAAACATAGTCTAGTTTCGCGGGACAGGTCTCATTGACATGGATAGAAAAATTTAAAATTAGATATATGCATAAGATCTTTTTTAATTAGTCCCTTATAGTACGAGTATATACGATAAAAAATGTTGACATTTGTATCATGATTATCAATCTTTAGCCTATTAAATACTAGTAGCGCCCCGCGGTTTCACCCGCGTGGATTACGGTTTTCCCGCTACCTCAATTATCCTACGGGAACCTATACCTTTTCCGGGATAAAAGTAGCCTATATGTTAATCCAGGGTTAAAACTATCTCTCTACCAAATTTCATCAAAAACGGTGTAGCCATTCGAGCGTGAAAAAGTTACAAGCATACACACCTACTTATACACACATTCACACAAACTTTCACATTTATAATATTAGTAGAATAATTCAATTATCATTTTTGTAATTACAACTGATTATTTACGGGTAAATTTTAATTTATTGGAATAAGATCTTTCGTTTAGTAGTTCTCCAAAAAACTTAGTAAATCTGAGGTGTGTTAAAACAACCTTGTAAAAAAAAAACGCGGGCACACTCTAGTGTTATATAATATACTTAGATAATGATAGACGCTTTATATCCGTAATATGGTTAATAAAAGATAATTAGCCCGAAACATTCGGTGCTCAACTGAAATATATCAATTTCTTGTTGGCAAATAATCTTGACCGCTAATCCAAGGGATGAGAATCTCGTTAAATTAAGAATGTTGTTTAACATCAGGTGAGACAGTGGTCAAACGTAAGCTTACAATCTTTAAAAAAAATGAGAGTTTGAGACAATATGGGTCTGATTTTGTCTCTTCAATTACAGTTAGGTTTATACACAGATCATTAGTCTTTAGGTTTATAATAGCTGAGCAAGTGATAGTGCCAAAATCTAAAATGTAATAATAAATAAATAATAAATAAATAAATAAAGTCGAGGTCATAAGAACTTGGATCAAATATGTATATAATGCAACTTTAGACGAATCTTTTAAATATTTAGGTATCATAGAACAGGTAAACATTTTGATAAAAATAGAATACCTACTTATAGTTAAATAACCCAAACTATAGTATTATTATAACAGATATAAAACATCAGAAACAGAAATACATTACCATTAGACACTTATTTTTATTTTTTTATTACACTCAAACCCTTGCACTATCATTCCCTGTGTCGTGGGAGGCATGGACACAAACAATCACAGCACACTGACATCCAGGACTAGGGACGAACTTCTACACTCATCGCACAAATGTTTGCTCCTGCCGGGATTCGAACCCAGGGTCCCGGAGACAAATAAGTCATGTTACAGATCACTGTGCCTATAAACTACAATACTACATTCAAATGATTGTACAGTGACTTTCAATATTTAGCTTAAATCGACTATTATTAATAACTATAATTAGTCTATTAATGATTATTAGGAGACTAACCGTAAAATTATTAATTAAACTAATTTTCTTCTCAATTAATAGGATAGAATTGCTTTTATTGTATTAAGACTGTGTACAGACTTTTTACTCTACTATATATAACTATCAAGAAAACTATACTTAACCAGATTTTGACAGCTGACTGTTCCTTTATCAGAACCAAAGATTCTAAAACTGAAAAAATCAGAGCTAGTCTCTTACGCATGATTTTTAATACATTTTTAAAGATGTGCGATTAGTTTATCCACAGCGTCATAAAACCTAAAATTATTAACAATTTATTCTTACGGATGAATCATATAGGTTTATAGGGGAGCAATTTCAATTAGGTAATCTTATAAATATATTTTAATTAAATTAAAACAATTACAAAATACCTAGTGCATGTTATTGGTAGAATATTTTTAAATGGAAAAAATCTTGTACACGATAAAAATGAAACGAAAAATAAAATGAATGAACCCAGGGTCCCGGAGACCCAGAAGTCATGTCACTTAACACTGAGCAACGGTGACTGTTCATTTTTAACCGATTTCAAAAACAGGAAAGGCTCTCAATGCTATAGTTTTCTCTTCTTATGTTTGTTAGCCGAGAACTTTCGACTAGGTGAACCGATTTTGATGATTATTTTTTTATTTGAAAGCTGGTAAATATTTTTTCTGCCCATCTACGTTTATCCTCAGTCTTCGTTTTATTTTCGTTATGAAGTGTTTATCATCCCTCCTCATGACATGCCCATACCAAGCCAATCTTTTTGCCTTTCAACTTCTAATTCCCTGGCGCCACTTGAAACCTAGGTTAGGTTTAAAGAACTTTATTCCAATACGAAATAAATTTCACTTACAATGAGATACATAGAAATTTACAAAACTAGCACAATTTATTGGTTCTTTGTGCTTGTTGCGATGTGTAACTTAAGTTTGTTCTTGAATGCATCGATACTCTTACTTGTTTTTATTTCACTGGGTAGCTTACTGAACAGCTCTGCTCCTTCGCCCAATATATTCCTCTGATATACTTTATTAAAGTAAAATACTAATAACTAATTACAATACTGCAACTACTACAATAACATTTGAGCAATCCAGTAGCTATTAGTAGCCTATATATTATTATTCTGATATACTTATTTCTCATCTTGTGCATCCTAGCGGCCCTTCCCTCTACATGCACTTATCTTTAACCAACTTCAAAAAAGGAAGAGGTTCTCAATTCAACCCGTGTTTTTTTCTAATGTAACTTTCGACTGGGTGAACCGATTCTATGATTTTATTTATTTGAAAGCTGGTGCTTCCCATGTGGTCTCATTTGTGTGTGTGGGGTTTAAATGTCATCAAAATCGGTTAAGCGGTTTTAGTGTTACACTCCAATAACTGAAAAGTGTTGTTACGTATACGTGGATGACATTCTAATCGCAGGTGAAGAAATCGGTGAACATACACAATGACAATTGATCCCGTGAGTAGCAAAGGTCACTGAAAAGGGTAAATCTACCTCTTTAGTTGCCCAACATTCCGATCCATACATAATGTATGGATGGACATGTCCTCACATATAGGTCCTGTAAACTTTGGCCTTAATTTGCAAGGGCATTGCGCAGATGGCCCCTGAGCTAAGTAAGTAAAAACACACAAAGAAAATACATTGGCACAGCCAAAGTTGTTGTTGCACACTAGCCCCCACACTGGGATACCCTGTGTAGTGGGTGGACAAGTCTCATCGAAAGTTCGGCCATTTTAACACATTGTTATTAAATCAAACGGGGCTTGATCGCGAGAAAAACATTCAGTATTTTATTTACTAGTCTTACGAAACGGTCTTGGTCGAAACGTCGAGGTAAATAAATTACTAAAAGTTTTTCTCGCGATTAAGCCCCGTTTGATTTAATAACCACGATTGATTTATTAACAATATGATCGAATCGCGAAAGTCTAAAAATTACATTTTAATACAGTAGTTCAATCTTCGTGTAGTAGAAATAATAAAATCAAAAAATATATCCTACACACTGAAAACTTTTGCACTATCATGGTACCGACTTCAACAAGTTATTTCACACTTATGAGTGTCGGAGTCGGTTCCATTTTTTGGTAATATTTTTTTTAATCATATAATTTAAAAAAAAAAACAAAAAATGGAAGGAACCGACTTCAGCAGGTTGACTAATATCATCATCGTGTGTGATCCGATGACTTGTTCCCAGCGCGGCCTCAACTGTCACACTTTTACAGTATGTATATTATAATATAGTTAACAGGACTAAGGTAGACAAAAGGACAAAAAACATATGGTACAAGGTTACATACTTATTCAACAAACCAGCGGTCCGCCCTTGTTTAACACTGTTAAATAATATCTAAATTAAAAATTATAAGGTTCTTAGCCTATGTCGCCCGGGGATAGTGTATAGCTTCCCAACAGTGAAATATTTCTTCAAATCGGATCAGTAGTTTCGGAGCCTATTCAATGCAAACAAACAATCAAACAGACAAACAAACAAATTTTTCCTTATCGGTTAGCAATTGTAATTTTTAGACTTTCGCGATTCGCACACATTGTTAATAAATCAAACGGGGATTGATCGCGAGAAAAACATTTAGTAATTTATTTACCTCGACGTTTCGACTAAGTCGCAATGGTTGTGGTCACGAGAAGTTCTCGCGATCAAGCCCCGTTGGATTTATTAACAAATCTTTCCTGTTTATAATATTAGTATAGATAAACATTACATTCAATTCTTCTGTTCGATACTTATAGACATAGCTTATGAAAATACGTACATAAGATATAACGACGAGCAGATGCTTTTCTTAAAATAAAACACTAATAACTAATTACAATACTACAGCTACTACAGTAACATTTCAGCAATCCACTAGCTATTGGTAGGCTATAGATAACTCAAATGCTCTAACCCGCTACCGGCTGGCAGTGTGCCCAGAATGCTAGCAGCATTTCCACGTTGAATTGAAATGCTGATTCGTTGTCCCAAATATGTGCCAGCATTTTGGTCACGATTACGATTTACGACCTGTTTCCATTTGACACAACCTGCTTTTATCCTGTTCTTAAAAACCCTCTAACTATATGATGGGCGTATATTATATACATAGCTAAAATATAATGTATGCAGATGTTTTAAACTAGCGAATTGTACTGCAATTTCCAAATCCGGTGTCGAAACGAATGTTATGTCAACATAGCGTCTGTATTTTTACTTCGATGGTTCAGAAATTTAAAAATGTTATTATTTAACATGTAACGGATATATCCATTATTCACAGAACGACCGACAATATAGATACATTATTTACAAAATAAACGTATTATTTTAAAAGAAAAAAAAAATGGTCTTCGCCATATCTAGGTTCAGGCTGTTGAGATTTGAATCTCAAGTTATTGACAAATCCTACTAATATTATGAAGGCGAAAATTTGTGTGTATGTTTGTGACTTCTTCACACTCTAACAGCTACACTGATTTCCAAGATGGTATGGATATACTTCAGGTTCCGGAATAACACAGGCTACTTTTTATTATCATCATCAATCATTACCACGCGGGTAAAACCGCAGGGCGGAGCCTTACGTTACAATAATTATGTCTATTTAAACTTTCCAATTTGTTTATTGTAAATAGAAATGATATCATGCTATAATATTCAATTACATAATAATCATATTTAAAACATACATAAAACAACAAACAACATATTTTAAAATTACATAAAGGTTAATAAGCAAGGATTCGAATAATTTAATACATAATTATGTAAAAATATCATAATTACATTACGTAAAATTTCAAAATCATAAAACATAAAAGGGATTAATTAACGAATAAATGAGTCAATTGCAAAAGTAAATTATTTTTTTTAATTTTATTTTTTATTTATTAACATTCACACAAGGTCTTTAGGTCCCAAAATAGGCAGAGCCTGTACTATGGTAACCTGATGACTGATATACATACTTATATACATATACACACCCAGACACAGGTCAAACAGACATGTTCATGCACATAAATGTTTGACCTGTCCGGGAATCGAACCCGGGACCAGCGGCTCAGAAGGCAGAGTGCTACCAACTGCGCCAACCGGCCAGTCTGCAATGCAACGTTCCTATGTTTATCTTGGTATGTGCTTTTATATGGCTTAGATTAATATTTTCATATTAAAATGTTTTTCAGCAAGCATGAAATAACTTAGTCGTTTTTAATAATTATGTTATGACACTATACAATTTATTAGCGAAAACTGTTAAGCTTTAGTGTTTTAAAACTCTGCTTGATATTATTATTGCATAATATGAGTGCTGTTCGTTTTCTAACGAAAATAAAATAAAGTTCCTAATTTGAACCAAACTCATTCAGCCGTCTAGGCATACTCACAAACTTTCTTATTATAATATTAGTAGGATTTTCTGCGTTATATTATAGTTTTTAAATTAATGGTATTATAATACTAGTATCACAATACAAGTGAGCTGAGTTGCATGATACATTACACGAAGCTATGTGCTTGCATCGGGAGCCGCAAGCGAGGGCGTCATTCAGCCGAATGTGTAATGAGCAGAGACCACGAGTTTTGATTTTGTAGGAATAGTTATACTCACTACAGTGTGATGTTATTACGCAAGCGTCTGTTATAGCTCGGCTTATGTACCCTAAAAGCGATGCAATAAGACTCACTTTCCGATCGAGTGTATTGAAAATATAAATGTGTAAACTAGGTACATTTTTCTTACAGAGATAGATAGAGAGCGACAACAGAACGAGCGGAGGTTAAACGGATATTGTGATGAAATCGACCAACATGGAAGCATGCTCTGATCGCTTAAGTCCATCCAGTGATATGACCAGTGAATCAGAAACTTCCTTACCGCCCTTCGCATACGAGAACCAAAATAACTTCTACACGGGAGAAGATAAGCCATACTTTTCTTGTAAGAAAACTCGAGACGAAAGAAACTCTAAAGAGGTTTACTTACAAGAGAGCAACAAGATCGCATTCGAAAACTATCTGTCACCGCAGAAAAACAAGAAGTATTTGAATTTCGAATTGAAACTTCCGCCAACAAATGAAAACTTTTTCTCCCAAATCGAAGGCGAAGATCGCATGCGAACTTTTTTCGGTGAAGATCTAAAAAGTTGCCAGAACAACGAGAACAACCCTAATTTATCGGAAATCAAAATAAACAATCAATTTGATAATAACGCGAATTCTGGTAATAATGAAAGGGTGTCGCAGACGTACTTTGCTGAAAGTGAAGGAAATAACAATATGAGGAGGCATTTAAATTTTAATGCAGAGCAAATACAGTGCGTGTGTGAGGCGCTCCAACAGAAGGGGGATATAGAAAAATTGGCGGCTTTTTTGTGGAATTTGCCCACCAGTGAGTTGCTCAGAGGAAATGAAACTGTGCTACGGTAAGATTATTCTCTGTTTTATACATCACTAGCTGCGCCCTGCGGTTTTACCCGCGTGGTGATGAAAAACGGTAATGATGAAAATGGCACATTACACACATTACAGTTATTTTTTTTTTTTTTTTTTTTTTTCTTATTTTTCTTTTTTTTTCTTATTGTGTTCTCATGTGTGTTGTGTGTCATAAATAACTGTATTTTCTTCTTTTCTTTCTTCTTCACATACACATAGGCTACTTTTATCCCGGAAAAAGTATAGTTCCCGTGGGATATTTGAGGAAAACCGTAATCCACGCGGATGAAATCGCGGGGCGTTAATAGTTTCTAAATATGTATCTCTTGCGATAACTGAGGTATCGGAAAATGGCGTGGACCACACCGGTAAAACTACGGACGCCGCTTGTACCAAGTCACATAATGTTTATAGATTTTAGTTGTGAAAATAACTATGGTTATTGTTTCTTTGAAGTAATATAATTCTGTATTTTGCATCCAAATTTACATTCTTTTCACTTCTAGCTTGTTGATTAGTGAAAACACCATGGCGATAATAGCGATTTTTAACCGATTTCAAAAAAAAGAGGAGTTTTTCAATTCGACCTGTATGTTTTTTTATGTTTGTTACCGCATAACATTCCGCTGGGTGAACCGATTTTGATCGTTCTTTTTTTAGTTGAAAGCTGTTGTTTCCCGTGTAGTCCCATTCAAATTTCATTAAAATCGGTCAAGCGGTTTATTTTGGTTAGGTTTTAAGCCAATAACTGAAAAGTGCTACGTCGATGATATTATTGTTGCGGGTGGAGAAATCGGTGAACATACACAATGACAAATGATCCCGTGAGTAGCAAAGGTCACTGAAAAGAGTGAAAAAAAAATTACTAAAAAATGGAACCGACATCAAAACTCAAAAAAAAAATGTTTTTGAGTGTTGAAGTCGTTTCCATTTTTTGGCAATGATGTTTTACTAAAGATGACGTATATTCATACTGCGCGGTGCTCACGGTGTTTTGTTCCTTTACGACATAAACATGCTTACTGCGACAGATAATACGGTACAAATAATATAGAAAAGAATAGCTATATGTTTAGACTTGCGCTTGAAATACGCGTCGCATTGAAAATTACTACAATTGACTTAATTTTGCCGCTTCGGTTTCCGCGCGCTTGTGCGACATCTACCTCTTAAACATATAATATCATTGTTTTTTGGTAGTATTTTTGAGTGATCAATTTGCCAACGAGAGATCATCACGTTTGTGGAAATTTTTGATGTACAAATACTTAACCGCCGACGAATTTTGCTCGGGTTTTCTCTGCGGGATCGAATCAGAAATGAGGAAGGAATTTAAGGAACAAAAGTTACTGACGTAGCTCAGCGAATTAGCAAATTGAAGCGGCAGTGGGCAGGGCGTATCTCGGAGAACCGATGACCGCGGGTTGGGTTTAGAAGTTTTTTCAGAAGCCATTTGAGAAAAGTTCTCAAATGGCGAAGACGCACTGGCAATCGCAGCATAGGACGCCCATTTTGTAAGAAAACGTCTCATTGATCATTACCTAATACTCGTAGGAGCAACATAATGTGTGTTCAATAAGGGTCATGCGCGACCTTACGACTAATTAGCTACTTAATAATTATTCATAAACTCTGCAACTATGTACATTATAATAAGTAAATAAATAACACTGGATAGAATCAGTAGCAGAATAATTATTGACAGGGTCACCATACAAAGAGTTCTTGGTGGATTGCAGAAATTAGATTGTAAAAATGTAGTGGTTAATTTAACTAACACCGGTTTTTTTTCTAGGGCCCGGGCATTAGTGGCATATCATAGAGGTATATTCCAAGAGTTGTACGCTATTCTGGAAGCGCATTCATTTCCCCCGCGTCACCATACGGCGCTACAGAATCTCTGGTTCAAAGCTCATTACAAGGAAGCAGAAAAGGTGCGAGGGAGGGCATTGGGTAAGTTCAAATTCACATACCAAAGGGATAGATAAGAAATTAAAAAAATGATTTCGTACGATTCTTTATTTTTTTATGTATGTTCCCCGAATCGTCTAGACTCTAGACGCCTAGGTTTGAAAGAATATTTTTATATTTGGAAGGGTTATACTTCCCATATAATCCAGACTGTCAGAACTTTTCAGCCATAAGTTCTACGTGATATGTGCCCTTGCTAATTTCCTTATTTCTGATTGAAAGAAAGAAAGAAACCACATTTATTCAAGATAACACACATTACACAAGAGATACATACAAAAACAATTTTCAAGATTCGATCTTGTGTTAAATTCTTACCACTATTCTTACTACCGTCAGACAGACTGCCTAATGGTGAGCAATCACCGTCGCCTATGGATATCTGTTACACTAAGGGCATTATGATACGTTGCCAGTCTATTAACTCTCCTTTTGAAAAACCCTATATTATAGCTACATGGGAACATCGAGGGAGGAAGTTCGTTACACATTTTGTAGGTATATATGGCAAAAATAATCGGTAGTATGATATATGACTCCCACGAGTCAATTATGTGTGGAGCTTTGGAGCGATATCGGCTTATGCTTTGGTAAAACCGGATTAAATTAAATTAAAATTAATTTATTTCAAGTAATCTAGACTCATAAAAGGCAATTCACAATTATACTTATTAAATATACACCTTATTTTGTACAAATGGCCCTGCATGCGAGGTGTCGGTCGCAGCAGTGTCTCATATACATGCAGTCAAATCTGTCCGCAATCATTGCCAGGCCGGGTTTGGCTTGGCCCTCACACTTCGCACTAGGGAGGCGCTTCGTTTTCTTAGGAGCGCTTGAAAACTATCAGTGCTAATACTAATAAGGTTAAAGAGTTCTTCAGAATCCTTCCCGTTGTATATACTCTAGTAGAGTGGCTCTACGTATCCGGTGAATTAAGGGTTGCTCACAATTCTGATAGCTGTTCGATAGCTGAACACTTAGCCGTAGGCTGCAATGCATCCAGAGTCTCAAGCTGATACTTGGGTTGATTGTTTCAAAGGGAAGAGCAGTACTCCACGTGAGGTCGAAGTTGTGCTTTGTATAGTACAAGCCTTCATGTGAAGTACCGCTTTGCTTTGTTTAAGACATCACGTTTTTAGGATGCGACCTTGTTATGCTCGTGAAACTGCATGATTTCAGAAATGTCAACATCCAGAATGCTCTCCTAGGCCTCGAGAGGCGTGTTCTGACAACTAGGAGAACGCACAATCCTATGTCTTAACAGGGTTCAACTGCACCAAGTTCAGTTTCCCCCAATCAGAAATCAGATCGAGGGAAAACTTGCAGAAAAATCTCGAACATATCCCAATCGATAACTGGTTGAGCGACCTAGAGTTAGCTTGGAAGGCTCGTAGCTAGAGATATTTCTCTTCTATATCTTCTAAGACGGTTGCCGCGGCGCAGTGGTCAGTGACAATGACTTCTGTGTCTCCGGGGCCCTGGGTTCGAATCCCGGCAGGGGCAAACATTTGTGCGAAGAATGTACATGTTTGTCTCGGGTCTTGGGTGTTTGTGTGCTGTGATTGTGTGTGTCCATGCATAATAAATAAATATGTGTCATCATCATCATCATCATAATCATCTCAGCCAGTCTGTGTATGTTCCCTTATATACCTAATTTGTATGGAATACGGAATATGAAATACTCTTACCTATATGTTACTAACCTGTAATCGCTTTAGAATGTTTTTAAGCGATTTAACTGCTTTAAAGCCATTTTAAATATATCGATTTCCGTGCATTTTTAGGAGCAGTTGACAAGTACAGATTACGAAAAAAGTACCCCCTACCTAAAACGATATGGGACGGCGAAGAAACAGTTTATTGCTTCAAAGAGAAAAGCAGGAATGCGCTGAAAGATTGTTACTATAGAAACAGGTGAGATTTTAGCATGTATGCAATCATGCACTGGTGCTACTTTCAAGCTTCCTCTGATATATTCATTCATTATCTTCTCGATTCTAGTCACAGCACAACACCACACTTTATGGACTGTTTGTTTTTATAATACAGTATAGATCTATCGATTGACCACTATCTCACTTGATGGTCAGTGACGATTTGGTCGAAGAGGTCATCACGCTAAACCTAAAATGGTCTAGGCTCTCAAGGACTGCTGCTTGAACACACGTGTTTGGTGACCGTTTTCAAACTTGAGGGTGGTAGCTTGCAAGGCGTGTACTTGAAAGTATCCTACCCTCATGCTGGTCTGAAGTAAAAGATTTATTTCAAAAATTAACTAGCTGCGCGCCGTGGTTTTACTCGCGTGGACTATAGTTTTCCCGCTACCGAAATTATACCACGGGAACTACACTTTTCCCGGGACTGACTTTGACTGGCCGGTTGGCGCAATTGGTAGCACTCCGCCTTCTGAGCCGCTGGTCCCGGGTTCGATTCCCGGATAGCTCAAACATTTGTGTGTATGAACATGTCTGTTTGACCTGTGTCTGGGTGTGTATATGTATATAAGTATATATATCAGTCATCAGGTTACCATAGTACAGGCTCTGCCTAGGTTGGGACCTGAAGACCTTGTGTGAATGTTAATACAAAAAAAAGAAGACAAAATCTAAAAATGTCATCTCTGCCTACTTCTTCGAGAACCAGACATGATCTGTGTACTTTTATGTACATTGTACGTACATAAGGTAAAGTAGAAAAAGTAAACTTTATAAAACTAATGTAAACTCTAAGGCTTTCACGGCCGGCGTTGCATGTTGTATGTATTGCTTCCGGGCTGTTTGGTGTGGTCTATGTGAAACTTGTGTTCCAGACGTTTCGTCGATCACTGCGGTCGACATCTTCAGTGGTTCAGGTCCGAGCGGCGACAAGAGCGTAGAACTCTCCTTCGCGATGTCTTTTCTGATACTGAAGCAGAAGATTCTCTGAGGCAGAAGACACCGCGAAGGAGAGTTCTACGCTCTTGTCGCCGCTCGGACCTGAACCACTGAAGATGTCGACCGCAGTGATCGACGAAACGTCTGGAACACAAGTTTCACTTAGACCACGGCCGAACAGCCCGGAAGCAATACATACAACTTTATAAAACTAGTTCACGTCATTCTATTTACTTAGAAAGTTAGAAGTGAAACAAGATTTTTACTATATCGTTTGTATTTTGATGAACAGATATCCAACTCCTGATGAGAAACGAGCTCTGGCACTGAAGACGGGACTGACCCTGACTCAAGTCTCAAACTGGTTCAAGAACAGGAGACAGAGGGACCGCACTCCTCAACAACCCAACAGACCGTAAGTCATGCATACCACCAATACAGCTAAATTCATCATCATCATGTCATAAGACGTCCACAGCTGGACATACGCCTCCTCCATTGAATGCCACAAGGACCGGTTGGAAGCTGCCCACATCCAAACCATCCTGCGATCTTGGTCAGGTCGTCTGTCCACTTCCAGCTCCATTATTTATTATTAGCATCCAGCTAAATTAATAATGACTTTTTTAACCGACTTCATAAAAGGAGGAAGTTCTCAATTCGCCCGGTGTGTGTTTTTTTTATGTTTGTTACTTCAGAACTTTCGACTTGGTGAACCGATTTTAATGGTCCCTTTTTTTTAAAGCTGGTGCTTCCCTTGAGTTGCCATTAAAATTTCATCAAAATCGGTCAAGGGCTTTTTGAGTTACACTCAAAGAAAAGTGCTACTCATACCTCTACGATATTATAGTTGCGGGTCATCGGTGCACATACTTATTTGATCCCGTGAGTAACAAAGGTCTCTGGAAATGGTGAAAAGTGTTCCTTTTGAGTGTTGAAGTCGGTTTCATTTTTTGGTAAACATTTTTTGTAAACTTGTACTATGATAATTTATTACTTGAAATGAAACAATTATCATTTTATTTTATTTGAACTAGTTTATTACAATATATACATACATATTATATCAAAAACAATACACGAATAAGAACGATCAAAATCGGTTCACCCAGTCGAAAGTTATGCGGTAACAAACATAAGCAATAAAAAAAACATACGGGTCGAATTGAGAACCTCCTCATTTTTTTAAGTCGGTTAAAAACTAAAATCAACATTCAAATAAATGTTGTCATTCTATTATTGGCCTCTTTTAAATTAAAAACTCTTTCGAAATGACGCGAATAGGCCATCTCGTTCACGCCTGACCATGTCCAGTGACACGTGTTCACCCAAAATTAGGACATGTGGTCCCACAGCGCGGGCGGGGTTGATCGGTAGCTTTGTAAAGCCGATGATTAATTACCCCCATAAGTAAGTAACTATTACTTATATTGCTGCCTTTTGGGTAGTCGCTAATGAGGGTCACTTCGGGTGGCTATGGTTGACCTGTTCTGATTTTTTTTACCAACTGCAATGGGTTTGTTTGAAATAGGGTTGCCAATTGCCTTCTTTAAAATCTGCCTACCAGAACAAGATGAGAGAAAACCCTGGAGCTTAAAACCCGGATAATTCAGCAGAGTTTTTTAAAGTTACATACCGGACAACTAAAACTAAAAATAAATCCCCGTCCGGACGCTCCTGATGACATATTTTTTTATTTCGATATTTATTGTTGTTGCTATTATTAAATATGCGAAATTTACATTATTTTGGTCAGAATGTTGCAATGTTCAAATTCGATGTATAACTATTACGATCAAATAAGATCGTCCACACTTATGTGTCAAGCAAGAGTGGAACTTGTACTTATTGTGTAAACAGTTCGCTTTGCTCACAGCAGTTGTGTCTGATACGAATTGTGTGTACAAAATAACGGCATTTTTGCAATTAATATAAAACGGCTTTCTAGTCAGATAGACAGTAAACTCGCTAGATTGTCGGTTTTTTACTGGATACATTTCGGGGAGTGCGGTGCCTCTAAGTCTGTATTTCCACACGGAAACAATCTGGGTCAAGTCGCGAGTGACTGCGGGCGTGATCTATCATGACTTAACATCAGATGATTTAGTGGTCAATCGCCTGCCTTTTGTGAATATAAACACTAGACCCACTGAGGCTTAATACGTAACTAGATAATAGTACCTCAGTGACTAGACCTACAAACTTATAAAAAAATAAAATTGGGCAATGTCATGAACTCTCTACTAACACCGCCGTCAGTCCTCAAAGGTTAATTTCATGACAAAAACAAAACACGGCCGCTAGCCGATAAGTTCCAAGGCCACGAGACGAAATAAAATATTAAAACCGCCTCAAGTGGACGAAACAAAGGGCCCTTAGAAGTTGAAACAATAAATTGTAAACTTTGTTTGGTTACCAGTCGATCAAAAGTTGTAATTCGACACCGCGGTTGACGTCACATATACCTACCTAGCTATACCTAATTGACCCTCTTGTATATACAGTCTGTGAAAACGTACGTGCGTACTATTTTATTCATAAATAGCTGAACACCGCTGCTGGAATCCACCACGGAAACTATACTTTATACCTCGATATGAATGTGCCTATATATAATATTCCAGGCTCTCTATTTGCCAAATTCCATTCAAATCCCAGCAGCCTATATGGTGTGGTAGACAAACATCCATAAATCATATAAAATAGATGGAGCAGGCGTGCGCACTGCACACACTATTTTATGTGTAAGTACAACCTATATTTATGTTATCTTTTATCTTTTCAGGGAAATGCTGGTGCCCGCTCAATATGCTGGCCCCCAGGGTGGATTGGCTCAAGCTTTGCTCCCCAACGCGTACTACCACCAACTTCAAGACCCCGCGCATTTTATTCACAGCGGGGCGCCATCAGTGCTGCCATGAGAATAAAAACAAATTAGGCTAAAAGAGAAATGTTATAAAAATGAACTTATTAAGATTGGCACATTTTTATAGGTATTTTCCTTGTTTAATATAATTAATAGTTATATTATTTATATTTTAGTTATTTTGTGTTACTTATATTCTTTAGAGTTTATTTACGACCGATAAAAAGAGAAAATGGTTGGAAGCAAAAATATAAAAAAGAATACATCGTTCATCAATTGATAATTTGTTATTATTTTATATGAGTGACCATGTATATTTTATGTGAATTATGCATTCTAGTTAGCGATTGTTATATAACTAACTTTATTACTTTAAAGTATTGGCATCATAAACATTTCATGAGATCAGTTGGATAGAATTGAAGCTTGATTATTATTAATAAAAAAATATTTTTAGATAAATGTCATGTTTTTTTAAATAATTATCGTACCTAAGTACTATAAAGAACTGCATATTGTAAAAAGGGAATAAGTCCAAGGTTAGCCTTTAATCTATCTACTTATGGAATTAAGGTAATAATTCGTTATCTCTTTAACAAATTTTCAAGGAGATTCTGAATTTAGTACTTTGTTTTATTTTTTGTTTTAGTGTACAGGCAGTTGAGTCCTTGAGAGCCAGTAAATATTCTAGGCCTAGCGTGACTTAGATACATCGTCCACCACATCGTCACTGACCATCAAATGAGATAGTGGTCAAACGTTAGATTTATACCGTATAATTGAAAATTTCCATGAAATATGGCAGAATGTTCTCGGTTTTTATAGTTGAAAGTACGTAATTATAAGATATATTTTTTGTAGTTTAACGCAAGATGTAATTTAATTGCAACGGTAGGTACCTGTATGAAATAGTGAAATAAATTTATAAAATTAATGTTTGGTCTTCTAAACAAATTATATAACCTTATTTTGACTAATGCCTTTTCTGGAGTACATCTCTAATATGCGATTCAAATGTTTTGTAAATACGGAAATGGAAATAAGTTTTCAAGGCACGTTTCCTTTTAGAGTTAGTTAGTTAGTTTCGTTTTACTTATGTATACCATCTGGTACGATGCCAGGTAGTATAACCTTAGTAATGTACTTAATTGAAATGAAACATTTCAACTTATTTATGTAAATAGTTTTACGTACTCTTAATTAAAATAAAACACTTATAGTTATATATAGGTACCTATTGATGAGTTACTTGTCGTTTTAGAGTAGCTTTTAAACTAAATAAGACGCAGCTAAAGAAAATTTAAAGACATTAGTGTAAATATAAGTATGTAGTTATGAACGTAGTTTAGCTAGCAGTCAATTCAGAAACTAGTTGGGTGGAGTTCAATAAAATTTGAACGTCTGATTATCAATTAACCGTCGGTTAACTGCATGGTAAAAACTATTTGACCGACGGTTAAAGTGATAATCGGACGTTTTAAATTTTAGTGAACTCTACACTTAGTTTAATTTCATATTTACACTGACAGAGCTGCAATTTGTTAATAGTTCGTTATAATGTTGTTTATTACTTTTAAAATTATAAAAAAAGGTTGCACAAAGCTATTTCATCTTATAATGGGAAATGCTCAAGAGAGGTTCCCATCTTTTATTAAATTATCTTCAAGGTCCTACGCTACCCTTAGTAAAATATTTCTCTGAAAACCATTAATTTTCATATATGCTGATTAATACGAGACATCTTATTTAAGCAGGAATGTATTCATGTACTCATTAATAACAAATACTCGTTCTAGAAAACTTTGTTAGGTAGTTACTCTTTTCCAAAAACTTTATAAAATCATTTCTGTTAAGTAGTTAATAAGTGCTCTAGAAAAAGATAAAATATAACAGTCTTGTATTATTATTTTTATCAATTGTGTGAATATCTGGTGCTCCATATAAATTCTAACCAGTATATAATATTCTAGTCTGAAATAAACAAGTAAGAATTGAATTTTGTTTATACTTATTTGTGGCTCTGATTTGGTTTAGACTTTACAGATACATAGGTATGCCTATGAAAATAAATTGTGAGCTCACACTCATGATATTAAGTCCATCTAGTTACCTGCAAATAACAATAATTTAAGACGATACAATGTAACTTAGCATAGAAGCCGGGTAAATGTTTTACCTGGTATCACTAAAACCCGATTTAACGAACGTATACTTTTCCATGTTTGGCTGCGCAGTATATTTAGTATATTATTATGAGATATTTAGTTTGTGTGTTTGGCTTCGCGATGTCTACGTCATTAAATTGATTTAACGATGTTATTTGAATTTTGTCAAGAGTCAAAGTGTAATCTTTAGACGCTTCATGGCTAAGTGGCTCTATTTCTACATAACTATTTATCTAGCTGCTCTGTGCCTTCTTCATTGGGCGGTAACCATTTTCACTTGTGTTGACTAAGTCCATTTTTCGGTTTAATAAATAGCCTATAAGCCATTCACAAATAACGTGGGTTTCTATTGGTAAAATAATTTTCAAAATCGGTTTTGTAGATCCAGAGATTACCCCTTGCAACCTCACAAACTTTATTATAATATTAGTAAAGTATAGTTAAAGAAGTCCCGTAAAGTACACCCCAACCATTTTTTGTGTTGTTCTTGAAATAAATCTTAAACATTAATAAATTAAAACATCGAATAAATACAAAATTATTTTGAATTTATTTATTTATTATTATTTTATTAATATATTATATTTATGTACTGAGCATTATATTATTTTAATATTGTTAATCTATTCTAAATAATTATCAGGAGGAACTCCGACGGAAGAACGCTTACTTTTCATATTTCGGTTTTACAAAACTTGGCCTTCCAGTTAGAATAAAATTAAGATTTAACATAGTACCCCATCTAATAGCAGAGAAAATACATAAAATTAACACCATCTATGTATTTGGGTAACAGTTTTATTCTACTTCTAATTTGGAAATAAGAGTTGCACATCTATCTCCGTATATAGGTAGTTACTTATCTATGATTTATGTATTTACGAATGAGTGTGAGTGAGACGAGATCATCCCACGCCGCATTTATATTTTATAATAATAATATTTATAATTGTGAAAGTTACGATAGATGGATGGATGTTTGTTACTCAATCACGCCAGAACGGCTGAATGGATCTAGATGAAATTTGGAATGGAGATAGCTTATACCCTGGTTTTAACACATAGGCTTATTTTCATCATCACCGTCGTCACCGTTTTTCATCACCACGCGGGTAAAACTGAGGGGCGCAGCTGGTTTTATAATATTTCATTCATGGCACTATTTTAGATCACTACCTACTTTACATATTATGTACAAGCTAGTAGATAGATGAAAATATAAAACTGGGAAAAGGACCAGACCGTCGAAGGAGTCTGGGTGAAACCAAGCGCCTGGTGTGAAATAACCAAAAAATAGCCATTTCAAAAATTGCCAAATTGGCTCTTGATTGCTTGATTTTACCTCATGCAACGCTGATTGCAAGAGAATGTTCAGCCAAGTTAACTTGGAAAAAATAAATTCAAAATGAACTTGCGACTCGCTTCATTGAATCCCTGCAACGATGCAGCGATGGAAAAAATGTGGTATAATTTTGGCCAAATATTATAATATGTACTTAAGTAGAAAGAATCGCAAACAGTGGTATTTCAGAGAATACATAGAAATTATTCCGATTTTTAAGTTAGCAATTCTATTCATTTCTCGTGAATTAATATTAAAGTTACGGGGAATAAATGCTTCGATACTTCCTATTTGTAGACTCTTCCAATATTTTAGGGAGTAATGATTTCCAGAAAATTAATGCAGAGTGGCGTATTTTAAGAAATTGTGAAGAAATTAAAAGATTTTCTAATACTATAGAACTATTTTGGAATGAAGTAAGTTTACTAAAGCGTTCCGATTGCACTCAAATGTTTCCTATATGTAATAGACCAGTGATTGAATGGGTAGACATCCTATCGCAAAACGACTCTTTACTTGCGCTAATGATTTATGACTTTGTAAATAATTCCAGTTTTACTGCAGCTATGAAGAAGAAACTAAAGAATATTGGTACGATCCTAAAGATCGTAAAAAATGATAATTTTTAGTACCTATATTTGATAGAAATTAGATCGTAAATTTATTTTATATACAAATTTGATTGAATATTCTAATTTTTTGGACATATACTGAGTTTGGGTACGAACATACCGATTTTAGTGGGCAACTCTACCAATTTCGCTAACGTTTTGACGTTATAGACAGGGTTTCATAATCTGTGTTCGAGATTGGTTTCCAAGTAATCTGTGGATTGGTTCGAGACCACTGACTGAAGTTGAAGTGACTAATCCTAAATATGTATTCTATCTGATCTATGGACTGATCACAAATTTGTCACACTAAATAAATTGCTGTTTCGCAAACTCGAATTAAATCTATCATACGTATAACGTATTCAAGTTTTTTCTCTTTGTTACAAACAAAAGACAATAGGGAGTTACCGCATAGTACCTTCCTATCAGAGGGAGTTCCTTCTATTCAGTGTGATCGTATTCGTATTCTACATTACTTAATACGTCTTACAACATCGCGTCGAATTTGTGTACATAAATACCGACCTTATTCATATTGTGCGAATTTTTTTGATGTGATGCAACAGTGAGTCGACGTAAAATGACCGATTCAAAATCATTCGTTAACTTCTCATGCCAGCGATGCCTACAGCCTTTGAAGCTCGACGAGTCTCTTCACAACCTGGGGGAGCATACCATTGCCGATTTGACGCTACAAATTCGTCGTAATAAAGAGGTAGATCTGGATATGCAATCTTCGAGCTTAGAACATTATGTGCCCCCGTTTCGTATGACAGAGTCTGGAAATGGCGCGAATGGATTTATGGTAATCTCCGATGGTTGGGAAACCACATCGCTAGGTCACCAGCTACATGTCAAAGCCACTTTATTCGACCTCCTTTCGAACAACTCAGATGTAGACCATCCCCTTTGCGATGAATGTACAGACACACTTCTAGAACTTATGGATAATCACTTACGACAGACTGAGGCTGAATGGAAGGATTACAGTGACTATTTAAAAAAATTGGAAGACGATAAAGAGGATTTGAATTTAGATGGTCTGGAAAAAGAATTAGATGATTGGAAACAGGAACAAACTAGGTTACTACAAGAACTATCTGCTTTACAGAAGGAAGAACGTGCAATGAAAGATGAAATAGAAATACAAGAGAAGGAAAAAGATCGATTAGAAAAAGAGCAAGATGTCTACTGGAAAGAGTACACTAGATACCGAAAAGATTTGATGGTTACGGAAGACCAAATGAAATTCTATGAATGTCAACTTGCATACACACAAACGCAGTTAGAAAAATTGAAAAAGACTAATGTTTTTAAAGCAACGTTTCATATATCTGATTCTGGTCAATTTGGGATCATTAACAATTTCCGTCTTGGACGATTGCCATCAGCACCAGTAGACTGGTCTGAAATAAATGCTGCCTGGGGCCAAACGGTTCTTCTACTTTCCTCATTAGCAAGGAAGATAAACTTCAGCTTTCAGCGTTACAAGCTGGTTCCATATGGTAATCATTCATATATCGAAGTTTTAGAAGATCAAAAAGTATTGCCGCTTTATGGATCAGGAGGATTTCGTTTCCTTTGGGATACAAAATTTGATGCAGCAATGGTGGCATTTTTAGACTGTCTTCAGCAATTTAAAGAGCAAGTTGAAAAGGGCAACACTGGTTTTTGTTTGCCATACAGGATAGATAAAGGAAAAATAGAAGATACAGCATCGCCTCCTCATGCATATTCTATTAAAATTCAGTTCAATTCCGAGGAGCATTGGACTAAAGCTTTAAAATATATGCTGACAAATTTAAAATGGGCTCTGACATGGATTTCATCACAGTTCAGTGAAGATCAATCGGAAACCCATTGAATTATGTCTAGTCAATATATCTCTGTGAACAGATAAAACAATATAAATATGTCTTAGCCATTACTGAAATTGAGTATTTTTTAAATATACTGTTCTGCAAAATTAGGTAATATAATCTTAACATGGTAAAAAGTAATTAAACTCGTAGCTAAAATGTTTCTCACATATGAAGAAACTAGCATAAAGTTTCCACTGATATGGTAGTAGATGTGTTGCTATCTTTCACTCATTTTTTTAAGTACATAAAGCAATGGTTCCCAAAGTTAATTGGGCTGTGGTTGTCTAAAAAGTCTTAAAATCCTGGACAAACCTCTTTAATATCATAAAAACATACAATCATATGAATGAAGATGTCGAGTTAAATATATTAAACTAAAGCTGGGCTAATGTATATAATAAAATAATAATCTTTACAATAATATTCCAGGCTATCATACTGTGTGCATGGCCCTCCCTCATAAATTGCATGCAAGAAGTATATGTTACTGTATACTTCTTGCATTTGCTATTGTTATGTGAATCACAGCTCATTCAAATTAAGGAACCACTGATTAAAAGTACTGTCCATGTCAAATTTTTTGCAAAAATATCTGTATATATATTAATACAAGATATAATATGTATTTTTGACGTGATAACGTTTTATAAATTGATGAATACCAGCAACACTCATGAAAAATAGTAACGTTCCGCGTAACGTTCCACCTGAGTTTTGTATTACATAAAATAATCAAAGTCAAAGTCATAAATGATTATGACGTTATCACGTAAATCTATTGTCCGTAAACCAACTTTACAGACAACCAATTTTTTTATTTATACTGTATAGATTTAGACTATATATATATAGTTTGACTATCTCACTTGATGGTCACTGACGATGTGATGTTATCTCCCTAGACCTAGAATGCTTACTGGCTCTAGCTGGTAAGTGGAACAGTCCTTGACAGTTTTCCAAACTCGAAGGTGGTAGCTAGCCAGGCAGGTACTTAAAAGTCCCCTACCACCATGATGGTAATTCGATAACTGTGTTACCTTCCCTTGGAAGCTCGAGCTGTTGGTGGGGATTAAACCAGTATCAGTCAGTTTGAAAGCCGACGCTCCTGAGCTGAGCTATCCTTGATTCATATAAGATACCGATGGTAAATTTTAGATCATGGTTTACAGACACCTTTTGTCCAGCATAAGAGAAGGTAATAGGTATTACAAAAATAGCTCCGGGTCGCTGCCACAGCTGCTCTAGTGTTACTTGTGTTGTCCTTCAAAGAACTCCAAAATGTAATGTGTGGGTTGCAGCTGCACTTTTTTTTTTGTTGGGAGAAAACTATTTTGGCTACTATATCTTCTTATTGATATAGACTACGAACAGATATTATTTACTCATAGGATATAGTATATCAATGAATAATTAAAAATATAATATAGACATATACGTTTTGGTCTGTATTTGTATCTTGTATTTGTATCTACTTTGGTGTAACAGCATTAAGCAAAATTTGTATGATATTAATACAAGTTTTGCTTGGTGCTCTTACTTAATAGTGTTGATATATATGATATATAGTCTCTAATCTTGCTTAATAGTGCCTACCTGCCTTATTATAACTCAAGTCTAAAGCTATTCCTACATATGTTTGAGTGCAGGTCAATATTATACATCTACTGTATTTACCATCTTTGACCTCATTGTCACTTACCATTGAGTAAAATAATGGTCAAATGTCATACTCATGTATATAATATATTATAAAGTAACATCCCTGTTATACTTTCATGGCTAAATCAATGATATTTAAAAAAGGAGATGGGTACTAACTCCTCAGGCATGGGACTCAAGGTTAGGTTCATGAACATAATTTGGTTTAGTCGCAATCGGACTTGCCGTTGTGCAGCATCTATACATGTTGACTCACAAAATATTTTTTTAATTTGGAGTTATAATGCTTTGGTGTCCTTTTACAAAATGCACGAATAGCTCTTATAAAATTAACAACTTAGTGAGTGTTTGCCTGTAGTTGTATTTGTGATCTAGTCTAGTTTTTAGTTAGGTGCTTGACCTTTGAGCGTACCCTATCTTCCTTTTTAATAATAGGAACAATGGCATTATATTATTAGGAGAAAGTGGTATTTGCATAAAACTTTCTAAAAATGAACTAGAGTAAAGCCACAGATAAAAGCTTGCAAATTATAAAAAAGAAATGAAAGAATATTAATATAAAATATATAATAATATATACATATTATTGAATGATAAAAAATGTATTATTTCTGTTCTGAGTACTGTTTTTGTGATATGATAACTGTGATTGTACCTTTTAGTAAATGTTTAGAATTATTTTTTATTACATACAATAGTTCGTTTAAAATAGTTAAGAGGCCCGATGTAGACTATTAATTACTTATCTAAATTTTATTCTCGTATATTTGGAAAGTGTGAGCAGATTTTAAATAAAGAACACGCATGTGCGTAGCCATTTTTTTAACCGGTTTTATTGTGTTACTTTTTGTACATTGTTTTCAGTACCTAGCTATATATTTTTTACTTGTGAATAAACTTGTAAAAGTATAAAATAGTATTTTATTATGTACTGTATTTATGTAAATAATAAAACTTGTCTATTCATTCTTTAACCGCCCTGAATAAATCAGTAAAAACTAATTTACATTTACGTTATCAGGAAAATAAAAATTTTGCCCAATTATATAAAAAATCCAATTATTGTCGCCCGAGAAATTAATATATCAGTTCGCAGGAACGGTGGTTATTAATTAATTATATATTAAAATCTGCGAAAAAAACCTCGCTGCCCGAATCTGTGCGGCCTGAATACACTATGTGTTTGGTGACAGTTTTTCAAACTTGATGGTGGTAGCTAGCCAGGCGGTTATTCGAAACTACCCTACCACCATGCTAGAAATTTGATAACGTTGTTACCTTCACCGGACGTTCAAGCCGTTGTTGGGGATCAAACCAGTGTCCGTCAGTTTGACAGTCGACGCTCCCCCCGCTGAGCTATCATCGCTTCAAATTACATTCATACGACAAAAGAAGAATAAATTCCTTAGTGCGCAATCGTGAAAAAATAAGAGAGACGGGCTGCCACTATCGACCAATCTGTCCTGCGTTCAAATATTGAGTCTATGGACTCAGTATGATTCAGTACCCAACAGATTGCCGTAGTTGGTGCACGTATTTGTCGTTTGAAGAATGCCGTCTTGTGCTTTCGATAAATGCAGAAATCACTCCAGAAAAAATACCAAGGGGGCCGACGGAATCACATTTCATTCGTAAGTACCTATTTAGATTTACCTATAGGTACAGTCGACAAAGAAAATGGTCTACCATTTTTAATGGAACTTTGTGTGTAATAATAGCGATGAGGTTGAAACTATCTGACAATGAAAGAGATGCACGGGAAAACCAAACTCACTATTTTATGAAAATATAAAATGAATTAGTCACGAAGAGTAGAGTAAAGTCAGAGAGTAGGTATCGACTATAGTTTCGACCACATTCGGTGTCTTTTTCAAGGAGAGTACGGAACTCTCGCGGTTGCGGCGCAACTATGTGTAAAAAATAAGTAAATATCCGTAATCCAGTCTAGAAACTATCTCCATACCAAGTTTCATCGAAATCGGTGTATCCGTTTCGTTTTCCGAGCGTGAAGAGGTAACAAACACAATATATACAATTTTCCGGGATAAAGTAGCCTATGTGTTAATCCAGGGTTTAAACTATCTCCGTACCAAATTTCATCGAAATCGGTGTAGCCGATACCGATAGTCGGACAAACTTTCGCATTTATAGTATACTATTAGTGCCCTGCGTTTCCACCCGCGTGTTTTTCCGCTACGTCAATTATTCCAGCTAAGCCTATGTGCTATTCCAGACTATAATCTATCTCTGTGCCAAATTTCATCCCGATCCGATCAGCTGTTCTGGCGTGATTGAGTAACAAACATCCATCCATCCTTTGACATTTAAAATATTAGTAGGAAGTAGAATAAATGCCAAAAAATCATGTTTTTCTCACAAATCTTATCTTAGAACATTGAAACAAGATTTGTATTAAAAATCACGCTTTTAGATCAAACTGTAGGTAACCGTGGTCAGTTGATGAGCAATCTGTCTAGATTCTATAATTAATTCACGTACATGTATAGGTATATGTAGATATATAATAGTTTGAGTTCCATTCTGAAAGAATGGAACTCAAACTATTATATAATATTAAGAATATTATTTGTTTGATAGTGATTCGTACCTACAATTTAATCGAATGCTTTAGTAAATATTAGCCACTGTGACGGTTGTCGCGGCCAGTGATGACACTGACAAACCGCGACCACAGGTTCGAATCCCGGCTGAGCAAACATTTCTTTAATTCAATCCCCGATTACGACGTGTGTGTCCATACCTCCCGGGACACATAATTATATCATATTGGGAGAGTGTGAATGTATTTATTACCTACAGATTTCCTGGAAACGAACTGTTGAAACAAAAATGGATAGCAGTGACTCGCAGACAACGCCGGGAACAAGGCTGGGTGCCCACGGTGCATAGTCGAATTTGCTCACAGCATTTCAATCCTGAAGATATCCGGATAACCGACAAAGGAATAACAAGATTGCACAAGAAGGCTGTACCTGTTTACGTAGTAAGTATTGTTTAAATGTAATATAATATATAAATATTAAATGAAGAAATTCTGCAACACCTGGGGGTCATCCGCCTAAAAATATTGCTTTGACTATTGCTATAGTTTTCGACTTTCTTTCCGTCTTTTCTAACCTAAGAAAGCTTTAACAATTATTTAATTGTCGTGTTTTGTAACATCGGCTGTATTAAATAAGTATCCAATAGATGGCGCTATATTAAAGTGCAAACGTTTCATATACTTATGCTAAGTATAATATATTAAGATTCTAACAGATGGCGGAGTAAGGCCATTTATTATTTACAATATTTTTACAACGAGAAAAACAATATCAACATGGAACATATCATATCAACATCGCGAACAGTGGGCAATTACTGACAGTTGGACAACAAATTATGTGTAATCGGATTATGCTGACTGTTGCTGCTGAACAAGGCTATTTTATTTTCTCGAACCGGATACGCACCAGATGGAACCGGTAAGACATTTATTCCTACCAAGATACGGTCACAACAAAAAATCGCATTGGCCGTTGCATCGTCAGGTATTGCGGCTACTTTGCTAGATGGTGGACGAACGGCACATTCAGCATTCAAACTGCCATCAGACACTCATAACAAACCAAACGCAATATGTAACATAAAATAGCTGAATAGCTGCAGTGTTGCGACAAAGTTCAATCATAATTTGGGATGAGTGCACAATGGCTCACAAATATTCACTCGAAGCATTGCACAGAACTGTAAACTGCAAAGGTAAACTTGTCGGTGGTGTTGTCTTATGCTGTCTGATGATTTTTACTGCTGTCTGATGATTTATTACTGCTGTCTGATAATTTCTTGGTGCTGTCTGATGATTTCTTACTTCTGTCTAAAGATTTCCAGCGGCGATCGATCTCTTTTAAATCAATCGATACAGTTTTTGATAAAAATGAAAGGAAAAAATTTCCAATTGAATTTTTAATTTCTCTAGATATACCTGAAAAGTTACCACATAATCTTCGGTTGAAGACTGGTTCTTCTGCGTTATTTGAATCCACGTCGATTATACTTACAGCGCTACGCGTTTGGTCACTAAAAAGATCACCGGAAATATTCTTATAAAGCAACCATTTTGACTGGAAAGTTTCAACGAGAAGTAGTCCTCTTGCCACGTATTATCATGATACCCAATGATGTTTTACTAAAGATGACGTATATTCATACTGCGCGGTGCTCAGATTTTGTTCCTTTACGACATAAACATGCTTACTGCGACAGATAATACGGTACAAATAATATAGAAAAGGATAGCTATATGTTTAGACTTGCGCTTGAAATAGGCGTCGCAATGAAAATTACTACAATTGACTTAATTTTGCCGCCTCAGTTTCGCGCGCTTGTGCGACATCTACCTCATATAAACATATAATATCATTGATAATACCGACAGAATCTACGATAACCTTCAGAAGGCTACAGTTTCCCATTCATATTTATTTTATAAAGACATAACATTATATAAAGTACATTAGTTCTAGTAGTATAGCGCGTAACGTAATTTAGGTTTGTCTAGGTCCTAGGGTCTCGAACGTAAGTTTAAACAAGTTTTATAAATTATAATCGAGTTGGCATAAAACAAAGATCACAGATTTGTCAGATTTGTGGCACAAACAGTGCAACAATTAAACACACACACATTGAAATTCTGCTATTGTCGTTGAGCACACAAATAAAATCAAGTCACTGATTGACCAAGAATATTGTGTGAATTAAATTAAAATTGAAAATGTTTACAATTTTAAATAATAAATATTATTGTTAGAAATAAAGAATTATCTACCCTACCTATTTCATTTATAAAATTAAATGTTGCATGTTATCAATTAACAACTTTGTAATTTACATTCCTATTTGATACAAATTTGGATAAAAGATTATTAAAATTAAACATTTTATGTTGATTTGTGCTTATATTCTGCTCGTTATCAAGTTTTGATCTAAAGTTTACATAAATCTCAATCCCGTGGAATTTTATAGCGGCTAGATAAGTACTTATCTACTTAAATCGTTCTTTTCATCTTTATTCGGAAATAATATTTACACTGTATTGAATAGTTTAGTACAGTATTATCATTAACGATTTAAAAAATAACGTATACCTTAGCCACAGCACTAAATTGCAAAGAAATCTTTATTATGTACCACATAAAATAATCCTAAGTGCACTGACGATAACATAATAATATTGTTTAATGAATATTATTGAGTAATGTAAAAATTACCCTAATTTGTAATAATAAGCCTTCAATTATTATAATTTAACAGTATACATTTACCGAAATCACAGGAATTATATAATGTGTTGGCAATGTTACGTCCCGCGGAACGAAACATACAACGATAGGACAGGATCAACAACCTTTCAAACGATTGCGCACATATTATGCTCCAAAACGAGAAAGTAGAGCCAGCGTGATTTTAGTGACACGTGAACTTCAGATAGGGCCTAAGCTCTGTGTTCAAATATGCCTAGCTGCGTAATAAAAGGCTGCAAAAATTACCCAGCTAAATGTAGCTTGAAAGACGGCATATCTTTTCATCGGTGAGTAGAAACATAAATATAATCACTTTATTTTCATGGCAACGGAGTTTTTGGGAAGCGCGAGTGAAATATTTTCTTGTAGTAAGTTATTCAATGGCTAGCTTATGAAGCTTGCACAAGGTAGCTTTGTAATGGCGTCCTCAGTCGTCGCATGGCTGTCGATATGTTTAAATTTTTAATATTCCCCGATTTATATTTTAGTTTTCGGTGGTAAATATTTAATTTGATATTAATTATTTTTTTATAGCTACTCTAGCGTTTAATCACTGTGCCCCAGAGAGGAATGTCATGTTCAAAAGTGGAATGCATACACATGAGCCAAGTATATTGATAAGATTTTGACCATTTAGATAACATAAACATTTTTGTACGTTAGTACTTTTGTATATTTTCTGTTGTTAGGATAGTAAGGGTCTTAAATAATGTACAAAGGAAAATAGATGCTGTGAAAAGTACCTATTTATGTCAAATAGATTTTAAATATTTATATTACAGTTTCCCTCGTGACCCAGTACGTAGAGAAGCTTGGACTCGTCTAATACGGCGTTGTCGAAAAGATCCGCATTTTAAGCCTCATAGAACAGCCACAAGAATATGCTCGATACATTTCACTGATGAAGATTTTACATTTTCAAAGTCTGGAAAACGTATTCTTTTGAAAACAGCTATACCTCGAGTCAAGGTTGGTAATAAAAAAGGAATGTAATATAAATAATAATAATAATGAATAATAACATATCTATAGGCTTGTTACATATATCCCGTTATATCGTTGCCGTCGTTCATACTGTGATGTATATATATCAAAATGTTATTAAAATGCCTTTTTTATTATTATAAATAATCATTGCAATCATACGAGCTTCGAATTACATCTCTAAAATAATGCTATGTAAAGATGCAAATAAATTAAATGTGTTTTTTTTACCAATGATTACGTGTGTATATATTTAAGTTCTTAAGGTTCAGAAGTAGTAGTTGAATGAGTTGATACAGATAGTATGTATTTGCATCATAATTAGATGTCGTATTCATTCGGGGACTTCTTATAGTCACCGTGGTATATTTTAGATAAAGGATTTCCGTCAAATACATTGTCCGTGGTAGCGGACACTTAACTCTAAACAAAGAATTAGTATGAGTAAAAAACATTTTTTTTTCTTTATTATAAGTTTGCGTTAATACGTAATCTACCGTGTATCTACATAAGACTTTTATCATATTATATTGTAATGTGCTAATCCATATCCATATAAATTAATGTCATTACGGTTCGTCCATATCCTTAACAAAATAACTCCACTCAAGCCCCCTGCAACAATGTTGTATGAATTTATATTATTCACGTCATGCACGCCACGTAACGTCAGTCAATAGTTTAGGTGTATAGTTTATAACTTTAGTTTTGCACAATATTGTTAGATGACGCTGTATTAAATTATATTAATAAGTAAGTATAAAGATTACAAGGTAAAGGAATTTACCTATTATAATATCTTAACTATCATTGGAATTCATTGTCATCGTAGGCAGTGTCTGCCACCTAAGTAAATTTCAAAAGTCCATTAGAAGTTCAATTCAGATGAAGTTATGAGGTCACCACTATGTACTTACACTCGAATGTCCATTTGAGTCCCACGTCGCGTATCTTCTGAACGCTATGCCCAAATCGTTTAGTTTGTAAAAATGCTGTTGATTTTTGTGAGAGCAAACCTGTTCATGAGTTAAAAATACTATAAAATGGCATAGGTAGGAAAAAGTTTCTATTTAGTGGCGGAATGTCATTGTATGGTTTTAACTGTGTCGTAGTTACAAAAAACATGCTAGATGGCGCTAAGTCTAATTAATGCAAAATTTTTGTTTAGTTCTAGGGAGTACAGAAACCATGATTACCTATGCATAATAAATGCTGTAAAAAGTTTATATTGAGTGGCGGAATGTCATTGTATGGTTTTAACTCAGTATATAAATACTTATCTATGGTTTTAACTGTGTCGTAGTTACAAAAAACATGCTAGATGGCGCTTAGTCTAATTAATGCAAACTTTTTTTGTGTAGTTCTAGGGAGTACAGAAACCATGATTACATAATGTATAATAAATGGTGTTCAATCAAACAATAATATAATTATATAAAATTGATTCATCACCTGTAATATGATATCTTTTACGACAATTATTAAAGACATTTCTAAATTCATCACCTGTGTGTAACGTTACCTAGTATATAAATTCCTTGCCATACGCCACGGAACGTTCTCACGAAGTATTGTAATCTCTTTGTTTCGACGCCTCGTTCAGGAATAGGTACCTGATGCTGAGCGAGGGTCGGTGTAAAAAATATATTTCGATAAATAACAGCGCACTGGCGCCGCGGGCTCTTATTTTGTTTAGTTCGGTTGAAGCCCTGCCAACGTACGCACGATATTTTCAATGCCACAATGCGTACTTAAAAGTTGTAAAAATAATGCCCGAAAAAACAATTTATCGGCCGAAGTGTCTTACTTTCGGTAAGTACATGTGGAATAAATTATATTTAATGCTTTAAATTAACCAATAGTATTATTTTTTAACAAAATTACCGATCTTAAACACAGCTAAGAATGTTTGGCCAATGCTAAACACGCGCCAGGGCGAATGTTTGGGCGTGGCCTGAATTTGGTGAGCATAACAGTAGATGCATGGAGTAAGTAATACAAAGTATTATAATATTTTTTATATCCTTTTTGTTCTTATTTATAAACGCTGCTTAAAGTTAATCAATGCTTAAAATTCTCCGTCATCTTTTGGCTGATTTGAATGTCACGCGCGAAAACGAGACGGACCGTTTTAAGCAATAAAATTTAAGAAACGTTTATAAATAAAATCCTTTATCGGAACTCTAAAATTGTTTATGCTAGTTTTGTCTCTGTTTGATAGATCAATAGATATTTCCTTTTTAGCTTTCCTAGTAACCCCTTCACGTGTGCGAAATGGACCTCGATTGTCGCCAGAGATAGAGGACATGAGTTGTATAAGCCGGCTAAGAACTCGGTGATATGTTCGGAGCATTTTGATAAATTAGAGATAACAGGAAATACTAACAGACGTCGATTGGTGAAAACAGCAGTTCCCAAATTACAGGTACGTACTTAATACTCAGAATCAGAAAAAAATATTGGGAACTGATAAAAACATTTTACATTTTTGCACGATGGTATTGCAAGAGAGTGATAATCAGCTTACCCGTATCGGGCATTCAATGTTGCATATTATAACTAATTATTACATTGTTGTATGTATTGCTTCCGGGCTGTTTGGCCGTGGTCTATGTGAAACTTTTGTTCCAGACGTTTCGTCGATCACTGCGGTCGACATCTTCAGTGGTTCATGTTCAAAAATTTGAAAAACAAGCAAACTTATATGTTTTTGCTAACGTTACATTTTTAAGTTTTGGTGTAAGACACATAAACAAACATAGATTCCCAAAGCATAAATAAACACTTTTACGCACTTACTACCTATATTATTTTAGAATTGAACGCAACTCCTTGCCTCTTGTAGTAAATTTGAAGAAGCAACCAGGAATAAAATAAAACGATGTAGCTCGCAATACAATAACGGGTAAAAGCACTTTATATGTCAGCTTTTAAGGTTCGTTTCACTATAAATGTTATTTGATCTACGTCTTTTCATTTTGAAGTGACAGGTGTAATTTATTGCTTTGCTTGCAATGATAATATTATGTATGAGGTAGATGTCGCACAAGCGCGCGGAAACTGAGACGGCAAAATTAAGTCAATTGTAGTAATTTTGAATACGACGCGTATTTCAAGCGCTAGTCTAAACATATAGCTTTCCTTTTCTTTATTATTTGTACCGTATTATCTGTCGCAGTAAGCATGTTTATGTAGTAAAGGAACAAAATGTGAGCACCGCGACACACTTACCTTGTCATCTTTAGTAAAACATCATTGTTTGCTTGTTTTTATGGCGAGTAATCTTAATATTTAAAGTGTTTGTGACTTTTTTACCAGGTGCTATGGTTGTGGTTGGGTTGAACTTTAAAACTTTTATCATGGAATGTAGTTGTATAAGCTTAGAAGAATAACGCTGAGAAGGGGAGTAGGCCCAAGCGGATGAAGCAATTTCCATCCAATCTTAAAAGGTCGGATACATTTCCTGTCTCATCAGTGGTCACGACAAACACGTCTCACAATAAATAGCTCACGCCATTTTGAAGTGAAAACTTCTTCAGAGGCGTTGTGCTTTTTTGTATGGAGAATAAATATTAAACTCGCTTAAGATCGTGACGTCATCGAATTCAAAGGCAGGACCGCCGCGTTGAAATTTAAACTAAAATATGTTACGATTAAGGAACATTTTCGTTTGTTGCTAGTTTTATTTGATAAACTTTGTTAAAAGTATTATAGAGTTCGGTTATCATAACGCCGATATTGTAAAGAGAAAAGATTTCATTGTTACAAAAATAATGTCATCATGTTAAGTTTGGATGGATGGATAGACAGATGTTTAGTAATATCGCTTGATAATTGACAACATTTTATTTTTATTACATGTTGATTTTGTTTTATAATGTAGTATTGATTTAAAAGATTAGATTTAAAACCTTTTTTTTTATCTTTTAACATAAGACCGATTTATGTAAAAAACGGCTTTGAAATTAATTTTTAATTCTAAAGATGCAAGCTCCAAATGTCCTCACAAACAATGGCCAGAATACAAATTTATTTTAGGTTATTTTCCATAATTTTTCTGCGATTTCAGGAAAGCTAGCGTTCAAAATAACGCATCGATGGGACACTAGATGACGCATACATAAACATAAATCGAAAGAATAAGAGACAAATCGATAACTTATGTAGAACTATATAAAACTAGTACTTCTAAGTACTTGTACTTTGAAAGCAATGAGCATGAGGGCATGACACACGGGACATAAGAAATCGCTCTTATTTTCGACTATAGACAAATTCAGCACTTTGATATGGACAGATAACACGTGTTGAGTTATTTCCGTGCTTACCCTTATCTTATAAATTTAAAACGATAATGTTTACTGTGTTTTTTACATTTCACAAATATTATTTGAAAGTTTTGTAACAAAGTTGGTAAGTGGTATTAAAATCAGTTGTAAGATAAGAGTTTTCTATTTTTAAAACAGGCTACTTTTAAGCGTGGCTATCATTGAACTTATACAAATTTATCGCCTTCAAGTGCCAATACGGATATTCCCAGGTTATAAGTTAGCTCCATAGTCCATCTAGATTATTCTAGATATTACGAAATGACCTAAATACTCAATACTCAATAGTAGTTTATTGCATTCATATGGCGTTACATGCAGGTCTTAAATACATTTTTTTCAAGCGTATACATTATGACCCTGGTAGGGTATAGCAATGTGGAGCGACCGATTTATTTATTAGTTTTCAAATTTATCATAGAAAAACTCATTCAAGCTGTAATAGCATTTCGTTAAAAGCAATTGTTTTGAATTTTAATGTGTGATGATGATGATGTGATGAGCTTCTTTCCGCTTACGATGTTCTCCAGGCGATTACCAGTCTCGTGTTATATTCGTGTATGGTACATATTGGTCTATAGTCTAAGCAAGTAAATGGACTTGCCCAGGCGAAACCGGCTGACTCTAAACTGTGGTCGCGGAACATGCTTCGCGCACATTCGTGTCAGTCAAGGTCTGTACATGAGAAGAGCGGTGTATACGTCATAGATAACACTCGACCCAATAATCTGGCAAAATATGCCGTCATGTGCGTTCCCTAAATGCAAGAACACATCGAAAAAACAAAATAAGAGTTATGGCATCACATTCCATACGTAAGTAAATATATCACTCTATTTTATCAAAATGTAGGTACTGTAAGTTCACTAAATTTCAAAATAATCCATCTCCATCTTGTGTTATCCAACGATACGGGACAGAAATACACCCATTGAACTAGTGCGACAAAGATAGCGGGCTTTGTTCGGGACGAACTGTGCGGATTCGTATCAGCGAACTTAGACGATGTACAGATAGCAAAAAAAATATCAATGTCAAAATTGGCTACTAATTTTGATGTGTATGAAATTTGATCATATGATCTTGATGATTTTTTTCGGAGTATAAAGTGTCATATTATCCTACTAATACTCATAAACATAAATCGGTGTAGCCGTTTGAGCGTGAAGAGGTAACAAACATACACACAATCTTTGGCATTTAAATACGTTTTTTTTTAAATTTTTATTTATAATATTTGTACATAGATTATAAATATTAGTGATTTTATTAAATGTACAGATAGACGTCAGAGCGTCCGCTCCACTCTTATAATAATCTCGCAATCCACAACGTGCCTTCCTTATCACAACGTCTAACCGAAGATACCTTAGCGGTGAGCGCAGCGTATTTGAACCATCGAAAATGTAGTTAATTTGAATCTTTGGTTTATTTAGATATCATTATTTTAGTTTAAATAGATATAACTCAGTAGGTAATATTATTAGTGTAAACTCTACGGCTTTCACAGCCGGCGTTGCATGTTGTATGTATTGCTTCCGGGCTGTTTGGCCGTGGTCTATGTGAAACGTTTGTTCCAGACGCTTCGTCGATCACTGCGGTCGACATCTTCAGTGGTTCAGGTCCGAGCGGCGACAAGAGCGTAGAACTCTCCTTCGCGGCGTCTTCTCTGATACTGATGCCGAAAACGATCGACGAAACGTCTGGAACAAAAGTGTCACATAGACCACGGCCAAACAGCCCGGAAGCAATACATACAACATAATATTATTAGTGTTTGTGAGTCTTTGGTTATTTTGTTATGTTTGGTTCTGTAGGTGTAAGAAATTACTAGGTAGCTATTTAAGTATTGATTTATTAGTGTAAGTTTGGTTCTCTGATATTTTTTTGTGTTAGGTATAATCTTTGGATAGGTTTTTATTGTACAAAAATGTAAATAACGTCTAATGACCACTGCATCGTGCTAGTAACTTTCTGATTCAATCCGAATATTGGATTGGATTTATCCACATCGAGGTACACATAATTGAATCTAAGAACATTTTTTTCTAAAAAAACATATATGTAGGCGTACAGTTCAGACACTAATGCGCATTGAGTGATCAACAAATATATTGAACATAGCAAATCACTGGGAAATCATCCGATCCGGTGTTGTGGAGTTAAACCAAAATTAAACAGAGATTTGACTCGAGTTTGAGTTCTCTACTTGCGGGATAACTATCCCCACGGGACGCAGCTGGATATATATAAAAGTACTATTACAGATTCCCGAGTAATTATGTATTTCATAAAAAGTGGGTGGAAATCGTGCGGGCAGCCAGACAAGATGAAGAGTGGAACTGGAAGAAACACTATCGTGTATGTTCGGAACACTTTTTACCCGAAGAACTGTTCATGACCAAAAACGGATTACGCAAAGTAAATAAAACTGCTATTCCTCAGTGTCAGGTAATAATGGATTTTTTTTTGTTTTGTGGGTTGGAATTATATTTTCTTACAAAACATGCCTGTCGTTTTTAGTAAAATTTTATGAATACAACATTTACGCATGCTTAGTCTATGGTCTCATTCGCAGTCATGTTGGTAACCGTTGTAACTACGATGATGGTTTATGTCCAGCAGTGGACGTCCTATGACTGAAATGGTGATGATGATGGTGGCAATGATGGTTCGTGCTCACAGCACGAACTTTTTTGCTCAATCTGCAAAAATAATGTATGTAATAATATTGAATTAGTGTAAGTCGTTATGACAATAAATGGCTAATACAATAATCGTTAATGACCATTTGTACATATCCATTTTTTTCCTATTATCTTTGTACCGATGTCAATAACCCAAGATAACAAACAAGCGCGACTAATGCTTCCACACTTATAGCCCCGTACAAGTACAATGACTTTGTACTTGTGTAGCGAGTGCCTGAAACTTTCATACCACACAGGTTCACACCCCAAACCAAAATCACAAATTATTCGTGGGGAGTCAATTTTGACACCTGCCGGTTATCGAATTATGTATCCAAGGCATAAAAAGCAAAGAGTACGTACGTAAGTACCAACTACGCCATCGATGCAGTCATGTTTATGATAAACATAATTATTGTTTAGACTTATTTTATGCTAGCATTGCATTTCGGGTGGATTTATTTAAACTACATCATTGCCCAACTAGAACGCCTTTCATAAAATAACGAAAACGATGAGAGCATGAGAGCGAGATGAGAGCAACATGGCAACGTATTACTGATTTTTTTTATGCGAAGCATCGTAGCAGATTTTCTCGTTTCCTCGCTACTGTGCCATTATTTGGCGCTTACTTCGTTTTAGAATGCAATTAATTTCATTATTTGTTATTTTTATATGTAATCAGCCATATATTGACAAATAAAAAAGTGGGCGTCTCTGTCTTTGATGTATTATTATTACTAAATAATAAAATCAACACGTAAAAAATGTTTTCAATATGGTCACGTTCTTATATTAAATCAAAATTGGTTTTGCTAACGCTACCGTTACAATCTCTTAGATAAAAATAGCGGAACAATTGTAACCGATAAACACATGCGTTCCCTTTTTCTCACGTAGATATTGTATCAGCTGTCTCTTTTCTGTAACATATGCTTCTGTGACGTTCGTGCTGAACGGGATTCATAACGAAGTTGTAAAAGGGACAGAAATGGACCTAACTACTAAGTGCGACAAAGATAGAACTCAACGGCACGGTCGCGACTATAACCGATCGGTGCTAACCGACTTGCGTACTCCCGCCGAATTTGAACGATTTATGTTTTGACTAGTTTTTTTTATGAAATTGTCTGTTCTAGGCACAGATCTAAGGGTGCTTTTCTTTTTGCGCTCACAGTGCATACGTTCGTACGTAAAATAAACCTGTTCCGAGATGAATTTAATACTGACGGTGCTGACGCTCGTAAGCAAATCGGAACGGATTGTGTGTGCGAAAGCGCGCGAATGTTATAAATGTCAGTTCCCAATAAATTCATATTAGTTATTTCACTTCCGTACTCCACGGTCACCATAAGTCATTTTTTCTGAATGTTAAAATTGCGTTTTTAATTTTTTGTGGACAGTGAGTGACAGTCAGATGTTTGACAGCGCCCACACTGCTCTACGTCGTACGTCGTGTAGTCATAGGCGTTCTAAGCACAGAACGATGACGTCATGGATGACGGAACATTAATTTTATGTGCAGCTGTCAGTGTAGTTCGGAATGACTTAAAGAACGCTATATGTAGAGGGGCGTGGTGCGTGCGAACGCACCTGGCCTAAAACAGGCTTGCTTGGCGAGTTTGCGAGTTTCTGTCCTTAGTCGAACTTTTCCTCCGAACGGTTTCAATTTTCCAGATTTCAAACGTAAGTACTAAAATATCGTTGCCTTTTGTATAAAAATAGTAAAACACAAGTCTGTGGTATTAAAAATGTATCCAAATAGTTTCTTCCATTAGAAACACGAACCATTGCTTGGTTAGTACAAATCCATTAGTAATTCAGACAACCGAACAACGCAATGTATAAGTATGTTTACCAATACTCTCACTTACACAATAGATAGATTCGTGTCGCCGCCGCTGCTCGCTTCCGTAAAATAGAGATGTGTTGTGGTGTGTATTTGGTAGTCGATATTTTTGAGATGATCACACTTATTTAGTACGGATCATTATAATATATTATTAAAGTATTTTAATGCTCAATTGGTGACTATTTTTTACAACTCAGTAGTATGTAACGTGTACATTATATATTGAGTCGCCAATTTATGGCTGTATAGTAACTGTAGGTATGGCATTAATAATCATGTATAGGTTATCTATAATAGGTGTCTAAGTCTTACTTTATAATTTTAGCTTTCTGATGGATCAGAAAAAAAAAAGAAAAATGGATAGAAGCGGCAGGAAGGGGTCCAAATTGGTTTCCAAAAAAAACGAGCACAATATGCGTGTCATTTTGAACTAAAGTGCTTTCAACTAATAAAAAAAGTGCGACGGCTATTGAAGGCTCACTACCAACATTAAAATTACGTATGATGTTAACAAGTTATCTACCTTCTACATCCAAAGAGCGTCTTTATTCTGAAGCGTATAAAAATGAGCTAAATTCGGTGAGTTACATAAGTTTATGAACTTTGAACACCGGAACGTTGCAAATGATTTGTTAATTATTTTCGTAAATGTTTCGTGAGACCACAAACATTTTTCGTGAGACTAAATATTATTTATTAATTAGACTGTTAGCCTCCAATGGAAACTGAATTATCAAACTTCGTTTGTGCTAAAAACACTCATTTTTCAAAATAATTTTTCATCAATATAACCAATCACCAATGAATCATCATCTCAGCCATTGGCCTCCCCCATTGTTTTGTACAAGGATCGGTTAGAAGCGGCCCGCATCCAACCCTTGTCTGCGATCTTAATCCACAGTCATTAGTCCACAATGTCGGTGGACGTCCTATGCTGCACTTGCCAGTCCGTGATCTCCATTCAAGAACATTTTGACCTCAATGGCCATAAGTTCTTCGAGCTATGGCCCAATGAATAATCACTTAATAATTTTAATGAAAGTATTGACGGAGATATACATACATGGATGTACGACTACATTATTTAACAAAGAATGCAACAACCAAACTATCGAAGCATCAAGTGTAACACTAATATTTGCATTTTACTGGTCAGTGAATGAAATTATAGAATATGTATTATTGATTCATTTCCCTGTAATTCTATCCTTAGAAAACAAACGGGACAATATAACTTAATTTTATCGAAAAATTTATAAAGATTACCATTTTCCATCTCTAGTTATGTATGTGTGTCTATTCCGAGTCCGTAGCTACAAGTTGATGCGCCCTCCTGTTTTTGTATGTGTGCCGTTAGTTCATTAGGGTTGCCGCAAAATAAATATAAGTGTAATGAGTGTAATAAAGATGTGTGTCGTACTTACAGTTTTTGTGCTAATGTGAAACAAATGGGAGAAACGCGGAGACATTTGAACAAGAACAATACATAATAATCATACATACACATAATACCCGTATACATACCCGGACATAATCTTTAAAAATATTCAAATGTGGAATTACCCATAATATGTGGCAGCGATATAAAATACGGTAGATACGGTTGTACCCGTTCGCCGCGCCGCGCGCCGCCCGAAAATGGCATCGACAAAACAAGGTCACAAACAGCGTGTTATGCCTTGTTTTGCTCTCAGTCGCGTGTGACCGCGCTAATCGTGTGACGCGTTGCGATGCCGAAGTGTGCAGTAAAAAAATGCAAGAATTATACGTTAAAAGTGAAAAAAAGAGATGGTGTATCATACTTTCAGTAAGTATCGCATTGTTATCCATTTATATCTATATTTATTGGCATATGAATCGTATTTACAATAACCAACGCATCGTCTACGACCCTTCACCCTTCCCTTTCACTCTTCATAAGCAGAAACGAAAGGAAACTACTGCTTTAGAACAAGGCCGATATGAAAAGATACGGAGTCGTCATTCGTTTATTATTTTATTAATGCTTAACACTTCTCGTTTGTTTTAGTTTTCCACAAAATGAAATACAAAGAGAAAAATGGCGGTGTATAATATCAAGAGACAGAAAGGAAGAATTTTATAAACCAAATGCCTCTAGTGTAATTTGTTCGGAACATTTTTGTGAACGTGATATGTATGAAACGCAAAAAGGATTTAAAAGAATAAAAAAGACAGCTATACCAAAAATTGAGGTAAGGTTACAATTATTAATCAACATAGTACTACCAATTTACTTTGACAAATGGGCGTGTGTATAATGTGTGTATGTATGTTCGACACTAAAACTTCCTGATTACGTGTATCGTGAGCGGCTGACTGTCTCGAAATCGATACCCACGCGACTTTGTTTCGAAAAAAGGGATATAACCTACTTCAATTGCCCTGAACCAATACTAAAATTAGAAGTTAGGTCTCGTATCTCCGAAGTTCTTCATCAGATCTTCACTAAAAGAGTAGGAAGACTCAAACAAAAAAAAAACTACCAAACCGGTTCATTAATGACAGAGATATGAGGTAACAAACATATAAAAAAAATAACAATACTGAATAAAGAACCTTTTGGAATTCGGTTGACAAAAGCGCGGGAAATAGATATAAGCGCAGTGCATTGTTTTTTTAATTGTTACCAATTTTGGTGATGATTAAGTTAAAAATAAGTTGTAGTAGTTTATTAAAATAAATATATTAAATAATTCAAGAACTAATATTATCATCGGGATATTTACCATGTATTTCATTTGTTTTCTTTACTCGATATTTCGGCACAGTTTCATGCGCCACGTTCACGAGTAAACTGCTGAGTAAATTATTGTATTAGTGACCATGCCACTTTAAAAACTTATATACGAGTATATTGAATAATTGTTTATTGACATTGAATTCGTGTTTTAAATCTCTATTCCCCTTTTTATAACATTTTGATATAGATCTTTTCGTTTTAGAATTATTTCACATTATCTTAAATATTGTTACAAGAATCGTTTTCAACTTCTGATGCTTTATTTCATTATTTTATTGTTATTTAATTTATAATACATGTGTCGTGTCCTCATTGATCAATTCACCAATACCCGAATAAGAGTAAAAACAAACTAAGCGACTCCACGCTTCATAAATATTTTTTCCTAGGGTTTGAGACGGCTGAGGTGAGGTAAATGTAAGTTCAAAATGATGTAACTCACATATTATTTGTTACGAGTTTGTACTTTAGTGCTGAGGATTAAGGTTCATTTTACATTAAATAGTTAGAATGTATATAACAGGAATTACTCACGTAGTCAGACTATAGTTTTGGTCATGTCTTTTTCAAGGAGGATACGGGGCGCCCAGTTCAGTACTGTAGTCAGTACTAGGCAAATGGCGATGGCTCTTTCCGTCTCCTTGAAAAAGACCACCGAACATGGTCGAAACCATAGTCCAAACCCTCTGACTTAGAATATATGAGTGATGCCCGTGTGTATACATTCATCAATTAATGTTTCCAAATCACGTCAGTTTTAATAATTCAATACATTTTTTAATATCTTGTATTCTTTCTTTATATCATCACATAACACATAAATCCAGAAAGTAATAGTTGAAAAACTCTTACAGATGTTTTGCAATGCTATTGATAGGTTGTTAAGGTTCGTTATTGAAACGAAACCATGTCCGCTTGTAGACTATTTTTATATTAGCTTCTGGATAATCTGGAAAATCTCCTAAATGGAGAGGCCAGTGTTTACTTATACAAGCATAGGTAAGTAAACACTGGCGAGTGGACACTTTTGAGGCTTGATTTTCAAAGAGACTGTTCATCTATATATATGTAGTATGTTTGATAAGTGGCCTGATTTTTACCAAGGAGATTTGTATTGAAATTAACCGTCATCTAAATAGTTTCCGGAATAAAGAGGTTGTAACTTGTATTTCTTCTGTGGTTAATAATTTTCGGACCAAACTAGATATATACGGAGAGTGGATATTTATTAGAATATTATGCGACGTGAATGGAATTGTTACTTGTACACCATAACGCTTAGCGTTATTATTATAATACTAGTACCATTAGTTGTTCAAGTTGTGGGTGAAGATAGTTTGTTGTGTCGCAAAAAAAAACTGCAGCTTAACTTCGTCACAATTTGAACCATACTATCATATAAGTAAGCACTATAGGAAGCATTTAAATTGATCATTTACTAGGCTTATAGGTCTTATATTCTACAGTTTTTTTATATCACTTTAACGTTACAACATGACAACCAGTCACGTTTGGTCCTGACACTATGGTTATTTAAAGTCATTAATTTTTCAAAAAACCATACATTTTTGATTAAATAAAAACAACACGTACATAATTTAAGCCCAAAATCACTGATTTAAAATAGGTACATCATGCTTTGAGCGTTTGACATCAATAACATTATGAAACGAAGTTTCTTATCGCGCGTTGTGAAAGGGGGCTAGACGGAAAAAAATCTTACGAAAAGTTGTCACGACACTTTTTGCTATAGTAAGCTATTGTAAGCTGTGCGGCGTGCGCATGTTTCTCTGTCTGTCTCTCTCTCTCTCTCTCTTATAGAAGAAAAGCCAGATATTTTCATTTCTATTTCGCATTGAACAGTGTGGTGTCGCGACGATTATTTTTGTTGAGTATATACAGGTTTTTTGTAAATAATAAATAATAATAATAATAACGAATCCTGACTTTTTCGAATTATTCGAAAGGAACTTCGTTCCATCCGGGTGTCCTTTGACACCTCTCAAGTTTTTTTTGTTACAATTACTATTTAGAGGGAAAATAGGTTTGCCCCGGAACGTAAATTCTATCAATAACTTTACCAATATATCTACTGGTATCCCAGAGACGGTACTCGATCGAGAGGTCGACAAAGAAAAAGATGGCGAGACGATATAGTGCAGATTGCAGGAATAGCTTGACCGAGATCAGCTAGGCACCGTAGGACCTGGGCCAACATGGAAGAGGCTTATGTATATCCTTTTATGGATGCCCGATTATTAATATATATTAACGAAGATTGTAAACTGTTTTGGGCAATAAAAGGCTATTTTATTTATTTTCCCACGAGCAGCAGCAACTCCCTCTATCAGTTGCATCGGGGATTGCGGGGCAAGCTGAGATAGCAATACGTTTGCTTAATATCTAGAACACGAAAACAGTGTTTGGTTCTTATAGGATACGATTAATATTCTTCCATTTTTATATTTTTTCAGATACCTGCCTTCACAACTGATCCTCCAACCATCACCTTTGTTAAGACAGAGAGTATTCTAGAAGAACCCTGCACATCCGGCACTCAAGATAATGTAAGTTGTTTGTTTGAAAGAGGTGGCCGATAGCTGCCCCAGAGAAGTTCCCTGATATAATGTCAAAAATGACCAAAAGACCAACATACCACACATAAATCACAGATAATTTAAATACGAATGTCAATCTCAGCCATAGGACGTCCACTGCTGGACATAGCCCCCCCCATTGAATTCCACAAGGACCGGTTGGAAGCGGCCCGCATCCAGCCTTTGCCTGCGATCTTTGTCAGGTCGTCTGGCCACCTGGTCGGTGGCCGTCCTATGCTGCGCTTGTCAGTCCGTGGTCTCCTTTCGAGAACCTTTCGCCCCAAGTGCGATCGGTTCTTCCCTGCCCACTGCCACTTCAATACGAAGCGAAAGTTTCAATACGAATGTATATTTAATTGTAAATTGTAAATTTGGATGTAGAAGGTAGATAACTTGTTAACATCATACGTAATTTTAATGTTGGTAGTGAGTCTTCAATAGCCGTCGCACTTTTTTTATTAGTTGAAAGCACTTTAGCTCAAAATGACACGCATATTGTGCTCGTTTTTTTTGGAAACCAATTTGGACCCCTTCCTGGCGCTTCTATCCATTTTTCTTTTTTTTTCGGATCCATCAGAAAGCTAAAATTATAAAGTAAGACTTAGACACCTATTATAGATAACCTATACATGATTATTAATGCCATACCTACAGTTACTATACAGCCATAAATTGGCGACTCAATATATAATGTACACGTTACATACTACTTAAATCGAGTTGTAAAAAATAGTCACCAATTGAGCATTAAAATACTTTAATAATATAGGATAATGATCCGTACTAAATGCAGTGAAAGCTGCTTTAAAAGCGGAGCTTGTGACATAGGCTTTACGTCTGGTCCATGAAACAGGTGTAGAAATAAAAGCACTAACTTGTGTACTAAATCGAACGTGACCATGGCTGAGGAGCTGGGATGTTTCTTCAGAGCAGGTAAAGTGTAAACTACAATTTTTGACCCACAAACAGAATAGCAATGCTATTTCTTTTTAGATCCATGTCATATGCTAGTTCGAAATGCATTCGAACATTATGAAACTTTTATCCAATCTAATTCTGATAATAAAATAATGTGGTCTTATATATTACAAAACTGCACGAGTTACAGGAAACTTTGTGACTTGAACTTTGAACTTTGTTATAATTAGTTTTAATTATAGAACAAGAAAAAAACGGAGTTTGCCTAACAACTGTTAGAAGCAAATAATGTGACGTTTAAATCAAATCAAAATAATTTATTCGTTCGATTATAACTACACAAAAAATCTTACGCTAAATTTATATTACATCTTTTGAAGGTGTGCAAATTGCACGTGTTAATTAATTTAAACAATTATACAATTATGCTTTTTGTTTGTGTGTTGTGAAATAAATAGTTTAATTCTGAATGTTTTTGTTTTAATTCTTTGTCTACGTTTTTATTTGTAATTGTAGTGACTTTAAATAAACAGCTACTCATTTTCACTTGTAAGTTGTTACTTGTACTTGACTGTTTATATATATGGCCTTATTTTGCAAATTTTCAAAACAGCTAGTGAATTGGACAGAATGGGTCAAAGCTTGTAGGAATCATGCGATCTGGGTTCTTAAACGTACAAGCAGAGTTCGTTCTCAAAAACTTCTTATTTCGTGGTGCTGGCTAATATTAAAAAGAGATTAAAACAGTCTCCGTACCAATTTTACTATTATCTCAGGTATACTTTATTTATTTTTAATAAAACTGCATTCATTAAAATAATAAAAAAGTTGTATGGTGCCATTCATATCAATACAAATAAAAATGGCTTTAGCAATTTAAAGACAATAGACTATAGATAATTATTATAATCGATTTTTTGTCTGTAAATGTACCTACAATTGTTATTTACTTACAGGATAATGTTTTACTTGAGCATGAAAATATTGATCAAACTGAATCAGGGCCGTATGAGTCTGAAAGAATGACAATTGAAATATTAACAGTTGCTCAAAACAAAAAACTTACGGGACCAAGACAATCATGCAAACAAGATCAACAATGTTTTCAGATGTCAATGACTCCAACATTTTCCTAATCTTCTGGAACAAAAATACCAACAACGACAACAATCTATTTCACTACCAAGAAAAAATATAACTGATGCGTCTAGAGTACAAAATAAACAAATAAAGGATGTCAATCACAAAACGACAAGATTGATGACATCATAAAAATGGAAGGAAAATCTTCTGTTACGGTGTTGTGAAATTAAACCAAATTATAAAGAGCTTTGACTCGTGTTTGAGTCTCCACTTGCGGCACAGCAATTTCCTCGAGTACAAAGCCGCGGACTGCAGCTAGAATAATATTTCTGAATTATTTCATGCGTCTTTTTCATTCAACGTTAGTATCGTCGGTATTTTCTGAGTATGTTAAGAAATATGTGTCCAATATTTTATAAAAATCTATCTGACCTCCCTATTATTAGTGTTTACATTGTCGAAAACTGTAACTAATGTTAAACTTGTATTTTGTACGAAATCTGTAGATTGAGAAATAAAGAGAAAAATAAGGTTCATATTAATATTTTATTTTTTATTTTACATCCTCGGCTGAACTATAGATAGGTATATGTACGTTTGTACGTTGTAGTTGATACATGGTAGTTGTAAACTTGCTTAATATTTATTCCCATTTTACATGAGACAAAGAGATGTAAAATATAACTGTTGAAAAAGTCTAAAGATGGTAACTACGGTTATGCAAATTACCATGTATAATTATGATATTCTTGGCAGGGTCTTAAATCATCGATAAATATCGATAGCATAGTGTCGATATTTACAATTCTCTAGCTCGTTTACAATAAACATCATGCACCAATAGGAAGCTTCTGTGTGTGTGCACGTTTGAGTGCGTAAAGTTAGAACTAAAATTTTTCGTGGTGTGCGTGCTTAGCAACGCAATTGATAACTACGCAAGTGGTATATATTATCTGTGTGCAATTACCTCGTCTTCTTCAGTTTTTGGCGAATTGTTTGTACTGACGGAAGCGCTTGTAACTCATACAGGCTGGTTTATTTATCTGAGATTTATGAGGTTATATACAGCGTACCTACTTGTCCTTACAAAAAAAAACCTTTCTACCCTTGTCCGATTTCGTATTTTTTACTACGCTTATACGTGTTACTTTTTCCAGTTTTATAAACATCGCAACCAGGCAATTCTTTACGCCGCTGTCACTTATTTAAACTTATTAATTTTCTAAAACCATAATTATTTAAAACAAAATACTACATACTTAAGCCTAAAATACATCATGCTCAACTCAATCAATACAGGCAGAAATCAATAACATTTTTGTGTTACAATTTAGAGAGCGAAAAGAGGTTTGCCCCGGAACGTAAATTCTATTTTTTTAAAAATTATTTTACAAAATCCACAGCTCTTAATTAACAGAGTTTGATGTATGTTAATGTTACCTACAGCCAAAAACGGAAACAGAACGAAAAATATAAGACAGTCAGTGCCGCTATATAGGCACGTCAGATATAACTGGATTTATAAATGTTAGATTGTTGGCTCGTAGTGGTGTTTGAAAATCTGCACGTTTGTGTGTCTGTGTGTGTGTGTGAATTTGAAATGATTTTTTAGAAGATTCTTCTTTTTTTCTATCAATAAATTTACCGATATATCTCGCGAGCAGCAACTGGCTCTATCGGTTGCATAGGGGTTGCGGAGAACGGTGAGATAGCAATACGTTTGCCTAAAACCTAAGACATAAAAAACTGTTTACACTGTGTTTGGTATCTATAGGCTGCTCTTATTATTCTTCCAATTTCTTTATTTTTTCAGATACCTGCCTTCGCCACCGATCCTCCAACCATCACTATTGTGAAGACAGAGAGTATAATAGGACAACCCTCCACATCCGGCACTCAAGACAATGTAAGTTGTTTGTTTTAAACCGTAATGTAAACCGTCAAACCGGTTAAAACCGATACACTATACCGGTTAAACGGGTACAGGTAGTGTAAGTACCGGTTAAACATGTAGCCGTACCGGAATTTTTATTTTTATTTTTTATTAATCAACATTCACACAAGGTCTTCAGGTCCCAAACTAGGCAGAGCCTGTACTATGGTAACCTGATGACTGATATACATACTTATATACTTATACACACCCAGACTCAGGTAAAACAGACATGTTCATACACACAAATGTTTGACCTATCCGGGAATCGAACCCGGGACCAGCGGCTCAGAAGGCAGAGTGCTACCAACTGCGCCAACCGGCCAGTCGGTATATATGTGGATTGATACATTGCACATGGGTTGCCTAGCGAAATCCCGTACCTACACTGTTTAATAATATTAACTTTAATATTAAACAGTGTTATTTGACTGGATTTATTTTTAAATTAAAGTTTCTTTTATTTCCTATCCAACAGTATGATGTTGACTATTTAAAACTGAATTATGTTTATGTATACTGTGTGAATGTTAATATTTATAAAAAAAAAACCAACTTATTCCACTTAAATTGGTTCACCAAACTGCACAACAACAAAGTTACATATTAACATAATCCTATAGTTTACATATAAATTAATTACATTAACTATATGTTGTAATCATAAGATTCATAAATATTTTTTATAAATTCCAGGACCCTCTTCAAAAGCGGGTGCCTTCACCGACAGGCCTCTCCGATATCGGGTCTTCAGACCTGGAAGACGCCCTCGACACCCCCATGGTGGTATTCCTCAAGAGCAAACTGAAGCGACAAGAGACAAAGTGCAAGAAACATATACAAAAGTTGAATAACCTGCAAAAAGTGAACAAACGTCTCGCAGAAAAGAATAAGTTGTTGAAGATGGTGCTCACTAAGTTCAAGAAAAGAATCGTCGTGCTGGAAAAGAAACTTGCCAAGGATGAAGACGGCGTGGTGATTTAGGGAGCTTAAGAAAATCAAAATTCAAATTATTATAAGTTTAAAAGACAAATTTAGTTTATAAACTCTAAGGCTTTCACGGCCGGCGTTGCATGTTGTATGTATTGCTTCCGGGCTGTTTGGCCGTGGTCTAAGTGAAACTTGTGTTTCAGACGTTTCGTCGATCACTGCGATCGACATCTTCAGTGGTTCAGGTCCGAGCGGCGACAAGAGCGTAGAACTCACTTAGACCACGGCCAAACAGCCCGGAAGCAATACATACAACATGCAAGGCCGGCCGTTGTGTGTGTTACTGATACTATCAGTATCAGAGAAGACGCCGCGAAGGAGAGTTCTACGCTCTTGCCGCTCGGACCTGAACCACTGAAGATGTCGACCGCAGTGATCGACGAAACGTCTGGAACACAAGTTTCACATAGACCACGGCCAAACAGCCCGGAAGCAATACATACAACAAATTTAGTTTAATACATGAAATTTAAAATTCATTTTAAAATACAATTTTTTAGCAGTGCAGTAATCGGTTAATGTTTGGGAATCGAACCCACGACTACAGAATACCGTCCATGTCGCTTTGCGAACTAAGCCCGTAATACTAGCGCGGTCCCAATCGTCTGGATCATGTTTTTTTCCGTCACCTCAGTAGTAATTTATTCTTAGAAAATCTAACATTTTTCCATGATAAAAAACTTTAAGTATTTATTCTCATAAAGATTAAAAAATCAAAAAAAGAACTTGAATGGCAGTCTTTATAGACAATACATCGAAGTAAATTTAACAAGTTACATTATGATACAGCTCTCATAATATTATTATGACAACTTTATTGAAACTTCAGCTGGACGAAGGAGGTTGCAATGCAGTTTTTCTACATAACTATCTATAGTGTGGACGCGGCGCAACACGCATGCGCGATCAGCAAATGGATTTTGGCCCTAAAATAAATGCAAACAATATGCTGTGATTTTACGTAAATATAATTATATATTTTATGTAAATAAATAAAGTAGTGTATGAAACTGCACATAATTTGTTCTTAAAACACTCGTGTAAAAAAAAGAGCCGTAGTCGAGTTAAGACCAAAATATTTGCAGTTTCGCCTACAGCTCGTTTTTTTAACTTACACTCGTGTTTTAAGAACCCTTATTATGATACAGTTTCATAAACTACTATTCTGACTACCTACCTGTTTCTGTGCAATACTTTATCCAGATCTGTTCAGCCATTATTACGATTGCACGTCAGAAGTACTATTGTCCGAAGAATAAATTCATAATATTTGAATTTAATTATTTTTTAATTTTTACCTACTATCACACTACGTTTAAAAAGTCCCCTCTAAGTGTAACTTGAGATGTCCTGTTATAATAAATAAGCAGTAAGTAGGTACTTTTAGTTAAAAATATTTGAACTTATGAATGGTAAGCTTCTATAGCAAGCTTTTGTTAGGTTATTAAGTATGTTAATTTTGTTTGACTGAGATTTTAACCAGCGCCATCTATGTGTTTATACATGTACTAACTACCCCAGTTGAATAGAGCGCGCTAAAGAGTTCTAGTTCTTCTATATAGTTCTGCGCTAAAGCTTCAGCGTGATTCGGCTTTACAATAAAACTGATAGATGTCGGTGTTTTTAAAGGTTTAATCAAATTTTATCATGATATTTTTCGTAAAGCCAGTAAGAACATGAAGAATTAATATTCACTAACTATCAAACCCATTACGACCACTCTAAAGTAAAAAGTGAGATATATAAGTTGTTTAGGACTAGTTTTTATTTTTATGTAGAAGTTTGAAGCGGCCAGAGCCCTGAGTGGTCGATTTTAAACAAAACAGGACTGCATTACTTTAAAAATATTGCTAGGCTTGGAAAATCATATTGCGTCCGTCGCGACACACACATACAAGACACGGAAAAATTAAAAGTTCATTATATTCGTCATAATAATACAATTCATACAAAATAGATAAAAGGACTAGGTTTTTTATATACACATTAGATACTACTAACTACTGTTGATCTGTGAGATTTTCCATGTACTACGTTGTACTAAGTTGGATAGTAAAGAGAGGAGAGCTTAAGGAAAAAAATATTACGGAAGTGAACTTGCAGCAGCTTTGCAATTAATCTGGTAGATGTCACTGTAATAAAAATAGATCGTTAAAAAAATTAAAAAATCGATAAAATCCTAACAAACAAATATTTCGTTGGCGATAAATTTATTTTTGTTTGGTTCACTATAAGCCCAGAAGATTAGCAAGTTGAAAAGCAGCGTAAACTCCCCTTATTTGGGCATCGGACATGCCCGAAACTTAGGTCGAAATAGTCTACTATAAACGTGGGTAAAGCCGGGTAAAATACATACCTACATGGATAATTAGTACTCTTGAATTTGTTAACGATTGAAGGTTTGTCTGTTTTCTGTGCCTAGAGGTAAAGATCGTGCTAGAACCCACTGAATAACGCATGTATTACACGAAAAGAAATTACTTATATAATTTTGCGTTTTACAACTGTCACCACGGTCTGAAATGGAGCACGCAAGCCTATTCACTCGTGACTTGAAGGTTGCAGGATTGTACCTGTCGGTAAGATAATAGGCTCATGCAACGAGTTCCATTCCTAGGCTGTTAGGTACTTACTAAAAAAGTGGAAGCAAAACGCTCCAATGCACATTCTCCGAAATGCGTCCGATAAAAAACCGATAAGCATGCTACTCTACGCCGGTGTTCAAGACTACGTTCTACCAGAGAGTGACTGCCAAGCTGTTGATGCCAATTTCGATGTCAATTATCTGTTTCAGAGTGCTTCTAGAAAAGTGATAGTATAAATAAGTACTACGTTTTTTATATACTTATATAGATACGTTATATAGATCTAGTGTTTGACCACTATCTGTGGTCAAATGTGGTCAAAAAAAATGTGGTGGAATATGTTATCACGTTAGACCTAGAATACTCACTGGCTCTCAAGAACTGCTGCCTGAACACACTATGCGTTTGGTGATAGTTTTTCAAACTTGAGGATGGTAGCTAGCCAGGGTCGAAACTCGAAATTACCCTACCACTATGCTGGGGATTTGATAACGGTGTTACATTAACTTTGTCTTGACCTTAGATCTCGTGATGTAGTTGGACCAATTTACGACTGCATAGACGGACTTTTGGTTACAACTAAAGCAGTGAAATTATACAAGTCGCTGATATGGAATTTCATAATAATTTCATAATAATATGGGACAACATTCACACAAGGTCTTCAGGTCCCAAACTAGGCAGAGCCTGTACTATGGTAACCTGATGACTGATATATGTATATACTTCAATACATACTTATATATATATATACTTTTTTTTTATACATATACACACCCAGACACAGGTCAAACAGACATGTTCATACACACAAATGTTTGACATGTCTGGGAATCGAACCCGGGACCAGCGGCTCAGAAGGCAGAGTGCTACCAACTGCGCCAACCGGCCAGTCATAATGAAGTGTTGAACGGAATGAAGTATTGCATTTCACTATCTTATGTTCCTACAGTCATCATCATCATCTCAGCAATAGGATGTCCACTGCTGGACATAGGCCTCAGTGGGTTTCTACAGTAGGTACATTGAAATCTATCGTTAACCATAGTCTGAAACATAACTAAATCAAAATTTTAATATTCCTCGCTAGATCTAAATTGCTTTAAAACTGGTACAGCCTCGTTACGACTTCAGAAGCAGAATGATATATGCGCCGTTTTCATTTGCATGTTAATAATGAACGCAAAAGTTATGATTGAAGTTAAATTAAAATGTAAAAATTTAAGGGATTGTTGTCATACTAGACGTGTTATGTTATTTTCAACGCTCGTGAAGAAAATTATACATAGCTTTTAGGGCCATACGGCGAGCTATAAGCACACATGTGCGTAAATACATTACACACTAGTGTGTAACATAATTATCCCTACAAAGTTAAATAGTACCTTATTGTAATTATAACTTTATTATATGCGAGTAAACAGAGCTGTATGCGGGTCGCTTCCAGCCGGTCCTTGTGGAAATCAATGGGGGAGGCATATGTCCAGCTGTGGACATCCTATGGATGAGGTGATGATGATGATGATGATGAAACAGGACAAGACGATGGCGAAATGAGGCGTCGTTTTAGCGTCAAGACAATTACTTCTTGTTTAAGAGAATTCTGGACTTAAAAGAAGATTTTATAACAAAAATTAAAGTAAGTAAAAATATATAAATTTACTGACAGCTTATCAAATAAAAAAGTGCTATAAATATACGCAAAACTTTAACTAAAGCCGACTACAAAAAGGACAAAGCTCAGCAGCTTAAGTATAAAATTTTTGTATGTAAGTAAATATGTAAAATTAAGAAGTATAATTAGTAAAATTAAGTAGTAGTAAAGTATGTAAAATTTGTAACATTTACAAAATAACTGTACGATGCAAGCATCGCACATCGCGCGCGGTAAGCGATTTACGTCTCCATTCCATAATGCATAAATCGCGTCTTCAGTTCACGATCGGCAACCATATCATCCGCGTGTGCTCACCCACCATACCATTAACCATCATAGACTTAGTTTGAGAATAAAAGAACATTTTACTTTCTAACTATCATCTATTATTTATATATGTACGGACAGCACCGTACATTTTGGTCCTTCGAACCGGACGAAAATGTAACGATGTGACCAAACATTTGTATATAAAATATAATAGTTACAAACCACTATTGAATGCTCAAACTAGGCAGGCTGTTGAAACTATTTTATATTGTAACATCTTTATTTTTATATCACACAGTTGTTCAATAAATATTTCTGATTTCTGATTTCAGCTTTGATGTACTGCTGCTATAGTACGCAAATTTTCAGCTGTGCCCTTTTTCCGTGGACTATCATCAACTGTCCTTTTGAAGAATCCCATATTGTAGCTACTCGGGAACACTAAGGGAGGAAGCTCGTTCCACATTTTGCAAGTGTATGATGAAAAAGATCAGTAGAATCGAACAGTATGCGACTCCCAAGACTAAATAATATAATAATAATAATAATATGGGACAACATTCACACAAGGTCTTCAGGTCCCAAACTAGGCAGAGCCTGTACTATGGTAACCTGATGACTTATATATATACTTAAATACACACTTATATATATACATTTTTTTATACATATACACACCCAGACACAGGTCAAACAGACATGTTCATACACACAAATGTTTGACCTGTCCGGGAATCGAACCCGGGACCAGCGGCTCAGAAGGCAGAGTGCTACCAACTGCGCCAACCGGCCAGTCAATATGCGGATAAGCATAAGAATAATTGATTTCAAAATGACAACGGAGGCAACTTACTAAACAGAAACTTTTTAAAAGCTATCGCCGATCTCCAATATCGAGAATCTTTTTAGAGCGCCTTATCTACGTACCTTCATCTATCGAAAACGTCGTTCCAGGTCCATTTTCCAGCGATATTGAATTTTTCTCGCTTATAGAAACGAGGATGGACAAAATTGCATCTATTTGTATTACTTTACAGTGCCGTGGGGTACCGGCCTAGAATAGTACTCCCCCATCTCTTCCCGTGGGTGACGTAAGAGTCGGCCCAGAAGGTGGGCAGCAGCGCCTTCTAAGGATCGGAAATCATACTGCGCTCGCCAACCCGTCTGCCAAGCGTGGCGAGTATTGGCAAATCCTCCCTATATGGGGGAGGCATGTGTCCAGCAGTGGACATCCTATGGCTGAGATGATGATGATGACAGAGGCGATTTTTAAGTAATCTCTTTTATAAGGAAAAGTTTACGTGACGGTTTTCTTCGGTGATTATTCCACCCTTGTACCATCGCTCTCAGATAAAGTATCCAAATATAGAGGAGGTGGAGGCTGTATACTTAAAGCTATCACTACATGGTATAAAACATAGTCTATTCTCTGTCCCTATATCCCTATGTATGCTTAAATCTTTAAAACTACGGAACGGATTTTGATGCGGTATTTTTTAATAGAGAGGAAGGTTTATATGTATAATAACATGCATTAATGACATAGAATTTAGTTTTTATTTACTTACAGTTTTTTTTTTTTTTTTTTACATAATAATAAGTTTGCGTTTGACAACTGTCTCACCCGATGTTAAGTGATGACGTTGTCTAGGATTTAGCACGCAAACCTAGAAGGTACCTATTCACTCGCGACTTGGATTGTTGTTGTTGTTGCATTACACAATTCTTATTATCTAAGAGATAGGTACAATATCTATAACATAAACAAAATAACAATGCGTTTAACAACACAAACCATGAAAACAATAAGTTATTTAGTTATACATGGCTATATATTTTACACCCGTGCGAAGCCGGAGCGGGCCGCTAGTTTAGTATATAGTACATACATATATAGGTACCTTAGATCGTCGGCACTTGAAGCTCAAGGGGTCTCGATGTAGTCCGCGACACGGTACTTGAAGTTGGATTTTAAGTGGTCGATGATGTTCTTGATTCCCACCAAAACAGGTATTTCAGCCTAAACCGAAGCCGAAATTTCGGCCAGTCACTGATTATCGCTAATTCTATACCTACTAAAATTATTAAGAGGAAAGACTTGATGGTTTGTTTGTTTGCATTGAATAAGCTCCGAAACTGACTCGATTTGACGACCCGGGTGACATAGGCATTTATATTTTCAAAAAATCGGAATCCTTATAATTTTTAATTTTGTACCCGTGTTGAATCCGAGGCGGACTGCTAGTTATCCATAGAGTGCAATTGAATTTTTTGAAAATTATCTCAACACGATTCTACAGTGCTAATAGTTTAAGATACGGCTTAAAAAATATATGCTATGTAACCTGTTAACCTCATCTGCTATTTAATTATGAGAAGGAAAAGATGTTACGTTATAATTATGTAGAGGGGTAAAGTGTACATGGGTTGCCGAGCTAAGCCCGGGCCTATACTGTCAAATAACCCAACAATTATAAAAAATCTCTCGCTTCATTGTCTCTAATTTAGTCCAATTAGAATAATTAACCTTCATGAACTGTTCTCATAAGTGGTATTTTTTTAAAGTCTATTATAAATATTCAATCCAAATTTTAAATCACACCACAAAACTAAAACTCCATATTGTTTTTCTAACCATCACGGCCTAACCTATACTGCTTTATCTACAATCTTGCACCACTTTACCGACCGACGGTGTGGAGCCTATACTGCTTTATCTACAATCTTACACCACTTTACCGACGGTGTGGAGCGCGGCGAAATTTAAACTGACCATTTAAGCAATACATTTTCTTTACAAATATAAGTCTATTTTCAATGAAAGCCGCGGGCAACAGAGAGTTTATTCAAAATATTTTCGTTCCGTCCAGACGAAAGTGAATAATTGAAGCAGTCTGCATATAAATAGGATACTGACGTTATTTTGTACAATGAAATGTGAGCGTTTATATCTGCTGGTTTTTTTTGAAAGTTTATGTGTACATTGTCTGGGTGAGTATTCAGTAAGTTCTATTAACTTCTCTTTAGAAGATGAGGACTACTTTCCTCTCATTAAGCCACCTTTGCACATAATTGATACATAGGGGAGAGGGGGGGACTCTAGGACACTTTTTGGAAAAATCCCATAGTTTTTTTAGTAGAGCAAACACACGGAAGTAAATGACGAATGAAGTCAGTGTCAGTGGCATGACTTCTGTGTCCCCGTGACCCTGGGTTTGAATACCGGCAGGGGCAAATATTTGTGCGATGAGTATGGATGTTTGTCCCGGGTCTTGGTTGTTTATGTGTTGTAATCTTCAATCATCTTGCCGTGGTGGTACCGGCCTAGAATAGTACTCCCCCATCTCTTCTCGAGGGTGCCGTAAGAGTCGGCTAAGGGATTACGTACCAGAAGGTGGGCAGCAGCGCCTTCTGAGGATTGTAAATCATACTGCGCCTGCCAACCCGCATGCCAAGCGCGGCGAGTATTGGCAAATCCCCCCCTATATGGGGGAGGAATATGTTCAGCAGTCGACGCACATGGCTGAGAGAAGAAGAATCTTCAATCAAGAATGATCGAAGGTTGTAATTGTGTGTCCATGCCTTCCGCAACACAGGGAATCCTAATGCGGGGTATAAGTGTGATAACATTTTTTAATTATATTTTCAATTAATGAAACCTTGTCCCTTGTCCTGATCTGCCCCTCTTGGTGGGTAAATTAGAACCCTACAGGGGTAGGTTAGACCTGATGGTTTAAAATTTAAAAAATATGTATAAGTTATCAATGTTATTACCAATAACCAAGGAGGTAAACACAAACTTTCCCATTTCTAACAGATTTCACCTATTAGCAATCCTGGAAATATTACTAGCTCTTGCAGACTCAGGGTATCCTACCGCGAGAGCTAGGGTGCCAATTGTGTAATCTTTGTGATTATCTAAAACTAGATGGATTTGTAACATTGTAGCTCTAAATTTAACTTAATTTAATTAACCTGCATGCTTTACTTTTTGCCAATTTTTATTATTATGTAATTAAAATTAAAATTTATATATTTCACTTTTATCATTTGTTATTAAATCTTATTTTACTGTATCTATGTATTAACTTCTGTTCATTATTATGTGTAGAAATTACAAAGAGTGTTTTCGTTTCGAAATAAATAAATATGATACAAAAATAGTTCTTGATAATATATTTATTATCAATGGTTTATTATTTTACGTATTTGTTTTATTATATTTGCGGAATCATGCTTCATAATAATACAATACACTTTACCGTTTTCCACATGACAAAACTGCGAACTCTTAAATTTTGGACAAAGATAAAATAGAATAATAAAAAAGAAAAAATAAAACAAGATCCTTTTACCAAAATATTATTTTTAAAGGTGAAATCTTCATTTCTTTGTGAAGTTTGTGTAACGGTGACATAAATAATGTTTTAGCGCCATTATGAAGGAATGACTCGTCCGATTTTCCATTACATAAATTATACGGCTTTTTTTACAGCATTTTTTACGAGAAAATGCGAAATAATAGCGACGAATTCAGTAAAATGTTTTCTTGTACGCGACTAATACCGACCGAAAGTTGGCAAGCGGCTATCAAGGGTTCTTTTTATCCACAACAGACAGGCGTTTGACCACTATCTCACCTGATGTTAAGTGATGATGCGGTCTACGATGATTCATGCCTGCCTAGAAGATACCTGTTCACTCGTGACTTAGGTATTTGGAGCATTTGAGTTATCTATAGGCTGACAATAGCTAGTAGATTGCTCAAGTGTTATTGTAGTAGCAGCGGTATTGTAATTAGTTATCAGTATTTTAGTTTAATAATCACTAAATATTCAGTTACACGTAAGCTATATTAGATAACATATTATTATGTGCTTACATTATTATAAGGTTTTGCAAGATTGGCCTCTACACCAGTATGCAATCAGGGCCGGATTTAGAGGTATTGAGGCCTCGGGTCAATATAGAAGTTAAGGCCCCCTGGCCCCTTACATACCGGCGGTATGTAAACTAAGAAAGCCCACGGAAGAGAGCACTTTCCAAGGGCAAACGATGGTTTTGACACTGGTAAAGCGAAATACTTGCGTCAAAACTAAAACAACATTATTATTGTTAAGGGCGGATGACATTACAGAGGCTCGCGGGTGTTTACAGGCACAAAGGGCGGGACAAATGCGTGTTGATTTAAAATATTAAAAATATGTACTTTACAGATGAACTACGGACTTTAAAAAATCCTCGTTATTACATTTTTAATTTTTCACTTTTTTCCTTTCTTCTGATGTCAGATACAGTATAAGCGCCTTTGTCGTTGACACGAGAATATTTTTTTTTTTTAAAATTTATTTAAGGATCTTCAAACAGTACATAACAAAAAATTACAATTGAATGCGAAAAATATAAGTATAGGTAGTTGATGTACCAACAGCGAAGACCACAGATTAATAACATAAATAATTACATAAAGTCTAACAGAACAAACCAGAATTTGTTTACGCTTTAGTTTACCTATGTCTGTGTATGTTAATTACTGTAAATAAATACAATATGTCCTTAAAGTAGGTTAGAAAGGAAGCTTAATCACTTTGACTACTAATGTTAATAGATTTTATCAAAAGCAGCGAATAGGTATTACAAGAAAATAATTAAATTGCTGCTCAAGAGACATTGGATAATGGAAGAAAATGGTCTTACGGAAATATTTTTTCACTAATAAATTTGCAATTGAAATAAAATTTTGTCCAATCAGAATTAACCTTCATGAACTGTTATCATAAGTGGTATTTTTTTAAATTAAATTGTCAAGCCCTAATGACAAGTAGTTTTCATAGCTAGTGTTGTTTTTTTATACTGTATAGATCTAGCTCAGTTGATAGTCAGTGACGATGTGGTCGGGAATATTATCACGCTAGACCTAGAATGCTTACTTGCTCTCAAAAATTGCTGCTTGAATACAATATGTATTTGGTGACAGTTTTTCAAACTTGGGGGTGGTAGCTAGAAAGGCGGGAACTCGAAAGTACTACCATACCACTATGCTGGGAATTTGATAACGGTGTTACCTTCACCGGAAGCTCAAGTTGTTGTTGGGGATCGAACCAGTGTCCGTCAGTTTGACAGCGAATGTTCCCCCCGCTAAGCTATCATCGCTTCGAAACGGTGGTTGTTGTGAGTGCCAAAATGCCTGGATGTATCTATTCTTGCCAAACTGTTTGGGTATATAAAAACGTTATTTTATTATACTCTTGATCTATGAACAAATTTAAGACGTATTCAAAATTATCATTTCCAATTATCAGTTTCATTATTATCAATTGGCTACACTTTAATCATTTTAAATTAGTACCATCTTTGATTTATCACAAAATGGTAGCCTGGGTTCTTGTTCTGGTGATTTTAAAAGGACTTCTAGCGCAGGTGAGTTTTACAGAATCAGCTCTACATAAGAAGATAAGACTTTTTCCTTGAGAAACTTAACAACTGATGCTCTGCTCGCGCGAATGTTATAAATGAAAAAGTTTGCGAGTTTGTATGTTTGTCAATTCTTCACGCTCAAACGGCTAGACCATTTTTGATGAAATTTGGTATGGAGATAGCTGACAAACTGGATTAACATAGTTATTAACATACTTTTTTTGGGATGAAAAGTAGCATAAGTTTACTACTTTATATCCCAAAAAAAAGGTATGTCCATGACTTCTTACTTATATCTCATCTCATCTCTAAATATATTAATTTGATACTGTTTTGTATTAGTAGTACTTCCGTCGTAAGTACTTTTTCTTAATTTTCAGGAAAATATCGTACACCCGTCGTAAACGTGCCGTGGCGGTACCGGCCTAGAATAGTACTCCCCCATCTCCTCCCGCGGGTGCCGTAAGAGTCGGCTAAGGGATCACGTACCAGGAGGTGGGCAGCAGCGCCTTCTGAGGATCGGAAATCATACTGCGCTCGCCAACCCGCTTGCCAAGCGTGGCGAGAATTGGCAAATCCCCCCTATATGGGAGAGGCATATGTCCAGCAGTGGATATCGAATTGCTGAGAAGAAGAAGAAGCGTAGCAGGTATCTTTAACTAAATAATTCTAATCGAAAATACACGTTTCAGTATTATCCGAGACAACCAAATCAATTCATGATGCAGACACCTCCACCGATGGGGCCGGTAAGTAATGTATTTTGTGTTATTCTATCTACGTATAGCGGTCGCAAGTTATAAATATAATAATTCCTTTCACACTTATAATAAATATATTAATCTTACTAATATTATAAATGCGAAAGTTTGTGTATGTGAGCATGTGTGTATGTTTGTTATCTCATCACGCTCAAACGGCTACACCGATTTTTATGGAATTTGGTATGGAGATAGCTTATACCTTGGATTAACACATAGGTTACTTTTTTATCCCGGAAAAAGCATTCCCTTGGGATAATTGAGGTAGCGGGAAAACCGTAATCCACGCGTGTTAAGCCGCGGGGCGTTACTAGTAATAAATATTTTTTTTACAGACGTACTTACGTACGTAAGACGTACGACTATTTGAACAGACATTGTTAATCATAGATAGTTTGCATATTGACTTCTGAATCTCATTGGACCGTTGCTACTTGCAGTAGTGAAACACTGTGCCACAGACAACAACGCCCTCTGTTGGGATTAAGCCTACACAGCGCTCTAGGTCTAGTGTGTCATCGGGCTGAGCACCATCTGTGCTCGCCCCCCCCTCCGGTGAAGCTGTAAATGCCGGTAGAGGCAAACAGCATTAGTCCGTTAGAAAAAAAATAAAAAAATTCCAGTGTGATAACATCTTCGACCACATCGTCACTGACCATCAAGTGAGAAAGTGGTCAAACGCTAGTATTGTCGAGTTTTATACTGTATAATACAGTATAAAAAAGAAATTGTACATAGTAATTAGTATTTTGTAGAATTTTTTTTTCATACAGCACTTATGTAGACAAAATATGTTATGACAAAAAATATTACTGCTAATCTACGAAAGGTTTGAGGTAGCATTATATTATTAAGTCGATAAAAAAGTTACACGTTTTTAAAATTATCTGAACGTTTGATCGATGCGACGCGTGACCAAAATGCTGGCACATGTTTGGCTCAACGAATCAGCATTGCCATTCAACGTGGCAATGTTGTTAGCATTCTGGGCACGCTGCCAGCCGGTAGCGGGTTAGAACATTTGAGTTATCTATAGGCTACCAATATCTAGTGGATTGCTCAAATGTTATTGTAGTAGCTATGCCATGAAAAGAAATGACCCATATATATGGCTCACGCTGTATATTTATACATACAATCACGCTTCTTTCCCGTTGAGATAGACCTCTCATCTCCCTCCCAACAGTGGGAATGTATTAGCCTTATAATCAATGATTTTATATGAGGTAGATGTCGCACAAGCGCGCGAAAACTGAGGCGGCAAAATTAAGTCAATTGTAGTAGTTTTCATTGCAACGCGTATTTCAAGCGCAAGTCTAAACTTATAGCTATCCTTTTCTATATTATTTGTACCGTATTATCTGTCGCAGTAAGCATGTTTATGTCGTAAAGGAACAAAATCTAAGCATCGCGCAGTATGAATATACGTCATCTTTAGTAAAACATCATTGCTTATAATGCTATTAGTGCACGCCTGTAACAATGAATGTGTTTTAAGACATGCAAGAACAACATCCCCTTAGATGTTAAAATGAAGGTATAAATTCGGACCGTCCGTGTAGTGCTACCATAGCTTAGTTGGACAAAGCGACAGAACGGTAATCTGTAGTCGTGGGTTTGAGTCCCACTGGCAGTCGGTTTTTTTTCCTTCAAATAATTTGAACGTGATGTGTTTTGTTCTATTTGCAGCCTGGGGGGCCACCAGCTCTCGACGATCGCGGGTTCAGGGTGCCATTGCCTCCCGGATATGTAAGATTCATTACAGTTGAGAATGATAGATTGGCCGATTATGACTGGCCGGTTGGCGCAGTTGGTAGCACTCTGCCTTCTGAGCCGCTGGTCCCTGGTTCGATTCCCGGACAGGTCAAACATTTGTGTGTATGAACATGTCTGTTTGACCTGTGTCTGGGTGTGTATATGTATATAAGTATATATATCAATCATTAGGTCACCATAGTACAGGCTCTGCCTAGTTTGGGACCTGAAGACCTTGTGTGAATGTTAATAAATAATAATAAAAAAATCATTAACAATGTTGTACCTAATATTAAAATAGTTCGAAAAATTAGATTCGATTTATAAAGTATAGTTACCGTGGGATAATTGAGGTAGCAGGGAAACCGTAATTCACGCAGGTGAAACCACGTGGCGCTACTAGTACTAAATATTCGGCACTGTACATACTTCTCAATTTTCTATTCGTTTTCGCTCAACGTTAACGCTTGTAGAATGTTACTTTATCTAGGGCTACTGATTGATTAAAGATATTTCTTTTCATATGTTTTAGAACGAACCGGCTGTCCCATTTGGTCCCCCACCGAATTTTCCACAAAATTTTAACGAAGCTCAAGTATGTATACACATTATAATATTTTTTAATATTATAAAATATAAAAAAAAATTCTGATCTTCTGAAGTGAAACTTCTAATGCGATTTCTAACAAGGTTGCGTTAAACGTTTAACGCTATCATGGAGGGGGTATGAAAGCGATGTACCAAAACCAATCGAAAAATCATTATGTATATTTTTCTTTTTTTTCTTTTACGTCATAATGTTGCGATGGTTTTGGTAAACGTCATGTGCTGCCTGAAACCATCACTTTGTTACACTATATTTTATATTTTGTTAAGTAGTATTGCATTTTTTTCTTTTTAAACTAAATATTTTGTGTGCACCGTGCAGTGTTTATTCGTGCGTGATGTCACTTGCCGGTCCCAACGGAAGACCAGCGCTGGTTGTAGTAGCCAGCATTTATGCTGAGTTGGGGTCGGCTTGTGGCAAAAAACTAGAGATAAATAGTTTAATTTCTCATCATCTGTATTGTATTTTTTTTTGTTTTTTGCCACAATAAAGCTATGTCTATGTCTATGTCTATGTCTATGTTGCGTTAAACGTTCAACGCTCCTGGGGAGGGGGAAAGAGAAGAAAGATACAGTGCGAGAGCGAATGCGTGGCACTCGAAACCCCTTCCTATTTTCATTTCCACAATACGAAGTGTCACTTCTTCCGAGCGGAATTAATTCCAATAGTGGAATTACTTATGGAAATAATTAATTGGAATAATTATTTCCATAAGTAATTCCACGCACTATTTTTTATGTTAATCTATACTTATATTATAAAGAGGAAAGATTTGATTGCTTCTTTGTTTGTTTGTATTGTATAGGCTCCGAAACTATTGAACCGATTTAAAAAAATCTTTCACTGTTGGGAAGCTACACTATCTCCGGGTAATAGGCTATATTATACTTTCATAAAAAATAGGGATCCTTATAATTTTTAATATTGAAATATTTTATCCTTGAAAAGCCGTGGCGCGCAGGCGGACCGTTAGTTTAAAAAACAATGTATTTTTTTTAAGTGTATCTTTCACTCCACAGTACTCAATATTTACTCTATACTCATCATCACTATCATCATCTCAGCCATAGGACGTCCACTGCTAAACATAGGCCTCCCCCATTGATTTCCACAAGGACCTGTTGGAAGCGGCCCGCATCCAGCCCTCTATACTCACACGTGCTAAATCCTAGACAACGTCATCACTTAACATCAGTGTTAACGCCTGCGCTTAATATAATCGCAAGGATATACTCGCGCGCATCGATATCGCCTTTACTTCAGTGTTTTTTGTTTGTCACTCACTTCGTTTACCAACCTCCACGCAAGAACATCCGCTACAATTCATTGTAAAACTTTTATTAAATATACACCGCTAAAGTTATTCTGAAGCTTTCTTCAAGGCCATTGGGCGCCTAAACAATCAGGTTGACAGGATGACAACTGTCTCAGTTGTCAAACGCAAACTTATATTAAGTAAAAAAAAAAAAAACATGTTTGAAATATATGCTTTCACTTGTTGCATTTGATTTAGATTTTAAATTTTTTCTAATGACATGTCTCGTACTGTACTGTAAAAATCTCATTCATACGCGTTTTATTTTCTTTCTTTCTAGGCAGGGCGTTATGATAAGTCCGATTTGGTAAGTTAATGCTAACTAGCTCTACTCTAAGTGTAAGGTATTAGTGAGAGCGTTGTATGGAGAAATACCAATTTGAATTATAGCTTAAATAGAATACGAGCTATTTCAATTTTAAGAATTTTAGTTAGTTCGTGTGATTAACAGAATTAGGGCCGTTATAGTTCGTTATAGACGATGGTCTATAACGACACGCAGGACTTTTTAACCTAAAAAGCGGGTAGTAAGTAACGCGGGTGAAATTTAGTATGGCCCTAATTCTGTTAATCACACGAACTAACTAAAATTCTTCAAATTGAAATAGCTCGTATTCTATTTACGCTGCAATTCAAATTGGTATAACTCCATACAACGCTCTCACTAATACCATTTTGTATATTTTTATTTTTTTTATTTTTTGTGATATAATATGTTAACTTAACACTAAAATTTAGTTAGTTATTACTTAAGATAGGAATTTTCATAATATATGTTTACCAAACATTATTTTTATATTTATAGTACATGGAAGATACTAGCCACCCACAACACAGGGTATCCTAGTGTGGGGGCTAGAGTGACATGCTTGATACCTACCTAAACCAATGAACTTTATATAAAAACAAAAAAAAAATATAATACGAGTTTTATTCCATTGCTGGCCAATTGCGGGTAGTTTTAGAGGGCACCAAATAAGTGGCGACTTAATTTCGCTAAAGCTAAAAATAAAATTGCTAAGTTATTGATAAGTCTCATACTTATTTAGACTTTGTCGTAACCGTATAAGAACTTATTTAGTTTTCCAAAATTTAGTTTAGTTCAGTTAAATAAGCGAATCACTACCTATGTCTGTTTATTCAAAAATGCTTCAATGGTATTCTTAAAGTAATGAAAAAATAATTAAGATTATAATAATCTTATCTTCTGTTATCTTATCTTCTTAATAGAAAATCTAATAAATAGTTATATAGGAAGGATTTGGGTATGTTAGATCTAGAGGAGAAATAAATGCTTTTTTATTTTATTTATTTACTTGCTTATTATATTATTCATTTAGCCATATAATAAGCATAATTTTAAATATAATATATTAATTTATATATTTTTTAAAAACATATGTATTGTCTCGTTTTCCAGGAGACTAAGCTGACGCGCACTGGCAAGGTAATTGAATTCATCATCATATGCCTCCCCCATTGATTTCGACAAGGTCCGGTTGGAAGCGGCCCGCATCCAGCTCTTGCCTGCGATCTTTGTCAGGTCGTCTGTCCACCTGGTCGGTGGCTGTCCTATGCTGCGCTTGCCAGTCCGTGGTCTCCATTCGAAAGCCTTTGCTGCACTCTGCCACTTCAACTTGCTAATCCGCTGGGCTATATCGGTAACTTGCGTTCTTCTACGGGATGTCCTCATTTCATTTTTCATTTGATCGCGTTGGGAAATCCCGAGCATAGCCTTCTCCATAGCTGGCTGTGCGACTTTGAGCCCAGTAATTGAATTATTAATATAAAATTACCATCCCATAACTATCCCATAGCTGGGACATGGACCTTCCTCTTAAGGGCTTAACAGATGCTGATGACACTACAGAGGCTCGCGGGTGTTTACAGAAAGAGAGTACGGGAAAAATCCTGACGAGTGTTGATTTACAATAGTAATAATATAATACTATTGCTACGGACCTACAGGCTCAAAAAATACTAATCGCAGTAAATAAAAAATACTACTACGCATTTACTGACTTTTTAATTTCCTTTTTTCTGGTGTAAGACACAGTTAGTTAGTTAGTTAGCAAGACAGTGCAACCGCTTTTTTTTGTTAATATGCTAAATTTCAATTACACCTTTTTGGTATAGTAAATTTCTTATTGCAGTGGCCAGAATTCATAAAGAAGCTCAAAGAGGAACAATCGGTAAGTTTTCTGGCATTTAGGTACTCACAGGTTATAACATATGCGTATTATATATGTCGTAGAGTGGGAGATATTAAAAAAAAAGTGCGTCGAGTCCCTCTGCGCGGAAGAAGTGTAACTTCGTAATGTGGAAATGAAAAGTAGGAAGAAGTAGAAATCGCATTCACCCTCGTTCTGTCTCTTTCAATTCCCCCTCCCCAGGAGCGTTGAAGTTGAAAGTTGCGAAGAACGCAACAGTGCTTTCATATCCCCTCCATGGTAGCGTTAAACGTTTAACGCAACCTTGTTGGAAGTCGTATTGGAAGTTTCAATTTAGTAAAATAGAAAGCGTTAAATGTAATGGTAGATTTGCTAGTACATACTCGATTTGTTAACAAAGTGAAGGTAAGTAGCACGTGTTATTCGATTTGTGTCAATAAGTGAGGGTATTATGCAATAAAATGTAGTACAGCTGTGGTAACCGTTGCCGGCGAACAGTGTCAGACATCAAGCTCGAGGCAAAAACATCCTGGTTAGATTCTCTCCAAATAGTCAAAGAGCAAACATCCTTAGGGCCCACTTACGGACCACTTTGGTACCGGGGTAAGTCGATCCGATAGCTCACTGTCCTGGCGACAGCTCAAGCCAAGGTCAGAACCTAAATGATGCCATTGAGCTTGTCGCCTCGTCCTCTCCTAGTGGCACAGCGCCGTTAGTCCGTAAAAAAAAATGCCGGCGAACAGTCTAGGCGTGGAAGCCGTACCAAACGGATATGCTAGTAGTACCAGAGGTACCTTTAAATTCTGTGGGAAGTAAAAACAAATACAAGTATATATAATGGTTTTATCTAACAACCGGCTTGGACTCGCGTCGTATGTGCTGGAAAGTACGCTCCGACTCCGAGCGCGAGCCTCAGCAAGTAACAGTCAAATTGAATGGATTTTTCATTGAAATATAACTTGCTAGCTTCGCCCCGCTGTTTTACCCGTGTGGTGATGATTGATGATGACGATGATGAAAAGTAGCCTATGCGTTAACAGTGTATTTTAACATATTTTATGAATTGAACAGTATATTTTAATTTTACAGAAAATGAAGCTCGATAAAAATGGAGTCATGATAGGCGTAAGTAAAGTGCCAGTCCATAACTGACGGTCGTCGTGGCTCAGCGATCAGAGACACTGACTTTAGAACCGCGACCCCGGGTTCGAATCCCATCCGGGGCAAAAAATTCTGTGATGAGCAAAGTTGTTTGTTCTCGGGTCTTGGATGTTTGTGTATTGTAATTGTGTGTGTCTATGCCTCGGCACAGGGTATCCTAGTGCGGGGGTAGGAGTGTGTGAAAAAAAAACAACTTCTGTTGGGAAACAGGCCTACTGTCGTCGTACTGAAATAATATCCTCGATCTCGATGGCCAAAGCAACACAGTCAGCAGTTCTAGACAAGATGCATTACTTCATAGCGATTCTCTTTCTCTTACCATTGAATGTTCGTTATCGTTGTTCTTGTGATAGATCTTGTCTACAACCGTAGGAACGATAACTTATCGACACTTTGAAAACAATGAAGTGGTCAGTTATTTATTTGTTTTTATTACACTCATACCCCGCACTAGGATTCCCTGTATCGCGCGAGGCTGAACACACACTCACATCACAAAAACATCCATGACCCGGGACAAACACACATGTTTGCCCCTGCCGGGATTCGAACCCAGGGTCCCGGAGACACAGAAGTCATGTCAGTGACACTAACCACTGCGCCGCGGCGACCGTCAAGTTAGATGTGCCATTGGCTCGCAGCGATGTAGAGAACTACTTATTATCCACGAAGTAGATCGGCCAAGATCACAGAACCTTGGTTCGCTACAAGTCCGTGATATGCTGCACATTGAACGTCATCTTCATTATCATCATCATATAAGCTATTCATCGCTATTCATCATGACATCGCATTGCCAGATTTCGAGATTCACTCTTTATTTTATTTTATTTTTTATTTATTTATTTATTAACATTCACACAAGGTCTTCAGGTCCCAAACTAGGCAGAGCCTGTGCTATGGTAACCTGATGACTGATATATATACTAATATACATATACACACCCAGACACAGGTCAAACAGACATGTTTATACGCACAAATGTTTGACCTGTCCGGGAATCGAACCCTTTAGATCTGGTAATGCGATCATTCAGGTTTTAGTGTCCCAATGCCACAAGTATTTACAATTCTGTTCAAAATTAATAATGTGTAAATTTTAATTTGACAATTGTTTATCTAATTATTTTATTTACTTGACAATGTTTTACTTAATTTATTTTTTTGTAATAATTTATAATGGACTGTAGTTGTCTGACAATAAAATGAATTTGAATTTGAATTGAATATTCAGGTGATCCATTTTTAACCGATTTAAAAAAAGGAGGACTTTCTCAATACGTCTGTTTTTATTTTATTTTTATATTTGCTACCTCAGAACTTTGGACTGGGTTTTTTTAATTTTTTTTAATCACAATAGACAGGCGTTTGACCACTATCTCACCTGATATTATGTGATGATGCGGTCTACGATGATTCACGCCTGCCTATAAGATACCTATTCACTCGTGACTTGAAGATGCCCAGATTGTATCCATGTGGAAACACAGACTTAGGCAATGAATTCCACTCGTTAGCTGTACGCACTATGAATGTAGAACCAAAATGCTTCGTGCGACAGGGTGGAACGTTTACCATACATAGATGTCGCATTGCAGTCCGTCTGGTCGTTCTTTGATGGAATGGGGAAGGAGGAACCAAGTTATGTAACTCCAAAGCATACTCCCCGAAATGTATCCGGTAAAAAACCGATAAACTAGCGACTCTACGTCGGTGCTGCAGGCTCTGAAGTCTTGTCTCGGGGTGAACCGATCTCTTGAGTGAACCGATTTTGATGATTCTTTTTTTTATATAAAAGCTGGTGGTTCCCGGTTCCCATTTAAATTTCATCAGAATCGATCAAGCAGTTTTTGAGATACACTCCAAGTCCAATAACTAAAAAGTGTTACGTCTACTTGGACAACTTCTTAATTGCGGGTGAAGAAATCGTTGAACATACACAGTGACAATTGATCCTGTGAGGTGCACAAAAAATACCAAAAAATTAAACCAACTTTAACACTTGAGTGTTGAAGTTGGTTTTTCACTCTTTTGAAAGAGTGAAATAACATGAAGAATATTGAGTGTTGATTTCGGTTCCACTTCGTGGTATTTTTTTTAATATAGTTCTCTTGTTATTCTTCTCTCGGCCATGTGCGTCCACTGCTGGACATATGCCTCCCTTATATAGGGGGATTTGGCAATACTCGCCACGTTTGGCAGGCGGGTTGGCGAGTTATCTGTATTTGTTATTAGCGGTTGAACAATTTACAAATCAACCTAACTAGAAAGATGTACTGTGTGTTTGAATTGGTTATTAGCTTTAAAACGCTTTAAAAAGACATTCAATCAAGATGTATATATATACCATTGTAGTCAGGTTAAGTTTAATTTTGTTTAATCTTTTGTTTTAGTGGCAAGAAAATGCACTGCAGTGGGAGGTGAGTAGTTTTTTTTTTTTTCTTAAATAAAATTGACTAAACAATAATAATAATATGGGACAACATTCACACAAGGTATTCAGGTCCCAAACTAGGCAGAGCCTGTACTATGGTAACGTGATGACTGATATATATATACTTATATACATATACACACCCAGACACAGGTCAAACAGACATGTTCATACACACAAATGTTTGACCTGTCCGGGAATCGAACCCGGGACCAGCGGCTCAGAAGGCAGAGTGCTACCAACTGCGCCAACCGGCCAGTCAAGGTTATGTATATTGCGTACCACATATATAATAAATATGATATAGCTCTGTTTCTAATGTGATTTTTGTCTGTCTTCATAAGACGCGAGGGACCCACGTAGCATTTCTCGAGAATAATAGTAAATATGAGTACATTTCGAGTCAGAAATGAAGGAATTCGTAGAAGAACAAAAGTCACTTACATAGCCCAGCGGATTATCAAGTTAAAGTGACAGTGGGCAGGGCACATAGCTCGAAGAACTGATGACCGTTGGGGTCGTAAAGTTATCGAATGGAGACCACGGACTGGCAAGCGCAGCATAGTACGGTCACCACAAGGTGTACAGACGACCTGACTAAGATCGCAGGCAAGGGCTGGATGCAGGCCGCTTCCAACCGGACCTTGTGGAAATCAATGGGAGAGGCATCCAGCAGTGGACCTCCTATGGCTGAGATGATGATGATAATGACAAGTCCATTGGACATACACGTTTTTAATGCGGGTTAGAGCATTTGAGTGATCTATAGGGCTGAGAATAGCTAGTGGATTGCCCAAATGTTTTTTGTAGTAGCTGTAGTATTGTAGTCATTAGTATTTTATTCTAATAAAGGCATCTGACCTAAAAATAAGCCTTAAAATTGACATTGTCACCCTACCATCATGCTGCCAATTTTGATAAAACGAGAATGTGGGAATCGAACCAGCTTCCGTCAGTTTGACAGCCGACAGCTGTCATCGCTTCAAATCCAACTGTGGCGAACTATGGTTCAAATCCTGCGTGCTACATCCTAGACAACGCATCACTTACCATCAGGGGATACAGTTTTCAAAAGCAAGCTTATATTATGTAAAGAAATATAAAAATACATAGTGGCCCGTGGGGTCCTAGCGCGCTTAACTTCTTTAAGGAAATTTCCAAGAGACTGGTTGACGTCTCAGGAGATCGAAGAGCTGGCAGCTTCTCTCGCTCAACGTATTAGCCTAGCAATACAAAGAGGAAACGCTGCCAGCATCTTGGGTACAATGCCGCAGGGGCCCGTTTTAGATTTAATTTAGTTTTTATTAAATTTTTAAGGTTTTTATTTTAAGTTAGATTATTTTATTGCTATTCTAAATTATTTTTAAATTATGTTAATGTTACCTTGTTAATGTTGTGAATGTATGGAATAAATAAATATGAACATTAATTGATACAAGTTACGATAGACAAGACAAGTGATACAAAGAAAAAAAAAAATAACAGACCTACACAAAAGACAAATACATACGTTGCAAAATATATAGTAAATATCCAGATATTAATGTTCCGATGACAAGAGTGTGAAATGGGAAAAGCGTTTACTCGCGCGACGATCAATTCGATGGCTCCTACGTATACTGAGTCAACTAACAAATTTTGAGACATGTGTTTTTTTGTATATTGTCAATACTTCAATCATTTCCTATCGTTCTGTGTAAAAAAAATAATTATATTCCTATAAATAACTAAGAAAAAATGACGTATACTGAATCAAGTTCACAATTATATTATTTTGTACATAGAACATAGAGTCAACTGTCACCATACTAGTATACGCGGGTATATTTTGGTGTAAGTTGACACTGGCTCAGTGTACGTCGCAATCGCGCTGAGTAAGGATCTGTTTTTGTACACTCTTAATCATTCCACAGGCGCAAACTATATACTGCGCAACTATATATACATATATAGTTGCGCAGTATATAGTTTGCGCCTGTGGAATCGCACTATTCTAGAAAAGATTTAACCAAAAAGTATCTTGATGAATCTCTATCTTTCCTTAAAATGTATAAATTGTATCAAGAATGGTTTGATCCCAATAAGTACGCAAATAAAGTAACCAGCGTGCGGCAATATCGTGATATTATCAACAAACATTTTGACATTGGTTTCCATGAGCCCAAAAAAGACGTATGAGAAGAATGTCACATATTTGAAAATACATCTCATCACACAGAAGAAGAAATAGCCAAACAGGAAGTGCACTTGAAACAAAAAGACTTAGGAAGAAAGATAAAAGGAGAAGACATAGAATTAGCACAGAAGGAACCAGGAATCTTAACAGCCAGTTAGGATCTCCAAAAGTGTGTAAACGTACCCCATGCGAACATTAGCACATTTTATTATAAACGAAAACTAACCGTTTATTACTTCACTCTTTTTGATATAGGATGTCGGCAGGGTTATTGCTTTTCTTGGCATCAGCAAACTGCTTAAAGAAGAGCAAATGAAATTGGTTGCTGTGTTTATTGTATTAGTATTTTGTTTTGATGTATATGATGGGAAGTAATAAATATAAAATACAAATATGTCACCGTTATTTTAATAGTAATTAGTTGGTATTACCCAAAATGGGACAGCATGCATGCACTCATTGAGAGGCAAACGAATAATAAAATACTGTGTACACCTGCTCAATGGTACACGGCGTTTCAATTTGCATCATGAATTTCATCTTAAAGATCGGTTTTTGCAAATTGAATCCTTACAAGGTCGCAGAAAAATCTCAGGATCTTGTAATGGACTTCAGAAAAATGCTTAAAAAGGTCAATAACTGAACTGTTGCATGTGATGGAGCTAAGATGCAATGGAATAAAGTAACAGAAATAAAAATTAAAGCAGAAAATCCTTATAAGCTATTTTATAAAACATATTTCAGTAATCTTCGCCCAGCTTACGATAGGCCAATCTTAATAGATAAAAATAAACACAAAGATTTAATGGACCTCTGCCACAATCTGGTGATACCTAAAGAATATCACTATTTTTTTCTAATTTGATTAAAACTGACAACAATAGATATGAAAGCGATTCAGAATAAGTACAAAATAGTTATAAGTTATATTTTTATTTTCTTAGATTGTTTACAGAAGTAGTTATTAAGTGTTGAAGTACCTTATAAAGTTAAATTATGAGACTAATTTTATTTTTGCAATAATAACTAATCAAAGATATTTAAAATCTTATTGCTACTGTGATTTTAATTAGAAATATGTTATAATTATATTAAGGTGTGTGTTCTTAAATATGAGTGATGTGCAATTGAATAGTTCCTACCTACTTAAATATTTTCTAATTTTTTTACCTAACATATTTGAAGTGTTTGTTATGGATGTTTTTATTAATATTTTTGTGAATTTTATGAAAATTTAAATTTTGTGGTAATGCTTTCAATACCTTTTTGCGGTTTCTTTAATTTGAATAAATATTTATACAATTATGTAGTGTTTTTAATAATTTTACCTTTTTCGATAAACACTTGACTCAATATCAGGATTGGCCATGTCCATGTATAGTGAGTCAACTTATAGTATTTCAATAATTATAATTCATATAAGAGGAATCTTAATTCCTAAAATAACTAAAAAATATATCAAAACAAATTATGCCTCAGTTACTTAATAATAATGTCCAAAAACATAGATTAAAAAATTCGACGTATATAAATGTAAGTGGTAGTTGATCCATTTTTAACATGCAAATATACCAAGTATACTGGTTTATCTACATTATCTCATAAAGTAATGAAAATGTAAGATTTTGACTTTGCACTGTTGAAAGGCCTTGCAATACTACATTAATTATAATAAGTATTTTTTTCTTGATTGTTTTCAAATTTAAAATATAGCCTTTCCGCCTTCTAATCGCCCTCCTGTAAAGTTAACAAAAGTACAGTTGACTCAGTATACTTAGGAGCCATCGAATTATTGTATTTGTTATAGTATTCAGACATTAACAATACTCACTTGAATTTTCAAGGAATGGGCGAAGAATCTTGATAAACCATCGGTGAGTTAAATCATTATCATATTCAATTGTATACTAGCTATGCCCCACGGTTTCAACCGCGTGGGCTACGATTTTTTTATTTAAGAATCTTCAAACAGTACATAACAAAAAATTACAATTAAATGCGAAATATATAAGTATAGGTAGTTGATGTACCAACAGCGTAGACCACAGATTAATAACATAAATAATTACATAAAGTCTAACAGAACAAACCAGAATTTGTTTACGCTTTAGTTTACCTATGTCTATGTATGTTAATTACTGTAATAAATACAATATGTCCTTAAAGTAGGTTAGAAAGGAAGCTTAATCACTTTGACTACTAATGTTAATAGATTTTATCAAAGGCAGCGGTTTTCCCGCTACCTCAATTATCCCACGGGAAATATTCTTTTTTCGGTATAAAAAGTATCTTATGTGTTATTACAGATATCTATCCTAATACCAAATTGAATGCAAATCCAATAACTAACATTCGCCTTTATGATATTTACTAGCTACGCCCTGCGGTTGTACTTGCGTGGTGATGAAAACCGGTGAAGATCCTGATGATAAAAATAAACCTATGTGTTAATCCAGGGTATAAGCTATCTCTACACCAAATTTTATCGAAATCGGTGTAGTCGTTTTAACGCGAAGAGGTGACAAACATACATATTTACACATATATACACAAACTTTCGCATTTATAATATTAGTAGAATTATTAGTAAGTGGATTCCCATAAACTAAAAAAATAAATTCTGTATTTTAAGCATTTTTTATATTTCTATATCTATAAAATATAAACTACAATATACTATACAAATTTACACACCTTCTATATTTAATTCTAACAATCCGCTATCAGTTGGTAAAGTTCCTAAAATGATGGCGGCATTGCCACATTGAATTGCAATAAAATAAAAACAAATAAAATAAAGACTAAAATTAAATAAAGAAACAAATTTTCTAATCGTTTCATATAGGTGAAGGTGTTCTGTGGTAATATAAAAAAAGACATGGATTCAAATTGAGAACTACAAGTTTGTTTGAATGTCCGTTGACTAGAATCAGTCAGTATATCGATGAAGAAAACAGACTCTTCTTGTAATAATAATATTAATTTACAGATACAGACTCCCCCACCAACAACAACAAAGAGGGTAAGTATCTCTTACACAGTTTAAACCAATGATATTATATGTTTATATGAGGTAGATGTCGCACAAGCGCGCGGAAACTGAGGCGGCAAAATTAAGTCAATTGTAGTAATTTTCATTATGACGCGTATTTCAAGCGCAAATCTAAACATATAGCAATCCTTTTCTATATTATTTGTACCGTATTATCTGTCGCAGTAAGCATGTTTATGTCGTAAAGGAACGAACTCTGAGCACCGCGCAGTATGAATATACGTCATCTTTAGTAAAACATCATTGGTTTAAACGTAGTCTCTGACTATGGGCCTTCTGAGCAGGCTCAGATTCGCACAACGAGCTATGGAGGTACGATCTCTACGTGATCGAATGAGAAATGAGGAGATCCGTAGAAGAACGCAAGTCACCGATATAGTCCAGCGGATTAGCAAGTTGAAGTGGCAGTGGGCAGGGCATATAGCTCGAAGAACTGATGGCCGTTGGGGCCGAAAGGTCCTCGAATGGAGACCACGGACTGGCAAGGCAGCATAAGACGGCCACCGACCAGGTGGACAGACGACCTGACTATAAGACTGCAGGCAAGGGCCAATCAACCAAATTTTATTTTGTTTTATAATTATAATAATTATTTTATTAACTTGAATTGGAGCACGGCCAGTCGAAAATCCTTTACGGGAGAATTATTAACATTTTTCTATTTTTCATATTTTTTAAAATCTTTTCTTATATAAATATTGAGATAATTTATTATTTAACTAATTAATGAGCTTTGTTTTGAAAACTTAAGAAATAAATTTAATCCTATTAATTTGTACTAAAGATTATTATCCGCTGCCAGTTACGACGCGCCCGTACATATTGGTGACTAATATATATAAATGTATATAAGTATGTATATAAGTATATATCAGCCATCAGGTTACCATAGTACAGGCACTGCCTAGTTTGGGACCTGAAGACCTTGTGTGAATGTTGTCCCATATTAATTATTATTATTATTAATTAATTAATAATATAATAGATTTGATTAATATAATCGCCACGACGGACGTGGAAGAGTTGAGAACCTCCCCTTCGGACAGGGGGATTCCTCAACAATAATGTACACCTGTATTATTGTACCCATTTACTCACGGAATGAATGAATTGAATTGAATTGTAGTTGAGCTGCCAAACTCATTGAAATGTTTAAATTGTTGCGTTTAAACCAAACTAGCGGCTTTGCTTGTGGCAACAGTCTAAGTTACCATTGTGGCATATTCAACTGAGCGCTTTCATGCTTCAGAGGGCACGTCAGAGCCGGGTCTAGTATTAGTGTAACAGTCATCAGGCCCAGGTAGTCTTTGGGCGGTCTGAAAACTTCACAATTGGGTCCAGATTTCCAAACAAAAAAAACCTACCATTTACCACTGCGCCACGGCGACTTTGACTTTTTTGGTCGACTGTACCTCTTGGTGCTATAATATATATTATTATGCACATATTACAAGACTCCCCTCTATTACTACCGACTACAAACAATCCCCCCCCCCCCCCCCCCCCCTATACTATAATCGTTATGTGTCATCACTGAATTAAACTTGCATTTTTTTTCCCGTTTCAGTCTGTACTTAGAATAGCTGACTCAGAAGAACTACCATCCCATGGGGTATATAAGTTTTTTAACCTATTATATATATAACTAGCTGCGAACCGTGGTTTCACTCGCGTGCAATACGTTTTTTCAGCTAGCTCAGTTATCCCACGGGAACCATACTTTTCCAGGACAAAAAGTAGCCTATGTCCGTCTCCAAGGTCCCATATATCTTTATAACAAATTTTATCTAAATTGGTCAAGCCGATCACGCGTGATGCCGTGACCAAAGGAAATAGCGATTCATTTTTATATATATGGATATTGTAGGATTTAATAACAACATATTTAATAATTGTGGTGAAATATGGGCCATATTGCCAGACAAGATGGCGGCAACCTGGAAAAGGTGATAGTCACTAGCAAAGTGGAAGACAAGTGATCGCGTGGTCGAAACGAGTCCAAATCACGCTAGGCGCGGTCCACTTACATTTACCATGCTATCGATGTAGCGAAAAAAATGTTTACAAAAAATGGAGCCAACTTCAACACTCAAAAGTGTGAAATAAATTGCTGATGTTGTGGAAGTCGGATGGGTGTGGATAGGTGTAGGGATGTACACACGAAGCGCCTCCATCCAATAGGGAAGTACTTCCCCCTGAGCCAGGTGTTATTGGCCCAGGGACAGCTGCCATCCAATAGGGAAGTACTTCCCCCTGAGCCAGCTGTTATTGGTCCAGGGACAGCTGCCATCCAATAGGGAAGTACTTCCCCCTGAGCCAGGTGTTATTGGCCCAGGGACAGCTGCCATCCAATAGGGAAGTACTTCCCCCTGAGCCAGGTGTTATTGGTCCAGGGACAGCTCTCCGACAGTTCATGTTCGGATCTTCTATACACCCTGTCGTCTTGTGTAACTTCGATTGCGCGATTCAGGTGGGCACTTGTGATTGGGTGCTCGTGATTTGAGATTAGCGCCCTCTACCTACTTGCGCTTGTAGCAGTTGAAGTGTAGTAAGCTTCCTGCGGCAGAGGTCGCTACAAACTCATTTATAAATTTTACTTCCAGCATTTATAATTATGTGCAGTTAAAAAAAAAATTGGCCCTTTTTTATACAGTAAAGATCTAGCAATTGATCACTATCTCGTTTGATGGTCAGTGACGATGTGGTCGAAGATGCTATCACGCTAGACCTAGAATGCTTACTGGTTCTCAAGGATTGCTGCATGAACACACGATGTGATTGGTGACAGTTTATCAAACTTGAGGGTAGTAGCTAACCAGGAGGGTACTCGAAGGTACCCTACCATGATGCTGGGAGTTTGTAAACGGTGTTACCTTCACCGGAAGCTCAAGCTGTTGGGATCGAACCAGTGTCCGTCAGATTGATAGCCGCCACTTCCCCCGCTGAGTTATCATCGCTTCATCCGCTACCGTGACTAAGAAGCAAAAAGTTATTCATATATTATCGTCCTTTAGATGGAAGCTTACTGGGAAAAGAAAAACGATGGCGGCCGTAAAGTAAGTATATTAAATATAAGTAAGTAAGTATATTAAACATAAGTTAGTAAGTATAGAAGCGCCTCCAACTATCCTGATGTCATCTATCCATCTTTTTGATTATCTGTCTCTTTTCCTTCCTCGCGTGGTTTCCAGGAAAGTTGGAGGATTACTTGTATGAAAAAAACGAGGGACAGAAAGGAATGGAAGAAGATGGGAGAGGCCTATGTGTCGCAGGACACGCTGGTCACTAAACCGGGAAACTAGATGTGTCAGTTTATTAGTAATATAACTCTGTATATAATTTCTTTCTTAGTTTAGTTTTCAACAATAAAAGGGTAAACAAATGAAGGAGATAAGTATATATTAAACTGTAAACTCTAAGGCTTTCACGGCCGGCGTTGCATGTTGTATGTATTGCTTTCGGGCTGTTTGGCCGTGGTCTAAGGGCTCGATCACTGCGGTCGACATCTTCAGTGGTTCAGGTCCGAGCGGCGACAAGAGCGAAGAACTCTCCTTCGCGGCGTCTTCTCTGTTACTGATCAGTAACAGAGAAGACGCCGCGAAGGAGAGTTCTGAGAGAGAAGAACACAAGTTTCATTTAGACTACGGCCAAATAGCCCGGAAGAAATACATACAACATATATTAAACTATTAAAACATGATAATTCTTGTGAGTTTTACGTATTATAAATTGTCATCAAAATCAGTTAAACCGTTTCGGAGGAGTTCAATTAAAAATACTGTGACACGATAACGTTATATATTAGAAAGAAGATATTCAAACGTGACGATGGTAAAAGACCTGACGGTATGATAGGGCGACCTTTAATGGGGGACGCTTCACGCGTTGACACTTTGGCGCCGTCACATCTGCCCAAGATACGTGTGACGGCTGGCGCCGCGGCTTATTCAGCGGAGCGATTGAAGCGTCGATAATATGCTGGACGCCGATTTCGATGAAATTTGGTATGTAGATAGTAGGGTGAAACCGCGGGGCGCTACTAGTACTTAATGTTTTTTAACTACACTTGTGCTTGAAATTTTCCTACAATTCCTACCCAAAACGCCTTTAACCGTTTCTAGGTCCCATTTTCTCTGTACCAAGATTCATCATAATAAATTTAGATCTGAAAGCGACGCATACCACTTTTTAATTTATAACAAGGACTATTTTATGGAAAAAATCGGGTAATGCTCTCTTAAATAAGTTGGCTAGTGACAACCATCATTTTAACCAATACAGTTACTATATTTCAACCAATACAGCTACTATAATTCTACCAATACAGCTACTATATTTCAACCAATACAGCTACTATATTTCAACCAATACAGCTACTATATTTCAACCAATACAGCTACTATATTTTAACCAATACAGCTACTTTAATTCAATCAATACAGCTACTATATTTCAAGAAGGGCGAATCCCACTCAGACACATCTCATATCAACAAAGACCACATGATATGGTTACAACTATAGTTATAACTAACCAATATACTATAAAGGTGAGTGAATAAATCTTCAGGGTGTTTCAATAAAATGGGTGAACCGTAAGGGTCTATCTATTAGGGGTAAAATATTTTTTAAACATTTTGCAAAAATAAAAAATTTAGAAAAATGTTTTTTTATTATTATAGCAAAGACCTCCGCCAAGAAAACAAAGAAACCCTCAAACTGAGGTAAGACTCATTCTAATTCGTACGCAAAAAGGCAACTATAGACAACTTAATGTTGCAAAAAAATGTTTCATTGATTATATTCATTGCGGGCGATACGTCCGTCGACTTGAACTTCAGAACACTGACTGAGCTTTCGCTTAGTTCACCTCGCCTCCGTAGTAGAGACACCTCGCCTCACTAGTGGAGTCATATCGTCTTTTGGAGTTTATACAAGTTCCCTAGTGCCCTTATTTGGAATTTTCATATCCTTCATTGAGTCTACGGAGTAGAGAACAGTGGGCACTCACCCGATAGTGTAATAGAGAATCTGTTTAACCGACTTCAAAAAAGAAGGAGGTTACTCAATTCAATCGTTTATATTGTTTTAACAAATTTAAAGTACTAGTAGCTAATAGATATATTTAAATACTTATTGTAGTGCTGCGCTATGCCAGGAATGAGTTCCTACTCAGTATTACGCTAAGGTTGGATCACCGTCGCGCTGATGTTCTGTTGAAACTCATACTGGCATCACGAACGTACAAGTAACTAATCGTTTATTTACCATTTACCTACTGTATATGCGATTTGGCAAGCGCACCATAGGACGGCTATGGACCAGGTAGACAGACGACCTGACTAAGATCGCAGGCAAGGGCTGGGCAGGCCGCTTCCGACCGGTCCTTGTGGAAATCAGTGGGGGAGGCTTGTGTCCAGCAGTAGACGTCCTATGGCTGAGATGATGATGATGATATGCAATTTATGAGTACATTGTTAAAACAGAGGCAAATAAAAATTTTGCTGCGGTTTTATCTGTTGTTATCTGTTAGTTCTGAACTATGGGAAGGTATTTTATGCGTGCCTTATTTTATAAATGCGTTAATATATGCATAATAATAAGTAATTATTTGTAACCATATATTTGTGTAATGTTTGTAATCTATAACTATTTATTTGTTTATATTTTTGCAGGAAGCCCCGAATTCAAAAGTAAAGTTTGCGATCGAAAGAGTACAGGTAAAAATGTATACTAGCTGTAAGCTATGTTCCACCCACGGTTTCCCCGCTACTTCTTCATATAATGTTCATCCTAGACCGCATTATCACTTGACATTGTCAGGTAATGGTCAAAAGCCTTCTTATTCTAGTTGAGGTTGAGGTTTAGGTTTTTTTTTTTTTTTACATATTATAAGTTTGCTCTGGACAACTGTCTTAACTTAACAACAACAGGTTGATAGGTAATAAGGCGCACTGACGTCCCTGCCAAAATAATTACTCAATTCTATTAAAAAAATATTACTCAATTCTGTTAAAAAAATAACTACTCAATTCTGTTAAAAAAATAATTACTCAATTCTGTTGAAAAAATATTTACTCAATTGTTGCTCCGTGATGTCCGAAATGAAAATTATTTTCAGAAGTTTCAATTATTTTTTTCAATTTAAATTTCAAGAAACTTTTCAGTTATTTCTAACACTAAGCAACACTACTTGTGTTATTTGCTTCGTTTTCTTTGTTATTTTATTAATTATTATTTGTTATTATTTATGTATCTCTTTCTGAAACGCTGTCTTAGTCGGATGTATTTTCTTTCTTTCTTCCTAAATCAAGCAACAGATGGAGACTGCTTCCGAAACTCCCTTCGCGATGTTAATTTTGATGATGAAATACAAATATATATTTGACATAACAATAGGTCTAACAATACATGAACCAATTGGCTCCAAACTAATTTTTTACTGTGTTTGGGAGCCGAAGGCCTTTCCCTTAATATAGTACATATAATTGTATGTCAAACGCTCAGAATAGCTACATAGCTATTTAAAAACAATAATTAATAAAAACATATGTATGCGCGTGTGTGTGTGTGTGCATGTGTGTGTGTGTATGTGTGTGTGTATGTGTATGTGTGTGACTTGGAAATGTCCACGTGGTCATAATTAGTAATTTAGGTTACGTTCAAAACATTAATAGATTTAACTTATTTTTTCAGTATTTACAAAATCTGCAAGAAAAACGGCAACCCAACAAGCGGCCTCTCAGATCAGGAAATATGGAAGAAACTTATGTAAGAAAAACTAAGTTCAGTAACTGTACCTGTCTGTGTCTGCCTGCGTGTCTTTGATGATAAGGCCTGCAATGAAATACCTGCCTGTAAAAACACCGCCAATGAAACTACCGGTATAGATAAGTAGATAGATAGATAGAAAACTCTTTATTTGCACACTATTTCAAAACCACACACATAAAGAAAACAAATATAAATACAGTGATACAAAGGGCGGCCTTATCGCTTAAAGCGATTTCTTCCAGGCAACCAAACATACAGGAATTGTCATAAATTTTAAGGGGCATTTTAAAGGGTAAATTTTAAGTAGGTAGGGGGGATTTGCCAATACTCACCACGCTTTATTTATTTATTTATATAGTACATACAATAATTATGTTACATTCTAACTTGTGACTATGTACAAATACATTTATATAGAATAATAGCATGCATTTTAAAAATAAGTTAGTCTATTTGAGCTCTAGCTCTCCCCGTAGGATACCCTGGGTCTGTGAGGGCTAGCTCGCTTCCGAATTGTTCTATTTTTTAATATTTGACGTGGTTAAGACGTTTTAACATTGGAACAGCATATGATAATGAGAATATACCTATTACAAGTTAGTTCTTGGCTATTATGTATAGAAAAGAATATAATACATTTATTGGTGCTAAAAATTTTTTTTAATCATCATCTCAGCCATAGGACGTCCACTGCTGGACATAGGCCTCCCCCATTGATTTCCACAAGGACCTGTTGGAAGCGGCCCGCATCCAGCCCTTGCCTGCGATATTAGTCAGGTCGTCTATCGTCTTAAAAAATATTTACAATAATGGAATTGTTTACAAGTGCAAATAGCCACACCACTAGGATTTCCTGTCTCGGTACCACTATTTTCTCTTCCCATTTGTACATAGTATTGCCCAGTTCGTGCTAAACAATAAAATTAATGATATAAAATGATAATAAATTATTGTATGTAGGTATGTGTAGTTGTGAGATTTGGTGCATATAAAATGTGTTTACATGATATGTATTCTAAATATAATATAGGCATTGGTTACGCCAATAATAATAAATAACACGGCTGAATGCGATCGGTACATTATCACCTTTCCTATATATCCTATACATCATTATTCCTATATATCCATATATCCATCCATATAAATGCAAGCTAACCGCCGCCGCCGCGCAAGACGTCACCTGCGACATCTAGCGTAGACAATTAGTATTGCACTCACCGCCGGCCGAGACGGCTGCAAGATTTCTTCCGCTTCGCTGAGGTCCTGTTAGTGTCGTCAGCTACAGGACCGGGATATTGCATCCCGATATAATTATACTACATACATTTAAATTCTTTATGGTCGTGCCTATCCGCGAGTGTGTCCCGAGTGGTTGTGAAATTCGCGAGTGCCGACATTTCGGAAGGACAAGTTACAGTGCGCGCCGCCATCGAAGAAAGCGCGTGGCGGGCCCGCCGAGATTCCCTTACGCCGTTCTGCTGGAGCTGCTGCTGCGCTGGTGGAACTCGAGGTAGGCTTGCATTCCTTCCGTGTGTCATTTTCCCTTTTTTCCCCCCCTTGCGATTCACGTACCGTTCGCTGCACGCTAAACCTGATCTACAGTCCGTTGTCGAAGGCGTGATCGATTTAAGATCTTTTTTGGCGCGACCATAAGTGGTCCTTCTGCCCCAAATAGTCCCAGTCGCCCTTATCAGGCATACATTTAGTCCCCTGATAAGAGATATTTGCGTAATCATTGCGAGAATCGCAGATTTTTCGTCGCGAAGTAAGACATTGCGTCACCTACTTTTTCGTAAAAATATTCGCATCCCCGCCCGTAAATTAACTTTACGTGTCATCCCGCCTAGGCATAATATTTGTCTACGTATTTCAATAAAAATCGCATATTTTAACCGCTGTATTAAACATAAATCTGTAATTTCATGCTTGTAAAACATTGAAGTCTACCTACATTCATTAATATAATAAGCGCTAGGCGGACTCGTTAAAGTATCGATCGGTATTAAGATCGGCGTCCGTCATTATTATACGATCGCGTAGTGTAGGCGAGTATTGCTCTGCGCACGCGTTCATATTCGTAGCCTCCTTAATTTATCGCGTTATATAGAACAACTGATAGTCTTGTTTTTTTGTTAACTTTCATACCGCATTGTCATTACATAATGACTACTAAAAGATCTGTTACGTCGGGTAGCGAGCCTGTGGAGCCACAAGATGCAAAATTATGTATGATACAGGCTAGACGTGAAGCTATCTTTGAAGTAGTTCAAAATATGTATGACCTGTCATCTAACGCAGCGAACATTGAAAGATTTCTTGACGAGTCAACCCAAATTGATTCACTACGTAGTCAGTTTATAGAAAGTTTAGACGATTATAATTACCGGGTATTGACATTGAATCCTACCGCTAAAGCTGACTATAAGAGTCTCGTAGCTTTCGAGTCTTTATATAGCAGAATTAAAAGAGTTCAGTCTCAGCATTTACCTACGATTCCTTCACGGGAATCGAACGGTACTTCAGCACACATATTACCGCATCGACCTGTTCTGCCCCCCATTCAATTACCCGAATTTTCTGGTGACATTCGCTCATGGCCATTGTTTTATGCTAGTTTTAAGCAAACTATACACGACAACACGGCCCTGTCAAATTCGGATAAATTGTTTTATTTATTAGGCAAGCTGACGGGTAAAGCGCGTTTAGTGTGCGCGGCTATAACTCCATGTCCCGAGAATTATACGCTTATACTACAAGCGCTGATTGATAAGTATGAAGATAAGAGAGGTCTCGCAAACGCATTCTTAAATCAAATGTTTGAGTTCAAACCTTTACAATCGTCTTCCGCGACCAACTTTGATTTATTTACTGATAACTTTACAAGTGCAGTGCGCGCTTTGAAGAATCTCAAATTAGATAATTTGACAGACCTAATTATACTTCATTTAGCGTTCAAGAAATTAGACTCTGAAACTGTTCGCGCATTCGAGTTGAGTTGCAGTTCCAAAATGCCTAGTTTCGACGATTTGGTCGAGTTTATTAATATTCGCACTAAGGTTTTAGAACGTACACAAGCACACTCGAATGTAGGAAACGTTCGACAAATTAATAATAAGCGCAACAATAACGCATCGCCGCCGAAGTACCAAGCTTACGTGAGTACATCGGCTGATGGTTCGTCCAGTAAATGCATTTGCACTAATGTAACGCATCAGCATTTATATAAGTGTTCGGAATTTAATAAGATGACTCCGCACGACCGTTATAAATGCGTTAAAAATATGAATGCATGTGTGAATTGCTTGAGTTTACAGCATCGAGCTTCTAATTGCTCGTCTAACTCATATTGTCGCGTATGTAAACAAAAGCATCACACATTGTTACATTTCAAGACCGCCGAAACGGCAGCCGCTTCGGCCGCCGCTGCGCCGTCGCCGCCCGCAGTACAGTCGCTCACTGCAGCTGGTTCTTCGATAAGCGCGCAGCCGCCTCCCGCGCCGCGGCCGCCCGCGCCACCGCCGCGCAATGACACATCAGAGCGCGCGTCCCTCGCGCCTCAACTTGCGTTGTGCGCTAATAGCTATACATCTATCGATAAAAGTCGGTTATCGCGTAATGCGCCCGCGCCTAGCAAGCTGTCTACGGTTTTATTATCGACCGCGCAGGTTGTTGTATATGATACTAGTGGCGCCAAACATATTATTCGCGTTCTTTTGGATTCGGCTAGTCAAAGCCACTTCATCCGAAAGGAATGTTGTATTAAGTTGGGAATTCAACTTCATAATAGCGAACCTACTATTGTTAAGGGCTTCGGTGGAGCTGAGAACGTAATTAATACTAATTCGATAGATTTAAAAATATATTCGCGATTTAACAACAATATTCACTTCGATATCTCACCGCTCGTTGTTGATAGGATTACCGATTTATTGCCCACCGTTGCGGTAGATATGTCAGTCTTATCGCACTTAATAGGATTACCACTAGCGGATGAGAGCTTCGGCAAACCTAGCGAAATTGATGCGTTGATAGGTGCTTCTCTCTTTCCGCATCTACTTCTCCCCGACGTAGTTCACGCTCCGCGCGACTCGTCGGCGCCGCCGGCTTTACATACGGTGTTAGGGTATGTCGTCATGGGTTCAGCACCCGCGTTACCCGCAATTAATTCTCAGCGGGCCTTGGCATGTTGTCTAGCTCAAGAGCCTGCCGCTATTGACTCATTAGTCAGGCGATTTTGGGAGCTCGAAGAGCTTCCCCCCGCTCCGCCCGTTCAGCGTCCCGCTGATGTTGAATGTGAACTATTTTATAAGTCTACTACGACTCGCGATCCTGTCAGCGGTCGATACACTGTCGGCCTGCCATTTAATGAAGATGTATATTCCCTAGGGAATTCATTCGAAACCGCTCGCAAACGCTTTATGTGCCTCGAAAGAAAGCTTGAAGCTTCTCCTAAGTTAAGGTTGGCATATGATGACGTAATAAAAGACTATTTAGAAAAAGGTTATATATCACACGCGCCTCCGTATGATTGCGATGACTGTGCTCCGATATATGTCATACCACATCATCCAGTCGTACGCGAGGACAAGACGTCAACTCGGCTCCGCATCGTCATGGACGCTAGCAGTAAGCCTAGCAGTGGCGGCCGAGCACTGAACGACATCCTACACTGCGGACCAAATCTGCAAGGCGATTTATTTCAAATTATTTTGAACTTCCGCTTGCACGCAGTGGCAATGACCGCAGACTGTCGCCAACAGTTTCTTCAAATTGAAGTACGCGAATCTGATCGTCGTTATCAGTGCTTCTTGTACCGTTTCCGACCAGAAGATCCTTTAACTATGTACTGTCAAAATCGAGTCTGCTTTGGAATCTCTTCGAGCGTTTATCATGCATTACGTACGGTGAAACAGCTCGTCGAAGATGATGGCGCGAAATATCCGCTCGCGAGTAGCATTGCGACTACCTCGTTATATATGGATGACCTTGCCTTCTCGCTTCCAAGTGAACGAGAAGCAGTCCTGGCGTCTCAGCAGTTGATTGATTTATTCAAAGGTGGACAATGGGATCTCGTTAAGTGGAATAGTAGCTGCCGATCCGTCTTGAATAATATACCTCAATCGCACAAACTTGCCACTGAGGTAGAGTTTGATAAAGACATGCAGCACAAAATATTAGGCTTGCATTGGTCTACAAATGATGATTCATTTTATTTTAAAATTACCGCACCCGCCGATGTGCAGTGCTCTAAGCGCTCCATCTTGTCGACAATCGCCCGCCTGTGGGACATAATGGGCTTCGTTGCTCCTGCAGTCGTGTATGCCAAGTTGTTAATAAAACAGCTTTGGGAGCTTAATCTAGATTGGGATGATACACCACCACCGCAAATTGTAAAAATGTGGAAGCAGTTCTGCGTTGAGTTGCCGGCGCTTAATAACTTCCGCATCCCGCGTCACGTTGGCGTGATTAATAATTGTGACGTCACTCTTCTTGCGTTCGCGGATAGTAGCGAGAAGGCTTTCGGTGCCGTGGTTTACGCTCACGTAAGAGCCGCTACTGGCAATTCTGTGCAGTTAGTATGCGCTAAAACCAAAGTCGCTCCAACTAAGCCGATGTCGATTGCACGCCTTGAGCTGTGTGGAGCGGTCGTGCTCTCTAAGCTGCTTCGCACAGTTTATGATAATTATTCGTGTCATATTCCAATTAAAACTTACGCATTCTTGGACTCTATGGTAGCCTTATATTGGATTAAGAGTTCACCGCACAGATGGCAAACCTTTGTTGCTAATCGTGTTGTTCAGATCACTGACAATATTCCAGCAGACAATTTTTACCATTGTTCTGGTTCGGAAAATCCTGCAGATATATTGAGCCGCGGAATTATGCCCGGTAAATTAATTTCGCACCCTCTGTGGCTTCATGGACCTCAGTGGGCTTCATTAGATACAACAGAGTGGCCTCTGAGAAGCTTAGATGGTCAATCTATTGAAGATATACCAGAACAGAAGGTATTGACACACACAGTGTGCACGCCTATAAAGCATTGCGCTTTATATGAGCTCGCTCTTCGCATCTCGTCTTGGAGTAAGCTTCTGCGAATTATTGTGTACATTTGCAAGTTCGCAAAGTTATTGCCCCGCCGCAGCACTATTGCAGTGACTGCCGAAGATCTTGCAATCGCGGAAAACAAAATTCTGCGCGCCCTACAAAGCAAACACTTTGCAGAGGAATATGTTAATATTCGTAATAACAAGTCGTGCTCACCAGTCTTTAATCGTTTGAGGCCGTTTATAGATAATGGACTGATACGCGTTGGTGGACGGCTCACTCACTCAACGCTGGATTATGAGCATAAGCATCCTATTGTGCTACCGCGCAATGATCATGTAGTGAGCATGATCATTGATTATTATCATGTAAAACATTTACACGCTGGACCAGAATTATTAATGTCGCTTCTCCGCCAAAAGTTCTGGATCTTATCAGCACGCCGCATTGTGAGACAACGCGTCCACATGTGTAACAATTGTTTCCGATTCAAACCGCGTCCTACTTACCCGCTGATGGCAGATCTGCCCGATAGTCGCACACATCCAGTTGATAAGGTTTACACACATTGCGGCTGTGACTACGCAGGCCCTATAGCTTACGTACCTGTCCGCCGCCGAGGTGTACGCAGTGAAAAGGCCTATATTTGTCTCTTCACGTGCCTCACAACCCGCGCTGTGCACATCGAGGTCGCCACAGACCTTAGCACGCCAAGTTTCCTTGCCGCGCTCAAGCGATTCCTCTCCCGACGAGGCCCCGTTCAGTATATGTATTCCGATAACGGAACCAACTTTCGAGGGGCGGATGCATATCTCCGAGATCTTTATAAATTTCTCAATACTGAATATCGGCCTAAGCTAGAGCAAGAGTACGCTGAAAGTCGCATTACTTGGAAATTTCTGTGTCCGAAATTTTCGCATGGAGCAGGAGCGTGGGAGAGTATGATAAAGGTTTTAAAAACACACCTTTTTCGCACTGTCGGAAAACAACTTCTTTCTTATGAAGAACTCTGTACTGTCCTCACTCAGATAGAGTGCCTTCTAAATTCGCGACCGCTGACAGTACTCAGTTCTGATCCTGCTGAACCCTCGGCTCTAACGCCGAGTCATTTTTTGCACACCGCTCCTTTACTCTCATTGCCTGCGCCTGAAGCTAGATCTGACCCTGTCAGCTTGCTTCATAGGCACACTTTGCTAGACAAACTGGTTCAGTCGTTTTGGGACCGCTTCAGAAAGGAATATCTGCACGGTTTGCAGATCAGACAGAAATGGAACACGCCTTCAGCTCCTATCACGCCCGGTATGGTTGTGGTAGTGATAGAAGACAACGCACCACCCATTTCATGGCCTTTAGCTATTGTTGAAAAGGTTCACCCTAGCTCAAAGGATGGGATTATACGTGTTGTCACTATAAGAACTGCCAAAGGAACGTACCTCAGGCCCGTTGTCCGTTTGTGCCCGCTCCCAAAACAGTAACTTAAATAACCGCATTATAAATTAGTTAGTTTAGTTTTAATTTAGTTTGTATCATACATATAACGCATCCGCACGCAACTTGCGTACTTAAGTTTTACATAAGTATTATCTTGAAAATTCCGCTTCGCCGTGACTTCGCATTTTTCTTATTTATCGCGCGCATTGAGCGCTCACTCCTAGTCCATAAATCTCTATATTTCTCATGGCCTTATGATAGGTGTTTTAAAGGTGACCCTTTAAGAGGGGGTGCATATGGTTACGCCAATAATAATAAATAACACGGCTGAATGCGATCGGTACATTATCACCTTTCCTATATATCCTATACATCATTATTCCTATATATCCATATATCCATCCATATAAATGCAAGCTAACCGCCGCCGCCGCGCAAGACGTCACCTGCGACATCTAGCGTAGACAATTAGTATTGCACTCACCGCCGGCCGAGACGGCTGCAAGATTTCTTCCGCTTCGCTGAGGTCCTGTTAGTGTCGTCAGCTACAGGACCGGGATATTGCATCCCGATATAATTATACTACATACATTTAAATTCTTTATGGTCGTGCCTATCCGCGAGTGTGTCCCGAGTGGTTGTGAGATTCGCGAGTGCCGACATTTCGGAAGGACAAGTTTTATAGTGCGCGCCGCCATTGAAGAAAGCGCGTGGCGGGCCCGCCGAGATTCCCTTACGCCGTTCTGCTGGAGCTGCTGCTGCGCTGGTGGAATTCGAGGTAGGCTTGCATTCCTTCCGTGTGTCATTTTCCCTTTTTTTCCCCCCTTGCGATTCACGTACCGTTCGCTGCACGCGAAACCTGATCTACAGTCCGTTGTCGAAGGCGTGATCGATTTAATATCCTTTTTGGCGCGACCAGGCATTGTTCTATTGGGTATGAGATTGTGCTGAAAGTTGATTAGTTAACAAAAGGATAAGGATAAAGAAGTTCAATAATTAAATTTAATAGAATATAATAAATAAAAAATAAAACAATCAAACCCGCTTGGCAGGCGGGTTGGCGAGCGCAGTATGATTTCCGATCCTCAGAAGGCGCTGCTGCCCACCTTCTGCTACGTGATCCCTTAGCCGACTCTTACGGCACCCACGGGAAGATGTGGGAAAGTACTATTCTATGCCAGTAACACCACGGCCTCAATATTAAAATACGCATGATTAACTTCAGTATCCATTAATAAGTATGTAAAAGATATATTTTACTATAGAAAGCAGTAGCCGCCGTTTTGCTCGTGTTAAAATTGATATTTTTAAAGTTTCATACACCCTTCTCATTTCTCTCCCAACAAGTCTACTTATACGCAATAGGCTCGCCGGCAATTGGCTGGCTGGTTGGCGCAGTTGGTAGCACTCTGCCTTCTGAGCCGCTGGTCCCGGGTTCGATTCCCGGACAGGTCAAACATTTGTGTGTATGAACATGTCTGTTTGACCTGTGTCTGGGTGTATATAAGTATCTGGGGATATATGTATATAAGTATATATATATATATCAGTCATCAGGTTACCATAGTACAGGCTCTGCCTAGTTGAATGAAAACCTTGTGTGAATAAAAAAAAAATATCAGAGCGTCAAACCTTATTCGTATTATACTTTTGCTATACATTTCTATACTAAAAATAATCAGACTCGGTCCGATTTAGGAATGAACACAAATGAAGAATAACCTAATTTTCATTTTTAGAATGACGCCAACGGGTACAGGGTTCCGCCATCGCCATCTACAAACAGTTTTCAAGCGCGGCAGCCGAATGTGGGTGAACCATTTATATTATTTACTGCAACATTTTCATACGAAACAATAGGAAGGCTGTGGTCTCTGCCCACCCGTGCGGGAAATAGGCATGAAAACTTTCTTATGTATAATAATACTTAGTATAAAAACTTATGTGAACAATCATCATCATCATCATCATCTCAGCCATAGGACGTCCACTGCTGGACATAGCTCCCCCATTGATTTCCACAAGGACCGGTTGGAAGCGGCCCGCATCCAGCCCTTGCTTGCGATCTTAGTCAGGTCGTCTGTCCACCTGGTCGGTGGCCGTCCTATGCTGCGCTTGCCAGTCCGTGGTCTCCATTCGAGAACCTTTCGGCCCCAACGGCCATCGGTTCTTCGAACTATATGCCCTGCCCACTGCCACTTCAACTTGCTAATCTGCTGGGCTATATCGGTGACTTTAGTTCTTCTACGGATCTCCTCATTTCTTTCATTCGATCACGTAGAGAAACCTCTCGAGCATAGCCCTCTCCATAGCTCGTTGTGCGACTCTGAGCCTGTTCAGAAGGCCCATAGTCAGAGACAACGTTTCAGTTCCGTGTGAACTGAATGTGAACAATGCAGGTTAATTTTGATTGAACAATATTTGATTTAATTTACTATGAAATTAGTAATAAACTATTTTCCGGCTACCATATTTTTCCTTAATCGAAAATTCTCGCGGTAACGACAAAAACGCTTGAAATGTGTCACACGCAGGGTTTATGTCTACTATTCAATATGGCAATATGCTCAGCTGACAAAGGTCGATTTTGACAGCTTTGGTATTTTTAATTCGTCCTTATTAAATCAATCATGATTCAATTCTAGATTCAGTCACATAACACTTCATTTTGCGTTGTTAGCTTATAACAGTAAAATATACGGTTTATATTATTATTAGGCGGAACAAGTAATAAAACATGGAGCCGGTGACACAACTGATTTTATTCCACATTAAGTACCCTCTAAATAGTTACATATAATAATGATGTTTGAGGGTACTCAAACATCATTATACATATACATATACTTATACACCACAATAACTTGTCAACTTCGTACAAAACCGACATAGGCAGAGCAAGTTCCAAGTCGAATTAGTATAATTAATAATTAAAAATAATTATACACATTCGATCAACTGACAGTTATGTCAAACAAAATGTTACATTAAAAAGGTTTATATTGGCATTATGATGAGTTATCAATCTTTTTTAAGAATTTGTTATTATTAGTATTCTTCTCTTATTAGTATTTTCTCCTTTTGAAGAATCACATATTGTAGCTACTCTTGAACACTCTTGAGGAAGCTTGTTCCACATTTTGGAGGTGCAAGGCAAAAACGATTTGTAGAATTGCACTGTAAATTTTCTCTCATGGGTCAATAATATGTAGCTGGATTAGTAGTAAGTTTTCAAGCGGTGTCGGCAAGTGCGGTGGTAAACCCGTTATTCCGGAACAAGGTTGAAGAGCTCTTCAGAACACTCCCAATTTTAATGTATGACACTTCAACACGCCTGCGCTAGTACTGCAGTAGTGATTCTTGCTAAGGCCACTTACTCTGAACAACAAAAGTGCTAGACTTTTTACTTATACTACTATATATTTTGTTAAAAAGTACATTCAACGTTTATTTTACCACCCAGACGTAATCAATCAGTCTGGAGATTTCTGTATAGATATTTCTAGAGTGGGTTGTGTTACTTTAAAATGAGTGCACACAGTGGCGTCTCGCCAAAAATGTACACTATATAACTTAAATTTTACCTTTTAGGAAAGCTTTCCCGTTAATAGTTGTCATTTTTCACATTGTACTCACCACATTTATATTATAAATGCGATAGTTTGCTTATATTTAGGTGTACATGTTATGTGTATGCCCAAGTGAACTGCAAAAAAATGTAACGGCAATTTTCTTTCAAAAAATGTAAAAATAAAAGAGTTAAGCGATAGTCTTAGTTCTTGTTCTAGTCGAGTAAGTAAGTCTAGGCAACTAAAAAAAATTGATCAGTTTGTTGTCGGTAAATAAAAAAAACGTATTGTATAATAAAAAAAAAATAGTCTTGAATTCAAGATGGCGGATGACGTACCCCGGGAACCTAAATTTAGACAGCTAGTGACCCCCTTCAAAGAATACCGTAGGAAAATTGCTGTTTATAAGTTTTGCAATGTTGGTCCCTTTTCATCCTCTTCCCCTTACCCAAGTTTTTTTTTATCATGGACAAAGTATGGTTCTCGTGGGAAAACTGCGGTATCGAGAAAAACGTGGTCCACGCGAGTGAAAACGCGGGGCCCTGTTTATACATCCACGAGAGTTTTTATTTAACACTATTAAAGATGGGGTTGCGCCGTGGTGGTACCGGCCTAGAATAGTACTCCCCCATTTCTTCCCGCGGGTGCCGTAAGAGTCGGCTAAGGGACCACGTACCAGAAGGTGGGCAGCAGCGCCTTCTGAGGATCGGAAATCATACTGCGCTCGCCAACCCGTCTGCCAAGCGTGGCGAGTATTGGCAATTCCCCCCAATTGGGGGAGGCATTTGTCCAACAGTGGACACCCAATGGCTGAGATGAGAAAGATGGGGTTAACTTAAGAAAGTCCAATATTCTTTGTTGTTCAATTTTTATTGTTTAACAACTGACGCTTTTCCATTACTTAAAAAAAACAACATTTTTGAAGGGATAAAAACTAAAAGTGGCCGTGAAGGTTCTTAACAGGCACAAAGGATTCATATTCGAGAAATGCGTGCTTATACCTAGACGATATTATAGTAGCGGGTGAAGACATCGGTGAACATACACTACAATGACAATAATTGATCCCATGAGTAACAAAGGTCACTGAAAAAAGTGTGTTTTTTTTAAAAATAAATGTGGAACCGACTTCATCACTAGAAAGTGTGAAATAACTTGTCGATGTCGGTACCATGAGCACAATAATTTGATATTAGTTACATTTGAACTATCATGGTACTATAAGATAAAACACTAATAACTAAGTATTGTTTTAAACTTTCATGGCTTTTCACAATATTTTTACTAATAACTAATTTCAACAAGTTATTTCACACTTTTGAGTATTGAAGTATTTCCATTGTTTAATATAAAAAAAATAGTTTAGTTTAGTTTTTTTTTAAGTTAGTTTATACGTACGTACGGTAATTGTCACGTACAGTGCCCATACCATCTGTATAACTAGTTAACGAACAAACGTAGAGCGCGCAGCAAAAACCGCAGAACACAATTAGTTATCAACGAGTTTTAACCAGTTTTACTCACAATTCAAATGTGGAGAATGTGATGGATAGTGCGTGACACTTGATTATTAGAATTAAAATGAAGATGACAGCCGCTGTAGTGTTTTTACTGGCCGACCTATAAAAGTCGTTTTACCATTATAAATTGCAAAATTAAATGTTAAAGTGACACGACATTTCATGTAAATAACTTAATATCAATAAACGATGACGGTCAAATTATATGGATATTTGTTCAAATAAAAATACTAAAAAAAAAAAAAACAGTACAAAATGTTAGTGTAAGCTTCGTTTTTAATAAAATATAATAAAAAAATACTAATATATGAGTGAAAAATACTTTACAACTTTATAATATACCTACCAAATATAAAAAAAAACATCAAATTGGCCGAGCTGGTGAGTGCGACCACAAACACCGTGACACGAATTTTTTATTTATTATATTTATTAACTGTGTAGACATTATAATATTTTTTCCATCCATTTTTTTTAAAATAAATTTTATAACTTTCAGAATCCTGTTAAAGAGCACGGAGTTCCACCACCGCCGCCATCGTCACCCAACATGCAACCATGGCAACAAAATGTTAGTGTAAACTTCGTCTGTAATATAATAAAATACTAATAACTAATTATTAAAAAAGTTATATTACAAAAATATTTGAGCAATCTACTAGCTAATATTACTATTGTCAGCCTATAGATAACTCAAATGCTCTAACCCGCTACCAGTTGGCAGCGTGCCCAGAATGCTAGCAGCATTACCACGTTGAATTGCAATACTAATCCGTTGAGCCAAATATGTGCCAGCATTTTGGTCATTTGCCTATAGTTTCAGATTGGGGGTCGCACAATTTGGTTCAGTTTGAACCAAGTTTCCAGTTGTTGCAGCTCCTCGTTCCAAAACACCCCCCTCAAGGTCTCGGAGAGCATAAGTATTCTGGGTGTTGACATTTCTGCAAACTACAGTTCCGAGAGCATACAGCATGCAAGGCCAAGCTGGCATCCAAAAAACTTGGCGTACTGGACAAAGCAAAGCAGTACTTCACGTCAACGCAAAGGCTTTTGCTTCACAATGCGCAAGTCCAGCCTCACATTGAGTACTGCTCTCACTTTTGGAACGGTGCACCCAAGTATCAGCTTGAGCCTCTGAATGCATTGCAGCCATGGACTAAAGTATTAGTATTTTAGTCCATGATTGCAGCGTACAGCTGAATGAATGAGCCGGCAGAATTGTCAACGACCCCAAACTCACTGAAGACCAAGAGCCCCTCAGTATGCGTTGAGATATTGAGGCTCTGTGTATTTTCTATCGTATACACAACGGGGAGTGTTCTGAAGAGCACTTCAATCTTATTCCGGCATCACGGTTTTACCACCGCACTAGCCGGTGTCGTTTGAAATTTCTATATTCACATATAATTGAGTCATTGAAGTCACATATGTGCGATTCCATTGATCGTTTTTGTCACACACCTGCACAATGTGGAACGAGCTTCCTACCTCAGTGTTTCCGACTAGCTACAAGAGTTAACAGAGTCTTAAAAAAGGATTACCAATCGTAATGCCCCTAATATTACAGATATCCATAAGTGACGATGATCGCTTATCATCAGGCGGCTCGTTTGCCACCTATTACAATATTTAAAAAAAACTGTACAACCTATGATATAGCTACGGAATACACAAAAAATTTAGTCGTTGGTCTTCAAGTTGGTCGACCTTCAACCTTCAAGGTGTACGCGACCACAAGCACCATGACACGAGGTACCTATTTATATATTCTATAAAATAACTGTGTAATTATTACTATATATTTTACTTTATAATTTTCAGAATCCTTCTAAAGAGTATGGCGTTGCGCCACCGCCAATGTCATCAAACATCCAACCATGGCACCAAAATGTTAGTGTGAATTGCACAACTTAATTATAAACCAATAAAACACGGGAATCACTCACGTAGTAAATCATAACTTACTAGGCAAACCGCGACCGTGACCGCGAGCGTCCCATATTCTCCTTGAAAAAGACCACCGAATGTGGTTGAAACTGTTTTCGGAATCCTATGATTTACTACGTGAGTAACTCCCGTGTTTTAAATACTCGTATTCATAATCTGTCAAAACCACTTCAGTTTTCATAAAAATTCACAACTTCACTTATAAGTTTACTTTACTTAAGTATATGCGCCTTATGCGCTTAGGGTTTAGGTAATCTATCATTTTTAATTTAGTTTACTGTACAGCGTTCAGGTGAAAGCATGCCACCATTATTTTTGTTGAAATCCTCCAAAACAAAAGGTTGACTGGAAGAAATCGCTTTAAGCGATAAGTCCGCCTTTTGTTTCTCTAGGATATTGTAAGCTATAAGCTATCTTTACATAATGAATCTATTAAGTTACTTTTGTAAAACTTGGAGAAACGAATAAAGAATTTTCTATCTATCTATCTATCACTTTTCACGAACCTGCGACGTCATTTCTTTATAAAGCGTCTTACCTCAGAACCCCAACTGGCCGTGGTCTCCACGGCGACGATTATATATGTATCTTGCATTCATTTCAGCCTTTACAAAAGCCGCAAACAACAGCAGACCCTTTGGCTAGTTATACTTTACCAACTCTGGTATGTAAAACGTTCCTTATTACGCAACAACTATGCGGGACCGCGGTTTCCACTTGAGAAACTTTCAGCCTCATCGGCCGTCACTTTTATCGGGACACACTTGAGCGTTTTGAGTCACTTTTCCGCTGAGCAATGTCGGCGATTTTCTTACTTTTCCGTTCTCCTCGTTTCGATTCGAAGGTAGTCCAGTCATTATATACATATTGAAACTAATGAAAAAAAAAAGCATGTGAACCGAGAAGTCAAAATTTTGGATTTGTTTGAGGCTTGCGTAATATCCGGCCTTGTCTCTATATAAACTTAACTGTAGAACGCAAAAAAGTAACAAAAAAAAATTTGTACCAAAAAATGGAACCGACTTCAATACTCAAAAGTATGAAATAACTTGTTGAAGTCGGTACCATGATAGTTCAAAGTAACTGATATCAAAATATTGTGCTCATGGTACAGACTTCGACAAGTTATTTCACACTTTTGAGTGTTGAAGTCGGTTCCATTTTTTGGTAAAAAATTTTTTCACTCTTTTTAGTGACTTTTGTTACTCATGGGATCAATTGTTATTGCGGTGTAGGTATGTTCACCGATGTCTTCACCCGCTACTATAATATCGTGTAGTATAAGCACGCATTTTTCAGTTTTTGACTTGTAACTCAAACGGTGCTCGTTCGATTTTGATGAAATTTAAATGGAACTACACGGGAAGCACCAGCTTTCAAATAAAAAAAAAAACGATCAAAATCGGTTTACCCAGTCGGAACTTATGCGGTAACAAACACAAATAAAATAAAAAAACATACGAGTTGAATTGAGAACCTCCTCCTTTTTTTGAAGTCGGTTAAAAAACGGGTTGCACTCTGGAAGTTTGTATTTAGCCTATTACTCATCACACTAATATTATAAAAGCGAAAGTTTGTCTGTCATTTGTATCTTTGTAATTCTGAAATGGCTGAATAAATTTGCATCAAATTTGCAATGAGGATATTTCAAACCCACCTTTTTTCGAAAATATTGACTGTTTTCGTGGGATGACGGGTAGACACGAAATTCGTGAATACCATCTCAACGCGGGTACCACCGCAGAGCGCAGCTAGTCCAGATATTATCCTACTATGTGTATGTGTGTATGTTTGTTACTTCATCACGCTCAAACGGCTACACCGATTTCGATGAAATTTGGTATGGAGATAGTTTAAACACAAGATTGACACATAGGCTAATTTTATCCCGGAAAAAGTATAGTTCCTGTGGGATAGTTGAGGCAGCTGGAAAACCGTAATCCACGCGGGTGAAACCGCGGGGCGCTACTTGTAATTAAATACATATAACAACAAAGACAAACCAATAAATTCCTATATAAGCAGGTACATTCCGAAAATCCCTTACAATACAAACTTCAAGAAGTCCTCAATAAGATTGGACTTTCCAAAACCGTCCATCACTTACCTTCTAGTAGTTTGCTTCCTTAATTCAATTAGAATACAAATTTCTAGAATACAATAGAACAGTAGATATAGTATTATCTACTTCTATTGTCGTCAAGTTTTAAGACATGATCGATAGAGAGGAGATACTGTAATTAAAATGGTATTAGTACTTATTTAAACGAACTTTCTAAAAGAGATACTGCAATTAAAAAGTTACAAAGTACTTATTTATGGGTTTTTTATATATATTATAAGCTTGCGTTTATCCACTGTTTTAGTACTTTCTATTTATAGGTACTTTCTAAAAGCATTGGTAAAAGCCAAACCATACACAGTGTGTACGTACTGGGTGCGATTTTGTTTGATATTGAAGCGATGATAGCTCAGCAGTGTGAGCGTTGGCTGTCAAAGAGACGGACGCTGGTGCGATCCCCACCAACGTAGTCGAGTCAAATAAACTTTTGAATCAAAATTTCAGTCTAAAGGCTAAATTTTTGTTTTAATGTAGTTTTAATCATACAAAAATAATGTCTGAAGATTTTTTGGGTCAGCAACCACCTTTTGAAGACAGACATTTGAATATATTTTTTCGAATTTTTCGAAAACGGTAAGAGTTAGAGAAAAGTTCTGAAGAAGATTTATAGACATTAAAATTTTACATTAAAAAGACTATGATTTTTTTCCTGCGGTCAAAGTTAACTGAGTTAGGAAGGTTTCCGAGTTTAAGAGATGAACGTAAACTTTAAAAAATCGTAGGTAGTTTAAATATTGTATGTATTTGTATAGCCCCAAGCAATATTATGTTGCAGTATTAGTTTCGTAGAAACTTTTATGTATACTTGTATGATACCAGAATCAATAATACAAGCACTTTGTTGATAACGGTATTAATACCAGCTAATTTGTTTCATCCCTTGATGATTTGGAGTTGATTACTAGCTAAGATTAATTAAAGTTTGTTTAAGGGCCTCTTTGTTCTGAACAAGCTAGTAATTTCAGCGCTTTCATTGAGTGATAATTTTATGAAAGTTTCAGCTAAGTTAATAACTTGGCATAACGGATGCCAAGTTATTTGCCCTAGAGTTTTGTTGAAGGAGGCCAAATAGAGAACGATATAATTAAAGAATAATTAGAGAATATTCCTATTACTTTTTTAATAATGGATACAAAGATGGAATGGATAGAATGATTCTCTTCTCTAACCAAGCTAAACTTAAATTCTGAAAAATGATATAAGCGAGATACATTCTTATATGGTTTTGATAAAGTATAAATTAGTATGATACTTAATAATGACACTACTAAAATTGCATCTTTTCATTAAAATTGCGGGTAGTTTTACGTAAAATAGGTCGCCACTTATTTGGTGCCAACTAAAACTACCCGCAATTGGCCAGCACTTGAATTAAACTCACCTAATTTTAGGGATAGCGTTGTATGGAGTTACACGAATTAGAATTGTAGTGTAAATAGAACAAAAGCTATTTCACTTATGAAGAATTTTAGTGAATTTTAGCTAGTGTTAACAGAATTAGGGCCAATTTGTTACTTATATAGTTTGCTTTTTGTGGAAGTTTGAATATTTTTAATACAACTACTCATTTCTTTTGATAGTCCCAGAGAATGCTTCTTTATAAAAATACACAGTATTTCATGAGCAGTACTAAGATTTCAATCATTTTATTTCGCAGGATGATTTCTTCTCTCCGATTCGCTGGGTGAAATTCAACTCGGTATAAGATTTATCCTATCATACTAATAGTATAAAGGCGAAAGTTTGTGTGTATATGCTTGTTACTTCTTCATGGTCAAACGGCTACACCGATTTCGATGAAATTTGGTATGTAGTTCCCGGAATAACAAATAGACGATTTTTCATTATCATCATCATCATTGTTTTTCATCACCACAGGGGTAAAACCGCAAGGCGCAGCTAGTAAAAGTATAAAAATAGACGATCTCTAGTTAGAAAGAGCGACAACAGAATCGTATATTTACTGGGTTAACTAAGAACAGTCCGCTCCAGCTTGACCTGGAACTATTGTCTGGAAACTTGACTTGGACTCCGGGATCCTGGGTTCGGACCCCGGCAGAGACATTTATTTGATAAGCGTGGATGTTTGTCGCGGGTTTTAAATATTTGTTGTGACGTCATTCTGTGCGTCCATGCCTCCCGTGATACATAAAAGTGCGGTTGTGAGTGTGATAAAAAAAAATACTGCCAGTATTTGGAGTACGCTGGCAACTGGCAGCGGGTTAGAATATAAAAAAAGTCCAATATAAACTTTGTAGAGAATTTTATTCCCTACAACTTTCTTTTAAATAGAAACACGATAAGAGGAAGAGAAAACGAGATATTATCAAATGACTGATTTTTGACCCCTATGACCTTGAATATCGCGCATACGGCACATCAACTATCAAAATTATTTCTAACAATTATTTACTTATTAATTATTAATAAATTAATTACCTACCAATTAATTTAGTCATTATTTTATTAATTATCAATTAATGTATCAATTATTAATTAATTAATTAATAATTCAGTTATATAAACTATGCGACTATTTTTACATAATGGCATAAAGTCATCAGTATGCATATCTACGGAAATTCTTGATGCAATATAATAATGCGGCGTAACAAAATATATTTATTAATTTCCAGAAACAAATTACAGATGGTCTGGCTAAAGTCACGGTAATTCCATTTGTACTTAAGTCTCTTCTTCTTGTTTTTAGCCAGATAGGGTAAGACTTGAATGTTTTCCTTCCACTCCTTCTTCTCCTACTTCTTATCACTAGTCATCTCAGTGCTCACACCTTTCATAGGCATATTATTATATATATTAATATGCCATACAGATCATCACGGGCCTTTCTTTGCCTTTAAATTCATCCATACTCAAGCACAGTATCCTTTAACCGACTGAGGTAACTCAATTCGACCGTATGTGGTCAGTGCTACATCGGTTCACAGCTTTAAAAACCGGCTCGATGGCTGGCTGCAGAAAAGTGAAAAATCTCTTGCTAACTTGTGACCAGTGCACCAGTGGAATGTAAACACTGTGGACACTATGCGGACTGCCTAAATAAAACTTCGACACAGTGTGATATAGGCACATCCGCTTAATGCTGCTCGCCTATTACTCAAATAAATATATATATATATATATATATTTGTGTGTGTTCCCGGATAACTTCATCATTTATTATTCGATTTTATTGATCCTTTTTTTGTTTCATAGAGTACACTTCCTAGGTGGTCCCATTTAAATTTAATCAAAATCGGATGAGCGGTTTTTGAGTTACACTCCGATAACTGAAAAGTGCTATGTATACTTCGACGACATTATGGTTGCGGGTGAAGAAATCGGTAAGAAAAAATGACGTTCCGCCGAATTCATACAGGTTCGGTTTTTGTTTTTCAGATCTTTAACTGTATTTTCACTAAAATAAAAACTTTTAGTGGAAAGAGCAATTGCATAAACTGATATGACTTTACATAATTGATTTTACATATCTATTAATTTATTAAATAGATCTTATATTAAAATAATATCTAATTGATACAAACATAATATAAAAATAATTTAGAATAACAATAAAATAATCTAACTTAAAATAAAAACCTTAAACATTTAATAAAAACTAAATTAAATCTAAAACGGGCCCCTGCGGCATTGTACCCAAGATGCTGGCAGCGTTTCCTCTTTGTATTGCTAGGCTAATACGTTGAGCGAAGAAGCTGCCAGCTCTTCGGTCTCCTGAGACGTCAACCAGTCTCTTGGAGATTTCCTTGTAGAAGTTGAGCGCGCTAGGACCCCACGGACCAAGGGTCTCGACACCGAAAGGAACAAAATTGTATTCCGCGCCGAGACCGCTGTATTTAACTACTTTTGCCTTTTCGGCCGATTCTGCCGCCGTTCCTGGCCTTGTGGAGGTTTGGTGGACATGTGAAGGGGCTAGTGTGTCTACACAAGTCGCATCCCATACCAGTATCCGACCCATGGCCCACGGTATGAGAGACATACCGTCCGGTCTCTTGCCGTCGTTTCTGAAAACGCCACTTGGCTCCAGAAGGGCTGGCACGTTTACGGATGCAAGAGACCGGCGGAGGATGTCGTTGAGGGCGGCATGTCTCGAGAAGCGGCCTGCACTTCTCTGGCAGGAGAGTCCGTGGTGTCCTAGCGGGTCGACGTCATTTCCGCAGGGGCATCTATGTGGGGCGCATACCGGGACCCCGAGGCGGAGACAAACTGCAAGACGGAGAGTATTCGGATCTAAGAATGTACCAGTGCTTGTGGAAGGATGGGCTTGGAGCCAGTAGCCGGCTTCCCGTGTACCCACAGCCAGCAGTCTGGCTAGCTCCGCACTGCAGCACTGGTTCAGGAGGGAGTTAGCTGTCAGCTTGCATATAGCGTCGTCCCAGCACCTTTGCGATTTGTGGTTTTCTGGGAAATTATGATCGGGGCAAGCAATCTGCCAAGCCTTCTTGGCGTCTTCCAAGCCGTCTTCCAACTGATATTATAATTGGCCTCACCATTCTCGAGTATAAACCACAGACCCGCGTGCGAATCGTTAGAAATCAACGGACAAGGTAGACAGAGGACCTGATAAGGACGCTATGAACCTACAAAAAAACAACGGACGGAATTCCTTACAAAAGTACATTGAAGCACCCATAGTAAGCTCGATAACATTTATTTACAAGTTAACACCCACACATACAAGGCATAGCAAGCTCAGCGTCCACCATTACGCTGGTAGCGGTGATCATGTGCAAACGTAGTAAGTAGTTAAATTTAATTATGCCAACCTTCGGCGTGAATTAATATTAAAAGAACAAGGCATAACTTTCTAGAGGTAAATATGCTCTGATTAATTCTCCGATCATATTTTTGGTATTTTATGTACACAAAGTTTATGTACACAGTTTTATGTACACAGAATGCGAGCAGCATTGCCACATTGTATTGCAATGATGGTTCGTTGAGCCAAATATGTGCCAGCATTTTGGTCACGAGTCGCTTCGAACAAACCCTCTGATAAGTTTTGGAAAATTCGATGAGCTCACGGTCCCCACGGGCCCAATGTTGATATCTATAAATGGACATTTTATATTTATGCTATTTTTACAGGATAGGGATAGTGGAACCAATCAACAATTCAACATAAATGTAAGACTCACAAGTTTTGATTCATAAAAAGTTTATTGTTACTTGTAAAAAAATATTTTCCGTTAATATTTTATCACCTTTATTTTAGGGGACGATTTACGTGCCAATTTTAGATAACAACATGGAACGGCTGGGTTATAGTACTACTGTAAGTAAACGTTACTTGGTTCTATAGGTTAATTTATCTGTATACATAAAAATAATTCTTATTTCCCTTGGTCATGGCATCACGTGTCAATGGCTGGACCTATTTTGCTAATTCTTTTTCTTTTGTGCTTGTTGTTGTGAGGATTCTTATGGAAGAAAAAAAAAAGTTGGGCGTAAAATTTAATTGGGTGTAAAAAAACTTCAAATTTTTACTAGATCAAAACGTCGAGGTAAATAAATTACTAAATGTTTTTCTCGCGATCAAGCCCCGATTTATTTATTAACAATGAAGAAAACGTAGTCTATATTAAACTTTCTAATTAACCTCCTTAGTGCTTTTGACAATATACACTTTTTCAATGTAACAATAGTGTTTGACACATCTGTCAGTTGTTCGACAATATGTATAGTTCGCAAACTTAAGAGGGCTATTACATTTTGACGCCACGCTAATAGTCCAGTCAAACAAACTTTTAAATCAAAATTAAATTATTTATTTTATTATTTTATTAATTATTTATATTATTTTTTTGTTTGATACATTCGATACACATCCGATAATGTACCATTTCAATTTCATCAAAATTGTTTAAGCGGTTTTGGAGTTGCACTTCAATATCTGAAAAGTGCTACGCAAACGTCGATGATATTATAGTTGCGGGTGGAGAATCCGGTGAACATACACAATGACAATTGATCCCGTGAGTAGCAAAGGTCACTGAAAAGGGTAAAAAAAAATTACCAAAAAAATGGAACCTACTTCAACACTCAAAAGTGTGAAATAACTTGTCGAAGTCGGTACCATGCGTACAATATTGTGATGATAGTTACTTTTGTGAACTATCATGGTACCGACTTCAACAAGTTATTTCACACTTTTGAGTGTTGAAATTGGCTCCATTTGTTGGTCAAATTAAAAAAATAATAATACAAATACAAATACGTATATTGTTCCTTAATTTGGTACAAATAAATAAAAGATACAAGGAAAAATACATGGTTACAACTAAAATTTGTTAATTTGCATAGTAGCCCCCACACTAGGTTACTAATGTTAATTGTAAGTTAAAATAAAACACTAATAACCAATTACAATAATGCAGTAATGTACCTTCTAGGTTTGCGTGCTAAATCCTAGACAACGTCATCACTTAACATCAGGTGAGACAGTTGTCAAACGCAAACTTATCATATGTAAAAAAAAAAGCTACTACAATAACATTTGAGCAATCCACTAGCCTATAGATAACTCAAATGTTCTACTAATTAATTAATTAGTAGAAAAAATAATTAATTAATTAATTCTTCTAATAACTCGCTACCGGCTGGCAGCGTGCCCAAAATAAAATCAAAATTGTAAGTTAGTTGTGTTGTTTTTTTTAGACTGAAACACAGACCCAATCGTACGTGCTAACAACCGATAAAAGCATAGTTAGAACAGTGCTCAGAAGCGTGGACGTCAATACGGCAGATGACGGTGATTGGCTCACTATAGAAACTCTAAATAATGGAGAAAAAAGATCCAATTATGGACCCATTGTAAGTATTATTATTATTTTGACTGGCCGGTTGGCGCAGTTGGTAGCACTCTGCCTTCTGAGCCGCTGGTCCCGGGTTCGATTCCCGGACAGGTCAAACATTTGTGTGTATGAACATGTCTGTTTGACCTGTGTCTGGGTGTGTATATGTATATACACACAAAATATACTGCGCTCGCCAACCCGCCAAGCGTGGCGAGTATTGGCAATACCCCCTCCATGGGGGAGGCATATGTTCAGCAGTGGACGTCTTATGGCTGACATGATGATTATTATATCCCATCAGGATTTTTTTTGCGTAAATAGAAAACTCAAGAGATATGGTTAATGATCTCTATCATTACCCATATCTTTTGAGTTTTCTATTGTTCTATTGTATATAGTAGTAGTATATATTTCTATTTGTGGGGCATTTTTACTGTTTAATTGATCTGTATATCGTGATTGCTTTTTGTATGGAAAACAAACTCTCTGTTATTTGTACATATCTTTTTAATTTTTTTATCTTAGGTGATAGAGTAAAGAACAGCATGATACGGGATCAAGAATGATTATGTGGTAGCATTATCAAAAAGTCAATTGTTAAGATTGTTTGTAATCGACTATTTCAAGTTCCTTATTTTCAATCAAATATACTATAGATACAGTCTCTATGATAATCAAACTTTAAAAGTGTCTCCTCGCCAGTGTTTACTTATATACCTCTCCAGCTAGTACAAAATTAGTCCACAAGCGGATATTGTTATATTTTTGTAATGAACCTTAACTCCATACCAAAAGCATAGTAAAACATTTGTGAGAAGTTTTTCATTTATTACTTTTTGGATTCTCACTTCAGCATCGTAACACGTCACAGGTGTTGGCGCGGTCATACGCGACTGAGAGCAAGACAAGGCATATGCCTTGTTCTGACAGTGCCGTTTTCGAGCGGGCAATCGGGTATCTACTCTATTTTCTATCGCTGTTCCTTCTATATCCATTTCATGTCGCTCGTAGCATTTCGTAGACTGTATTCAAAGTGCGTCGTAGAAGTGATCGCTATTGTAGAGCCTCGTAAATAGTTAGCTCAAAGCCATGTCACAGATTAGCTCATAGTGAGTATTCCTGAACTGGAAACAAATTCAAAGGTACGCTTTTTAGTAAGGTCGATATTTTCGTAGCAATGTAGCTTTTCGTACCGTGTCCCGTAGCAATAGTAGCACATCAAGTGCTACGACAATCGCCATAGCGCTACGAGTGTATAACAGTATAAGCTTGCCATATTTTGAAGGAGGTATGGTTGATACTTTTGTGTATGCTTTTCTTTACTGAACTTACTCAAATCTGTATGTTTTTATATATATACATATATAACTAGCTGCGCCCCGTAGTTTCACTTGTGTGGATCACGGTTTTACCGTTACCTCCGTTATCCCATCGAGATCGTATATTTTTCTAGGATATAAAGCAGCTTATGTCTTCCAAACTATAATTTATCTAAGTTTTGAATTTCATCTAGATCCATTTGGTGATGCGGGCGTGATTTGGAACAAACATTGATCCAAACCTAATTAATTCAGAGCACTGGTATCTGTTGTTTAAATAAATTAGTGTCAAATTTATTCATGGCAGGTTTGAATATAAAAAACTAGCCAAGTGCGAGTCGGACTCGCGCACCGAGGTTTCCTTACAAAAGAAAGGGGTAGTAAGTTTAAAATTGATAATATATGATGTGACTAAAAATTTAGGCTTATCTCAATTTTTCCTTTTTCTGTGCTATCAGACGTTACTTCGCACCAAATTTCAAGATTCTGAGTTCACGGGAAGTATCCTGTAGGTTTTAATTCCCTTGTGAGTGTCGAAAATTTGCAGCGGCTGTATCTTTTGATTGCGTTGGCTTAGAAGTATTATTTTATCACAGCTCGAAAGGACAGTAAATTTGAGTATTTGCTATGAATTTCAGCTTGATACCTCTACGCGTTCCTGAAAAAAAAAGGTCTTGACATACAGACAGACAGACAACAAAGTGATTCTTAAAAAAATAAGCCAATATAGTCTTTAAATTTCTCGAAAGGCACGTAAAGAAAGTGGCACAAAACTGTCGACATACAAGAAAAATCAGCAAGTTTTGAATTTTTGTAACTTGTAACCTCAAAATCGTGTTGTGCTTCCGGAGTAGTAGCGCCATCGTTTGATATGCCCACTTTTGTTTAGATGATTTGTTTTTAACTTTGGCTAAATATTTTTAGTGCGAATCTTCTGGATGCCAATCAAGGGTAAGTTTTTAAATAAAAATACAACAGCACAAATACAAATACTTTTATTAAAGAAAAACATACTATTTTTGCCCACTGCGGTAGCATTAGATTAGCAATAGACTAATTCATCAATATTATTTATCGTATTTAATACCTCTAAATGTTTTTTTTATCAGTGTCAAGGTTCGCAGTGCCAGTCAAAAGTAAGTTCCTACTTATTTATGTCTACTAAACAATATCAACACACCACCAATTAGTAATTAAAAAAAAATAATTTCAAAACAAATCATTTACAAGTTTATAACATTGATTTTTTATAATACTCGTAAATAAGTTATCCTTTTTTGCTTACGTTCTTATCATTCTGTTATTATTTCTATTTATGCGTAGTATTAAGAATAGTAGCACTATGTATCTTAGCACTATAAATCTTTTATCTGAAATAAAGTTCTATTATTATTATATTTATTATCATGTGAGAGTTTGCCTGGGTAAGTAATAGCTGCCCCCATATCTATTTCTACCGCTAGGCAGTAGTATTCGCATTACTGTGCTCCGTTTTGAAGGGTCCAGTTTCCGGTGAAATTACAGGCACATGAGACTTACCAACTTTATGGCCACATAACATCCCGTAGGCCTTTTGTTTGGTCTGCCACCTTATCCAATAAAAAAAATGATGTGTTTTTTTCAACTTTTTGATGATATAAACTATATGTTTGCCAAAAAAAATGTACTTAGTGACGGTTCTGTTTTGCTCCAGCTTAACTACGAGCAAATCAACTAAAGTAACTATATAAAAGGTTATGAACCATGCTACTTGTTAATAATTCTCACTTGTAGCAATGTATAAGCCTGACGGTGCCAAAAAGTTCGCAGTGCTTAACCAGAAATTGACAATAGTATTAATAAGAATTAATTAAGTTAACTAATAATAACTTTACTAATTATTACTAATTTACTTTACTAATAATTAATTAATTATTAGTATTAAGAATTTTATTTGCAATAGCGATTCTTCACCTGTGTGGAGGCAGGTTTGGAAATTCCCGACAATTTCAAAGTCACGAGACAACCTACAATCAAAATCCCGTGAATGCCCGGGACTTGTTTTATGTTTAAGAGGGGTAATCCTTTTTAATAGAATTTTAGTTGAGTTATTTTCTGGTGTATACTGTTTTAAAATAAGGCAATTCTTTGAAAAAGCAACATTTATTAAACGGACAATTAGATCATTAAATTAACAACAAATAGCACTAAGATTACATAACATTTTCGAAAAACTTGTCTCTTCTCGAGTTTTGGCCCGAAAGTCCCGGACTAGAGAAAACCAAAATTGCGAATAGTCTCGGGACTTTGAAACACGAGACGTCCCGGGACCCAAGCCCCAGTGGCAGTACTTAATACTGCTGGTAGTGTAGTAGGGAACTTAATATATACATACTATGTACTATAAAAAAGAAAAATATGTTATGTTATTATGTACTATAAATAGATACTCTTATGTATTTGTGCTTTTAGTGCATGGGCGATACTTGTCGAAGCGGGGTAAGATCTAAGTATATTTTACTTATTAATTTTTGATCTCGAAAGTGGGACGGTAATTTAGAAAACATGTCTTTTGCCAAAGAAACACACGTTATTAAGGAATTTTCGTTTTACTCAAAAGAACCTGAGTCAGTTACAGTTTTTTAGTATTGCCTTACCTCTTTTTATACTATACTAGCTGCGCTCAGTGGCTTCACCCGCGTGGTGATGAAAAACGGTGATGATGGTGATGATTAAAATAGCCTGTGTATTAACCCAGGATATAAGCTATCTCCATACCAAATATCATGGAAATCGGTGTAGCCGTTTAAGCGTGAAGAGGTAACAAACATACACACATACACACTTACACACATAAACACAAGCTTTCGGATTTATAATATTAGTAGGATAGATCTAGCGTTTGACCACTATCTCACTTGGTCAGTGACGATGTGGTCAAAGATATTATTACGATCAAAGAACCGATGGCCGTTGGGGCCGAAAGCTTCTTGAATGGGGACCACGGACTGGCAAGCGCAGCATAGTACGGCCACCGACCAGGTGGACAGACGACTTGACTAAGATCGCAGGCAAGGGCTGGGTGTGGGCCGCTTCCAACCGGTCCTTGTGAAAATCAATGGGGGAGGCATATATGTCCAGCTCTGGATGTCCAATGGCTGAGATGATGATGATGAAATTCTATATTCTGGACAACATTGTCTATGGAGCACTATGCGTTGCTACCGACAGACGGTCGCCGTGGCTCAGTGGTCAGTGTCAGTGACTTGACTTCTGTGTCTCCGGGACCCTGGGTTCGAATCCCGGCAGGGGCAAACATTTGTGCGATGAGTATAGATGTTTGTCCCGGGTCTTGGTTGTTTGTGTGTTGTGATTGTGTGTGTCCATGCCTCCCGCGACACAGGGAATCCTAGTGCGGGGATCGGAGCGTGATTAAAAAAAAAAAAAAAAAAAACAGATGGCGTCATATCGTGAAAGACTGTGTCTTCTAGAGAGGATCATATCCTTCGGTAATGAAAATAAACGAGGCGAGAAGAGTTATTTAAACTATATACAGTTAAAATAATACTTTTTTTTTACTAATTATGATAGTTTCGCTTGGATTAAGGTTTTATGCAGCGCGAGAATTTAATTGAGAGTGCATTGCACTTCTGCGCATATAAATGATATTGTTTTGTTAATTTGAAATGGACTACGAGAAAATAAAATACAAGCACTAAACCGAATTAAATGTAATTTCTTGAGAAATAGCCCGAAAATTAAAAGAATAACATTCCAAGTAAATAAAGAAACATTTTTAGCAAAAAATGTAACCGACTTCAACACTCAAAAGTGAGACTTGTTGAAGTCGGTACCATGATAGTTCAGAAGTAACTAATGTTAAAATATTGTGAGCATGGTACCGACTTTGACAAGTTCACACTTTTGAGCGTTGAAGTCAGTTCCATTTTTTGGTAAATTTTTTTTTCACCCTTTGCTACTCTGGTATCGGTTGGCAGGATCAATTGTCATTGTGTATGTTTACCGAAGTCTCTATCCGCAACCATAATATCATCATTATCATCGATGTATGCGTAGCACTTTTCAGCTATTGGAGTGTAACTCAAAAATCGCATGACCGATTTTTTTTACGTTGTTGGTTAAAAAACACTTGGAATACTACACAATAACTGTTGAGTCACTATACTTATGTGTATCCTGTTAAGGTGAAGAATAGAGCCAATCGGACATCTTTAAAAATTCTTCTACGTAAATATCAACGAAAAAAAATTATTTTTTATCTTTTTACATATTATATTCATAATTTAAAATAATGCCATGGTCAGTATTGTGCGATTTCATGTGAACATACCGTAGTCAATTTTATCGAAACCTGTTATATTTTTCTTTATTTGCAACAAAAATTGTAAATTGTTCCACGTCTTAGTAGTGAAATTCCGTTTTGTATGGATTAATTATATATCATTTTTTTAACAACTTAGTTGCGTAATAGTTAATCTGATTGCTTAAATTAAGAGCCTATTGCATTATTGTTTTGCAGTGTGTCGGTCCTGGTTGTAGTTCATATGTAAGTATCTACATCAATACACGGTATGAACAAAAAAAAAGATTGAAAGAGAACAGAAAAATAAGATTCATAAAATAAAAAGAAAATTAGAATGGATTATCGCCATCAATCAAATATACTACAGATACACAGTCTCTAAAAAAATCAAACTTCAAAAGTGTCCCATAGCCAGTGTTTACTTATACCTCTCCAGTTAATATAAAATTAGTCCATAAGCGCATATTGTTTCATTTTAATAATAAACCTAAGCACCCTAGCAATAATGTCGTAAAACATTTGTAAGAGTTTTTTATCTATTACTTTTTGGATTCTCACTTCGGCATCGCATCGGGTCACACGATTGGCCGTACATTTATAAAATATATAACATATTAATATTAATATAAAATTATAATAATGTAACGTTACCATGTAATGTATCCATAAGACATAGTAACATGTAAAAAAGAATACGCTTATCCTAAAAACGGGCAAATGATGGCTGAGAAAGCAACATTGCGAGAGCGAGAAGTAAGATACGCGCGGGACTTTTGTTTGTTTTTGGGCAGAGCATACAGGTTTAACAGTAGACCGCGGCCTCTCCCCTTTTCTGTATTCTGTGGTAAATACTATGACATAAGCTTGAAATATTTTAATAATAATGGTTTTACATATTACAGTGCAGCGGCGCTGGATGTCAAGCTATGGTAAGGGAAAAAAATAATTCTTTATTGACCTATGTTATTAAAAAGTACTCGGTTTTTCGTTATTATTGTCAATCTCATTGAACGCGAGCATGGCCCTGTCCATTACTCGTTGTGCGTGTTTTGGCACGTCTATCCATCATCATCATCATCACCACATCAGCAATAATACGTCCACTGCTGAACATATGTCTCTCCCCTTTGATCTCAACGAGAACCGGTCTGAAGCGGCTTACCAATCTATAGTTAGTTCCGTATGTGTAAATTGGCAAGACATTGAACACTTAAGAATTTTATTTTATTTATTTATTAACATTCACACAAGATCTTCAGGTCCCAAACTAGGCAGAGCCTGTACTATGGTATCCTGATGACTGATATATATACTTATATACAAATACACACCCGGACACAGGTCAAACAGACATGTTCATACACAATATGTTTGACCTGTCCGGGAATCGAACCCGGGACCAGCGGCTCAGAAGGCAGAGTGCTACCAACTGCGCCAACCGGTTAGTCAACTTAAGAATGACAATATAGTTTTCTTTTTTCATCATTTTTCAGTGTATCGGAGAAAAGTGCACATCTATGGTAAAACTTTATTACTTAAATATTTATTCCTGAAATTATGAAAGTTTACTGAGTTTTTTACGGAGGGTATGAATTTGTTTGGTATTAAGCTACTGTAAAGGTACTAATTACGACTGCTGTAGATAAAGTCTATTTCACAAAAGAAGTCTCACGGGAGTGGCGGTAGTTTCTTTGCTAAAAGATTAAAGCGCTATCGTTATACGTGATGTTCCAGTTAGTTCCACCGATTGCCGCGGGACTCCTTTTGTGAAACGCACTTTACAGTTATCTTCAATTGTAATTTTACTTCAAGCTGAGCTTCGATGAAGGTAGCTTCTTCGAAGATAGTTGAAGAACGAACAACCAACTTACTGCTACTATAAATACTGCATAATGATGGTATAAAAATACATTGCGTTCAGAAAACGGCGATGACATGCAAACAGAAACTGTTTCAGCATCAACTTAGATAGGTGCGACAATATGTATGTTTATATCTATATTAATAATAATTATTAACCGTTTGGGACGTTTCGAAAAGGTTCGAGACATTGGGCCCGTGGGGACCTGGAACACATCGGAATTTCCAAAACTAATCAGAGCGTTTGACCGATGCGGCGCGTGACCAAAATGCTGGCACATATTTGGCTCAACGAATCAGCATTGTAATTCAACATGGCAATGCTGCGAGCATTCTGGGCATGCTGCCAGCCGGTAGCGGGTTAGAGCATTTGAGTTATCTATGGGCTACCAATAGCTAGTGAATTGCTCAAATGTTATTGTAGTAGCTGCGGTATTGTAATTATTTATTAGTGTTTTATTTTAAAAAGGGCATCTGCCAGTTTAAAAATATATCTATATTTGTGTATATTTATATTTAAATCTATATATACACATAAGACTATTGTATTGAGCCAAACTTGTAAATCTTTGTAATACAATAAACGCTCTAACATTTTTCCAAGTTAAAACGTTTACTGTCTATTGTAAAAAAGGTTTTTATGTATACGCTTGCTTTGCTTCGCCTTTTTTAATAGGATTGAATGTAAATGTAGGAGCGACCGCGGCGCCTCAATGCATATTATTGTGTCATGGATCACACAGACGGGATGCATTATTATTTATTATTTATTTATTTACACTTTCACAACACCTTCACAGTAAAAAACCAATACAAATGCTGTGAGTTTAAAAACACTTAGTACCTATTCTATACTTAGATAATAATATTAAAAAAATGTATTAAAGACGAAAAGACGACGAGCTAAGGATACATTAGTAGTAATTTTTCTCAACACTTTGACTAGCTACTTCCATGAATTTCGTCATAGTACATGCAAAAATATCATTATGTAAGTGTTTATGACAAGTACAACTGTTGTTGCCACGAAACAATATATTTTAAAGTCTTGTTAATTCTTGCTGTAATAATAAAGTTTCAACTCTATTATGTTTTTAATAAATGCTAAAATCAGCGAGAGAAACATAAGTAACAAGTTTTATATATTCTCTGCCGGCGGCGTGGCGGCGTGTTTGAAACGAAGTTCCAACCACTAACGTACGATGTGGGTTTGCATAAAACAAAACAATCGTCCATCTGTCAGCTCAGAATCGGTGGCGGAGTGATGAAACCTCGATGAGATATGGGGATCAAATGTCCATGCTATATGCAGTATTATTAGATAATTACTTATTAGAAATACATAATAACAAATAAGGTACATATATCAATAAAATAATCTTACTTAAAATAAAAACCTTAAAAATTTAATAAAAACTAAATTAAATCTAAAACGGGCCCCTGCGGCATTGTGCCCAAGACGCTGGCAGCGTTCTCTTTTTGTTTTGCTAATTAGATAATTATATGCCATCTCAAAAGCATTAAATCTATTCACGAATAATAAAACTATTACAGTTTTATCAATCATCTAAGAACTTACGTCAACTAATAAAGTAGACGGAAGATTTAATGCACCTACTTTGTGAATGTATAAAACACAGGAGTTACTCACGTAATAAGTCAGAGGGTTCCGACTTAATAACAAAATTAATAGCACCTACTTTGCTTTATTGGTTGCAATAAATAGATGACAGATATAACTCTTTCTTGCATCACCACGACATAGCTTATTAATTAATTACAGTACAACAATTTTATATGATTTATGTTTATATGTACCTATATATATGTATTATTTCTATATAATATCGCGTATTTTAGGCAATCTATTATCCCACAATTCTATCAAATTATTTACGTAGATTACCCACATCTTTCTCTGAAAACCTTTTCCATCTTATATTTTCTGGAAGATATCGCTTTCAGCGATAAGGCCACTCCCTGTACTATATGCTTTTAAATTCAAGTAACTTTTTGTTTGATTTTTGACAAATGACAATTTTGACAAAAAAACCAACCCACTTGTGCTGTTCTTTAATGAAATTCTACCAGTTTGTTTTTTTAAAGCTTATAAGGTTTCTTTTATGCTGTATTTATCACTATACAGATATAGATATACTAATAGCGTTTGACCACTATCTCACTTGATGGTTAGTGAAAATGTGGTCGAAGATGTTATCACGCTAGACCTAGAATGCTCACTGTATAAGTTTACGTTTGACCGCTATCTCACCTAATGTTAAGTGACGATGCGGCCTAAAGTGTAGCACGCAAACTTAGAAGGTTCACCTATTGACTCACTAATTGAAGACTCCGGGATTGTAGGTTCCTATCGGGAAACACAGACTCAGGCAGTGAGTTCCACTCCATGGGTATATATTACAGGATCTAAAGTAACTTTTGGATACTGTTTTGTATCCCGTCTGTATTGACCTCGTTCCGATAAGTGCTTTGCATTTCTCACCGAAGTGTTCACCATTGCATTGTTTCACACAATATGCATGAGAGTATGTACCTACAACATGTTTGTTTATGCACATTGTGCATACTAAATAGAGTTTTATTGAATTTCAGTGCGATGGAATGTCTTGTGACGCAAGAGTGAGTACTTTTTTTTGTTTTTACGCAAGTTATTCTTGCACTGATCATCACAGGTCTACATCTCTCACAGGTTTACTCCATCACAGGTTTCCGTCAGTAGTATCTCAAGAGTATAATTAAGTCATGATAAGATGACTTTTGTATCCTAACAATTATTGTCTATGATAACTTACATTTAGAAATGTACATAAAAACTACTTCTACTAATATTATAAATGCGAAAGTTTGTGTATATGTGTAAGTGTGTATGTGTATATATTTGTTACTTTTTCATGCTCAAACGGCTACACCGATTTCGATGAAATTTGGTATGGAGATAGTTTTTTTTTTTTTTAGACCGGTGCCGTGGTGGTACCGGCCTAGAATAGTACTCCCCCATCTCTTCTCGTGGGTGCCGTAAGAGTCGGCTAAGGGATAACGTACCAGGAGGTGGGCAGCAGCGCCTTCTCAGGATTGGAAATCATACTGCGCTCGCCAACCCGCATGCCAAGCGTGGCGAGTATTGGCAAATCCCCCCTACATGGGAGAGGCATATGTCCAGCAGTGGACGCAAATGGCTGAGAGAATCGTAGACCGCATCATCACTTAACATCAGGTGAGATAGTGGTCAAACGCCTGCCTATTGTGAATAAAAAAAAAACAAAAAAAAAAAACAATAAATTATGGTATTTCTAGCTATGGTCGAACTTACAAAACATACCTACAAAATATCTACAACTTGCAGCTAAGACTACTAAAAACTATAGTTCCACTCAAAGTCAAATTTAGACATAAAGATAATTATGAAAAGTTATTTCAATACTGTAAAGTTATGGATGTTTGTAACAAGGTAAAATTCGCTGTTGTGTCCGAAAATTTTAAAAACATAAGAAACTTAAAAGTTACGAGTAGGACAAATAATTTGCGTAGTTTGCCACACTCACCTTTGTTTTGTATACCAAACTATAGAAATGAGTATGGGAGGGGGGGAGGGGGGGGGGGGGGGACGACGACATGCTACTTACCTCAATCACTAAATAGTTTACCAAAATCACTAGTAGATAAGATTTATGGAAAAAAATCTAAGCAAGTTAAAAATCTTCTTAAGAAATATTATTTAATAGATAAGCATAAAAAAGAACGATTGGGGGATGCATGTCCCGACCATTCTCAAAACAAGCGGCTATAAGGTCCTAATTAGCATATTTCTGATAACTTGCATGCTCCACAATCCTTAATTATAGGATTTTACATGTAAGAAATGTACCTATATTATATTTTTTTTTAATCCTGGATTAACACATAGGCTACTTCTATCCCGGAAAAAAGTATTCTTCCCGTGGGATAATTGAGGTAGCGGGAAAACTGTAATCCACGCGGGTGAAACCGGGGGGCGCTACTTATTATGCACGGAATGACAATAGAACATTTATTTCAATTTATTTATTATATATTTATTTTACAAATATGTTCGCCATAAATTGTATTCCATATCACACCACCATCACCTTTCTATCATCGGTCGACTCGAAGTACGGAAATTCGCCATCGCTATATGGTAGATATACCACCTATACGCACGAAGCGTTTGCTTCCACTTTCTTAATGCGTACTGCCAAGGAATGGAACTCGTTGCCCGAGTCTGTGTTTCCCGATATGTACAATCCTGGAGTCTTCAAGTCGTGAGTGAATAGGTACCTTCTAGTTTTGCGTGTTAAGTCCTAGACAACGTCATAACTTAACATCAGGTGAGGCAGTTGTCAAACGCAAACTTATAAAATGTAAAAAAAAAAAAAAAATTGATTGGGTTAAGCAATTCATGTTAAATTTGACCTCACATTTCTTGCAGTGTTCCGGACAACATTGCGATGCTCAAGTAAGTCAGTAGTCTAACTAACTAAGTATATAAGTGCTTGTGACCAATGATGTTTTACTAAAGATGACGTATATTCATACTGAGCGGTGCTCAGATTTTGTTCCTTTACGACATAAACATGCTTACTGCGACAGATAATACGGTACAAATAAAATAGAAAAGGATAGCTATATGTTTAGACTTGCGCTTGAAATACGCGTCACAATGAAAATTACTACAATTGACTTAATTTTGCCGCCTCCGTTTCCGCGCGCTTGTGCGACAACTGCCACATATAAACATATAATATCATTGCTTGTGACGAGTATTTCGTGCCGTGACGTCATTAAACTGAGACCCAACCAGCGCCGGTTTAAAACCTAGTATATGCTGAGTTGGGAACCAAATTATGACATACAACATATCATATGACGTTATCTTCCTTTTTGTCCACAATAATAAAAATTATTGTGTTTTACTTTACCTGTGTGTCATGTCATAAATAAACGTATTTTCTATCTTTCTTATTTCAATTTAAATACAATACAATACAAATATATTTATTTGACATAACAATAGGTCTAACAATACATGAACCCATTGGCTCCAAACTAGTTTTCACTGTGTTTTGGAGCCGAAGGCCTCTCCCTTAATATAGTACATATAATTGTGTCTAAAACGCTCAGAATGGCTACATAGCTATTGAAAAACAATAATTAATAAAAACATGTGTGTGTGTGTGTGTGTGTGTGTGTGTGTGTGTGTGTGTGTGTTTGTGTGTGTGTGTGTGTGTGTGTGTGTGTGTGTGTGTGTGTGTGCGCGTGCTCGAGGGTGTGTTTATTTGCGTGCTTGGTTATGTATATGTGTGTAAATATATATAGCAAATAGGATGTGCACTATCCTATTACATTATTAATGATACTTCTTACTCAATCAAGCCAGAAGGATTCAACGGAGCTGCTCTGAATTTGCGTACCAAACACTCTATGCGCATTATAATGACGAAAGTTAATGTATGTGTTTGCTACCTTGTCACGCATTAGGGGCTAGATGGATTTAAATGATATTTAGAATTTACTTTACCTACACATATTTTGAATCGGGATAAAATGTATCATCACATTTTATCCGGATCCAAAATATGATTAACTATATATATAATAACTAGTTTGGTATGGAGATAGATTAAACCTTGGGTATCAATTCTACTAACACATTGCTCATAGATTGTTAATGAATTGTCGTTTTTGCTAGTTTTGCTATTGTACTTGGAGTATAATTGAAATGGATATACAGATGTCATTTCTACCGCAATGCAATTATATACAATGCAAACGAGATGCAATTAATATTTTAGCGGAATACCAGTTTATATCTGATTACGTTTCTTTTACTATTTATTGCATTGCTTATGAATTAATTGTCCGAATAAATAGGAGAATTGGCAGCCTGGATTAACACATAGGCTACTTTTATCCCGGAAAAAAGTATAGTTCCCGTATATAATTGGGGTAGCGGGAAAACCGTAATCCACGCGGGTGAAACCGCGGGGCACTACTAGTCAAAATAAAGTGGCAAATATATATAAGTGCTTGTTTATTTCAGTGTAAGCGGTTCTCATGCTACAATACTGTGAATGGGGCTATGAAGAGTGGTGGGGGTGAATGGAGTCAATGGTATCCTCAATATGGCGCTGGAAACCCATCCAAGGGGAACGGAAAACAGAACCGGGGTCAAGCCGACTATGGGGGTCAGGCTGACTATGGGGGTCAAGGTGATTATGGGGGTCAACCAGGTTTTGGGCGCCAAGACGATATGTACGCGTATGAGAAAAATGGAATGAATGATCCATTCATGCAAGGGCTTGGGGGTTAAACAAAATATAATTTTATTTTTTTAAATTGACTTCGAATTTCTCATTTATTTTAAAGAAACTTAAATCCTACTAATATTATAAATGCGAAAGTTTGTGTGTATGTGTGATTGTTTGTTACTTCTTCACGCTCTTACCGCTACACTGATTTCGATGAAATTTGGTATAGAGATAGATTATACCCTGGATTAACACATATGCTTATTTTAATTATCACCATCATCACCGTTATTCATCACCACGCGGGTAAAACCACGGGGCGCAGATTGTATACTATAACTTGTTATGTTACTATTGGTTAAAAAACTTACTGCCTTTTTTGCAATTTGTATAAATCGAAAGTACTGTTTTCAAAGCAAAAGGCCTACAGGATGTTAAGTGGTAACCTCGGTCTATAGACAGGTACAATTCGTAAAAAACTGCACTGCGCCCGTCGCCCTGTCACATAAAGTTGGTAAGTTTCATGTGCCTGTAATTTCACTGGAAACCATACCCTTCAAACCGGACTGGCGATAGGATAGATACATAATTATAGTGGCAGTACTTCCCCGGGCAAAGTCTCACAAAGAATGCTACACTCCTTTTTGAAGCCTGTTAAAGATCTACCTGGAAGCATTTTTTAATAGGTTTCACCACTATCAATGTAATGGTCAGTGACAATGTGGTTGAAGATGCAATCTCACTAAACGAAATAACTCGTTGAAGTCGACACCATGATAGTGCAAAAGTTACTGCATATTATCAAAATACTGTGCTCATGGTACCGACTTCACACACACAAGTTACAAGTCGCAAGTTATTTCACACCTTTGAGTGTTGAAGTCAGTCCCATTTTTTGGGTAATTTTTTTTTCACCCTTTTCAGTGACCTTTGCTACTCACGGGATCAATTGTCGTTGTGTATGTTCACCGATGGCTTCACCTGTAACTATAATGTCGTCGAGGTATTTGTCGAGCATTGTTCGGTTGTCGAGGAGTAACTCAAAAACAGCTTTACCGATTTTGATGAAATTTAAATGGAATTATCTCGGAATATGTGTGTAATAAGTGCATTCTATAAAAAATAAAGAATTATCAAAATCGGTTCATAAGCCACGAAATTATCGGCGAACACAGATATAAAAATATATACGGTTGAATTGGATAATCTCTTTTTTTGTAGTCGGTTAAAAATTGGCGAAGAATTTTATGTATGCTTTGATATCTCTCTCACTAATCAGGTAATCAGGTTATGATACATTTTAACAAAAGGACTAATGGTACTCGTAGGTCGAACGGTAGGTTTTTTGGCTGAAAAATATTTTGAAAAGCTTTAATAAACTTATTTTCATATTCAAACTTTTGACGTGATAACGATTTATAAATTGATGAATGCCAAAATGAAAAATAGTAACGTTCCGTGTAGCGTTCCGTGTAGCGTTCCGTTTCCGTTTCCGTCAAAAGTCAAAAGTCAAAAATGTCAAATGTCAAATGTCAAATGTCAAATGTCAAATGTCAAATGTCAAATGTCAAATGTCAAATGTCAAATGTCAAATGTCAAATGTCAAATGTCAAATGTCAAATGTCAAATGTCAAATGTCAAATGTCAAATGTCAAATGTCAAATGTCAAATGTCAAATGTCAAATGTCAAATGTCAAAAGTCAAAAGTCAAAAGTCAAAAGTCAAAAGTCAAAAGTCAAATGTCCAAAGTCCAAAGTCCAAAGTCCAAAGTCCAAAGTCCAAAGTCCAAAGTCCAAAGTCCAAAGTCCAAAGTCCAAAGTCCAAAGTCCAAAGTCAAAAGTCAAAAGTCAAAAGTCAAAAGTCAAAAGTCAAAAGTCAAAAGTCAAAAGTCAAAAGTCAAAAGTCAAAAGTCAAAAGTCAAAAGTCTAAGGTCAAAAGTCAAGTCAAAAGTCAAAAGTCAAAAGTCAAAAGTCAAAAGTCAAAAGTCAAAAGTCAAAAGTCAAAAGTCAAAAGTCAAAAGTCAAAAGTCAAGTCAAAAGTCAAAAGTCAAATGTCAAATGTCAAATGTCAAATGTCAAATGTCAAATGTCAAATGTCAAATGTCAAATGTCAAATGTCAAATGTCAAATGTCAAATGTCAAATGTCAAATGTCAAATGTCAAATGTCAAATGTCAAATGTCAAATGTCAAATGTCAAATGTCAAATGTCAAATGTCAAATGTCAAATGTCAAATGTCAAATGTCAAATGTCAAATGTCAAATGTCAAATGTCAAATGTCAAATGTCAAATGTCAAATGTCAAATGTCAAATGTCAAATGTCAAATGTCAAATGTCAAATGTCAAATGTCAAATGTCAAATGTCAAATGTCAAATGTCAAATGTCAATGTCAATGTCAATGTCAAAGTCATACATGATTATGTCGTTATCACGTAAATCTATCGTCCGTAAACCGACTTTACAGACAACCAATTTTTTTCTTTGGGGACAGCCCACAAATTTTTTTTATATATATATTTCATATTAAAGCACACTATCTTCTTAAATCAAATCAAATCAAATCTTACTTTCGTCCATTCTCTATACATGAGCAAACCATCTTAACATACTTTTCTCATTCTAAGTTTGTACTACATGTTCGTTTACAACATTCCCTTAACACACTATTTTTTACCCTGTTACTCAGTTTCACTCCAATCATACTTCTAAGAGCTCTTATTTAAAGAAAGAAGTCACATTTATTCAAAACACTCACAACACACATTACACAAGAGATACACAGAAGGACAAGAAAGAGGTACTCATAGAAAGAGAACAAAATAGGAAACTGAAAAAAAACCATTTATACTGCTTTCAATCTGCTTTTATGCTTTTTCTGTCACAATCAACTTTCACTACCATACATTAGTATTGGAACCAAAACTCATCTAAGCATAGCCAAGTGTGCCTTTCTGGACACCTGCTGGTTCTTCTCTCAGCCATGTGCGTCCACTGCTGGACGTATGCCTCCCCCATATAGGAGGGATTTGCCAATACTCGCCACGCTTGGCAGGCGGGTTGGCGAGCGCAGTATTATTTCCAACCCTCAGAAGGCGCTGCTGCCCACCTTCTGGTAAGTGAACCCTTAGCCGACTCTTACGGCACCCACGGGAAGAGATGGGGGAGTACTATTCTAGGCCGGTACCACCACGGCGCTCATTATGCGCTGGTTATTACCTGCTGGTTATTCATAGGAAACATTTATTAAAAATAATTAATCTAATATTCACAATAATGATTCTCACGGCATCGCGACTCAAGGCTTAGTAAGAATATTTGAAAGAAAACGAAACATTATATTTAAGTCAGAGCTTTAATATTTTTGGCGAAAAAACAAGAATACATTTTACAAGCTCGGCTTTACTTCGCGTCGGTAGTATTTTGTTTATTATTTCTCAGAAATAATACGGTATTTATTTAACTGTATTAAAAAAAACTGGGTGAAATTACAAATATATGTTTTGCCTATTAACTTTATTGTCGCTCTAACAAATTGGTACACAATATTTTGCTAAACAATACATCAAACAGATTATGTATCCATCATTTTTGAAATATTGTAACCTAGCGTTTGACCTCTATGAGACGGTCGAAGTTGCTTCGACCGTTCAATATTATTTGTTTTGAAAAGTGTGAGACTATTTCTACTAGATCGTTCCGTCACCGACAAGACCACCGCTTCTCTAGACAAAGTAACATTTTACAAGCGTTGACGCGAATGAAAACCGTTGTATGTTCGTTACGAGCGATAAAATAGGGTGAGGAAACGAGATAGAGCAATATAAAACTACGCATACGAGAACAGGATAGCACGAAAGATATCAAGGCGCTCGATTTGCGCTACTCATTTTCGCCGAGGGGAAGTCATTGGATATATCACTTGAACAAAGAGAACGAACATTCAACGGCTAGAGAACGCGAGTATCGCTATGTAGCGATGCATTTTGTCTAGGCCCGCAAGGCCCGTAGACAATATGGATCGCTTTATAGCTATTCTCTTTCTCTAGTCATTGAATGTTCATTCTCGTTGCGAAGTGAGCGATAAAGTAAGGTGAGGAAACGAGATAGAGCGATATAAAACTACACATACCAGAACAGGATGGGATGAAAGAAATCAAGGTGCTCGATTTGCGCTACTCATTTTCGCTGAAGGGAAAATGTAACGTTAGTCAACAGGTTTCATATTAATTGGATATATCACATAAACAACGGTAACGAACATTCAACGGCTAGAGAAAAAGAATCCTATGAAGTCATGCATCTTGTCTAGGCCCAGCCGCGTGCCATTCACGGCGTTAACAAATATCGGCGAGAACATTTTGCAGGTACTGACGCGCTCCGTGCATGGCGCGCGACGTTGCCAAACCGTTGCGCGTACGTAGCAGAACCGTGAGTGACTGTTGAAGAGGGGAAATTAATAATATTATATCAACATATTATTCACTATTATAAACCATTTCTTTCCGTTTTGCATACGGGCATCATACAAGATACATACGGGCATAGAACGCTGACGATCCATTGCAGCGGGCATAGTGGAGCGTGTCGTGTTGGCTTCCAAACCGGATACGTTCATAACACGGTCATGGTATGGCACGATATAGTAGGTAATATAAGTATAACGCAAAAAAAATCTTACGTAATAATTATGATCATAAAATAATAAAGAAACTGTATTCCTCCAACAAATTGCCCGCAGGTAAAGCTTCCGAACGAACCGTCGCAATTTAGGCTTGTTAATATTTTCTTAATTTGTTTTTCACTTACACATTTCTTATATAATATTGCTTTTGTAAATTATAGAAGATGTAAACAATACAACCGCACAACATAATTATTCGCTAAAGAGCCAGGGGCGAGGAGATTGGAGTCTGTTTATATAATAACTTCAACAAAATTTATTGCAATATTTATTGCAAAAAAAATTTTTAACATGCCTTTCAATTAGCTGCTTCCTCAAAAAATACATTTCTTAGAAATTCTTTGTCTAAAATGTATCATTGGCGATGTAACGAGTCGTCCAATATCGTTATGGTATTTAATTAATTAAAATCTTTTTGTTCAACATTTGAGTGATGTGCCGCCGCTGGCAAAGTATGATTACCTATGGACTCAGCGCTACCACGAATGTTCAGATTTGCAAGGGAACGAAGATTTCTTGGAAACTAGAATAATAAATAAGAAAATATTTATTCTAAAAAAACTATCCTCTGAGATATAAGCTCAGAATGCGGCTAGTATGTAAGCTAAGTGATAAACAAGAAAGTGTATGTGTGTGTATGTTAGTGTGTGTGTGTGTGTGTGCGTGTATGTATGTATGTATGTATGTATGTGTGTGTGTGTGTGTGTATGTATGTGTGTGTGAGTGTGTGAATGTTTATTACTAATCAACGCTGAAATGGCTGTACATATTTGTAAAGAATTTGTTACGAAGATTCTTTAGACTTTGACATAACATACAGGATCATATTTCATTAAACTCTTGTGATATTATAGAGGCGAAAGTTTGTCTGTCGATTTTAGTATGTATGTTTGTTACTACTTCACGTTGAAACGGCTAAACCGATTTGTACGAAATTTGGAACGAAGATAGCTTATATTTTGGAATAACACAAATAGGATTTGTACCGAAAAAGTATAGTTCCCGCAGAAGAACCCGCGGAGCCAGCTACAAAAACGAAAGTTCCTTTGGGATAATTAGATTTTAACGAGGACAAAACTACAGTCATAGTGGACTGGAGAGAGAACCGATGGGAAAACTAATCACATTTTTAATTTGTTAAAGTATATATTTCGGTAGTACTTAATATTATTAAAACAGAAATGTAAAATGGTTAGACAAAAGAAAATAGTCATATTATTATGTAGGCTGGATGGCTAAAATTTAAATCAAATGTTCTTAGAATGTCAAAAAGTTTTTGCTAGAATACGAAACTCTTTGGTAAATGAATGCGGGGCATATATTTAGCGAGCGTGGGATGAATGTAATAAAGAATAATGATGTCTTTTAAAGGTACTTATGGTAGTAGACTTGAGTTTAATTTGTCTGGAGGCGGCCTCTGTATTTCAACCTCCAACGGAAATAGAGAAGTAAAAAAAAATTACGAAAAAATGGAACCGACTTCAACTGTTCGTAAAATTACTTGTCGAAGTCGGTACCGTGAGTTTGGTACCGACTTCAACAAGTTATTTCACACCTTTGAGTGTTGAAGTCGGTTCTATTTTTTGGTCAATTTTTTTTCCACCATTTTTAGAGACCTTTACTACTCACGGGATCAATTGTCATTGTGAATGTTCACCGATTTCTTCACCCGCAATTAAGAAGTCGTCCAAGTAGACGTAACACTATTGCTTGCACTTTTCAGTTAATTCAGTGAAACTCAAATACCGCTTATCTAATTTTGATGTAATTTTAATGGGACCACCTCGAAAGTATAGTCTAAAAAAAGAATTTTTAGAATCGGTCTAAAAATGGGGAAGAAATATGTGAACATACAAGAAAAAAAGAAAAAGCAAGAGGAACATATAACCTCCTCTTTTTTGAAGTCGTTTAAAAAAGAGATGAGTATGTCAAACTGACCTGAAATATAAAAAGGTTATATATATATTGAAGCAATGTCAAGTATAAAATGGTTATAAAGATTGAAGCAATGTCAAGTATTTCGGCGGGTCATATTTTAAAAGGATTCTCTCTGATATCATTTTTAACAATGTAGAATAAGCCCACGTTTTTTGTAACTTTGCGTAGTCGAAATTTCGCATTTTGTGAACGACAATGGTTATTCGGAACACATTTTTCGTGCTTTTCGAAGAACACATTTTTCAAATATCAAAATTGATTGTTTTGGTTATTATTTTTTCCATACATAATAGCTTAATGTGATAATGAAAATTGACATCAATAAGAGCATATTGGAGTTGGTTTGTGTTGAGTATTTGGGCCTGTGCACACGAGCTCCCTCTTCAGATTTTTCAAAAACTAGCAAAGCGTAACCAAAACGCATATTCACGTCACAATATTGAATTTTGGCTCAACGAATAAGCATTGCGATTCAACGGGGCAGTGCTGCTTTTACACTGGGTACGCTGTCGAGTGATATTCATATTCATATTGGCGTAGTTGGTAGCACTCTGCTTTCTGAGCCGCTGGTCCCGGGTTCGATTCCCGGACAGGTCAAACATTTGTGTGTATGAACATGTCTGTTTGACATGTGTCTGGGTGTATATATATATATATAAGTATATATCAGTCATCAGGTTACCATAGCACAGGCTCTGCCTAGTTTGGGAGCTGAAGACCTTGTGTGAATGTTGTCCCTTATTATTATTATTACTAGAGTGTTTGTGGCCTAGCACTTCAAGATAGGGGCCCTTTCCCGATCTAAAAAACGCCTCAAGCAATTAATGGACAATTGCTTGACGCGTTTAGATCGGGAAAGGGGTGAAGCTGAACCTCACCCAATCTCACGTTTGGTCTTAACAATTTATCATCTAATTATTCTCTGCTAAAGATATTGAAAAATTGCAAGAAAACTGGTTTAAATTAAGTAAAAATGTTTCTCCACTTAAATATGTTCAATCTTATCTTCTAAGGATCCAATGCAAAGACTTTGCTAAGTCTTACTTTCATGTAACTATACTGGACATTACCACCCCCATTGATTTCCAGAAGGAGCGGTTGGAAGCGGCCCGCATCCAGCCCTTGCCTGCGATCTTAGTTAGTTCGTCTGTCCACCTAGTTGGTGGCCGTCCTAAATGTGCTTGCCAGTCCATGGCGTCCATTCGAGAACCTATTGACCCCAACGAGCATGCGTTTTTCGAGCTATGTGCTCTGCTCACAGCCTCTTCAACTTTTTGTAATTGAATTTCTAGTGAATATATAGATACGTACCAGAAGGTGGGCTGCAGCGCCTTTTGAGGGTCGGAAATCATACTGCGCTCGCCAACCCGCCTGCCAAGCGTGGCAAGAATTGGCAAATCCCCCCTATATGGGGGAGGCATATGTCCAGCAGTGGATGTGTAATTGCTGAGAAGAAGAAGAAGAAGATATAGATACACTAGTAGCGCCCCGCGGTTTTACCCGCGTGGTGATAAAAAACGGCGAGCATGGTGATGATAATAATAAGCCTATGTGTTAATAAGAGTATAAGCTATCTTCATACCAAATTTCATTGAAATCGGTGTAACCGTTTCGACGTGAAGAAGTATAGTTACTTCTTCATACAAACACACAAACTTTCGCATTTTTAATATTAGTAGGATAAACGTAGTAGCTTATTGGCTTCTAGGCATTTTGAGGAAAAGAAAAAGCTTGCGCTTTTAAGTACGTAAATTACGCGAACGGCGAGTATAAAATTGAAGAGGGTCTTCATATAAACCCTAAATCGGTCTTCATGGATCAGTAATCAGTAACACTGACTGTAGATCCGCAACTCCGGGTTCGAATCCCGTCTGGGGTGAACATTTCTGTGATGAGCATAGATGTTTGTTCTCGGGTATTGGATGTTTGTGTGATTTGATTGTGTGTGCGTACCTCCCGCGACACAGGGTATTCTAGTGCGAGTATGTGAGTGTGAACGCGTTTGTTTGTTGAACTGTAACAATTTTTGATTGGAAATTCTCGTAAGTTTGACACATTATTATATATATGTTGTACGCTGCCAGATCGCGGCGACCACGCCGCGATCTGGCAGCGTAAACACACCTGAGGATGAGCATCGGACATGCTCGAAACCTAGGTCAAAACTTCGACTATAAATGTGAGTAAAGCCGGATACCACATATATATAAGAACTGTAACAATCTCAAACTAGTCCGTTGGCGTATTTCGCGTATTTACTTCCTACTTAATTAATAGATTTTCAAATCGGTAAACAATTGCACAACCAATTTTTATATTCTTTTTTGAAACACGTTAGTACTGATGGGGATGGTTAGATAAATATAATACTAAGGACCAATACCGGCCATAAGCCTGCTTACGATGAATTGTTTGAAAGTTGGTGTTATACTTACTACTACTTACTCCGTTGGCGCAACGACCCAAAGTGAGTGTTGGCCTCCGATACAAGAAAGCGCCATCGTTGTCGATCCTGCGCCGCTTCCTGCCAGTTGACCGCTCGCAGCTCGCGCAGGTCTGTCTCGACGGCGTCATTCCAGCGGTGTTATGATTTCATTGAATTCGGTGAAGTTTTATTATATAAAAGTTTATATAAAATTTTACTATATTATTTTGTTTGTTCAAGCTTTGGCGCCAGTTCGACAAGACGTTCGTTTCGTTTGGATTCCTCGAAACTAGTTCTAAAGTAGTACAAACAAAGAACTAGAAGTAAATTTAATTATAAAACGTTCCAAGACTTTCTACAAATCCGAAATTAGACTTTTGAAGGAGTTTCGCTCAAATTAAACTAGAAATAAGACGTGTTTCTCTTTGGTAAGAACTATATGTTTATAACAAACGAACATCCTCATCTTTTTAGGGCTTAATTTTTCACTATGCGTCAAAGTTTTGTTTATAAAACAAAAAACAATGGTAATTCTGTTATTCCCTCAAACTATATAAAATTCTATTAATATCCGGAAAATATCTAATTTCTAAAAAATAAAAACGTGTTTTTTTTAAATTTAATGAAGCTTGTGTTTGACAGCTGTTTCACCTGATGTTAAGTGATGACGTTGTCTAGGATGTAGCTCGCAAGACTAGAAGGTACCTATTCACTTATAACTTAAAGAGTCCCGAATTGTATCTATCGGGAAACATAGACTCTGGCAGCAATTTCTATTCCTTGGCGCTACGCATTAAGAAAGTGGAAGCAAAGCGCTTCGCACGTATAGGTGGAATATTCTAAAAATATTATAAATGCAAATATTTGTGAGTATGGATATATGGATGTATGGATGTATGTTTGTTACTCTTTCACGCTTATATGGCTGCATGGATTTGTATGAAATTTGGTATAGAGATAGCTTAGACCCTGGAATTAACACATAAGCTTATTTTCATCATCACCATAGTCATCTTTTTTCATCACCAAGCGGGTAATACAGATTTGGATGAAATATGGTATGTAGATATATCAGGTCCCGGAATAACACATAGGCTACTTATCATCATCATCATCATCATCATCATCACGCGGGTAAAACCGCGGGGCGTAGCTAGTCTACTATATAGCGATGGTGCATTGCCGCAACGTCGAGTCGAACGATGATAGAAAGGAGATAGAGGAATAAAAATATTACTAAATACATGCGCAAAAAGAAGTATAAAATACAAATAACGGAATAAAAATTACTGTCAGCAGGTAAAGTTTCAAAAAAGCTGGCAACATTACCCTATTAAATAGCCAAACTAACTATAAATTGACTATTGTATGTATTGCTTCCAGGCTGTTTGGCCGTGGTCTAAGTGAAACTTGTGTTCCAGACGTTTCGTCGATCACTGCGGTCGACATCTTCAGTGGTTCAGGTCCGAGCGGCGACAAGAGCGTAGAATTCACTTAGACCACGGCCAAACTGCCCAGAAGCAATACGTACAACATGCAACGCCGGCCGTGAAAGCCTTAGAGTTTACATATAAATTGACTATTTCTAAGTTAAACCCTTTTTTCCGATAACAAAGGGTTTCAGTTACTCAATCAATTTGATAAAATTATAATGATTAATTTATCAAATGGATAGAGCATCGCAGGCGGAAGTCAAAAGGTGACATTTCAAATGTTAAGTTTATATAAACTTTGGGAAAGTCACTTATAACTGTTTAAAGTTATTAAATTTGAACCGTTTGTGCCCAACTTTAACCTCTGCTCTTTACTTTGATTTTCACGTCTATAAGCAGTGGCGGATCCAGAGAGGGGGCTAAGAGGTTTAATCACGGTTTAATCAATAATAATTTTCATTATTATTTAAGACCGATGTGTACACGGTCAAACAGTAAAGTTATCTGAACCTGAATCATTTATGTTCAAATATTTGAAGGAAAAAATTCGGCTGCTAGTGGGACTTGAACCCACGACTACTGAATACCGTCCTGTCGCTCTGTCCAACTAAGCTACTTCTTTTTCCTTCAAATATTTGAACATAAGTTCTTCCTAGCATATGGTTAATGCGATACACAATAAAAACTCTGAATCATTTAATCTTAATTTATCAAAACGTTGAAAATGTATCAAAGCTGAGTAGTGGAAGTCAGTTTGAATAAGGTTTTAGCTACGTAATATGGGTTTCCTTGTATGACATTTTATCTCTACAGCGGAAATGGAAATGGGCTGGTCATGTGCCAAGATATAAAGACAACATATTGACTCAGTGATCGGTGGTATAGTCAGATCCACACGGTGGATCAAGAGAAGAATTCATGAAGAGCAAGATGCCGCCCGCATGCTGATGGGTGGATGAAATAGCAGCAGTAGCAAGCAAGGACTGGATATACTTCTTAAAGTCTGCCCAAAAATATTGATTTCATTGCATTTAATCTAAGCGCTAATCAGTCAATCGAACAATAGAAGAAACAAACTTACACTTTTCCCTTCAAGTCGCGAGTGAATAGGTACCTTCTAGGTTTGCGTGCTAAATCCTAGATAACGTCATCACTTAACATCAGGTGAGACAGTTGTCAACGCAAACTATATATAATAGGTAAAAAAAAAAAAAAAAAAAAAAGTAACTCAAGAATCCTACCCTTGATTGGGTAAAGCAGCAAACCAGAATGCTGAATCCGCCACTGTCTATAAGCATTTCTAAGTTCGGCAGCAGTCAAATATTATAGATATTAGTAATTATCTAATCTTAAGAGCAATTCCAAATTATAATATATAATGCTTTACGTCCAAATCAGCTCTTATGATATGAATTAACATTTATAATTAAAATAGGGGTATATTTTACTTTACAAGAATCTTTTGTAGAATTTTGAGGAATTCAATAAATGAATAAAGCCATATTGAATTCCATGCAAAACTATTACATTGAAGTATACATACTTTTCAAAACTAATTTTATATTTTAAGGTTTGGACCCCTTTCGGTTTGTCTCCGATACAAGCGTTTTCTTCGTTACGAACGCTTTTCCTGCTACGAGCGCTTTCTCCACTACGAGCGTTTCGTCCGTTAGGTTTTATCCATTCCACAAGATCTAAACAATTCTTGTGGAATGGAATAGTTGCTGCAATTTAATATTTTAAATCAATTTCTGTATGAAAAGTAATAAAGTATTTAGACCAGAATAAAAAAAAAAAGAAATACGTATAATAATACGTTTATTTTTTTGTGAAACAAATTTGCCTCTTGTGGGATATGACCTCACGACAGAATACCATCCTGTTGCGTTGCTTTCAGTGCTATTAATAGTTCATGACGCTAAGCTCGCTCTATCTATCTATCTAAGAATCCCTCTGATGTTAGTAAAACTAACAAAGGAATAAATTCGAACGGCTAGGGCTAGCTTAGATGGCAAAGCGACAGGACGGTATTCGATAGTCGTCGGTTCATCATACAAATATTATAAAGGCGAAAGTTTTTATCAATCAATCAAGCAATCAATCAATATTCTTTATTGGGAAAAAATGGTAACAATGTTGTCCTCATTGATAGTTACATCTACATACGTAAATTTACATTGCTTCCGTTACATATGCATTATGTATTCGTACTTGTCTGCAGCCATTGTCCAGCCGCCGAGCCATCAAAAGAAAGTCCTGTTTCCGAACTAAGTTAATAACTTGTATCTCGGATAACAGAGACCTCCCCAGATAGATAGCGGCTAGAAATAGTGCAGGTAGTACGGTAGTAAATCGGCGCACAAGTTACGCATGCACAATTTTGACGAAAGTTTTTATGTATGTATGTTTCCTACAAGATAGTTTAGGCCCTAGATTAACACATAGGCTACTTTCATCAAAATAATTGCTGTTCCCGTGGGATAAGCAAATAATTCAAAAACCTCTATTGCTCCTTAACGCTCAAACGCCTCTACAGATTTCGATGAAATTTCGTATGGAGTTCGGATAGATTAGACCCAGGAATAACACATAGGCTACTTTAATCCCGAAAAAAGCATAGTTCCCGTGGGATAAGCAAATAATTCAAAAACCTCTATTGCTCCTTAACGCTCAAACGCCTCTACAGATTTCGATGAAATTTCGTAAGGAGTTCGGATAGATTAGACCCAGGAATAACACATAGGCTACTTTAATCCCGAAAAAAGCATAGTTCCCGTGGGATAATTGAGGTAGCGAGAAAACCGTAATCCACGCGTATGAAATCGCGGGGCGCGGGGTTTGAAATAAATTCTAATACTTATTAACATGTCGTTGTGAGGAAACACGAAAATAATAAGTTCTCCGCTTACTGCATAATTTACAAAGGCTTTGTTGTTTCGTAATGGTAACCACAAACACAGAGGGCATAAATTATGTTACTTTATGTTTCGGGGAAAATCTCGGCTGTAAATTTGGTATGGCAAAGGTCAAGCTGAGTGCTATACATCAAAGCTTAGTTGTATACTCTGTACAAATAGTATACGGAACGCTCAGGTATGTGTTTGTGTAAAAATTTTTTTACCAAAAGATGGAACCGACTTCGATACTCTATATAATTTGTTATAGTCTTTTTAGATATTCGAGTTGTTTTTTATGCACAACAGACAGGCGTTTGACCACTATATGTAACTGAAAAACAGCTTGTCCGATTTTGATGAAATTTAAATGGGACCACACGGAAAGCTTTAGCTTTCAAATAAAAAAGAACGATCAAAATCGTCGTCGTAAAAAAAAATTGGTTGTCTGTAAAGTCGGTTTACGGAAGATAGATTTACGTGATAACGTCATAATCATTTATGACTTTGACTTTGACTTCGAATTCGACTTTGACTTTGACTTTGATTATTTTATGTAATACAAAACTCAGGTGGAACGTTACGCGGAACGTTACTATTTTTCATGAGTGTTGCTGGTATTCATCAATTTATAAAACGTTATCACGTCAAAAAAAAAACTTACGGGTTGAATTGAGAACTTCCTCCTTTTTGTGAAGTCGGTTAAAAACACAAGACGGACTATACAAATTCTTGGCACCGGGTCTTTGGTAGAAAAGGCGTTAGAGCAATCATCATCTCAGCAATAAGGCGTCTGGACCAATTCCTCACCTATTGCTGTCCACAAGTGGTCAAAAATGGTTAAGATTTGTGAGGAGTCATCACTATCATCATCTCGAGATGTCTAGTACTGGACTTAAGCCTTGTGGCTTAAGACATCCTAACTTTAACTGAGTAACTTTACATTTTCACGTCTATTTTTTTAATTTACACCCCCGTGAAGAAAGTCTATCTTTATAATTTACATTTTTACGTAAGGAAGACCTTACTAATATTATAGATTTGAATATGCGTTTGTTTGTTATGCTTTCACGCTCAAACTGCTGGACCAACTTTGATAAAATTGGTATGGAGGTAGCTGACACCCCGGAATGACACATAGGCTATGATGATGACAATCATCATCATCAATCGCGGGGCACAGCTAGTACATAATAAAACACAATTCGTTTGTCTTGAATTGTCGTCACGCAAGTTTTAAACACTAACAAGGCGTCCACATTCCGGATTTCACTGTAATATAAACAAAGAGAACCGTATTTTTTAAATTCTTAATAGAAAACGGAAAAATCATGTAAGTATTCTCATGCCCCGAGAAAATTCTCAACTTCAAAGGTCAGGAGCTCTGCGATTCGACATCAAAGCCTGAGAACCTTCAAAGATCTGAAAGGATCACCGAAGGCACGATACATTACTTGACCAAACAAGTCACAGATCTGTTTAATCGTTCTAATCTATACAGATTAATTCTTTAGTGTAACACACAGAGAAAATTACAAAATATTGATATTTATAAAACACGGTTTCGCCCGCGTGGATTACGGTTTGACCGCTACCTCAATTATCCCACGGGAACTATGCTTTTTCCGGGATAAAAGTAGCCTATGTTGTTACTATATTGTTTTTGTATGTATTTCTTGTGTCATGTGTGTGTGAGTGTGTTCAATAAATGTGGTTTCTTTCTTTCTCTAACATAATAGGGTGCGTTCGAAAACTACAAACATCACATAAATAAATAAAATAATAGTACTTATGATTCCCAACTTTATAAATAATGAAAATTATTTACGGAATCCACAAAAATATAATCTTAATTTTCATATATAAAGATTACATGAACGGGTTGTCATTTCGTTTTTCGGGAGCAAGGCTGGTTCTGCCATCCTCCTTTCTCTTCACCCTTATTATATTAACGTTAAAATTCTAATTTGTATAACTCTTCACAAAACTATCTCAAATATTAAAGTTGTATGTGACAAAATAATCGAATTAATATGTTGTCATTCATAAGCGTCATACTAATTTAAACTTTATCGTAACTTTATAAAAGCTATTTTATTTTACACTATTACCTACTTAGTTTGATTGAACAATCGAATTACTACCAGTAGAAATTATAAAAATAACATATTTTTTTTATGAACTAAAATATAGTCGCGTAGTATGACGAATCCAGTACGTTAACCTATTGCCTATCTCTGTCGTACATGGTTTAAGAGAGCATAATATTCAAAGCAAATATATTGCATCACGCTTGCACACAGGTCATTGACATAACGTAGTATAGGATTAATTTGAGCATCCATAACGCTGGGCTGCGTTCAGGAGCGGCTTCGGCCAAATATTGATCGACCAATATTTGATCAATGTCTCACGAACGGCTACACCATAGCATGTCACAGAAGAAGAAGAAGTCACTTACATTGATCATAGATCACGTGATAGTTACCACTGAATATGTCACTTTTGACAGCCGATTAAGATTTGATCGATTCTAGAGGTAGAAAGATTATGGTCTAGTCGACCATAATTTGGTCTGACAGGTTGACGTGAACGGTCATGATCAAATATTGGGTGGAGCAAATAATGCTCTAATTGAGCTCGTGAACGCCGCATATACGGCGCATATATGTCAGTGCAAGATATTGTTTGGCCGAAGCCGCTCCTGAACGCAGCCATGAATAAGCGTGTGATTAGGTATACACCACTGCAATCACGTTGGTTAGCTTAACATTCAAGATAATTGATCTGGTATCACAAGAGCTCGAGATTGGCATCACTTTTATTGTTTGTTAAACTCATCTAGTCAGTAGATTATTATCTGGATTGGTTCTTTTTTTTTAAAAGCTTATCTTTGACCGGTGTAGCATGAAAACTTAGAAGGTACCTATTCACTCGCGATTTGAAGACTCCGGGGTTGTTGACCTATCGGGACACAGACTTATGAAGCTAATGTTTAACTTTTCCACTATAGTAAACTAAATCCCACTAATATTATAAAGGCGAAAGTTTGTGTGTATGTGACTGTGGATGTGTATGTTTGTTACTTCTTCACACTCAAACCGCTGCACCGATTTCGATGAAATTTGGTATGCAGATACCTAGGTTAACACATATGCTACTATTGATCCCGAATGAGAACATCAATATATACCGTACAGTCAAAAGGCTGTACCGATTTCGATGAAATTTGGTAGTAGAGATAAGTTAGGCCCTGGAATAACACATAAACTACTTTTATCTCGAAAAAGTATAATTCCCGAGGGTTAATTTAGGTAGCGGGAAAACCGTAATCCACGCGGGTGAAACCGCGGGGCGCGTATATTATATACGGCTAGTACCATCTTCTCGTGCCCTTGAATACTCATGCGACTAGTGGAATGAATGGCATGTCTTGTATATTTGGATATACAAAATACATGTCATGAGACACTGAGACATGGAGAGGTTGAGCAAGGCCGAAGAAAATGGACTACGTGCTGAATGATATTATGTTTATGAAAGGTGTTAGCACTTAGATAACTAGTGATATAATAGGGTATAAGAGAAAACATGTAGTGCCGACCCCACCTAGTGTGGAATAAGAAGAAGAAAAGAGATGTTTGTATATAGGTGTATACATCAACTAACAATTAATTTAGTAGCTTCATGAAACGTGAGCTTTGCAAGTATATATGTGTCCATTTTGTGAGTTTGTGCGTACGTAAAAAAATATGTATTTTTTTAATACTTGTAATATAGAGGGTTTCTTTTTCTTTTTTCTTTTCTCAGCTATGTGCGTCCACTGCTGGACGTTTGCCTCCCCCATATAGGAGGGATTTGCCAATACTCGCCACGCTTGGCAGGCGGGTTGGCGAGCGCAGTATGATTTCCGATCCTCAGAAGGCGCTGCTGCCCACCTCCTGGTATGTTAAAGAGGGTTTATTTATTATTATTTATTTTCTTAATTAAATAATATTTTTTTTAAGAACCATCGGTTCTACGAGCATATAGCTCGAACCGATGGCCGTTGGGGTCGAAAGGTACTCGAATGGAAAGCACGGACTGGCAAGCGCAGCATGGGAAGACCACCGACCAGGTAGGCAGACGACCTGACTAAAATCGCAGACAAGGGCTGGATGCGGGCCGCTTCCAACTGGTCCTTGTGGAACTCAATGGGGGAGGAGTATGTCCAGCAGTGGACGTCTTATGGCTGAGATGATGATGAGTTTTGTAATAATAATATTTGCAGCATTCGCAAAACAATTGAATATATGAGATGAAGGTACGACAAATCTTCGGGAAGCTTCGATATAACAAAAGACGTGCCTGAATGGGCTTTCCAAGAGGGATATCACAGACTATAGGCCTCTCATACGTACACAATAGTGGCGATTATCAAACGGTCGGTCGATACTAAGCTTTCGGGCATGGTCCAAGAAGAGAGATTAAGCGATCTAAAAGAAACAAAAACAATTGAACAACTATATGTGGCATCATATTTATAGGGTGACAACTTTGGCCGCGCGTGATGGGTGCTCAAATGCGCTTATTCAATGCGCCAAATTTTAATGCAATGCGCATACAAACATCACTACTGCTGTATAGATGTAGTCTGACCTAGTATTTCACTTGATGGTCAGTGACGGTGTGATTATATCTAGACCTAGAAATTTTTACTAGCTTTCAAGGACTGCTGCCTGAACACACTATGTGCTTGGTGGCAGTTTTTCAAACTTAAGGGTTATTTGTATATATTGTACCTACCTAGACATACATCTGTCAGTGGCTGCGACCAATACCCGCCATTTGCGCTTAATAAAGACAGTGCGACTACAACCGCCGCGTGTGTCACTTGTCCCGACCCTTATACAACAAGGGTGGTAGCTAACCAGGCGAGTACTCGAAAGTACACTACCACCATGCTGGGAATTTGAAAACAGTGTTACCTTGGTTGGTGGAGACCAACGGCTTGAGCTTAAGAAATTAACACACTGACGGACTCTAGTTCGATCTCCATCGAACTAGAGACGGACTCAGTGTGTTTTTTTGTTTATTAATTGAGAATAGGCAAGCGTTTGACCACTATCTCACCTGATGTTAAGTGATGATAAGGTCTACAATGGAGCACGCCTGCCTAGAAGATACCTATTTACTCGTGACTTGAAGATACCCAGGTTGTACGTTTGTGACAATACAGATTTAGGCAATTAATTCTATTATTATATTACTTAAGGTTTATTTGTTATTAAATCAAACGGGGCTTAATCGCGAGAAAAACATTTAGTAATTTATTAACCTCGACGTTTCGACCAAGTTGCATTGGTCGTGGTCACGAGAAGACTGGTCTGACTGACTTAAGGTTTATTTATTATAAAATATTACTTAAAGTCAGCGGTACCTTCCACCACATCACTTTGCTTTAAAGCCTTTATGTCGCATCATGTGTTAAATTACATTCCCTCATTTTCCATTCTTTGGGTTTTTATTCTGTCCCGCTTTTAACTTGGACCATACCCAATTTGTAAATGCTGTGGCTCGATTTAAGACCGTTGGCTAACGTCTGGTTTAGTACATGAACTATCTACGTTTGAAACCCAGACAGCTTAGTTCATCTACATATTTCAGCTTATTTGAATCGTTGGATAGATATCAAGAACCCTCGTCACGAATCTGCAATCAGCAAAACGCTTTTTTGCTCTATGCGTATATTTTTATTGTATTAAAGTTCTCATCACGTCTGTTTTGTTTATGTGCTGAATATAATGATAGTATTGTTCTAGCTAGAGAACCCTTATTTAAATATAAAGATATCGCTCCGGTTTTAGAATAGAAATATATATAAAACTAGCTGACCCGGCCACGCGTTGCTGTGGCCAACACGTGGTAATTATGCTCTTAAAATGTAGCTTATATGACACGTTCGTAGATTTACCATAGCAGCGCCATCTATTGATTACTTACTCAACCCAGTCGAAAGGTATCGACATCTGTTAGAATCATTTGGAGTTAACAGATAATTGTGACTGTCAAATAATAACAGACAAATAATTAGCAATAAATTAAAATTGCGAAAATAAATTATAAAGTTTTGATCAATGAAGCACAAATAAGTAAAAAACATGATTAATTTCACTGTATTATCTTCATTATAATATGAATTCAATTTACACTTCAGTCTAAGTAACACGTGGCCGGCTTTGCTAACACCAAGTATTTCGTTCACTACAAAATAAATTTAATTAATTTTATAGCGTCAACAACACGTGGTAATTATGCTGTTAAAATGTAGCTTATATGACACGTTCGTAGATTTACCACAGCAGCGCCATCTATTGATTACTTACTCAACCCAGTCGAAAGGTATCGACATCTGTTAGAATCATTTTGAGTTAACAGATAATTGTGACTGTGATAAGTGTGCTAATAATTAGCAATAAATTAAAATTGCGACTATAATTTGAGATTTAAACTATCCTATCTCTCAAGTTGGATCGAACTGCACATGGTGTGCGAATTTTATTATAATCGGTTAAGTGGTTTAGGAGTCCATTGAGGACAAACATTGTGACACGAGATTTATATATATTAAGATAATAGCACATAAATGCAGCTAGCTGCGCCCCGCGATTTTACCCGCGTGGTGATGATTGATGATTATGATGAAAGTAGTCTATGTGCTAATCCGAGATCTGATGCATATCAAACATCCAAATCCATCCAGACGTTAGAGCGTGAAAGAGTAACAAACATACACACAAACTTTCCCGTTTATGTTATTAGTAGGATTGCTCAATAATATTGACAATGTTAGAAAAAAATAAGTGTACTGCTCACACTTCGAATTGGACGTTGAGTTGAAATGAAAAAAATGAAATGAAATGTTTTTACCAAAAAATGGAACCGACTTCAACACTCAAAAGTATGAAATAACTTGTTGAAGTCGGTAGCATGATAGTTCAAAAGTAACTGATACCAAAATATTGTGCTCATGGTACCGACTTCGACAAGTTATTTCATACTTTTGAGTATTGAAGTCGGTTCTATTTTTTGGTAAAAATTTTTTTTTTCATTCTTTTTAGTGACCTTTGTTACTCATGGGATCAATTGTCATTGTGGTGTAGGTATGTTCACCGATGTCTTCAGCCGCTACTATGATATCGTGTAGCATAAGCACGCATTTTTCAGTTTTTGACTTGTAACTCAAAAAGTGCTCGTTCGATTTTGATGAAATTTAAATGGAACCACACGAGAAGCACCAGCTTTCAAATAAAAAAAAAGATCAAAATAGGTTTTACCCAGTCGCAAGTTATGCGGTATAATATCGTGTAGGTATAAGCACGCATTTTTCAGTTTTTGACTTGTAACTCAAAAAATGCTCGTCCGATTTTGATGAAATTTAAATGGGACTACACGAAAAGCACCAGCTTTTAAGTAAAAAAAGAATGATCAAAATCGGTTCACCCAGTCGGAAGTTATGCGGTAACAAACACAAATAACAAAATAACATACGGGTGAGAAACTCCTCCTTTTTTTGAAGTAGGTTAAAAATAATGATATTCACAACATGAATAACATCATAAAATCTAATCCGGAAAAAAAACTTTTCAAAAGTACAACGGATCTTCGAGATATTTTTGGATTTAATCCACTCCAACTGGAATTCAATAACCAATAAGTCCAATAACGAGATGCGAATACATTATTCATAAATCCATTACTGGTTCTATATGAGTGTACTATTTATTTTTATTTGGAAGGCGTAATGGTTATTTTAATGAGATGAGCCCATTAGCCTGAGTAGTTTTGTCATATATTTTCCTTCTTTCATTTGATGAAAGAAGGTTGTGGAATCTTTCACTGGAATAAGATTTGGCACAAACAGATAATAAGCAGTACTTTTGTAAAATAAATCTTTATTATGAGCCATACGAGGCAACATTATATTGAGATCGTTTTTTCTTTTTTTGTTTTCCCAGCCATGTGCGTCCACTGCTGGACGTATGCCTCCCCCATATGGGGGGATTTGCCAATACTCGCCACGCTTGGCAGGCGGGTTGGCGAGCGCAGTATGATTTCCGATCCTCAGAAGGCGCTGCTGCTCACCTCCTGGTACGCTATCCCTTAGCTGACTCTTACAGCACCCACGGGAAGAGATGGGGGTACTACTCTAGGCCGGTACCACCACGGCTTTCGATTATTTTCGATTAATTAATTAATTAATTTATATGCTAACTTAAGTAGTGGTAACATATTTGAACTGTTTGGGGTCGAGACATTGGGCCCGTTGGAATGGGAGCTCACCGGATTTTTCAAAACTTATCAAAACGTTTGATCGATGCGACCCGTGTCCAAAATGATGGCATATATTTGAAGTGTTTTTAAATTTCAATTTGTTGATTCCCAAGTTTTCCAGTTGCCATATTAAAATAACAATTTTATCCTATACAAAGGTTTGAGGCTTGATTTTTTCTTTTACTCACACCCCGGCACTAGGATACCCTGTGTCGCGGGAGGCATAGACACACACAATCATAATACTCGAACTTCCAAGACCCGAGAGCAAAAATGTTTACTCATGTCAGAAATGTTTGCCCCGGCCGGGATTCAAACCCGGGGTCGCGGTTCCAAAGCCAGTGTCGCTGATCACTGAGCAACGACGACCGTCAATATGCTTCACTAAGCCTTGTCATCATTCCTGGACATAATATTACTGTCGAACCTACCCTATATTTTCCTTTGCGCGTAAATGGCTAAGTTATGATTCCCAGTCGTACATTACTTGGCTATAACTTTTGGTATCATACTTTAGCAATTCCATAGCAGTAGGCGGTTTGAATAAGAATTTATGGTAAAATCTACATAGGGAAATTCTATAGACAGAAATGATTTATACCTGTTATTCGCTCTGAAATAAGATCTCGTTTCTATCTCCGAGTTACCCGTATTTACCAAATTTAGGCAGTATTTAACAGACCATACAGCTTAAACTTAAATAAGGGCTAACCAGGTGCCAATGACATTACAGAGGCTCGCGCTGTTTACAGGTAGAAAGGGCGGGACGAATCCTGATGCATGTTGATAAAAAATATTACAGATTGACGGTTCTACGGCATTAATCTATCTCTATTCGTCTTTTATGTTCAAACACAAACCTCCAATGAGAATGGATATGAAATGGCAATTTTGTTATTAAAACTGACGTGGTTTTGACAAATTATGAATGTATAAAACACGGGAATTACTCCCGTAATAAGTCACGTATGTTATAATTATCTAAATTATACCTTAGTTATTTATATATTTTTTGACTAATTACGTTCATTTTTATAAAGTTGTACGATTTAAAGTAGATTGTATTGATTTCGTGTGATCGGTCGTGACTTCGACACTTGCTTGTGATTTGTTTGGACTTGGACCAATCACAAGCAAGTACGAGTATAACAGTGGGGATAAGCGAACAGGCAACGCATTTTGGAAGTATGCCCTGCCATTCGTTTTCCGACATTTGTCTGAGTAACTTGTATCGTGCCGCTGTAGGCTTTGTTACGTAAGATTGTACCTCTACACATATATATCTATAGCAACTAAAGCAATAAATCTGATTTTCAAGTTCACAAAGTGTTTTTGATTCCAAGTCCTTGCTTCTGAGTGTTGAACCAGTACGGGTAACACCTAATAAGAGTGTTCCGACTATAGTTTCAACCACATTCGGTAGTCTTTTTCAAGGAGAATACAGGCGCTCGCGGTCGCGGTCGCAGTTCGCCTAGTACTGATTAAACTATAGTCGGAACCCTCTGGCTTATTACGTGAGTAACTCCCGTGTTTTATATAACCATATTGAAATGGCAATTTTATTATGTGTGACAATGGCGTGCATTTCCCTCGTTATTGATATCTCACTTTTTATCAGTTTGGTTGTTGTTTAAGTAGTATTACCTACTACTGCCAATAGATGTCAGGAAGAATGTTCTAATGATATTGTAGCAGTTTTTCATTGTCTGAAAACATATATAAAACGGCGTTTTCCAAAAATGAATCCTAGCTAGATCGATCTATCGCCGCCGAAACTCCCGTCATACAAAATTTCATGAAAAGCGTTAGAGCCGTTTCCGAGATTCATACCATATATAAGTACTAGTAGATCCCCGCGGTTTCACCCGCGTGGATTACGGTTTTCCCGCTACCTCAATTATCCCACAGAAACTATACTTTTCCGGGATAAAAGTAGCCTATGTGTTAATCCAATCGGTGTAGCCGTTTGAGCGTGAAGAATTAACAAAAATACACACAAACTTTCGCATTTATAATATTAGTAGGATAGTGTATCTATAAAAGAATTGCTGAGCGCATCGGATTTTCCAAAATTTATCAGAGCGTTTGATCGATGCGACGCTGACCAAAATGCTGGTACATATTTGGCTCAACGAATCAGCATTGCAATTCAACGTGGCAATGCTGCTAGCATTCTGGGCGCGCTGCCAGCCAGTAGCAGTTAGAACATTTAAGTTATCTATAGGCTACCAATAGCTAGTGGATTGCTCAAATGTTATTGTAGTAGCTGCAGTATTGTAATTATTTATTAGTGTTTTATTATAATAAAGGCATTTGCCCCATGAAAAAAAAAAAAGAATTACTCTTTTAAATGTAGATCTATAGACACAAAGTAAATAGCAATAGAAAACCGCTGCATTAAGCATATAACTGTTAGCATATAAAGTTAATGTTAGCCATAGCAACTATTTTTTATTGTTATTGTGTAAGATTTGTGTCATCGTTAAAGGGAGAGTGTTTGCGTTAAGATAAGTTTTAATAGTGTAATAAATATTACATAAGACATTATTGTGATTACTCATGTCTTAAATTGAGAAGTAATGTTTTTGTTTTCATTTTATGAGCATTATAATATAACTATCAGCGCGCCGCGGATTCTACCGCGTGGATTACGGTTTTCCCGCTACCTCAATTATCACACGGAACTATACTTTTTCTCGGTTAAATTACCTTATGTGTTATTTCGGGGTCTAACCTATCTCCATACCAAATATAATCGAAATCGGTACAGCTGTTTGAGCGTGAAGGAGTAACAGAAGTTGTTAAATTATTGGCTTATCCAACGGGAACAACGAATATTTTCGGGATGAAGAGTAGCCTATGTGTTAGTAAAGGATCTAACCTATCGTTGTACCAAATTTTATCAAAATCTGTGCAACCGTTTGAGCGTGAAGGAGTAACAGAAGTTTTTGAATTGTTGGCTTATCCAACGGGAACAACTAATATTTTCGGGATGAAGAGTAGCCTATGTGTTAATCAAGGGTCTAACCTATCGTTGTACCAAATGTTATCAAAATCTATGCAACCGTTAGAGCGTGAAGGAGTAACAAACATAAACACAATCATACAAAGCAAACTAAAACCCGTTGCATACCGTGCGTGCGGTGCGACCAGCGCGAGCCAATAGACGCGTATTCTTACCCTAACTTCGACCGCAGTGTGCTTATACGACTTATTGTAGAATTATTTAAGAGAAATAATTCCACCATACATTATCGTGCCACTCTTAAAGTTTTTACGCGCCAAAATAGCTCAAAGAAGACAGATTTGTTAAGCAATTCGTTAGCCGTTTCCAGTCTATTGATAACTCAAATGCCACCTGCCATCAGTTAGCAATAACCGAGAATGCTAGCAGCATTTGCTGATTCGTTGAGCCATATATATGTGCCAGCATTTTGATCACGCATCGCATCGATTAGACGCTCTGATACGTTTTGGATAACCCGATGAGCTCACGGTCCCAACCGGGCCTAATGTTTGGACCCCAAAAGGTTAAAAATATGTACCCGGGCCATACGTAAGATTAGCATAAATTTTTACCACTTTAATTGTTACGATGAATTAGCCGCTTCGCAAGCCCTAACAACATAAAGCTGAAAAAATTACGTAAATAAAGTAAATATAAAGTACATGGCCGCTTCCAACCGGTCCTTGTGGAAATCAATGGGGGAGGCCTATGTCCAGCAGTGGACGTCCTATGGCTGAGATGATGATGATGATGATGATGATGAAAGTACATGGAAACTCAATGAAAACGCTTTAAAGTTCATATTACCCGTGACTACATTTAACTGGCCAAGTATATAGGTGTTTATGAAAGAAAGTACCTCGAAGATAACCACCAGACGCATAAAAGTTTATGGACTCTCTGCGCAATTTCAATTCTATGGCGGCCATTAAAATGCATCTTCTATCGAGGCGAGCTTTCCACCGCTTTTAGATACTTTGATGTATTTTCCGACTATTGAGAGCGATTCTCTTATTCAACTTATTCTTATTCTCTAAACCAAACTAAACTAAATTTCTAGAAGATAAGATAAGTAAGATACAATTTAATGTCTTTACGGTAGAGTCTAAATTAGTATGACATATTATATGACACATAAACACAAATACAATCTCTTTATTAAAAATGCGGGTAGGTTTATGTGAATTAAGCCGCCAATTATTTGGTGCCGACTAAAACTACCCGCATTTTGTCAGTGATTGAATAAAACTCGTCTAATATTAGAGATATCGCTGTATGGAGTTAAACAAATTAGTATTCTGGCGTAAATAGAATACGAGTGGTTTTATTTTGAAGAATTTTAGTCTAATTTAGCTAGTTTGAGTAATTAACAGAATTAAGGCCTTTTTCTGTTAAGGTAGAAACTGGTCCGATTCAAGCTCTGGAAGGTTAATCACACAATCGCTCCCAAGATACTGGCAAAGCCTGGTTAGTTGCCACCATTAATATCAGCTTTCTCAAGTACCTACCCCACAATCTTGAGGGAACTTTTTCAGATAAGTGTATAGTTAAATTATTATATAATAAATCTTTATATTTCTGTAAGTATAATCTTTTTCCACTTCAATAATCGGTCATCCACATATAATTTACTCATGGGAGTCATACAGTGTGCGATTCAAACGATCTTTTTTGCCAAACACCTGTAAAATGTGGAACGAGCTTCCTCCCTCGTTGGGAATTCCCGATCACCTACAATATGGGATTATTCAAAAGGAGAGATAACAGCGTCTTAAATGGATTGGCAACGTATCTTAATGTCCCCAGTTTTATAGATGCCCATAAAGGCGTCGGTGATCGCTTACCATCAAGGGGCCCTGTACGCCCACCACAGCGCGTACATAATCTATGCACACCCAAATCTACCTACAAGAGTATCAGTAAGTCTACGACAGGGGATGGCGCGGGGAAAGGGGTGCGAAACCGTCGCCCGCGCCATTACAAACAATTCGGACGAGTCCAAAACTAACCACCGCGCGCTGTGCACTTCTATAAACGTGTGCGCGATCGACTCGCCTAAAACCCAAAAAATAATCAAGTAAGTGCACGTACTTGTCCCTATAGCTCAAATCTATGTCTAGCCGGTGCTTAGACAGGCCCGACTGCTTGTTTGCCACCTATTGCATATAAAAAATCCTATGCATATCGTTTGAACATTATCTGTTTAGGTTGACACTGATGTAATTAAAACTGTATAAAATCTATTATATAATCGCGCCCAAGATCTCTAGTTTTAGATAAAGTAACAATCAGCCCATAATTTTGTGTGAACCGTATCAGACAAATGTATAAATATACATATTTTTTATTTTTATTTATTTATTTATTCAATACAAAACATGTAATATTAACTCACAAAATACTGCCAAACTGCGTAGCAGTTTGTAGGCTATAGCTCTCATAAAATGTACAATATTACATATGTATGTACGAGTAGATAACAATAATTACATATGATTAAACATAGAAAACATGGAAAAAAGGTAAATAACTGATGTAAAATATTTACACCAGTTTTACTAAATTTACTTAAATGTTACTAAAATACTAACTTATTTACTGAAAGTTATAGATAGATAGATATGAAACTCTTTATTTGCACACTATTTAAAAACTACACACATCAAGAAAACAAACAAATATAGATACAGTGATACAAAGGGCGGCCTTATTGCTTAAAGCAATTTCTTCCAGGCAACCATATTATATTTATTGTATTAACTACACTGAGGCATCTTGTCTAATAGTAGCTTCTTGATGGCATTTTTATAAGTAATTTTTGTTTTGAAGGTTTTTTCAAAGTCAACTGGCAAATCGTGACATAGTCTTGGCACTAGCCATTTTCTTGTATGTGTCCCATAGTAATTATTACATTTATAGTGCAATTGTAGTTGAGGTTTGGCTGCTTTACGGGTTGTCTTATTGAATATTCTAATCGGTTTAAATGTATTGTTTTGAAATTGTTGTAATATTAAGAAAGAAAGAAAGAAAGCACATTTATTCAAGACACTCACAACACACATTACACAAGAGATACATACAAAAACAATACAGAACAGAATAATAATGATGTTGTGAGTGTCATGAATATGGGCCCCGACTCAGCATAAAACTAAGGCAAAAGCCTCAGTCACTGATTATAACTTATTAATAATAGATATTTAACTTTAGATTCTACTGATAAGATTGTAAATACTTTATATAACTGTGGCACACATAAGCTACGGAGCAGTGACGGTGTGGTGACGTTGTTTGTTTTAATTAAAGACCACGGAACTTTGAAAGCGAAGGAAATTTGACAATGCAGGGATTTAGTGCGGTCTCAAGTATAAAGTAACACGTGTAAAAAAATATTGTGTGCTACTATATAATCTGGCATCATTAGCGCAATTTCTTAGCGGCCGTTATTATTTTTAAGTAAATAGAAAAGTTGCACGAATTATGATTGAGTTCATATATTTGTTATTTCTATACGATATTACATCTTTCTTCCCCGAAAGCATACTCTCTATTTTCGTCAAGCACATTCCATTACTCTACCACATAACTCTTTGAACAATTATCTTTTAACTATTATTTTTAATTTGTTCCAAGTTCTACTGTATTATAGCTGTTGTGATAAATTGTAACAAATTTTATAATTTAATCAAAAATAATTATGTATCAAAAAAATGAAAACATTTAATGATTTTATAAATCTTAGCAAAAACATATCTAGAGCTTACAATTATACAAAGGTATGGAATGAAAACCCTATTACTAATTATCATCGATATCTTAAACGAGTTTTGATCTAAAAAAAAAATTGGTTGTCTGTAAAGTCGGTTCACGGACGATAGATTTACGTGATAACGACATAATCATGTATGACATTGACATTGACATTGACATTTGATTTTGACATTTGACATTTGACTTTTGGCTTTTGACTTTTGACATTTGACTTTTGACATTTGACTTTTGACTTTTGACTTGACTTTTGACTTTTGACTTTTGACATTTGACTTTTGACATTTGACTTTTGACTTTTGACTTTTGACATTTGACATTTGATTTTGACATTTGACATTTGACATTTGACATTTGACATTTGACTTTTGACTTTTGACGGAAACGGAAACGGAACGCTACACGGAACGTTACTATTTTTCATTTTGGCATTCATCAATTTATAAAACGTTATCACGTCAAAAGTACAGCACTATTACTAAATACACAATATTCTTCACAATACAAACGTTCACAAACAATGACACTTTCGTTTACTTATGCAAACATGGACAATATTTCTAAAAGAAAGCACAAGGCCGCGCGGACCATCAATCGCTTCAATGCAATCAAAATTTTCCGTCAAGACGCGTGAAGGAGGACTGAGGGGGGGAAATCAACAGTTTCAGGGAAAATACGAGAAGCCAGCTACTAGGTACAACCAGTCTGCCCTGAGCTGCTGAAGCGAAACGTCGCACACTCTCGCTCCGGTTTCGGATCACGAAAAAAACAAACGCGCATCACAAGTGCAATAAAACAGATGTGTTACAGATTCAGTTTCTGTATCGTAAAATGTATGCCGTAAACCGACTGTTTATTGTTTTTGCGTGTTTTCCGCGCGAAAGTTAAATCCGTGCGTGTTCTTTTTTTAAGTTTTTTTTTTTCGAGTGTGCTTTTTTTTGGCTGGCGACTCATTTGGAGTCCTTCATGGTGGATGAGGTATGTAATTATTATATTTTAATATATCATTAATAATGAGTTGTTTGTTTCCATTTAAAATCGTCTAGGTTCATTCAACTTGTAGAGTATATCTATATATATAAAAATGAAACCCGTTTTCCGTTGTCACGACATAACATGAAAACGGCTTGACCGATTTAGATAAAATTTGGTATAAAGATACATGGGACTTTGGAGAAGGACATAGGCTACTTTTTGTCCTGGAAGAAGTATGGTTCCCGTGGGATAACTGAGTCAGCGGGAAAAACGTAGTGCACGCGGGTGAAACCGCGGGGCGCAGCTAGTACTAAATAATTCTGTATTTCTTGTATTAGGGGGATCCTTATCACCACGTACTGGCAAGCTTCCGATTTTTTATTTTTTTATTTTGTGTACAGTCTAGCGACCGAACCTTTCCAAGTCCCTAATTTTTAATTTAAATAATGATTTTCCCCACGACTAATAAAGTAACGTTTCCCGTTAACATTTAAAAAGTATGTCGGTATTATTTAATTATATTAAAGATTAATAATATACCGTGTGAGGTAATAAAGTATAATAAAATATACCGTGTGAGGTAATAATAAAAAAATAAAATAAGATATGTAATAAAGGTGTGAACACTGAGATGACTAGTGATAGAATATAGTGGAAAAGAAAAAGATGTTTTGGTGACCCCATCTAGTAAGGGATAAGGGTAAGAAGATTTTTGTATCATAAAATATATATATATATATATATATTATGTTTTATGTATATTATATTATTATTTGAATAAAGCGTTTATATTTATATTTATATATATATTAGTTAATATAAATATAAACGCTTTATTCTAATGGAATAAATATACTTTTTGATTTGATATATGAATGTTATTACGAATGATGATGAAATTAGGTAATTAGAATTAACATGATGTCTATTCGTATAGTGTATAATATAATGTAAAAATGAATGTACTTACATAGTGTGTTACTTACAAGTGTTAATAAAAACTCCCCGAAGCCCCGATTTATTTATTAATAATGGAATAACTATTTTCCGTAAAGTTACAAGTTTAAACTCAATATAATTTAGTAGTTCAATCAAATTAAATAATTTTAACAAATTTTATCACAACTCTAAATATGGGCCTTCTGAGCTGGCTCATAGAAGCACAACGAGCTATGGAGAGGGCTATGCTCGTCGTAGGGCTCGAGGGCTTATTTATCATGCCACCAGGGGCCTTACTATCAGCGTTGTAATATCCATTCAAGTTCCGAGCAGTTCTAAATCCTGGCTTAAACATGCCAGAGACAACAATAACCGTTCACCTTTGAGAATATCAATGTTCGATCCGTTCACTTAAAGGAGCATAATGCCGTGGTGATGGTATGACTTTACACTAAGCGGTATAAGCCAGGTTTTAGAACTGCTCGGAATTTGAATGGATTTTACAAAGCTGATAGTAAGGCCCCTGGTGGCATGATAAATAATCAATTAAAATTGAAGAAGTAACACTTTTCTCCTTATACAAGCGATACAAGCTAAGAAGACAATCGAAGCAAAACATTAGAATAACATCCAATTTAGCCAGTACTTTTCAAATTAGGAACACGAACACCAGCATGAAAAAGATCGGAAACCAAAAAGTTCGATTTTTGTTATGCTATATTGATCTAGCTTTTGACCACTATCTCACTTCATGGTCAATGACGATGTGGTCGAAGATGTTATCACGATAGACCTAGAATGCTCACTGGCTTTCAAGGACTGCGGCCTGAAAGGCCTTGTGTTTGGTGACAGTTTTTTAAACTTGAGTGTGGTACCAAGACGGGCGGGTACTCGAAAGTTCCGTACCTGGGAATTTGATAAGAAAGAAGAAAGAAAGAAAATATATTTATATGAGACAGTAACAAAAACACTTAAATTTCAGTAAAAATTATACATTTGGAACATGCCTAAAAGTGCGTTAAATGTCATGTCTCAAATTGGTCCCAACTCAGCATAATGCTGGTTGTAAGTAAACCAGCGCTGGTTTTCTTGATAACGGCGTTACCTTCTCCGGAAGCTCGAAGGGATGGAAACAGTGTCCGGCAGTCTGACAGCCGAAGCTCCCACCGCTGTACTATCATCGCTTCATTCACCCAAACTTTTGTCTCCCTCTCACTTACTCTTATAAAATACACTTACGTGGTATGATTATAATAACCTTACATGGAACGTGATAAACATTGGCTACGAGATGGGAGCTAGTCGATGACGTAACCATGCTTATCAGAATACCTATCTCCAGCGGTTCTGGCCAGCGATCAATCAACATATCACATGGTACACATACTAAACGATTCTCAGTAACTGTATTCTCAATGCTCGAATAACCGACTTTAAAAAGGGAGGTTCTCAGTTGACAGGTTTGTATATTTGTGTTACCTAAGAACTTATTTAGGTGAAACGATTTTGATGATTGTTGTTTTTTTTAGTAACCGTGTGTTGAATATATACATACTAGCTGCGCCCCGCGGCAGTGAGCATCATCAATCATCATCCGCGTGGTGATGATTGATGATGATTAAGATGACATGAAGAGTACCTATGTGTTATTCCCGGACCTAAAGTAACTACTTACCAAATTTCATCCAAATCCGTTTTCCCGCCTGGTGATGAAAAATGGTGATGGTGAAAAATAAGCCTATGTGTTAACCAGGGTATAAACTACGGGTTGACCCGGGTAAATAAACGCTGAACTTGGTTTTGTAGTACGGTTTGCACTTAGTCCTTGAATTAAACCCAGTACTTTCATTCCACACTTAGTTCACGTTTTGTAATAAGGCAGATAGTGTGTTTAGGCAGTTGTTGACAGTCTGTAAACATCTAGGTTTTTATTATTTATTACACCTTATATACTTTCAATCACTTCGTCACTGACCATCAAGTGACAGAGTGGACAACAATATACAAGGAATTAAAAAAAAATCAGGTTAAGACGTGATACTAAGGAAGTTATGTTTAGAAGATTCTATTTTTATCATTTCAGTATACAGGCATATACAGCTTACACAAAAATAAAGTAATTATAAGATTGTAAGAATAGATTATAATAATAATATGAGACAACATTCACACAAGGTCTTCAGATCCCAAGCTAAGCAGTGCCTGTACTATGATAACCTGATGACTGATATATACTTATATACATACTTATATATATACTTATATACATATACACGCCCAAACACAGATCAAACAGACATGTTCATACACACAAATGTTTGACCTGTCCGGGAATCGAACTCGGGACCAGCGGCTCAGAAGGCAGAGTGCTACCAACTGCGCCAACCGGCCAGTCTTATTATACTACTATATTATACTTATATATTAAGGGTAGGTGCTTACAAAATATGAGTATGTATAAAATCATATGCATTAAACAATTCGATACTTTACCTTCATCTTTGCACGGGGACCAGTAAGGTGTGGCCTTTTTCTATCTAGCTAGAGGATTTATCCTTTGAATAAGATTGTAATGCACTTAATATACATTATGCTTTAATTTTTGACGTGATAACGTTTTATAAATTGATGAATACCAGCAACACTCATGAAAAATAGTAACGTTCCGCGTAACGTTCCACCTGAGTTTTGTATTACATAAAATAATCAAAGTCAAAGTCAAAGTCAAAGTCATTGACGTGATAACGTTATATAAATTGATGAATACCAGCAACACTCATGAAAAATAGTAACGTTCCGCGTAACGTTCCACCTGAGTTTTGTATTACATAAAATAATCAAAGTCAAAGTCAGTCAAAGTCAAAGTCATATATGATTATGACGTTATCACGTAAATCTATCGTCCGTAAACCGACTTTACAGACAACCAATTTTTTATTAATATATTAACCGAACTTTGTAATCCGCTGATATATACATATACCATAACAAAAAAAATACAATATCAGTCTAACCCTAGCCCTGATGACCCAAATCCTGTTTGGTAAAATATTTACATGGAATTTACAAGACTAAACGTGCCACACCACGGCCGTGGTGGTACCGGCCTAGAATAGTACTCCCCCATCTCTTCCCGTGGGTGCCGTAAGAGTCGGCTAAGGGATAACGTACCAGGAGGTGGGCAGCAGCGCCTTCTGAGGATCGGAAATCATACTGCGCTCGCCAACCCGCCTGCCAAGCGTGGCGAGTATTGGCAAATCCCCCTATATGGGGAGGCATACGTCCAGCAGTGGACGCACAAGGCTGAGAAAAAAAAATAAAATAAAAAATAACAAGACTAAAATGCCAATGAAACAATGAAATGTTTCTATGTTTTAGATTATTTCATTTACATCTTGTGCCCATGTACCTAATGTAGGATTAAAGCTCATTTAAAGATTAAAGATTAAAAGTATTTAAAAGAATGGGATAGGGTACAGTTTACTGTAAACTTTGTTTACAACAAACAAATTCGGCTCTGCTGGGAGTTATATTGCGAACAATTTTATGATAACATAAACAGAATTTTATTAGAATTTAAACATGAAAGTTTTGTTTATATCTTTAATTAGATAACCTAAAAATATATTTACATAAGTTACATCAGTAAAATGTAAATCCGTTATTGGTCTTAGGTGTAAGCTACTTGTACAGTAATTTGTTTATAAAGGGCTGTGGATTTTGTAAATAAATAAATACGGGTTTATATGTATTTTTTTTTTTTAATTTTTTTTTTTTTACCTTGTGTGAATCTTGATAAATAAAAAAAATAAAAAATAAAAAAAATATAGTACTAGTATCGCCCCACGGTTTACCCCGCGTGGATTACGGTTTTCCCGCTTCCTTAATTACCCCACAGGAATTATACTTTTCCGGGATAAAAGTAGCATATGTGTTAATCCAGGGCTTAAACTATCTCCATACTAAATTTCATCGAAATCGGTGTAGCCGTTTGAGCATGATGAGGTAACAACCATACACACATGAACACTTACTCACATACGCACTTACTCACGTACACACAGACTTTCGCATTTATAATATTAGTAGTAATAATTTTTTTTATCAAACTCAGACCCCCGCACTAGGATTCCCTGTGTCGTGGGAGGCATGGACACACACAATCACAACACACAAACACCCACGACCCGGGACAAACACCTATACTCATCGCACAAATGTTTGCCCCTGCCGGGATTCAAACCCAGGGTCCCGGAGACACAGAAGTCAAGTCACTGACACTGACCACTGCGCCACGGTGACGGTCGAATTATATGATATGATATGATAATTATATGTGATATTAAAACTCACGTTTATAATTACACTGTTTCTACGGGTATAACGTGGCACTTACGCGTAGTCGATATCTCGATCGCCAATTGTTTCTACTTCCGGAAGCCTTCGTCGTGATATCGACTACGCGTAAGTGACATGTTATACCCGTTGAAACAGTGCAAAGGGTTTATATGGTTGGTTTATTCAGTTCAATTTGGACGATTACTAACAAAACTGGTTTTTATGTGTACAGTTATCATCATTATCATCATCTCAGTCAGACATACAATAGAAATGATTGCTATATAGTTTTAATTCAATTCATTCGGTGAAATTACTTCGATTTCATCTGTGATTTTTCGTAGGTAATGATTTTTTGACGTGATAACGTTTTATAAATTGATGAATACCAGCAACACTCACGAAAAATAGTAACGTTCCGCGTAACGTTCCACCTGAGTTTTGTATTACATAAAATAATCAAAGTCAAAGTCAAAGTCAAAGTCATAAATGATTATGACGTTATCACGTAAATTTATCGTCCGTAAACCGACTTTACAGACAACCAATTTTTTTTAATTTACCGTGCCGTGGAGTACATGCCTAGGACTGTACCCCCCATCTCTAAAGTCGGCTAAGGATAACTTACCAGAAGGTGAGAAACAGTGCCTTCTTCGAACACAATCATCATACTGGCAGACACTAAAATAGAATCGTGTGGGAGGCATATGTACAACAGTACATGTTCTGTTGCTGAGATGATGATAGTCAGACGTTTGACCACTATATTACCTGATGTTAAGTGATTATACGGACCAAGAAGGATCACGCCTCCCTAGAAGATATCTGATCACTCGTGACTAGTTTCATAATATGCTGATATTTTCTTTTCTTCTTATCTTTTCTTTAATAATTTTTCGTATTTTCTCATTAACAAAGCTATACCTAAAGGCGAAATACTAATAACAAGCTTGTAACAGGTTCACGTACTTTGTGAGATTTTCCTTTGACAATGTGAGTGTAAATTACAGTACAGAAGTAACATGAAACTTGATCCAACCCAACAAGCAGTACAAAAACACAAAGTGTTTCGCAAGGATAGCGGCGTGAAAGCTTAACCGGGGGTTGTTTGAAAAACGGAAAATACGGACTTTTCAGACACTTTTTGAGTGGGAAATACGGGAAAAATCGATTTTGAAAAGCGTTCTTATGCCTAGTTGCACCTGTTAGATTAAAATAAAAGTAGACTGGGGGTAGTTAGAAAATAATAGATTAAACTCATTCTATAATCTTATTTTTAATCAAATAAATATAATTACTAATAGTTTTGAATACTCTAATTAGATACTCGACATATCGAGGCACGACTCAGCCGAGATACTAGGATTTAATGCTATGTTAGGAGTCACTGTGATTTATCTAACTAATCAGGAACTAAACAGGTAATATTGGAATGAAACATAACAGCTATCGAGTTGACTTGCTTTTAATAATTATTGTAATCAAGTTTGGTGGGTAGGGATAGCTACGTCTGTTCGCAAGGGACTACCGCTATGAGAAGAACAGACAAGAAACTCTTAGCCACTTCTTAACACTATCTCACATCACATTTTACAATAAGTTTAAAACAAGTTAAATATTAATAATACATAATACACCGAACACATAGAAATTATATAATAAGAACAGTTTTCGTACCTGATGTAGGTGCAGTATGTACATATGTTACCTACCTTGTTAATATTTGCGCGCCAAATGGCTTGATCATTACCATTTAATAACAACTATTGTGCTACCTACATTCGCAAATAAACGATTTGATTTGATTCTGAGTTGTTCACTCCGAGCTTGCCAAGGGGAGACTGGCTTGATATGCCAAGCGGCCCTTTTTACACCCGTAGTTTATTGAAACGAAACCGAAAGTTTGTTTCTTCAAATTAATTATATTGGGTTGGGGAAAAAGTATTTTCGCATTATAGTATGTATGAACTTGTAATAAAATCTCTTTTATTTGTATCTGGCTGGTTTTGGTCACTCAAAGTCATCATCATTAAAAACTTAAATTTTAAAGAAAATAATTCCAAATTCAAATTAAGAAAATGTGTGATTTTTATTTGTTTTTCGTACTGTCAAGATGAGTGAATTTAATGAAGAAATTCGATTCGACATTTTAAAATTTTACTACAAAAAAGCAAAAATGCAACGCAAGCCGCGAAAAAAATTCGATGTGTATGGATCTAGTGCAGTGTCTGTGAGAGTAGCACAAATTTGGTTTAAGCGTTTCCGATCCGGAAATGTTGATGTCAAAGATGCCCGTCGCTTTTATCGCCACGGATAAAATGGATGCATTTTCGAAAAAGTGGAGCAAGATCGACATATCAGTAGTTACGACGTAGCTGGAGAACTGGAAATTGACCACAAAACAGTTTTAGCACATTTGAAAAAAACTGGGTACCTACACATAAAAGCTCGATATTTGGGTACCTCACGAGCTCACTGAAAGAAACCTAATGAACCGTGTACTCATTTTGAGTCTGAAAACTATCGCGAGTTTCTTCCATAATTGTAATGCAGTTCTTCATATGGGAGTTATGATCGTGCCAGGCGGCGAGCGCGAGCCTCAGCACGAAGTAGCAATGAAGAACTGCAAATAAGTTCGAAACTGGTCGGAGAGTAATTTTCCAGTGTTTACCACGTGAGTCCTAGTCGGTTTGTTACATTACAATCATGTACTCATTTGTGATTCTTTAGTACGACGTAATGAAACTGATCCATTTTTGAAGCAATATAGAGTTTTCAACCATTAGAATGACTATTTAGCTAGTTGACCCACCCGACTATTATAGTATTGTAAGTTATTGATAAGCGTCGTACTAATTTGGACTTTATCGTAACCCGTATTATATTTTACAATAAACTTACTTCAACTTGAAATGCTTACAAAAATAGATGTTTAACTCTTCAATGGTTAATTTTGAACACTATTCCTTGATAGATTTACTGTGACGCGAATATCCTTTGAAAATAAAGGCATGGAGTGTTTTACTTGGAATACGGAGTAAAATTAAATAAGGGTTGGGCAATCACATGTTTTTTTTCCTCAAAAATTCGCAACAGAATGATTCTGAATAATCTTTTCGGAGCACGCCTGCCGCCATCTTAAAAAAAGCAGTTCGTCAGAATGGCAACAGGAGGCGCTAAAAAATTTTCCGCAATATGATATTCACCACAAACAATCTCATCATGGATTCCAAATCAAATCTTAATTACAAAAACGTTATTACAAATAAATTCTGATAAGCTAATGCATCAAAAGCATTTCAAAATAGTAAAATTTACTTACATCAAAGTACTCGCAAAAACTTGAATCAAATTAGGTAAGTCACAAACATGTTTGTAATAGTTCAAAAGTTAACATTATGAATTACAATCTTTGTTAGATCATCTAATATGAAATTTGGAACTCGACATTTTTGATCAAAGATAATTAAAAGGCTTACGGACTAATTAAACAATATTTGAACGTTTTGCGCCGACATAATATATATATATGAATATACAAAAATTGATCGTGTAAAAGTATATTATAAAGACATTGAAATTTTTAATGTCATTTTTATACTGTATAGATCTAGCGTTTGACCACTATCTCACTTGATGGTCAGTGACAATGTGGTACTCACTGGTTCTCAAAGACTGCTGCCTGAATACACTATATGTTTGGTGACAGTTTTTCAAACCTCAAGCTGTTGTTGGGGATCGAACCAGTGTCCGTCAGTTTGACTGCCGACGCTCCTCCCGCTGAGCTATCATCTCTTCAAAATCGCTGTTATTAAGTCGAATATGGAATTACAATATTTAATAAAAGGAAACTATCTATGTACCCATTAATCTGGCAAGCCGTAACTATAATCCAACATTCATTTGTTTGACCTTTTGGCTTCAACCTTTTCCGTCTCATTTCTTCTGACTTCAAGCTTAAGTATGTATATTTGTATAGATAGAATCCCGATTGCTATCTTGACAGCAGGGCATCCTTACAAGGTCATTACCAAAGAAGAGGTATAATTAAGGGTATACCTACTTCCTGAAATAAGGTCGTCATTAACCGCAAGGAAGTTTTCCTAGTTCCGCAGATTATGTATTAGTTATAACAGTGATCTATAATGCGCCGCGTTTCCTCACTTTTTAACCGACTTTCAAAAAAAAGGAGGTTACTCAATTCGACCATTCTTAATTCGACAATTTTTTTTAAAAATGTGTGTTCGCGGATAACTTCGTCCTTTATGAACTGATTTTGATGATTTTTGTTTGTTAGATTCCGATTCGATTCCGTTCCGATTTCATTAAAATTTCATCAAAATCGGACAAGTGGTTTTTGAGTTATACTCCAATAACTGAAAAGTGCTATACGCGTATCTTTTTGATATTATTGTCGCGGTTGAAGACATCGCAGAACACACAATGACAATTAATTGATCCCGTGTGTAGTAAACGTCAGTGAAAAGGGTGAAAAAAATTTTTTTCACAAAACAACAGACTTACCGTACCATGAGCACAATAATTGTGGTCATGGTACCGTAAGAGTCGGCTAAGGGATCACGTACCAAAAGGTGGGCAGCAGCACCTTCTGAGAATCGGAAGTCATACAGCGCTTGCCAACCCGCCTACCAAGCGTGGCGAGAATTGGCAATATGGGGAAGGCATATGTCCAGCAGTGGCTGTCCAATTGCTGAGAAGAAGAACCTTTTTTTTTTACGAAATAGGCGGCAAACAAGCAGAAGGGCCGCCTCATGGTAAGAGATCACAGTCGCCTATGGTCGTCGTCCACACTGGAGTATTGACGATACGTTGCCAAACCTTTTGAAATGTCTGTTAAATCTTCTTTTGAATCCCATATTGTAGTTACTCGGAAATACCAAAGGAAGAAGTTCTTAGAAGATCTAGATCACAGGAAAGGAGATGCGTGGCTTCTTATTTCAGCATAATAAGCAAAGATATATATTGTATACACTGAGAGAAAAATAGACAAAAATACAGTAATTATAACTAAATTATTACTAAATCCGAGGACAACAAATGGCCTGTGATAACCACAAATTGATTTTTGTAAACGTAATTAGTATATAATACAAATACCTGTGTGTTAAGTCCTAGTTATTTCAATAGCTTACTTTTGTAATCTTTAGTAAAGTCCTAGTAATATTAAAAGCTACGTTTGTAATATCTAGTAAGGCCTAAGTAGCTTAGTTTTGTAATACCTAGTTAGTAATTTTGTTGTTATAACCTACTGTAGTTCATATATATACATAAATATGTAAAGAAAATGTATTTCTTAAATGGTCAGTTTAAATTTCGCCGCGCTCCACACCGTCGGTAAAGTGGTGTAAGATTGTAGATAAAGCAGTATAGGCTCCACACCGTCGGTCGGTAAAGTGGTGCAAGATTGTGGTTAAAGCAGTATAGGTTAGGCCGTGATGGTTAGAAAAACAATATGGAGTTTGAGTTTTGTGGTTTGTATTCAAATTTGGATTGAAAGCAAAAACAAGCGTCGTAAGGAATTGACATAGTAAAGAATAACCTTTAAATGTCGTTTTATAAGGATCGACAATTGAATATCAAATAAACTATGATGTGTTGCTCTGTAAACAAAGTTTTTATTTCATTAGTTCAATTACATATCAAACTAACTACACTTATTACGCAATTAACCGAAACTCCTACCTGTAAACAAAGAAACGACATTTAAAGGTTATTCTTTACTATGTCAATTCCTCACGACGCTTGTTTTTGCTTTCAATCCAAATTTGAATACAAACCACAAAACTCAAACTCCATATTGTTTTTCTAACCATCACGGCCTAACCTATACTGCTTTAACCACAATCTTGCACCACTTTACCGACGGTGTGGAGCGCGGCGAAATTTAAACTGACCATTTAAGAAATACATTTTCTTTACAAATATATACAGTTTTTACTATTACTTTATAACTTTGCTTTGAGCGCACTAAGTGCGCTCTTAAAACACATTAGTATGTACTAAATTTTGCACACTAACTCTGTGGACATGTAAGTGTCACAGTATTATACAAACATAAGGAGATATCGACAACAAAAATAAAGCAAAGCAAAGTTACAAAATAATAGTAAAAACTGTATATATTTATGCATATGTATATGAGCTACAGTTGGTTATTACAACTTGTATTGTAGAAATAATAAAGACAAGGAAATACATGTTAAATATTTATTTATAATATATCATTAAGGATAACAATAAAAAATGTACCTATATTGTTCGTCACGTCAAGAGTTACCATAATGATGAATAAAGCATCAGATTTGTCGTCGTATAATATTTTAAAATCTTGCAATAGTAACGTACAACCAGCAGATTGTATCAGAACGGGATATCTTGAAGAGTTCCTGGGTCTGGATAATTTTTATCATATAAATTGGCAGTAGCTTTCCTTTATTTTTTCTCTGCTATTTCCTCCTCTGATTCTGCAAAAGATAATTTGAAATGTAAGTATACAAATATTCAGAGAAGATTCTGAAGCACATATGCGGGACGTCAGTGACGGACCTATCAACACCACACAGAATTAAAAAATAACTACTGAACTATCTTTAAAATTACACATTCTACTAATAATTTCATATTTGGTGAAATTCGGCATGGTTGAACTTTTGATAAGTTTTTGAGTACAAGCACCTGTAAAGATCTTAATTGACATAAACACAGAGGTACCTACCTTTTGGCAGTGTACAATGCAAATGGCGTTGACTGCTCATGAGCATAGCTACTAACCTAAAGTGTATATATCTGTCGCCAGCCACCTAACAGGTATTTTATTTTTTTCTAACGGACTAATGCTGTTTGCCTCTACCGGCATTTACAGCTTCACCAGAGGGGCCTAAAAGGTATGTGGTCAAAGATTGACCTATCAACTTTAAATATAAAAAATATATACAAATATTATATATGCAATTGGATTACCTGTTTCTTTTAAATGAGCCACAGGTGATTGTAGTATCAGAATGTGCGAAGACGTTGATGATGATCGAGAGCGAGAGGAATCTTCAATTATTCCCTTTTCTCTTAATTGTCTTCTTCTATTGTTCACATATCACAGCAATTTTCCAGATGCAGTGCGAGCTGTACCTCTCACTGGTGTTGATATATAAGGTGTGTAGTACAATGCAGCACACACATTTGGGAAAAATCCCTGTACTTTTTTACATTTAGGAATTCAATTTGAACAAAAAATTAACTGGATTTCATCAAATCCTAAATAATCAAGTTCTCTTTTCACAATTTTTAATTTTGATTGTGCGCCACTTCTTGTCGCCTCCAGTGCAAAATACAAAATGGCTGTCAGCCTAGCCCGAAATACTGTAGGTGCCTGCCGACGCACAAGCAAATAACAAAATGTTTCTTGAAATTACAATACGTATTTCTTTGAAGTACTAAATATGTAACAAGTACATGAAGCCTTTTTTAAATTTAACATGTGTTTATAGAAGTAAGTGAAGTTTATTGTTTGGGATTACAAAATTAGAAATAATCAAATGTTGCTGTAAAATCAATAATAGTCATTTCTAGAAATTAAAAACAATGCTTGGAATAAATAACCTGATTTCTTGGAATTACAAAACCCGTAAAAACTAAACGTTGCTGTAAAATAAGCTAATTGAATTTTTTGAAATGAACAACGTTTCTTGGAATAAATAAGCTTTTTTCTTGAAATTACAAAATAAGTAAAAACTAAACGCTTCTGTTAAATCAAATAAAGTAATAACTTGTATTTAGAAATGTTTCTTTGAATCAGATGAGCTATTTCATGGGATTACAGAATAGGTAAACAGGCTTGGAAATACAGATAACCTTTCTTTAAAAAACTAAACATGTTTGCAGTTTTTGCAAAAACATGATAATATTTACTATGATTTGTAATAATAAATAAACTATGTAATAATTTGCATTTACTAAATGAGAATTTTAGGAATTACATTTAAGAAAACAAGGTAGTTAGTAAAATATAAGAACAATTGTAAATACAGCAAAACTTTCATAACTTACACTAAAATTTAGTATTTTCTCCAAATACTAAACAGTTTTTTAATATATGGTGGTGACTTTTTTCTCAGTGTAACACTGCTAATAGATTGAGCGTCTGGTTGAGACTAGCATATCTTCGTCGAAGGAGTGGACTTCTTATGGCTGTAGTCAGTCATAAGACGGTGGCTCAGTGGTCAGTGACATGACTTCTGTGTCTCCGGGACCTTGTGTTCCAATCCCGGCAGGGGCAAACATTTGTGCGATGAGTGTGGGTGTTTGTCCTGGGTCTTGGTGGTTTGTGTGCTGTTTTTGTGTGGGTGAGTGTCTTGAAAAAAAAATGATGATGATAAATGAGCAATTAGTTTCTGCCTACTCCAACGCGAATGAGGCGCTTGTGCGGATTTAAACAAACTTGACTAAGATCTTCTTGTATAAACTAATCTCAATAAATGTTCAAATAAAAAACACATTTCTTTTTGTTTGACGCTACATTGGAATCGAAATTTTACGTTCCGTTTAGGAAAGTTATTATATAGCATGGTAGCACCGTGAAATATTGCCTTGTGTAAAATAGGAAAATTAAAAATGCATTTATTACGTGTCCGGGGAAGCAAAACACGCGCCGTGTTTTGTATCGTAATTATTCGGTTTCTGTCACGTAGGTTGTACAGTCAACAAAGAAAATGGTCTACCGGTTTTGACAAAACTTTCTATGTAACAACAGATCAGATTTTTATTAAATGTAAATTTTAATTGTGTGTTTTTTCATATACTGTATAGATTTTTTGACGTTTGACCACTATCTCACTTGATGGTCAGTGACAATGTGGTCGAAGATGTTATCACGCTAGACCTAGAATACTTACTAGCTCTCAAGGACTGCTGCCTGAACACACGATATGTTTGGTGACAGTTTTTCAAACTTGAGCGTGGTAGCTAGCCAGGCGAGTACCCTACCAGCATGCTGGGAATTTGATGACGGTGTTACCTTCACCTTCATCATCATCATCATCACCTTCACAGGAAGCTCAAGCTGTTGTTGGGGATCGAACCAGTGTCCGTCAGTTTGACAGCGGCCGCTCCCCCGCTGAGCTATCATATCTCCAATGTTCAATCAAACTAATTGAAATTGTGTACAATAAGTTATATATGTCAAAAAATATTTTTTTTACTCCTGTAACGGTATTTTTTGGTAAAATAATTCTAATTCGTGTATAAATTCTAATAAGTCCAATTTGGTACTGAAAACATGTTTCAAGCGTCTAAAAAATGGTAATTTGCTCAAAATTTAAATATTCTGTAAAGCGATAAAGTACCTTTTATAACGAGCTGAAAATGTGATTAAGGTCGCCCCGATTTTTTCATGCCCATGAAAATTAATAAAAAGAATTACTAGACGTATCCAGCGACACAAAATAGGGTTTGTTGTATAGATACCCGATTGCCCGCTCGAAAACGGCACCGTCAAAACAAGGCATATGCCTTGTTTTGCTCTCAGTCGCGTGTGACCGCGCCAACACGTGTGACGTGTTACGATGCTGAAGTGAGAATCCAAAAAGAAATAGTTGAAAATCTCCTACAAATGTTTTACTATGCTATTGCTAGGGTGTTAAAATTCATTATTCAAAAGAAACAATATCCGCTTCTGGACTAATTGTATATTAGCTGGATAGATATAGGTGTATAAGTAAACACTGGTCAGGGACACTTTTGAGGTTTGATTTTCATAGAGACTGTGTATCTATAGTATATTTGATTGAAGGACGTGTCACAACAATATTATTCTCTTGATGGTTCCAACGTACCTTTTTAGTAACTTGACACGTTGCGTCAAAGCCTCGACGACCTACAAGCCCAACCAACAGACATAGACCCAAGCTAAAACTCGAATCGTTCCAGCTACCTCTAAAACGGAGATTCTATAGGTCTCCTAATACTGGTCATCAAAATTAACGAGAGAATCTTTGCAATCAGCAGTGGTTCAGCAAAATTGCGAAAATCGGACAATTTTCATCTGTTACTGCGAAAAGACTATTTGCTATGTTGACAAAAATCCAGTAACTTTTGGTGTCCAAATTAGAAAAAAAAAATGATGATGGAAATTGTCAGGGATTAAAAGCTGTCTTGCCGTTTTTCATGGCAATCCCTGACAGATGAATATTTTCTATTACGTATCCCACTAATATTATAAATGTGATAGTTGGTATGGATGGATGGATGTTTGTGAGTCAACCAAGCCACAACGTCTAAACGGATCTGAACGAAAATTGACACAGAGATAGATTATAGTCTGGAATAACACATACGCTACTTTTTATCCCGGTAAAATTTATGATTTATGATAAGCAAATAATTATTAAAACTTCTTTAACTTACTTAATAAAACCAATCTACATGCGATATTGACGTTCAAAAAAGCATTATTGAGATTTTTCTTTATTTTAGACTAGTAGGCCGCCCTAAACCGTCCAGCGGTAAAAAAATTCAAATTTATAAAAAATATAAGGATCTCTCATTTTACTGAATACATAAAAATATAGCCTATGTCACCCGTGGATTGTGTAGCTTTCCAACAGTGAAAGAATGTTTCACATCGGTTCTGTAGTTTCGGAGCCTATTAAATGCAAACAAACAATTCCCAAGACGGTCCCGTGGCGCAGTGGTTTGTGTCATCGACATGACTTCTGTGTCACCGCAACCCTGGGTTCGAATCCCGGCAGGGGCAAACATTTGTGCGATGAGTGTAGATGTTTGTCCCGGGTCTTGGATGTTTGTGTGCTGTTATTGTGTGTGTCCATGCCTCCCGCAATACAGGGAATCCTAGTGCGGGGGTCTGAGTGTGATTAAAAAAAATAAAAAAATAATAATAATTAAACAATTAAATCTTTCCTCTTTATAATATAAGTAACACGTATATTACACATACATACAAGTAACGGTACATAACAACGAAATACAGTTAAGTATGTACGTATATAATTAGTTTACCAGTATCTTAGACCACATATCACTTTTGACACCTCGGTCGAACAGTAAACACTGCGTTAATAACCTCTCTTGAAAAATAATAAATAAAAAGCGTTATACCGCTTCGTTTCTTAAAATAAAGCTGCATAAAACATTATAGTTACGTTTGTGATATATTCCAACAAGTGTGTTTCAAAATAACTATGAATTCCACAATCATTTGTATATAAGTGCTGTAGAAAATCACCGTCAGTAAACTAAACATTGAGTGTGGGTAATCCTCCAACGTTAACGTGCATAGCACTTTGACGGTTACGCGCTCCACGGAACCGCGTAAATCGCTTGGAAGTACAGAAGCCGCGTCATAGTTACATTCCTACCAAAGAACAAGTTAAACAGAGCGGACATCAGCGTTTCTGGAAGATAACATTCAGTGAAGCATTATCATATCTTTGCATCCAAATAGTTCTCCAATATGAAGTGCGCAGGCTGTCTAAAGCATAATAAGAACGTAAATTCTATTAAGTGCACCCATCCATCATGCGAAAAAAGCTTTTGTTCGCTGTGTATAAACCCAGATTCTATTGCCGCAGAACGTAAAAAGATTTGGAAATGCCCTGACTGTTGCGCGGAGCAAAAAAAAGGTGGTGACAATAGCCTCACACCAATACGCTTGGTTCCAGACACTCTGAATGTTACAACCCGTAGGAAGGCACACTCTGCCTCGGACTCCACGGAACCTGACTTGAAGGAGCTGACGAAGGTTATTGCCCGCTTAACTGGCGAGTTGGCGACAATTACTACAAAACTAAATGACGCTATCAGTTCGCTGTCCCACTGCCATGAAAGAATGGATGAAATAGCAAGTAGAATGTCTGCTAATGACGCACGACTTCAGAAGTTGGAAAAACGTAGCCAAGAGGCTTCAACCCTTGAGGCAACAGTTGCGCAACTCCAAAATGACTTAAATGTCCAGGCACAGATAAATCTACTTAACGAGATTGAAATCATTGGCATCCCGGAAAACACCAGTGAAAACCTGGAACATATTGTAAAAGTTGTAGCTCAAAAAGTTGGAGTACCTTTGGATGAAACTGATGTGGACTGGATTACCAGAGTTGGCCCCCGCCGCTCTCTTGTGTCGTCTGGCTTGTCTGAGGGAAGCAGGAGCATGCCGAGACCTATTGTAGTGCGGCTTCTCCGCCGCTCAAAACGTGACCAGCTTATTCGAGCATCCAGGTCGAGACGGAATCTATCCAGCACAGACCTAGAAATTGCTGGTGCTCCGGTTAGAGTGTTTATTAACGAAAGACTCACTAAGGAAAATAGGGTTCTTTTTCGTGAGACCAGAGCTAGAACCAAGAAACACGGCTACGCTTATTGCTGGTGTAGTCTGGGGGCTATACATATCAGGCAGCGAGAAGGGAGACCGGTCATGGTTATTCGATCACTGCATGACCTGGATCGCACTTTACCAATTATGCTGGACACCCAAAGCTCTTAAAGATCAGCTTCAGCTCAATGCTGGTCCCATCGCATCTACGATTGGTTTGTTAAATCTAATCATCCTGTTTATTTTAGTTTTATTATTATTAGCACATTCAAATTACGTTTGCTCTTCTGTTAGTTTTGAGTATAAACTTGTCCATCGTACCATATTTCGTATCATGTATGTATCACAAGTTCTTATCATACATTATTATATATCTAAATCATGCCTAAATGATCGCCCTGTTTTTCTATATTCTATTTACTTTAAATTTATATTTTCGTTATATTATTATAACATATATTATTATAAATACTGTTTATTTATATTATTATATAGGATCTCATTTGATGTATTTAAGCATTCATATAATTCAAATCTATCATTAACCGTAGAAGTCACGCTAAAAAAAATTTTCTTATTAGTAAAATATCTCTATAAGTATATCTGTGCTTGGATAACCTATCACATTAAAAATGATTTTCGCAGATGATCTAGCTAGAGAGTTAGACTCAATAAAAGTCAACTGCAATGTAGTAAACGAATTGGAAGAATGCAAAGCCATGTTTACGCTAGAGCACAATTTTAAAGTTTTTTCCTTAAATAGGTATAAGAAGCATTCGAAAGAATTTCGATACATTCTTAGTTGCAATGAAACGGATGGATATTGTATATGATGTATATATTTTCACAGAATGTTGGCTTAATGACACTACAATTGTTCCACAATTGCCCGGATACAATACTTTTAAAACTATTTACAATACCAATCAAAATGGTGGAGTCGTGGTGTATGTGAGAAATGTATGGTATGCATCAGTCTCAGAACCAATCGTTAATGATGCTAACTGTCTTGTTATTCACATTCAGGATATGGTAAAGATACTGGCAATTTATCGTTCTCCGTCTATCAGTAACATAGAAAACTTTCTAACGTCTATTGAACCACATGTCAAAAATAATAACGGGTCAGCTCTAATTTTTGCTGGAGATATAAATATAAACTTAATGGATTCAATTGATAACAAGTCTTTAGAATATCAGAACTTCATGGCAGAAAATGGGCTGATTCCGGCTATAACTGAACCTACCAGAGGTCTATCTTGCCTTGATCAAATTTACATATCACTCGATAAATTAGGTGGTCAGCTACCTGTTGGTATTGTTTGTCAAACTGATATTACAGATCACTGCCCTGTTATGTTAGGTATTAATTTGAATAAACCCACTACTACTCGGCTTACTCGTACCATACTAAAAAGAGACTATGACGCAATTAAAAGTGATTTATTGAACACTGACCTGACCTTTGGCAGTGACTGTGATGTGAATGAGACAACTAGTATTTTTCTTAACAAGCTGACAAGTATAGCAGCCAAGCATACCCGTGCAGTGCGTCTCACTAGAAGTCAGTATAACCTTAAGCCATGGATAACCCCAGGACTTATGCGTTGCATGAGACATCGCGACCGCCTTCACAAACGTTCCAAACTTGAACCTAACAACAAAATACTCAGATTATCATATACACGATATCAAAACTTTTTTGTGGATATACTACGTAAACTAAAAGACGACTACGAAAACTCACAGCTAAAGGACAATAAAAATAACCCCAAAAAATTGTGGAAGTCAATAAAAACCATAAGCGGTTTGACCAATAACAGACAAGAACCCATTGAACTGCTGGTAATGGAAAACTCACATAATCCGCATCATTCTCTTGATCTGTGTAACAACTACTTTGCTACTGTAGGCGAACAATTGGCAAATCAAATACTTAAAGAGACAAATTCAGCACATGACAAACTTGTCAAAGCAGTTAACATCAGTTATACACCAGCCGAGTCTTTCTTTATGACACCCACAGACGAATCTGAAGTGGGAAGTTTAATTATGAGTCTTTCGAACGACAAGGCTCCGGGAATAGATAAGCTCACTAACTCACTAATTAAACACATCAAAGGAGAAATAGTTGCTCCACTCACGTACATTTTTAATCAGAGTCTAGGAACTGGGATCTTTCCTGATATTTGGAAGATGGCTTGCATATCTCCAATACACAAAGGTGGACCTAAAAACTGTATCGAAAACTACAGGCCCATTTCTCTCTTATGTGCCTTCGGAAAGTTACTCGAGAAGCTGGTTAACAAAAGGTTAATACATTTCTTAGATTCTCATAATATTATATCAGAACGTCAGTTTGCATTCAGAAAAGGAAAAAGTACTGAAGATGCTGTTTCGCTCCTTACTTCAACTGTGTCAACTAGCCTTGACAACAAACTAAATTGTGTTGGAGTCTTTCTAGATTTGGCCAAAGCCTTCGACACTGTGTCCCTTCCTTTACTCTTAAACAAATTATACAATATGGGAATTAGAGGTATAGCCTTAAATTGGTTTAAAAGTTATTTGTCAGAACGTAGACAATGTGTAACAGTTGGAGAAATATCCAGCAATGCTCAGTCTATAAGCTTTGGTGTTCCACAAGGAAGCATTCTAGGTCCTCTTTTATTCATGCTGTACATTAATGACTTACATGACTTGCAAATCGAAAATGCCGAAGTGGTTTGTTATGCTGATGATACAGCAATTGTTTTTAAAGGTCCTACCTGGTCTAAGGCTTTGCATGAAGCTGAACGGGGTATGAGGTATGTGTCTAAATGGCTGCATAATAACCTGTTGACATTAAATACTAAAAAGACTGTGTACATCTGCTTCCACAAAACAGCTGCCTCGTCTCCTAATACTCCAACAGCATTGAAAATTCATACAGAATCCTGTGACAGAAACTCATGTGATTGCATATCCTTGAAAAGAACAAACGTGACTAAATACCTCGGCGTATTATTAGATGAAAACTTAAACTTTAAAATGCATATTGATTCGCTCTCAGCAAGAGTGAGAAGAGTGGTTGGCATTATGAAAAAATTACGCCACGTAACATCTATTGAAACCCTTAAATGTGTTTATTTTGCGTTGGGACAATCTCTAATCACATATTGCATCATCTGCTGGGGTAGTGCCGCTAAAACCTTCCTCATTCAAATTGAGAGAGCACAACGTTCCATATTAAAGGTAATGATGAAACGACCCTTTAGATATCCCACTCTAGAGCTATACAAAGAAACCAGAGTTCTCAACGTCAGACAACTTTTTATATTGAGAATGTCTCTATCTGTACACAAAACAGTACTTGCTTCCAAAGATTATAAAGATTTGGCAGCGAGGCGAGTTTTCCGTTTGCCTATCCCACCTATCAAAACTGTCTTTGCACAGCACTTTGGCCAATTTGTAAGATCTCACGTTTACAACACTGCCCTTAAACACTGTGACATAAAAAGTAAGTCTTTAAATGAAACGAAAAAAATAATACAAAACTGGCTATTGTCTCTAAGTTATGATAGCACTGAAAACATTCTTATAATCAAATCTTAAAGAAGAAATACCATAATAATCTTAATACAAACTCAAATGAATGGCTATTAACTATGAATATATATTATATATATATATCTTTATTTATTATATTTAATGAACATATAATATGATATATTTGTTTATATATAATATAATATTATATAATATTATACTGTTATATGTATTTGTTGTATATGTAACTATTACTCATATGAACCTGTACGTACTCACCAAATATACACTGTCCTTTTTGTTCAAGTAAATTATAATTCTCCTTTTGCATAAACATATTTTAGAAATACTCAATTTCGTTACTTATTAGTTAGTTAAGCTAGACTAAGGTGTCAGTAAATTGTTAAATTTAAACAGGTAATCGTATTTAGATCTCCACGTTACAGGCTTGCCTAGTGTGAAGATCACAAGATCATTCGGTTTAAATGTTAAGGCTTTCCCAGCATTAGATAATACACCACTTTGTTTGTTTGATACAGCTCTGAGTGTGACTCGTACAAATCCAATTGTATTTTTACATTTGTACTTTTATTGTATTGTCTAAAGGCTGAAATAAATATTTTTTCATTTTCATTTTTTCATTTCATATTAGTTATACAAATTGAGTTTAGAGTCTGAAGCTGAGAATTGTCAACGACCCCAAACTCACCGAAGACTGATACCAAAGATATTGGCTCTCTGTGTATCTCCTACCATAAATATATGTATACAACGAGGAGTTTTCTGAACAGCTATTCAACCTTATCCCGGTATCACGGTTTTACCATCGTACTAGCCGACACCGCTTGTAAGCTCATCCACATATTATTGACTCATGGGAGTGACATACTGTGCGTTTCTACCGATAGTTTTTGCCACACACCTTCAAAATGTGGAACGTACAAAGCGATGTGAGATTATTCAAAAAGAGAGTTAACAGAAAAAGGATTGGCGACGTATCGTAATGCAGGGGGCATTCCGATACGTCGCCAATCCTTTTTAACATTAATAAGTTTAATTTATTAATTAGTTTATTACAATGAATACAATTATTAATTAGTATTACAGACATTCAAAAAGAGAGTTAACAGAGCGTTAAAAAGGATTGGCGACGTATCGTAATGCAGGGGGCATTCCGATACGTCGCCAATCCTTTTTAACATTAATAAGTTTAATTGATTAATTAGTTTATTACAATGAATACAATTATTAATTAGTATTACAGATATCCATAGACGACGTTGATTGCTTACCATCAAGCAGCCCGACTATTTGATTGCCAATGATTATATTTAAAAAATCTCCAAGACTGTAATAAGTAAGAAAAAGAAAACTATAATATGAAGAAATAAAATAAATAAAAAATAAAATCACGCGGCGTTTAGATATATACGTTTTAGTGTTTCGAGAGGTATGGATGTTGGCCTTTGTGGTGTTGTGTAAACCTGGTGTTTTAGTGTATCCTTTGTCAGTGGAAGCCAAGGTGTTATATAAATTGTTGGAGTTAGCTTTAGCTAAGCGTTGATTTAAGCATTTATTATGTATATCATTTTGTGTTATGATCTTACAGGGAGGTGTGGTCGCTCAGCGACAAAGCCCTTTAAATAAAAAAAAATAAAAAATAAAAATTAATCGCGCTCAAGGCACAGGCACCCAACACGACAAACTGTGTTTTATACACTGTGGTGGGTGGAAAATCTCTCTGCTCGTTCAAAAGACACAATACACTTATCCTGCGTGAACTCACTCATTCAAGACAACCGTTTAGACGCTGGCTAAATTGTATGTCAAGAGGAATATACTGCCTTTATCTGCTAACCGTACGTAATATGTAGGAAATCATATTAAAGGATAATGGTTTGTCAGGAAAAAATAAAATAGTGAAGAAACTTTCTTCTATTTATTTCCGTTACTATAGTAACGGAAATAAATAGAAGAAAGTTTCTTCAGTTTCTTCAAGTTTCTTTCTTCTATTCTATATAATACCTGACATATCAGGTATTTTAAAGAATACTAATGGTGAAATATTTTTTGAAATTAAATAATAGTAAATAAATAATAATAATAATAATAAATATTTATTTCCAATAAGTAAGTTACAATATATATAAAGGTTACATTAGGTTTAGTGTATAAGCACAAAGTATTGTAACAATTACAATCAGAGAACAGGTTTAACGTCGAGCCTCAAACTAGGCGGAGCCTGTGTCTTGAAAATAATTTTTTTTTATACAATTGGTCCAGTAGTTTTTGAGTTTATTTGTTACAAACATACAAAGCTTTCCTCTTTATAATATTACTGTAGATTAATGTCTCTAAATTTGTTACAATGTTCTGTGAGTTATCCTATCCTACTAATATTATAAATGCGAATGTTTGTGTGTAAGTATGTTGTTACCTCGTCACGATCAAACGGCTACACCGATTTCGATGAAATTTTATATACAGTTAGTTTATACCCTGGATTAACACATAAGCTTATTTTCATCATCTCTATCATCACCGTTTTACATCACCACACGGGTACAACCGCGGGGCGCAGTTAGTTTTTAATAAATATTTCATTCATTCAATATAATAGTTTATAGTTTACTTATATAATTAGTATTATATAAGTTCATGATTATTTATCAAAATTAGAGTCACTAGAATATCATTGTACTAAAATTATGTTGAAATTGAGCATATACTACACAGTACAGTGCAAACTAGTGCGGAGGGCAGATATGGATCTTTCGATTTTATAAGGGTACTAGCGGCCCGCTCCGGCTTCGCACGGGTATAAAATATATAGCCTATGTCATTAATGTATGTTTTTATACATATAAACCTTCCTCTTCAATCACTCTATCTATTAAAAAATACCACATCAAAATCCGTTGCGCAGTTTTTAAGATTTAAGCATACATAGGGATATAGGGACAGAGAAAGCGACTTTGTTTTATACTATGTAGTGATGCTGATTCCGACGAAATTTGCCATGTAGATACTTCAGTTTCCGGTATAACCATATAATTCTTTTCATCATCATCATCATCAATCTTCACCACGTGGGTAAAACCGCGGGGCGCAGCTAGTTTAAAATATAATTTGTCTCGACCTAAAGTATCCTCCTATCTATTTAACTGGCCGGTTGGCGCAGTTGGTAGCACTCTGCCTTCTGAGCCGCTGGTCCCGGGTTCGATTCCCGGACAGGTCAAACATTTGTGTGCATGAACATGTGTGTTTGACCTGTGTCTGGGTGTGTATCTCAGTCATCAGGTTACCATAGCACAGGCTCTGCCTAGTTTGGGATCTGAAGACCTTGTGTTAATGGTAATAAATAAAGAAATTAAAAAAAAAATATTTAGAGTTGGCACACACTCGTATAAATCTCAAAATCTGACTAATACATAAACCCAAAAAAATTATCTCCCGTAAAAAAGTATAACGACATTTGGTTAAATTAAAATCGTATTTCAACTGAAGCTACCGGTTTATCTACCCTTGAGAAGGGTAAAATATAGCTGCCAGTATTTACCGTAAAAATTGTAGAAAAACAATGGTCTATTAATAAAAAGAGTAAACGTAGAGTAATATTATTTTTCAAGGATATGGTCTTTGGAGCTATTGAGTCACCGTACATACCGTCAAAGAAAGTGTTGTCTGTTCAATCAATTAGCATCCTGTATTTGTTGTTTCTGGTGCATATAACTCCTCAAAATTATAATGGGCATCGGGAGTCATGCGCGCCTACCTCAATTAGAGCTGAGGTAGGGATTATGTGCTGGTTCAGTTCGGAAGACCTAGAATTGATACGCCGCTAGCCAGAAACAACCCGGGAAATCATTTAGAAGGCCACTAACCTTGTACTGATGAATTCCCCACCACGTCTCGTCTAGGGTCCAGGGCTGGCAACTCCAGGCGGTGAAGCTTCTCTGGGCTCTCGCGTCTCCCCCCGGGGGTTACGGTTGTGTATTTGTGCAGATAGGCACGGATACGAATTATCGTATCGCACCCGCGCGCGCGTGTAGGCGCCGACGCAGCCTGCTGTCACTCGGGCCCCGAGACAGGTTACTTCGCCAATAACAAGGAAGCAACCTTCTTTATAATGATATATCCGAACGTTTTTTAGCTAGCAACGTCGGTATGGTATATCTTGAATTAATTTAGTAATATTATATAAACGGGCGTAACCAGTTTCAATATTTTTTTTTGACCTTTTAATCCAGCTACGTAATTTCAATAACACAAAACTACAAGTATCTTTAGATTATTAATATTTACATTATTATTGGCAGTGGAAGTGGCAGTGGGCAGGGCACATAGCTCGAAGAACCGATGGCCGTTGGGGTCGAAAGGTTCTCGAGTGGAGACCACGAACTGGCAAGCGCAGCATAGGATGGCCACTGACCAGGTGGACAGACGACCTGACTAAGATCGCAGGCAAGGGCTGGATGCGGGCCGCTTCCAACCGGACCTTGTGGAAATCAATGGGGGAGGCATATGTCCAGCAGTGGACCTCCTATGGCTGAGATGATGATGATGATTATTATTATTACTTAACCGTAGTATGTCCACAGCTGAATAAGGTTTCCTCAGAATATCGGTAGGGTAAATGTATAAGTCTTTAGGAAGAGGACGCCCTAAAAAGTTGTATTAAAGACAAAAGCCACAGCTGGAAATTAATGGATAAAAAATCTAACGTCAGAGGTACCTGGAAGAAGCTGGAGGAGGTCTCTCTTCAGATCAATAGACAGTAACGAGAGTGATTAAAGGGAATTTGTTAGATCAAATATATTTACACCCAATGTATTAAGAAGCAAATGTATTGAGTGCGTGTCTCTTAGAATTTTAAATAAATGTTTTTTGAATTAAATATAATAATAAATGTTACCATAAATATAAACTAATTTTCCTGACTTATATTTGGTCAACCAAACAACAATATATGTACATAAAATTCGTAGTATAATAGAATAGTAATAATGTACAATGTTTGCCGTGGTGGTACCGGTCTAGAATAGTACTCCCCCATTTCTTCCCGTGGGTGCCGTAAGAGTCGGCTAAGGGATCATGTACCAGGAGGTGGGCAGCAGCGCCTTCTGAGGATAGGAAATCATACTGCGCTCGCCAACCCGCCTGCCAAGCGTGGCGAGTATTGCCAAATCCCCCTACATGGGGAGGCATATGTCCAGCAGTGGACGACCTATTGCTGTTATGAATGAATGAATGAATAATGTACAAAAAAACTACTACATCAACGAACACTTTATGCATGTTGAGCATATCTGTACGAAATATAAAACATAATACCCCTGGTACAGGTTCTAAAGATATTGTGTAAAAAAGATGTTACATGGGCCAAAAGCTTTTATATTTTTCTTTTAGGCATATCAGTCCCGTGAGATATAAACAAGAATCAGGACGAGCTGTCTATATTTTCAAGCAGAAATAGTAATAGAAATAGTACGTATTATGTTAACACAGAATCCACGACGCTCGCCTTGGCTCAGTGGTTAGTGACATGACTTCTGTGTCTCCGGAGCCCTGGGTTCGAATCCCGGCAGGGGCAATCATTTGTGCGATGGTTGGTTGTTTGTGTGCTGTGATTGTATGTGTCCATGCCTTCCGCGACACAGGTAATCCTAGTGCGGGGGATTGAGTGTAATAAATAAATAAAATAAATAAATCTAGCCATGAATTAGTATAACTAAGTGTGATAAACAACTCTTATTGGAGACAATATAGTAAAGCATTCTGGCACATAGTTCGAAGAACTGATGGACATTGGGTTCGAAAGGTTCTCTAATGGAGATCACGGACTGGCAAGTGTCAGACTTACAGACAGACGACTTTACTAAGATCGCAAGAAGGGGTTGTATGAGCGCCGCTTCCAACCAGTCTTGGTGGAAATAAATGGGGGAGGATATGTCCAGCAGTGGACGCCCTTTGGCTGAGATGATGATGAAAGATTTGTGCATACATTTTAGATAAACAATCAAGTGATTATGTAAAAGAACATTTAGGTTTTGCTGTATTTCTGATATAAAAAAATCTTTTATTATAGATTATACGCTATTGGCCCCACACTCTAATGCAATATAGAAAGAGACACTGGAACAAGGAGAGATATACACAGTATTAGACGTACGGATGTACCTATAATAAAAACAATCTTTTATTTCACGCAAGTTATCAGCATCACTGTTGATTTTCAAAGGTTATGTTCTTCTGTTATGTTCGATGATCGTATGCAAGTATTTAAGAAAAATCAAGATATTAATTAATCAGGAAAGTTTCAATTATTTAAAAAGATTAATAATGATCATGTGATTTGTGAAATATATTATTAAATATTTATGTCTCATTAAATCAAAATTTCCCTTTTATTAACGAACTCCTTTCTGAACTCGCTTTTTGAGGTTGAAGGCCTCCTCCACAGATATTCATAAATTATATTTAGATATGATTTTGGATTGTTCAATAAATAGATTGAGTAATAAAAAAAAAATTGGTTGTCTGTAAAGTCGGTTTACGGACGATAGATTTACGTGATAACGTCATAATCATTTATGACTTTAATTTTGACTTCGACTTCGACTTTGACTTTGACTTTGATTATTTTATGTAATACAAAACTCAGGTGGAACGTTACGCGGAACGTTACTATTTTTCATGAGTGTTGCTGGTATTCATCAATTTATAAAACGTTATCACGTCAAAAATATGTATATATTATTTAATAATAATATTTTTATTGTGGAAAGCCATGCAAGTTTAAAGCAATAGATTGAGTAAGTTATTAAAATATAATATATATTCGTCATAATAACGTAATATACGCGCAAAATGGCCGTGTATTTGCTATTATGTTTTGTCCTTGCTTAAATCTAAACAATTTTCTTGGTCCTGGCAACATTACACAATCTTAACCTTGTTCCTTTTGTTAGAATGAAAAACAAATTTCTATATTAATTAAGTTACCTAATTTGGAATCTTTTGTTAGAATTATATCAAAATATTAAAACTCGAATTAGGTCAAATCTTGTTTTTTTTTTCATTTACCAATGTTACTTCTAAGAAGAGAGTGGAATTTGAACGCCTGGGGAATAGAAGTTTTTTCGATTTACAACCTCATTAGTGAATTTATTTCTCAAAGTAATTATTTGGTAGATTTAAAAATCAAAGTGTGTTAATTACAAAACTTGATATAGAAAGTTTGTGAAACTAAGTATACAAATTTATAGCGCTTTAATGGAATCTATTAATGTATTAATTATTATTATTTAATGTGTTCTCACTCCTTAGGGCCCCAAGATACAGGCTCGCACTTAGTTTGGGGTTGTTACATTACAGAAAACTATGGAATGTAAATGTGTTATAATAAAGTTACTCTTTTTAATATTCTCTTATCTTATTATTGTGGTGTATCCACAATCTGCTACCAGAGGATCCTGCGCTATTTTGATCACATTGCCCGTAGTAAGCCAGATAATTTAGACAAACTGGTAGTGGTGGGGAAAGTTGAAGGAAAAAGACTTCGCGGCCGATCATCTACCCGTTGGTCAGACCAAGTGACTACCCTCACTGGTCTCACTGTCACAACCGCCTTAAGAGAAGCCGAAAACCGAACGGGTTGGAAAAATATCGTACAAAAAGCTATGAAGGCCTTTCAGGGACACGACCTTCAGTAATGAAGTATACGACTAAGAAGAGAGAGATCTTATTATTATATTTGTAGGTGTTACCTTTTTTTATTATTTCAATAACTTTTTTTTAAGTTATGTAAATCAATGTACCTGTTTACTAGTTAATATTTTTGAATATGAATATGTCTTGGTATGTACCAATGTACAACAATTCTAATTGAAAAACTGGTTTGGTTGGTGTAGATGCATCGAACTGACGCGACGGTGTAGTGATAAAAAAAAATATTACTCAGTTATAACATTTAAAGAGTTTAATTTTCTTTCTTTTCGAATAAGAAACAGGTTTAGCGCATTTGTCGTTTCTGCTCGGTAATACGCTTTTCACTAATATATTAGCAAATTAAATCAAATTTTCTTTAATAGCAATTAACCTAAAAAATTGAAGAATATATTTAATATTTAAATAAAAATTATTCAATTATTTTTGCAATGCAATTATGACCATTTTCGATCATGATCATGTCTATGTAGATCAATTGTTCACAGGAGGTGAAGATGAAAAGGCTAAGTAGATAGACCTGGTTGTATAATGTAATGTATCTTGCGCACAAATCTAGCTTAGTTATGCACATAAACTTACTATATAGAAACGTGCCACTACGTTTATGCCGGATAAATACCGATTACCACAAGTTACCGATTACCACAAGTTACCGATTACCACAAGTTACCGATTACCACAAGTTACCGATTACCACAAGTTACCGATTACCACAAGTTACCGATTACCACAAGTTACCGATTACCACAAGTTACCGATTACCACAAGTTACCCATTACCACAAGTTACCGACTTCAACAAGTTATTTCACACTTTTGAGTGAGGAAATCGGTTCCATATTTTGTTATAATGTTTTTTTACTCTATTGTACTTTTACCACATTATTATAAAATCAAAGCACAGTCTGTAAAACATGGTCAATTTATAAATCTATCATTTTCAGAAACGAAAAACATTAACTCTTTAGTTAGAGAAGTGAAGTGTCAGAGCGTAGTTAAGATAAGACTACCCTACTAACCTCAAAAACAAGGTGTCCTACCTTCAATAGAGATAATAAGATAGTTGTAGGTATTAATGGACATATTCTTTATTTATAAACTCGTTGTAAATCCTACTAATATTAAAAATGCGAAAGTTTGTGTGTATGCGTGTAAGTGTATATATGTGTGTATATTTGTTAGTTCTTTTCGATCAAACGGCTACACCGATTGGGATAAAATTTGGTATAGAGATAGTTTAAACCATAGGCAGCGACTCTTTGGCTCTGTGGCTTTGGCTCTTAGACCGCGTCAACCCTTAGGATCAGGTGAGACAGTGGTCAACCGCTAGGATAAAACCAATAAAAAAACAGAATCTGAATGCTTTAATAGTTTCTTGGTAAAATAACCTCATTATTTATTTAAAATAATAAAATATTTTTTTATAATAAAAAAATGGAACCGACTTCAACACTAAAAGAGGTGAAATAACTTGTTGAAGTAGGTACCAAGAGTAACTATCATCACAATATTGTGCTCATGGTAAAGGCAAGTTATTTCGCACTTTTGCAGTCGGTTCCATTTTTTGATAAAAAGTTTTTTTTTCACCCATTTAGTGACCTTTGCTACTCACGGGATCAATTATTGTCATTGCGTGTTCTCCGATGTCTTCAACCACGACAATAATATCGTCAAGATACGCGTAGCACTTTTCAGTTATTGCAGTATAACTCAAAAACCGCTTGTCCGATTTTAATGAAATTTAATTGGGACCACCACGAAAGTATACTCCGTCTAACGAAAAAAAGTCATCAAAATCGGTTCATAAACGATGAAGTTATCCGCAAACACACATAAAAAAAGCATATATACGGTCAAATTGAGTAACCTCCTTTTTTGAAGTCGGTAAAAATAAATCCAGATGTTTGTCACCCGTTTAGAAAAAAATATGATTACCTATGCTCCACGCCTGTAATGTTCACACTGAAAAAGGACGGAAGGAAAAAAATCTTTACTTACATTTAAAAATCCGGACAAAAATAAAGTGGCCGGATAGTCCCGGCTCTAGTTACAAGCGTGCTCGCCAGCGACGTGCAGCCATAAGGTCTCATAAAATGCACTCGAGCACTATATAAGGCGACCGAGGCTGTATTGCCCGACGTCAATTACTTTGATATATGTCTCCAATATGTAGGTCGCATCTTTGTGTCTAATTGGCTGAACATACTGTATAAGCTGCCGCCGTGGTGCCGTGGTGGTACCGGCCTAGAATAGTACTCCCCCATTTCTTCCCGTGGGTGCCGTAAGAGTCGGCTAAGGGATCACGTACCAGAAGGTGGGCAGCAGCGCCTTCTGAGGAACGGAAATCATACTGCGCTCGCCAACCCGCCTGCCAAGCGTGGCGAGAATTGGCAAATCCGCCCTATATGGGGGAGGCATATGTCATGCAGTGGATGTCCAATTGCTGAGAAGAAGAAGACACTGTCTAAACTTATAAGCTACTAGCTGTGCCCCGCGGTTTCCCCCGCGGCTTTCCCTCTGCCTTAGTTATCGCAACCCTACTCTTCCATAGCAAAAAGTAGCCTGTGTCCTTGTCCAAGGTCTCATCTTCTGTCACTTCAGGGCGACAGGTTCCCCAGGTTCTGCATTCGACAATGGCGTTACCTTCACCGGAATCTCAAAACGTTGGTGCGGATTGAACCAGCATCCGTTAGTTTGACAGCCGACTCTCCCACCGCTGAGCTAACGCATCAAGTTTAAGCATTATCACCTATTATTCTGTTCGTTAATAACAGACTCCTCATTTCTGAACTTCAATAGGAAAACATTGACGGTCGTGACAGAGAATTTGGGCTCCTAATTAAAATCGAGGATTAAAGTATTTGGAACTTTGTTGGAAGTGTTTAATCTGACTTATTTTGCTAATATTTTGTCGGGTACATGTAGTGTTAACACATGTCTGACATTTTCAGGATATTTTTGTTATTATTATTATTATATCTTTATTCTCTTTCTTTCATAGGTTTAGTTTTTTTACAGTATAAATATCAAAAACAAAAATTAATAAAGATATTATAAAAAACCTAAACCTAGAGTTCCGCCAGCAGTGGGGCAGGGCCCAAGCTACCGGTGGTTAGGGCTGCAGAGTGAGGAACCTCCGGACAATACGCGCCGTTTCAAGGAGTACCGCCTTCTGCATTTGACTGTTGATCCAACCGTCTAGCGAGAGCCTCTTAAGATGTTGATCGAGGCTCTTCGCTATTAAGCCGTTCGTCGAAACGACTATCGGGACAATGATCGTCGAGTCAACATCCCACATGGCGGTTACCTCGTGAGCTAAGTCAAGGTACTATTATTATAAATTATTATATATTTTTATTATTATATAGTTTGTTTATACGTTGCATTTTTTTGATGATGATTAGTTGTGGCTGAATGCTAGTACTTGAATTTTTACTTTCGTTTCAGTTTTCCGTTTTTAACCCATGCAGCCAGATATCACGATCAGTCTTTTCTTTTTCCATCAAATCGGGAAAGAAGAGAGTGGCCATGACATTCCAACTCCCAAAGTGTCCAGATGTATAAAACACGAGAATTACTCACGTATAAATTGTGAGGGTTCCAACTATCATTGGACTGGCGGGTTGGCGCAGTTGGTAGCACTCTGCCTTCTGAGCCGCTAGTCCCGGGTTCGATTCCCGGACAGGTCAAACATTTGTGTGTATGAACATGTCTGTTTGACCTGTGTCTGGGGGTGTATATGTATGTAAGTATATATATCAGTCATCAGGTTACCATAGTACAGGCTCTGTCTAGTTTGGGACCTGAAGACGTTGTGTGAATGTTGTACCAATTATAAAAAAAAAATCTTTATTGCGAAAAATGGTAACAACGTTGTCCTCTTTGATAGTCACATCTACATACGTAAATTTACATTGCTTCCGTTACATATGCATTTTGTATTCGTACTTGTCTGCAGCCATTGTCCAGCCACCGAGCCATCAAAAGAAAGTCCTGTTTCCGAACTAAGTTAATAACTTGTATCTCGGATAACAGAGACCTCCCCAGATAGATAGCGGCTAGAAATAGTGCAGGTAGTACGGTAGTAAATCTATAGTTTCGACCTAATTACCTTAATCATCGAATTACCTTAAAAGTTTCATTGGTTTGCAGACATATAAAAATGCGCCTAATATGTGTATAGCTCTAGTGTTTGGCCACTTTATGGTCAGTGACGATGTGGTCGAAGATGTTGTCACGCTAGACTTAGAATGCTCACTGGCTCTCAAGGACTGCTGCCTGAACACACTATGTGTCTGGTGACTGTTTTCCAAACATTAGGTCAGTAGCTAGCCAGGCGGGTACTTGAAAGTACCCTATCACTTTGCTGGGAATTTGATAATGGTGTTACCTTCAAAGCTCAAGCCGTTGTCTGGGATCAAACCAGTATCCGTCAGTTTGACAGCCGACGCTCCCTCCGCTGAGCTACCGTCGCTTCTAGTTTACTAGTAGCCCAGCAATGACAATGCCAAACCAAAACAATTAGTCATATTAAACCGCCTCGCTGATACGTAATGACTAATTAAAACTGTACTAAGAGATGTATTGTAGTTACATATCAGAATTTTATATTATTGAAGAAAGGCCGTAAAAATAGTTATTAGTTATTTTTAAAATCTTATTACTTTTTTTTTTTTATTATTTTACAAAATCCACAGCTCTTAATTAAGAGAGTTTGATGTATGTTATTGTTGCCTACAGCCAAAAACGGATTTCGCTTATAGGTATAACAATAATGTAAGACAGTCTGTGCTGCTAGGCACGCCAGATATAACTGGATTTATAAATGTGTTATTGATGGCTCATTGTGGTGTGTGAAAGCTGTGAGTGTATTGTGTGTGTATAAGGGGCTATTATGGTGTATATGTGTGTATTTGTGTGGGTGTGAGAAAATTAGAATATGATATATTAAAATAAAAATCAGTTTGAGAAAAACAGTGTTTTGTCTATGATGTTTCGTGTTATTCTATGTATTTGTTTTTTTTAAAGATTAATATTTTATCTCTCAGTTTCTTACATCATGGTTACTAACATCGAGGGTATAGTCCCGATGGGCTAAAGTTGGACTGATGAGGGATGGAAGCACTTTAATGGACATTTAGGCTTTGAATAAACATAAAATGACATCAGCTTAGGTAGAAATTCACGCGTTTATAAATTCTCTTTGTGTTCAGCGAAATTTAATTTCTTGCTTAAAGATTGAATTTCTTAATTTATAGGTACTTATTAAATTAGAAAATCAGCCGAATACTGAGTTTTATTTCTACGTGTTTAGAGTTCGAAATCGAAACACATTCGTGTAATGTAAATACGTGGATATATTTTTCATATTGGGATTTATTGTTGTAGACTACTAGATGTCCGCCCCGGCTTCGCTGGCGTAAACAATATCAAAATATAGATTATAAGGATCCATATTTAAAAAAAAATATATAATATAGTTATGTCACTAGCAGATAGTGTAGCTTTTTTTTTTTACTATTATAAGTTTGCGTTTGACAACTGTCTCACCTGATGTCAAGTGATGACGTTGTCCAGGATTCTAGCTTACCAACAGTAAAAGAATTTTCGAAATCGGTTCAGTAGTTTTGGAGGCTATTCAATGCAAACAAACATTCACGACTTTTCCCTAACTCTCGTGGTTTCGGACTTTTCCATCACCACCCTTCTCAAAGAACCAACCTGTATATAAATATTAATAATAATTTATTTTCAACATTAACAAAGGTAACATTAACATAATTAAAAAAAAATTAGAATAGCAATAAAATAATCTAACTTAAAATAAAAACCTTCAAAATTTCATAAAAACTAAATTAAATATTTATTTTCTATTTATGTTTTAATTATTTTATTTATCTTATCACACTTCTATTGTGTTTAATTTTGTTTCCAAACTCTTCATGACCACCTTCCGAGGTGATCCCATTTACACTACATCAAAATCCGTCAAGCCGTTTTTGAGTAAGACTCGAAAAAAAAAAGAAACATTTTATTGACGGTGATTGACAATCGATCTTGTGAGTAGCAAACACAACTAAAAAGAGCGATTATTTTTTAAATAGTACCGACTTCAACACTACACTGTGAAATAACTTGTCGAAATCGGTACCATGAGCATTTGATTATTAGTTACTTCTGAACTATCGTGGTACCGACTTTAACAAGTTCTTTTACACTTTTGAGGGATGAAGTCGATTCCTTTGTTAAATAAAAAAATGGATTTCAGGGTTTAAGATCTAACTGCGAAAAGAACGCCGTGCGTAGCAAAATACTTGCCAAGTTCCATGCCTACGTTGGAATTCGGCGGAGCGAAAATTCAGGCAAATACAGCAATTTGGCAAAAAGTTTCAAGACTTAGTTAAACAAGTAACTTCTTACATCCCTAATGTCTTACAAGTCTCTATTCATTTGATATGTTACTTAAAAATCAAAATGAAGCAAACGAAAATGATAAAAATATATTTTATTTCTTTACACAATAATGACTTCGAAATAAAATATGACGCCTAAATCTTATATCGCTCCTAAATATGCGAACTCGTTAAAATATTTTATCTAATCTAATTAAACAATCAAAAACAGAACTTGAATGACGGTCTTTATAGACAATATATCGAAATAAATTTAAAAAGTTAACATTTCGGTACAGCTCTTCTATGACAACTGTATCGAAATCTTAATTTTACAACTTCAGCTTGACAAAGGAGGTTGTAGTGCAGTTTTTCTACACATAGTCTGTGGACGCCACGCGCCGCACAACACGCATGCGCGACTAGCAAATGGATTTTGGCGCTAAACGTTTACAAATATAAATGCAAGCATATGCTGTAATTTTACGTAAATTTCATAATCTATTTTATGAGATTAGATAAAGTAGTGTATGAAACAGCACATAATTTGGTGTACACTCGTGTAATGCTATAAAAAACCTCGTCTGCGGCTCGTTTTTTTAACCTACACTCGTGTTTTAAAAACCCTTATTATGATACAGTTTCATAAACTACTATTCTGACTACCTGTTTCTGTGCAACACTTTATCTTGACTGGCCGGTTGGCGCAGTTGGTAGCACTCTGCCTTCTGAGCCGCTGGTCCCGGGTTCGAATCCCGGACAGGTCAAACATTTCTGGAGAGTTCTACGCTCTTGTCGCTGCCCGGACCTGAACCACTCAAGATGTCAACCGCAGTGATCGACGAAACGTCTGGAACACAAGTTTCACTTAGACCACGGCCAAACAGCCCGAAAGCAATACATACAACATGCAACGCCGGCCGTGAAAGCCTTAGAGTTTACGTGTTGATGTATGTTTGTTACTCTTCCACGCCTAAACGGCTGGGTGGATTTAGATTAAATTTGGTATGGAGATAGCTTATACCCTGTATTAACTCATAGGCTTATTGTAAAACGGATTTGGATGAAATTTGGTATGTAGATACTTCAGGTCCTGGAATAACATAGGCTACTTTTCATCGTTATCATCAATCATCATCGCGCGGGTACAACCGCGGGGTGTAGCTAGCCAGTAACAAAGTCAGCATAAACGTGCTGTCTTGAAACTCACTAGTAATAAAGTGCAGTCGACTTTATTACTGTTGAGTTTCGTGAAAGATTTATATCGACACAAACGAGCGTTTACGGAATTTATAAATTAAAACGAGTGTGAACAGGCTTAAAATCGCACAACGAGCTACGGAGAGGCATACGTCCGGGGTTTCTCTACGCGACCGAATCATAAATGAGTAGATCCGTAGAAGAACGAAAGTCACCGACATAGCGCAGCGGATTAGCAAGTTAAAGTCGCAGTGGGCAGGACAAATAGCTCAAAGAACTGGTGGCTGTTGGGATTTTTTAATTTTTTTAATTTTTATTTATTAACATTCACACAAGATCTTCAGGTTCCAAGCTAGGCAGAGCCTGTGCTATGGTAACCTGATGACTGATACTTATATACACACTTGTTGGTGGTTAAAAGTTTCTTGATTGGAGACCACGGACTGGCAAGCGCAGGATAGTACGGCCACCGATAAGACGGACAGACGGATGGTTGGATGCGGGACGCTTCCAACTGGTTCTTGTGGAAATCAATGAAGGAGGGTATGTCCAGCAATGGATGTCCTAAGCCTGAGATGATGATGAAAACATGTGCAAAGATATCTGTGTAGGATCTAGATTAAAGCGCGTTATTACACATAATCTAAACATCATGGGCTCGTTAAAAATACCCTATAATTATGCAAGGGCCCTTTTGAAGGGCCATTTAACCTTGTAAAAAGATTAACAAATGTATTTATGTCTTAACCTCTATTTTTTTTCATTATTTCATTAAGCAAAAAGTACTGATTTAACCTTGTAAAGGTCGACATGGGTGCGTGTTATTAAACATTTAAACCTTAAAATTTGTGAAAACAGAGGACAAACGGTCAACAGCAAGTCATAAAAGTCTAAATTGTGTTTTATAGTTAAATTATTCCGCCCCAGTTACACACGAACGATTGTTGCGGTAAATTTTGACAAAGAATATTAATTAATTATTTAATATTAATTATTATTATTATTATTATTATTATATTAGACTTTTTAATTTACTTTTTTCTAGTGTAAGACACAGTTGCAGCGCATTTGGCTGGCCGGGCTGGACTCAGACTGGCCGGTTGGCACAGTTGGTATCATTCTGCCTTCCGAGCCGCTGGTTCCGGGTTCGATTCCCGGACAGGTCAAACATTTGTGTGAACATGTCTGTTTGACCTGTGTCTGGGTGTGTATATGTATATAAGTATATATATCAGTCAACGGGTCACCATAGTACAGGCTCTGCCTAGTTTGGGACCTGAAGACCTCGTGTGTAAAAAAATTTTTAAAAAAAATGTCGTTACCGCGAGATGTTTTGATAAAAGAAATATATTTTTTCCTTTGACCCTTGAAAAAGTTTGTTTACTAGACATGTAGGACTTGCAACAAAATAAGTTAAAAAGACTCAAATTGTTACGCATAGGCATTTGGTATGAATTTCCAAATACTACGCGAAGATGGGTGCGTGTTATGTTAAAAAAAATACCAAAAATGGAACCGATTTCAACACTCAAAAGTGTGAACGAACTTGTCGAAGTCGCCCAATCGTCTTGATAGAAGCGGTCTGGCTCCACATTATATATGATTTATAATTATTTTATTAAGATTTACCTAAATATTTTTGAACAAGAAAGAAATATTATGTATTTGTATTATATAACACATCAAAAGAGTCTTAGCAACATGTAGGGTTTCGAACTTTAGAACGATTTTTGCTATTGTAATATTTCTACACTATAATATTTTAAGGAGAAAAGATTTGATTGTTTGTTTGTTTGCATTGAATGGGCTCCGAAACTACTGAAACGATTTTAAAAACTCTTTCACTGTTAGGAAGATACACTATCCCCGGATGACATACGTATTATATAATTATTATTTCAAAAAAATATAGGGATCCTTATAATTTTGAATTTCGAAATGTTTCACCCGTGTGAAGCCGGGGTAGACCGATTGCTTTACAAATATAAACATTTTTTGATGCAATAGTGACTAACGCAACAAAATCTGTTATTCAATCGTTCCCAACCCTTATCAAGATTTGTGAACACATTATATGTTAACAAATCTGTGTAAAACAATTACGATGGACTTAAGATGCGTTTGAACTTTGCCAACTATGGCATAGTAGCCCAGAATTTTGTCCCTGAATATTTGCTAACTACCCTCATAATATATCCGTCCGGTAACTTACCCTAAAACTTGCGCTTTATGTTTGAGTTTGCCCCTTTCCGGTCAATAAAATTACCCTTGAGCTATGCTGCCTTCCATGTAAGTAGGTTTGTTAAGTCGTCGCTTTTAGAATGATCTAATAAATGCTTGATTTCAACAACTTTGCGTAAATGTGATATGGAGTGAGCGTTTTATTCACTTCAAAAGACTTTTTTTTTTTGCTTCCACATTCTTAGTGCGTACAGCTAACGAATGGAACTCATTGCCTAACTCTGTATTTCCGAAAAAATACGACCTGGGTATATTCAAGTCACAAGTCACAAGCAGGCGTGCTCCATCGTAGACCGCATCATCACCTAACATCAGGTGAGATAGTGGTCGAACGCCTGCCTATTCCAAATAAAAATAAAAAAATACTTCAAAAAAGGAGGTTTCTCAATTCTTTCGTATTTTTTTTTTATGTGTGTTCGCGGATAGTTTCATCGTTTATGAACCAATTCTTTTACGGGGACGTAATTTTTTTTACGCAAGGAACATTGTAATGTAGCGAGAAAACTGTGATAAATTAGGTAAAAATATTTTTTGTGTGGTTCTATACCACGATATTAATAAGCTCAAATAACAAATTCTGATTAAATAATCCAAGAAAATCAAGCACATATTCATTTATTTACATAAAACATTTGTGTTTTCAAAAGTCTCACGTGAGATTATGGGTGGGGGAGGGGGTCCAGCAAAATCTCACGACATCTCACCAAGGGGAGAGAGGGGGTTGAAAATCGCTAAATCTACCTCACGTAATTTATGGACACCCCCCAAGTGTGAAATAACATGTAGAAGTAGGTACAATGCGTACAATATTTTGGTAATAGTTACTTTTGAACTATCATGGTACCGACTTCAACAAGTTATTTCACAATTTTGAGTGTTGAAGTCGGATCGCTTGATACGATATCAACTGTAATTTTGATCTATCAGACCTATTAATAGTTCATACAATTAAGGTAAGATGGCGCTAAGAACAACATCCCCTCAGATGTATAAGGAAGGAATAAATTCGGAAGACTAGTGGAGTGCTACTATAGCTTAGATGGACAAAGCGAAAGGAAAGTATTCTGTAGTCATGGGTTCAAGTTCCACTGGCAGCCGAATTTTTTCCTTCAAATAATTTAAACGTAAGTTCCGCCTAGCATGTTTTTAATACAATCACACTAATATTATAAATGCGAAAGTTTGTGTGTATGTGTGTAAGTGTGTATGTGTAAATGTTTGTTACTTCTTCACGCTCAAACGGCTACACCGATTTCGACGAAATTTAGTATGGAGATAGCATATACTCTTTTTTTTTTTTACGTGGGGAAAATGCATTTACGCACTTCCGCCTACCGGGAAAGCAGGCGGGGTATGTCGGGCTCGCTCGAGCATCACCGCTCCCTGGGGGGCCTCATGGCCCCCAACCCTAACTGCACCCACAGCAGCCAGGGTCCACTACCGACTAAAACCCACGGTGTCCATCCTGCCGCTAGAACGGAGGGAGCGCGGGGTACATTTGCATACCGCGCCCCCACCACGGCCGTCCGTTTCCGGACCCCTCCAGGGGGGGAGGATGACCCTCCCCCTCGCGACCGTGTCGGGACCAAGAGCACGGCCGCACCACCCCGGGGACCACACAGTGCAAGGAACGCCAGACTTCCCACATCCGACGCTCGTGGTCCCCTGCGATGGGCCAGATGGAGCAGCCCCATCGCCAGCCACTTCGGCCGCCACCCTCCGACGGCGGCCATATCGGCGCCACAGCAGGAGACGAACTAAATCACTCCCGCCGCAGCGCCTCCTCAGCTGCAGCACCGTCCAACACGGCGCCGCTGCCCCCCTCAGTTGCAGTGCCTTGCAGCAGCACCGCAACCTACCGTCAAGTGGACCGCTCCTCGTCGGCTTGGCGAGCAAAGCCTATCGGGAGCAGTCCCGGCCTGAATATAATAAACATACATAAATAAATGGATATAAATAAATTTACATAGATATGAGACACGCGAGGCGCCGGACGATGTCTAGTTACGTCTAATTCAGAGGAATTAGACCAAGAACAGGCAGCACCGCGAGAAGGTAATCGCCAGACTTGCCTTGAGGATCATCACGACCTGCGCTTCCCCCAAGACCGTAACCTCCCTACCCATCACGGGATGAGTAAAGAAGGCCTGGACTTAACCAAAACAAGCAGCGTGAACGCCGCAAGCATAGGCATAGCAACTATTTAATGGATAAACCCAGACCCGCCCGATAGCATATACCCTGGATTAACACATGGGCTACTTTTATCTTGCAAAAAGTATAGTCCCCGTGGAATATTTGAAGTAGCGGGAAAACTGTAATCCACGCGGCTAAAACCGCGGGGCACACTAAATCCGATTGTTTTGCTCTGTTGTATGTTGTATGGTTAAATTAGCAAGATTTGGCAAACACTCCAAGTTTATCAAAACCATATATGCGATGGAAGCATATTATTTTGCGGTTCGATATTACTAATTTAGATTTTCGCGACGCTGTAGATGGAATCTTTGGGGTTACCATCCGGCTTAATTGAAATTCGAAATCGTATGACTGTTTGTCTCAAAACTGAACCGACTTCAGTTTAAGAAAATATTAGAGAATCTGTTCCTGTGCTCTGTATCGAATTTCAAGCCGAAAGGCATTGACATAAAATTGAAGTGTTTCACGCCCTATAAACGCTACCTAAAGGCGCGCTTGCGTTATGCCACATATAGTACTTATAATAGTTGGAAGAAAAGTTTAATAACAGGTTTTGTAATTAACGTAGAATACAATAAATAGTCACACTCCTATTATAAATCTATGCTTTGTACCGTGGTGGTACCGGCCCAGGTGCCGTGGGGTACCGGCCTAGAATAGTACTCTCCCATCTCTTCCCGTGGGGGCCGTAAGACTCGGCTGAGGGATCTAGAAGGTGGGCAGCAGCGCCTTTTGAGGATCGGAAATCATACTGCGCTTGCCAACCCGCCTGCCAAGCGTGGCGAGAATTGTCAAATCCCCCCTATATGGGGGAGACATATGTCCAGCAGTGGATGTCCGATTGCTGAGAAGAAGAAAAAGATAATATTATAAATGCGAAAGTTTGTATGCCACTGTCTGGAAATCAATGGATACACCCTTTCCCTTGAGGTACAGGGGTGGTTATGCTGGAGTTGCAACAACTTAACCTTCTGTTGCATCCCAGCACCCCACTTCCTCATTCATTCACGGTCGTGGCGGTGGTCCGTTTCCCGGACCCCTCCTCGGTAGAAAAGGTGGCAGGTACCCACAAAAAAAAACAGGATTTCTAGGATATAAGAACCATATAATATTTTGTTACATTTTCAAGCTTAAGCTGCTGAAATAACCGATGAATTTTGGTACTGGGATAGATGGGACCTTGGAGTAGGACACAGGCTTCTTTTTGTCCTGGAAAAAGTTTGGTTCCCGTGGGATAACAAAGGTAGCGGAAAACTGTACTCATGCGAGTGTAACCGTGTGTAGAGATAGAGAATGCATTTTAAAATATGTTAATTGAAATATCGCACTAATATTATAAAGGCGAAAAATGTCATGTGTGTAAGTGTGTATGTTTCTTAATCCTTCACGCTCGAACGACTGCACCGATTTCTATGAAATTCGGTACTGAGATAGTTTAGACCCTAGATTAATACATATACTAATTTCATCCCGATCATGATTGCTGTTCCCGAGGGATAAGCGAATAATTCAAAAATCTCTGTTACTATTTTACGCTCCAATGGCTATACCGATTTTGATGAACTTTTTTAGACAGTTGTCAAACGCAAACTTATAATATATAAAAAAAAATTGGTTGTCTGTAAAGTCGGTTTACGGACGATAGATTTACGTGATAACGACATAATCATGTATGACTTTGACTTTGACATTGACATTGACCATTGACCATTGACCGTTACGCGGAACGTTACTATTTTTCATTTTGGCATTCATCAATTTATAAAACGTTATCACGTCAAAAAAAAAAAAAAAAAAAAAAAAAAAACTTTGATATGGAGATAGACTCTGGAATAACACAAAGGCTACTTTTGTCCTTTTATAAAATAATAGCTACCGTGGGATAAATGAGGTAGGAGGCAAACCATTATCCGCGTGGGTGAAACCGCGGGGTGCCAGTAGTATTTTATAGGTATCTTTTTTTTTTTTTTTTTTTGTATATTATAAGTTTGCGTTTGACAACTGTCTCACCTGATGTTAAGTGATGACGTTGTCTAGGATTTAGCACGCAAACCTAGAAGGTACCTATTCACTCGCGACTTGAAGACTCCAGGATTGTACATATCGGGAAACACAGACTCGGGCAACGAGTTCCATTCCACTCCATCTTCTTACATATTATGATCACATTAAGGAAACATGTTGTTTCTCAGGTAAGACAATATAAGACGACAGTTCTAATATGAATGTATGTATTCCGAGGCTGTACCATATTTCCGTATGTTAATTTCAACTTAATCCCATACCCATTAAATTGAAAATTGTTAAAAACATTTAATTAAGATAATCGAAGTTTTAAATTATATTCAAATTAAATTGTATAAACATGTCTGCTTGACCTGTGTCTGGGAGTGTATATGTATATACGCAGTAGCTGTTATGAAGTGTTCATTCATTGCGTCGAATTGCTAGCATTGAAAATATGTTTGTAAAAATAGGTTTGGTTATTAACTGATATTAAATCAAAAATGTAATACTTAGTCCCTAATTTTTTTATACAAACATATTAGGTTATTTAAGTTTTAGTTGTCTAACTTAGGATAAGTTAAGATAAGTTAGACAACTAAAACTTAAATTTTGGAAAGGATTTTTATTCTATTTCTTCTAACCATGTTGTTTAATAATATATTTATTAAGTTATGTCATTTCAGGATGCTCGTTGCATATTATGATGTATTGCTTGATGATAGGAAGTAGCTTAGCAGCCGTAACACAGGTGACCCTAGCACGGCTGCTAAAGGCCTTTTGTATTGTATTCACATACATATGTATTTATCTGTCTTTATCCATGTATTCTAGTAATGTATAATGTATTTGAAAGTGTTTTATGCAAATAAAAAAAAAAATAAGTATACATATCAGTCATCAGGTTACCATGGTACAGGCTCTGCCTAGTTTGGGATCTGAAGACATTGTGTGAATGTTAATAAATAAAAATAAAAAAAATTACGACGATGTAACGATGTGTACGATCACTTTTAATTAAAAAGAAAATGCTAAGTTATTTGCTAATTGGGGAATTAATGCATTGAAACGATGATGACTCAGTGGCGGGTGCAATAATTACTAATTACATAGCCTCTTGCTGTATGTATAAGATTTAATCAATTAAAATATCCTACTAATATTATTAATGCGAAAGTTTGTGAGTATGGATGTTTGTTCCTCTTTCACGCAAAAACTACTGAGCGGATTGTGATGAAATTTAGAACATAGATAGTTTATACTCTGGATTAACACATATGCTTACTTTCATCACCATCATCACCGTTTTTCATCACCGGGCCATAAAACGGATTTTGGTGAAATTTAGTAAGTAGACTTTAACTCCGGGTCCGGGTTTAACACATATCCTACTTTCATCAATATCATCATCATCAATCATCACCACGACGGATTTGTATGAAAATTGGGACACAAATAGCTTATACCCTGGATTAACACATAGGCTTATATTCATTATCACCATCATCACTGTTATTCATCACCACGCGGGTAAAACGGATTTGGATGAAATTTAGGATGTAGATACTTCAAGTCCGGGAATAACACATAGGTTACTTTTCGTCATCATCTTAATCATCAATCATCACCACGTGGGTGAAACCGTGGGGTGAAGCTAGTTAATTAATAAATCTGAGAATACAGTAATATTATTTACTTAACAGTATTAAGGATGATAATATCATAAACAAACGGACATTCTAAGGTTAAATCTCGTTTCAGAACGTAATTTTTGCGTATATGTATACTCAAGCAGCGCTCGAATTTTAAAAAATATTTTTTTTTTTTTTTTCTCTAAATTATTCTACTTAAATAGCATTTTCCTCACCGAAATCGATGAATTAAACTAGCGATTGACAGTTAGGGTGGTGCAAAATTATATAAATATAAACAAACCTATATTATGACAAAGTATCGTAATGTCCCCATAGTGTTACAGATATACAGATACATTATGTAATAGGCAACCGTGATTGCTTACCATCAAGCGGCCCGTCTGCTTGTTGTCCACCTTTCAAATAAAAAAATAAATAAACGCATCGAGTCTAAAACAGCAATAATCGCAGAAAGATTATGAGATTATTATATTATGCGTTAGAGCTTGGCCGTGGTGGTACCGGCCTAGAATAGTACTCCCCCATCTCTTCCCGCGGGTGCTGTAAGAGTCGGCTTAGGGACCACGTCCCAGAAGATGGGCAGCAGCGCCTTTTGAGGATTGAAAATCATACTGCGCTCGCCAACCCGCCTGCCAAGCGTGGCGAGTATTGGCGTCCCCCTTATATGGGACGCACATGGCTGATAGAAGATAGCTACAGCTATCTCTATACCAAATTCCACCCAATTCCATCCAGTCGTTTAGGCGTGAAGGAGTAACAAATATACATTCATACTCATAAACTATCGCATTTAGAATAGAATTGAATATAAAATACTAGCAGCGCGTTTCACCCGCGTGGGTTACGGTTTTTCCGCTACCTCAATTTTCCCGCCGGAACCATATTTATCCGGGATAAAAAGTAGCCTATGTGCTATTCCAGACTACAATCTATTCATTCTATTCATCAATCGATTTAATCCAGATCCGTTCAGCCGTTCTGGCGTGATTGAGTAACAAACAACATCCATCCATCCAAACTTTCGCATATATAATATTAGTGGGATTTATTGCCATAAAATTATATAATTTGTAATACGTATTTATATAATTAGTAACATTTTTAGACTATTTAATCCTTTCCTTCTAGTGTAAGGCATATTTTAAGCGCAATTGTCATTTATGGCGAGAATTTTACAAAGGAAAAATATGGTCATCATCATCATCATCATCATCATCATCTCAGCCATAGGACGTCCACTGCTGGACATAGGCCTCCCCCATTGATTTCCACAAGGACCTGTTGGAAGCGGCCCGCATCCAGCCCTTGCCTGCGATCTTAGTCAGATCGTCTGTCCACCTGGTCAAAAAAATAAATATGGTCAAGTGAAACTAATTTCTCACTCATATATTAGTCAAAAATAAAAATAATCAGAATAAACCTTCATAAATCAAGAAAGTTTATTGTAAAATAAAGTTTATTAGACAAGTAGGACTTTCAACAAAATTAGCTAAAATTACTCCAAATTGTTTATTTAGCAAACGGTCAAGCCTTAATAATAATAATATAATATGGGAAAACATTCACACAAGGTCTTCGGGTCCCAAACTAGGCAGAGCCTGTACTATGGTAACCTGATGACTGATATATACTTATATACATATACACACCCAGACACAGGTCAAACAGACATGTACATACACACAATTGTTTGACCTGTCCGGGAATCGAACCCGGGAACAGCGGCTCAGAAGGCAGAGTGCTACCAACTGCGCCAACCGGCCAGTCATAATATTTGTTATATTAAGGATAAATCAATTTAAATCTTCAATTTTCTTTAAAACAAGAGAAAATACTGAGCACTTAGTGAGTATATGAGAACCAGAACACACAGCAGCTGTTTACAGAAGCGGGAATCTCAGCTGATAGCGGCAGGCTTTTGTAGATAACGCTGATGTAGTACTGTCGCATACACAAATGTTAAGATCTTTGACGTACAAGTACTTTTTTGAAGTGAAAACTTCTTTAGCGGCATTGTGCAGTTTTGTTTGTCGGGAAAAAAACGTCAGGCACGTGACGTCATCGAATTTGTAACACGGAGGGAACGGAGAGAAATTTAAAATTAAATCGTGTTACAAATAAGGAACATTTTCGTTTGTTGGTAGGTAAAAGCCGAAACGGAATGCGGAGATATGAGATCATTTTGATAAATGCCTTTGTGGTTGGGAGTCGAAAAAAAAGCAACTTGTAAAATATTGTATAAAAGATTTATTTTAATAAATTAAATCATGTTTTTATCTATTATAATATTATAAAGACTTCAATGTTTCAAAAAAAAGTCATTATTTTAAATCTATATGTACATAAAATCAATAAGCTAATCGATAAGTTTGTTTGTGTACAATAGCGCAATAAATGAATATTGTATACTGATAAATAAAGCAATTCGTGCGAAATTACTCCCTTACCTGTCCAAAATATTAAAAAATGCATAACGTCAATGTTCAAGTTTTCACTTCTGCCGGCACTCCCGGAGTGCACTTTGTTTTTTATTTATTCAGAACACGTGTAACTAACAGAACAAATCTGACACATTACATTATAAAACGAGTGATTAAGTACCTTCTAGGCTTGTGTGCTCCATCTTAGACCGCGTCGACACTTAACATCAGGTGAGACAGAGGTCAAACGCAAGTTTTAAAGAAACCTATTCACTCGCGACTTGAAGACTCAGAGTTTGTCCTACCTATCGGTAAACACAGATTCAAGTAGTGAATTCCCTGGCAGTACGCATTATAAAAGTGGAAACAAAACGCTTCGTGCGTAAAGGTGGTATATCTACCATGTAGCGTGGCGTAAAGCCATATGTTAAAAATATTTATATCAGCACTTTTGGGTCAAAGTAGTAACTTAGAGTAAATTGTCTTGAGTATAACTCGTACATGTTCAGTTCAGTTTAGTTCAGTTTAGTTCAGTTTATTTATTCAATGTAGGTACAAAAGTACACTTATGAATGTCAGTTTACAATATTAAAAGTAATCAAACTATGTAATAATTTAGGAGATTGTAAAAATATTATTAAATTATTTACGTAAAGTAAATTTAGTTAGTTTAGGGAAGCTTTTATCTTTTAAAAAATCGTCAACTGAGTAATATGCCTTTTGTAATAATAGTTCCTTGAGAAATTTCTTTAACATTGCATTATTTAGTTTTTTTAACCATTCAGGTACTAAGTTATAGAATTTAATACAATTTATATTAAATGTTTTTCCGGTTATGACCAGTCTTGATGACGAGACTATAAAGTGATCTTTTCTTCTAGTTTTTCTTTTATTGTTATTATCAGTCATTTTAAAATATAGTTAATTTTTGCGTGCATTCATAATGTTTCAAAATATGTATAAGCTAGGTAAGCTAAGAATTTTGATTTTAGTAAAAGCTTCCCTAAGCGTTTCACGACGACCTAGTCTGTATATACTCATATATCGTGATCTCACGGGTTTCACGGGTTTCGCGCCTATGAAAAAAGACATCTACATCCTCAGTACAAGTCCAAAACGAAACATCTTGGATACGATATAAACTTGAGTGTACACCACCATTGTTTTAATAAACTTATTACTTCTTATTACATGGCACACTATGGCTGGGGATTCCCTGTATTGCGAAAGACATGGAGACACAATCACAGCATACAAACATTCAAGCCGGTGGTGATGGTGATGATGAAAATAAGCCCATGTATTAATCCAGGGTACAAGCTACCTCTACACCAAATTTCATCAAAATACATCTAACCGTTTAGGCGTGAAAGAGTAACAAACATACACCCATATAATCCATACGGCAGCATTTCGTATTTATAATATTAGTAGGATGATGCGAAGTTCAACGTTTGTTCACGACTGTACATAGCGACAATCACAGGATTATCTGAATGAATGCTTTGAGCTCTTCAGAGGACCGTGAAAGTTACCTAACTGCGTAGCTGATGCTTTGCTGACGCGGCATATTAGGTGAGTACTAGAACTCAGGAATACTGTACTACTGTAATAGTTACGGGGCGGGCTCAGCAATATTGTGCTTACTTTTAACCGACTTGAAACAAGGAGGAGGTTTTGTATTAGTGTATGTATTTTTTTATGTTCACCGATTTCTTCCCCATTTTTTGGACCGATTCTCAAAATTCTTTTTAACCGACTTCAAAAAAAGGAGGAGGTTCTCAATTCGATCCGTATGTTTTTTTTTTATGTTTGTTGACGCATAACTTCAGACCGGGTGAACTGATTCTAATCGTTCTTTCTTTTTATTTGAAGGGTGGTGCTTTCCGTGTGGTCCCATTTAAATTTCATGAAAATCGGACCAGCGGTTGTTGAGTTACACTCCAATAACTGAAAAGTGCGTGCTTATACCTAGACGATATTATAGTAGCGGGTGAAGACATCGCTAAACATATCTACACCACAATGACAATTGATCCCATGAGTAACAGAGGTCACAAAAAGAGTGAAAAAAAAAAAAATTTACAAAAAAATGGAACCAACTTCAACACTCAAAAGTGTGAACTTGTTGAAGTCGGTACCATGATAGTTCAAAAGTAAGTAATATCTAAATATTGTACTCATGGTACCGACTTCGACAAGTTATTTCACACTTTTGAGTGTTGAAGTCGTTTCCTTTTTTTGTGGTAATTTTTTTTTGTTTGAGATGTTGATTTAGAGTGTACCTCCGAGGTGGACTCATTTAAATTTCATCACATTTTTTTTATTTTTTTTTATTTGACAAGCTGTTTTCGATTTAAGTACACTCCAATAACTGAAAAATGTTACGTCTACTTTGACGACTTCCTAATTGCGGATGAAGAAATCGGTGAACGTACCTACACAATGAAAGTTAATCCCGTGAGTCGCAAAGTTACTGAAAAGGTTGATAAACATAATTAAATATCAGATGTGATGCAATAAATATATTCTGTATTCTAATGAGGGGATATACTTCTTAAGCCGATGACACTTTGTACAAAATAAACACAGCGTATATTCAAAACTTTATTGCAATCTTTAATAGTACAAGTGTCGTGGTATTACAATAAAATACAGTTCATTAGAGCCCTGTCGGGCACAGCAACTTTAGAAGAGAGGAGGGCGCGTCAGTTTTACCGCATACATATTACATACACTAGAGTAAATTGAATCAATATTGGAATATTAATTAATCAATCATCATCATCATCATCATCATCTCAGCCATAGGACGTCCACTGCTGGACATATGCCTCCCCCATTGATTTCCACAAGGACCTGTTGGAAGCGGCCCGCATCCAGCCCTTGCCTGCGATCTTAGTCAGGTCGTCTGTCCACCTTGTCGGTGGCCGTCCTATGCTGCGCTTGCCAGTCCGTGGTCTCCATTCTAGAACTTTTCTAATTAATCAATAAGATAATGGAAATCAAATATTTTATTATAATTTTATGGTGTCAATATTTTTTGGATTTTTTTTTTTTTTTTTTTTTTTTTTTTCATTTATTCAGTTTTTACAATATTTAACTTAAGCTAAAAATACTCAAAAAACCTAAAATAGGTTTAACTTGAGTATTACATCCTCTTAATAATAATTATTAGTTGCAAGCCGCCAGATCTGACAGATAAGTATAAAGCGAATGCGCTCGGAACCGGTCATTAGCAGCTGTTCTATTGTCGCTTCTTATCTCTCATCGGATTAGCGTTCGAGTGTAGCTGGACCATTCATACAAGATGTTGCACATTATTACTGTGTTGGTAAGTATATTTATTATTCGCAGTTTTATACAAAGTATATCGATAATGTTATAAAATAATATAGTTACAAAATAAATAGTTATATTAGAATTAGAATTTATATATATATATTTTCTTCTTTAATGAGTTTCTATAATTGTATGAATTTATCTTTCGCCATATTTTACTTTATTTTATAATGAATATATGTTTTTAATATTCGTTTAATATTTTTTGAATTTATTTTATCTCGAGTTGTTTTTGGAATATCATTTATAAGTCTAGGTACCATAAATTCTGTTGTTCTGGCGCCGTAGAAATTGTTTGCACTAACTGTTTTAATCTTTTTATTTGTCTTTTGTCTAGTAGTGATAGAATGAGAAATGTAGTCATCATAGTAGAAGTAATTTTCAGCAATAAGTGATATTTTAAGCCTATCGTATATAGAGAATGTTTTACAATGTTTAAATAGGCCATCTACATCACTGTCAAGTTTATCTCTAATTTTTCTAGGTACGATTGTTTTCAGTATCCGTACCTGTAGTTTATAAATTCTATCTAGATATGTATTAAACGTACGTCCGTAACTGCTTAGACCGTACAACACAATGCTATCTGCGAGTGATTTGTACATATCAATTAGAACAGAGTATGGTATTTTATACTTTAAAATGTAGAACTTAGCTAGAATAGCGCGTAGTTTGTTACACACAGTATCTATATGACCAGACCAATTAAAACGATCATCCATAGTTAGACCAAGATATTTAACTTGTGTAATTTGTTCTATGGGTTTACAATTGCATGGTGTTTTTCTTCCATGAAGGCAGTCATGGTCATGAGCATAGAGTATAATTTTTGGTTTCTGCACCGCCTGCTTAATATAAGATGAATGTACATGCATTATCTTTGTTTTTTGATAATTCAGAACTAAACCTGCGTCATGTGACCATTTAGTAATAAGTGTAAAATCGTGTTGCAGTTTCCTAATTGCTTCACCCATGTCCCTATCTGATGCAATGAGGCATGTGTCATCAGCATATTGGTATATAGTAGTTTTACTTATGATGTTATTTACATCATTTACATAAGCCAGGTAATGCAACGGTCCTAGAACTGATCCTTGGGCTGTGCCTTGTGTCACCATTACTTTTTCACTCATGCTTTGTTCAACTCGGACCTGGTAAGACCGATTTTTAAGATAGTTAGAACACCAAGCTAGCAGAGGCCCTCGAATGCCGCTATTTTCTAGTTTTTGTAGCAATATGTCGTGTCTTAATGTATCAAAAGCTTTGCTGTAATCAATAAATACCATCATTACATGTTTTTTTTCATTAAGCCGACCATTGACAAAATCAGTAAAACTACTTAGTAGTTGTGTAGTACTCTTCTTTGCCTGAAATCCGTACTGCTGATCTGCTATTATTTGATGTTTGCTGTAAAAGTGATGCATTTGTCTACATACAAATTTTTCTACTATTTTATCAATAATGGGTAAAATAGTAATAGGTCGATAGTTACTATATTCATTCATAGGTCCATTCTTATAAATTGGTCTCACTATGCCGATTTTCAATTCGTCTGGGTAAATACCTGTTTTGATACTAGTTATAATTAATTTTGTAATAGCACGTGTAATTTTGTGAGAAATACTTTTTATATCTATTGGTCGTATTTTATCAATTCCTGGCGATTTATTGGTTTTTATGTTACGTATAATGTTGTTTATTTGTTTAGGGATAGGATTTTTAAAGTATATAGAGACGTTTGACTGTTTGGTATAATATTTGCTGTCCAATAATTTTTCCGTACATTTAGGTGTGCTTACCTTGGCAGACAAATCAAAGTGCTTAGCAAAGTTGTTAGCTAAGGTATTTTGACATGAGCTGTGTTGATTGAATCCTTTAAGCATAACTTGATCCACTGATGCTTTTATTCTGCCCGTCATATTATTAAGAATTTGCCACAGTTGTTTGGGGTTGTCTTTGTGTAGACTTATTTCATTTTTATAAAAGTTATTTCTTGTTTTTTCGACAATTTTATTGCATTTATTTCGTAATTTTGAATATTCAAGTTGTAGTATCTTATTTGTAGTATCTTTTTTCAGTTCCAACAGTTTTTTATCTTTTTCTTTACAAACATTTATTATGTTTTTATTTACCCAACTTTTAGTATTTCTGTTAGATTGTTTAAGTTTCATTTTATACATAGATTTTTCGTAGCAGTTATTTAGGCTGAGTTTAATTATATTATAAATCTCCGTAGGGCATTTCAAATTGTCTATATTGTCCCAATTGATGTTGTTTAATTCTTGGTTAAGAGTATTTTTATTATACCGTACGGCGTACTTTGGAGCATCTTGTATGAACTCATCCCTTGAGAATGTAGCAACAAGCACGCGGTGATCGGCAAGAACGGTACCGAGCGCTGCGCAATGTACGTCCAGCTGGCGGGATCTTATGAATATATGATCTATGCATGTCTTTGTTATAATTTCCTTTCTTGACTCAATACGTGTATAATCTTCGATACCGCACACAAGGCCGTTTTCATACATCAAGTTTAAATATTGCCGTGTAATATTATCACTACATTTGAGGTTGATATTTATATCTCCTAGGAGTATCATATCTTGCTTCGGATAATTGCAGAGTATACTTTTTAATTCATTTATAAATAATGTTTTGTTTAGGGATGGTGGTCTATAAAGCGCACACAGAACCAATGTGCTTTTATGCATAGTAGTTATTTTACCAACGACACACTCTAAGTGCTTAGTTGGGGTTTTATAGCTTAGAAATTGATGTTTCATGAGTGTATAAATTATGATTCCGCCACCTTTTCTATTTTTACGTAGTTCTGTGTGCATATTATAGTTTGGCAAGTGGAACAGGCAACTTACATAATCTTTTATACCTACTTCATTCAGAATAATAACGTCTACTGTACGTTTACAGCTGTTTATCAATAGCTCAAGCTTGCAAAAGTTTTTAATAATTGAGCGTATGTTTACATATAAGTACGTTACAGAAACCGTGCTTTTATACCTGCTTATCTGTGTAAAATAGTATGATAGGTTAGGACAGTCATTTATTTCTAGTACATTATCTTTTGTGTCATCCATTGTAAAATAACAGTTTTGTTATGTGAATTGTTGAGAGGTTAAGACGAGATAAGGTTATCAATATCGCTTTCAGACCGCAAGATAATTACTTTACTATTATCTGTTTTGCGAGCGAGCACCTTACCTTCTCTACACCAGATGTATTTATACATATCTTTGAGCTCCTGTTTAGCCTTCCATAATAAATTTTTCTGATGGTAGGTAAGCGCTTGACGAATAAATATTTTTCCATTCTTTAGCGTTGGGTCGCAGTTAGGTACCACATCTGAGAACACTACTTCGGCGGATCGCACGTTGTCTAGCCACCTTGTCTTGGTCTCCTCGTTGACCAACTTTATGTGTATGATTCCTGTCTTCCCTTGTTTGGTAGGTATACGCTTGATTGATTTTATATCACCTGGGCTCGTTTGCAACACTGAAGCTAAACATTTAGAAATAGTGGTTAGGTTTTCGTTATCCAACTTTGGTACACCTTGGACTTCCACGACTTTCTTCAACTCTTTTTGTTCGTATTCATGCATACGTTGCTCTTGCGCCTCAATTCTTCTTTCTAGATGCTTGTTGGTGTTGACGAGATCAGCATTCTTTCTTTCAAGATGTTTAATTTTTTCTTTGAAAGCCTCAATACTTTCTAGGCAAGCGTCCACTTTATCACTGGTGAATTGAAGTGCCTCATTGGTCCCTTTAAGCTCTCGCTTAAATATTTTATCCATCTGTATTGTAATGTCAGATATCAGCTTCTTCGCATCGAAAGGATAGTTGCCCATTTTGCTGTTGGTTTCGTCGTCTTCGTCTAAAGGGTTGTCATCCGGGGTTATAAATGATCCACTTCGCGGTGATTTCGCCGAACATTCGTTGCATGTCCACTCAAGGTTCTCAGCAGCGCGTAACAGGTTTAGTTGTTTACCAGAAAGCTGGGTGCATATAGTATTGGCATGAACTAAAGCATTACACTTGTTACACTCTAGCCCTGGGGTTTTCTTAGTGATCACTTTACTGCATTGAGTACACTTTGCCATGGCGGCAGCAGATTTTATATATAATTTCGTATTGGAATACGCGGTACGCGTGAACCGCACGGCTGTCAAGCGAGGACTGATGGAGGATGTATATACATGTATATACATTCCAGCGTACTGCCTTGAAAAAATCCGCCATTTTGGAAGTCTGCAAAAGGCGACCTAATGGAAAAGTAATTTACCTAAATAAACGTCGTAAAAATAACGTACACCAAAATAAATTACAATTGATGGCTTCTTTATCTCACGAAGCCCTCGTCGAATTGTCAGTAAATTGAAAAAATAAACGTTTGGAGTCAATCGCGGTTTTGTATAAATAATTATTGTCTGTTAGGTTATGCCCCTCCGGTGAAGCTGTAAATGCCGGTAGAGGCAAACAGCATTAGTCCGTTAGAAAAAAAAAAAAAAAAAAAGGTTATGCCTGTAAGACTGTTTCTTTTTATCACAGATAAGTTTTTTATTATCTATTTTATAGTTGTTATTTGGCCACTATCTCGCTTGATGATTCCATCCGGTCCTTGTACACATCAATGAGGAAGGCCAGCAATGAAAGTCCTATGGCTAAGATGATGATGACGTTTTTGAAGAAGAAGATAGGCGCTTGAAATACGCGTCGTAATCAAAATAACTACAATTGACTTAATTTTGCCGCCTCAGTTTCCGCGCGCTTGTGCGACATCTACCTCATATAAACATATTCTTAGCTATTAGCCAAACATTGTCACTGGCAACATTGTCACAGGCAACATTAATGTCCCACTGTCACTTATAAAAGCAAGCGCCCAGTCGAGTACCCCCCTCCGGTGAAGCTGTAAATGCCGGTAGAGGCAAACAGCATTAGTCCGTTAGAAAAAAAAAAAAAAAAAAAAAAATCGAGTACCGCCTCATTTTTGTTCAGTCGTCGGTCGGTAAGGTGCTTGGGCTCGACGCTGCATACCGTAAGATCGTTCCATTCTAATTTATGCTGTCATTTTTTGTCTTTGTATAAATGTTTCATTTTAATATGTATTTGGTTAAACCTTTTTGTATTAGACTAACATTGTAATAAAATTTGACATCATGTTCTTTCTTATTTTTAATTTATACCACTTCTGATTTATAAGAATATAATATCATTGGTGATTCTGAACAGGCTCAGAGTCGCACAACGAGCTATGGAGAGGGCTATGCTCGGGGTTTCTCTACGTGATCGAATCAGAAATGAGGAGATCCGTAGAAGAACGAAAGTCACCGACATAGCCCAGCGGATTAGCAAGTTGAAGTGGCAGTGGGCAGGGCATATAGTTCGAAGAACCGATGGCCGTTGGGGCCGAAAGGTTCTCGAATGGAGACCACGGACTGGCAAGCGCAGCATAGGACGGCCACCGACTAGGTGGACAGACGACCTGACTAAGATCGCAGGCAAGGGCTGGATGCGGGCCGCTTCCAACCGGTCCTTGTGGAAATCAATGGGGGAGGCCTTTGTCCAGCAGTGGACGTCCTATGGCTGAGATGATGATGATGAATATCATTGGTGATAGAAGTAACTTTAACTTAACAGCTTTAACTTGTATGTTGAACGTCGGAAGTTTAAGATACACTAAAACGTAGATTTATCTACGCAATGATGTAACACATTTCGCAAATGTCGCTTCAAACTTAAACGTTTTCATGAATGTGTCAACACGACAAATGGCTTACAACCTATGCCCTATTACACATCAATAAGATTCAAATTAGCGTGTCATAGTGTCGAAATGTCTTCTGATATTATTCAACCCACTGGCTTGAGAAATGAGATCGAAATCGCGTATCGAGTGACAGATTGAGTGACTTTTCAAAATCAATCTTAAATATTATCGAGTGTTTTCCATGCAAAAGGCAAGACAGATTTTTAAAACTGAGTAGAATTCCTACTCAGTTTTAAAAATCTGTCTTGCCTTTTCTTTTGTTTCCTCTTTTGTTGTTTCAACTGAAGTGGTTTTGTTGTATGTATTGCTTCCGGGCTCTTTGGCCGTGGTCTATGTGAAACTTTTGTTCCAGACGTTTCGTCGATCAATCACACCTCAGTATCAGAGAAGACGCCGCGAAGGAGAGTTCTACGCTCTTGTCGCCGCTCGGACCTGAACCACTGAAGATGTCGACCGCAGTGATCGACGAAACGTCTGGAACAAAAGTTTCACATAGATCACGGCCAAAGAGCCCGGAAGCATTACATACAACATGCAACGCCGGCCGTGAAAGCCTTAGAGTTTACATTGAAGTGGTTTTAACTCATTATCACATCCCACTTATAATATAAATGTGATAGATTAGATACAAATACAAATATACAAATACAAATATCTTTATTGAAAACAGTAAATATGTCCACTTATCTAACGTACACTGCCTTTTGTGTTAGTTAAAAACTGTGGTACAAAAGGCAGGCTCTTCCTTGATGAGCACAGTTTTACAATATGTGAAGATGATGATGTGTGAGGCTACTTTAGTTAAGGAAATTTAAAAACAATAATAGTTTGCACTAGGCTATTAGTATTACTTATTATATATTAATAATATATTAAAATTACTAATTCTATGAGGTGTGTGTGCGTGCGTGTGTGTGTATGATGTGTGTGTGTGTATGTGTGTGAGATGGATGGATGGATGGATGTTTGTTCCTCAATCACGCCAGACCGGCTGAATGGATCTGGATGAAATTAGGCACAGTGCTAGATTATAGTCTGGAATAGCGAATAGGCTACAGGCTACTTTTTATCCCGGTAAAATGTATGATGCCTGTGGAATAATAATTGATATAGCGGGAAAGCCGTAATCCACGCGGATGAAACCGCGGGGCGTTACTAGTGAATGTATCGGTCGTGGTTTGCCTAGTACTGAGCAAAACAATACCTTGAAAAAAATATATACCAAAAAATGGAACCGAACACTCAAAAGTGTGAAATAACCTTGTTGAAGTCGGTACTATGATAGTTCACAAAAATAACTATCATAACAATATTGTGCTCATGGTACCGACTTCAACAAGGTTATTTGAGGTATACTTTTGAGTGTTGAAGTTGGTTTCAATTTTGGTATTTTTTTTTTCATAGTATTGTTTTGTTCAGTACTAGGCAAAGCACGACCGCGTCCGCGAGCGTCCATTCTCCTTGAAAAAGACCACCGAATGTGGTTGAAACTATAGTCGGAACCCTCTGACTTATTACGTGAGTAATTCCCGTGTTTTATACATTTATAATGAGTCTCACGTAGTAAGTCAGAAGGGTCCGACTATAGTTTCAACCACATTCGGTGGTCTTTTTCAAGGAGAATGGACGCTCGCGGTCGCGGTTGTGGTTTGCCTAGTACTGAACAAAACTATACTAAGAAAAAAAAATACCAAAAAATGAAACCGACTTCAACACTCAAATGTGTAAAATGACCTTGTTGAAGTCGGTACCATTATAGTTCATAATTTGAGGTATACTTTTGAGTGTTGAAGTCGGTTCCATTTTTTGGTAAACATTTTTTTTCACCCATTTCAGTGACATTGCTAATCACGGGATCAATTGTCATTGTGTATGTTCTCCGATGTCTACACCCGCAACTACACGGTCATACATGGTCCAATTGATAAACGTCCTTTTTTTGAAGTCGGTTAAAAATATCTGTTTTAATAGTTTTTACATCTTGCCAGACAGATTGAAAATTTGCTGTAGGTAATAACTATTCAAAGGGGTGCGAGAGATATAGGGAGTTTAAAATTACATTTTTTATTTTAATCTATTATTCCATTGAATTTCTTAAAAGATCGTAATAGACTGACCTCCCTTTTGTCACCCTTTTCAGTGACCTTTGCTACTCACGGGATCGGTTGTCAATCACCGTCAATAAAGAAGTCAGCAAGGTATATGGGCTTATTACTTTTCAGTTTTTTTATCTCAGCCATAGGATGTCCACTGCTGGACACATGCCTCCCCCATATAGGGAGGATTTGCCAATACTCGCCACGCTTGGCAGACGGGTTGGCGAGCGCAGTATGATTTCCGATTCTCAGAAGGCGCTGCTGCCCACCTTCTGGTACGTGGTCCCTTAGCCGACTCTTACGGCACCCGCGGGAAGAGATGGGGGAGTACTATTCTAGGCCGGTACCACCACGGCATAGAATAACTTTTCAGTTATTGGAGTGTAATTCTAGAAGCTATGATAGCTCAGCGGCACTGGTTCGATCCCCGACAACAGCTTGAGCTTCCGGTGAAGGTTATCAAGTTCCCAGAATATTGGTACTTGTAAACCCTCAAGTTTAAAAAAGTGCCAAACGCATAGTGTGTTCAGGCAGCAGTCCTTGAGAGCCTGTGAGCATATATGTACTATATTTGTATTGTATTATATTAATATATTTAAAAGTTATACACCTGTAAAAAAAACTTGTCTAAAATTTGAGATAGTTTTGTATGAAGTTTTATTTTAGCGTATATAGAATACGAGCTATTTTATTTAGAAGAGTTTTAGTGAATTTTAGGTAATTCGAGTGATTAACTTAAGGATCAGGGAATTCTCTGGCGACCACAAAAACTTACCCAAATAAAAGTATTCGTTTACTTTTTTCAGATACAGTATTCCTGTCGGGTCAGTTTGAGAAGGAATCCGGGTAAGTTGTTTAAAAATAATAATAAAAAAACGTTCTCTACGTTAAGTTTTTTTTATATTAACGCATGTCCTAAGTTCAGTACAAAATTATTGTAAATTTTAATGAATTATATAAGAAAATAAACTGAGAAAAAAATATCTGATACAAGATTTTTTAATACTAATTACAATATTACAGCTAATACAATCTACTAGCCGTTGCCAGTCTATAGACTCAAATTCTCTAACCCGCTACTGGCTGGCAGCGTGCCCAGAATGCTAGCAGCATTGCCACGTTGAACTGCTAATAATATCACTTTTTAATACTGAATAGATCTAGCATTTGACCGCTATTTCACTTAATGCTCAGTGAAGATGTGGTTAAAGATATTATATCCCTAGACCTAGAATGCTTACAGGCTCTCAAGGACTTACTGCCTGAACACAATATGCGTTTGGTGACGCTTTTTGGTGACGTTACCTTGGGATAATTGAAGTAGCGGGAAAACCGTAATCCATTTGGGTGAAACCGCGGCGTACTACTAGTTATATGTACGTATATTAGTGTTGCCAGGGCCCATAGACAAAATGCATCGCTACATAGCGATTCTCTGTCTCTAGCCGTTGAATGTTAGTTCTCGTTGCGAAGCAAGCGATAAAATAGGGTGAGGAAACGAGATAGAACGATATAAAACTACCGATACCAGAACAGGATGGGACGAAAGACATCAACGCGCTCAATTTGCGCCAATCATTTTCGCCGTAGAGGAAGGTGTACCATTAGTCAACAGGTTTAATAGTAAAAGGATATATTATCACATGAATAACGAGAACGAACATTCAACGGCGAGAGAAAGAGAATCGCTATGAAGCGACGCATTTTGTCTTGGCCCACAGGATATCCTGTTACCGCGGTCAAAGAAACCCTTAGCAAGGGCAGGTCACTCTCCAGGCGGCGATTTGCCTTCATCATTCAATGTCATTTTTCATCCATTTGTTCGGTTAAATAAGTGATTACGACTGGACTGCAAAAGGGTTAAAGGTTCCGTATATCGTTCATCAATATTAATATAACGGACAGTTCCAGATGATGGGTTAGCTATAGGGATGCAGATGACAATAACTCATAGCGCATTTGTTTTTCTGTGTGTGACATTTATTTTGACTAGTACCGTAATCCCCGCGGTTCCACCCGCGTGGATTACAGTTTTCCCGCTACATCAATTATTCCACGGGAGTCATACATTTTACCGGGATAAACAGTAACCCTATTGCTTTTCCAGACTATAATCTATCTCTGTGCCAAATTTCATCCAGATCTGTTCAGCCGTTCTGGCGTGATTGAGTAACAAACATCCATCCATCCAAACTTTGACGTTTATAATACTAGTAGCACCCTGCAGTTTCACCCGCGTAGATTACGGTTTTCCCGCTAGGTCAATAAAATTATTCCACGGAAATCATACATTTTATCGGGATAAAAAGTAGCCTATTGCTATTCTAGACTATAATGTATGTCTGTGCCAAATTTCATCTAGATCCGTTTAGCTGTTCTGGTGTGATTGAGTAACAAACATCCATCTATCCATCCAAACTTTGACATTTATAATATTATTATTAGTGGGATAATTTAATAAAATTAAATCATTTACAAATGAAAACAATTATTGTTACTAATTTTTTTAATTGTTTCTGTAGTACTTTATTTAAATATATAAATTATTAATTTATTATATAAATTATAAAAGTATAAACATAGTCTATGACTATGTCAACCTGGAAAAGAAGTTCACCAACCATGCAGTATGTTAAGGAAGCTTAGATGTTCTTTATATAACGAAAAAAAAAAAAAAAAACAGTCGATCAAGTTGTTCAATTATTAAATCAAATCAAATAAGTTTATTTGCAAATATAGGTGTTAGATGTTGGTAGTGTTAATAACTTATGTCCTCTATATTTCACCATTACTGGTATGCAAACTATTACTCTTATATATAGGCATTTTGTACATCTCATTTATACAATTTACATATTAGTTAACTTTTCTACAATACAATACCAAGAAGAATTAAATTTTATAATAATTGAAATAATTTTGCCATGTCAAAGTAATATTTATAAAACAAGAGAAAAAAAAAATATAGTCTATTAGCAAATAATGTTATCAATTTTCACACCACTTTGAACATCTTGAAAATCATTCATCGGAGACTCCAAAGCCTGCAGCACCGACGTAAAGTCGCTAGTCTATCGGTCTTTTATCGGATACATTTCGGGGAGTGTGCTCTGGAGTTGCATAATTTGATTCCACCATCCCCATTCCATCTTAGGACGATCAGACGGACGGCAATGCGACATCCATACATGGTGGACGTTCCAACTTGTCGCACGAAGCGTTTTGCTTCCACATTCATAGTGCGTACAGCTAACGAATAGAATTTATTGCCTAAATCTGTGTTTCCGCAAACATACAACCTGGGTATCTTCAAGTCACGAGTGAATCTTCTAGGCAGGCGTGCTCCGCCGTAGACCGCATCATCACTTAACATCAGGTGAGATAGTGGTCAAACGCTTGCCTATTCCCAATAAAAAAATTAAAAAATTAATCTTACGCTGAATTTTCTTTATATAACTTGAATTTTAAAACGAAACTCCTTCATTTATATAACAACCTCCAAATCAGCCTTTACCTAAATCATTGCGAAATTTAATAACACGGAAACGGGCTGAATTATATCAAACCATTTACCGCCGAAATCTTGTTCAAAATGAATTGACTTCAATAACGGTGAAAGTTTTAAATAAGGGTTTTATGAATTTCTTGCGGAAGGATTTATGTGGTGTTTTTTTTCAATTGTATTATGTAACATACTGAAATATACATATATAACTAGAAGCAAATGCACATACAATCGTTTTTAGGGTTCCGTACTTCAGAAGGAACTCTTATAGGACCACTTTTTTGTCCGTCCGTCCGTCTGTCAAGACCCTTTATCTGGGGAATGCGTCGTATTGCGAGATACGTGACGCGATCACGGCGAAATATATCCCCTCATCTGTTATTTACTTGTGACTTTGATTATATGTTAGTTAATATGTAGGTTGATACATTGCACATGGGTTGCCTAGCGAAATCCCGCACCTACACTGTTTATAATATTAACTTTAATATTAAGCAGTGTTGTTAGACTGGATTTATTTTTAAAATAAAGCTTATTTTATTGCCTATCCAACAGTATGATGTTGACTATTTAAAACTGTGTCAAGTTTATGTATGCAGAGTTTTTTTAAAGTTCAGTTCGAAGCGCGAGTATGGAGAGTGAAAGAGAAGCATTGCGCGCGCTACTCCATGCGAGAGACAAGGACGCAGAGATATTTTTATAATTATTGGGTTATTTGACAGTATAGGCCCGGGCTTAGTTCGGCAACCCATGTGCACTCTATCCCTCTACATATTATCTAACATTTAAAGGGTTTTTTATTATGTATCGCATTAACATCATGCTAGGCAGAACTTCAGTTCAAATATTTGAAGGAAAAAATTCGGCTGCTAGTGGGACTTGAACCCACGACTACAATAACATCCCCGCAAGATGTTAATAAGGAAGGAAGTAATTCGGCCCTAGTGGTATGGGCTGCTATAGCTTAGTTGGACAAAGCGACAGGACGGTATTCTGTAGTCGTGGGTTCAAGTCCCACAAGTAGCCGAATTTTTTCCTTCAAATATTTGAACTGAAGTTCTGCCTAGCATGATGTTAATGCGATACATAATAAAAAACTCTTAAAATAAGGGTAGGGTGCCTTCGTTTGATACGATATCAACTGTAATGTTGGTCTATCAGTCCTATTAATTAATTGTTCATACAATTAAAGGTAGATGGCGCTAATAACATCCCCCGCAGATGTTAATAAGGAAGGAAGTAATTCGGCCCTGTCCAACTAAGCTATAGCAGCCCATACCGGCTGCTATAGCTTAGTTGGACAAAGCGACAGGACGGTATTCTGTAGTCGTGGGTTCAAGTGCGAATTTTTTCCTTCAAATATTTGAATCTAACATTTAAGCCTTCTCATAATTAAATAACAGATGAGGGGATATATTTCTTAAGCTGTATCTTAGATCATCGAGGTATCGAGCTGAAATAGACTGACTTCAAGAGACTGAAGACCTGCGTATACCGTTATACGGTATACGCAGGTCTTCAGTTTCTTGAAGCTGTGAGTAAATATTATATGCGGAAAATACCCGATTGGTCTTTCATGTATCAGACGATTTCTTTAGAGCCAACTATCCTATAGCTGAGATTGGCCACGTCCCACCTGTGGGACCGAAATTTAATAATAATAATAATAAATCATTTATTGCCACAAAAAAAGAAATATTTATACAGGACATGTTTAATTAATTAAATATCTATGGCAAAAGGGATAGGCTCAGCATGTGTCATGTTCCCACAATGTAGAGATCATAACGCTGTTTTTCAGCCTACCCCTAAGCTCGGACTATGGTCTTGGCCGAGATATAAAAACAGAAAGGAAAAAAAAAAAAAAACGAACACCCACAGACAGCAGCTTAACAATTATAGGAAGCTAAATAAATAAATATTGTACAAACAAAACAGCCCCAATATTGCTCGAGAATAGGCGCGGTATGTGTGTTTTCGTGTGTGATTATGTGATGTGTGGTGTCATGTTGGTGGATGTGGTGTGTGTATTAAAGTTGCATTTATGTACTTTAATTATAATCATTTTGACACAAAGGGTTTAAAGGATGTTTCAAAGTTGTATTTTTGTTGTTGTATTTAATGATTTTTGTATGTGCATATTAACTGTATTCTCTGTGTCTGTCAGTCTGTGATAAGACACACATAGCATTTTGATGTCGTAGTTTTTATGATACAATAGCTAGTTAATAGAACAACCATATGTATTTAACACAACGAGTATCCAACATTATTTTTCGTGTTCGTCATTATTTTATTTTTTATTGTATAGACTAACGCTAGGTTTGACCACTATCTCCCGTGATGGTCAGTGACGATGTAATCAAAGATGTTGTCACGGTAGACCTAGAATGCTCAGGCTCAGGATTGCTAAATGAACACACTATGTGTTTGGAGACAGTTATTCAAACTTGAAGGTGGTAACTATCCAGTACTTGGAAAAATTTACCACCATTCTGGAAATTTGATTACGCTGTTACATTCACCGGATGTTCAAGCCGATGGTGGGAATTGAACCAGCGTCCGCGAGTTTGACAGCCGACGCTCCCACCGCTGAGCTATCATAGCTTCAAACGTTAGTCGCCGTTTACAGTTTAAAGACTGGTAGATGAGTCATGTAATGTCTTTTCACTTTTGAGACGTGATAACAATGCTAAAACATATATCAGACAATGTAGGTCAAGAGTGTTTTTTTAGATGACAAAATCACGAATTCTAAATCATTTTTGCCGGAGTTTGGAGTGAGTCATTCTCTCATTCAGGTTCTAATGTAAGCACAGAATAAACTATATAGTACACTAGCTACTGTCCGCGGTTTCACCTGCGTTTTCAGATTATGCAAATACATTTAATAAATAAAAAAAAAAAAAAAAAAAAAAGTACAATAAACTTTTTAAAAAAATTATTTATCAACATTCACACAAGATCTTCAGGTCCCAAACTAGGCAGAGCCTGTACTATGGTAACCTGATGACTAATATATATACTTATATACATATACACACCCAGACACAGGTCAAACAAACATGTTCATGCACACAAATGTTTGACCTGTCCGGGAATCGAACCTACTAATTAATTTATTAATTAATTAATACTGTACTGTACCTACTAGTATTATAAATCATCATATTGTTTGCTCTATCACCCTCAATATAGCGTTTAAGGTACATAAAATCAATAAACTTAAATACCTATTGTCATGTTTTAGAACGATAGCGCGATAGATGAATATTGTATTTTACCACATTGCAAGTTTTCAATTCTGCCGGCACTCCCGGAGTGCAACTCGTTTATTTAGCTTTGATAACCTACTTCTTTCTGTGTCAACAATGATCAATTTGGTACGTAATTTGACATGGATAGCGTAAAAGTGTTGATTGAAATCATCCGTGTCCAATATTTTTCAATTAATTTGTAGATCTGTTAGTACATTCAAACGCTAACAAGGTTAAACAATGATTGATTGCGTAAATAAAGGTCGCTTAATAAAATGAAATGATTTAACGAACCTTGGAACTCTAACGGACCTATTTTATGCCCTGAATAATTTTTATTTTTACCCGACTTAAAAAAGGAGGAAGATCTCAATTAGAACAATTTTTTGTAATCATTTTTTTTAAATAATTTAAATCAACACACTATTAGGTGTTGTTAGGTCCCTTCTGCCTGTAAACGCCCGCGAGCCTCTGTAAGGTTATCGCCACCTTTTAATCGCAGATTAGGTGCTAGCTTCACACACGCATGTCTATACCATAGATTACAAACACGTGCGTTGGCAAATATATGTGTAAATTAATGTACTACAGTATACTTTTCACAATATTTGTTCACTGGTGTGCTGTTACACGATAATTTGTTACAATCGTGACTTGTGTGACAAAATTCTGTCCATAATTGTGCTAAAAAAAAATATATACCTACAGTGTTAATTCTGCGTTGGAATAATAACTGAAATAAATATATTTTTTTACTTATTATTATTACTTATTTACAGCGACTGAAGCGCTGGCTTGTCGACAAGACGTTTTATAGTTATAAAGAGTTTTTGGATTGGAAGTAGAAAGGAATACAAAAGTATTCCAATTTAAGACTCATTCATATGTTCCAATGTATAATATATTATATTATATAATACATCATTATAATCGTCTTTAGATATTTATGTATTTCGATAAAAATACTTTTTTACTGTAAATTGTAATTAAAGCTTTGACTTATAGTTCTACATTTGTATAATTTTGGCATGTAAACAAATTTTACCCGATAAATAAGAACAATTTTTAGGCTAGTTTCAGCTTGCATTGTCAACAACTGTGTTAAGTGATGACGTTGTCTAGGATGTAGCACTCAAGCCTAGAATGTGACTTGCAGACTCCAGGATTGTACCTACGTATCGGGTAACACAGACTCAGGCAACGAGTTTTATTCCTTGACAGTACGCGTTAAGAAAGTAGAAAAAAAATACTTAGTATATGTATATGTATGCCGGTTCCATTTTTTGGTAATTTTTTGACGTGATAACGTTTTATAAATTGATGAATGCCAAAATGAAAAATAGTAACGTTCCGTGTAGCGTTCCGTTTTCGTTTCCGTCAAAAGTCAAAAGTCAAAAGTCAAAAGTCAGAAGTCAGAAGTCAGAAGTCAGAAGTCAGAAGTCAGAGGTCCGAAGTCAGAAGTCAGAAGTCGAAGTCGAAGTCATAAATGATTATGACGTTATCACGTAAATCTATCGTCCGTAAACCGACTTTACAGACAACCAATTTTTTTGTTCACCCCTTTCAGTGACCTTTGCTACTCACGGGATCAATTGTCATTCACCGTCTATAAGTAAGTCATCCAGATAGACGTAATAAATCTCAATTATTGAAGTGTAACTCGAATACGCTTGACCGATTTTGATCAAATTTAAATGAGACTATTTCGAAAGTATATTCTATTAAACCAAAAAAAAACGTTCATAATCAACGAAGTTATCCCCGAACACATAAATATACATACCGTCGCTTTGACTAACCTCCTTTTTTTAAGTCAGTTAAATAATAGATAAACCAACTTGCCTTCTAAAGTGAACAAAGGTAACAAACAAATAAAGTTAAGTCTAATTTAATTTTAAGTAATGAATATATTTTTATTTGTATTCAAATTCAATAAATAAAATTCAATTTATCATTATATATACATAGCATAATAGTAAATGTATTAGTACCTACCGTCGATTCTCATAAAACATCAATATCTAACAAGTTGTAAGCAGGTTAACCGAGGTGAGATTTATATCATTAGTTTGACACTTTTGGTCCCAAGTTGAGGAAATATAAGTAAAATTAAAGTTACTTTGTACCTAGATCAATCGAAAGTTTCCAGAACACGACAGTTCGTAAACTTTCACTAAACTAAACTTCAGCCCTTTTTTTTTATTATTTTTAGAATGTTTAACAATTTATAAATGTATAAAACACGGGAGTTACTCACGTAATAAGCCAGTGGGTTCCGATTATAGTTTCAACCACATTCGGTGGTCTTTTTCAAGGAGAATACGGGGCGCTTGCAGACGCGGTCGCGATTCGCCTAGTACGGGGTACAGGCGAATCGCGGGGTACAGGCAGTACTAGGCGAATCGCGACCGCGTCCGCGAACGCCCCGTATTCTCCTTGAAAAAGACCACCGAATGTGGTTGAAACTATAGTTAGAACCCACTGACTTATTACGTGAGTAACTCCCGTGTTTTATACATTTATAATGTGTCAAAACCACGTCAGTTTTAATAACAAAAATGTTTAACAAAGTAGGTATATTTACAATGTCTCTGTCTCACAATGTCAATGTCAATGTCATTTATGGGGTAAGTACCTACTACTGTATTAAAAATCGAGATATAAAACAATGATTTGCACTCCGGGAGTGCCGGCAGAAATGAAAACTTGTACTAAAACTAAAAGAGGATTATATGAAACATAATCTAAAAATAAAGTATCAGTAATAGTTAAAAAAAATAGTGCACAGGCTTTTGCGCTGACCTGTGCATAGTGAACGCAGAGATGGTGTGATGTACAGAGTGATGGTGTATTGCGCTGCCTTAAGCAGGGTTCTAACTGCCCCCACAGCAGCAGGGGATTATTATTAAATCCACTGCCGGGATTTAGTAAGAACCCCTTGCAGCTGCTGTGAGGGCAGTTAAGACCCTGCAAAACCAGCCAAAACCAGCTAAAACCACCACGGGTTCCATCTTGCCGCTGGTACAGTGGGCAAGCGTGGTCATGGTAGCACTCACCACATTCAAGCGCCGGGAAACCTATAGAATAGGTGTCAACTTCCTGGTGTAACTAGATAATCGTGAGAATCCGAGAGCAGTAGCTAGTATTATGTGAAAGCGTAAACTGTATCTGTGTCATATTTTCCGAATAATTAAGCAGCTTATGCGGCTGCGGTTGAATGTTTAATGACTTATGAAGTAATGGAGGGAGGCCATGAAAACGAGGGGCGGTTAAAAGAACATACTTTATTATAATGTTGGAAGAACTTTACGTTTTAAAGATAATGCTGAAATTTTCACTGTTTTTTTTTAAAACTTTTTTGGGATTCAACAATGACAATTTAAAAAAGAAGACGCTCTAAAATCACTTTAAAAACTACGGGCTTACTTTTGACACTCGATTCCGATCGTAATTGTGATTTCGATCGACTTCACGCAGATTGATAAGTACTCTTAGTTAGGTCGTCTGTCCGTGTAACCTGTAACCTGGTCGGTGGCCGTCCTATGCTGCGCTTGCCAGTGCGTGGTCTCCATTCTAGAACTTTTGATGAAATTATGGTGACAAATGGGACCACACGGGAAGCAGCCGTTAATTAAAATAACAGCATTAAAATCAATGGGGGGGCCTATGTCCAGCAGTGGACGTCCTATGGCTGAGATGATGATGATGATGATGATAAGTACTCTTGAAATCTACACTAGCGCATGATTGGGATCGAGTTGAAAAGAAAAAGTATTATATATTTTTAGTTATATTTATTGATTAATTTGACGGTCGCCGTGGCGCAGTGGTCAGTGACATTGACTTCTGTGTCTCTGGGACCCTGGGTTCGAATCCCGGCAGGGGCAAACATTTGTGCAATGAGTGTAGATGTTCGTCCCGGGTCTTGGCTGTAGTGTCCTGTTATTGTGTGCCCCCATGCCTCCTGCGATACAGGGAATCCTAGTGCGAGAGTCTGAGTGTGATATAAAAATTTTAAAAATGATTTTTTTAACAGCTGTTTTTTTTACCGGCATTTACGGGCGAGTACTAAAGATGAGAGCCGAGTTGCTTCGCGGGCGCGGAAGGCGCACGGCCAAGAGCGCATTGCCAAAAGCAAGCGCTGAAGGCGCATTGCCAAAGGCAAGCGCTGAAGGCGCACCTCTAAAGGCAAGCGCTGAAGGCGTACCGCCAAAGGCAAGCGCTGAACGCGCACCGCCAAAGACAAGCGGTGAAGGCGCTGTGCCACTAGTAGAGGGCAAGGCGATTAGGTCAAGGGCACCACTGAGGTTCGGACCTCGGCTTGAGCTATCGCAAGGATATGGAGAAATCGATTAAAGAAAATTAGGTGCATGCACGTAATTTATCCACTCCCGACAAGCTAGTGCCCGATCTCACTTTTTTATATCATTGGGAGTCAAGTAACATGTTAAAATTGGCGTTGATACTGTATTTCACCCAATGTTACTATTTTTTAACCGACTTCAAAGTAAGAAGGAAGAATTGAATTATTTTTTTATGTTTTCTACTTTAGAACTTTCGACTGAGTGAATAGTTTTTAATGATTATTTGAAAGCCGGCTGCTTCCCGTGTGGTCCCATTTGTCACCATAATTTCATCAAAAGTGATTTTTGAATTACACTCCAGTAACTGGAAAGGTTACATCTACTTGGACGACTTCCGAATTGAGAGTGAATAAATTAGTGAACATCATATTATATGTTTATATAAGGTAGATGTCGCACAAGCGTGCGGAAACTGAGGTGGCAAAATTAAGTCAATTGTAGTAATTTACATTATGACGCGTATTTCAAGCGCAAGTCTAAACATATAGCTATCCTTTTCTATATTATTTGTACCGTATTATCTGTCGCAGTAAGCATGTTCGTCATCTTTAGTTAAACATCATTGGTGAACATACACAATGACAATTTATCCTGTGAGTAGCAAAGGTCACTGAAAAGCTCAGATAAATGAACCAATTGTAAAATAACTTGCTGAAGTCGGTATGGTACCGACTTCAACAATTTATTGAATATACGAATTCTTATGAAATCTTCGATTACATCATAGTTTTATAAAACTTATGAATAAAAACATGAGATTAGATATGTTATATTAAACTGACATTTTTTCGACGATATATTTGACAAACTGAACATACATAGGTATAAGGATTTCAAGCGACCACGAATCCTTCAATATGTATATAAAAAAGAGAACCTGCGCAAATCATATACGATCGTTATTGACGGGTGGACCCTTGTCAACGTTGTATTTACATAGGGAATTGATATTTGCAAGACACAATGATATTATATGTTTATATGAGGTAGATGTCGCATAAGCGCGTGGAAACTGAGGCAGCAAAATTAAGTCAATTGTAGTAATTTTCATTACGACGCGTATTTCAAGCAAAAGTCTAAACATATAGCTATCCTTTTCTATATTATTTGTACCGTATTATCTGTCGCAGTAAGCATGTTTATGTCGTAAAGGAACGAAATCTGAGCACCGCGCAGTATGAATATAAGTCATCTTTAGTAAAACATCATTGGCGAGACATGTTTTTATAACTTGCGAGATGTCAGTTTTAAAAACATTTTGTTTTGTTGTAAACTAGATGCATCCCCAGTATTACCCCCTTCACCGTGACTGGTGGTTGAATTGTCTTTTTTTGTGAAATCCCGTCATGACATGAGAACAGTTCATATTAAAAATATATATATATAAATGTTTGGGAACAAGCTTTCTGCAGTATTGGATAGATAAAACATTGATTTGTTTCTCCAAAACACACGTACAATTAATTATATATAAAGCGCCGAATACTTAACTAAATTCTTACTTATATAAATAGTAATTGTCAGAATACTTTTTAACGTTGTGGATCGAGTTTATTTTATGTATTTGAGTTCGACCGCACATCCAGGGGTGGGCAGACGGGATTTGTCGAGATCTGTTTAATGGACTAACCAGCCCCGGCCACCCCCTAGTAGGATGCAGCAGCATGGTCCAGGGCCCATACCGACTAAACAAACCACGGTGAGCAGCTTGAAGCCTGTCGAGGAGAGATAGGATCGCGTTAGAATTCACAATCGCCATGGGAGTACTAACGCAATACGTCCTTAGTACTTTATATACGAATATACATGGTATATTATATAAACTGAAATTTAACATACATGTGTGGTCATCATCTCAGCCATAGGACGTCCACTGCTGGACATAGCCTCCCTCAACATGTGTGGTGTAGTATAACAAATGGGTCTTCAGCGAGTAATATTGCTCAAGTAGCAAACACTGATTTTCAGTTTAAACTTTTTTATTTTGTTATCAATGTCATTTTGTCATGAATGCATCTTTTTAAAATGCAAAAAATTTACTATAAAATGGAACTCGACAAGTTAGTTTACACTTTTGAGTGTTGAAGCTAGGTCAACTTTTTAGCAAATTTTTTTTTTTACTCTGCTACTCACGGGAATAATAATTTTCATTATGTATGTTCACCGATTCCTTTACCCTTAACAAGGAAGTTATCCAGATAGACGTAACATTTTAAAGTTATTGGAGTGTCACTAAAAAACCGCTTCATTTTGACGAAATTTATATGGGGCTACCGCGAAAGTATACCGTATCGAACAAAATAAGAATCATCAAAATGGGTTCATGAACCACGAAGAAATCCGCGAAGTAACATAAAACGAAAAATGTACGTCGAATTGAGTAACAGTCTCCATTTTTTGAAGTCGGTAAAAATGAGCAGTTATGCAATTTAAATGACAATACATATTTTTTAGGATGAAAATTAATATATTATTACTATTTTACTATAATAATTAATAATAAACGAATTAAATAATTAATAATTACTCTATTACTATAATAATTAATATATTATTACCATATTATTATTACTATTTCTTAAACTTAACGCTACTAACTTAACTATACTATAGTTAAGTAACAACCTACAAGATCTGAATATTGTAATAATAAAGCGTAGGACTGGTGACGTCACGTCCGCCTTAATGGACCCTCGTCACACCCTTCACGGGAAATTGATATTAACGAGACGGTTTACATGTCACGCGCGACATTGTACAGAAAGGCTACAAGGCTGTTTTGGGCGGTTTTACTCGTGGAACGCTATTTTTCGTTCTACTTTTTGAAGTGAAAACTTCTATAGCGGCGTTGTGTACTTTTGTATGGGGAAAAACTGTTAAACTCGCGTCAGGCGCGTGACGTCATCGAATTCGTAAGATGGAGGACGCGTAGAGAAATTTAAACTTAACTGTTTTACAAATAAGGAACATTTTCGTTTGTTGCTAGGTATAATACGACGGACTTAAGATATGTGAGATCATTTTGATAAATGCCTTTGTGGTGGGAGTCGAAAAGAAAGCAACTTGTAAAATATTACATAAAAAAAATATTTTAATAAATCAAATCATGTTTTTATCTACACTTATAGTAAAAAGAGCAAAGATTTCATTGAATCAAAAAAAAAGTTCAACACGTTAATTCTGTGTGTAGGTACATAAAATCAATAAGCTTCTTTGTGTACGATAGCGCAATGAATGAATATTGTATTTTAGCACATAAATGATAGTACTTTTATACTGATAAATAGAGCAGTTTGTGCGTAATTATTCCCTAACCATTCCAAAACATTAAAAAATGCACATCGTTAATGTTCAATTTTTCACTTACGCCGGCACTTCTTCTTCTTCTCTCAGCCATGTGCGTCCACTGCTGGACATATGCCTCCCCCATATAGGGGGGATTTGCCAATACTCGCCGCGCTTGGTAGGCGGGTTGGCGAGCGCAGTATGATTTTCAATCCTCAGAAGGCGCTGCTGCCCACCTTCTAGTACGTGGTCCCTTAGCCGACTCTCACGGCAGCCGCGGGAAGAGATGGGGTAGTACTAAGCTAGGCCGGTACCACCACGGCCGATGCCGGCACTAACGGAGTGCAATCCGGAGGTTTTTTTCTTATGAGGTGACGGAACAAGCAAAAGGCCCACAGGATGTTAAGTGGTAACCTCTGCTTAAAGACAGATACATTTCGTAAAGAACTGCACTGCGCCCGTCACCCTGAGAGACAAAGATAAAGTTGGTAGGTAAGTCTCATGTGCTAGAAGTCATAGCCTTCAAACCAGAAAACAGTAATGTGAGCTCTACTGCCTGGCAATAGGAATAGATATAGCGGCAGTACTTCCCCGGGCGAATTCTCACATAAAGTGCTCTTTTGAATATTTTATTGAACTCGGTCGTTATAATGATCAATATAAACTTTGGAAAAGATGATAGCAACTACAAATTGTTAGCAGTTTGAATCTAAATGTGTTGATCAATCTAAATATCAAAAAGATAAAAATCTCTGCAATTTATTTCAAACCCAAAGTGTCTTATTTAAAAGTTCAAATCTGTATAACATTTAAAAACGAGATGAATAGGTAAGAACAAATAAGTTGAATCAAAGCGGGTAGTTTTAATCGGCACAAAATAACGATAAAACTAGGCGCGTCGAATTGAGAACCTCCTCCTTTTTTTGAAGTTGGTTAAATTCGAAGCCCATCGGTCACCCATAAAATCTACATTTTCATACTGCCACGTAGTCACCCCCCAAGCCAACCAAATATACCAACTGTATATCCGTTTCCGTTAGTGGAAGAGAGAACGTGATGGAATTTCCATGAGGGTAGCAAATCACCGCTTTCGTGACGGTGACGATGATCGATGATACACATAGAGGGTACTTTTAAAAGGTTTATGAGAACAATTTTGTAACTCGCAGTAAGTTATAGGTCATTTGTATCTCAGAATATTACGCTGCATCATATTTATTATATATTACACTAGCTGCGAATCGCGGTGTTACCCGCGCTGAAATTACCTGGATTTGACGATTTTTGTGTCTCTCATCATCCCACGGGAATCGTCAATATTTAAAAAAAATATGTGTTAATATGTGGTATAAGGTATCTTTATTCGAAATTTCATAGAAATGTCCTCAATCGTTACAGTGTAAAGGAGTAACAAACAGACAAACGACAAACTAAAATTGTAACTATTTTTTTTATTAAATAATTATTTTTTTTAGTTTAGTTTTGGAACTATGGAATCATTACCGCTTTCGCCTTCATAATATTATTGTGATCATCTGTACTAACATTATAAGGAGGAACGGTTTGATTTTTTGTTCGTTTGATTGCATTGAATAGGCTTCGAAACTGCTGAACCGAGTGACTACTGACCGTGAGTAGCAAAGGTCATTGAAACTCAAAAGTGTGAAACAACTTGTAAAAGTCGGTAGGATGCACACAATATTTTGATAATAGTTACTTTAAACGATCATGGTACCGACTTCGACAAGTTATTTCACACGTTTGAGTGTTGAAGTCGGTTCCATTTTTTGGTAATTTTTTTAACTAAAAAAGTAATACATATATATACATATATACGGTCGAATTGAGTAACCTCCTTCTTTTTTTAAATCGGTTAAATAAAGTAAAATATGCAAGAAAGAAACTTTATGTGTTTTACAGTAACCTCAACTGTAAAACACGTAAAATTTATTTACCTGATCTCAAAGATCAGTCACCGTCACTCAAATAACAGTCAGACAGCAAATGACTGCGCTCGCCTCACAGAAACTGGCAAAGCATTCCACAAGCGTACTATTTGTGCTCGTAAAATTCATACCATTTGACTCCCAAAGTATTTCAGAAACGTGTTAAAATTGCGGAATCGACGTGCTTTCAACTTCCGTTTACCATTTCACTTTGAATTTACGCTTTTCTAAAGTATAAGAAATGTTAACTTTTAAGTCAGTGACAAAGGTCTACTACAAATTGTTACAATTATTCTGTACTGGCTGCGCCCCGCGGTTTCACCCGCGTGGTGATGATTCATTCATTCATTCAGCCTGGCGCAGGGACCCAAAATGAGTCTTGGCCTCCGATAATAATATGTGCCACTTTGTTCGATCTTGAGCCATCTCTTGCCAGTTATCGGCTTGGAGCTCGCGAATATCCTTCCCAACTTCATCGCTGATTACTGATTTTTATCATTATATTTTTATTATAAATACATTTTTATCATATGATTCGTATCATTCGATGATTAATAGTGTTTTTTATTTATTTTTTATCACAATCATACCTACGCACTAGGATTCCCTGTGTCGTGGGAGGCATGGACACACACTGGTCACTTACACTGACCACTGCGCCTCGGCGACCGTCAAAATGATGATGATTATGATGATGATGAAAAGTAGCCTATGTGTTATTCCCGGACCTGATGTATACCAAATTTCATCCAAATCTGTTTTACCAGCGTGGTGATGAAAAATGGTGATAATGTTGATGAAAATAAGCCTACGTGTTGATCCAGGGTATAAGCTATCTGTATATCATCCAAATCCGTCGTGGTGATGATTGATGATGATGATGAAAATAGCCTATCTGTTATTCCCGGACCTGAAGTATCTAATTACAAAATTTCACCCAAATTCGTTTTATGGTCCGGTGATGATGGTGATGAAAATTAGTCTGTGTTGATCCAGGGTGTAAACTATATATGTTCCAAATTTCATCCAAACCCGTTCAGTAGTTTTTGCGTGAAAGAGGAACATACATCCATATTCACAAACTTTCGCACTTATAAAATTAGTAGGATGCAAGGTACTCTTAAGGTGGTTCGTAGTCCATGCGAAAATAAACCATGTTAAACTGATTAAACAGTAAACATGCCGAAAGTTATAACTGACAATACATATCTATTCTTGTTTCTATTTAAGCAAAATTAATCAAACATAACAATTTCTCTGAGATCATAATAATTATTAAGCAATTGTTATTGTATAATTAATTTTGCGTAGATAGAAACCTTTGAGTATACAAGAAGAAGTATGCTATCATTTACTAAGATTAACAAGACTATCAGATATATATATATAGAATAATAGGAAAGCAATGATGTTTTACTAAAGATGACGTATATTCATACTGCGCGGTGCTCAGATTTTGTTCCTTTACGACATAAACATGCTTACTGCGACAGATAATACGGTACAAATAATATAGAAAAGGATAGCTATATGTTTAGACTTCCGCTTGAAATACGGCGTCGTAATGAAAATTACTACAATTGACTTAATTTTGCCGCTTCTGTTTCCGCGCGCTTGTGCAACATCTACCTCATATAAACATATAATATCATTGTAGGAAAGTAAAAAAAGGTTTTACGTCAATGTTTATCGAAAAAATCTCATTATTGTTTGACTTTGCTGCGAACCCTGATTACATTTTGTACCTTTTTTACCCAAAACTTTGAGTGGTAAAGTTTTAGAACTGCGCAATGCTTGTGACGATTTTTGTCAAAGGACCGCCAGATCACACAGGTCGAGTGTTGTTTATTAGGTATATACTTGTACCATTTTGTTGAAAATTTAAAATGTGATAAAAATAGTCAATTAAGTTTAAAAAATAATTATATCACAGGCATCAATTCAATGGCATGATATGTTTTGCTATAAATAGGCTTTCACTATGGGTAAATAAATATATTATTATTTATTCACTTACAAGTTACCACATAAAGAAATTGGTCAACAAAAAATTAGAAAACTAAATAGTACGTGGTGGTACTGGCCTAGAATATACTCCCCATCACTTCCCATGGGTGCCGTAAGAGTCGGCTAAGGGATCCAAGATGGGATACCAGAAGGTGGGCAGCAGCACCTTCTGAGGATCGGAAATCATACTGCGCTCGCCAACCCGCCTGCCACGCGTGACGAGTATTGGCAAATCTCCCCTATGTGGGGGGCATATGTCCAGCTGTGGACGTCCTATGGCTGTAGAAGAAATTAAATGATGATAATAATTAATAAACTCATTTCCAATTTTCTTCCAAATAATTGCTGAATTTATTTTAAATTATTGAGTATATAATAAACATAATAATTACGTATTATGATTTCATATAATATAGACGAATTTTAGTTCCATATTGGAATATAAATAGATGGAAATAATAATCTAAGGGTCTGTCGGAATAAGTTTCATAACTGCAAGCACTTTACCAAACTTTACACATCACATAATCCATGCGTAATTACGCAAAAAGTAAAGGCTAAAAGCGTTCTTTTTCGCGGGAACAATGCCTCAGGTGTGGAAAAAGTTGCCCGACTTTTATGTTAGGGGATTCTTTCGAGAATCCTTGGAGTCATTTACATACATATATAAATACATACATGCATAAGGTTAGTATAATAGGAAAGCTGAGTTTGGTCATACAAGAGTTGGATAGTTTTCAGATGTTTTCATTTGATTATTTGATGTATATTTCAATACTTTATTTTGTTATTCATAATATAGTAAAATATTTAGTACTAGCGACGCCCCGCGCTTGTATCTGTGTAGTGATGAAAAACAGTGATGATGAAAATAAGCCTATGTGTTAATCCAGGGTATAAGCTATCTCCATACCAAATTTCATCGAAATCGGTGTAGCCGTTTGAGCGTGAAGGCGTAACAAACACACACATACACACTTACACACATACGTACAAACTTTCGCATTTATAATATTGGTAAGATATTTTAGTACCTGTACAATAAATGAATGTATGTATGTATGTTTGTGTGTATATTTTGTAGCTTTGTGAGAAAGTTTTGAAGGAAATTCATTGAACCGAAGTCTCGGTTCCGATGCTTGAAATATAAAATTATCATGTCTAACAAAACTTCAGCTAAGCTTTAGTTAGATTGATGGATGCGAGAATCCAACAGAGCTTTTGGGGATTACGGGGATTCCAAGTAGCAGCATTTTAGTGCGAAATTAGGACCTTTGAGTCACAGATTATGTCTACCTTTTTAATAGATCTGTGATCTACCAGTAAACTTCGAATATGTATTACGTAAAAAAAACTATCGCTTATAACTTTAAACTACCGGCGTAAAAACGAGACATCTTATTTCTAATGTTACGAACGTAATTAAACTTTTTTTTATTGGAAATTCTCGTGAGTTTGATACATTATTATATATATGTGGTATCCGGATTTACTCACTTAGCACTGGTCGCCGCGATCTAGCAGCGTAAACTCACCTGAGGATGAGCATCGAACATGCTCGAAACCTAGGTCGAAACTTCGACTATAAACGTGAGTAAAGCCGGATACCACATATATACAGTAATTGAACTTGGGTAAGCTTTAATACATTTTTATAGTATGAACCTACAAAATATGATAAATTACAAATACTAGCATTTTCACCACACACCACACTAGCTGTCAATCGACAGTTTTACTCATCGATATCTGACGGGATTTTTTTTAGAGTATATACTACACACTAGACACAACGGTCCGTTTTTTTTTATTACGTTTGATTTAGAACAATTTATACATTATATGAAATGTAATTATGTAATTTCATTTATATGAAAATAAAGATCGACACTGCGCACTACACAACAGATAAGTAGACAAATTCCACAGAATTAGTCCACATAAACTAGTTAAACAACTAAGTGAAATTACAAACTAAGTGAGTCTCAATTTTTTTTTTTTTTGTTATCACACTTAGACCCCCACACTAGGATTCCCTGTATCTCGGGAGGCAAGACACACACAATCAAAGCACACAAACATCCAGGACAAACATCTACACTCATAGCACAAATGTTTGCCCCTGCCGGGATTCGAACCCAGGGTCCCGGAAACACAAAAGTCATGTCAATGACACTAACCACTGCGCCACGGCGACCGTCAAGTTTTCCCGTAAGTTTTATCCGTAATAGGAAAATATATAACCACGTTATCAAAATAATAATAATAAAAGAACTAACTTCCACAACACCTAAAACAATTAGAAAAAGAAACTACATTCTTTACAAAAATAAAGCAACATCTTATAAAAAAGTGGTATTCTTCACTGCAAGAGTATTTTGAAGACAAAAAGTAGACTCATTCGGTATTTTAACAATCAACTGTAATTTTATCATACGATTTTAAAACTAATTCTGTAGTGCCCAATAAGGTACATGTTAATAAACAACATTATAGAACAAAATATTATGTAAATTTAATACATGCTGGCACGTATTTGGCTCAACGAATCAGCATTGCAATTCAGCGTGGCAATGCTGCTAGCATTCTGGGCACGCTGCCGGCCGGTAGCGGGTTAGAACATTTGAGTTATCTATAGGCTACCAATAGCTAGTGGATTGCTCAAATGTTATTGTAGTAGCTGCAGTATTGTAATTACTTATTAGTATTTTATTTTAATAAAGGCATTTGCCCTATGAAAAAAAATACATGTTTATTTATTTATTTATTTGAACCCCAACATAATGTACACTGATACAAGAAACTAAAATAATGCTATAGTATAACAAATGCTAAGTGTCACTATAATTATAGGGGAAGACAGCTTGCGTAGAAAAGTGAGAAAATGTTACAGAATTAAATAAATGAAATGAAAATGTGAAGTGATGTTAAGTATCATGATTTTGGGCCCTGACTCCACATAATAAGACCTTAATATATTAATATTAAGGTCAAGTTTACGTCACTGTTACGTGAGATATGGTAAAGTCGCTGATTTTCAACGGCGGCCCCTCACAAACAGCCGACTTTTGCTTTAAAAATAATCACCGCTTAATGAGTGATTTTAAAAAGTATTAAGAAAATGCGTGTGCGGCAGCAGAAGCGGCGTAAAATCTCAATAGTATGAAATATGCATATTTAGGCGATAATTACGTAGGTACGTTAAAATTATTTGAAGGGAAAAAATCGGCTACTAGTGGGACTTCAACCCACGACCACAGAATACCGTCCTGTCGCTTCGCTTGTCGATTACTTCAAACAAAATTAATGATAAAGGTAATGATAATGACAAAGATTTTTATTTCCAGAAAGGTTATTATGGGTAATACACAATGGTAATGGTACAGTTAATGTTGCCAGGTTTTTGGGCACTTTACCTTTACAGTTATTGAAATACCGCTTTTTATTAATAGGCGTTTTTTTTATACAATTAGTTATTTTTAAACATTAAATTTTAGTTATATTTTAGATTTAGTGGTATTATTTATTTATTTATTTATTTATTCTATATTACATAAGTATGCTTACAGTTAAAAAAACCAAAACGCCTACTATGTTATTATGTACATTTTCCTAAAAACAAATTTACATTACATATAATTGTCTTTAAGCTGTCATGGTGAATGTCGACCTGCTGAAACTCGTGCGTAAACTGGTTCAGCACCGTCAACGCTCTCCGCGTCGGCGAGTTACTGTTACTGTTTTATTATGCTATATTTTGTTGTTTCTCTAATAATTTCTTTATTAAAAATTCAATAAATAATCCTTGAAAGTATACAAGTACCGACGCCGACGGGTATAAATTGTACAAATCTGCGTGGACCTTTGACACGCTTAGCTGTCGAAATTTTCACCGCCTCTATCGTATTTTGTCGCCAAATGGTATATTATTCCGTGTACTCATAACGAGGTGGCCATTTTTAATGTTGCCCTTCATTACGAATCGTTGCTAAAATTGGCACTTATTTATAAATGGAATATTCCTCACACCATTTAAATTGTAAGATTTGAAATTGAAATGAATTATTTTGCAATTTGCGCGAACATCTCTTTCGGACGTAAGCAGGTTTGTGTTTGGCGAAAATCCAGCTACGACATAAAAGTTTACTCTTAAGTTGGTCCTGTTGAACGATGATAGCTCAGCGGTGGGAGCGTCACCTGTCAAATTGAAGCTTTTTTAATATACTTTATAGATCGTTTGACCACTATCTCACTTGATGGTCAGTGACGATGTGGTCAAAGATGTTATCACGCTAGACCTAGAATGTTTACTGGCTCTCAAGGATTGCTGCCTGAACACATTATATGTTTTGGTGACAATTTTTACAAACTTGAAGGTGGTAACTAGCCAGGCGGGGATTCAAAGGCACCCTACCTGCTGGGCATTTGATAGCAGTGTTGCAATCAGCAAAAGCTCTAGTCATTGTTGTGGATCGAACCAGCTTCCGTCAGTTTGACAGCCAATGCTCCCACCGCTGATCTATCATCACTCCATATCATCATAGCGCAGGGCGCAGCTAATCCTAATAATATTTTAAATGAGAATGTTTGTGTGTATGTGTGTATGTTTGTTACTTCTTCACGCTGAAATGGCTGCACAGATTTCGATTTGGTATGGTGATAGTTTAAGCCCTGGATTAACACATAGTCTACTTTTATCCCGGAAAAAGTATAGGTCCCGTGGGATTATTGAGGTAGTGAGAAAACCGTAATCCACGCGGGTGAAATCGCGGGGCGCTACTAGTAAAATATGAATCTATTTTATTTTATTTATTTATTTAACAAAATCCACAGCTCTTAGGTGTACGTAAGTATATATGTAATATATATGCATAAAGCCAATAACGGGCTTACAATTTTTATTATTATATATTAGTTTCTTAACTATAATAGTTTACGAAATCAAGGAAAAATAACTATCCAATATAAGGTTCAAAGCGGGGCAGAGCAGTAACCGGTTAAAACCAGTTAATTCCCCTCTTGTTAATCGGTCACGTTCATGGTGACCTTGCTCCTGTTGCCGGCACAATTAAATTAAACTTGTTCAATAAATGAACTGTGGACAAGCGAACTATAAAACGGGACATGTTGAGATAGGTCGTTTAACCACGGTTATTCCCTTATTTATAACCGACTAGCTGTGTCCCGCGGTTTATCCACGTGGTGAAGATTGATGATGATGATGATGATGATGATGATGAAAAGTAGCCTGTGTGTTATTCCGGGACCTAAGCCATTCAAAATACCCCTTTTTGTTTTATAATTTCCGCTTATTTTTCCGCTTTACTTCCCTCTCCACAGATTCGCTTTCCCACGATGTACACAGATAACAAAAGACAAAAGCCTAAAACGTAGATTAGGTAGGAGTGATTATATTGAGACCGTGAAGTAACGACGGTATTTATTCTGTTTTAGCAAAACTCGCCGTAATTTCCTCACAAAAGGCTTTAATTTCCTAAACAAAAGAAAGGTAGCCGTTGAAATAGATAATACTTGAATGTTTCACAAAAAGGTACACAATTTATAGAAGACAAAAAATAAACTTCCCAGTTTTATGAGTCGCTTATTAGTTGTGATCTCTTTCAAAGATCTTTTTGTTGGACATGTATGAGTTTGTTAGTTATTTCTTCTTTCAAAGGGGTATAACATGATAACGTTGTAGTAAGTATCCGTCAAATAGACGATCGATGGATCGATCCCTTGCATTGTTTCTATCTACTTTCATCATCATCATCTAAGCCACAGGATGCCCACTGCGGGACATAGGCCTCCTTGATTGATTTCCACAAGGAAATTAGAGGGGATTTGCCAATACTTGCCACGCTTGGCAGGTGGGTTGGCGAGTGCAGTATGTTTTGTGACTATCAGAAAGAGCTGCTGCCCACCTTCTAGTACGGATCCTTTAGCCAACTTTTACGATACCCGCGGGAAGCAATGGGGGAGTACAATTCTAGGCCGGTCAATATAAGTATATACATTTTTAATATTATTTAAACTTTCGCATTTATATTACTAGTAGCATCCCGTGGTTTTACCTGCGTAGTTAACGGTTTTCCCGCTAGTGCAATTATCCCACGGGAACTATAATTATTCCGGGATAAAAGTAGTCTATGTGTTATTCCAGGGTCTAAACTATATACGTACCAAATTTCATATAAATCAGTACAGCCGTTGAGCGTGAAGGAGTAACAGAGGTTTTTGAATCACTTTCTTATCCCACGGGAACAGCAATTATTTTCGGGATGAAAGTAGTATATGTGTTAATCTAGTCTAAACTATTTCCAAATTTCATCGAAATCGGTGCAGCCGTATTGATAAAAATCGAGGACTCGGCGAACAATTGAGGACTTGTCCATGTAATCACATTTTTTTTATACCTCTAAAAGTAGACATCTGTGCACTTGCAAAAGATTTTCAATCAATTCCTGCTCTTACACATAACAAAAAAAATTCAAATTTGCTTTGTCATTTAGAAACAGACTTGTCCTGTAATAAGTTTGACAAAATTTCGTTCTATTTCAATTTTCAATCAAAACCAGACAAAATTAATAGATTTATTTTAAACCACATAAAAAGATGAAGAGGGGTAAGGGCTGCTTCAAATAACAGGAATTCAAAGTAAGTTATTAAATTAAATGTAATAATACTTACCTTGTATAGTAACAAATCACAATGTAACTTGAAAATAATTTTTAGTTATGTTTGGTCCAAATTTTCGAACAAAATCAGACTTGTCCGTCACAATAAAATAAATACTATTCAGTTTATTGATAAACATGAAACGGATACATGTTCGTACTTGCATAGCTTGCATGTACTTAAAATCAGAACTTTAGCTACACTTTAATTGCTTGTTTCAAATTTCTACCCCTCCTGGAAAAAATCGTTTATCGGACAAGTCCGGATTTGTACGCCGGCTCTTCAATCATAACCGTCCTTTACCGTAGTCTGGTGCAAAATGGTGTAACAGCCTAAATAAAGCATTGGATAATCGCTAACGTAACTGTAAACTTAGAAAGCAGAGTATGATTTAGTACATAATTATTCTTTTCATTTCGCCTAATGGCGGTCGTTAAGCGCCCGCCCTTCAATTATGTATTGTTGTTAATTAATTAACTACCTTATAAAAGCTCCAATTAAAATAATAATTTTATAATTAAATTGTGTTTTTTCATGTTCGCTGAAAATTTATGATAAGTAAACATTTGTTTAATTCGACCCAGGTAGTAGAAGCAATTTAATTTGCGTAATTTACCCTAAAAGATAAAACTTTTACCAATCAACTAAAATTCAATAAAGTGACTAATTCAATATTACTCTTTCATAATTTAGGTGAGAGAGCGGTCAAACGTACAATAAACTTTTTAAAAAAACTAATGTCATGTTTTTTAATCGCTATGAACATGTGTAGAAGCAGGTTAAAAACAAATCCCGTTATGAATGTATAAAAAACGGGAATTACTCACGTAATAAGTCAGAGGGTTCCGACTATAGTTTCAACCGCATTCGGAGGTCTGTTTTCAAGGAGAGTACTAAAGTACTAGGCGAACCGCGAGCGCCCTGTATCCTCCTTGAAAAAGACCACCGAATGTGGTTTTTTTCAAGTGGAAAAGTGGTCCTCGGCGTGCCCTCGCGGACGCCGTCGCGGTTCGCTCCGTACTAGTACTATACCGCACCGTATTGTCCTTGAAAAAGACCACCGAATGTGGTTACAACTATAGTCGGAACCCTCTGACTTATTACGTGAGTAATCCCCGTGTTTTATACATTCAATTAATTATAGAGAAAACTAAGCTTAATTAATCAAACTTTGGACAGGTTAGTTAAATGGTTAATGGTTTAAACGAATACCCTTGTAAAACAGATGATAATACCCCTTTGTAGACAGGGGTTATCTTGTTAAGAATTCTTAGTTTGGACGTAGAGTAACAAATAGCGGTAAGGATTAGTGTTCATTGTTTAGTACCAACTTTATGGATCTCTTGAGTTTGTACCACTAATTATGGCACAGAGAATCAGCTACATTCTACAACACATGTATTATATACTTATACTTCGGTTATGTACTACACTAGTTATAACTATTTATTGAATTATTATTGTTTTACGTTCAAATTATTTGAAGGAAACATTTCGGCTAAATGCTAATGGGACTTACACCCACGACTTCAGAATACTGACCTGTCGCTTTGTCCATCTAAGCTATAGTAGCCAATGATATTATATGTTTACATGAGGTAGATGTCGCACAAGCGCGCGGAAACTGAGGCGGCAAAATTAAGTCAGTTGTAGTAATTTCCATTACGAAGCGTATTTCAAGCGCAAGTCTAAACATATAGCTATCCTTTTCTATATTATTTGTACCGTATCATCTGTCGCAGTAAGCATGCTTATATCGTAAAGGAACAAAATCTGAGCACCGTGCAGTATGAATATACGTCATCTTTAGTAAAACATCATTGATAGTAGCAGTCTACTAGACGTCATACACTACGGCTACATTGATCGGGTGCTACACTAGCGCCAGCGTCGCGTGAAAAGCAAATAAACAATCGTCGATGCTACTCTATGCTCAACTTCTGAACAAACCAGACAGAAACTATCAAAAGTTCAGTTGTAGAACAATTGTGCGCTAAAACAACAAGCGAACAACAGCTTGTTCTAACTGCACCTAAGCACAGAACATTGCTAAAACACCGGTGCATCTTTATCTCTAACAATTTTGCGGAAACTAGCAACACTTCATTCGAACTTATACCTCTGTTACTCCTTAACGCTCAAACGGGAAAAAGTGTAGTTCCTGTGTGATAATTGAGGTTGCGGGAAAACCGCAATCCACGCTGGTAGAATCGCGGGGCGCTACTAGTAATTAATCTAATTAAGTAGGTTAAAACTTGTATAAACCGCTTTCTTACCTCTGTATCTACGAAATATTTTCTTGCTTCGCGCAGAAGCGGCGACACACGTGCCGAAGATTTAGCGGTAGCCTGATGTTATATCATACTGTATATTTTACTTCCTGCATGCAATCTAATAAATAAAAATATTTTTTTAAATAATTTTTTTTCGGCTATAAAACGTCCACTGCTAAACAAGTCCTTCCCCATTTATGGGGAGTTTGCCAATACTCGTCACGCTTGGCAGGCGGGTTGGCGAGTATATTTCGTGACACTCACCTTCTGTACGTGATCCCTTAGCCGACTCTTACGACACCCACGAAACGGAAGAGATGGTGGGGTACAATTCTAAGTCGGTACCACCACAGCAACAATTGTTTATTAGCTCAGCTGAAACATTTAGAAATGGTTTAATTCTAAAATAGAAATAAAGATACTTAACAGAACTATGTCATCATAATTAGTTTTACATATTCAGAGGGAACTGCATATAAGGCGGTGCAGTCGCGTAGACATTATCCATTTTTTCTTCCCACTTTAATCTATGCGAAAGGACGGTGCATGAAACGGATAGATGTTGCTGTACACCGGATACCGAATATCCGGCCATCGTTGAAGCCGGATAGACGGTTATCCGGCCGCAGAATATCCGGCTTGAGGCCGTTGGTTACGATAGTGATCCATAAATTTAGTGGTCAGCTAATGCTTTACAATGTGCAAACATAATAAATTATTATATATATGTGGTATCCGGCTTTACTCACAATTATAGTCGAAGTTTCGACCTAGGTGGTCGCCGCGATCTGGCAGCGTAAACTCACCTGAGGATGAGCATCGGACATGCTCGAAACCTAGGTCGAAACTTCGACTATAAACGTGAGTAAAGCCGCATACCACATATATATAATAATGTGTCAAACTCACGAGAATCTCCAATCAAAAACATAATAAAGTTTGCTACACCTGTGTATACCTACCTATTCTTATTCATATTCTTCCGTACCTACCTACAGCGAATTATTTTTGAAGTGAAAACTCCTTTAGCGACGTTGCGCAATTTTGTATGGGGTAGAAATGTTAAACTCGCGTCATGTCAAGTGACACTGATCGTTATTTCGTAAGGCGCGTGACGTCATTGATGTCGTCGACGAAGACGGAAGGAGAGTTGACATAATGTAATATAAATTGTCATGTTTGTGTACGGTAACGCAATAAATGATAGTACTTATGCTGATAAATAAAGCGATTCGTGCGAAATTATTCCCTAACCATTCCAAAATATTCAAAAATTAACAATGTTAATGTTCAAGTTTTCACTTCTGCTGGCACTCTCGGAGTTCAACGCGTGGTTTTTTTTTTTTTCCGAACAGTCGTCGACATTGCCCAAGTATGCTCATTTCACAGCGCGGTTTTCTTTCATTCGTCCTCAACAACCGAGCCAGCAAAGTCTGCGGGCTTTCGATTTGCCAGTAATATTTTTCGTTTATCATCATCGCTTCAATGTCAATATATTATTGAAAACCACAATGTAAATGCGTGTAGCAGCTATTGAGTTTTTTTTTTTTTTACATATTATAAGTTTGCATTTGACAACTGTCTCACCTGAGTTTATCGCGAACAGCAGTGCAGGACCATATTTTATAATATGTAGTGATGATCGTAAGCGAAGTCACGGGCGAAAGCCACTAACTAAATCTATATATAACTTTTGTTTTGAAAACTGACGTAGTTTTCACACATTATCCTACTAATATTATAAATGCGAAAGCTTCTGTGTATGTGTATGTTTGTTACTTCACGCTCAAACAGCTATACCGATTTCGATGAAATTTGGTATGGAAATAGCTTGTTCCCTGGATTAACACATAGGCTTATTTTAATTATCACGATGATCGCTGTTTTTCTTGACCACGCGGGTAAAACTGCGGGGCGTAGCTAGTGAATGTATAAAACACGGGAATTTCTCAAGTAGTGCGTAGTAAGTCGGAGAATTTCGACTATAGTTTCGACCACATTCGACTAGTCCTAGGCAAACAGCGACCGCGTCTGCGTGCGCTTCTTACTCTCCTTGAGACTTTTCATTTCGACCACCTAATGTGGTCGGAAATTATAGTCGGAACCCTCTGATTTATCACGTGGGTAATTCCCGTGTTTTATACATCCTACTAATATTATTAATTCTTAAGTTTGTGTGTATGTGTACATGTGTGTATGTTGTATGTGTACATGTGTGTATGTGTGTAGGTTTGTTACTTCACGCTCAAACGGCTACACTGATTTCGATGAAATTTGGTATGGAGATAGTTTAAGCCCTGGATTAACACATAGGCTACTTTTATCCCGGATAACGTATAGTTCCCGTGGGATAATTGAGGTAACGGGAAAACCGTAATCCCGCAAAACCACAGGGCGCTACTAGTTAACTATATATTATTTCCTTCTAATACACAGCTGCGAATATACATTATTAGAAAAGTTTCCAGTCAATTTCTCACTTTCACTTCAGCGCAAGTCCTCTCGACCTGGAGTTGGAAGGTGAGTAGCATTATTAACGAAGTTCTGTGGAACTTATTTTTGTTATGATTTGAGGATGATGGTTGTGAGAAAAATAATAAATAAGTCATTAAAAGGGTAAGATAAGTGATAAAGAATGTAGAAGATATTGTACGAGCTGTGTGTTTGATGTTTTTTTTTATACTGTATAGATCTAGCGTTAGACCACTATCTCACTTGATGGTCAGTAACGATGTGGTCGAAGATGTTATAGCGCTAGACCTAGAATGCTCAATGGCTTTCAAGGACTGCTGCCTGAACACATAATATGTATCATTTAAGAACTAAAGCGTTTAGGAGATGCCGATGATAAGACAGAGACTCGCGGGTTTTTAAAATATTACAAAAATGTTCTTTACAGGTAACCTACGAATATACTAAAATATAGGTACTTTTGAATTTTTTAGAAACTTTGTACATATTTAATCTATGATTACGAGATTAGACTATGGACGATCTCTAGTATGAACTACGACGGTCATCGTGGCTCAGTGGTCAGTGACACTGACTTTGGAAGCGCGACCCTGGGTTCGAATCCCGGCCGGGGCAAACATTTATGTGATGAGCATAGATGTTTGTTCTCGGGTCTTGGATGTTTGTGTATTGTGATTGTCTATGCCTCCCGCGACACAGGGTATCCTAGTGCGGGTGTGTGTGTGTGTGTGTGTGTGTGTGTGTGTATAAATAAAAGAAATTAAAAAAAATAGTTTTGATTAGTCGACGATTTGTAATATAGTCACAGTAAACTGTGACTTTGTAGTCCGTGCTTTAATCCACACTTAGTCCTTGTTTTGTAATGAGGCAGAGAAGGCCACTCGAGGACAGCTGCTCAAAGTGAACAGATTTTGGAATTGGAAAATAGTTACCAGCGACCTCAAAATGTTATAGAGTTCAGTGACATTTACCTACGTTCATATCTTACGACCGAAGTGAGTCCTGTTTCTGCGAAGTCATTGACCTTTAGCCTATAACTGACTTATGAAAGTAGACTTATGATGGAAATTCTTTTTTCAATATTTCCGAGTATTCTAAAGGTCGTATTCAAGAGTTTTCTTTTATACTGTTTTAGATACTATATGGAGTTGCAATAAGGACACTTATTCTATACGATTTAGGGTGTTCGTTTTTTACTGTAGGTATAGATCTAGCGTTTGATCAATATCTCAGTTGATGGTCACTGACTTTGTGATCGAAGATGTTATCATGCCGGACCTAGAATTCTATACTAGCTCTCATGGACTGCTGCCTGAACAAACTATATGTTAAGAGGCAGTATTTTAAACTTGACAGTGTTAGCTAGCCAGGTGGGTACTCAAAAGTACCCTACCACTATGCTGGGAATTTGATAACAGTGGTTCGCTGTGAGCTCAAACCATTGGTGGGGATGGAATCCTACATCGTACATAAAAATGCCGAACAAAGAGAAGCGCTATTGTTAAAATTTAAAGCGGAATAAATTCCTAAGTAATCTCAACGTACCCCAAGGGATTAGCAAGTTGCAGTGACAGTGGGCAAGGCACATAGCACGGAGAACTGATGGCCGTTGGGGTCGAAAGGTTCTCGAATGGAGACCACGGACTGGCAAGCGCAGCATAGGACGGCCACCGACAGGAACAGACGACTAAGATCAGAAAAGGGCCGCCATTTTTATGGAAATCAGTGGGCTCCTTCATTGTTCCTATGCCTAGCAGTGGCTGTCCTATGGCTGAGATACTGATGATGAATAATCTTAATTTATTTTCAACAGATTCTCCTACTAATATTATAAATGCGATAGTTTGTGTTTATATATGTAAGTGTGAATGTGTGTATGTTTTTTACCTCTTCACGCTCAAACTGCTACAACGATTTCGATGAAATTTGGTATGGAGATAGCTTATACCCTGGATTAGCATATAGGCTTTTTTTCATCATCATCATCCTCATCACGGGGGCACAACTGCAAGGCGCAGCTAGTATAATTATAAATAAATATGACCATGAAAGTTGAAATAGTACCTAATTATCTACACTAATATTATAAAGAGGAAAACTTTGTTTGTATGTTTGTTTGTTTGTACTGAATAGGCTCAAAAACTACTGGACCGATTTTAAAAATTTTTTTCACCATTCGAAAGCTACATTATCCACGAGTAACAGTGTAGTAGGCTATATTTTATTTTGGAAAAAAATAGGGTTCCGTAAGATATTTGGGTTTTTCGGACACAAGGTGTAAATAATCAACCAGAAAAGTTACTTATTTTGCGTACGCTGCCTAAACTATAAAAGATAGAACCATTAAATGTTCTAATTAATTGTAGATCTTATAAATATCGACAAAAAAGTCTGCGACACACTATACCTATCTATGTCGAGTGAAGCACAGCAACCATTTTTTTATTTTTTTTGGACTACATTTAAACGCGTTGATTTTACTCATGCTATTAATCCTTATCAAAATAAATTATTTCACCACTAAGTACAGTTTATGGTCAATGTTACTGTCGGTGTCTGTGAATTGACCTGGGAATCATTTTGCTGACCGTGTCTTTCCTGGGTAGGCTTTTTGCAGCGGTAACCGACATCCACGCGGGCGGAGCTGCCGGTGACCGTTAGTTTTACATAAACTAATAAAAATACCTCTTCGGCAACGACATACAAAAATAATTTCTCGGAATAGTATTATCTAAGTGTCAAATTTTAATAAACACGCATTTTATACATTAATACATTCTGCCTGTGATTTTTCCATTATTTAAGTCTTTCACTTTTATCCGGAAATAAACATTGAAACAAAGTGTCTCGCTTGATTTCCACTTCCTCTTTAGAAACAGAAAAAGTTCGCAAACGGCTATACGAGACAGAATACAAAAAGATTCCTTACTTAAGTAAATTGATTCTTTTTATTCTGTGTAAGTACAGATATCTTTGTTTTTATCTAACAAAGATGTCGTCTCGAAGTGTTTTCATGCCTTACGTTAAACAAAATGGATATCTTTTTACGGGAATAGGATACTTTTATGTCTTTATTTCGGCGCGAGGCCCGATGGAGTGCGGGAAAAACAAAGAAAAGTTTTATAAGAAAGCCAGGTTTTATTTATATTATCCTATTTGTGTTTATAACGAATCATTTAAATATGACTCTCATGCTAGACCACTATAGCAACATGCAATGAAGGCAGGCTTTACCATTTGCTGAATAGAAATTGGTAAACCCTGTCTTTTGAAGCGATGATAGCTCTGTGGGGGGAGTGTCGGCTGTCAAACAGACGGACAATGATTTGATTCCCAATAACGGCTTGAGCTTACGATGAAGGTAACATCAGTTTCCCACCATGATGGTAAGGTATTTTCAAGTACTGCCCCGCTACCCCCGCTTTCCCCGCCTGGCTAGCTACGACCCTCAAGTTTGAAAAACTATCACCAAACACATAGTGTGTTCAGGCACCAATCCTTGAGACCTAGTTAGCATTCTACGTCTAGGATAACATCTTCGACCACATTGTCACTGTGACCATCAAGTGCGATGGTGGTCAAACAACAATCTATACAGTTTATTTTGTTAAAAGTCCTAACTATTCAATAAAATAAACAAACATAAAAACCCAGTTCGTGAAGGTTAATTCCGATTGAAAAAAATTTGGATTCTTTTGCTAATTCATTAGTGAAAAAGTATTTTAGAGCGACCATTTTTTATTTTATCAAAAGTTCACGAGGTAACAACAAATGCGCGAGAACTGTGTCTTACGATGGAAAAAATAATATTAAAAATTCGTAAATATGGTTAGTAACATTTTCTTGAGTTCCTAGGTCGTCTGTAAGTACATTTTTGTAATACTTTAAATCAACATGCATCAGGATTTGTCCCCGCCCCTTTTCCCTGTAAACACCCGCGTGCATCTGTAATATCATCGGCCCCTCTTAACCCCCTAAAAGTCTATTTTGATTTATAAAGTGGGCCATCAGCTTTATACAGGGAAAGGCAAAATGAAAATACCTTCAAATTAATTAGGTACATCAATAGTTCTAAAATTTTAAAAATGTACTCGTAAATTATGTAGGTAGTTTACAAGTATATATATAATCAGCATTGCAATTCAACGTGGCAATGCTGCTAGCATTCTGGTCACGCTGCCAGCCGGTAGCGGCTTAGAACATTTGAGTTATCTATAGGCTACCAATAGCTAGTGGATTGCTCAAATGTTATTGTAGTAGCTGCAGTATTGTAATTAGTTATTAGTGTTTTAGTATATATTATGTATTTAAGTTATAACACATTTTCGTTCTTTTTTTGTATTTTTACCTCGGACCTTTGTTATAAACATTTTAAATAAATAATTAATAAGCAATTCACCAAATCATTCCACACTCGAGGAGGTATTAGCAATTCCAGTATAAATCATAATAATCAAAATTCAAACCCAACTCGGAAACGCTTTTAGAGTTAATTAATTTTCACGTTTATTACGGCAAACAATCATTTTGTCATAAAGCCTTGAAATATCTTCTGAGATATGGAAATTATTGCTTCAAATAATGTATACTAAAGTTACGTAAATATCCTATACTAATATTTACATTAAAACAGATTGTTGTATGCTTGAAAGATATACATAGGTACATAATATATCTATTTGTTCACAAGGGACTGCCTTGTGCATTGAGCCTTGCGTGTTAGAAATTTGAAAACCGAACTGCTACTTTTCTATATGAGTTTCCTTCTAAACTTGTGAGTGAAATAACTATTCTTGAATTCGTTGAATTCTTACTCGCGTCATGACACCTCGCGTCAGAACGTCGGGACGTGACATCATCGAGTTCGTAAGACGGAGGGAGAGTACACCGCCGTTGAAATTTAATCTTAAATGTATTACGAATATGGAACATTTTCGTTTGTTGGTAGTCTGATAAATTCGTTTTGTTAAATATATTATTGAGTTCGGTTATCAAAAACAGGAAATATTTCATTGTTTCAAAAAAAAAACGTCATTGTATTTCTATGTGTACATAAAATTAATAAACTTAAAAACCTATTGTCATGTTTGTATACAACAGCGCAAATAAATGAATATTGTATTTTACCACAGAAATTATAGTACTTTTAAACTGATAAATGAAGCAATTCTTGCGAAATTATTCTCTAACCATTCTAAAATATTCAAAAACGCACAACGTTAATGTTCAAGTTTTCACTTCTGCCGGCACTCCCGGAGTATAGTCGTTTTTTTTTCTTGGAGTTTTGGCTTCGCATTACAAATGTCAAGTATTATGAAAGATCAAGTTATTATGATATTACAAGTCAAAAGTAAGTTCTGGTCATAGCAAAGTCAGTAAATAGCTTAATCATGTCATGAATCTAGTCATATTACAGTTAAGTCTCACTGGTGGAAATTTTACTAGAGATTTCTATGGAGTTATGGAGCGAAAAGGAAAATCATGTTTTCTAACTTTGTATGATTTTCCTACACTCATGCACGTTCATGAACAATTAGTAGTTAATAATACACCATTATTACACATTTAGTCTCGAATAAACTATTGTTTAGATAATAATACAAAATCGACAGCCATTTTACTTTTCGCACCCAAATACTCTCCGTCGAATTCTTCGTGTTGTCGTCTTACAAACAATTGAACATCTCATCTCTTACACTTGCAGAATTACTTTGTGTCAGTTTGTACAAGAGAAGTGACAGTTTTAATCTCAGACACATTGCTATATACCTACTGAAAATGTTATTACTAAATTATATTCCGCAAAAAGATGAAAATAGCTGACCTTTATAAATATCAGTTATTTTGTTAAATAGAAAGTATCTTTTCGTTCTCACAGATCTAAGATATACCGTATTTTTTCCAATAAAGCTTTTAGCTTGTGAAAACTGGCACCCTTAAGCTTAACATTACATAATTCAGTATCTCCCAAACAGTTACTCTGAAAAAAAGTACAGAACTCCATTATATAATGTGTAACTGAATTTCAGCGGAGCGATTTTCCTCAAGAGAGGTCATAAGATCAGGGGCGTAATAAGGCTGTCAGTTTTGGGGGCTTGTGATTTTCAAAGCTGCTTATTATAAATAGATACTTAATATCACAGCGACCAAGTTTCGCTTCTCGTCAACAAGATGCCGCTTCAAAAAATTTAAGCATGGAGTTTTTGTGCGCTTACAACATTCGTTGTAGGCACAAACTATACATACAATTACTTTATACTGCTTCTACGGGTATAACGGGGCATTTACGCGTAGTCGATATCACGCTCGACAAATTCTTTCAGCTTCTTCCGGAATCCTTGATGGCCATGACGAGACGCGTCGTAACGTCCCGTCTCGCACTGATGTACATTACATGCAGTACATAAAAGTCAAAGGGCAAATGCCTATATTAAAATAAAACACTAATAACTAACTACAATACTGCAGCTACTACAATAACATTTGAGCAATCCACTAGCTATTGGTAGCCTATAGATAACTCAAATGTTCTAACCCGCTACCGGCTGGCAGCGTGCCCAGAATGCTAGCAGCATTGCCACGTTGAATTGCAATGCTGATTCGTTGAGCCAAATATGTACCAGCATTTTGGTCAGCGTCGCATCGATCAAACGCTCTGATAAATTTTGGAAAATCCGATGCGCTCAGCACTTCTTTTATATATACACTATCCTACTAATATCATAAATGCGAAAGTTTGTGTTTATTTTTGTTAATTCTTCACGCTCAAACGGCTACACCGATTGGATTAACACAATAGGCTACTTTTATCCCGGAAAAAGTATAGTTTCCGTGGGATAATTGAGGTAGCGGGAAAACCGTAATCCATGCGGGTGAAACCGCGGGGATCTACTAGTACATATATATAGTATGAATCTCGAAAACAGCTCTAACGCTTTTCATGAAATTTCGTATGATGAGGGTGGGCAGACTTTGGGGCATAAATTTTATTACAAATGCATGCAGCCATGACATGGCATCAAATATGTATATCCAAATGAGGTTTGACTCACGATACACTTCCCAAACTTGAGGTATGGATTTTTGAATGCCAAATAACATCACATTAATGTGATAATTGGACTTAGCACTTTATTTGAAAAAGTTTCTATTAATATTTACTTTACTCTCTCTTTTTATTAAATATAGGCATTAATTATATCTGTACATCTCATGTATACAATTTACATACTAGTTTACTATTCTACAATACCATACCAAGAGGAATTAAATTTTATAATAATTGGTTTGTTGAGAATTTTGTCATGTCAAAGTCAAAAGACAACGTAGTATGTTGAACCAAATTGTTAAGTTTCTGTTTAACTTTAATCCTCTTCGTATTTATTGAGTAAAAATAATCCTCCAAGCATATCATAATGTTTTCCTTAAATTTCAAACTGAGATCAGAAAACAAAAGCGTTCTCAAAAAGCAATGCATATTTCTTGGAGAACTTTTAAATTAAGTACATTTTAATAGTCTGATTGACACTCGTAAGGGCTCTGTGGTTAACCCAAAGGATAGACTTACTTTTTCTGAATGTACAAAAATACAGACCTATATTTATATATATGGTAAGAACACACGCCGAGAGGTCACCTTGTGGTAGCAATCAGCCGGCCATACGGAAGTCTGCATGCGATATCAGATGTATTAGAGAATGATATACTAGTGTTTGAGTGCTAAATATGCTTTTTTATAAATGGTGTATTGTATGTTTTTGCACAAATTTATATGCTGAGACAGAATCTGCTGAGACCGCCGAAAACAGAAGTACGTGGAAGAGAATGACAACACGTGCATCGAGTGACCACCGCTTCCAACTAGACACGACCTTCAGAATTGAAGACTCTGACTGAGAGTAAAAAAAATATGCAGAGAGAAGAGTGATTTTTCAAAAAGCCCCACAATCTCGTCCTTGATACGCCTATATCTATGAGATCTTCTATATTTTATTAGTGGCTGAGAAAAAAATTGCTCTAACAATTCACAGAGGATGAATTTATTCGGTTTGAGAATAGACGCGAGGGGGCTGTGAATTGTATATAATTTTTTATATCTTTTGTTGGTTATTCTGGCACTGTTTTATTCAATTACTTTTAAACTACTCATCCGGTTCAGTCTCGGATGAATTGATGTCGTACAAAATTGTCATTAGGATGACGAATTTAATATCGCATGTTAAATCCTTTAACAGCGGCGCAGAAACGTGGAGCTTCAACAAGGTTATTTCACACTTTTGATTGATGAAGTCGGTTCCTTTTTTGGTACAATTTTTTTATCTTTTCGGATCCACATTTCAAATAGATTTAGCCAGTGTTTTGTTAGGTCAAGTTGTGGGCGATGTTCTTTTGAAAAATACATTAAAATGTAGTTATTTTCAATCAAAATATGACAATTTTCTAGATTCTAGTACGATCCGAGAAAGTACACCAATACAATTAAATTTTCACGTTGCATGGCATATGTCATAAATCATGCATACCGATGCATGATTTAAAAAATATACAAAAAATTTGGTATGCATTACCTAAAATATACAAACATACAAATATGTTATAATTATTGTAGTCTAGTTAAATCAATTTCAATAACAATTTTTAATACAATGTGTTTGCTAAATTCCCACACGGGGATGAAGAAAATAAGCCTATGTGTTAATCCAGGGTATAAGCTATCTCCATACCAAATTTCGTCCATCTAGCCGTTTAGGCATGAAAGAGTATCAAACATCCATCCATACATCCATGCGGGCCGCTTCCAACAGGTTCTTGTGGAAATCAATGGGGGAGGCCTATGTCCAGCAGTGGAAGTCCTATGGCTGAGATGATGATGATACATCCATCCATACAAGCCTTCGCGTTTATAATCTTAGTAGGATGGAATGTACTTAATTCACAATGTGGGTAGGTAATGACTGTCAAACACATTCATTTACATATAGTCCCATAGATCAAATTTTAGTCAAATAGCCTTTACAGCAAGCCATGCCAGTACCGATGTAAATTTAAAATTCCCTTTAATTAATTGATTAATTTATGTTGTTCTTTTCAGGTACCTACGCATAATTTACAGAGCGTCTTACAAAGCTGGACTACTTTAGAAAAGGTAAGTTATATTTGTCATACATTTTTTTACGCCAACCTAAGAGCGTCCCTTAAGGGCGCCCATTAATTAAGTGAGGTGCTTTTGGGGGATGGGGTCAAGCCGAATTTCACCCAATCTTACGGGAAGAAAGTGGTTAAATTAAATTATAAAAAAATATATTTTTGTGCCGTGCATGTGCCGTGGTGGTACCGGCCTAGAATAGTACTCCGCCAACTCTTCTCGTGGGTGCTGTAAGAGTCGGCTAAGGGATCACGTACCAGAAGGTGGGCAGCAGCGCCCTCTGAGGATTGTAAATCATACTGCGCTCGCCAACCTGCATGCCAAACGTGGCGAGTATTGGCAAATCCCCCCTATATGGGGGGGGGGGATATGTCCAGCACACGCACATGGCTGAGAGAAGATATTTTTATGTACTTCTATGCTACGTTCCTAATAATCTCAAATAGTAATATTAGCCTTTTTTTTTTTTTTTTTTTTACGTGGGGAAAATGCATTTACGCACTTCCGCCTACCGGGAAAGTAGGCGGGGTGTGTCGGGCTCGCTCGAGCATCACCGCTCCCTGGGGGGCCTCATGGCCCCCAACCCTAACTGCACCCACAGCAGCCAGGGTCCACTACCGACTAAAACCCACGGTGTCCATCCTGCCGCTAGAACGGAGGGAGCGCGGGGTACATTTGCATACCGCGCCCCCACCACGGCCGTCCGTTTCCGGACCCCTCCAGGGGGGAGGATGACCTTCCCCCTCGCGACCGTGCCGGGACCAAGAGCACGGCCGCACCACCCCGGGGACCACACAGTGCAAGGAACGCCAGACTTCCCACATCCGACGCTCGTGGTCCCCTGCGATGGGCCAGATGGAGCAGCCCCATCGCCAGCCGCTTCGGCCGCCACCCTCCGACGGCGGCCATATCGGCGCCACAGCAGGAGACGAACTGAATCACTTCCGCCGCAGCGCCTCCTCAGCTGCAGCACCGTCCAACACGGCGCCGCTGCCCCCCTCAGTTGCAGTGCCTTGCAGCAGCACCGCAACCTACCGTCAAGTGGACCGCTCCTCGTCGGCTTGGCGAGCAAAGCCTATCGGGAGCAGTCCCGGCCTGAATGTAATAAACATACATAAATAAATGGATATAAATAAACATACATAGATATGAGACACGCGAGGCGCCGGACGATGTCTAGTTACGTCTAATTCAGAGGAATTAGACCAAGAACAGGCAGCACCGCGAGAAGGTAATCGCCAGACTTGCCTTGAGGATCATCACGACCTGCGCTTCCCCCAAGACCGTAACCTCCCTACCCATCACGGGATGAGTAAAGAAGGCCTGGACTTAACCAAAACAAGCAGCGTGAACGCCGCAAGCATAGGCATAGCAACTATTTAATGGATAAACCCAGACCCGCCCTAGTAATATTAGCCTATATTAAATAAAGCTAAGCTAATTAATTCTTTAAATAATACCAACATATTCCAGTAACATATCAACTTATTTACATAGAAAATATGCATTTTTCAAAATCTCACGTGATATTAGAGGCGTGGGAAGGGTTCAAGCAAAATCTCACGAAATCTCACAAAGATCTGAGGGGGTGAGGTCGAAAAATCGCCCAAGATTTTCCCGTACGTGGATACGGCGTATGGTGCGGAGAATACTGCTACAAGCCTGCAAGCTATAAAAAAAAACCATTCGCTTCTACAGTTGCTTAGACACTGACAATTACATAGGTATATTATAATGTCAGCCATATGTTAACACAATACAAAAACTCTTTATTATCAGTACCAAAAAAAATTGTACTAACTAGTGCGGATCCCTAAAATTAGATCGTAGGATTCTACCAAAACCATCTGTCCTTTAAGACAACTATTAAATATAGCTTATACACTTGAAAGTTTACTGAATGAGTTTAATTTACAAAACTTAATTTTTTACCAAACAATGGAATGGACAACACACAAAAGTGTGAAATAACTTATTGTTGAAGTAGGTACCATGATAGTTCAAAAGTACTAGTAACTATTATCAAAATATTATGCTCATGGTACTGACGTTCACAAGTTATTACATACTTTTGAGTGTTGAAGTCGGTTCCATTTTTTGATAAAAATACATTTTCACCCCTTTCTGTTACTCACTTGCTCAATTGTCATTCACCCTCTATGATAGGTAATTAGGTATACTATATAATTTTCTCCAGATAGGCGTAACAATTTTCAGATATTGCAGTTTAACTCAAAAACAGCTTGACTAATTTTGATAAAATTTAAATGGAACTACTTCGGAAGTGTATTCTATCAAACATAAGCAGGACCTTCAAAATCGGTTCATAAACGACGAAGTTATCCCCGAAAGCATACATTAAAAATAACGGTCTAATTGAGTTACATCCTTATTTGGAATCGGTTGAATATACAGTTATTCAACGTTATACTACAATTCTACGCTTTGAATCACCCACCATTTTCAGAGTTGTAAAAATCACACCGCAAAGGCTTTGAAAATCCCGTGCCCTATATAAACTCAGTACTGACAAACTCCTAAAGAATGTCGCCTTTTTCCGCTGTCTCTCTACGTGACATGAATGTAGTACCTTTCGATGTGAATTCGGGAGACGCACGTCTTTCTGCAGATTAAGCTATCGGTCCTAAACTACATTGAACCAGAGACAAGCGGCAGTAAAATAAGACTTACGTTAACGCGAATTCGTAGAAAGAATAGAATAGAATAATCATGTATTCATCACACACGTAACAATGACAGGGCGTGGGTGATGTCACTATTGTTTACAATATATGTAATTCTAGAACATGAAATGCGTGGAGACTGAATCCAAAAATTCCGTAACGAAAATAACCTAACACACCCACTCCGACCGGCACAGCGGTGATACATTTTAGTTTTGCCATCTATCAATGAATAGCAGAACTTTTAATGACTTTTTTGAAAATCACGCTTGTCTGTTTAGTTCAGCAACTCGCCTCTAGGTGGCATTGATTGTATCGGCGTTACTGCATAAGTTATTCATATATTAATTGCATAAGTTGATAAAAAATGCTATGCAATAGCTTTACCGCGGCAATCCCCGAGTGCCACACGTCTTTTTTTTATTTGATAAACGCAATAAATCGTATTTTATGGTTTACAAAATCATAAGCAAATTCTATCGATAGACGTTTGCGTGCGATCACACAACTTGGTCGTTAACTTAACTAAGTAGGCTATCAAATCATGAAACAGGAAATTAATCAATTCCCCGAATAGTTTCAAAAGCAGTTCTATTTAAGATTAATTACTTGGACGATAAGACGCTTAGTTAAGTTGCTAAATTTCTTTATCTCTCTATCAAATTTTTTTTTAAATGGAGTAATGGCAGAGGCATTACTCCATTTAAAAAAAAAAATTGTAATGTTGCATATTTTCGTTTGATTTTCTATACCTTATAGATTAATGTACGTCACTGGACAGCCAGTGACGATGTGGTCGAACATTTTATCACGCTAGACCTAGAACGCTCACTGGCTCTCAAGGACTGCTGCCTGAACTCACCATATGTTTGGTGGCAGTTTTTAAAACTTGAGGGTGGTAGCTAGCCAAGCGGGTATTTGAAAGTACCCTACCACTATGCTGGGAATTCGATAACGGTGTTGCCTTCACCGGAAGCTCAAGCCGTTGGTGGGGATCGAACCAGTGTCCATCAGTTTGACAGCCGACGGTCCCACCGCTGAGCTATCATTGCTTCAAACGCAATAGTTTTGCGTCAAATTATGTCATCACATAGCTATCACACCCGGTGACTTCACTCCTTTTTCACGTTTCGTGAGACAAATATCATCTTGGAGTTTACGTTGTACATTTCTCATCTACTTACCTCGAACACGTCTACATTAACACGTTAAGGCTGTATAGGTTGTTTCCAGTAGCAAAATTTCACTAAAATTCTTCACAAAGAAAAAGCTCGTATTATATTTACGCTAAACGGTTGCCAGACGAAGTGGTCAGTGCTACATCGGTCAACACCTTTAAAAAAAAACCGGCTCGATGGCTGGCTGCAGAAAAGTAAAAAATCTCTTGCTAACCTGTGACCAGTGCACCAGTGGAATGTAAACACAGTGGACACTATGCGGACTGCCTAAATAAAATTTCGACACAGTGTGATATAGACACATCAGCTTAATGCTGCTCGCCTATTACTCAAATAAATAAATAAAACACAAATTCGTATAACTCCATTTAGAGCTATCCTTAATACTAGACGAGTTCTATTCAATCGCTGGCCAATTGCGGGTAGTTTTAGTGGGCACCAAATAAGCGGTGACTTATTTTACGTAAAACTACCCACAATTTTAATAAATACATCTTGTTTTAGTGCTCTTATGGATAATTGTCATACTGATTTGGACTTTATCGTAACCATAAAAGTACTCAACTTACATATCATATTTTACAGAATTTTAATTTAGTTTAGTCGAACAAGAGAATCACTACCATAACCAGACAAAGTCAACATTATTAAGGCCCTATAGTTTGCTAAATGGAGAGTCTTTACAGCTTATTATATTTTAAAGGCCTACATCTATACTAATATTATAAAGAGGAAAGATTTGATTGTTTGTTTGCATGGAATAGGTTCCGAAACTATGAAACTACTGAACCGATTTGAAAAAAAATCTTTCACTTTTGGGAAGCTACAATATCCCCAGATGACATAGGCTATATTTATATTTTTTCTATACATCTTTTTATTTTTTCTAAGTCAGCAATCTTTCCAATTTTGAAAGTTTTTACTCGTGCAAAGCTGGGGTAGACCGCTAGTGTCTAAAGAACTTAAATAAGAAAGAAAGAAAGAAAGAAATAAAGCTTTATATACCTACCTACCACTAATGAAAACAGTTTGTGAAGGTTAATTCTGATTGAATATAAGTTCTATGTTCTATGTAAAAAATGTCACGGAGCCTAGAGTCTGGGGATAGTAATGTTTTTTCAAATAAAAAAATCGGAAAATTCCTTGTAGTTTGTTGTATGTATTGCTTCCGGGCTGTTTGGCCGTGGTCTAGATGAAACTTGTATTCCAGACGTTTCGTCGATCACTGCGGTCGACATCTTCAGTGGTTCAGGTCCGGGCGGCGACAAGAGCGTAGAACTCTCCTTCGCGGCGTCTTCTCTGTTACTGATGTGGTCTTGAGTCACTTGTGTATTTGTAAATGTATATTGTGTAAATACACAAGTGACTCAAGACTTTGTACGACAAGTAAACGTAACACTTTTCAGTTATTTTAGTGTAACTCAAAAACCACCTGTCCGATTTTGATGTAGTTTAAATGGGACCACCTCGGAGGTACACTCTATCAAAAAAAAAAGAATTTTGAGATTCGGTCCAATATATGAAGAAATCGGTGAACATAAATAAAAAAACATACTGTGAAACATATTACAACCTCCTCAATTTTTGAAGTCGGTTAATTATTTTTAAACAATAAGGTACTCCTACATGGACATAGCTCAGCGGATTAGCAAGTTGAAGTGGCAGTGGGCAGGGCACATAGCTCGTAGAACCGATGGCCTTTGGGGTCGAAAAGTTCTCGAGTGGAGAACTGGACTGGAAAGTGCAGCATAGGACGGCCACCGACCAGGTGGACAGATGACCTGACTAAGATCGCAGGCAAAGGCTTGATGCGGGCCGCTTCCAACCGGTCCTTGTGGAAATCAATGGGGGAGGCCTATGTCCAGCAGTGGACGTCCTATGGCTGAGATGATGATGATGAAGGTACTCCTAATTAACTCACTATTACCACGTAAACGATCGTTCTTCCACAACATCTCTCTTCAAACCTGAATAATTGTATCATCTGAACGAGCAAATCTATTCACGTTCCAGCGTTCTAAATATAAAATAGACCGTAAACGAACAGCAATAAAGCCGTTTGAAAGCCGACTCATCAAACTTTTACTGGTAATCTGAAATTTAACGTATAAATTGACACAGTTCATAAACTTGATATAGCTCCAATATTACTCTACTATGATATCTCTGTGGTTTTACTTCTGTTACATTAAAGATTTGTTATCGTAATTGGTCTCTGTCTATGGGACTTGTAAGAAGGCTCAAAGTTGTACAACGAGATAAAGAGAGGGCTACCCTCGGGGTTTCTCTACGCGATTAAATGAGATATGAGGAGATGCCTAGGAAACAGACAGAGCCCAGTGAATTAGCAAGTTAAAATGGCAGTGGTCAGAGCACATAGCTCGAAGAACTCATGGCCATTGAGATAGAAAGGTTCTCGAATGGAGCCCATGGACTGGCAAACGCAGGACAGGATGGCAACCGACAAGGTGGACAGATGACTGACTAAGATCGCAAGAAAGATGCGGACACCTTCCAACCGGTCCTTGTGGAAATCCATGGGGGAGGCTTTGTCCCTTGGCTGATATGATGATGAATCGTAAGATAGATCACATAGATCTGTGCCTGAAGCAAGAGTTACTTCCGTCACAGTTATCGTATCGCAGTCGTATAAACAATTAAATAACGCACGCACCGTCCACACAAACTATTATTTCTCTGTGTCACAGTTATACTTGATAAATAATAGTTAATGCTGCGTTCAAATATTTTACGGTACGATATGGCTGCGCCACGACAGTGGTTCTCGCTTTGGACTGTAAAGGTCTGCGTGGACCACTGAAAAGATCTTTTCAGATCTGTGTGATCTTTTTCACTTTTTCGGCGGGTTCAATTCCTATCTTTCGCCGGCTTATTTAAAAAAAAACAGGAAGTGAAATATCTTTTCAGGAAAAGTGATATGTATTACTAACTGATAAATTAAAATTCCACATATTTTCACATTCTGACGTGATAACGTTTTATAAATTGATGAATACCAGCAACACTCATGAAAAATAGTAACGTTCCGCGTAACGTTCCACCTGAGTTTTGTATTACATAAAATAATCAAAGTCAAAGTCAAAGTCGAAGTCGAAGTCGAAGTCGAAGTCAAAGTCAAAGTCAAAGTCAAAGTCAAAGTCAAAGTCAAAGTCAAAGTCAAAGTCAAAGTCAAAGTCGAAGTCGAAGTCGAAGTCGAAGTCGAAGTCGAAGTCGAAGTAGAAGTCGAAGTCGAAGTCAAAGTCAAAGTCATAAATGATTATGACGTTATCACGTAAATCTATCGTCCGTAAACCGACTTTAGACAACCAATTATTTTTTTTACACATATTTTGTTCATGTTAATGTAATGCGTATTGTTATAGTGTGCGTAGCTAGAGTAATGCTCTAGCTACGTCTAAAGGAAATAAACCTTTCATGTTATAATAATAGAAGCTATAAATGACAATTTTATCTTAGAATACCGATGTCGTACTGTCACTGAAGGAAATAAAGTCATGTTTAGGGCTAAAAATGTTTATTGTATAGCATTCATAAAAACCTTGTTGAGTTTTTATAGGCTGGAAATTTTGGTAAAGCATTCCATTACTTATGTATATACCGGTGTCAACCTGTTTCAGGACAAAGGTTTGAAAGAAATATACTTTTTTAAGTATATTTTACACTTGATTGTCAGTGACGATGTGGTCGCAAATGTTATCACGCTGGACCTAGAATACTCACTGGCTCTCAAGGACTGCTGCCTGAACACACTATGCGTTTGGTGACAGTTGTCGTGTGTCAAGTGTCAAACTTGAGGGTGGTAGCTAGCCAGGCGGGTACTCGGAATTACCCTACCATTATGCTGGAAATTAGATAACGATATTAAGTTCACCGGCAGCTCAAGCCGTTGGTGGTGACCGAACAGTATTTGTCAGTTTGACAGCTGAGCTATCATAGCCTCACTTTTATCTAGATAAACCAATAATTATCCCTTTATTTATTTGAAAGGTGGTTCGATTTATGTGATCCCAATATAAATCGTATAGCGCTATCGTACACAAACATGACAATAGGTATTTAAGTTTATTGATTTTAAATACCTACACATTAAACACTATAGTGAGGGTGATAGAGCATACAACAGAATGAAGTCAAAATCAACATGTTAAACGGGCGAGCGAGGTGAGCGCGGTCTGCTTCAAAAAGGTCGTATTATACCGACCAACGTCAATTATATTAACCAACAAACGAAAATGTGTCTTCTAAAAATGATCACACCTTCTGCGATGAAGACATTGATTCTTGAATGCTGCTGAAGATATATTTAATTTTGTGCATATTTGAGCAGTATAGATGGCGTTAAATGTGATGTATGGGTTTGACAAGGCAATGCTAGTGTCGGGCGGATATGATAGATGGCGTTGTTGGAGCGTGTTAGGTAGACAAGGTAGATGGCGTTAAATGTAAAGTATGGATTTGACTAAAGGGTTTTAAGTGGAGGTAGGTAACACATGATATTCTATTAGGCCAATATGAGGTTATTATATTAATGAACAACTAATGATAACTAACAACGATGCCTTTTTATAGAATCTTACGTGAAATATATACAAATATACAAAATATATTTATTTGACATAACAATAGGTCTAACAATACATGAACCCATTGGCTCCAAACTAGTTTTCACTGTGTTTTGGAGCCGAAGGCCTCTCCCTTAATATAGTACATAATATAATTGTATGTCGAACGCTCAGAATGGCTACATATCTATTTAAAAACAATAATTAATAAAAACATGTATGCGTGTGTGTGTGTGTGTGCGTGTGTGTGTATGTGTGTTTGTGTGTGTGTTTGTGTGTGCGTGCGTGAGGGTGTGTTTATTTGCGTGCTTGGTTATGTATATGTGTGTACGTATGTGTTTGTGTGAGTGACGTTTTTCTATGCGATAAAAAACCCATCTAGCATACTTTCGATGCTATTATAGTCGAACTTTCTTAACCACGTTACAATAGTTTTTTTGATCTCATTATTACTCTTTCTTTTATTTTATATTCCTTATCGATTTTATTGTATTTTTTTTTTTGTTTTTCTCAGCCATTGCATCCACTGCTGGACGTATGCCTCCCCCATATAGGGGGGATTTTCCAATACTCGCCACGCTTGGCAGGCGGGTTGGCGAGCGCAGTATGATTTCCGATCCTCAGAAGGCGCTGCTGCCCACCTCCTGGTATGTGATCCCTTAGCCGACTCTTACGGCACCCACGGGAAGAGATGAGGGAGTACTATTCTAGGCCGGTACCACCACGGCCATGAGTTTGTATAAGATTTATTGTATAAGAGTGGCGCAATACTCTCATATTTTTTCTGTTTGAATTTTCGTCTCGTTTGTGTAATAGGGCACCGGTTGATTCTTTTACCTTTATCAACTAAACGAGGTACAGTTTTATATATTGAAAATTATATCAAATATATCCCTTTCCTAATTTGATTCCAACACGTGACAGGAATATCAAATTTTCGCAGATTAATTCGTGAGGGGTTAATTCCTCCCCGACTCTCTCAGCACTAAGCTGTGGCATTTTAATCCGATTCGACACTCGAAAGCTGGATCCGATTTGAAAATAAATTAAACTCTGTATTTACTCTTTCTGACTGTGGTAAAGTTACAGAGCAAATGGACACAGAAATCAAATCAAATCAAATCAATCACTTTATTTGCATGAATATGGGTACATTATGATTTAAAATTAGTAACAATATTTTTAGCCCGCCATAACAACCTCATACGAGGTATGCAAATGTTAAAATAAAACTATATACATTCAAAGTATATTAAAATTAGTAGCTTTTTGTCATGGTAAACATAATATCTGCAAGATGTTTTCTCCAGAAAATCCTTGACAAAATAAAAACTCTCGCCAATGAACCATTTTTTTAATTCTGGGAATAATCTATGATTAGGCAATTCCAATAAATGTTTTGGAATGCTATTATAAATAAGAGGTGCCATGTAAATGCAGTTTTTCCTAAAGAGCTCTTACGAAGGTGCAGAAGGGTCTGTTATTTATTCAGATTTTTTTCTAGACTGTACCTATACATATACAAATATTTTCAGCACCCCGTGGATTCACCTTCGTTGACTACAGACTACGGTTTTCCCGCTAAGTCTTCAAGTCGCAAGTAAGTAGACCATACCTTCTAGGCTTGCGTGCTCCATCTATATTATTCTATATTACCTGTGTTTACAATAAATGACATTTGATTTGATTTGATTTGATTTGATCTAAGACCACGTCAACATTTTTTGTTAGCTTATTTGTTGATGTATGCAACACAAAAATTGACAGTACCACGTACCATTTCGCCGCGGGTAGTACCGTGGCACGCATCGTTGTAAAATTAAACAAACTTTTTCTAAGGAGTTTTTACTCTGGCATGAAACCCTACCCAAATATCCTTAAAAAATGGGTTGTTGTAAAAAATGTAAAAAGTTCATTAAATCCTGCTAAAGCGTTCAAATGAAGTCTTAAATTATATACTGTGTTGTAGGAATGAGATAGATAATGATTGGAGGTCTCACTCTTCCACGAATCCTTCGAGACAGACCCGTGGTCCTTTGATATAAGACACGTTTGAAGCACAAAGCATCCTTGTGTTAATATTCATCACAGGATTTGTATGCATGTGGAGAAACCTTGGAGACCTTGGTGGTGATTCTGAAACAACTTTCTATTCTAATTTTCTAAACTAACTGTTGTGTTGTTGCTCCCGTTATTATTGGTTATGGCACTAATTCTGTTAATCACTCTGACTCTGACTAGCTTAAATTTATTATAATTCTTTCAAAGAAAATAGCTCGTATTATATTTACGCTAAAATTCAAATTCATATACCTACCTCCACACAGCGCTATTTCTAATATTAGACTACTTTTATTCATTTTCTGGCCAATGGTGGGTAGTTTTAGTCGGCAACAAATAAGTAGGGTTAAGTAAGCGGTGGCTTAAATAACTTAATACTTACTACCCGCATTTCAGTTCTAAATTTAGTGTTGTCCTACTAATATTATAAATGCGAAAGTTTGTGGGTTTGTGTGTTAGTGTATGTGTGTATGTTTGTTATCTCTTCACACTCAAACGGCTATACCGATTTTGATGAAATTTGGTACGGAGATAGCTTATACCCTGGTTTAATACAAAGGCTTATTTCCATCATCACCGTTTTTCATCACCACGCGGGTACAGCCACGGAGCGCAGTTAGTTAATGGTGTCATACTATTTGGACTTTATCGTAACTATAACACCAGGATATTAGTTTAGTGATTAAGAGAATCCAATTCCAGTGCACATACTTTGAAATGTACTGAAGTCTCTTACAGAGCTACATTCTTTATTTCTTACACTGTACACATCTGGCAAAAGACTTGAGTCAACATTCAGTAAGTTGTTTCAGTAAGTGTGGCTTTGCCACACGACTTCACCCTAGCTCAAGAAAGTTCTGAGGTAACAAACATAAAATACAGACGGATTGAGAACCTCATTCTTTTTTTGAAGTCTGTAAAAACGAGTGTTAGCAACATAATACGTTTATGTAAATATTACGCTTTATATAATATGATGATGATATAATATGATGATACCTACTTATATTAAATCGTAGTATACAATTTCATGATGTGATAATATTAGTAGCTAAGTTGACTTGTAAATACTAGCTGTCAGAGTGAGGCGCCTCCCTCGACCAATAGAAACCTCGTTGGCAGGTCTCGTGCGGCGGAGAGTCGCGTCGCCCTGGCAGTCGTTATTTGCTTGCGGTTGGAGAAGGTAGTGTCTACCAGTGTAATAAAGGATTGTGTAAAGTGCGCAATTATACTTCTGTAAACATGTAAGTACCGTTTCATTTCTATGCTACCCTCATTATAATATAACTCAATTCCAGTCTCGATTAATTAGCACTGCGAAAGCAGTGCTAACACGAGGAAACCTCCTCGTTCAATTCATCGTAATCACAAATCTTTGAATAGAGCATGACCTAACTAAAACAATTGAACATCGAGATAATGATGTTCAACTGTTATCCCGTCTTTATAAAACCTACCCTTGGCTCAGTCTCGTAAAACGAAGATATCTATAAATAGGTGGCTAGGAAACTGACTCCACGCATCTGGGGCTTCTCAATAGGATCCTTAATTTTATCCCCTGTCACTGGTAGAAGAGATAAAAAAACCAACCCTTATTGTTGTAAGATATTTGCCATTTCTGGGGGATAGGAAAGGATATTTTTATTATTGGAAATAAATGATTGGGCCCTTGTTATTTGAGACTGCGACCGCAATTTTCGATGAAAACAAAAGGATTCTCGTGAGTTGAAAAGAAATCTTCAATAAAAGTAATAAGATTACTTTTTGTAGCGGTGTCATAGTTGACTATCAAACTGACGGTCGCTGGTTCTATTCCCCACTAATGGCTTGAGCTTCCATTAAACGTAAGATGTATTTTTATTTTCATTTTTTTTTGTTTATAAACATTAATATTCATATTTTTATATTGAGTAATTAAACATATTTTTTTATTTAAAAAACTGAACAATATCCACTTAAACCTTTCTCCGTTGATTTATATAATAATACTAGTTGCACCCTGCGGTTTTACCCGCATGGATTACGATTCTCCCGCTACCTTAATTATACCACGGGGATAACTTTTTCTGGGATGAAAGTAACATATGTATTATTTCAGGGTCTAACCTATTTCCATACAAAATTTCATCAAAATCGGTGTAGCCGTTTGAGCGTGAAGAAGTAACAATCATACACACGAACTTTCGCCTTTATAATATTAATGGGATGGTATTTAGATAGAGTAATTTTTGAAGAAACATATTCAGCTACTAGTGGAATTTGAACCCACGACTACAGAATACCGTCCTGTCGCTTTGCCACCTAAGCGAAATTTATTAATAAATAAACATATATGTATACTATATTATGTGTATTAAATTTATTCCTTCCTTTTACTAGCATGTTGTTATTAAAACTGACGTGGTTTTGACCCATTATGAATGTATAAAACACGGGAATCACTCTCGTAATAAGTCAGAGGGTTCTGACTATAGTTTCGAACACATTCGGTCAGTGCTAGGCAAACCGATACAATGGTAGTGTTTCTCTTGTTCAAACAAACTAAAATTCTGAAAAGTAAAACAGGTAAGATAAATTCTTATGCGGTTATGATAAAGTTCAAATTAGTATGAAAACACTAAAATTAGATCTTTTTCTTAAAATTTCGGGTACATAAATAAGTCGCCACTTATTATGGAGCCAACTAAAACTACCCGCCATTGGCCAGCAATCGAATGAAACTTGCTTGATATGAGAGATAGCGTTGCTAGGAGTTATACGACTTTGAACTTTAGCGTAAATAGATAAAGAGCTATTTCATTTTGAATATTTTTTGTGAATTTTAGCTAGATCGCGTGATTAACAGAATTAGGGTCAAATTGTTATGCAGAAGGGGCAAACCGAGAACTATCTACGCTCATCACATAAACCTTTGCACCAGCCGGGATTCGAACCCGGGTCGCGGTTCTAAAGTCAGATCATTGATCACTAAGCCACAACGACCATGTTCATTTTTTTGTCTGCCTCTACAAGTGGCTATGCATAGCAATAGCAAAGTTAGGAACTGTTTTGTACTAACTCCACGTTGGAAATATCGGAGATGAACAAACAAAAGGCTGTCTATCAAATGGAATAACACTTTAGTAAGTGTTTGATAGACTGACAGCCAGAAAGGCTTTTAGGCTCGGATGAGGATTGAAATTCGGAATTCTTAGTTGATAATATGTGGTTATTGGGGGGAAAAGAAATATGTATCTAGGTAGCGTAAATATGTGTGTATTTATTTGTCAGAACTTGGCAAATATACATAAAAAAGCAGCCTACATGGTCCAAAATTTTTATTTTTATTTTTGACGTGATAACGTTTTATAAATTGATGAATGCCAAAATGAAAAATAGTAACGTTCCGTGTAGCGTTCCGTTTCCGTCAAAAGTCAAAAGTCAAAAGTCAAAAGTCAAAAGTCAAATGTCAAATGTCAAAAGTCAAAAGTCAAAAGTCAAAAGTCAAAAGTCAAAAGTCAAAAGTCAAAAGTCAAAAGTCAAAAGTCAAAAGTCAAAAGTCAAAAGTCAAAAGTCAAAAGTCAAAAGTCAAAAGTCAAAAGTCAAAAGTCAAAAGTCAAAAGTCAAAAGTCAAAAGTCAGAAGTCAGAAGTCAGAAGTCAGAAGTCGAAGTCGAAGTCATAAATGATTATGACGTTATCACGTAAATCTATCGTCCGTAAACCGACTTTACAGACAACCAATTTTTTTACATATTATAAGTTTGAGAACTGTCTCACCTGATGTTAAGTGATAACGATGTCTAGGATTTAGCACGCAAACCTAGAAGGTACCTATTCACTCCCGACTAGAAAACTCCAAGATTGTACATATCGGGAAACACAGACTCGGGCAACGAGTTCCATTCCTTGGCAGATTAAAGTTAACATATTTAAGACTAGCTACGCCCTGCGGTTGTACCCGCGTGATAATGAAAAACGGTGATAATGGTGATGATGAAAACAAGCCTACATGTTAATTCAGGACATAAGCTATCTCCGTACCAAGATTTATCCAAAATCCATCCAGCCGCTTAGGCGTGAAAGAGTAACAAACATATATCCATCCATACATTCATACTCAAAACGTTTGCATTTATAATATTAGTAGGTTGTGACAGGATGATGTATCGCCCTATGGCCTGTCAAAGTACCAAAGAGTGAACTCGTATAACCTTCTCAACTTTTCCTTTGTAACAATAAATCCATTGAACAAATATATTTTGGGTAACGTAAAATCGGGTTTCCTTACAAAGCTTGCGTTGTTAAATGCTCCGATGGAAAAAGGATAAACTTCAACCAAGTTGTTCAAAATAAGCGTTTTTCGTTACGTTTAATTTTACGTGAAATCTTTGGGAGAGTATGTAAGCGTAAACAGCGTTGCGTTTCATGTTATTTAAAAAAAAAGTAAAAATTGGTTGTCTGTAAAGTCGGTTTACGGACGATAGATTTACGTGATAACGTCATAATCATTTATGACTTCGACTTTGACTTTGACTTTGACTTTGACTTTGACTTTGACTTTGACTTTGACTTTTACTTTGACTTTGACTTTGACTTTGACCTTGACTTTGACTTTGACTTTGACTTTGACTTTGACTTTGACCTTGACTTTGACTTTGACTTTGACTTTGACTTTGACTTTGACTTTGACTTTGACTTTGACTTTGACTTTGACTTTGACTTTGACTTTGACTTTGATTATTTTATGTAATACAAAACTCAGGTGGAACGTTACGCGGAACGTTACTATTTTTCATGAGTGTTGCTGGTATTCATCAATTTATAAAACGTTATCACGTCAATATTTTGTTTTAATGGTATTTCAGCGTGTACTATATTGGCTTTATTATATTATTTATTTAAGCAGGCTCAGAGCCGCACAACGAGCTATGGTGAGGGCTTTTCTGCGAATCAGAAATGAGGATTTCCGTATACGAACAAAGTCACAGACATAGCCCAGCGGATTAGCCAGTTAAAGTAACAGTGGGCAGGGCATATAGCTCGAAGAACTGAGGGCCATTCGAGTCGAAAGGTTCTCGAATAGAGGGGGACTACCAAGCGCAAGATAGCCACCGACATGATGGACAGACGACCTGACTAAGATCGCAGCTAAGGGCTGGACGCGAACCGATTTCAACCGGTCCTTGTGGAATTCAATGGTGGAGGTGTATGTCCAGCAGTGGATGTCATATGCCAGAGATGATGAATTTATCTGATTCTAGGGAAAATTTGAAGTCTTATGCAGCTCAGCAAAAAAGCTTCGCAATGGTAAATAACAGCTTTCAATCAGACAGTACCTTCGAATCTATTATGTAGATTCTGATCCTGTAGAACTAGTATGTAAATAAAACTGGTTACTATTGGAAATTGTATCGTTCTGAGACCAACATTTTTTTAAATTTATTTCTTTAGGTATAGTTCCACTTCTAAAAAGTCCTGATCAGTTTGTGAATAAAATTCAATGGAAAGTTGTGAAACTGTTTCATTTGTTCTATATTATTTATGGAGTTAACCAAATGGTGACGCGAAGGCACAGTATAAAATAATCCCAGTAGGTGATCTGTGAGGTTATTAACATAAACTTTTGTATTGGAAACTGTAACTTTTGTGTGTCACTTTTCTGTTAACGCCTTTACCTACATTTTTTAAATATTGTTAGCCCATCATTCTTTGATTTACTTAATCCTGACTGTTTTGGCAAAATAAATTATTTAAAGTTACAACCACAAAGCAATAACCAAACAAATATTTTCATGCTTTTGAACAAACTATTAGCTGTGCTAGGATAGCTTTGTTGGCAAAGCAAGTAGGACGGTATCCTGTAGACGTCAGTTAAAGCATAAGAATAACGACGACTTCAAAGGGGAGGTTTTCCCGCTATTTCAATTATCTCACGGAAACTATACGTTTTCCCGGATAAAAGTAGCATATGTGTTAATGTCTCCATACCACATTTTATCGAAATGGGTGTAGCAGTTTGAGCGTGAAGAAATAACAAACATACACACATACGGAATGCATACGCATGGATTTTTTATCGCATAAAAAAACATCACTCACACAAACACATACGTACACACATATATATATATAACCAAGCACGCAAATAAACACACCCTCTCACACACACGTACGCACACATATATATACATATATTGTTTTTAAATAGCTATATAGCCATTCTGAGCGTTTGACATACAATTATATGTACTATATTAAGGGAGAGGCCTTCGGCTCCAAAACACAGTGAAAACTAGTTTGGAGCCAATGGGTTCATTTATTGTTAGACCTATTGTTATGTCAAATAAATATATTTGTATATGTATTGTATTTGTATACCCACAAACTTTCGCATTTATAACATTAGTAGGATATATGTACATATACTTTGGTCTTCATATGGTTACAGTCACAGTCAAGTACACATTTTAACGTAAAATTGTACTGGCTAAACATGTATTACTGAAGGTTCTCTTAACTGTGGCACAGCCCACGAAGCAGATAATCCCGAATGTATTTTTATCCGGATTATGTTAGCAAGTCCTGACTAGGCGGATATTCGACCTTCGGAGAAGATAAGAGTTCTCTGAGCTTTTCTGAAACACATTCCCATATTTCTTTGTGCCTTTAATCTCGATAAAAGTATAAGCCGATATATTGTGTTTTTGGTGACATTTTGTCTGAGACTTAAGAATGGTGGCTACCCAGGTTTATTTGTAGAGTACTGGAAAGGATCCTAACTATAGATTTGATATCGATATTTCCGTACAACCTGAAAGTGGAATTCGAATCGGTAACCGTTAGATGACGGTCATAGCTCACAACTCCGAAGCTATTATAACATTAAATTGATATTCGACAGTTACTAAACAACGATAACGAAACATGTGCCTTAAGCCACAGCTTATATCGGAACAGCTAGCTCACTCCATAGTTACAGCCGCCTTATAATCGCATTTCGCAGAACATAGATTTCTTTAGCTATACCTCCAAAATCAAGACGATCTTGGCTACGACGCGTCAGTGTGACTAACGCCGGTGGCCGAGAAGGACGGTACAGTGCGCCCATTGCTATTCGTAAAAATGGATAGTGATAAAAACGAAGATATTGCGGAGTTTATGGGTGATTTCCAAATGGTGATTTTAAAGCTTTTATAGGAACTCAGGCAGAAGCAGTAACTGTAACAGTACTTGATTACCTGTAGTTTAGTTAGGTACCTACGAAAATGTGGTTGTAAATAAATAATAACAACATAACAACAACAAAAAAAGTTGTTGGTTTGTTGTATGAAGGCGGTAACTATCCCATAATCTGTAACTTGGGCCAATTTGTTATTAATTTTAGATGCTGACCGTACATAATTAGGCTGAAAATTACGTATCTAATTAGCTTGCTATGTAAGCACAATAATTACTGAAAAAGACATTATAATCAGATCCTTGAAGCCGAGGCAACTCTAGCAAGTCACGCTTATTTTGACCGTGACCACTGTGAACTGCGGACCTATGGTTTATCGCTCAACACTCTCCTTCACATTCCTAGCCATTTCAAAGAAATAAATTCACGCGCTATTTACCTAAGCTGTCGGGAAAACCTCGTCTTAAATCAATCTATTTCTGATACTGACATTCATTCAACGCTTGGCACCATTTACATTTTCTTCTCCAAATTTCTTTGGGAAACGATTCAATCTAAACAAATGGAAAATAAATCTACTTTATTCCTTTTTTTGAGAAACAAAACAATAATATGATTTTTTCTAAAAATCGAGAATTCGATTGACGACAAAAGCCACAAACGCGACATTAGAACACTGAGTTACAAAAGTCCTTCCTAAGAAGGTTCCGTATACCAGAATGATAAAAACTTCTTTTTTAATTAGCTAGATTTCTTGGCTTCGCTTTCGATAATAGTTTGTGTCAATCGAGTCCCGTTGGGGACAGTATCCAAAAGAAATAGTAGATACTCGGAAGTGGTTTTTCATGCTTTAATAACTACTTTATTATATTTACCTCGACGTGTTGACAAAATTAAGAGGCTGACAAGACCTGATAAGATGAACGATTTCAGAAATTTAGCCTTGCCGAACAATCTCCGATTCTAACGCTACAATGAAATAGCGGTCAAACCAATGATATTATATGTTTATATGAGGTAGATGTCGCACAAGCCCACGGAAACTGAGGCGGCAAAATTAAGTCAATTGTAGTAATTTTCATTGCGACGCGTATTTCAAACGCAAGTCTAAACATATAGCTATCCTTTTCTATATTATTTGTACCGTATTATCTGTCGCAGTAAGCATGTTTATGTCGTAAAGGAACAAAATCTGAGCACCGCGCAGTACGAATATACGTCATCTTTAGTAAAACATCATTGGGTCAAACGCCGAACTATGAGTTCAACGACATGTCATTACGATATATTCTGTGGCTGTTCACATTGGTCCAAAGAAGCGCGTTAGAATTAATAAACTTTTTTTAAAGTTAATTTTGTTAGAATTTTTTAATTTAAATACAAATTAATAAAAAAAAAAATTGCAGCGCAGTAAAACAGACGGCTAAATTATAATAAAATAATACATAATAAATGTGAAAATCTACACATAAAAAGACAAACCAACCATTTTTTTGGTTGCTGTAAACTGTATAGACAGGGTTGTAATTCCATTCAAATTAAGCCCATTTCGCTGTATCCAGTCCCTTAAGCTGAAATATTAAAATATATAAAAAATAAAAATTTTAAGCTGAAATATTATCATTACTTAACTCCGTGCGCGCGTTAATGGTTGGTGTCAAAAAATTAGTTGTGAATGTATAAAACACGGGAGTTACTCACGTAACAAGTCGCCTAGTACTAGGCGAATCGCGACCGCGTCCGCGAGCGCTCCGTATTCTCCTTAAAAAAGACCACCAAATGTGGTTGAAACTATAGTCGGAACCCTCTGACTTATAACCTGAGTAACTCCCGTGTTTTATACATTCATAATGTGTCAAAACTAAGTCAGTTTTAATAACAAAATTAGTTGTGATTTAAAGGTGCAGTGTTTTTTATGTACTGTATAGCGTTTGACCACAATCTCATGTTCAGTGACGATGTGGACGACATTCCATCTTAGGACGACCAGACGGACGGCAATGCGACATCCCTTATGTTCAGTTCAAAAATGTGTGTATAAAGGAAAAGCATTTTTCTGGCAAGCGAATGGCAGAAAAGTCTTCAAGTAGAATCGATAAGTGCCCTTGACTTAAGCACATAGCTCGTACGATGTCTACTCTCCATTGACCTACATAATCATTTTAAGCGATAGTAGTCAGCATTATATGCCATTTTATTCTTAATTCTTACGAGAAAAATCTGGTTTTGATAACACATCATCATCACCATTTCATCCATAGGACATGCATATGACATACAGCTGTATATACCTGTGCATAGGACGATATACAGCTGGATATTCTCTGTATCCAGCATCTTCGTCCGCCGAAGGATGATAAGAAAAGAAGAAGAATAAATTGAATTGATTCCCATCAAAGAGTAGCATTACCAAAATACAAAATGAAATTTACACAAAAGAAGATTTCGAATATGTATATATGTAAATGTTGCCCGATAACCCTAACAATGCATAGCAAAAATATCCGAATATAATGGCAATAAAAATTTACAACAAAATACCGGAGGTCGTAAAGGATATAGAATCAGATTCTAATTAAACAAATTAAAAACATTATTAACTGATAAGTATTACTATACTTGGAATATGGGAATATTCCAAGTATCGTAAAACTTATCAGTCTGTCCCCCGGGTACAGACGGTAAGGTTTTAATTTTAAAATGTACCGTCTGTCGCCCCATAGCTCGTCGTCGTACAGTAATTTTTCTTACCGTTTGTCTCCATGAGGGGACAGATCATAGGGACAGAAGGGAATGTTCCCTATACTTTGACTGATTTTTTAGTGATAAATTTTAAATTACCCTAATTTTATTATTTATAATACCTAATAATTATATTAAATACCTAAATTATAAATCTCATATTATTCTATCAGTATCATTATTATACAATGGCTCTAATTCTGTTAATCACATAAACTAGCTAAAATTCACTAAAATTCTTCAAATTGAAATAGCTCGTATTCTATTTACGCTTAAATTCAAATTCGTATAACTCCATACAACGCTCTCACTAATATTAAACGAGTTTTATTCAACTGTTGGCCAATTGCGGGTAGTTTTAGTAGGCACCAAATAAATGGCAACTTAACTTCGCTAAAACAAAAAAAAAAAAAATTTAAAAATAAAAAATATATATAATAAATTTACACTTTATCGTAATCGTGTAAGAACTGATTTAGTTTTCCAAAATTTTAGTTTAGTTCAGTTGAATAAGCGAATCACTACCATTGTCACCATATTTTTCGAATAAACCGGTCCGTATCTGCACTCTATTGCTATACCCTTACAGGCTCATAACTAATATACATGCAGGTACAAGTTTCGACTGCAAATCGATATTGCTACTGATTTATAGTCGATACTCATTTCTGAAATAACGCAGAAAAAAGCACTCAATGGTTGTAGCACAAATCAAAGCAAAAGATTTTAAGAGGAACCACACTAAAATGGAAAAATAAATAATGCTGGTGCTCGTTATTTTAAAACAAAATTGCAAACTGAAAACATGCGACGGCAGTTCCAATCCATTGTTTTATTTACTCTTTAATTATTTATTTTTTTAAATTAGGTTGTCAATCCATTTTGTCCGTTTTTAGTGTTCATTAACTTAAAGCTCAGTGGTTCATACACAGATTTGAAAAAATAATTAACGCTACTACTCTTTCACATGAGCCCTATAAATCTTGTTTTCAAATTTTTCATTGCGTATGTTCACCGATTTCAATACCCTCTTTAAGGGTCTCCCTTATCTAGATAGACGTAACACTTTTCAGTTATTCGAGTGTAACTCAACAACCGCTAATCCAATTTAGATAAAGTTAAATGGGACTAACTCGGAAGTATATTCTATCAAACAAAAAAAGAATTTTGAGAATCAGTTCATAAACGTCGAAGTTATCCGCAAACACACATCAAAAAAAATATACGGTTGAATTTAGTCACCTCTTTCTTTTTTTGAAGTCTGTTCCGCAATAGCTTACGGCCTCCGTTAACCCCTAAACAAGATTAGCAAAATTGTTCCCAAAAGCGCAAATTAAATAATAGTTACTTCCAAAGCCAAATAAATGTAATTCTCGTATTTCCTCCCATTTTATTTACCATAATTTATACACCGCCTCTGAATAAGCCCCAAAATGTCGTTCTCTAGAGAATTTTAAACCTTATCAGTTGAGGTGTGCCCTCGTTGAAAACGACTTTTGAAGTGAAAACTTATTTAGCGGCGTTGTGCACATTTGTATGAGGAAAAAATGTTGCGAAAAAAACTCGCGTCAGGTCAGGTGACACTGATCGAAAATTCGTAAGACGCGTGACGTCATCGACGTCGTCGACGAAGTCGGAGGGAGAGTAGACCAATGTAATATAAATTGTCATGTTTGTGTACGATAGCGCAATAAATGAATATTGAATATTTTTAATTATGTCTCGTAAAGTACAAACTGACCATATCTCTTTAAACGCAAGCTTATAATAAGTAAAAAAAAACCTTTCTTTTATTATTCTTGAGCGTCATCTCCAATCGAAACCAACGAGAGGAGAACGTGATAAATCTAAATAATATCGGTATCCTTTATTCGGAACAAATGGTCTAGAACGAAATGGGGTCTTACTAGAATCGCTGCTGGGATCAACTTTATGTGTTTTAAAGACGTATGCGGCTTACGAACTCAAATAAACTTGACATTCAATGACCTTCCGCTATTACCACGTAAAATTTGACATTCATTCGTTCATCGCAGCCTTAGGATGTCATATTGGGGGATTTACCAATACTCGCCACGCTTGGCAGGCGGGTTGGCGAGCGCAGTATGGTTTTGCTATTCTCAGAAGGTGCTGCTGCCAATTTTACTTCTTTGTAAATCTGTAAATGTAGTAATGTTATGTTCTTTCGTTTGTTACCTGTTTGTAAATGTTTTAATGTTACCCCTTAAGATTAGACTTAAGATGTTTTGAGCTTTGTACTAAGAAAGAAAAAACAAAAAAAAAAAAAAAACTGTGATTATTATACAAAGATGACAATGTTGTGGCAGTATAATAGCCACAGTATTAACTGTTAATTTAAAAAAAAAAAAAAAAGGTGCTGCTGCCCACTTCCTGTACGTGATCCCTGAGCCGACTCTTACGGCACCCACGGGAAGAGATGGGCGAGTACTATTCTAGGCCGGTACAACCACGGCACAAAATTTGACGTAAAAAATCGAAATTTATAACATTATTTTGGAAATGGACCTTTTTACAAAAGGCCAAAAACATCACCAAGGTTTACATTTGTATCTAAGAAGATTTGTATCAAATAATTATATATACGCGTACTTTTCTTTTTGTTGATTGTCATATATTGCATTATTTTTGTAGCATACGTACTTATATTTCTTATACAATATTTGCTTACCAAATATGAAGCACTATGCAGTTTTATAAAAGTATATGCTCTTCACCTATACTGGTATTATAAGGAGAAAAGATTTGATTGTTTGTTTCCATTGAAAAGGCTTCGAAAGTAGGTACTGAACCGATTTGCAAAACTCTGTCACTGTTGGGAAGCTACACTTTCCCCGAGTGTCAGGATATATTTTATTTAAAAAAAAAATAACGACCTTATGATTGTTAAAAATAACTAATGCGTTCTGTACTAGGCGTAGCCAAACTTTTTTTTACTAAACTAGTTTACCCTGTCACTCAGTTTCACTCAAATCATACTTCTCAGAGCTTTTTAATTCAACTGCATAATATGACAAATTATGTTATACTAGTCGCTTCCCGCGATGTTACCCGCAGTAAAATGGTACGTCTTGGTTGTGTCTTTTCGTCATCCCACTGGAACAGTCAATATTTTCGGGATAAAAATTATAGTTCCCGTGGGATAATTGGGGTAACCGGAAAATAATAATCAAAGTAATCCACGCGGGTAAAAACCGCGGGACGCTACTAGTAAAAAAATAAAGACAACTCCCGCTGAGTTCTCGTTGAACTCTATAACAAGTTCAAGCAATTCAAAGTAATACAGAGCTTATGATGCGTTTTATTATTAAAGTTAGTATGTACATTGTCTTCATAACAAGTTACAGTAAGCAATTTTGATGCTTTAACTTTAAAATGGAGAATTACTGTATGGCCTTGTTTTAGTGATTTTGTTTTTAGTTTAGTTGTTAAAAAGTTTGTAATGGTATAACTCACTAGCTCATCCACTCATGGCTTTGCTCGCGTGGCCTACAACGCCTCTTGAGGAGCACGCGCTGGCCTATTATAGCCTAATCAATTTAAAATACTCGCGGGATTTTATAGTCTTGACATTATTCATCAAATAGATAGCATACATACATAATTATATTCACGTCTCTTTCCCTTAGGGGTAGGCAGAGACGACAGCCTTCCAAATGTTACGATCCCGACACATTTTTTTCGCTTCCTCCACGCTCATCAGACCTTTCATACAAGAGTAAGTACTCTTGCCAAGGAATGGAACTCGTTGCCCGAGTCTGTGTTTCCCGATATGTACAATCCTGGAGTCTTCAAGTCGCGAGTGAATAGGTACCTTCTAGGTTTGCGTGCTAAATCCTAGACAACGTCATCACTTAACATCAGGTGAGACAGTTGTCAAACGCAATTTTATAATATGTAAAAAAAAAAAAAAAAACTCCTGAGAATTTTTTATCATACATTTTAAGGGACGGCAATTCGCCGCATTTACTATACAATTTCTATACATACATACGAGTAGACCTACATTATATTTTTATATATTATTATAATGCTAGCTAGATTTTTATGTTTATGCGCACGCCGATTATAAAGAGCGTCAGCCCGGTTTTTTTAAATATAAAAATATTATAACAACCAAATATACTTGAAAATCTTTCAAATATAGCCGAAGTATACGCCGGCTGAGATTCGAACCCATCAACCGTGGGTTTAGAAGTCAGGGTCTCCGAACACTGAGCATGTAGGTACTATTTTACTTGACTAATCAATTTCTAGCGATAACATCTTCGACCACGTCTTTAGTGAGCATCAAGTGAGATAGTGATCAAACGCTAGGTCTATCCCAATAATTTATTTATTTATTTATTTGAACCCCAACATAATGTACACTGATACAAGAAACTAAAATAATGCTATAGTATAACAAATGCCACTATAATTATAGGAGAAGACAGCTTGCGTGGAAAAGTGAGCGAGCAGTATCTAGCCTACTATTGATGGCCACTGCCACAATGTGGAGTAACATTTAAAAGGTTGGCCATCAATTTACAATACAAAGAGAATAAAATTTATATTTTTACAATATTTGAAAAGCAGTAGTTAAAGGTACAAAAAGAAATCAGGATTGTTGGATTGATAATATAATAAAGGCGAAAGTGTATGTATGTGTGTTTGTGTGTATGTTCCTTACTCCTTCGTGTTCAATCGGCTGCACCCATTTCGATGAAATTTGGAATGGAGATAGTCTAGACTCATAGGCTACTTTTCATCTCGAATATAATTACTATTCCCGTGGTATAAGCACATAACTCAAAAACCACTGTTACTCCTTCACGCTCAAATGGCTGCACCGATTTCTATCAAATTTGGTATGGAGATAAGTTAGACCCTGGAACGACGCATAGGCTACTTATATCCTGGAAAAAGTATAGTTCCCAAAAAACAGTTAACACGGATTTTTTAAAAGATTATAAGCTTACGTTTGACAACTGTCTCACCTGATGTAAAGCGACGACGCGGATTCCCAAAGCTTCTCTCATTGGGTCACTAATCCTCCTGTAATGGTATATACATCGTCCTAAAACAATTTAACAACCTAATAAAATAACTATAAATTTGACACACGTGCTTTCACTCCACTCGTAAATCATTCAACTATAAAACAAATCTTATCATGATTTATAAAATATTATGAAAACGGGTTCCGTCACAAATCAACAAGGTGTAGTAAAACCATCGTTCCGTGCCGTAATATTTCAACTTGGGGATCCGCACGCAGTTAGATAGCGCTTTTGTAAAATTTATTTTATTTATGCTGGTCAGAAGATTTATGTGGATACTAGCTGCGCCCCGCGATCTGTTGCGGTTTTCTGGCTACCTCAGTTATTCCACGGAAGCCATACCCATTTTACTTGTGATTACAAGTCACGAAAGATAAAGTATCTCCAGGCAGGCGTGCTCCGACATAGCTTTTTTTGTTACCTATCCCCTAATCTCGAATGTTTTCAATTGTTTTTTAAAATCCGAAAACATATGTACACAACAACATATTGACGGCCGGTTGGTGCAGTTGGTAGGCCTGAGCTGCCTTCTGAGCCGCTGTTCCCGGGTTCGATTCCCGGACAGGTCTAACATTTGTGTGTATGAACATGTCTGTTTGATCTGTATCTGGGTGTGTTTATGTATATAAGTATATATATCAGTCATCAGGTTACCATAGTACAGGCTCTGCCTAGTTTGGGACCTGAAGACCTTGTGTGAATGTTAAAAAAAAATTAAAAATATGTAGTTCCGCAACAGAAAAATTATGTGTGGGTATTCTGTGTGGGTTTTTTTTTATCACATTTAAACCCCCGCACTAGGATTCCCTGTATCGCGGGAGACTTGTACACACACATTCACAGCACACAATCATCCAAGACCCGGGACAAGCACCGACACTCATCGCACAAATGTTTGCCCCTGCCGGGATTCGAACCCAGGGTCCCGGAAACACAGTAGTCATGTCAATGACACTAACCACTGCGCCACGGCGACCGTCGCGCAAATTTTTAAATTTTAAATCCTAAAAGTAGTATAAATATTTTTTTCATAAATTTGAATCTTTGTTCCGCCTAGCATAATGTTAATGTCATAAAACTTTTATGAATAAAGATTGGAAAATACGTTATTCCTTACGAACACTACTTTTTTATGTCTTTAAAACACACGTTAAAAATTATCACAGACTTTTACACGACCTATTAAAATAAAATCATCGAATTTGTGCTCAAATATTTAACCATATATACATGTATTTATAAGTAGGTATGTACATATGTATTAAAATATGTAATACATATTAAGTCTGAAATAAAATATGAATTCGAATGGGTTTAATCATATCGTGTAGTTTTGTGGTTGCGGTTAAAATAGGGTTGCCCTACGTTTCATTATGAAATTGGGACAAAATACTGCCAAAACGCAATTTCATAAGCATCACTAAACTTACAGATTAAATTTACAGTGATATATTATAATTATAGAGTCTTTGCGGATCGCTACTAACTACAGGTGATTTTTTTTTCGAATTCTAGTTTATGTTATAACCGGCACAAAACATGAAATCAAAATCAATCACAAGTTTATAATAAAAACTAACCGAGACGAACTAAAACAAAAAAAAAGATAACACAAATTAAACCTGAGCATTTGAAAATGGAACATGAAATCGGGAAATGTATCAAAATTGTCAAGTGAAATCGATTCAAATGAAGCCCCAATCATTTTTTAACCAGATTACAGACGAAACTCTTTTTAAATCTTTCAAAGAGTATTTCAACGATCCACCTTTTTTAATCCTACCGTTGAGTTCTTTCCGGGACTTTTCCATTAATTTGGACTGTCTATATACTTAGGTATGTCAATGCCCGTACAAATCAATTCGATCTTTTTTTAGAATGAATTGAGCAATGGGACTCGTTTCTGTCAACTGTGTTTCCTGTCAATATGATTCTTTTTTTAAATTAAAGGGACTTTTTGGATACCTTCGTGGCGTAGCGTATTGAGATTCCACTTAATGGTGCCGATGACATTCAAGAGTCTCGCGGGTGATCGGACATACGGAATGATCAGTATCAGTTCAGATCAGTACACATTGTCAAATAACCATATTTTTTAAAATAATATTTAAGCTATTGCATAGCTTCTATCGTGGACCTTGAGCGTGGAGACCGAATCCAAAAATTCCGTAACGAAAATAACCAAACACCCCCACTCCGACCGGCACAGCGGTGATACTTTTTAGTTTTGCCATGTATCGATGAATAGCAGAACTTTTAATGACTTTTTTGAAATATCACGCTTGTCTGTTTAGTTTAACAACTCGCCTGTAGGCAACTAGAAAAAGCCCCAACCTACTTAAAAATATGACCTCCATCCGTTATTCCATAAAAACAAGAAATAGAGGAACCCTTCTACCAGACTGAATATTATATTCATGATTAAACTAAACCTCAGAAGGATTTATCTTCTTGGTTTTGCAAGCAGTTTTAGATTGGAATATAAAGGATTAATTGAATACGTGTTGGCAGAGTCTGCGGTGTATGATATTTATAACGAATGCTTAGCATTTTCCTTACCACATGTATGCAACAGTATTATATTCAGAGTCTAATCTGTTTTTTTATCCAAAAGACCAGTGTGTCGATCATATCATCCATAGGACATCCACAGCTGGACATATGCATCCCCCCATTGATTTCCACAAGGGCATGTTGGAAACGGGCCGCATCCAGCCTTTTCCTGCGATCTCAGTCAAGTCCTTGGTCCACCTTGTCGGTGGTCATCCTATGCTGCGCTTACCAGTCCATGGTCCATCCAAAAGCCTTTCGACTCCAACGGCCATGATTTCTTTGAGCTATGTGACCTGCCCACTGCCACCCTACTTTGATAATCCGCTGGGCTATATCAGGAAAAAAACTTGTTACTGAATTAGAATGAAAATCTTCCACTTTCTTAATGCGTACTGCCAAGGAATGGAACTCGTTGCCCGAGTCTGTGTTTCCCGATATGTACAATCCTGGAGTCTTCAAGTCGCGAGTGAATAGGTACCTTCTAGGTTTGCGTGCTAAATCCTAGACAAGGTCATCACTTAACATCAGGTGAGACAGTTGTCAAACGCAACCTTTAATAATGATAAAAAAAAGAGTAGCACTCTCTCAATATTTGTGTATGAGTCTCACACTAATTTAGACTTTAAGGTAGCCGTACAAAATCTATTTTATTTAACACCATTATTGTTAGTTTGTTATAACTAGTTTGTTACTACAGCCACTGCCAGTGGGTATTAGCACAAAGCACATGTGTTTTTTAACCGACTTCAAAAAAAGGAGGTTACTCAATTCGACCGTATATTGTTTATTTTTTTGTTTTTTTCTTTTTTTTTATGTGTGTTCGCGGATAACTTCTTTGTTTATGAACCGATTTTGATGATTCTTTTTTTTATTGATAGTGTATACTTTCGTGGTGGTCCCATTTAAGTTTCATCAAAATCGGACAAGCGGGTTTTGAGTTACACTCCAATATCTGAAAAGTGCTTCACTTACCTGGACGATATTATTGTCGCGGTTGAACATCGATGCACATAAACCATGACAAATTGATCCCGTGAGTAGCAAAGGTCACTGAAAAGGATGAAAATAAAATTTTTACCAAAAAATGGAACCGACTTCAACACTCAAAAGTGAGAAATAACTTGTCGAAGTCGGTACCATGAGCAAAATATTGTGATGATAGTAACTTTTGTAAGCTGTCATGGTACCGACTTCAACAAGTTATATCTCACTTTTGAGTGATGAAGTCGGTTCCGTTTTTTGGTAATATTTTTTTTTGGTGTTGGTAAATGACAAATGGTACAAATTAAGATGACATTTTGATTAAAGATATGCCCCTCGATTTAGAACTCTCCGATACTAACCGAATTGATTTGGTAATGAAAACATCTCGTATTACAGACTTTTTTTTAGAAGTATTTTAAACATTTGTTAGACAATTTTGTTCATAAACGCAGTATAGATTAGAATATTCCATTATATTTTCAAATATATGTGCATTTTTTATATATAATAATTTTATTAAATATAAAAACAATACCACATTGAATTGATTCAGTAAGAGGTCGATCGTTTTGAATCAGGGGTCTTATCAACTTTTGAAAGGTCGTCAAATTCGTAAATATGCTTAGCAAAAATCGTGAAAAAGTTATTGGTTTTATTTTGTGTGTGTACACAATATAAAACCAATGTGCCCAACCCGCCAATAAAACTTATGTACTTAAAGGTAGATGGCGCTAAGAACAACATCGCCTCAGATGTTAAAGGAAGGGAGAACATCGGACGCTATGGAGTAGCTGCTATAGTTCAGAAGGACAAAGCGACAGGACGGTATTCTGTAGTCGTAGGTTGAAGTCCTACTAGCAGCCGAATTTTTTTTCTATTTTTTTTATCACATACCCTCGCACAAGTATTTCCTGTGTTGTGGGAGGCATGGACACACACAATCACAGCACACAAACACCCAAGACCCAGGACAAAGATCTACACTCATCGGACAAATGTTTGCCTCTGCCGGGATTCGAACTCAGGGTCTCGGAGACACAGAAGTCATGTCACTGACAGTAACCACTGCGCCACGGCGACCGTCAGAAAAGATCAAAAGTTTTACGTTCATTTGAACGTAGAACTTCTTTTAGTCTCTAACGTAAATGTAAAGTCAACAATAAATTCCACCACAGTATGTCAAACAATACAACAGCAAACCTCTGCCAAATTTGATAAATTCAGAACGGAAACGTACATCATACCAATATTTCCCACACACAACGCGAACAGTGTTGGCCAGAAAAAGTAGCACACAAGCAAAACAAACAGAAGCTCAGAAATAACGGCCATAAATTTTAAAAATGGCCGCCAGTGTATTTCATAGCGATGTTGTTATACTGTTTGAAAAGATTAACTGCGAAACTGATAACTGACGTAAAGATTTCAGCTCATCCATTTATGAGCTTAGAGTATCTTGGGAAGATTTTATTTAAAGAGAATTTAATTAGGTGATGTAAGAAGCTGCATCAAAGTAAATCCCTCAAAAACTCATTGACTTTTCGGCCGCTTTTTTTTATACTGTATCTATCCTTTAACTACTATCTCACTTGACGGTCAGTGACGATGTGGTCGGACAACATCTTCGACTAAATGCTTAATGGCTCTCAATGACTGCTGCCTAAGCACATAGGTGCTTGGCTGGGAGAGCGTCGCCTTTCAAACCGACGGACACTGGTTCGATCCCCAACAACAGCTTGAGCTTCCGGTGAAAGTAACACCGTTATCGAATTCCCAGCATAGTGGTAGGGTAGTTTCAAATACCCGCCTGGCTAGCTACCACCCTCAAGTTTGAAAAACTGCCACCAAACACATGGTGAGTTCAGGCAGCAGTCCTTGAGAGCCAGTGAGTATTCTAGGTCTAGCGTGATAACATCTTCGACCACATCGTCACTGACTATCAAGTGAGATAGTGGTCAAACGCTAGATCTATACAGAAGAAAAAAAATTGAAGAAAAAAAAGCAGGAATAATCCCCGCAGTTGTAACTCTAAGGCGCCACTGTTATATTACAAGCGATAAGGTCAAGGTGACCTCGACATCATTTCATAACATTTTTAGATAACCATCAAGTACTAGGGTGTATCATAACTCACTTGTGTGGTATCGTCCTAAGAGCTATAAATCTAACCGGAGTAACTAATGCGAGCCTGAGGCCTAGCGGCGAAATATCGGTTTTTTGACGTCAAAATGGGCTGAAGCATGGTTTTGTAAGCCAAGTTTAGATGAGGCAAGTTGTTGTGCAAGTAGGAACGTTATAATTATCTATTATAAAAGTCTGTGTATGTCATAAGTCTGATACATATTGAAACAATGATAGCCTAGCAGTGGAAGCGTCGGCTATCAAACTAACGGACGCTGCTTCGATTCCTATACCAACAGCTTGCGATTCCGGCGAAGGTAACACCGTTATCAAATTCACGTCATAATAGCAGGGTACTTTCGTTTACCCGTCCGGCTTGCTACCACCCTCTAGTTTGAAAAACTGTCACCAAATACATGCATAATGAGTTCAAGCAGCTCGCTGTCCTTGACAGCCAATTAACATTTTAGGTATAGCATGATTATATCTTCGACCATATCGTTACTTACCATCAAGCGACATACTGATTTAGTGCTCGTTCTATACATTATTTTCAAAAATGCGTCAAATAACCTCAACCTTTCATTTTTTTATATTTTGTAATAGAAACGATACTTATAAAAATCATATATCACTTAAAAGATATCGCACATCCAGTCGTAAACTGGCTCATTCCAAAATTTTAGTGAAATGAGTTAAGTATACACAATGACTCCAAAAAAACGCGCTCTAGCGTTCAGTAAATAAAAAACCGTCGGATGCGGGCCGCTTACATCCGCTCCTTGTTAAAAACAAAGGTGAAAGCCTCTGCCTGGCAGTGGCGATCCTATGGCTGAGGTGGTGATGATGATGATGATAATGATGAAAATGTGAGTCTTACAAGCAAGTGGTGTTATCTATCATGTCAAGGAGAGAAAAGAATAATTAATGAAGATGCCAAATTAACAAACCAAAATAAATTCAATTGAAAAAGTTGCATTGTCATGAATTTCGGGATTATCCGTATTAAATACAAATACAAAATACAAAATATTTTATTGACATAAATATTACATTCTATTTTTAAATCCATAGGCTCCTGAACTAGAATGACTGTGTTTCAAGAGCCAGAATGTAAGCTTCAATCAAAATCAATGTAAGCGATCACCATCGGACGGATTTCTCATAAATGGAGCTATTACGTAGGAACGTAGGCTTCAGAGCCTTTAACACCGGCGTAGAGTAGCAAGCCTATCGGTTTTCTATCGGGTGCATTTTTGATAATGTGCACTGGAATTACACAATCTGATTCCACCATCCCCTTTTTATCATCGGTCGACTCGACGTACGGCAATTCGCCATCGCTATATGGTAGATATACCACCTATACGTACGAAGCGTTTTGCTTCCACTTTCTTATTGCGTACTGCCAAGGAATGGAACTCGTTGCCCGAGTCTGTGTTTCCCGATATGTACAATCCTGAAGTCTTCAAGTCGCGAGTGAATCTTCTAGGTTTGCGTGCTAAATCCTAGACAACGTCATCACTTAACATCAGGTGAGACAGTTGTCAAACGCAAATATATTATATGTAAAAAAAATTAAAAAATATTACGATACGTTGCTAATCCTTGAAAAGACTCTATTCCTTTTGAAGGATCCCATACTGTAGCTACTCAGGTATACTGAAGGAAACTTGTTCCACATTTTGCAGGTGTATGGCTTAAAAGATCGGTTGAACAGTATGTGACTCCCATGAGCCAATTTGATGAGCTTTCAAGCGATATTAGGTATTGCGGTGGTAAATCCTTGATGCTGGAATGGGTTGGAGATTTCATCTGAAGATAATCCAAACATTCAATAAAAAAATGATAATCTACTGGAGCAAGCACTTGCTCGATATAAATAACCATTACAACCCGTTTGGCAGACGAAATGTAAGCGTATCTACGTTTTGTCCGAATAGCGTTTTCCATTAGTATCGGAGGATTCGCACATCACATCATTTTACTTGTTTTTTGGTCTAAACCCATGATGGGTGGTGTTCAAGGCTAAAACGGATAAAAATAAAATGTAGGACACGGATAAAAATAAAAAGGATAAAACGTACTATTTTCTACTAACAGACAAAGCTTGGTGCCGTGGTGGTACCGGCCTAGAGTAGTACTCCCCCATCTCTTCCCGTGGGTGCCGTAAGAATCGGCTAAGGGATCACGTACCAGAAGGTGGGCAGCAGTGCCTTCTGAGGAACGGAAATCATACTGCGCTCGCCAACCCGCTTGCCAAGCGTTGCGAGAATTGGCAAATTGGGGGAGGCATATGTCCAGCAGTGGATATCCAATTGCCGAGAAGAAGAAGAAGACTAAGCTTGATACATATGTTGACTTTTGTGTTGGGCTGAGTGAATAAATAACACCAATATTATAAACGTGAATTTTTCTGTTTGTTTCGTTAAAGTCTTTTGGAACTTAATTTTTTACAAAGGTGAATTTCAATCTGAATTATGATAAGTTCCACTGAAAGCATACTCCCTAACATCGCACAACGAGCTATATATATAGAGAGGGCTATACTCGGGGTTTCTCTACGCGATCGAATCAGAAATGAGGAGATCCGTAGAAGATCGAAAGTCACCGTCATAGCCCAGCGGATCAGCGAGTGTAAGTGGAGTGGTCAGGACACATATATCGAAGAACTGATGGCCGTTAGGGTCGAAAGGGTTTCGAACGGAAACCATACTGGCAAGCGCAGTATGGGACGGCCACCGACCAGGTTGACAGACGACCTGACTAAGATCGCAGGAAGATGCTAGGTGCGAGCCGCTTCAAACCAGCCATTATGGAAAGCAATGGGGGTGTTTTATGTCCAGCAGTGGACTTCCTATTGCTGAGATGATAAAAAGCTAATGTGAGCGCCAGTGAAACAGAATCGAGGTAGTATTTTTAATAGACTTCAAAACAAGAAGGAGGTTCATAAATTGATTGTATAATTATTGGTTACTAGTTGCGCCCTGCGGTTTTACGCGCATGGTGAAAATTTAATGAGTCATGTTTTTGATCACTAATTAGTATTCCCGATAAATATTTTATTTTTGTGTTAGTAGAGGCTGTAGCTATGAACAGAACAGTTAGCTACGTCAGTTCTCTCGGTTTGAGGATGTCTGGTATATAATAAAGTGGTTTTTATCATCGCCTTTGAAGTTTATGGGCAGATAAAAATATTTTAGTCTACTTTTGAATAACATCAGATATGACTCAATGTTTGGTAATAGGTATTTAAATTTGTCTTGTAATTTGGCAATTTACACACGCGTCTATTTAGACAACAGTGTTCTTTGAATACTTTTTTGGATTGGTTAGTTGAAGAGGATATTTGAATGATTTTTAAGTGACTTATGGGTAATTTCTTACTGTTTATGATATACTAGTAGCGCCCCGCAGTTTCACCCGCGTGGATTACGGTTTTCCCGCTACCCTCCATTATCCCACGGGAATTATTCTTTTTCCGGGATAAAAGAAGCCTTTGTATTAATTTAGGGTTTAAATTATCAGCATACCAAATTGCATCAATAGGCGGTGCAGCCGTTTGAGCGTGAAGAAAAAACACATATACAGACAAACTTTCGCATTTATAATATTGGTAGGATATACTAGTTGCGTCTCGCGGTTTTACTCGCATGGTGATGATTAATGATGATGATGAAAAGTAGACTATGTGTTATTCCGGAGCATGGAGTATCTAAGAGTGTTTATTGTGTATCGCATTAACCATATGCTAGGAAGAACTTATGTTCAAATATTTGAAGGAAAAAATTCGGCTGCTAGTGGGACTTGAACCCACGACTACAGAATACCGTCCTGTCGTTCTGTCCAACTAAGCTAAAGCAGCCCATACCACTTGGGCCGAATTACTTCCTTCCTTATTAACATCTGCGGGGGATGTTATTAGCGCCATCTACCTTCAATTGTATGAACAGAGCGACAGGACGATATTCTGTAGTCGTGGGTTCAAGTCCCACTAGCAGCCGAATTTTTTCCTTCAAATATTTGAACATGGAGTATCTACTTACCAAATTTCATCTAAATTCGTCCAGCCGTTTAAGCGTGCAAACGTCCAACAAATATTATTTTAAAAAATGTGGATTCCGTCAGTTTCATTTTTTGTTAATTTTTTTTATACTGGTTATCACTAAATCAACTCAAAAGATTTTTTCTATTGACTCTTCTCACTATGTCCACGTTGTCCAGGTGCTGGCTATAATATATAATGCTATATAATAAAAAAAATTGGTTGCCTGTAAAGTCGGTATACGGGCGAAAGTTTTACGTGACAACGACTTTGAGTGCCTTTCACTTTTTATGTCTGTCTCTCTCGCTCTTAGGCGGGCTAACCATGCCCGAGTGGAAGGGACGCGTGCCTCTCACTCGCTCTCATTGTGAGCGCATAACGTGAGCGGAGCGTAACGCAGTTTCTTGAAGTGTCACCCGGCAAACCAATTTATAAGACGTTGTCACGTCAAAAATGCTCTCGAGAAAATAACAAACACCGCGTTAAAAACCAAGCTCAGCTGGCGATGTAATAAATGGTGCTACTTTTCCTGACAAGTTGAGCGTTTGGATGAAAAACTTTATTCCAGAGTGTTTTTGTTCTAAAAACATAAAGGCAAGTATATCATACATGTATAATCAACTTAGTAAGGTAAATTCTAAATGAAAAAAATGCTAGCATACATATTGCACAGCGCATAACTCTAGCTATCCAGCGGGGCAATGTGGCCAGCATTTTGGGCATGTTGCCAGTTATAAAGGATCGTTTGAACTATCAATAGACTATTTCTGATGGTTTAAGCAATCCTTTTTAGTTAATTTTCCTAATATTATTACAGTGTATTTTTATTTTTTTTGTAATAGTTTAATTATATCTAATATGACATTCATTGTTAATTCACTATTGATTTATGTTTCACACTTTTCAATTATGAAATATTTTGGGTAAGGACAATGAATTCTAATATTTTTTATTTGTGCAGTCTACTTCTAATAAAAAAAAACAATTTTTTTTTGATAATTCATTACTTAGTGAAAAAATATTTATGAGCGACCAAAGTTTTTCTTTATCAAAAATTGTCGTGGAAACGAAAAATGCACTTGAACTGTGCCTTAAAACAGAAAAAACGAAATTAAAAAGCCCAAAACTGGTAATTAGTTTTTTTTGAGCCCCTAAGTGATCTTTAAATTACATATTTGTAATATTTTAAACCAACACGCATCAGGATTTGTCCCGCCCTTTGTGCCTGTAAACACCCGCGAGCCTCTGTAATGTCATCGGTTAATAAGTTTTTTTTATGTTTTTGTTTTTTTTTTAGTTTGTATATGGTTCTATTGTCAAGCACCATATTTCTTAAATTACAGAAGGCTACACAAAATGTATAGACGTGCTGTTTTGAACATGTATACGAGTACTATGATTTATTAGGCCTATGTCCAGCAGTGGACGTCCTATGGCTGAGATGATGATGATGACTATGATTTACTACGTTACTAGTTACGAGTACCGGGATGTTTGTGTCTTTCCGTTATCCCACGGGAACAATCTATATTTTCGGGATAAAAAGTAGCCTCTGTATTATTACAGGATATAAGCTACCTTGATTCCAAATTCCATGCAAACCCGTTTTGCCTTTCAGAGTAAAAGTAAGTAACATACATACAAACGATAAACGACAAACAAACTTTCGCTTTCACAATGTAAGTGTGATTGAGTATTATTGCAAATTCAAAATGGCCGCCACTACAAAATGGCGGATCATATATTTTTTACAAATCCCTTTAAATGGATACTAACATAATTGGCTTGTTTTATCTGTGTATCACAGCCAATATATTTTATCAGCCTTTTGATATAACTCTTTATTCCAATTGGCTACTTTTTGGTATCGTTCGCTTATTACTAGTCTTCCATTTATCGACACGAGCAAGTGAAGTAAAAAGTAAAATATGTAATTACCCTCGAAGGCGTATGAAGAACCAATTTCGTAACTTGAGACAAAAGCAACACGGCAAATTGAAGACTAACATTTGTTTAGTCACTTTGAGGGGGTCGTGATTTGTAGGACAAGTCATAGGATGTAGAGAAATCTTTATTTTATAAATACTGTATAGATCTATCGTTTGACCACTATCTCACTTGATGGTCAGTGACGATGTGGTCGAAGATGTTATCACGCTAGATCTAGAATGCTCACTGGCTCTCAAGGACTGCTGCCTGAACACGCTATGTGTTTGGTGACAGTTTTCAAATTTGAGGGTCGTAGCTAGCCAGGCGGGTATTCGAAAGTACCCTACCACCATGCTGGGAATTTTATAACGGTGTTACCTTCACCGGGAGCTCAAGCTGTAGTTGGGGATCGAATCAGTGTCCGTCAGTTTGACAGGCGACGCTCCCCCCGCTGAGCTATCATCGCTTCAATCGAACTCTCGAACATAAAAATCGTTCAATACATATATTTTAGTCCAAAATGTTATGTAATCACATATGGAGAGGGTAATGTGTGGGATTTTTCCACGCGATCGATTTAAAATAGGGAGAATTGTATATGAATGAAAGTCATCGACATAGCCAGCCATAGGATTAGCCAGTTTAAGCATCAGGGGGCCGTTGAATCCTTTTTGATTCGTACTGAATAATGTAGGTATTTGTTTCGATTCTAGTTTAATTTCTTTTATTTAATTTAAATACGCGGATAAAACCACGGGGCGTAGCTAGTATATAATATTGTTAGGTTTTTGTTGTATCCAGTAACCATCCATTTCTTTTGGGAGAAAAAAGGTTATTAGGTACTTATTATTACAGGTAATAAGGTTCATTCCGAATTTTATACAAATCCATCCAGCCGTTTCGGCCTGAAGAGGTAACATACATACTGCGTGTTTGTTTGTATCTCTTTACGCCTTAACACACATATTCATAAATACACTCATTCACTTTTGCATCTGTAATATTAGTGTATTCGAAGCTTGTTAAGTAAGGAAAACAATTCTATTTAAACTAACTGGAGTCTTCAAGTCGCGAGTGAATAAAAACATCAGGTGAGACAGTTGTCAAACGCAAACTTATAATATGTAAAAAAAAAATAACAGGAAAGATTGCCAAAACGATCTTGTGCCCGCTTCAGCTTACATATTACGCCGCGGTTTCAAAGAACTCCCAAGTCTCAACCTGTAGAGAACGCCCTCTCAAATGAAGGGTGAAAATGGAATAGCTTTTAATTGTATTTAGTTGAACAAAGAGGGCGCTGAGAGATGCTTCCGACAATAAGGTGCAATGTATTAATTGTGTTACTTAGAATACTATCGACTAAATGTTAGCAGATTTTTAATGGAAATAATCAATGAAGCATAGCAGAGGTTTTGTTAGCTGATTGGGAAAATTGGTGATTCTTAGTTCTTGGTTATCATAACTTAAGCATATAGGTGGAATGGGTATATATAGATTTACTGACTTTTTAAAAACTTTTTTTTTTTTACATATTATAAGTTTGCGTTTGACGACTATCTCACCTGATGTTAAGTGATGACGTTGTCTAGGATTTAGCACGCAAACCTAGAAGGTACCTATTCACTCGCGACTTGAAGACTCCAGGATTGTACATATCTGGAAACACAGACTCGGGCAACGAGTTCCATTCCTTGGCAGTACGCATTAAGAAAGTGGAAGCATAACGCTTCGTACGTATAGGTGGTATATCTACCATATAGCGATGGCGAATTGCCGTACGTCGAGTCGACCGATGACAGAAAGAGGATGGTGGAATCAGATTGTGTAATTCCAGTGCACATTCTCCGAAATGCACCCGATAGAAAACCGATAGGCTTGCTACTCTACGCCGGTGTTCAAGGCTCTGAAGCCTACGTTCGACCAAAGAGTTACAGCCGATGATTCTTTTGTCTCGCCTCTCGATTTTTATTGAAGACTAGTATAGCGCCCTGCGGTTCATCCGCGTAGATTACTATTTTCCGCTACCTCAATTATCTCACTTAAACTATACTTGTTCCAGAATAAACGTGACCTATGTTCCAGGGTCTAAACCATCTCCATATCAAATACCATCGCAATCGATACAGCCGTTTCAGTGTTAAGAAGTAACAGAGGTTTTTGAATTATTTGCTTATACCACGTGAGCAGCAATTTGTTTCAGAATGAAAAGTAGCCTTTGTTTTAATCTAGAGTCTAAGCTATCTCCATAATAAATTTCAATGAAATTGTTGTAGCCGTTTGAACGTTAAAAAATGTTTTACCCGCGTACTGATGTAAAATGGTGATGATGAAAATAAGCGTATATGTTTATCCAGGGTATAAGCTATGTTCATACCAAATTTAATCCAAATCTGTCCAGCCGTTCAGGCGTGAAAAAGTAACAAACATTTATACATCCATACAAACTTTTGCTTAAATAATATTACTAGTAGCGCCCCGCGGTTTCACCCGCGTGGATTACGGTTTTCCCGCTACCTCAATTATCCCACGAGAACTATACTTTTTCCGGAATAAAAGTAGTCTATGCGTGAATCAGGGCTTAAACTATCTCCATACCAAATTACATCGAAATCGGTAAGTTCATTTGAGCGTGAAGAAGTAACAAACATACACACAAACTTTTGCATTTATAATATTAGTAGGATAGGATTATGATTATAATGAATTTCAAATTTTCAGCTGGTATATTAATATTTGTAGTTCAATTTTCATTCCCATCTGACCAACAGCGTTCAGTAAGAATTCTGCAGACAACCTGGTTTGGCCAAATAATGCGGACACTCATTTGACACATCACACAAAACAATTTTTGAACGAATCCATTCCCCTCCCCTTCCTTCCGGCACTCCAGTGACGTTTAGTACGAAAAAGATTACTGAATGATTAAGAAACCACCGCACACGCACCGCGCCTCGAAATACCTCAAAAGTGCAGTTATCACCTCAAAACCAATAACATTTACATGTGAACTCTCAGTGTTGTGATTGTGATGAAACTTTCCTAAACCGCTATCGAAGTGAAGCTCCGAACCAGTGGAATGAAAGTGCGTTATCCCAGGTACCTACCGTTTCCTATTTCTTTCAAAATATTCACCACAACCTTCAGTTTCTTTTTTATTTAATATTATTATACAAAGTAAAGAGTACAAAAATGAAATGTAAACTTCGCTTTGATAAGTTTTATTATTCATTTGGGTTCTGTATATTGCCCTGAGGCTTTCAATGGGCTACATAGTCTGCTCAAGTATTTTTATAGTTTACTGTAAAAACAACTTGAGTCTTTTTTTTACAGTTCATTGCATGAACGTCATACTAGGTCTGCCCAGCATGACGCGACGACGTGGTCGACGATTTGTAATATAGTCTAGGACTAATTTCTTAGTACCTTAACGAAATCAATCAATCAATCAATAACACTTTATTGAACACCAAAAAAGAATACAAAATAAAATATAAATTACATAAAACAGTAGTAGAACAATTGGCGGCCTTATCGCTTTAAGCAATTTCGAACAGGCAACCTTTGTATGGACAGGATATGTAATATCATATATAGTGGATGTGAACAAGTGTATAAAAATGGAAAAAATGTGACTTTGTAGTCCGACTTTTAAGTCCACAATTAGTCCATGTTATAGACGAGTTTTGTTCCATTGTTGGCCAATTGCGGGTAGTTTTAGTAGGCACCAAATAAGTGGCGACTTAATTTCGTTAAAACTACCAGCAAATTTAATAAATACAAATAATTTTAGTAATGTTATTGATCATTCTCACACTAATTTAGACTTTATCGTAACCGTTTGTGAATTGATTTAGATTTCAAAAATTTTAGTTTAGTTCAGTTGAATAAGCGAATCACTACCAGTGTGTCTATAAAATAATATTAGTAGCCTACTAACAAATCAATTATGTAGTAATTACTTAGATAACATTTTTGAGGAGTGGCTTTCATTCGCCGTATTGGATTTTGACAGCGTGCAAACAGTCATAAACCAATATGGCTGATGGTAGCTGCCGCTTTAGGAAATATTAAAAAACTTCCTTGAGTTTCATATCAAGGTATCATATTATTATTATATTATTATTTAAAATTTGTTTTTTTTTTTTTTTTTTTTTTTTTTAATTGGGAATAGGCAGGCGTTTGACCACTATCTCACCTGATGTTAAGTGATGATGCGGTCTACGATGGAGCACGCCTATTATTATTATTATTTGAAATATACGTAATATTTCAAATAATAATATAACCCCCCAAAGGTTTGTTACTTCAGAGAGAAAATGAAATAAATGGGGGAAAAGAGGCAGGTTTTTTCAAAATTCTTCGTACTTAGTGCCGCTGAAAGAATGCGTTTGGAATTTCGTTTCATAGTACTGTTATTCATCATTATTATCACAGCCATAGAACGCCACTGACCACCGCTGACATATGCTGCGCCCATTGATTTCCGAAAGAACCGGTTGGAAGCGGATCGCATCTGTTATTACAACTATAATTTATATGTTTTATGAATGGAAGCAGTGTTGTTCTTAAGCATTTTTTATACCACATAGATCTAGCGTTTGACCATTATCTTTTGATAATGATCTTTTGACTTGATGATCAATGACAATATGATCAAAAGTAGAATCACGCTAAACCTAGATGCTTACTGGTTGTGTCAGATGAAGGTTACTAATCGTTTTTAGAAAAACGTCAAAACAGAAGCCAAACTCTGACAACATCATTAATAATGAAACAAAACCCGATAGCATGGGACAAAATATCTCAATCTGGGGCAAGTTTAGTTAAGTCTCAGGAGCAAAGTACCTTCGATCACGCAGCACTTGTTAAGTTAACTTACTAGTTAAGTTAAGCTACCATATATAGCTCCGCCTTCTCACTGATAAACTTAAACTTGATCCTGTTTGGACAATATTAGATGGAGTGTGTACACGCCCAGCTAGACCTATCTCTATGGAACTTGCTGTGAAAACTTTGTACCAACAATAATACATACATACATATATTCACGCCTCTTTCCCGTAGGGGTAGGCAGAGACCACAGCCTTCCAATCACTACGAACCCGACACACTTCTTTCGCTTCATCCACGTTTATCAAACCTTTCATACAAGAACGACATCAACATCATAGCAAGCCCTCTCAATAAGCCAGGATTTTAATGCGCTCTTGCATTAAAATCCTGGCTTATTGAGAGGGCTTGCTATGATGTTGAAGATTACTTTTCTTATGTAATTCATAGCATGTGATCATTTAATTATTATTACTGATTGATAAATTTAGTTTTATTATTAGTTACTTTTTTGTTTACTAATTGAGATATTTGTTAGATTTTGACATGTGAATTCATATTTACCAATAAATTGATCATTCCTGATTATTCCCATATCCCATCTATATTTTGTACAAATTGTGTCAATTTTTGTTTACTCGAAGAAATCGCATTTTTTGAAAGATTTTTTCTGCTGACCGTATATACGACTTTTTTTTTTACATATTATAAGTTTGCGTTTGACAACTGTCTTACCTTATGTTAAGTGATGACGTTGTCTAGGATTTAGCACGCAAACCTAGAAGCTACCTATTCATTCGCGACTTGAAGACTCCAGGATTGTACATATCGGGAAACACAGACTCGGGCAACGAGTTCCATTCCTTGGCAGTACGCATTAAGACAGTGGAAGCATAACGCTTCGTACGTATAGGTGATATATCTACCATATAGCGATGGCGAATTGCCGTACGTCGAGTTGACCGATGATAGAAAGGGGATGGTGGAATCAGATTGTGTAATTCCAGTGCACATTCTCCGAAATGCACCCGATAGAAAACCGATAGGCTTGCTACTCTACGCCGGTGTTCAAGGAATATACAATAAACAACACAGACATAAACCTATTTTTCAATAGATGGGATAAACGATATTGATTGTTTATGGAAATTTCGATTGCTATGGTAAGCCGAATAATATCAGTGAATAGATAAGTATAATGAAATTATCTATCGAGGGTGACCTCCATAAAAGTGTAGCATTTCATCTTGAGCGAGGAATCTATCGTATACTTGCAACTATGGTTATATTCTGTGATAGATAGAATATATCGGGATAGCTATAAAAATGGACATTCGATCAACTGATATTGTGCGGGGTGGCCATGCTTAAATTTATATTTTTCTTGAACCTCCTGGACTCTTTTATCAATGATATTATATGTTTATATGAAGTAGATGTCGCACAAGCGCGCGGAAACTGAGGCGTCAAAATTAAGTCAATTGTAGTAATTTTCATTATGACGCGTATTTCAAGCGCAAGTCTAAACATATAGCTATCCTTTTCTACATTATTTGTACCGTATTATCTGTCGCAGTAAGCATGTTTATGTCGTAAAGGAACAAAATGTGAGCACCGCGCAGTATGAATATACGTCATCTTTAGTAAAACATCATTGTCTTTTATACTTTAATCTTTAGAAGTACTACTTGACTGTTTACTCAATATTTGTATTTATTCATATAAATAATCAACACAATAACAATTAGACAATGTGGTAGAGATCAATTACCAACGAATAAGTTTAATTATTCAACGAGGTAATGCTAATTTTTTACTTTTAGACAACAAATTCCAATTTTTATATATATGTCTGAGAGTGTGAGATACTCTAACAAAATAGAAAGCGTTAAATATAATAGTTATGACTGTAGGTTTTGCACGTGTTATTCGATTTGTATCTATTAGTGAGGGTAGTATGAAATTAAAGGTAGTAAATAAGCTTTAGCATCTGCGGCCACGACGCTAGACACACAGTCTAGGCGTGGAAGCCGTACGGAACGGACGTGTTAACAGTGAAGTGTTTAGTGTTACTATTCAACGGGAGACTGTCGTTATCACACTGAGAGACGAGAGTTGGACGCGCAGTAGTAGAATGTTTGTGTGTAAGCTATTGTGATATCTTGTAACCGTTAGATCTCTCTCTTCTGTGCTTTAACTGGGGAACTTAGAAAACGGAAGTGAGAAAGATTATTGTCATGATGTAAAACCAGTTTTAGTCCACCGCCGTCGGTCACAAGTCCCAGGGTTTTCGAGTTCACATCATTTGGATAAGAAAGATATTAAAATAGAAAATGTTTAATGTGTGTTACTGTTACTGCTATATTATGATATTGTTACCGTTATAACATTTTGATGACAGAGTTTTTAGGAGTTATGACCACTCGCGCGCTATACGCGGCGACATATAGTTCCTTTTTTTGGGTGCGTATAGCTCAATCTTTAAATACATTGTAGTTTAGGAGTACTATATATTAGTACATATAGTACTCCACTAATAGTTAGTGCTCCACGGTTTCACCCGCATGGATTACGGTTTTCCCGCTCAATTATCCCATATACTTTTTATACCATATACCTATATTTTTCCAAATATCATCGAAATCGGTGCAGCGGTTCGAACGTGAAGAAGTAACAAAAATATACACATCAACACAAACTTTCGCCTTTATAATATTAGTGTGAAGTACAATGATACCAATTAGAATTGAATATTAACAATTTATTATGTCTCGTGTCAGCTACTGAAGTATAATAATAATTATCGTAATTATCATAAAGGTGTACGCGTATTTTTTCACCTTTGTTTTTCTTATCAATGTTCCATTTCGTCAAAACTGCGCCAATTAACTAAAGAACAGCTATCTCAAACTATCCTTAAATCCTCAAAATCCTGGTGACCCAACACAAGTGCCCTTGCAAGGAATGAGGGCGACTTGATTAATTCCCTGGGACAAGAGACGTACCCTTGACGGAGATGGGTGGAGTAGGAAGAATCATTGTCGTGGAGGTGGCATTTTCGAAACTATGTAAGTTTCTTTGACACAGAGTTTATGTTGAATATATATATTTCAATGAATGTATGTTGGAGTTACACAATTTATTTATAATGCCTGCCATGCCTGCCTAGTGGTCATTGACTGAATATTTGTTTTCGACTCTGGAGTCTCCAAATCACGAGTAATGTCTGAAGCTTACTTGTTATATCTTTAAAAAATCACGTCATCACTTAACATCAGATTGGTCATAGACACGCTTATAATCTTGGAGACGGCTTTAAAATAGATGTGTAGTTAATGAAGGAATAAGGTTGGACTCTTTCTATGCTAAAATAACTCAGTTGGCAAAATTATCGCTGTCTCACCTAATGTTAAGTGACAACGCGGTCTAAGATGTATAGCACGCAAACTTAGAAGGAACCTATTCACTCCCGACATGAAGACTCCGGGGTTGTACCTATCGGGAGACACAGACTCAGGCAGTGAGTTCCACCTCCTGACAATACGCATTATAAAAGTGGAAGTTTATTTTATTTGTTAATACTTGGTAAATATGATAATATTTGTAATTTTAAAACACAACTTCTTTCTCAAACATTTTGAGTGAGGTTTTCACAAAAAAGTTCAATTACTAAATGACCGTGTGAACCAAATCGAGTTAGTCAAAGGATTGGGAATCGTTTAATTATTAAATTTAATTATATTTATATGTAATAGTATATATAATTATATATATATATATATTATATAATATATATATATATATAATTATATATATAATAATTTACTTTAAATTTATTTATTAGAGTACTTTTTAATTTGAAGGATCCATCACCTTAATCGAACACCACGAATCATCCATCACCTTGGCCATAGGACGTCCATTGCTGGACATAGGCCTCCTCCTTGACTCTCACAAGGACCGGTTGGAAGTGGCCCGCGTCCAGCCCCGCACCTGCGATCTTATTCAGTTCGTCAGGTGGGGGCCGCTTCCATCCGGTCCCTATGGAAAATTAATGGGGGAAGCATATGTCCAGCAGTGGTATTATAAAGGCGTAAAAATAGTTTGTATGTATACGTTTGTTTCTCTTTCACGCTCATCGGGCTGCACTGATTTCGATGAAATTTGAATATGCTGAACTGAATATGCCACATCCATAATGTTCTCAAGTTTATATACTATACCAACATGACATCTATATCGTGTGCGTACCTACTTCGTAATGCGCTGTCCGATCCGCATGCCACCTCCACGAGTTTATTACCTCCATCTTAGTTTAGCGAAATTGCTTGTTATTGTTACTTGCATATATATATATTGCATTTTTATAACGACTTAAACAATTACTTTATTTGAATAGCAAAAATAATACTTAGTGGTGCATATTTTATAAATGTTAATACGATTGTAACGAATTCATTATTTATTTATTTTATTTAATTTTATTTTCATAGGAAAACTTACAGCCTAAAATTAAATCTATTTACAGACAACTTAGGTTTGACTGGGCCAATTACAAGTTTTCGCCTTTAAACTTAAAGTTTTTTTAGGTATTAAAATAATACTTATTTGATTTACGAAATAAACGTTAGACATTTTTAATCATTTTCATCTACTCAATGCCATTGAGATGAGTATTATATAAAATGACAGCAAGAAATTTTATATAGTTTTTTTTTATAAAATAGATGGCAAACAAGCAGACGTGCCACCTAAGCGATCACCGCTTCGATCAAGAGATCACCGTCTCCTATAGATATCTGTAACTGGGCATTACGATACGTAAAATACTCTTCTTGTATTTGTATTCTTTTGAAGAATCCCATATTTTAGCTACTCGGGTATACCGAGGGAGGAAGCTCGTTCCACATTTTGCAGGTGTATGGCAAATCGTTCGGTTGAATCACACAGTGTGTGAACCCCATAAGTCAATATACTCTTAAGTGGAATGAGCTTTATTAGCTGTTAAAAATTGAAAATCTACATTGTTCATACTGGGGTTCAAAAGTGCTGGTAGACCCAGTGTTACGATTATACATCAAAGAAAAATGGTCTGCAATAAGATGGTATTATGTTTTTTAGTTATTATTTATTAATGATGATTCATAAATGTTTTATGTGTTTGTACCAAATGCTTGTTTTAACCCAGTTAACGAATAGGCAATAACTATCGAGAAGGTACCGGATCAAAGTCCAACGATCATAGCATTTTATTATATTTATAGACATGGGATTGCATTTTGTATGCCTATGGTTACATTGCGTCGTATCATACGTCCAAACGCCTAGTAATTAATTATGACCCTAGCACCCGAACTATGTTCTTCGGAGTTTTATGTGAAACAACGATATGGAGGAGATCACATTCGTTTGCAATATAACTATGATCTATTATAACGTATCAACTTTTATACTATAAACGAGGTGATCCATTTCACAGTTATTCTTTCATTCAAGAATAACGAGTCATTTTAAGAATAACTATAAAGCTTAACTAGCTAATAGAAAAGGGTGCAGCAGCAGTAATTCTATCACCACAATATTGTGATGATAGAATTAATTTTGTGAACTATCATGGTGCCAACTTCAACAAGGTTATTTCATACTTTGAAGTGTGAAGTCGAGTTGAGAAGTTTTTTTTAAAAAATTATAGCTATTAAGGTTAACTAACTAATAAACAACGCTCCTGCACCGGTGTCGTATTCATATACGACACCGGTGCAGGAGCGCACCGTGAGTTTTTACGATGCGACGTCGTCGTGCCGTGCGTCGTGGTAAGTTGCGTAGTCGTGTCGTGAATTTTTACGTTGCTCTTCGTAGATATCCACAATGCGACGTCGCATAGTGTAACCATGCCGCATCCGCGTCGTATCGTGTGTGTAAGAGCCCTTAGAGCATTGATGCTTGAAGCGCACAGTAGGTACGTGCGTTAATCAATTGTTTATACGACTAAAATAAGATGGTTAAGGACATTTTAAATCGTCCGATTATCAATTTAACCGTCTGTCAAACAGTTTTTACCATACAGTTAACGGACGGTTAAATGATAATCGGACGTTTAAATTTTGGTGAACACAGCCTAAGACGCAAGTCATACTGCTTAAGGCACTGCAATACGAAAATATTTTACACGTGTCGCCGACCTTAAGGGTCTTCGAAAGACTCTGTTGAATCGAATCCCCTTTTAACGAGCCCCATATTGTGCCTTGGTAAAAGAATCAAAGATAATAATTTCACATTTTAACTGTGACTAAAAGACCGTTTGAACTGAACGGTGTGTGACGTTACTAGAACACTTTCTGGTTAGTGACGATGGTCATAGGTGAATTCACGTCAGAACTAAAATATTGACAAGCGCTGAGGAACAGCTGACTGTGCAATGTCTTTGATGTTGAGTTGAGAACGAGATTTTCACCCTAATTCACTTCACCTTCCATATTACTTACTAGAAACTTTCTTGATAACAACTTGTAGAGCTGCTGAAAGCTGAAAGCTTAAGCGAGATAGACACCTACCTATGTATATCTCAAATAAGCTAACTTAGCAAGTGCTGGTATAACGGGGAAACTTTGCACCGAGACTTTAGTCAACTTGCTCCAAGATATTACAGAGATATTAAATACACCTTGAATTGTTCCGTGAATTAGAAAATGGTTTGTGTTAAGGCTTTACCATTTGCAAAATAGACAATTTTGAGTCTTATCGGCGTAGTTTTTAGAGTTAACCTTGAAAAGATACTTATTTATGAGGACAGTTCGTGCAGGTCAATTCTGATTGAGAAAAATTTGATTTCATTTGCTAATTTATTAGCAAAAACATATTTTCTAGCGACCATTATCTTTCCTTTATCGAATTTTCGCGGTAACGACAAATGCGCTTGACCTGTTTTTTTTTTAATTTATTTTATTTATATATTTTAGGATCTACAAACAGTACATAACAAAAATACAATTAAGTACAAAATATATATACCGATATATAAGTATAGGTAGTTAATGTACCACCAACGTAGGCCACAGATTAATAATATAAATAATTTGTAATAAATAATAATAATGAATATATAAATATTTTTGTTTGTGAAATAAAGCTGTTTGTTTTCCATGTAAAATAAAATAAATAATTACTTTTATGTCTAACAGAACAAATCAGGATTTGTTTACGTTTTTGTGTCTATGTTTGTTAATTACTGTTAATGAATACAAGTCTTTAAAGTAGGTTAGAATTAAAGCTTAATCCCTCTCACAACTAATGTGATTTATCAAAAGCAGCGAATTAGGTATTGCATGAAAATAGTGTCTTATACTAAGAGAAACGAAATTAAACAGTAAGCAGTAGTAAATACATTTTTTTTGATGCATAAAGCCATCTGTAAAGGACATATTTGTAACATTTTATTTCAACACGCATTAGGATTTGTCCCGCCCTCGCTGCCTGTAAACACCCGCACCCCCCTCTGCAATGCCATCGGCACCAGTTAAGCCCTTAAGTGATCTACGAATTCTTGGACATCTTTCTAATAGTCTTATAGTTTAGTAATCTATGGTGAGATACATATATACCTGAAATATGTTGTATGTATTGCTTCCGGGCTGTTTGGCCGTGGTCTATGTGAAACTTTTGTTCCAGACGTTTCGTCGATCACTGCGGTCGACATCTTTAGTGGTTCAGGTCCGAGCGGCGACAAGAGCGTAGAACTCTCCTTCGCGGCGTCTTCTCTGATACTGATGACCTGAACCACTGAAGATGTCGACCGCAGTGATCGACGAAACGTCTGGAACAAAAGTTTCACATAGACCACGGCCAAACAGCCCGGAAGCAATACATACAACATGCAACGCCGGCCGTGAAAGCCATAGAGTTTACATACATGAAATAATTTGTTATTTATCATGACTAGCTGAGTTGAGAACCCTTTGAATTAGCAAACTGCGTTTCAAGTCAAGGTCCTCCCGCGGGACCGTAGTTTGATAAGAAAATAGCCTGGGACCAGAGCAATCTAGTGGTGCTTAATATTTTATTTGTGGAGAATTTTAGAGGGAAAATAGACCAAAGTTCTCCGGAATAAAAGCTCTTTATATTATAAACGGGAAAGTTTGAACGGCTCAACGGGTTTAAATGAAATTGCCATACAAATATATATTTTGTGTAGAACAGGTCATGGGTTTTTTTTTGTCCCGAAAAATGTACAGTATTTGTATAAAATGTATAGTTTCCATACTCAGGGAGCGAGAAATCCGTAGTACACGCTGTTTTGGCCAAATAAAGCGGACACTCATTTGACACATCACACAAAACAATTTTTGAACAAATCTATTCCCCTCCCCTTCCTTCCGGCACTCCAGTGACGTTTAGTACGAAAAAGATCACCGAAACCACCGCACACGCACCGCGCCTCGAAATATCTTAAAAGTGCAGTTATCACCTCAAAACCAATAACATTTACATGTCAACTCTCAGTGTTGTGATTGCGATGAAACTTTCCTAAACCGCTATCGAAGTGAAGCTCCGAACCAGTGCAATTTACCAGTGGAACGAAAGTGCGTTATCCCAGGTACCTACCGTTCCTTATTTCTCTCAAAATATTCACCATCCCCCTTTCTTCGTCCTTCTCCCGCCATCCCTCATACAGTCCTACAGTCCGTTGAAACCAGTTCTGAAGCGATCATTGCTCAGCGCTGGGAGCGTCGGCTGTCACACTGACTGAAGCATCCCCTCCAACCTTGATCTGCCGGTAACACCGTTATCAAATTCCCAGCATGGTGGTACGGTGCTTTCGAGTAGGTACCTCATGTAAGAATAATAAACATGCTTAATATGTAATTACTTATATGAGAGTTCGAGCTTCTGGGTAGTGTAATGGTAATAGCACCAGGCTTGTATGTGCCGTTTGCTACGGCAAAAGAAAATCTGTGATTTTAAATGCGCGATGATATCAGTATAGATTACTTATAGACCTTACTAAAAACATTCATTCAAAAAATGTTGAATGAAAATATCGGGCTTCTAGTGGGACTTGAACTGTAGTCGTGTACAGAATACCGTCCTGTCTTTGTCCATCTAAGCTATGGTAGCACTCTACTAGCGTCCAAATTATTCCTTCCTTGTAACATCTGAGGAGATGTTGTTTTAGCGCCATCTACCTTTAACTGTATGAACTATTAATAGGACTGATAGACCAATATTACTTGATATCGTATCATACGAAGGCACCATACCCTTATTCTAAGAGTTTTATGGTTTATTGCATTAACACGGTAGGTGGAATTACGTTCAAATTTTTTAAAAGAAAAAAATTCTAATAAATCCGTCATCACTTCACATCAGGGGAGACAGTGGTGTGCTCTGGGGCTCCATAATTTAATTCTTCCTTCTTCATTCTATCTAAGAACGGTCAGACGGACGGCAATGCGATATCCACACTAGACGTTCCAACTTTCCGTACGATGCGTTTTACTTCCACATTCTTAGTGTGTACAGTTAACTAGTGGATTACATTACCTTAATTTGTGTTCCGCATAAATAAATTAATGTGGGTGTCTTCAATCCACGAGTGAATTGATATCTTCTAGGTCAGGGGTCAGCAACCATTTCAGACGGAAGAGCCAAAGTTTACGATTTACCAAACTTGAAAGTTTTTTTTTTTTTTTTTTTTTCATATATGTTTGCGTTTGACAACTGTCTCACCTGATGTTAAGTGATGACGTTTTCTAGGATTTAGCACGCAAACCTAGAAGGTACCTATTCACTCGCGACTTGAAGACTCCAGGATTGTACATATCGGGAAACACAGACTCGGGCAACGAGTTCCATTCCTTGGCAGTACGCATTAAGAAAGTGGAAGCATAACGCTTCGTGCGTATAGGTGGTATATCTACCATATAGCGATGGCGAATTGCCGTACGTCGAGTCGACCGATGATAGAAAGGGAATGGTGGAATCAGATTGTGTAGTTCCAGAGCACATTCTCCGAAATGCACCCGATAGAAAACCGATAGGCTTGCTACTCTACGCCGGTGTTCAAGCAGCCATAATAACTTTTCGTAAAATCAATTCACATATTTCCTTTTAATACAATACAATACAAAAACTCTTTGTTATACTTTTGTACCATAAACAAATAAAATGTTATACTTAAAGCTAAACTTAAATTTTAATACTTGGTATTTATTATATATTTTATTATTTTTGCTCGTTTCTGAAAACACTTCGAGACTTGAATAGTGTAAGAACCGAGTGGAAATGACTTGTAGTTTTGAGTCTAAAATATTTAAAGATTCAAATTATTGGAAGGGAAAACTTCGGCTACCAGTGGGACTTGAACCCACGACTACAGAATATATTGACTACAGAATTAGTTGGACAAAGCGACAGGACGGTATTCTGTAGTCGTGGGTTTAAGTCCCACTGGGTAGCCCAAGTTTTTCCGTTCAATCATTTGAACGTAAGTTTCGTCTAAGATGTTGTTAATGCAATAACCTATAAAACTCCTATTTGAAGATTGCTTACTGATCGGAAAGCCCAACCTTTTTTATTTACGGCGCAAGCCGCTGATGGCTGACCCCTATTCTATTCAATTGTGCTCCATTGTAAATCGCATCATCACTTAACATCGGGTGAGATATTGGTCTTGCCTATTCTGGTCAAACGCAAGCTTAAAAACATATTTACGAGCATAATCAAAAGTAACAGTTTTAAAGCAATCATTTTCCCTTATGTCCCAATTCCCATGTCGTCCAAACACCATCAATTTATCGCCCAATTTTTCATTGTCACCACAAAGTTATTATTTTGTCCCATTGTGTCTCATCGGGACTTTGATCGATTGCCGGCCGAACGAAATTTATAGTTTTCTGGAAAATCGTTTTGTGGAAAACGTTTTTCGTTCACTAGTTATTGACCGCAGTTTGGATTGGCCAGTTTTTGTAAGGTCGCAACCGCCAAGACAGCGTGCGGTAAAATGCTTCTTAAAAGTTTTCTGAGCCAGTGAATAAACTTCATAGTTAGCTGTTCTAGAAATATTGTTATTCTTTAATTTCTCTACTTTTTAAAGTATTCATAGAAGGTTTTACTTGCATAAAATGTTGGTACATACAGATGGCTTAATTGTATAATTAGTAGTAGCTATTAGTTTATTAGTAGTTTATAAGTAATAAAACAGAGCCTACAGCGTTTTTCTGGAAACCTGCGTGCAAATAATAATTGTATAATATTGTAACATTTCATTAGAACAATACCATTTGAAGAAACAGATCATGCAGATGATTGTAGATGTCATGTTAGGGTACTGCATGATTATAGGTGCATGGTGGTAGGGTACTTTCAGGTGCCTGACAAGCTACCACCCTCAAGTTTGAAAAACTGTCACCAAACTCTGTGTGTTCAACCAGCACTACTCGAGAACCCGTAAGTATTTTAGGTCTAGCATGATAATATGATCACTAACCATCAAGTGAGATAGTGGTGAAACGCTTATATCTACACAGTTTACAAAATCATTGAAATTTGTCATAATTCACAATATATTAATTTAATAAGTCATTAATAGAGTAAAACAGTACATCGATCATATTTCATAGAATCACATTCACGAAAATGGGACCTTTTCGTCTGTATAATGTGATCCGTCCGTGTGATCTTATTTAAATTTTATCAAAATTGGTCAAGCGGTTTTGCAGTTACACTCCAATAACTGAAAAGAGTTACGCCTACTTGAGTGCGTCACCCTTTTCAGTGAGAGCTACTCACGGGATCAATAATTGTCATTGTGTATGTTCACTGATTTGTGCACCCGCAATCAGGAAGTCGTCTAAGAAGACGTCACACTTTTCCGTCATTTGAGTGTATCTCAAAAACAGCTGGTCCGATTTTGATGAAATTTAAATGGGACCATCTTGGAAGTATACTCTACCAAACATGAAAAGGGTTTTGAAAATTGGTCCAAAAATGGGGGAAAAATCGGTCAACATAAAGAAATACATACAGTCGAACATATAACCTCCTCCTTTTTTGAAGTCGGTTTAAGATGTGTATACATGTAGTGTATCTACATTGTTTTCATATCTAATAGCCGAGAGGCGCGGGAGGGGGGTCAAACAGCGGGTTGGGTTGGGGGGGAGGGTGAAGCCTGAAGGGCGACACGACTGGCGCGTAACGCTCATTTAGTTTCACATTAATAATGACGTACAATTACATTTCAGATCTTGTTCTTATACTGATGTGGTAAATTGACGTAAAAATGTTTAAATAAACGTAAATAACATACGTACATTTAAAATACATTAATAATTTGTGTACGTGGCTTAGGCCCCCAGTGATCGACGCACCTGTGGCAGACGCCCCGATTCTAATACTTATATTAAAATGCGAAAGTTTGTGTGTATGTTATTATTATGTAGTTCCAACAAAATACACATTGAAAAACCCTACCTGCTGCTTTAGTATAAACTGTAGGTTGCTGTAGTAGGTATAGGTAATTATATCTTCTATTTTGTTGGATTGGAATTAATGTTTAATAAATAAATAAAAAGTCTTTATTTCAAGCAGAAGAAATTCACAAAATAAAGATAAATAGCAAATCTACAAAAAAATGCAGAGTCGTAAATAATGATTTATTTTTTGGATCCTTCATTTAAATTATAAGCTTGCGTTTGACTACTGCCTCACTTGATGTTAAGTAATAGCGTGATATGAGATATAGCATACAAGTCTAGAAAATATCTATTCACTAGTCACTTGAAGACTCCTGGATTGGACTTATCAGGAAACATAGACTCCGGAAAATAGTTCCACTCCGTGGCAGTACTCATTATGAGAGTGGAAGCAAAACGCTTCCTACGTAAAGGTGTTATATCTTCTAAGTAGCGGTGGCATATTGTCGAATGTGTAGTTGATCGATGATAGAATGAGATTTTTTTTTAAACTGTATAGGTCTAGCGTTTGACCACTGTCTCACTTGATGGTCAGTAACGATGTTATCACTCTAGACCTAGAATGCTCACTGACTCTCAAGGACTACTGCCTGAACACACTATGTGTTTGGTGACAGTTTTTCAAACTTGAGGGTAATTGCTAGCCAGGCGGGTATTCGAAAGTATCCTATCAAAAAATGCTACCGTCTTCAACAAGCTATTTCACACTTAAGAGTGTTCGAAGTCCGTTCCATTTTTTGCTGTTTTTTTTAAAGAATTGTATATTTCTTTTATAGGCAGAAGTTACTACTTAACATCCCGTGGGCATTTTGCTTGCTCCATCATCATTTTCTATAAAAAATATGATACATATCCTATTTTTAGATCGTAACTTGACATAGGGCTTATGATTTCAAAGGTCTCCAATTAACCATTCTCCGAACCAACCCAACTCGGTAGTTACGAACAAGGGACAGGGATTTATACGAAGTAATCTGTTCACCGGCCTCTAATAAATCAGAAACAACCTATTTCGGATACCGACGTCGTTTTATTATGACGTCAGAACCATTCTAGTATTTATTATTTTTCTATATTCAAATTTTAAAAGATTTTTTAAACAGACTTCAAATAAAGAAGGATCTCAGACCCGTATGCTTTTTTTTGTTACTTCAGAACTTACGACTGGCTGATAAGTTTTTGATGATTCTTTTTTTATTTGAAAACTGGTACTTCCCATGTGGTCCCATTTATTTCAATTTCTAAATTTATCAAAATTGGTATAGCGGCTTTCGAGATATCTCCAATAACTGAAAAATGTTACATCTACTTGGATGACATTATAATTGCGGGTGAAGAACTCGGTGAACACACACAATGGTAATTGATCCTGTGAGTAGTAAAGGTCACTGAAAAGGTAGAAAAAAAATTTTTACCAAAAAATGGAACCGACTTCAACACGTTTTTGAAGTGGGACATACATGAGCACAATATTTAGATAATACTTACTTCTAAACTATTTATGGTAATTACCAACTTCGACAAGTTACTTTACACTTTTGAGTGTTGAAGTCAGTTCCATTTTTTAGGTAATTTTTTATTTATTCTATTTATTTCACACTTAAATCCGTATAAGAATTTTCTGTGTCGCGGGAGGCATAGACACACACAAACATCCAAGACCCGGGACAAACACACGTTTGCCCCCGGAAGGGATTCGAATTCAGTCTCCCGGAGACAGAATTCATGTCACTGATGGCCACTGAGTCACGGCAACCGTCAATTACCGCCATTATTTCTAGTAAAATAATACAAAGTACATATAACGTATTAGTAATACAGAATAACAAACAAAACACACTCGTACACACACACACACACACACACACACACACACACACACACACGTGTATACGGATCCCACACAAACAGTACCGGGAAGGAACTGTAACCCTGTAACACAGTTCATACTAGTACGGGGTACAGGGATCTCTTTACATAACTACACACATAATGACTTTATTCATATTGTTTTTATTGTCGAAAGATGTAACATGTGTGTCCTTAAGATGTAAATAAAGAATTTATTTATTTTATTTAATTTTATAATCATTGTGACCCTACTAATAGTATAAAGGCGAAAAATTATGTGTATGTACTTGTGTATGTTTGTAACTTCTTCACGCTCAAACGGCTGTACCGTTTTCGGTGAAATTTGGTACGGAGACAGTTTAAACCCTGGATTAACACATAGGTTACTTTTATCACGGAAAAGGTATAGTTCCCTTGGGATAGTTGAGGTAGCGGGAAAAACGTTATCCACGCGCTCCAAACCGCGGGGCGCAGTTAGTTTACCATAAAGACAAAGTACTATGATTTCAAGCATTGTTGTGTTTGAGATACAAGACACGTATAGCAATTACAAGGCGAGCGTGTTATACGTATGAATTAAGGTCATTAAGAAGCTAAGTGCAGTGGTACGTAGATGATTTACAAATCTCAAAGATGCTGCATTTATATAGGGCCAGCATGACTACTTTAAAAAAGACCGGTGGTAGTGATTATCTTGTTCAACTAAACTTAACTAAAATTGTAGAAGATAAGATAAGTAAGATAAGTTCTTATGTGGTTACGATAAAGTCTAAATAGATGGTCTAGAATCTAGACTCTAGATAGATAGAATACACCCGCTGTGCTACCGGCGCTTCAAACCAAATTGGCATAATTATTCTCAGTATATAGTTTCTTATCTATGCATATTATCCTACAGGACTGATTTCAAAAATTATTTTTTCATTATCCCTGAGTACCATAGGCTAAAAATGGCGGTCACGCCATTTTAGTGTTTACACCCATCCCCAAAAGTGTTTAACGAGGCTAAAGAAGTTTTCTCTTAAAAATATATGTTTCGGATTGGGTTAATTTCTAACGTATTCAATTTGGTCTTGCACCCGTTCGCCCCTGATGCCCAAAGCTTACCTTTTCGCCCCCTGAAAATAAAATGGTCCCATTCGCCCCTTATCACGAAGTGTTTCAAGGTACAGGCATGTTAAACTTTTATGTTAAAATTAATGTTAAAGTAAAAATTAGTAAAGTATATCAAGTAAGTAAAAAGTAAGTAAAATATTTTAGTATAACCATGATTCGCCTTGCTGGCATATGAAAATTGTCATAGTAAATAACAAAACTAATACAATCATCAAATTATCAAATATGAATATAAATTAATACACAAAAATCAATTGGTCTCAAATTGAAATCGTATATAATGTGTTTAGTAATAATTAAGTAATGTTTCGTGCCTAGAGATAATTAAAATTACATTTCATTTAAGATTTCCACTACTATCTGGGCTTGGAATATATATTAATAAATTAATATATTAATAAATAATTATAACATACATATTAAATTCGATCAAAAACTGAAAATGTGTACAAAACTTTACTATTTACTATATGCCTAGGCGGTTTCCCGATTGTAGATTATGTTTTAATTGTTTTTATATAGTAATATATTCTATATATATCTATCTATATGCATATTATATATAATATATTCTATATAGTATACAATATAGTAAATTAGTAAAGTCAAACTTTAATGTTAAAGTTATGCATTTTCTTCTACTACCATCAAAGTAGCATATACTAATTGAAAATTAAGTACAGTAACACAAAAATTAGATTAAATTATTCCATCAACTCTGTAATATAATTTGATCAACCAATCCCCTGATTAGGGGATGATCAATGCCCCTGGGATATTCCAGTTTAGTAATTCTTGACTTGTTTTCCCAAGACGCATGTTACACGTGTAGGATACTTATTCTAATATTAATGCGCTATAAGCATTCCAGAATGATATTACTCTGGCAAACAGGAAACTCCGTCTATGTAATATTACTTTGAGGCTGTTTAATCAAGGAATTTCTATGAAATATTATATTCAAGGAAAATGAGGAATTGGTTCTTGATTAAATATTATATGTTTTGTGACCTCCGAACTTCTGTCATTTATGAATGCAATCCTACTAATATAATAAATGCGAAAGTTTGTGTGTATGTTTTTTACTTCTTCACGCTCAAACGGATACATTGATTTCGATGAAATGTGGTATAGGGACAGCTTATTCCCTGAATTAACAAATAGATATATTTTAATCATCAACATTTATTTATTTAATATACAATAAATAATGTTACATTCTAACTTAGCCGTTTGACTATGTACAAATATATTTATATAAGATAACATGCATTTTTAATTTTTTATCTGAAAATTAACATACGATAACATACAATAAGTTAGATTACACCGCTATTACATCATCACTATTTTTCATCACCACGCGGGTAAAACTGCGGGACGCTGCTAGTAACTAATAAAACAATATCAATAGCTGGAGCGATCCGATAATTAATTTTCACGTAACACGAAACCGCCTATCCTAACATCGTATTCTCCGAGGGCTTCGTTTCAATTTGCGCGATGACGTCACTCGATCACACGCTGCGTTACTGATTGTTTGGAATGGTTATTGTGTACCCAAAGTATCGGTACTCAAATACTTTGGAGAAAAACTTACGGTATATCAGTATCGATACTTATTGAATAATACTGGAAATGTTTTTTTTTTCTCATATTCAGTTTTTACATTATTTAACTTAAGCCAAAAATACTCAAAAACCTATGTTAAAACCATAATTTAATTTAGTCAAAAGTTCTTAGCTACGATCAAGTATAAAATGGTTTTAATTTATTTAAAATTTGCTGCGCCCGCGGTTTAACCCGCGTGGTGATGATTGATGGTGATGATGAAAAGTAGCCTATGTTTTATTCCAGGACCTGAAGTATCTACATACCAAATTACATCCAAATCCGTTTTACCTGCGTAGGGATGAAAAAGGATATGATAATAAGGATGTGTTAATCCAGGGTATAAGCTATTTCCATACCATATTTCATCCAAATACGGCTGGATAGCCGTTTAGGCGTGAAAGAGTTATAAACATATATCCATACATTCATACTAACAAACTCTCTCATTTCTCATAATATTAGCAGGACTAGCTACGCACTCGAGTGTAATATAGTTTTCCCGCTACCTCAGTTATCCCACGGGAACCATACTTTTTTTCTGAATAAAAAGTAGTCTATGTTCTTACAAGGTTCAACCTATTTCTTTACTAATATTTAAAAAAATTGGTTCAGCGGTTTGGGCCTGAAACCGTAACAGACATACAAAGCAACTTTCATATTTATAATTCAATTAGGTTGTAGTTGAGTACCAGAGAAACCATAATTTTATCGATTTATATTGTAGTAAGAAATTTTCCCTTCTTTATCGATTGGCACAACTGCACAACACTAGTACTTAGGCTCTGTAATTATTTTTACTCTATGGTGGCATCTCTCAATAAAATCACATTCAATAATTACAAGTGCTCTTTATTTCTATATTTCACATTAAATTCAACCATTTATAATGTAGCCAATGTGGTTAATTCAAGTTATAACGTACCTACATTACGAATTTCAATCAAAATTATCAAGCTGTTAAAGCGTGAAGAGGTAACAAAAACAAAAAAATCATTTATAAATCATATAAAATTTGTGCGATAGGTACTCCCCGCACTCGCCCGCATAAATAAAGGGTCACTTAGTTAACTCCAAATAACTTTGAAATCACACAAGCGATTTCCATTATGTACCTTTCCGCAAGTTAAATTCTAAGCCAGGTGTGTTGATCTTTCAAAACAAATGCTAGCCCATACGTGGAGGAACCCGCCGCCATAAGAAACCGGTTCTTAAAAACATTCCTGAGCAAAACGTTCACCCCGTCATCTATACACCCTGTCCGTTCTATCGTTGACATATAGTACAAATCTTGATTCGTCCGTAAACAATACACGTGCCAAATCTTCTTTACCCCAAGCAGCGTGTTCCGTCGCAAAACGGAATTTTGAAACTCTGTGATGATATTCGGGTTTTGGGTGGTCTATAGCTTTAGGTTAGTTTCTACAAGGCATCTTCTTACTATATCTTGACTAATGTAATCTGTCCTGGTGGGTAGAAGATGGTTTTGGATCGCAACTGCTGATAAATGTGGATTCCGAAGCGAAGTCGTCACATAAAGCCATCTTCTCTGGCTGTTGTACATCTTAGACGGCTACTGCCTAGTATTCTCTGATCCAGTCTCTTCATATCTGTTCAACACTCTTTGAACCGTGGAAAGCGTTACACCTCTGCTTCCGCCCAGTCTGCGCTGGCTAAACCCAAACTCTAACATAGTGATAATTCTGGTGCATTCTTCCAAAGTCAAAGGCATGATTTTGCACAAATTACTCGAATTGAATAACTGAAATCAATTTCAAGTCCCATATTTATACAAAATCGAAAAACAAAATCAAAGAAGTCATAATAGAAAAATGATTCACAATTTGAAAACTGGTCGATTTTACTTATAAAGCATTTTTATACCATTACAGTAAAAAAAGACTAAATGAAGAGTTGCATACCGTCCGCATATCCTCTTTTCGTATAATTTCATAAGCAAATCTTGATCATTTCTTGAAAATATTGCTGTTTTCAAAGGTAACCCATTATTTTTGCCGGCGAGTGCAAAACGTAAGTTCCGCATGACTTCAATGCAATGAACCATAACACTCTTTGATAAATACTTGTTCCAATAAATACCGGTACTCGGCAAACAAGTATCGATACTCGATCCCAAATCAATCGAACGTTTTTATATTAGCTAATAACAATTTGCAATACCCTCATTTGCCACACGAACACGGTATGACATCAGTACGTTAGGTTCAATTGACGTGATAAAATTATATCAGTCTTGGGGGGTCTGTGGTACTGGCGTAATAAAATTATAAGTATCTGTGGGTAGGGGTTTATGACTTGCGTATAGTAGCGTATAGTAAAATAGTTATGAGGGATGAAGTACGCTCGTGCTGCTTTGAAGTTGTGTGACTTGAGAAGTAGGGTTCCAAATATGAATTTTATTATCTTTTTGCATTATCTATGTATCTTTACAACGCAAACCGTACATCAGCTTCGCGACTTAAGTGGAACCCATTATCATAACCTTTATAAGCAATGATTTACTAAAGATTACGTATCTTCACACGGCGCGGTGCTCAGATTTTGTTCCTTTACGACATAAACATGCTTACTGCGACAGATAATACGGTCCAAATAATATAGAAAAGGATAGCTATATGTTTAGACTAGCGCTTGAAATACGCGTTGTAATAAAAAAGTATTACAATTGACTTAATTTTGCCGCCTCAGTTCCCGCGCGCTTGTGCGACATCTACCTCATTTAAACATATAGTAATTGTGGTGGCCAAAAGGCCGATAGGCAAATATGCCTATACAAACAAATACAAATAGACGGACACCAGGGCTCAGATCAGATGTGGTTGGTGGGGTCCCTAACAAGGCAAGAAAGGCATACGGTCAGCTCACTCACCTGAAGAGATGGAGTTCGTAACAAGCCGCGCAGCTTCCTTGTTCGTCCCAGCGCTGGGCGTCCAGACATTCCGATGACGAAGAGTCCCACATTAACGCGCAAACGTCTTGCACCACACTAAAGTTCCCGATGCTGCTATTGTAACTTCAGAGTCTTTCGCGGTCGCGTAGAATAAGTAACTATGAACTCGTGAAAAGAACAATGAAGATATTTTTGATGCTTGGCATGTCAATCGACACGAGCGGCGGGTAGCACACACCGCGAGTACACTCGATGACACACTCGATGACACCAATTGTTCATTCGCGGAGTGCATACGCGAACTGTCACATGACCGGTTCTTACCGATCCTTCTGTATCGCTCGCATTTGGATAGCAACCAAAGCGCGCGAAGTTTGAGTGAGCTATTTGCACACAATTATTGCAATGGTATGAATCCCTCACAACCACATTTTTTTTATGGCGCAAACAGTAATTATCATTGTTTATAAGGGTAACCCTACCAGTCTACAATTTAAGTTCTTTTAGTTAATTGAGCCAAAACAATAGCAATATTTTAAAAAAACAATAGAAGATGAAGATATGAATATGTATATCAATTGGAAAATACAAATTTTATCCTACTTCCCACTAATATTATCAATGCGAAAGTTCGTGGGTATGTGTGTATGTTTGTTACCTCTTCACGCTCAAACGGCTATACCGATTTCAATTAAATTTGGTATGAAGATAGCTTATACCCTGGATTAACATAGGCTTATTTTCATCATCACCATCATCATCGTTTTTCATCACCACGGGTACAACTGCGGGGCGCAGCTTGTAAATTATAATTTCTCGCCACGCTAGGATTAACGACACATTCTTATAGCTTTTAGCAGCACCTATGTTGCAGCCCTTCTTGAAACGAATAGTCTTATGTGTGACGATGGTTAAGACCTGACGGTATGACACTTATTCCCTGGTAGTCAGGGCGACCTTTACTATTTAAATTCTAGTGGTTTTTAATACTGTATAGATGAAGTGTTTGATCACTAACTCACTTGATGGTCAGTGACGATGTGATCGAAGATGTTATGACGCTACCTAGAATGCTCACTGGCAAAAAAAAAAAACAAGACTGGTGCCTGAGCACAGTATGAGTTTGGTAACAGTTTTTCAAACTTGAGAGATGGTAGCTAGCCAGGAGGCTCCTCGGAAGTACCCTACCAGCATGCTGGGAATTCGATAATAGATTTACATTTACCGGAAGCTCAAGCTGATATTGGGGATCGAACCAGTGTCCGTCAGTTTGACAGCTGACGCTCCCCTCGCTGAGCTGTAATCGCTTTAAATACTTAATTAAACTTTTACGTTTCGTTCCACTAATTAAGATGAAATTTGGGGCACATACAGCCTCAGGGGCTGTAATGGACCCACGTAACTCGATCGGTCTTGATTTAATATGAAGATCCCCAGGGAAATAAGTACCAAACTACGCTGTAAGTTAGATTCAAATTCATTTTTCAGAGTTAAAGCATAGTTTAGTCAAATTGTAGCTATGTTTATGCAATAACATCTCATATTAACTAAATTAGGTGATTAGGTATTAACTAAATTGATGGCAGTGGCCATCAATAGTAGGCTAGATACTGGTCGCTCACTTTTCTACGCAAGCTGTCTTCCCCTATAATTATAGTGACACTTAGCATTTGTTATATTATAGCATTTTTTTAGTTTCTTGTATCAGTGTACATTATGTTGGGGTTCAAACAAATAAATAAATTAAAAAGTAAAATAACTGTAAAGCCTAGGGGTCTGAGGGCTTTTTAATGCTTATTTACTTTGAAAATATTTATTCATTCTGTCATAACAGATTCTTCAATAAGGACTAAGTTTACGTTTTGGTTTAGTCGCTTTTATATAGATATGATTTTTAACAAGATATAAGCCTTGTTGGTTTTCGAAATGATGAATTGAAAATGGTCTTCATTATTTGTTCGGATTATTGGCTGCTAACTTTTGGCTGCCAACCTCACACTGGTTCTGTTATACATGTAAATACCAGCTTTCTCTTACACAGTACATTTTTTATATTATTCTTAATCATCATTCAACTGTAGCTTATTGCAGTATCAGTGCAATACTAATAATCTTTAAACTGTTTCTAATAGATGAAGTGTTTGACCACTACCTTATTTGATGGTCAGTGACGATTTGGTCGAAGTTGCTATCACGCTAGACCTAGGATGCCTCCTTCATTTCAACCTACTTCAAATATTAATAATAAATAATAATAATAATATGGGACAACATTCACACAAGGTCTTCAGGTCCCAAACTAGGCAGAGCCTGTACTATGGTAACCTGATGACTGATATATACTTATATACATACATACTTATATACATACATACTTATATACATATACACACCCAGACACAGGTCAAACAGACATGTTCATACACACAAATGTTTGACCTGTCCGGGAGTCGAACCCGGGACCAGCGGCTCAGAAGGCAGAGTGCTACCAACTGCGCCAACCGACCAGTCAATATTGTACCATATTGTATTGTATCCACCTTAGCAAACTAAAAGCAATAAATCTTGCCATATAATTTAATGTATTATGTGTCTTCAGAACTGTCGCTTTATTGCAATAATTTATACGGTAATATATTTTATACCGGTTTTATTCTTTCCAGATAGTTTCTGTTGTCTTCCTTATAGTTTTATTGGTACTTCGCGTCACTACTGATATATAGAGGCAATAATAGTGATATATACGCTTCTTCTGATGCTTATCCCGTAATTTCGAAGCGATGATATCTTAGCAGCGTCGGCAGTCAAACTGACAGACACTGATACGATCTTCATTAAAAGCTTCCGGTGTAGCAAACACTGTTATCAAATTCCCAGCATGGTGATAGGATGCTTTTGAGTACCCGCTCGGCTAGCTACCACCCCAAGTTTACGTGAAAACGGTCACCAAACACATAATGCGTTCAGGCAGCAGTCCTTGAGAACCAGTGAGCATTCTAGGTCTAGCATGATAACATCTTCGACCACATCGTCACTGACCATCAAGTGAGATTGTAGTCAAACGCTAGATCTATAAAGTATAAAAAAGAAAAAAAAACTTTCACACTTGGTGGGGTCGGAAGAACATCCTCTTCCATTCTCTTCTATCATTAGTCGTCTCAGTGCTCACACCTTTCTTAAACATATCACTCTTCACACAGTTCATCCATACCTTCTTCGGCCTTCCTCTACCTCTATATCCATACACGTTTATGCGAAGTACTTTTTTCCTCTTTATAAAAATAAAAAAAAGTTTATTTCCATCTTAAAGACACACATCGTTCACACAGTTACATCTTTTGACAATAAGAATAATATGAATAAAGTCTATATTATGATGTGTGTAGTTATGTAAAGAGATCCCTATACCCCGTACTAGTATGCACTGTGTTACAGAGTAACAGTTCCTTCCCATTATTGTGACTTCGAAAATATTTAACAATTTGCGGCGATTTATTGTCATTCTATTTAGTTATGAGAAATAATTGTGCAATTTTGTGTGGTTAATGTTACAAAGGCTAGAAAATATGTGTGTGATCCGTATATACAAGTGTGTGTGTGTGGGGGGGGGGGTATGTGATTTTGTTATAGACATAATACAACGATTTCAATTGAATGGGAGAAGCCTCCACTCCTGAAACACAGTTATTCTAGTTCAGGGGCCTGTGGACTTAAGAAACTCAAGAATGTACGTCATTTTTATGTCAATAAAAATATTTTATGTTTTTTATACTGTGTATAAATGTAGTATACATTTTTATACTTTGTTAGTATATATAAATAACATGAACATGCAATTAAATAAAACGGTCAAATACCACTGAATTCTAACTAACATAATTATACTGCCTGTCTGTCAGTGTATACGTCACGCATGCAAATAAAACGCAAAGTGACGCTTACACAAATTAACTGAAATTGTTTTTGTTCAATTAATATTCGTTCCACTTCCGGTTTGAAACATTTTGTGAACACAGAACATACTTCGTTCGGTTCAGATAAATAGAAAAAGGATGTTTACAGAACAAACAACAAAAAACACATATGAAAATGAGGGTAGAATAACAAAAACTTCCGCACCGAGATGGGGCCGCTAAGGAGATCAGTGTCAGTAACTTATCACAATCGCACTAATATTATAAAAGTGAAAGTTTGGATGGATGGATGGATGGATGATTGTTACTCAGTCACATCAGACCGGCTGAATCTAGATGAAATTTGGTATGTACTTCAGGTCCCGGAATAACACAAAGGATACTTTTCATCATCATCATCATCATCATCAATCATCACCACGCGGGTAAAACCATGGGGCATAGCTGGTAACATTATGGATGCGAAAGTTTGTGTGTATGACTGTATGTGTGTTTGTTATCTCATCAGGTCGTAATGAATTATGCGGAATTACACGGATACATTTGAATGAAAGTCGAAATATATATATATATATATATATATAGGCTACATTAATTCCGAAAAAAAGATTCCGAAAGGAGACAAAAAAATTCCCTCTAATATTATAAAAATGAAAGTTTGTAGTGTATGTTTGTTACTCTTTCACGCTCAAACTGTTACACTGATTTAGATGAAATTTGATATGAAGATAGGTTAGACTCTGGAATAACACATAGACTACTTTTATCCCACAAAAAGTATAGAGTTCTCGTGGGATAATTCGGGTAGCGGAGAAACCGTAATCCGCGCGGGTGAAACCGCGGGGCGCAGCTCGTCCTCATCATCAATCATCACCACGCGGATAAAACCGCGGGGTGCAGCTAGTAAGATTATAAACTCAAAAGTTTGTATGAATGTTTGTTACCCAATTACGCTCAAACGGCTGGACGGATTTGGATGGAATTTTGGTATGTAAATACTTCAGATCCGGGAATAACACACAGGCTATTTTTCATCATCATCATCAATCATAAGCACGCGGGTAAAACAGCGGGACGTAGCTAGTAGGAAAATATATTATCGACATCGTTTTGTGATTTGGTTGGGGATTGCCCCTAAGTCAGCAATATTCAATGTGTAATACGTCGTATGATTTTTTTTTTTTTTCAGCCAATATAATATAATAGAACACAATCACATCACTGAACTGTTCTTAAAATTATTTTACTAAATCAACTGTATCATAACAAATATTATAATTTAATGATTAACTCAATCAGAAATACCAATTTTCCGCTATTTTAGAGTTAATTAATTCAAATAAACGCCTCCAGCGAAAATGGGCTAAAATTATTATAACTAAGGTGTATTTTCAATTATCGTTTATATTGAAATATTAAATAAACGGAGAATAAAAGAACACAGGTATAATAATCTTAAACTCATTTTCATAAGAAAATCGGTTCATTAACCTTAAGACCACTATGGAAAACCAAGACTTTTTACATTTGTTATGAGATGAGTTGATTGAATATGAAAATGGATGTTAAGTGATAACCTCTGGCTATAGACTTATATAATCCTACTAATATTATAAATGCGAAAGTTTGTGTGTATGTGTGTATGTTTGTTTCTTCACGCTCAAACAGCAATACCGATTTCGATGAAATTTGGTATGGAGATAGCTTATACCCTGGATTAACACACAGGCTTATTTTCATCATCACCGTTTTTCATCACCACGCGGGTACAACCGCGAAGCGTCATTAGTACAATATATATATTGTTGACGGGATACGCACCATGATTTTGATTGAGTTCCCGATATTTCGGCGCGGTTCCACGCACCATGATCACGGAGAGACTGTGGTGCGTGGAACGGCGCCGCAATATCGGGAACTGAATCAAAATCATGGTGCGTATCCCGTATTAAACAATATTTATATTATGAAAAGCCATGAAAGGTAAAAACAATATATTTTTTTTTTATTATTTGTATTTATTAACATTCACATAAATAATACAGTCTATAAGTTGGTAAGTCTCATGTGCCTGGAATGTCGACGGAACCATACCCTTCAAACCGGAACACAGTAATGCAAACACTACTGCCGAAATAGATATGGTGGCGGTACTTCCCCGGTCGAACTCTCGAATAGAGTGCTACCACTCTAAATTAAGACTGTCAAAATCGTGAGTGGCGGCCGGTGTACCATTCAACCATGAGGGTAAATTAGTAACTGAGCATACTGAGCACTAAATAAAATATAATGTTTTCATCATAGAATTATATATGAAAATAGCACTGATACTCATTCATGTATATTTGAGTACGAGTCCAGTATTTAATTAACATGATCTATATCTGTAAACTCTAAGGCTTTCACGGCCGGCGTTGCATGTTGTATGTATTGCTTCCGGGCTGTTTGGCCGTGGTCTATGTGAAACTTGTGTTCCAGACGTTTCGTCGATCACTGCGGTCGACATCTTCAGTGGTTCAGGTCCGAGCGGCGACAAGAGCGTAGCGTCAGCCATAAGAAGTCCATCGCTGGACATAGGCTTCCCCCAAAGACAAATAAAATAAAATAATATTAATACAAAAATGGCATTTAAGCGTCTATGCCATCTTTCGTGATAATGAGTTATTTGATAGTCTGTACATGGCAAGACCCGTGAAAGTCTGCGCCTTTTTAATAAAGCTGACAAAAAAAAAACAAAGATCGGTATTTATTTATTTATTAAATCGCCTTCCTTTGGATGTCCATTACAGTTACCCAATGCGCAATATCTAAGGTTAAAAAAACTATAAAGTACATATATACACAAATAACTAACCCTAATATAAATTACTAACTATATCTATGCCTGAAAATAACTATCTACTAAATTAGCTTATAAATATTAATAATTAACGCATTAACGTACCGCGGTTGGAAAACTGCGTACTACTTTTTTTCAACTGTGCCCTTTCCACTTATACTTATCGAATTCCCATTTTACTTAAACTTCTCCCATCTACTTAAATATGAATACGCTATTCAGACAGCACACCTGAGCCAAGCAAAACCTGGAAGCTATCATCGTCAGGAATTCACAATATATCTTAAGGGTTACAATATATTTCGGAATATGATCACAATAGAGATGCATATTGATTTAATATCACTTATTTTTTAACCAACTTCAAAAAAGGAGGAGCTTCTGGCTTCATCTTTTGACGGTTGCCGTGGCGCAGTGGTTAGTGTCATTGACATGAATTCTGTGCGGGACCCTGGGTTCGAATCCCGGCAAGGGCAAACATTTGTGCGATGAGTGTAAATATTTGTCCCGGGTCTTGGATGTTTATGTGCTATGAGTGTCTACATGCCTTCCGCGATGCAGGAAATCCTAGTGCGGGGGTCTGAGTGTGTTAAAAAAATTTTTTTCTATGTATGTTCACCCATTTTTCGCTCATTTGATAGACCGATTCTCAAAATTGTATTTTCGTTTCAAATATCATAAAAATCGGTCCAACGGTTTTTAGAAACATACTCATTGTTCATATCAAAAACACGCCAGCTTTGCAGGAAGCATCTAATTTACTTTAGTAAAGCATGACAAAGACAACTCGAATTCTATCCATCTCTAAGCCCATGACACAAAAGCCACCATACCACGAGATGAGCCCCAAACCAAACCTTTACATAATAAGGTTCGACTCAATCCATTTCTAAAGGTCAACAATCTTTTCCAACGTAAATTCAGGAGAAATCTTTATAAACAGATACTCTGACAACTTCGTAAACAGATGAGCGTATGAAGGATTAGCTTTCATGGGCTATACTTTGTTATAAAACATTTTTGGGACACTCTCTTTGTAGCTTAAATCTTAATTAAACTTTGTACTTTTGTACATAGGCAAGTTATACATTGATGAGTATTTTTATTAATAATAACTACGGCTTTGGTATTACTTCTTTAACTCCAAAACGAACTAGATTCAAAAAGTAAATATATTTTTAATCCGTTTTATTTTACTTGTTATCCTCGACCCTTACCTTATCAACAGTTGCGAAGCGATGATAGGTCAGTGGTGAGAGCGTCAGTTATCAAACTGACGGACGCTGGTTCGATCCCCACGAACGGCCTGAGCTGCCGGTGAAGACAACACCGTTATCAAAATTCCCAACATGGTGGTAGGGTGCTTTCGAGTATCCACTAACTAGCCCTGGCTAGCTACCACCACAAAACAGATGTATTATTCTAGTTTGATAAACCCTCACCAAACATAATAGTGTGTTCAGGCAGCAGTTCTTGAGATCCAGGGAGCATTCTAGGTCTAGCGTCTTCGACTATATCACTGACCATCAAGTGAGATAGTGGTCAAACGCTATCTATACAGTATTAAAAAAAAACTTTTTTCTTATAGCTTTACCCGTATACAGCTGTTAGAAAGTTTTTTTTAATCTAAATTTAAGCTGTGACAATCCACGGCAATCTTTCAATAGAAATAAAATAGGCATGCCATGAAATCAGGTAATTAATAATTTCACCGTTATTTTAAAATAATTTAACAATTACCCTGACTACATACCTGTACAAAACTGTCAAAACGACCTTATACTAGTAATAATGTCAGAACCAATGTCAACTAAGTATAAAGTGGTGAAGTTTCTGCAGCCGACAAACTTATGGATACTTGGGAGTTTGGGGTTTGCCGCGTCTATCAATGATTAGCGAGTTAATGAAGCGTACATAGACTGTATCCATCTAAAGTTATGTAAAGGGATGCTCTTTACCCCTGTAAGACTTACACACATTTATGTAATAACCCTCTTTTCTGTTGGAGTTGGCAGACCGTATCACTTACTGTAACCCTAAATAATCTTACATCCACGAGATATTTTTTTTTTTAAATTGTGTTTGGATCTTACCATTAATTACCTCAATCCTATTTTTTGCCTGTTTTTTATTGTTAGCTGTTCCCAATGACGGCCAGCTCGCTAGGGTGAAGCTCGGCCTTGTGCCTCGCCTCCACAGCTGGCCTGCGGCCTCGCTCGTTTGAGGCTCGGCCTACGGCCTTGTAAGGGTGGTGTGACTTTGCCACCAAAATTCCGAATCCAGTAAAAAAAAAAAACAACGTCATCTACAATTTTTTACATATCTGGAATTACTGACCTCAAATCTCCCTAAATACCAAATTTCAGCCGGGTCGGAGCAACTTGGATTTTGTTATCCGGCTCGAAGGGCCAATTTATTGTTTTTGACATATTTCCAAGATATCCCTCCCGGTCCCCTATGACATTGCTTCAAACCCCCCATACCTATCTATAATGGTTTAGGAGTTCCGATCGTTTTAATTTTACATGGGAGAACCCTGCTTCCGCCCTAAGATATATGAACTCCAAGCGAAAACAGTCTCACAACTTAAATATTATTTACATAATTGTCTTAACTTATAACATGTTTGTGGTGTTCTTTGGGCAATTCGAATATGCTATAAAAGAATTATGAATACTCCGATATTAGATTAAGATATTGTAAGTGTTTAAATCGCTGTTACTAACACCCCACCCCAAATATCTTGATTGATACGTTGAATTGTTTTAATTTCTTAGATAAACTTAAGTCTACCTTTGAAGCGATCGACTTTCATTGTTTTTGCTGACTTTGCGGCAAGTTACGGCGTCTGATGGCAAAGTTACATGACATTGGTTTCGGTTACAAAGGAGTCAGAACAAAGTTCTGCTTTGATCGATTGTAATAATCTTTTTGAGCTTAAGCTTTATGATTCTTTAGAAATATGATTAGTGCTGCGCCCCGCGCTTACATCTGTGTGGACTACGGTTTTCCCGCTATACCTCACATATCAATAGGACTTTTTCTGTTCAACACGCCTCCTACCACAGGCCTATCACATTAATATTTTGAAGCGATGATAGCTCAGCGGGGGGAGCGTTGTCTGTCAAACTGACGGACACTGGTTCGATCCCCAACAACAGCTTGTGCTTCTGGTAAAGGTAAAACCGTTATCAAATTCCCAGCGTGGTGATTGGTGGTAGGTACTTTCGAATGCCCGCCTAGCTAGCTATCACCCTCAAGTTTGAAAAACTGAAATATTTGATTTATGAGGAGTATAATTGTTCAAATTATGTGTATTTTAACCGTCTTCGAAAAACAAAAGAAGATATTTAGTCGACGGTTGCCTTAGCTTCGTCACTGGCGTGACTTCTGGTACCCGGGGACATTTTGAATTTCTTTTCTTCTTGTCTAAGACTGCAATAATTCGATAAAAGAAAAATACGCCCGGTCAATATTATTGTTTTGCTAATAAATCAAAGAATTAAATCAATAATATTTTGCTCAAATAAAATTAATATTTGTAGTACTTTCAACACAATAAGCTTAAACGACTCAAACTTTATTATCCAAATATTAATACGATTTATACCATACCAACTGATGTAATACTTACGCTGATTTTTTTTTACAGATATCTCCACAAACTCAAGGGCCTAACTTTTGGTAAGTTCTACATACTTATATTATTAAGACAGCTCAGAAAAAAATCTCTAAATTAAGAAAAGACGAAAAAGTAGGTTAACATAATAAAACTCATATTACTCTAGGATGATTTTTTAATTTCATCCTGAGGAAGATAAGTTCGATAAAGAAGCGATTTGTACGGGTTCTGAAGTCTCAGACGTCATGGCTTGGGTTCTAACGGTTGGCGTCGTTCTCACAGTGCATTAATAATTGAATGATAAAATATGAGCATTCATATTTTTTAAACGACTTCAAAAAAGGAGGTTACTCAATTCGACCGTATATATGTTTTTTTTTGAACACACATGTGTTCGCGGATAACTTCGTCGTTTATGAACCGATTTTGATGATTCTATTTTTGTTATTTACACTGTTATTTATTTACAGACCGCAGTGATCGACGAAACGTCTGGAACACAAGTTTCACTTAGACCACGGCCAAACTGCCCGGAAGCAATACATACAACATGCAACGCCGGCCGTGAAAGCCTTAGAGTTTACACTTAGGAAGTGGTTACATATTAGGTTAGAACACTTTTGCAGCTTCAATTGCTCCTCTGAATTATCCGCGGCATCAGCCCTATCATGTGTATCAGAAAGATGTGACGGCGCCAAAGTGTCAACGCATGTAGCGTCCACCCAAACTTTTATTTTTTTTATTTTATTTTATGGTCAACCAACAGTTATAACATTTATACATACAATGTTTACTTTACACTATAATACAATGGCTAATGCATAACCAATTATAGGCTAACACCTCATGCATTGTAAAACACAATACTAGCTTTAAAATATAAGTAGTGAGCAGTTGTAAAAGGTAATTAACTAATTAAAAATCTGTGGAGTGCTTCTATTTATTTAATTTACTTCCAGAGAATACTAAGTATCATACCGTCAGTGTTTTACCATCGTCATCCATGAGACCTTTTGGTTCAAGAGTGACTGCAACATTGACACTGCTAAATGCCACAACAAACTTGGACTTTGAGTTTGATCTTCTTGATAAACGCCGAGTATATCCCTTTTCATAGTTCGTTGTGCAGCCTCTGACTTGTGAGACCCACAGTTAGTAACCATAGTCGATATATAAATACATAATTTATTACAGAAATAGGGGCACCAAATTAATAGCATGTGTGACCTTTGCTTGATAACTACCCCGTAACATGTACTTAAGGTTCAATTACTGAAACCAAGCTTCAATAAATTCCGTACGATACCTGTATAATCCTAAACCAATTTGCCAAGCTAATATACTTCTTAAGTGAAGGTCAAAGATCAACATATCAATGTTACAGTACTATGAACTCATTAATTGCTTAATCGGGATGTCAAACATGTCTGCTAATTTGTTACATTGATGTACGGAGGTATAGAGTTAGTCCCGGAGGTGTTGGACAATTTGATTACTTGACCTATCGAACTTTTTTATATTAATAATCTACAATTTACTTAGCTTTGTAACTCTTATTGTCAGATACATTCCTTTTGATTCTTTTCAGGCACAGATAATAGAAATTAAGTTATTCTGACGATTTGCAAATTAATTTAATAGTGTTTAAACAGGTATAAATCATATTTTTAAAGCGTCTATTATGAAAAATTTAAAAAAAACGCTTAGGTGTTTTTAAATGACTGTATGTATAGGGACACAGGGAAAGATAAATTATTATCAAAATAAGCAGTAAGTTCTATGAAACGCAAAACTTTTAATGAAACATGTTAATATCTGTATGTATACATTTACACAGCCGTGCAAGGTAAATAAATAGATATATAGAGTTCAGGACTATCTTACCCCCACCCAGCTCCTCAATTTTGGGTACAATACCTATAAACTAGTAAACCTGTCTCAAAGTTACGGCACGTGTAGCCGCTGAGGGTTTTTTTCAAATAATATTTGTCACAGAAGTGACAAAGAACAAACGCAATTTAATATTTAGTTTATTATGTGACGCAAGGATTATTTTATAATTTTTTTTCAAACAAACGTAAAATTTTGTTTTGTTTAGACATAGGTCTTAAATTTTAACCTCTCCCGATTTTTTTTTTAGTCTCGTTGAGTTGCTATAAAAGGTATTGCGTTCCGATGACCTTAGTGACTTAGTGCCTTAATGCCGTAAACAAAAAGCGTACTAGTTCATGCTGTTATTTTTTTTATCTCTTCCCCCAGAGGTTTTTCATCTCTAGTAATAAAATGCGGTATCATCTCTCGGCCTACAAACTAATCTATATTCATCCTACGCTTAGCGTGTTGCATACTAAATGAGGGGGTATTATAATTATGTAGGCAGAGGGATTCTCTTGATTACGGGCGGAAATCCAATATCATAACCTGCTACCGTCTACAAAGACACGTACTAATATTTTGTTTTCCAATATTATCTGATCTACTATATTTTTATTACAAAAATTATAAGGTCACAATTTTTTTTGAAAAGCTAATATAGCCTCTATATCACTCGGGGATAGTGTAGCTTCCCAACAGGTTAAGAATTTTTCAAATCGGTTCAGTAGTTTCGGAGCCTATTCAATGCAAACAAGCAAACAATCAAATCTTTCCTCTTTAAAATAATAGTATAGAAATATCATATGTGGCAATAAAATATGGTTCACGGACACGGATACAAGGAGTACACGGATTTTAATGAAAATCATAGATATGTTGATCTTTGACCTTCACTTAAGAAGTGTATTAGCTTGGCAAATTGGTTTCCGAGATTCAGTTTATAATATACTTGTAGGTATATATTAATACGGATTTCCTACGTCTTATAAAATTAGCTTTAATAGATGCGACGCGTGACCAAAATGCTGGCACATATTTGCCTCAACGAATCATCATTGCAATTCAACGTGGCAATGCTGCTAGCATTCTGGGCACGCTGCCGGCCGGTAGCGGGTTAGAACATTTGAGTTATCTATAGGCTACCAATAGCTAGTGGATTGCTCAAATGTTATTGTAGTAGCTGCAGTATTGTAATTAGTTATTAGTGTTTTATTTTAATAAAGGCATTTGCCCAGCTTTAGATGATTGATAATGATGATTCATATTCTACGTGCAAAAAGATCCCAAATATAATATTATAAAGCTCCTAACCTACATGTAAACATGCAGACCTTTCCCTCTAATTTTGTGAGGTACCAGGTGTAGGTACCCTCAAGCACTGTGAAATTTTCTAATCTAATCATAAAAAAGTGCGAAAAATCCAATTTACAAATGGCTATCTAATATAGCAATAAAGAGAGCCATTCTCGACGAAATGACGTCATTGAGTCTGAGAACATCTCTTCACCTTTCCGATGAGATAAGTTTTTAATCTGCAAAGTGTCAAACTTAATTAAAAAGTTACTCTCAGCTCTATAAGTTATCTCTGGTTATTTTATCAATGTCATAAGGGCACAGTGTTATTTTTTACTAGTAATACCAATGATATTATATGTTTATATGAGGTGGATGTCGCACAAGCGTGCGGAAACTGAGGCTGTAAAATTAAGTCAATTGTAGTAATTTTGATTACGACGCGTATTTCAAGCGCAAGTCTAAGCATATAGCTATCCTTTTCTATATTATTTGTACCGTATTATCTGTCGCAGTAAGCATGTTTATGTCGTAAAGGAACAAAATCTGAGCACCGCGCGGTATGAATATACGTCATCTTTAGTAAAACATCATTGAGTAATACGTATTGAACTAAGCGAAATTGAAATGCCGGAAGCGTATTTTGTAGGTACACAAGAGTATGCGATCTATGATATACGGTTTAAGGTTGTTAAAGGTGTGAACACTGAGATGACTAATGATAGAAGAGGATGGAAGAGCCAAATATGTTGTGCCTACCCCATCCAGTAAATCTTTTGATTTACTACGCCGTAGTCAAAAATATAGTTGGAACAAATTGCCTTACTGCCTAATGTCATGGACTTCGTAAATTATACTCGAATAAGAAAAAAAAAATGAATGGAACCGACTTCAACACTCAAAAGTGTGAAATAACTTGTTGAAGTGTGTTGAAGTCGGTTCCATTAATTGTTTTTTTTTTATTCGAGTACAACTTACGAAGTCCATGACATTTGGCAGGAAGTCAGTTCCATTTTGTGGTAAACATTTTTTTTTTTTGGGGACAGTTGCTACTCACGGGGTCAATTGTCTTTGTGTATGTTCACCGGTTTCTGCACACAGAATTAGAAAGTCGTCCAAGTAGACGTACCACTTTGCACTTATGGGACTGTAACTCAAAAACCACTTATCCGATTTTGATAAAATTTAAATGGGGCTACCTCGGAAGTACACTCCAAACAAAAAAGAATTTCGAGAATCTGTCTAAAAATGGGAAGAAATCGGTGAACACTCATAAAGAAAGAAAAGAAAAAAAAAACACTCGAAAATAATACTTTTAAATATATAAATCAGTAAAAACAATGAAATGATGCTTTGCCCTATTCTGTTGAATAGCCCAGCGCTGCTTTAACATAAAGAGAGAAAATCAATTATTTTTTTCTTATTTGCGTTTGACAACTGTCTCACCTGATATTAAGTGATGACATTGTCTAGGATTTTGCACGCAAACCTAGAAGAATAAAAATAAGAATAAGAAACTTTATTGACCCGATAACAATATTCGTTACACTAGGCAAGTCAAAGTTACAATAATAAGCTTATAATACATAAGAACGTACGTATTAATAGAAGGTACCCATTCACTTGCGACTGTGTAATGTATTAATAATACGAGTGACATTAAAAGCCCCTATAAACTTGTCAACTTAACTGTAATTGCATTAATAAAAGACCAACCGCGAACTCATTATCACACATCACTGATAACGTATCGCATAAAGAAACTGTAGCGACACTTGTACTGGAATTGATTACACTGTGGCATTTCAGGGTCGGGCAACGAGCGTCAGTAATTACTACGATAACAGGGCAAACGTTTCCTACTCTTTCAGGTTCACTGTGGCTTACGGTCACATTTTATTATTCTGTCAGCTGGACATTATTTTACTTTTTTTATTTAATTAAAAGCACTAAAAAGACATAAGGCTGTTCTTGATTAATTATTATGAAAAAGTTAATAACTTGTAGCTGGAGGAAGAGTTATGTTACTTATTTTTTTTATTTTTAAGTTATTCTAGCAGTGCGCCACTCAAACTGACGGACGCTGTTTAGATCCCATGTAAGGCAACCGTTATCAAATTTCCAGCATGGTGGAACAGTACTTTCGAGTACGTGCCTGGTTAGTTACCACGTTTGAAAAAATTGCCACCAAACACAGTGTGTTCAGGCATCACTCCTTGAGAGACGGTAAACGTTCTAGGTTTAACGTTAAAACAGTCACTGATCATCAATTAGTGACATAGGGGTCAAACGGAAGACGTATAAAAGTAAGTATAAAAACGGGTTGCACTCCGGGAGTGCCGGCAAAAGTGAAAACTTGCATTTATGTGGCAAAATACAATATTCATTTATTGCGCTATCGTACACAAACATGGCAATAGATAGACTAGATATAGTACGTGTTTGAAATATTTTAAATCAATACGCACCAGGATTTCCGCCCTCTGCCTTTCGAGTCTCTGTAATTATTCGTTTTAGAACTGTTGTATGTATTGCTTCCAGCTGTTTGGCCGTGGTCTATGTGAAACTTTTGTTCCAGACGTTTCGTCGATCACTGCGGTCGACATCTTCAGTGGTTTAGGTCCGAGCGGCGACAAGAGCGTAGAACTCTCCTTCGCGTCGTCTTCTCTGATACTGAGACCTGATATCGACCGCAGTGATCGACGAAACGTCTGGAACACAAGTTTCACATAGACCACGGCCAAACAGCCCGGAAGCAATACATACAACATGCAACGCCGGCCGTGAAAGCCTTAGAATTTACGTTTTAGAACGGTTTATTACTTTGTATTTTACATAATTATGTGTTTATATGTAATGTATACTTACGAATTGGCATTGCAATTTAACGTGGCAATGCTTCTAGCATTCTAGGCACGCTGCCAGCCGGTAGCGGGTGGAGTGTTTGAGTTATCTATAGGCTGCCAATAGCTAGTGGATTGTTCAAATGTTATTGTAGTAACTGCATTATTGTAATTAGTTATTAGTGTTTTATTTAAATAAAGGCATCGACCCCATTAAAAAAAAGTAGATTAGAAGATTAGAAAATACTTTACTGTTACACCTTAAATATAAAACAATATTTACAATAAACATAAATTTACATAGAGTGTGACAATGGGCGGCCTTATTACTAAAAGTGATCTCTACCAGGCAACCTTTGCATGGAGAGGATCGAACTAAATTTAAATAACGGAGGTGTTACATAGCTTAAAAATAAATAAAATAAGTAAGTATATAAAAATAAGAAAAACAAAGAGAACTTAAGTGCCATAAATCTTATACATGATATTCGTTATTATTGTATTAAAGTAATGTATTACTTACATGTAAAATCCTATAAATAAAGATTGTGGAGCATGCAAGTTTTATCAGACTATATAAATATGCGATAAGTAACTAACTCTTTCTTTTTTTGTTTGTTTTGATAAGGATAATGTCATCGTCAGCATTAACTGCTGCCCTTAAGGTGATTCCATGAAACTTTTTTTCTACGTCTGAATCACAGCTCTATTATCTGAATATCATTCTATATCCCGAAAAGAGATATAACTTGTATTACAAAAGAAACGGTGATTCTTATGCACAGTTTTTGAAGAATCATAAACTAGTCTAGACGTCTGGATTGTAACCTGACTCTGGGATCGAAGGTTTAATGAGCCGGATTAACAGGTGAAGTGGATAGTCTAGGGTTGTCCACGGATATAATTATAACAAAATAATATTTATATATCTCTTACCGAAATATAAAGATTAAAAAATCAAAGAACTTGAATATCAGTCTTTAAAGACATCGATATAATATTAAAAAATTACATTATGATACAGCTCTTCTATAAACAACGGTATCTTAATGTAACTAATTTTTGACTATTAAGATCTTTGAGTATACAGCCTCTTTGGTTATTTTATCTGAGATTAAGATACAACTCACCTGGACCAAGGAGGTTGCAATGCAGTTTTTCTACATAATCTGTGGATCTTACGGTGTACACTTGTCGACTTTAGCTAGGCTAAACGGTTTTTATTTATTATTAAAGAAATTGAGGGTACATTTTAGTCAAATAACATGCTTCCTGAACTTACTGAAACTCGCATGCACGCGGTCTCACCAACATAAAAGAGGTGTGTGTGTAGTGTATGTGTGTGTATGTTGCGTGTATTGCACAACACATACACCTTTTTTATGTTGAATGTTGAAACGTTTTTTTATTGAGAATACATAAACGTTTGACCACTATGTCACCTAAGAAATTTAGTCAAGTGATGATGCGGTCTACCTAGCGCCCACATTTATAAAAGTTATGTTTGACAAAAATTGGAACAACCGACTTCATTAAGTTTAATGATTTTTCTCGATGTTATATCAAGTTACTCAACCGATTTTGATAAAATTTATGTGGGACTACCTCTGAAATATGACCTACAAAATAAAAAAAAATCATAAAAATCAGTTCATAATTGGCGGACTTATCGCACAGCATACATACGAGTATATACCATATAATAAAGATAAAAGAGTGTTCAGTTACAAGTTACTCAACCGATTTTGATAAAATTTATGTGGGACTACCTTTAAAGTATGACCTACAAAACAAAAAAAAATCATAAAAATCAGTTCATAATTGGCGGACTTGTCGCACAGCATACATACGAGTATATACCATATAATAAAGATAAAGAGTGTTCAGTTACAAGTTACTCAACCGATTTTGATAAAATTTATGTGGGACTACCTCTAAAGTATGACCTACAAAACAAAAAAAAATCATAAAAATCAGTTCATAATTGGCGGACTTGTCGCACAGCATACATACGAGTATATACCATATAATAAAGATAAAAGAGTGTTCAGTTACAAGTTACTCAACCGATTTTTATAAAATTTATGTGGGACCTCTGAAGTATGATCTACAAAGCAAATAAATCATAAAAATCAATTCATAATTGGCAATTGATCGCGTAACATACATACGAGTATATACCATATAAAGATAAAAGCGTGTTCAAAACATAGTCATGTAGAGAATCTCCTCCTTTTTTGAAGTGGATTTAAATAAATACTCACACACGCACTCTAATCTGACGGTCGCCGTGGCGCAGTGGTTAGTATCAGTGACATGACTACTGTGTCTCTGGAACCCTGGGTTCGAATCCCAGCAGGGGCAAACATTTGTGCGATGAGTGTAGATGTTTGTCCCGGGTCTTGCATGTTTGTGGTGTGATTGTGTGTCCATGCCTCCCGCGATACAGGGAAACCTAGTGCGGAGGTTTGAGTGTAATAAAAAAAATCTACTAAATCATTATCTGTTTCGTTTTTGCCGTAATATTTTTTTTAATACAATGCACAGATTTTTTTTTTTAAATTATCAAAAATGGAAACGACTTCAACACCCATTTGCTCCTCACGGGATCAATTGTCATTGTGTATGTACACCGATTTCTCCACCCGCAACTATAATGTCATCGACGTATGCGTAGCACTTTTCAGTTATTGGAGTGTAACTCAAAAACAGCTTTATCGATTATAATGAAATTTAAATTGGACCACTCGAGAAGCACCAGCTTTCAAATAAAGAAAGAATCGTCCAAATCGGTTCACCCAGTCTAAAGTTCTGAGGTAACAAGCTTAAAAAAAGAAAAAACATACAGCTCGAATTGAGAACCTCCTTTTTAGAATTCAGTTCAAAAGAAATAATTTTGGGGCTTAAGTCAAATGTATAACCCTATTGGACTAATGAAATCCTACCTCTGAAGCTAGAAGACAAAAGCACTCTTTAATGTTTATGAAGATTGCTCTGAAAATGATCCACTTTATCGTTGTATCTTTAACCATGCCATAAAATAAAGCCAGTGAATAATCTAAGATAACTAACGTTGAAAGATTTCACGTAGTAAAATATCAACAAAGTAGATAGATAGATAGATAATGCTTTATTGTATCACACAAACATTAACATAATATTACAGTACCTACAAACTTTAAATGAATAGAGTTAGACAATAGGCGACCTTATCGCTGAAAGCTGAAGATTTCTACCAGGTAACATTGAATGAATCCTACAGTAGAACTAATCAGCACGGGATGTGTTTAATAAAAGAGAATTATTATTACTTAGCGTATTATGACCAAAAATAAGATGAAATTTAAATATATATTTACATAATGGAACCTCTATTACATAGCCTAGCTACTTATTGATATATACATACAAACTAGAGATATTAAATATAGCTTGAAAGTTAGCTGGAATAGCGTTATATAATACATATTATACATACATATATATTATAAATAAAAAAAAGACGTGTGGCACTCGGGGACTGCAGCGGTAAAGCTATTGCATGGCATTTTTTATCAACTTATGCAATGAATATATTAATAACTTATGCGGTAACGCCGATACAACCAATGCCACCTAGAGGCGAGTTGCTGAACTAAACAGACAAGCGTGATATTTCAAAAAATTCATTAAAAGTTCTGCTATTCATCGATAGATGGCAAAACTAAAAAGTATCACCGCTGTGCCGGTCGAAGTGGGGGGGTGTTAGGTTATTTTCGTTACGGAATTTCTGGATTCGGTCTCCACGCTCAAGGCCTGCGATAGAAGCTATGCAATAGCTTAAAAACAGAAAATAACTATAAATAATTCGGCTTTCAATAAATATGGCCCTTATTTCTTCTACTTAAGCTATCAATATATATACTTATAACTATTATAAATGCATATGTATTTATATCAGACTATTCAGCAGGATTCACCTCAACGTCGTAGCCCTAAATCCCCATACCTACAGTTCTTTCCCTGGTCTTCCTCATCCATCCTGTAGCCCTAAACAAAGTAAAATTCTACAAGCGTTAACGCTCAGAGAAAACAAAAAACGAATGAGATTTACACTTCAAAGCTATCACGAGATCAACGAGAACGAATTCATCGTTAGCGGTTAGAGAAAGAGAAGCGATGCATCTTGTCATGTTTTTTAACTGACTTAAAAAAAGGAGGAGGTTTTCGATTCAACCCGTATGTTTTTTTTTTGTTACCGTGTCACTTTCGACTGAGTGAACCGATTTTGACCGTATATTTTTATTTGAAAGCTGGTGCTTTTCGTGTAGTTCCATTTAAATTTCATTAAAATCGGTCAAGCGGTTTTTGAGTTACACGCCAATAACTGAAACGTGCTACGCATACGTCGATGACATTATAATTGCGGGTGAAGACACTGACACTTACTAGTAACACCACTAAAATTAGATCTTTTTATAAACATTGCGGGTAGTTTTACGTAAAATAAGTCGCTAGTGATTTGCTGCTAACTAAAACTACCCGCAATTGGCCAGCAATTTAATAAAACTCGTCTAATAGAATACGAGCTGTTTTTATTTTGATGAATTGTAGTGAATTTTAGCTAGTTCACGTGATTAACAGAATAAGGGCCACTGTCTTTATTTGTGGTGTTTGTCTGTTCTTCTGTCTTTCTTCTCGTCCATACTTAAGGCCTTCCACCAGGCCACCTTAAAGGCCACCTTAAGCCTTCACTTAGCGTTCACTCTTAAACCCTTAATCCGGCGTCTAATAAGTTCGGTAAGCTTTTAATTTTAAACATCAAAGTAGGTATGTTATTTGAAACATATTTTTACTCAAGTGAGTAACCGAAATAGGGACGTCTTGAATTGATTGATGTCTGAAATGAAATCTGAGTGAAAAATATTATAATTCAATATATTTTTGAATTCACACATGAATAAATCAAACGGGGCTTAATCGCGAGAAAAACATTTAGTAATTTATTCGGTCGAAACGTCGAGGTAAATAAATTACTAAATGTTTTTCTCGCGATTAAGCCCCGTTTGATTTACTAACAATGTGTTCGAATCGCGCTAGTCTAAAAATTACATTCACACATGAATATCAATAAACATACTTCTATTATTAAAGGCTGCTTCGTTAGAAAATAAATTATTAGTTTTTTTTATTACACTTAAACCCCCGCACTAGGATTCCCTGTATCGCGGGAGGCTTGGACATACACATTCACTGCACACAAACATCCAAGACCCGGGATGAACACCTACACTCATCGCACAAATGTTTGCCCCTGCCGGGATTCGAACCCAGGGTCCCGGAGACACAGTAGTCGTGTCACTGACACTAACCACTGCGCCACAGCGACCGTCGAAAAGTAAAGTAAAAAATTATGAATAAGCTTTAAAACAAATTTCACATAATCCGCGCATAACATAAATAATATATTTTTTAAATATTAAATATGTGGCAACTTGGCAACACTGGTTACATATTATATTTTTACCGTATTACTTTTGAAATGAAATATTTTCTTTTGCAATCGGTAGAATAAAAGCATACTCTTGGTGGTAAGCAGCTAACCTCACCTACAGCTTTCTGTAGGTAACACTGTAGGTATTACGATACGTTTAAATTGTTGCTTTATTTAAAGCTAATTTTAATTTGTTTTCCGTGAATTATATTATGCCTTTTGCGATGGTTTGAGGGTAAAAATACAAAGGCAGTCTAATAAGATAAATAATGTATGGTGCAGCATCGTATTATTCGCGGAGAAGCACTTCAACCGCGTTTCCTAGTTGAAATCATAATTGCAAAATACATTGTACATTTGCTATTCAAACGAAGTAGGGTTACCAGTAAACTGGAAAAGAAAGTAGGACATCTTGTCAAAGTCAAAATCATTCACATATTACTAATTGACTATTATATGACTAATTTTTTTTAATCACTAAATCAAGATGAGCTTGAGCCTCTGTATCTCATTGTAGGATAGAACTATCAGAATTATTATCTGTGACGCCTTTTTAATACCATATGTTACTAAATTATTATTTTTTCTCTTTTCTATTTATTATATTCGTTAAAATTTTAAATGGAAAGTTGTATATTGTTTACTTTTACAAACTTATTTATGATAATTTAGTTTATTTCTGGTCTTGTTTTTTTTCTATTATGATATAATAGATAAAAATATGTAATACCAATAATAATGAAAACAGGTTATTAAGCTTAATCGACCAACATTTTATTTCATTTGCTTTTTTAGTGAACAAATATTTTCTAACAACCATATTTTTCCATTTTAGTGCAAGAGTGTGAGTGTGTCAAAAATACTCTCATTCTTAAATAAATACGCAAAGGTAATGGTTTAGCTTTTATATACCTGCATTTGTAGATTAATCTTTCATACGACCGTAAAAATAAATTAATATCAGAAATCGTATGGTCACCCTAAGTGCACCATTATGTATTCTCTTAATAAAATAGAATAATTGAATTGGACAAAGGAATAAATGTATTAAAGCAAAAAGAAAATTGGGAATCTCTTTAATGCATAATGCAAAAAAATGTAACTTATGTCGTAACAAGCGGGGCGGGAACTTATGTCAAATATTTATGAAAAGTGTATAATGGTAGTAATTCTGTTGTTCAATTAAACTAACTAAAAAGGTTATAAATAAAATAGTTTTTAGACAATTACGTAAATGTTGACCTTCGTGGTGGCCCAGTGGTCTGTGACCCTGGCTTTGAAACCGCGCCCCAGGGTTCGAATCCCGGCTCAGGTTAACATTTTTGTGATGGGCATTATGGGCTAGTGGGTATTATAGGCTGGTGATGATTGCGGGACGATTGGATTGCCCTTTCATTCGGCACTGCTGTAATAGACATGTTGCGGTGCCAGTGAGAGTGTGACACATATGTAATTTTAAATTTAGTTAATGTTTGTGTGTAGTTAGTAGACAATTATGGGTGTGCGTTGCCTGAAATAAAGATATTTTATTTTATTTATTTATTTATTATAGATGTTTAGTCTTAGGTTCTTAGGTCTTAGGTTACCCCACTGAACTTAACGTATTTAGATCCTCCGTCTCAGGGTAGGCTTACAAGAAACAATTGCTTATTCTACGTCAGTATCTTTGCGGTTTGGTATAATTAATTTACCTAATCAATAATTCATTTGGAAGACCAACTTTGACTGTGCCTTTTAATATTCCATCCGTGTTGATGTCTTCGTTATTATTCATTGATGTTTTTATGAAACCTAGCTGTTATTTTGATCTCATTTTGAGAAACTCGAATTTATTTTTGAAGGAATTAAAGTTCAAAAGAATACGTAATTGAGAGTACATTTAAGCATGCTAATGAAATCTCTAGCTTATTTAAATATTTTACAAATATAATTGGATGATTTATTTGCCGTTTTTATATATAATGGTACGGAACACTTCGTGCGCGAGTTCGACTCGCACGTGGCTGGTTTTTTTTAATAACTCTGCTGTTGAACTAAGTAATGAAACTATTTTTGTCTGAGTCAGCAAATAGCAAATCTTTGCTGCTTTATTGAAATTGAAAATCAAAGTCAAATTACACCCCACCATTTTACTTACGTCTTTTAGATTATGCTCTTTCTAACATAACTTGAAGAAAATATACTGAACTGGCATAATGCACGTGAAATGCGAAGCCAAAATTAGGAGTAACAATCTTCTACATATTTAGCTTAGAGGCATGGCAAGGATTGCTACTTTTTATTTGATGATATTATTCATATCATTCATAAGTTTTCACCTGTGACTTATCACAGGCAATGATTATACATAATATATGTCGCACTTGCTATTGTTTGTATTTTTAACCAACAAAAAAGAGGTTACTCAATTCGACCGTATATATGTTTTTTTTATTGTGTGTTCTCGGATAACTTCGTCGTTAATGAACCGATTTTGATGATTCTTTTTTGTTAGATAGAGTACACTGCCGTGGTGGTCCGATTCAAATTTATCGGACAAGCTGTTTTTGAGTTATACTCCAATAACTGAGAAGTGCTACTCATACCTCGACGATATAATTGTCGCGGTTGAAGACATTGGAGAACACACAATGACAATTTGATCCCATGAGTAGCAAAGGTCACTGAAAAGGGTGAAAAAAATTTTTTTAACAAAATGTGGAACCGACTTCAACCCTCAAAAGTGTGAAATAACTTGTCGAAGTCGGTACCATGAGCACAATATTGTGATGATAGTTACTTTTGTGATCTATCATGGTACCGACTTCGACAAATTATTTCACACTTGAGTGTTGGAGTCGGTTCCATTTTTTGTTAAAAAAAAAAATATTATTCCACACTCAAAATTCTGATGAAGGCTTCCTGAGCAGCCGGAACAATTGTCGATCGTAATATGGACTAAACGTAAGTGCCACATTATACCCGTAGAAACTATTACGATCATTGAACTTTTCCTATCTACGTTAAATAGCATGAACTAACGGTCCACCCAGGCTTCGCGCGGGTAAAATATTATATGGATCCCTAGTTTAAAAAAATATGTAATATAAGCCAATGTCACCCGGATATAGTGTAGTTTCTCAACAGTGAAAGAATTTTTCAAATCGGTTCAGTAGTTTCAATGCAAAGAGCCTATTCAATAAAAACAAACAAACAATCAAATCTTTCTAATCCTCTTTATAATATTAGTATATAATATATAAAAAACTTTCTAAGTACAATATCACTGAACGAATAACTGACGATGAAGCCCGAATGATTCCGAAGTCAGCTTGTTATTTTGTCGACTGTGAAAAGTCTATTTGATGAAAAGTAGCAGGTGTGAACACAGTTATTCTAGTTCAGGAGCCTATGGACTCAAGAAACTGAATGTAATATTTATGTCAATAAAAATATTTTTGTATTTGAAGCGGAAATAAGTATTTCACTTTACATGATTTTCCTTGTAAAATTGTCCATGCCTAATTGAACAACAGAGATACGATACGTCGTATGTACAACTAGGAGATTGCACACAAAAGTAATATTCATTATCATCTTACGTAAGAACACACTTTATATTAATAATCATTTGTATAAAATTAAAATTTACTAAATCTAGTAAGTTCATCTAGTAACCTAACAAATAAATTAAACCTTGTTATTTTATACATTGAGATTAATTTTGTCTAGCTTCAAGCTGAATTTGAAGAAGCGAATATTAATTACAATAAACTTCTTTGAGGACCATTGTTTCATCTAATTTTAGTAAGAGCGAGAAACGCTTTGTGTTTGCACAATGGTAGTAATTTGTATTTGATTATATTACAAGTGTAATAAGTATGCACTATATCTTTCATCATCATTATCGTCACAGCCATTGAACGTCCACCACTGGACATATGCCTCCCCCATTGCTTTCCACAAGGACCGGATTGAAGCGACCCGCATCCAGCCCATAAATGTGATCTTAGTAGCCTTATGCTGCGCTTGCTAATCCGTGGTCTTCATTCGAGAGCCTTTTGACTCCAAAGGCCTTTAGTTCTTCGAGCTATATGCCCTGCCCTCTGCCACTTCAACTTGCTAATCCGCTGGGCTATTATTGCATTACATTAAAGAGTAAATAAATATGATTATTTCAACTAATTAACATAACCATAAAAATAGTTTTCAACCTGCTCCATAAATTAAATTTTTGTTTAATATTGGCTTACGTAGGAAAATGTTTGAATCCATCCCTGAACAAACATCCATTTAAAGTAAGGCTTTCTTTTATCTCTCTATAAATTAAGTTCAGATGCTTTCCTTTAATTATCTTCATTTCTACGTGTTTTCCAATTAGCTTTATTCAATTCAAAGCGAACAATGTTTATTAAACCTATTTACAGCCGTCTTTATACAAAACAAATTAAAAGAATGAATGTTTGTGCGACTTTCAACTTTATCTGTCTATGGCATAGAATAAACATTGATTTTGCATTTGTCATACTCAAAGAGCTGGCCGTAATAATGGGTGAGGTAATTAGTCGGTGGTAAGAATTAACGTGGTGTGCTTTGCGTTAAAATTCAAGCCGTCTGGTATTATAGCGTGATAATAGTATTTTTTTTTAATTTTAAAAGTCGAAATTGCCACTACGCATTAAATTAAATGCAGGTACATAATACTTAATACAACGATAGTCGTACAGTCGAATAGAAAAATAGTCTACCAATTTTGACAAAGGTTTTAGTGTAATCAAGTATCGATGAGGTTGTACCTGTTACAATGAGAGAGATGTTTTTTATGATGTCAAATGATCTTCAGACGTGGTTCGGTAGACGATTTAGTCGATTGTACGTCTTAGTAATATATAGGCCTTGAATCTAAGTTGTCAAAAGATTTCCCTTTATCTTTAATGCTTACTTTTATTAAATGCTTTTCGAAAATATTCTGCGATACATGGTATTTTATTTTTTTTGTTTCATATATCTAATTCTTATATTTATAAATTTAGGCTTATTATTAAAAGTAATTATGTAACACATATAACACATACATACACATACCTATATGTAACACATAATTTAGCAATTATTTAAGACTTTTTAGCATAGTCTATGGTTAATTATAAGCATGCTGTGTCTACTTCGAGTAGGTCATACATATGTCTAAGTTTATAAATGTCAATATGTTAAGATTAATAATGTAAATAATATATGAACCAGTTTTGTAGACCTAATAAATAAATAAAAATAAATATATATATATATAAATTAATACAGTTACAAAACGTAAGTGTTGTAACTTTTAAGGACACTTTTAAATATCTAAAGTATTACAATGGTAAGCTCTTTTACTTGATGGGGAATATAGTGAAAAAGTTCGTGTTACGAAATTCCAATTAAACAAGTTATGTTTATGATACGGCAATATCTTGCAAACTTGTGCTTTATTAGTTCGTGTTGTAATTACTGAGAGTTAAGTTATGGGCTTTTTGCTGGGTTGATAATTAAAATATTGTTGGTGTAGAAACTTTTTTCTATTCTTCGTTTTAGCTTCGCATTAAATACGCATGTATTACAATTCATATTCTTCAAGTTTGGTTGAGTGAAGTTCTGGGAGTAAGACAAATCCTGATGCGTGTTGATTTAAAATATTTAAACAATGTACTTTACAGATGACCTAAGACTCATAAAAAACAACGGGTTGCACTCCGGAAGTGCCGGCAGAAGTGAACACTTGGACATTAACGTTGTGCACTTTTGAATATTTTGTAATGGTTGCACGAATTGCTTTATTTATCAGTATAAAATTACCATAATTTATGTGGTAAAATACAATTTTTTTATTTTTTTTTTATATCACACTCAGACCCCGCACTAGGATTCCCTGTATCGCGGGAGGCATGGACACACACAATCACAGCACACAACATCCAAGACCCGGGACAAACATCTACACTCATCGCAGAAATGTTTGCCCCTGCCGGGATTTGAACCCAGGGTCCCGACGACACAGAAGTCAATGTCACTGACCACTACGCCACGGCGACCGTCTAATCATTTATTGCGTTCTCGTACACAACCTTGACAATTCATATTACATTATGTCTACTCTCCTTCGGTCTTCGTCGACGACGTCGATGACGTCACGCGCCTTACGAATTTTCGATCAGTGTCACTTTACCTGACACGAGTTTTTTTCCTTATACAAAAGTGCCCAACGCCGCTAAAGAAGTTTTCACTTCAAAAATATTACGCATAATATTTTTATAGTTTTTATTTTCCTTTCTTCTGGAGTAAGACGTAGTTCATGCGCATGCGTCACTACCGCGAGAATTTTGTATAAAGGAGATATAAAATATCGCACGTACCTATATACGTTTAAATTATCGTTATAAACTTATGAACCCGTTAATGCATAAACAAATATACATAAACACAAACTTTTTTATATTAGTGTGATAACTTTGTAAGTAGTTGTCTAATTTGAATTTTAACATAAAAGGATAAACAGAATAAAAATCTTCATATTATAGAATTTTACGTATATTAACCTAGTTTAAATGTTTAACGGTTTTCTAGGCCGTGGTGGTACCGGCCTAGAATACTACTCCCCTATCTCTTCCCGTGGGTGCCGTAAGAGTCGGCTAAGGGATCACGTACCAGAAGGTGGGCAGCAGCGCCTTCTGAGGATCGGAAATCATACTGCGCTCGCCAACCCGCCTGCCAAGCGTGGCGAGTATTGGCAATTCCCCCCAATTGAGGGAGGCATTTGTCCAGCAGTGGACACCCAATGTCTGAGATGAATGAATGAATGAAATGTTTAACAAAATTTCGAGTAATAACTGATTTCATTGTGAACTGAAAGCTTTTGACGTCCACCAATATTAACCCCCGCCATTTTTGTGTAAAGTAATAATAAAAAGTAAATAATGAAAAATAACAAATATGTTTACAATTTCTTTATAATAAATTGACTTGGATGTAATTCTGATGACTGAAACTGACTTGTAAAGTTATTCAAACGCATCAAAAGAGCTATTTACATCAAACATACCTCAAAAACAAATGGTTTTCTCAGCACACAGTTTAGGAACATGGCAGAAGCACAACATAAAACATTTTCACTATTATCTGTCGAGAAGACAGTAAAAACAGCATGAACGTACTTAGGAAGAGGTTTAGGGGGCTCTTCGAAATGAGGGGTTATTCAAAATCCCACTAATATTATAAAGGCGAAGTTTATGTGTATGTGTATATGTTTGTTACGTCTTTACGCTCAAAAGGCTCAAACCAATTTCGATAAAACTTGATATGGAGATAGGTTAGACCCTGGAATAACACGTAGGCTACTTTTACCCTGGAAAAAGTATAGTTCCCTTGGGATAATTGAGGTAGCGAGAAAACCGTAATCCACGCAGGTCAAATCGCGGGGCGCAGCTAGCTATCAATATTAATTGATGAGGGCCGCTTTCAATGGGTATTCGAGAGAACGTCCTGTAGCTGAGATGATGATGATGGTACTCATACCTCTTGTGCCATGGAGCACTAGTTTCGATTTCCAATCTAAATAATGCGTTTTACGGATTATAAAAATGCATTGGTCAACTGCCAAGTGTCGTTAGTTTTGGCACCTCAACTATGAAATCAAAGTTAACTTATTATCATGCTTATTTTTCATGTATCTATAATACAAGATTTGTATAAGCTACTAAATCTGTGCACGCTTTGCTGGTCGTCAAACATTGTTAATTTTGCAAGATTTTAGAAGATCTGTTACATAGTTCCATAGATCATTTCCTACAGAGAAAACGTTACCTCTTTATGATATCAGTGCAGATTCATACAATAATTCAGCCTCAGTGTGGCTGTAAAGTACTTTTGACGTTATAACGTTTTATAAATTGATGAATACCAGCAACACTCATGAAAATAGTAACGTTCCGCGTAACGTTCCACCTGAGTTTTGTATTACATAAAATAATCAAAGTCAAAGTCAAAGTCAAAGTCGAAGTCATAAATGATTATGACGTTATCACGTAAATCTATCGTCCGTAAACCGACTTTACAGACAACCAATTTTTTTTACATCCAGAATATGTATACAATTTGAAGATTGTCTTGAATGTTACTGCGTAGACTTATTATTGTAACGGCAATTCTGGAAATGGTTTTTTTTTATCGCACTCAGACCTCCGCACTAGGATTCCCTGTATCGCGTGAGGCATGGACACACACAACCACAGCACACAAACGACTCGGGACAAACATGTACACTCATCGCATAAATGTTTTCCCCTGCCCGGATTCCAACCCAGGGTCCCGGAGACACAGAAGTCATGTCAATGGCACTAACCACTGCGCCACGGTGACCGTCAAATTGGTCAAATTGGTTGTAATTCAATGTTTTGCTTTGATGATTGCTATTACATTTGCTATCATATTATAATGTTCTCAAAACGTGCTGCAGCAGTTTTGTAAAATGCCACATTGCCAGACGCAGCCGTTGTAAATTCTGTACAAGGTGTAATTTCTACCTATTTAAAAGTTTTTAAAGCAATTTGAAGTTAAATTGAGTTTGTGAAAACGTCAAATGTTTACAAGTTAAATTAACTTTCTTCAAATATTGTATCGACAGATATCTAAAGCAGTTTTCTCAGTAATGAAAAAGTTTTTTTTGCAATTTGTAAGAACAAAAATACTATACATATTATATTTACTAACGCAAAAAATTGTATGCTTTGACCTTGATCATGGTTATCAAAACATTTTGTATAATATAAATAATAAATAGGGGAATGACATTCCTTCAAGAAACATTTTTGGGATTCTATAAATATACATACCTACCTATCCTTGCGAATAGGGTATCTTAAAGTAGCCCATCAATAAACACGCTAGGTCAGGTTTATCTTTAGTCTGAAATTTAGGCATAAATACCTGACACTTTTTAATTTTAAAAAAGTTACATTTATTTTTGTTTATTTACCACTAATTTCTAAGCTCTATCATCTGTTGTGTTGTTCCTTTTTTAACTTAAGGCCTTACAAGAGCTGGACAGGCTTAACATGTATATGATTGGACAACTGTAAAAAGGCGGACATGTAAAAGGCACACATTAGGCAACCCGACTTGTGAAATCACTTCGCTGGCTATAGATTATTACGGGCCTTTTTTGAAGGAACGCGTAGAGGAAGTTAAACTAATATCAATATCTTCTTTTTAATATAATTTTGTTAAACACCATTTATTAATTTATCAGGTATTGTGATAACAAACGTTTCTGATACAAAGAGTAATTGCTCCAAATATCCTAAAGCCATTTGAAGCATCGGAATAAAAATTCCGATTTAGGTACTTAAGAGAACTCATTGCAAGGTTTGTTTTATAAAACCGGCTAAATCTCAGTCTGAGATGCACATCGTGTACGTAAAATCTTTTTAATTTATCTACAGAATAATGTGGTGTGACTACACGTAGACTCACGGGTTGTTTCGTTACTCTTCAATTTACTTATTCTATAAACATTACCACCGAATGTGGTTGAAACTATAGTCGGAACCCTCTGACATATTACGTGAGTAACTCCCGTGTTTTATACATTCATAATGTGTCAAAACCACGTCAGATTTAATAACAAAATTCTATAAACATTGTTTATAGTTAAATTTACTTTTTCTAGATCATTGGCGATTACCCTATAGATTACGACTTTTTATTGACTTCTAAAAAGGAGGAGGTCCTCAATTCGATTGTTTTTTTTATGTTTATTACCTCAGAACTTTCAACCGATTTTGATGATTTTTTTCCGAGTACTTTCGGTGTGGTCCTACTTAAATTTCTTTGAATTCGGTCTAGTAGTTTTTGAGTTACACTCCAATAACTAAAAATTGTTACGCCTATCTGGATTACTTCCATATTGAGAGTGAAGAAATGGATGAACATACGCAATGATTATTGGCCCTGTGAGTAGCAAAGGTTGGTAACCTGAAAGTTGGTAACTGCAAAGAGTGAAAAAAATGTTTACAGAATGTATATTGTATGTATGTGAACCGACTTCAACACTAAAAAGTGGGAAATAACTCGTCGAAGTCGTATAATATCTTGTCTAAGTTAAAAATAAATAAAATCAAAGTTATATATAAAAATATTTTTTAATATTAAATAATGTTTTTATTAATAATTCTGTTTACGGACGACTTATCACACGGGCCTTTTCAGTCTACGTTAGGAACCAGGAGTTTCCTGTTTTTTTCATCTGTCTTTTACGAAATAAAAGCATTTTGTTCGGGGTTTGTTAGTTTTCTAATTGAGGTAAAAAAAGGATTGTTAAAAAACAGACAGACATTCAAAGACATAAATACAGTCAGACGAACACTCAAGTGATTATATTAAGGTTTTTTTTCTTTTTGAAGTATGGAACACAAAAAAAAATATCATGAAGAATGTGTATGACCATATATGACATATGTAATAACTATATGTGACCATACTTTATCACTAGCATAGAACTTACCCTACTCTCGCCCCCTAAGTGGAATTCCTTAGTTCGCCCATTTGAACTAAAATTCGCTTTAGATGTTTCAGCCAGTAAATTAACTAGACGTTGTACACAGTGTGCAAACAAACAAACAAGAAATTATTTTCTTTTTATATTCTTGTTTCAATATTATTTATATTTCTAGTAACATAATCTCATTAGCACAGTGAAGCAGTTTGTTATGGGCTGCGTTCAGAAGCGTCATGGGTCAAATATTAATCGACCAATATTTGATCGATGTCACACGAACGGTTACTGCTATATCACTTTTGACTTCAACACTCAAAAGTGTGTTCAAGTCGGTTCTATTTTTTTGTAAATTATTCTTCCAAAACATATTTTATTATTTTACAAAATCCACAGCTCTTAATTAACAGAGTTTGATGTATGTTATTGTTACCTGCAGCCAAAAACGGATTCCATTTTATAGGTATAACATTAATGTAAGACAGTCTGTGCCGCTATATAGGCACGTCAGATATAACTGGATTTATAAATGTGATATTGCTGGCTCATCGTGGTGTGAGAAAGTCTGTGAGTGTTCGTGTGTGTGTGTGTGTATATATATATGGGAATATTATGGTGTATGCGTGTGTTTCTGTGGGTGGGAGAAAATTAGAATATGATATTTAGAATCAGTATGAGAAAAACAATGTTTTGTATAAGATGTTTCGTGTTATTTTACCTTTGCCGGTTCATTTATTAGACTCAATCATTCTAATAGTAAACACAACGATAAAAAGGGATCGCAACATATCGTAATGCCTTTTGTGGTACACATACATATAAGCGGTGATGATCGTTTACCATCAGGTGATCCGTCTGCTTGTTTGCCACATATTACATAAAAAAGGATGCCCTATGGCAATATGAAACAACGATAAATTTAATGAAGACTCTTCGTGTTGAACGTTTCAATGAACAATTTGAATTTGAACAATATACCATCCACGTTAGGAAATGTTTACAGGCGGCATATGAATCAGCGCAGTACTTAAGTTCGGGATTTTATTTGGTCACGAAATTCTGCACTTAAGATAATACTAGTCTTCAAATTATTGTAAAAAAACGATAAAGCCTGGCTGCGTGAACTATTATAACGCATAATCTACTTATTTTGATTTTATTATATAGATTAATATTTTATTGTTTAATCTTTCTATAAAATGTTGCTTCATAGATAATGTGTAACTATTAGCGACGTTAGAGTCCTGAGACTTATACCACGGGTTCTAAACCTAGTTTAAGTTTCAGGTGCACCATTCAAGTGAAAAATGTCATGTATCTATGAACAATAAAGATTTTATTTATATTATTTTTTTATACTTCCCATCATTATGTACATAATTGTATATTCCATGTTAAAAGCATTAATTATCGATAAATAATATAATCAATATGCATTATTGTTTAATCTTAAGTATCATATTGTATTTTTCAATCACTTTTAGTATCCATAGTTTCAGTTTTGGTTCAATTATGTTTTTACTACTTATCTATTACTTATATGTAAAAATAGGTAAACACGGCTAGTTTTAATTTATATTCTAAGGGGAGGGCGCTGTAAGTTGAAACACAGGCAGTGACCCTAGTTCGTCGACAGATTCTATTTTAAATTATTTGCTTTATCTGCCGCAAATGACATCATTTTATTTATAATAACTAATTCTATTTTATTGTACTACGTTATTTGACAACCATCATTATTTGTATGCCAATATGGCTGATCACCAAGTGTACAAAGATAAGAGAGCTATAGGATGTGATCCGGCTACCACCCGGCGCCATGATGAGTCCAGGTCGCATGGTGTGAAAAATGTTACTGGCCACACTGTCGTGACTCACCAGGCACAGTGCGGACAGAATGTTACTGGTGACACAATAACTAGTCATCGTACACAGCTACGAAAACAAAAAATTAAACTAGGAACCTGGAATGTTCGGGGCATGCTTGAACCAGGTAAAAAAGAGGTTATAGAGAAAGAGCAAGCACACTACGACGTAAAAATATTGGGAATTACTGAGACTCACATGAGAGACTCAGGATACTTTACAACCTCGAATGGCCACACAATATATTTCTCGGGTCCAGACAACGAAAGTAAGAATGGTGTAGCTCTCTCTGTATCACCCGAAATTAATAAATCGGTTTTAGGATACAACCCAGTAAGTGATCGGATACTAACTGTGAGAATCAACACAAAACCATGTCGTGTCAATGTGGTAGTGGTTTACGCCCCAACGTCCACCTCAACAGAATCTGATATAGAAACATTCTATAACCAAGTTGATGATACTCTAAAAAGCCTGACGAAAAGAGATATCACGGTTCTACTAGGAGACCTTAATGCAAAGATAGGAGACACATCAACTGATGACCACCTAAGGGAAGTAGTTGGCAAGTATGGGCTCGGTATCAGGAATGACAGGGGAGAGAGATGGCTTCAGTTCTGCGCAGAAAACTCACTCACGATTTTGAACACCTGTTTCAAGAACCACCCGAGGATACTGTACACGTGGATAATGCCTGGTGACCGAGCGCGTAATCAAATAGACTACATCACTGTCAGTAAAAGATGGAGATCGTGTATAAGCAGCACTCAGACTTATCCTGGAGCTGATTGTGGAAGTGACCATAAACTCTTGGTTGCAGAGATGCGTCTTAGACTTAAAAGATGCCAACGATCAGTCCAATCTGGACATAGAAGACCCGAAAGTGGAAAACTAGAAGTCTTCAGTGAATGCTTCACGACCAAATCAGCCAACTTTGCTTTTGATTGCCTAGACGACGTTGACGACAGCTGGAATAGAGTGAAAAATCTTATACTCTCATCACGCAAGGAGACCCAAAAAAAGACCGTCGATGCTCCTAGAAAAGTATGGATAACGGAAGAAACGTGGGAGGCGATCAGAGAACGAAAGGAACTGCTCAAAGGCAACGTAGACACCGATCATTCAGGTTACCGTGAAACTTCAGCAAAGGTTCAACGCTTGTGTCGCAGGGATTATAACGATTATCTGAACTCAATCTGTCAGGAAATAGAAGATAATGCGCAAAAATTCCAAACGAGGGACCTATTTCTGAAAATCAAGAGCATCACACGGGAATTCAAGCCAAAAACTTGGGCAATGGAAAGTGCTGAGGGAAGACTGTTGACCGAGATAGATCAAGTTACAGAAAGGTGGAGGTCATACTGTGAAAACTTATACGCCGACCCAGCTAAAGGAGCAAGCACGATGACAGTAGATGAGCGTTATTGGGAACCCGAAATCCTCGAATCTGAAATCCGAAGTGCAATGCACAAACTCAAAACTAATAAATCAGCCGGAAAAGACCGAATTTTTGCTGAAGAGCTTAAACATCTAGGGGATCAAGGGGTAAAAATAATGCTTGATCTATGCAATCAAGTCTGGAAAACGGGTAATTGGATCACTGACTGGAAAGAGTCCCTTTTAGTTCCATTACACAAAAAAGGCTCAACGAGAACGTGTGGGAACTACCGAACTATTGCACTTATATCTCATGCCAGTAAGATCATGCTTTACGTAATCAACGGCCGCCTCCAATCGTACCTTCAGTGGCAGATACCCAGTGAACAGGCGGGTTTCGTAAAAGGTCGAGGCACAAGAGAACAGATCGTGAATGTGAGGCAAATAATTGAGAAAAGCCGAGAGTTCAATACACCTATTCTAATGTGCTTCATTGATTACTCAAAGGCGTTTGATTGCGTTAGATGGGATTGTCTGTGGACGATTTTACTCGAGATGGGTGTACCGCAACACCTCGTGTCGCTTATCGCCAACCTCTACCAAGACGGCGTGTCCATGGTCAGGGTAAACGATATTATTTCAAGCCCTTTCAAGCCTGCAAAGGGAGTACGACAGGGATGCATTCTCTCCCCTATTCTTTTTAATGTATATGGTGAATACATAATGAGAAAAGCCTTGGAAGAATGGGAAGGGGGTGTCTCAGTCGGTGGGATGAAAATTAGCAATCTGAGATATGCCGATGACACTACACTTTTTGCATCTTCGGAGAAGGAGCTTGCTGATTTGTTTCGAAGAGTGGTGTGCGAGAGTGAACTGGTTGGACTCACCATAAATAAGTCGAAGACTAAAGTCATGGTGATTGACAGAACCGATCAGCTTTCTAGAACGGGAGAACTCTCGGACCTAGAATTTGTCAGCGAGTTTGTCTACCTCGGATCGCTACTTACTGACCAGGGAGGCAGTGAACGGGAAGTCAAGAGAAGGACTCAAATGGCTAAAGCTGCAATGAGCAAGCTGATACGCATTTGGCAGTCCAGAAAGGTCGCCAATATCACCAAGATGCGATTAGTCCGGACATTGGTCTTCTCGATATTCCTGTATGGTTCAGAGTCATGGACGGTTCGGGCAAAAGAACGAAAAAAGATAGAAGCTTTCGAGATGTGGTGTTGGCGAAGGATGCTCCGCATACCGTGGACCGCCATGAGGACTAATAAATCTATCCTTGGACAACTACGAATAACCACTAGACTTTCCACAATCTGCTACCAGAGGATCCTGCGCTATTTTGGTCACATTGCCCGTAGTAAGCCAGATAATTTAGACAAACTGGTAGTGGTGGGGAAAGTTGAAGGAAAAAGACTTCGCGGACGATCACCTACCCGTTGGTCAGACCAAGTGACTACCCTCACTGGTCTCACTGTCACAACCGCCTTAAGAGAAGCCGAAAACCGAACGGGTTGGAAAAATATCGTACAAAAAGCTATGAAGGCCTTTCAGGGACACGACCTTCAGTAATGAAGTTAACGACTAAGAAGAATGGCTGATCACAGCTTGCACTGATTATATTATTTTGACAGCTATATTATTTATAAACTTGTGTATCACAAATTAAATATTTTGAATTTGAATTTGATACCCAAAATTGAATATGTGCAAAACTCTAGCCATTTAAGATGATGTAAGTGCGCAATTTTTCCTGAATAAACTTTTATTTATTTATAATTACTTGAAGAATGCCCTTTGGTGGCGCGGTAAAGCAATAATTTAAGTGGACTGTATTTGCGGTGAAATTGCGGAGTGTAATTATTAATGCTATTGGTACTTCCGTAAGGGAGTTCGGGCTGCAGCAGAAAATATTTTTAATTAGTTAATTACCTTTTACAACTGCTCACTCATTATATTTTAAAACTAGTATTGTGTTTTACAATGCATGAGGTGTTAGCCTATAATTGGTTATGCATTAAGCCATTGTATTATAGTGTAAGGTAAACATTGTATGTATAAATGTTGTAACTGTTGGTTGACCTTAAATAAATAAAATAAAAAAAAATAAAAAAATAAGATGAAAGAATACAGCCCGATATGGAAGGGAAATGCACAGCTGATCCAATCTTCTTTGGTGTGCCGGCCTACGAAGTTTCGGCAATGGGTTGGCCATAATTTTGTGGCTCACTCGAACTAACTAAAATTCTTCAAAACGAAATAGCTCGTATTCACGCTAAAATTCAAATTCGTATAACTCAATTTAAAACTAACCGCAATTTTAACAAATACATCTAATTTTACTGATGTTATGGATAAGTGTCATACTGATTTCGACTTTATCGTAACCATATAAACTTATCTTACATATCATATTTTTTAGAATTTTAATTTAGTTTAGTTGAATAAGAGAATCTCTACCAATGGCGGTGATAGGCACAGCACATGAGTATTCACTTCAATATTTCACAAGTCCTTCGGTTTACGGAAACAGGCTTTTATCAAAACTGAAAACTTTATTATTAAAGGTTTTCACGAAGCTTTAATAATAAAGTTTTCAACCTTTTCAGCGGCGTATCAATAATACAGTGCAACAGTGGATCGAAACACGGTTCCCACTATTATATGATATTGAGAATACACACGGTAAAAAGTTACGACAACTTCTTGTCTACAGGCAAAACAACTGATTTTGTAGAATTATTTTATTTTAAATGTACTCTTAGTGATTCTAAGAAGTTTATTGACGACTTGACGAACATCAGGTTAACACATGCGTATTGTGAGTACTGTCTAAAAAGACTCTTTTTATAATAAGTCAGATAAATACTCACTGTTTTTCTCTAAATTGTTGTGTGTGTGTGTGTGTGTGTAGCCGATTTGAAAGTAAATCCTTTCAATTAAAAAAGTCCATTTTTAAATGTGTTAGAGTTTGAATGTTAATTGCTCAATTACGCCATAACGGCTAAACAGAACCGAATGAAAATTTGCAAAGAGATAGATTATAGTCCGGTATAGCACATAAGCTACTTTTTATCCGAATAAATATATAGTAGGAAAATCCCGTTAGATATCTATCTATCTAACGTGAAAATCGTAGTCCACGCGGATGAAATCGTGGGATGCAGCAAGGCGTTTCATAAAACATAACATTCTGAGGTAACATTATAAAAATTATGATCTCTATTTTATAAAGTACTTTTTAACTCGGTAACGAGTAACTAATTCAAATATTTTTTATGGTTTATTTTGAGCGCTTGCCATATCAGTGCAACCCTTTTCAAACAACTTTTAAAGTTATTTGGTTGATCACATTAAACGATAATGCCAACCATTGCTTTACATACCAGGTATTAAAAAAAAATAGTACAAATTAATGTTGGTGTTGCATAAAGTATTTAACTGTGGTATTTATCTAATCTCATACTGGAATACAAAGACTAAAAAATTAAAAACAGAACTTGAGTGATAGGTTTTATAGACAAGCCATCGAAATAAATTTCAAATAAATCATTATGATATAGGTTTTCTATGGACGACTGTATTATAATGTAGATTTCTTGAACATTAAGATACAACTTCAGTTGGACCAAGGAGGTTGCAATGTAGTTTTTCTACATGTAATCAGTAAACACGCATCTGCGATCAGCAAATGGATTATGACGCTAAACGTTTACAAGTTATGTATCATCATCATCATCATTGTTATCATTGGTAAGTTTACCTAAATATAATTATATATTTTATGAGATAAAATAAAGTAGTGTATGAAACTGCACATAATTTGATCTTAAAACACGAGTATAAGTTAAAAAAAGGAGCCTTAAGCGAGTTTTTTTATAGCATTACTATTATAGCTATACTATTATTACTATTATGCTATACTATTATAGCATTTTAAGAACCCTTATTAGAAAACAGTTTCATAAACTACTATTTACTTAGGTAGACTGGCCGGTTGGCGCAGTTGGTGGCACTCTGCCTGCAGAGCCGCTGGTCCCGGGTTCGATTCCCGGACAGGTCAAACATTTGTGTGTATGAACATTTCTGTTTGACCTGTGTCTGGGTGTGTATATGTATATAAGTATATATATCAGTCATTAGGTTACCATTGTACAGGCTGTGCCTAGTTTGGGACCTGAAAACTTTGTGTGAATATTGATAAATAAATAAAAAAATATTATTTAATTGACTTGTTATTATTTTATTAATTAATATATTGTATCTATTTAATTGATTTGTGTAGGCATAACAGTCGCCCAGTTCACCTGCACAAAGTTATTTCTATATTACAAACACATACTTAGTATACAATAAAACAAAAATATAGTAATCTATGTATCTATCTAACTCTTAGTGATATAAATAAACTTTGCATTCTAATTTTTCCGTCTGTGAGTATCTTGCGAATAAGTTGCCAACAGCGGGCGATATTACTTCCCTATCAAGGACGGATGCGGTCTGAGGCTTTGCAAATTGCTTGTATTTTACAAATAACCTATGGAATATTATTTTCTGCATGTAATAAATTTCACTTGGTATCAATAGTTTCCATTCATTATATATAATAATACTAGCAACGGCCCGCGGTTTTACCCGCGTAATGATGATGAAAAGTAGCATGTGTGTTAATCCGGGACCTGAAGTATCTACATACCAAATTTTATCCAAATCGCCGTTCTGGCGTGATTGAGGAACAAACATCCATCCATACAAACTTGCAGATTTATAGTATTAGTGGGATACATAGAATTAACTATACGTGACGACGTTATTTATTTTTTTAAATAATAAAACTTTTCGTCTTTATAATAGTTTCTTCTCGTTTTAATAACCGAACCCAATAATTATTTTATCAAAACGTTATTATCAAATAAAATTACCAACAAACGAAAATGCTCCTTATTCGTGACACATTTTAGTTTAAATTTCAACGGCGGTCTACTCTCCCTCTGAGTCCTGCGAATTCGATGATATCACGTCCTTTCGTCCTGACGTTCTGACGATCAGACGCGAGCTTAACAGTTTTTACCTTAAAAAATGCACAATGCCGCTAAAGAAGTTATCACTCCAAAAACTGTCCTTACAGTGAGAACAAAGATAAAGTGACTTCTTAATCAATCTCATTTCGTTCTTTCTCTCTACATGACCGAACCATCTTACCATACTTTTTTTATAACTCTTTTTATGGCTCTCAATTTTTATCAATTCATCAATTAATCAAGTCTGCACACCTTATTGAAATGGAACTTTCTCAACGAGAGTCTTAGTAAGCAATACCTACAGCTGTGGAAACAGTATTGGAATACTTTCATCCATTCTTGAGTTACAATGAAATAACATACATACAGAAATTATATAAACGTGAGTTTTGCTAGGTTGTTATGCAGTGACTTCCTCCATGGCTTAAAATAACCCAGGAAAATTTTCATAACACCCTCTGGGTCCGAACATAATGTAAACTCCGAAAGCTTACCCTATTTCTCTGAAAATAGACGTCAAGTTTTGTGTACTCGAGTGCTTAGGTAATTCCCTGGAGATTTTGAACTTTGCGGCTGGCAACACGCAACGTTCCTTTATACGCAAACATACCGAAGTTTGCAGCGCTCCGTAGGACGCAAGTTTTGTTATGTTTTGTGAATAAAGCAAGAGAACGGCCACGCTTATCTTAAAGTTGAAAATATTTGTGGGTAAATGCACATAAATTGTATTCATAACTGTGATGTAGTTTTGCAGCATTATTCAGTGTTGATAAAATAAGCTATTGTGTTGGTATAATGTTAAACATAAGCAATACTAGGTACTTTGCAAGTAGGAACCGACTTAGGCCGTCTTGCACCAACCAAGAGATCGGAGAATTTCGGATCATCACAATTTTTGCCTGCAAATTTGTGTTTTAATCCTAGATTCAGGCAAAAGTCTGAAGAATCTTTTAGATACAATTGCACCAACCAAATTGTGTTGGTGCAAAAGATTCTAAGGCTTCGTACATATATATATATATATATTGTTTGTTTTTGTTTGTTTCCAGAACCTTCTAGTGTTATCTGATACTTAAAACTCGAGTATGCGAGTAAGCGGTTCTTGGTATTCTTTTTTGAACGGATACCGAGTACTATTGTTGTCTATCAGTAAAAGTCTCTAAATATTTTAACAATTAGTATAAATTTAAATTTTCTTGCTCCATCTCCACAAGAGTGGATTACAAAGTTAATATTCAGCAAGCTAACACGGTTTAGTACAATCTGTGTCCCATTAACTCGGCGGCCATGATGGCCATTTTGGCGCCAAAACGAATGCCGCAAGCAATTTCCCGCGCAAACTGCATAATTTGGGGGTAGATTGGCGTGTCGGCGGAATCTACTATGAAACTCTTATTTTTGTGACAATTTACGGGGAATTTGGTAAAATAGATTTATTTAACATACAATTTACTTTTTGTACCATTCTCAAAATCAAACGGTATCTGTTTGAGTTTCTTCTTAACTATCATCGGAACTCTATACTCAGTTCTACAGTCTCTTGAAGCTGTAATAAAAGACCGTTTATGCCGGAATAAACGTATACTTCGACACTCTCAAGGGAATCAAAATTTATAGGTTATTTCCTGTTGACCTAGAACTATGAAACTTGGCAAGTAATACCACCTTATACTACAAGTATAGGAAAAAGCCTAAAAACTATACATTTTAGAATTAAATAATAAAAAACAGGGTCTTGTTAAATGTTGAATTCAGTTTACCTTCTCATATGTATAAAAGGGCTTCAATAGCACAAGCTTAAACAGATTTTTAATTATTTTTAGATTGCTTTGCGCGCGAATTCCACAAGTTATGTCACACTTTTGAGTGTTGAAGTCGGTTTCAATTTTAGTAACATTTATTTTCTTCGCGCTTTTGAGTGACGTTTGCTATTCCACGGGATCAATTGTCATTCGCTCTCAATATGGAAGTGGGGCCTAAGTCTTCTATTGAACATGGCAATATGATCGGCTCACAATTGGTGAATTTGACAGCTTTGGTAGTCCGCTATTTTTACTTCGTCCATATTGAATCAATCTTGATTCAATTCTGGTTTTAGTGACTGAGTAGGTGATTTTTCGTAGTCTGTTAACATCCAACTTGTCAATTTCGTTCAGAATACAGAATATATTTATTGCATACTAGCTGCGCCCCGCGGTTTCACCCGCGTGCACTACGTTTTTCCCGCTGACTCAGTTATCCCACGGGAACCATACTTCTTCCAGGACAAAAAGTAGCCTATGTCCTTCTCCAAAGTCCCATGTATCTTTATACCAAATTTTATCTAAATCGGTCAAGCCGTTTTCATGTTATGTCGTGACAACGGAAAACGGGTTTCATTTTTATATATATAGATAACTGTGTACATAAGATGGTCAAGGTTACAATGTAAGTTTCAACAGTTTGCCCATTTCGGACGTACAATTTTTGTAGTTTACTTTTCACATACATAATATAAATATCACATAATAATGGAATGTTTACATCTATTTCTAATAACAACTTAAAGGCAACTGACAACTTAATTACTTTACATCAAAATATTCTGCAAAATTATAAAATGCTTTGGATGCAAGCCAGCTCTTGATTTTATATGTAAATTGATTATTTTTTAATAACTTCAGTTCTAGGGGTAAATGATTATAAACTTTAATTGCCATGTAATAAGTTCAAAGTGTTCAAAACCGATATATGCCAAACATAGGTTCAACATAGATTCAGGCCGCTAGGAACTTAGCAGACTACGCAGTTTTGACGTTGTCTTATTGGCATCGAGTCGGCCTCGTACTAGACTGAATATGAACATGATTTTAGCAGACTTGACATCCTGTATATAAAACTTGACATCCTGTATATATAACTTGACACCCTGTATATAAAACTTGACTTCCTGTATATAAAACTTGACAACCTGTATATAAAACTACTGCTCTTCAGTATTGTCACGTTCGGCAAGTGTCTTCTACACGGTCGTGTAGGGGTAACCCCGAGGGGCTTCTCTAGTACCTACCACAATACATTTTAAAAGTCCTCATATCAAAATGATATATTTCTTGCTAGCAGACGTTACAAACATTTTAACTTGTACCCTAGTTTCTATTTATGAGCTCGTCGATGTCAGAAGCAGGGCTGACTGCACCCGACTTACCTCTGGAATTCTAACAGCCTTTGTTATGTAAGTAGCAACCCTAGCTGCGTAGGCTTTTGTTCCTTTGCTCTCTCTCTCTCTCTCTCTCAATATAGATAGCTAAAATTCATTAAAATATAAAAGTTTTTATTTTGCATTTTAAAATCCATATTCGTATAACTGTAATTATGCAACAATTTTATTGGGATTCGGATAGTTTCAGCCGGCACCAAATTAAATGTATGTAAAAGTAACTGAATTTTATTTTAAAAGATAAGTGTAATACCAATTTGAACTTTACATTATTCAAGATAAACAATAATAACAACAGTGTATTCAGGCATCACTCCTTGAGAGCCAGTAAGCATTCTAGTCTAGCGTGATGACATCTTCGACCACATCGTCACTGACTATCAAGTGAGATAGTAGTCAAACGCTAGATCTATACAATATAAAAAAGTAGATTATGGTGTTTGGTTGGTGTAAGATTATGGTGATTGCGATGAAATTTGGTAGCGAGATAGGTTCGACCCTAGAATAACACATAGACTACTTTTACTCTAGTAAAAGTAGAGTTCCCGTGGGATAATTGAGGTAGCGGTAAAACTGTAATCCACGCTGGTAAAACCGCTGGCACTGCTTGTGATAAATACTTTAACATTGTTTTTTTAAAGCTTGTCCATCAATGAGGGCAATCAGATAACTAAGTACACAGACATTTTATTCAAATGGTCTCACACAACAGTTTTCTACGTCATCACAATTTAGAAAACGACATATAAATATTCCTTCTGAATTATTAAAATGTCCCAAAAAATATTCTCCTACAATTCTGATATCATCTAAAAATGCAAAATGTTCCAAATATTGTAGCGTTCAATGCTGAAGGGGCAATAGACCTCATACGTGCGCCATAGACTCAATATCAATTGGAGCAAAGGCGTCACAGAGTAGAAATCTGACAGTACATCATGTCAGCAATGATTTTCCGAATGGGCTACCAAGTTTTGTTTTAATTAAAGAATAAACTGTTACTCGTGCATGATGTTCAACGTATAGAAGCGAATATTAAAAATGAACGGTATTTATTCCAATGATGTTTTAGTAAAGATGACGTATATACTGCGCGGTGCTCAGATTTTATTCCTTTACGACATAAACATGCTTACTACGACAGATAATACGGTACAAATAATATAGAAAAGGATAGCTATATGTATAGACTTGCGCTTGAAATACGCGTCATAATGAAAATTACTACAATTGACTTAATTTTGCCGCCTCAGTTTCCGCGCGCTTGTGCGACATCTACCTCATATAAACATATAATATCATTGATTTATTCTATTATATTTTTTTACATATTCATTATTATGTACATGTCCACTGCTACTTCAATTTGCTAATCCGCTTGACTGTGTTGGCTAGTTGGCTAGCATCCTTCTACGGATCTCCTCATTTCTGATATGGCCGCGTAGGGAAACCCCGAGCATAGCCCTCCGTCTAGCTCGTTGTCTGACTTTGAGCCTGCTCACACGGCCTATGGGCCGTGGCCGTCTGACTATGGTCAGAGAGTCACGTCTCAATTGCATTTTTCTGCCAGTTGCAACTAACCTAGCCAAATTTCGGACCAAACTCAAGTGGCTTCCCATTCGTCGACGCCGGGATACTCACATCCTTATTACACTGCTGCTCTACAATATACTTTTCAACCCGTTTACCCCAAAATATCTCAAAGAACGTTTCACTTTTCTTATCGCTACTGATAGTTCACAAAGGCCATCGAAGAACCTGCTACTGAGAACTTCTTTGCATGCCACTACTTTCTACCATAAATCGTTTACTGTGTAAGCAGTTATGCTGTGGAACGCTTTGCCAACAGAAATAAAAAACGTGCAATCGTTACCCACTGCCTATCTATAATATACACTGTGAACACTTTTACGAGAAGACCGCGATTAGGCAAATTTGAGCCAAGAGTGAGGAAAATGTGAGTATGGGGCAAATGTGACTATGGCAGATAAAGCAACGACAGCAAAGAGGATTGCCTTGAAATTGATAAAGATCTAGACCCGACACTTTATTAAATAAAGAGGAATTTTGTTACGTTTCTTCACTCGGGTATGTGTTCAAGCCTTTAGTAAAGGTTACTTTATGGGGGATCCAAAACATCGAGGTCAGCATTTTTTTTTACTTCTCTGGCTATCTGTCATCCCCCTTACGTGTCAAACGTCATCAAACACGTAATGTGTTCTAATATGTATCTTTACGTTTGAATCATATTTCTAGATCTTTAATAGTACTACAATCATAGTTTGGGCCATATCGACATTTTTTGTGAAAATTCTCGTTAATATTTATATGATGTATCATTTGGGTTTACTCACTTTCGGGCATGTCCGATGCCCATCCACAGGTGAGTTTACGCCAGATCGCGGCGACCACTGCATGTCTAGCATTGGACGTCCTATGGCGGCGTTGATGATGATGATGATGATGATGATGATGATAATTGTATATAAACTATAATTACTCACATTAGCTTTGATATTGGATTAAACAGTAATTGCCATAATGCACCCGTCAACCGACCCGTATTACAAGGCAATATGACCCAAAAAACATCACCCATAAAGCCGGGAAAAAGACAGCCTTTTTTTGGCAAGCTCTCCATTTTTCAACCACCGCGTATTATACGGGATTTTGTTTCACTGTGAATATGATATATGAAATACTTATTTCAGGTTTTCAGGGTATATTACACCTGAGTGTACTGGCGACACACCATTCATCACAAAGTTGGTAGGTATTACACGTAGAGAAGACAATAGAAAGTTCACTCAACAGACGTATATTTTAATAAAGAAAGAAAAGAAAGAAAGAAACCACATTTATTCAAAACACAACACACATTACACAAGAGATACATACAAAAACAATATAGAACAGAATAATAATGATGTTGTGGGTGTGGTGAATATTATTAATACATAACTAATAGTGTACTAGGTGCTTTTACGTTACGATAAAGTATATTTATTATATACTAGCGGCCCGCTCCGACTTCGCACGGGTATATAATATATAGCCTATGTCATTAATGGATGTTATTATACATATAAACATTCCTCTTCAATCACTCTATCTATTAAAAAAATCTCATAAAAATCCGTTGCGTAGTTTAAGAGATTTAAGCATACATAGCGATATAGGGACAGAGAAAGCGACTTTGTTTTATACTATGTAGTGATATGCTTTGACGGTCGCCGTGGCAGTGGGTTCGAATCCCGGCAGAGGCAAACGTTTGTGTGAAGAGTATAAATGCTCTTCTCAGGTTTTTCGGACTTCAAAAAAATAGGAGGTTCTATTTTTCTTCTAGGTGAGAAATGTATGTTTACCGATTTCTCACCCAACTGTTGCCGATTTTGAAATATTTTTTGTTTGAAAGAGTACGCTTCCGGGGTGGTCCTATTAAAATTGTATCAAAATCTGTTTAGTAAGATTAATGATATCGAGAAATATTTTCATATAATACAGGTGGATTATATGACCACAAGTTGGTGGTCCCAATTTTTGGCAAAAAATAACTTGTGTATGTTTGTTTCCTGTTCCCATTCCCACTAACGCCTTAAACTTCCGGTGAAGGTAACCTTTATCAAATTCCCAGCATGGTGGTAGAGTACTGTCTAGTACTCGCCTGACTAGCTACCACGCTCAAATTTGAAAAAGTGTCACCATACACATAGCGTGTTCAGGCAGCAGTCTTTGAGAGCCGGTAAGCATTCTAGGTCTAGCGTGATAACAACTTCGATTACACCGTCACTGACCATCAAATGAGTGATGACCTGAAATGAGTGTTCAGTGATCAAATATTATATCTATACAGTATTACTTACTTCTTTCTTAAAACAGGACATTTTTTTTTTTCTACCATGCCATTCTACTTTTATGTTTAACATCAGTGAATCAAAACTCCGTAGAAACTTCTAGTAGCTATAATTTCCACCAGTTCACTAGGAGACTGACTGTGACTATGACTAGACCCATGACATGATTAAGTTACTTGACTTTTCTGTGACTAGGACTTATGATTGACTTGTTTTATATAAAAAAAATACCAAAAAAATGTTTACCATGAAATGGAACCGATTTTAACACCCAAAATTATGAAATAACTTGCACTAACTCCCAGATGAAGAACTGCAAATAAGTTCGAAACTGGTCGGAGAGTAATTTTCCAGTGTTTACCACGTGAGTCCTAGTCGGTTTGTTACATTACAATTATGGAATAACTTGTTGAAGTTGGTACCATATTAGTTCAAAGAAAGTAACTATTATCAAAATATTGTGCTCATGGTACCGACTTTGACAAGTTATTTGACACTTTTGAGTGATGAAGTCCGTCCCACTTTTGGTAACAATTTTTTTTCATCCTTTTCAGTGTCATTGTGTATGTTCACCGATTTCTTCACCCGTAATTAGGAAGTAGTCTAGGTAGACGTAACACTTTTCAGTTATAGGAGTGTAACTGAAAAACGGCTTGTCCAATTTTGATGAAATTTAAATAAGACCACCTCGGAGATACACTCTATCAAACAAAAAAGAATCTTGAGAATCGGTTCAAAAATGGAGAAGAAATCGGTGAACATAAAGAAACATATAGTCGAACATATTAATATAACTCATCCATTTTTGAAGTCGGTTAATAATAACTTGATGTATCATAATACTTGACACTGGCTAAATGCACATGTCGTGCGGAACCAAATTAAAAATATTATTAAAGTCCTAATGGACACTAGCATTTTAGTACCTATCAGACGAAGCAGCGCGGCATTCTTCAAGATAGGTATCAGAAGATAAGAGATCAGAAGCTAAATATATCATCCATAAAAATGAAGTAGGAACCGTGCAAAATTTATTATTTTTCACATAAAATTACAATAGCAATTGACTTTATAGTAATTGATCTGTAATGGCTATGATACTTAATACCGCAAAATAAATATTGGCAAAGCTTTCTTCGATGCGATAAAAATAGTTCGAACCAAATTACACACTTGGGGATGATGAACGAGCGTGTCAATATAGTAGCATTAGTTTATGAAACTGTATTATAATGAGTGTTTTAAGACCAAATTATGTGCAGTTTCATACACTACTTATTCTAATCACATAATTTTATTTTTTTTAAATTACGTAAAATCACAGCATAGGTATGTTTGCATTGATTTTAAACGTTTAGCGCCAAAAATCAATTTGCTGGTCGCACATGCGTGTTCAGCGGTGTCCACAGAGTATATGTGGAAAAACTGCATTGCAACCTCCTTGGTCCAGCTGAAGTTGTACCAAAGAGGTATCTTAATGGTAAAAAGTTAACATTTTGATACGGTTGATACGATCATAGAAGAGCTGCATTGAAATGTTAACTTTTTAAATTTATGTCGATATATTGCGTATAAAGACTGTCATTCAAGTTCTGTTTTTGATTTTTTAATCTTTATATTTCAGTATGAGTTTGGATAAAAATAGTTATAAAAGAGGCGGTAATGACAGCAAGTTTTATGTCAAGGGAGCACCTTAGGTTTGAACACTATCGCGAGTTTAGTTCAACATTATTATTTTTTAATAAAGAACTTATTATTATTATTATTATTTAACAGTGCACACGGCCAGTGCCGGATTAAGTCAGCGCGGGGCCTGGGAGCAAATTTTATGAAAGGACCATGCTTTTTCCTTAATTTATTTTCGGTAAATTTATTAACAATATGGTTCATACCTCTGATGATGATGAATGTTGAGAAAGCCACTTCTCTTCTTAACCACTTCAATTGGTGTTCATAAGAGATTAGTGATCAAGGTAATTTAAGGGTTAAGGAAACAATATTGTAAATACTTATATTTAATAAAAGCTTGTACCGACTTCAACAAGGTTATTTCACACTTAAGTGTTGAAGTCGGTTCCATTTTTTGGTTATTTTTTTGTATATATCGGTTACACTTGTTCTAAGTGTAGTATCTGCACTTGTCTTTTTATCTCTTTTAAGGCTTGGACTATTTCCTAAATCGACAATTTTGGAGCCTAAGAAGCGATGATTGCTCAGCGGGAGGAGCGTCGACTGTCAAACTGACGGACACTGGTTCGATCCCCAACAACGGCTTGAGCTTCCTGTGAAGGTAACGCCGTTATTAAATTCCCAGCATGATGGTAGGGTACTTTCGAGTACCACCCTCACGTTTTAAAAACTGTCATCATACACATAGTGTGTTCAGGAACAGTCCTTGAGAGCCAGTAAGCATTCTAGGTCTAGCGTGATAACATCTTCGACCACATCGTCACTGACCATCAAGAGAGATAGTGGTCAAACGCTAGATTCAAACAGTATAAAAAATATATAATGAGGCGACAATAAAATATACACATCTCACAGAACATAAATATTCATAAAGTAAATTATAGCGTCTCATATCAGAACACTCGCGTGTTAGCGGCGAGTAACGAACTAAACGTTATTAGAGCTTTGACGCTATAACGCAATTAGCTATAACTTGGAGCTTTTCTCCGCACTGGCGCTATTTGCTCTGTGTAAGCTCGTTTGAGGTAAACGTGTGACATTTTCTTTTGAAAGATATAACGAAGTCATGTCATTTACATAGAATATATTTACATAGAAGTAATATGTACTAGTTGTACGTAGTACATATTACTTCTATGTATATTTATGGCCTTTTTTCTAAGAAGTGCTAACATTGCACAGACTCGCGGATGTTTACAGACAGTTTTGAAGTCGGTTAATAAGTGTGAAATAACTTGCCGAAGTCGAGTATTCAGAGCACAATATTTTTAGATTAGTTCCTTTTGAACTATCATGTACACAAGTTACACACATGCACAACAAGGTATTTCACACTTCTGAGTGTTGAAGTCGGTTCCATTTTTTGGTATTTTTTTTGTAAACGTAGACTATAGATGACTTTTTAATTTATTGTGTTCTAGTGTAAAAAAGAAGAACACAACAACAGCGCGTTTGTCGTTAAATTTAGATAAAAAAACGTGGTCGCTTGTTCACACTGTTTCAAATACATTTGCTTTATATAGCATAAGTATCAGCTTATTTCGCTGAAAAGCAATTCTCCTCATCGGACGATCCATCTTCGCTTTGAGTCAATGTTGCCAGTCTCTCCAATCTTTCTTTTTCGGACACATTTTTTAATAAATATATTTCAACAAAAGTCTCAAACAACGATTTCTTTTGATGGAAACAAATGAGAAGGAAAACAACGCTCAATTTAGCAATGTCGTAGATTGAGTATTTTGTTTTTTTGTACTATTTTATGTTTTTATATCGCGAGTCTCTGGTAGAATAAGCTTAGTAAAAATAAATGGATTTTTTACTTCAATAACTCTGTGAAGCGATGATAGCTCAGCGGTGAGAGCGTTGCTTGTCAAACTGACGGATGCTGGTTCGTTCCCCAACAACAGATTGAGCTTCCGGTGAAGGTAACATCGTTATAAAATTCCCAGCATGGTGGTCGGGTACTGTCCAGTGCCCGTCAGGCTAGCTAACGTCCTCAAGTTTGAAAAACTGGCGAATTATTTTTACATCAGCTAAGTATTTGTGTTTTGTGAAAGCTCAAGATGGCCTGCTATTTATGGCTTGCTTTTTTTCCAGACTAATTTCCCAAACTGCTCCAACGATTTTCTTATAATTTAGTATGAGGGGTGTTTCGGGTGCGATAAATTGATCTAGCTAGGGTTGATCTTTAGGAAAAGTCGTTTAATCCGCGTGTTCAGGCAATGATAAACTGCTACAATATCATTAGAATGACTCTTCCTGACATCTATTGGCGAGTAGTAATACTACTTAAACAACAACTTAACTGTTTTACCGACACAGCAACACTAAAGCTACTTGCCAATAGATGGCGTTGACTATTGAAAAACAGAGCAAACCAGATATTTATAAATATATTTAGTGAGGACCACACTGGTCGGCTTGATTGTTACTAAACATATAGACAGAAAATGATCTGGAAAGACAGCAATCCGGTGCGCCATGTCCAAAACCTAGTTTCACATTAAAGCTCACGCACACTGTAAACCGTGTACTATATAGACTGTAAACTGTAATATATGCCGTGGTGGTACCGGCCTAGAATAGTACTCCCCCATCTCTTCCCGTGGGTGCCGTAAGTCTGCTAAGGGATCAGGTACTAGAAGGTGGGCAGCAGCGGCTTCTAAGCATAGGAAATCATGCTGCGCTCGCCAACCCGCCTGCCAAGCATGGTAAGTATTGGCAAATCCCCCCTATAGGTATGATGATGATGATGATAATTATATATAGTTGATTTTATTATTTACGATTTATATTTATATAAGGTTATAATATATATAATAAGTTATAGGATAATACAGAACCCTCTTTATTAGTGCGGCAGGTAGTAGTAGTGGTGTGACCCGACTCTAATTGCTATAATTAAGATAAAAGTAATAGGGTGGCCATTAAAAGGTCATAAAAACCGCCCTCAGTTAAGCCGCACCAGAATGTCACGCAGGGCGATATGCAGGTATGGCAGAGAATTAGGTTGAAGTAATCCTACTAATATTATAAATGTGAAAATTTGTGTGTATGTATGTACGTTTGTAACTTCTTCACGCTCAAACGGTTAACCCGATTTCGATGAAATTTGGTATATAGATACTTCAAGTCCCGGAATAGCACATAGGCTACTTTTGATCATCATCATCACCACGCGGGTAAAATCGCAGGGCGCAGCTAGTAATATTATAAATGCGAAAACTTGTGTGTATGTTTGTCACTTCTTCATGCTCAAACGGCTACACTGATTTCGATGAAATTTTGTATGGAGATAGTTTAAGCCCTGAATTAACACATAGGCTACTTTTATCCCGAAAAAAGTATAGTTCCCGTGGGATAATTGAGATAGCGAAGAAATCGTAATCCACGCGGGTGAAACCGCAGGGCGCTGCTAGTAATACAATTAATATAATAAAAAAAAAGAAACAAAGCTTCTCTGCACCACTTTTGTTTTATTTTTAACCGACTTCAAAAAAAGAAGGTTACTCAATTCGACCGCATTTTTATTTTTATTATCATCCGTCACGCAATGAATATACAAGATTTATATAAAATCATCATTAATTATACAAATATTTTTTCACACTGTAAAAAGATTTTCTCGTCAGCGACATATTTAATTTAGACCTAAAAAGATAACCGTTACACACACCACACATTATTTTTTAATGCCAATATCCTTAGGACAAGATGGTTGATATTATATAAGCTTGGAAACTTTTTGTCTCTGCCTTGGCATGATTTTATTTCTTAAAACTAGCTTCACCCAGTGGATACACCTGCATGGGTTACAGGTTTTCCATCATCTCTTGAATAACCCAGATCTCTAAAGAAATGGTTCTAACACCAACGCGAAACACGTACCTACGTCCGTGCATCTCTGACCTAAACTCCACGAGAAAAAAAATTGGTTGCCTGTAAAGTCGGTATACGGGCGAAAGTTTTACGTGACAACGACTTTGAGTGCCTTTCACTTTTTATGTCTGTCTCTCTCGCTCTTAGGCGGGCTAACCATGCCCGAGTGGAAGGGACGCGTGCCTCTCACTCGCTCTCATTGTGAGCGCATAACGTGAGCGGAGCGTAACGCAGTTTCTTGAAGTGTCACCCGGCAAACCAATTTATAAGACGTTGTCACGTCAAAATGAAATATAAACAGAAATTGTAATTAGCGCGCGGAATTATGCTCTAATAACACATAATTGTAAACAAATAACGTGTAAATAATAGCTAACCAACGAAAAATAATAGCTTAATAACGGGTAGCTAATTCGCCGTAACCACTTTGGGGGTTATGGGAAAGGAAAATTAAATTAGCAACGTACACGCGTAAATAGCTTTTGTTTTGTGTATGTATAAGGCTAACTTATACTTACTTAACACATGCTTTATTTAACCATCGGACCTCTTTCAATAACACAACATTTAGAAAAGTATTCATCATCATCATCATCATCATCTCAGCCATAGGACGTCCACTGCTGGACAAAGGCCTCCCCCATCGTAGAAAAGTATTAAGTATACCTAATGCAGTTAAATGGTTTAACTTTTAATCGACATCTATTGCATGTTAGCCATCAAATAAGTACTTAAGATAAGATAAAATAATATTTATGTTCAATCCTGGAGTCTTCAAGTCGCAAGTGAATAGGTACCTTCTAGGTTTGCGTGCTAAATCCTAGACAACGTCATCACTTAACATCAGGTGAGACAGTTGTCAAACGCAAACTTATATGTAAAAAAAAAAAAAGTTAAACATGAGTATTATACACACACAAGGTATATTATCATTTATTATTATAAGGATGTAGTTTATCATGTCCATAACATTTATAGTTCGTCATGTTTTGCCCATAACAGGCGTACAAATATTGTCGAGATGGCACATAAAATAGTACAAAAAGTATCAATCCCACTAATATTATAAAAGTGAAAGTCTTGATGGATGGATGAATGTTTGTTACTCAATCACGCCAGAACGGTTGTACGGATCTGGATGAAATTTGTCACTGAGATAGATTAAAGTCTGGAATAGCACACAGGCTACTTTTTATCCCGGTAAAATGTATGATTCCCTTAGAATAGTTGATCTAGCGCGAAAACCGTAATCATGCGGGTGAAACCGAGGGACGCTGCTAGTCTGAAATAATATGATGTAAATAATTGGAATTGGTGCAGATGTAGGCAGAATAGTCTGTCAGTAAGTTGTTAAATTTAAATAGTAAATCGTATCTAGATCTCCACGTTACAGGCTTGCCTAGTATGGAGATCACAAGATAATTCTTGAGTGAAAGCTTTGAGTGTAACATATACAAATTCAATTGTATTTTTGCACTGTATTGTCTAAAGGCTGAAATAAGTTTTTTTGTTTTTCATTTTTTCAATATCAATTTGTTAAAAGAGATTAATACGGTTTATACACGGACAAGGAAAAAGAAAACTAGAAAATATTTTATCCAATGCAAGATTATCAGTGACAGATATATCCCTATATCTATAAATGTTTGATAGAGATACAGGGTAAAAAAAAAATATTTTCCTTTAGTCCAGTAGTTTTTCTACGATATTGTGTAGAAAAATGGACTGAAGGACATTTAATTTTCTTTAGTCCAAAACTACAGGCTTGTGCACTGTACACATCCAGTCGTTCGTTTATTACAAAAGATTTTAAAGCGATGATAGTCAAACTGACGGACGCTGGTTCGATCCCTACCAACGGCTTGAAACTTCCGATGAAGGTAACATCGTTATAAAATTCCCAGCATGGTAGCTAGCTACCATCTTTAAGTTTGAAAAACTGGAAAAGCCTTACGAAGACTACGTAATTGTCTACCTATTACCACTGAGCAAACGTCAGCTACCTTGATACTACGGAAGACCAACTAAGTAAACTTGAGCGCCTCCAAAATGTATGTATAAGGTTTATATTTGACTTGCTCAAATATGAGCACGTTTCCGAATTTCGCAACAAACTCAAGTGGCTGCTTATTCCCTTTCGCCGGAATACGCTTAGTTGAAAATCAACGCAATGCCCTACTTGGGGCTTGAGGCCCTAACATTCAAGGTAAACTTTGTTCTTCTTTAATTGTACACAATTTCATCATTCTTGTGTCATCATAGTATACGCAGTTACTTATAGTTGTTTACAAATAAATGTTTAATTTTTTTTTTTCCTCTCCTTTTCAGGGTTCCGTACCTCAAAAGAAAAAAGCGGAACTCCTATAGGATCGCTTTGTTGTCCGTCCGTCTGTCTATCAAGATCATTTTTCTTAAGAACGAATGGACGTATCAAGCTGAAATTCATATCAAATACTCAGGTCTACTGTCCCTTGCAGCTGTGAACAAATCAAACTGCTAAGACAACGCAATCAAAAGATACAGCCGTTTTTCGACACTCGCAACGGAATCAAAAACTTTAGGGTACTTCCCGTAAACTCAAAATCATGAAATTCGGCATGAAGCAACGTCATAAAGCGCAGATAAAGGAAAAATTGCAAAAAGCATACATTTTAGTTAAGCTTACACAAAATAATTAATTAATAAATAAATAATTATTAATTACATAATAATAAAAATTGGCAAAAAATAAAGCATGCAGGTAAATTAAATATAATATATTATATCAAAATATTTTTAATAATTTTAAACTTATACCTACAGGTTTATACGGAACACTCGGTGCGCGAGTCCGACTCGCACTTGGCTGTTTTTTTTTATTTATTTAATGAGATAGCTTCATACAAAATTCCTAACCCGTCACATTGTTAATCGTTAGGACAACTTTCTATGTTATTTGGAACGAGTCACAGTCAAGGGGTCAAGGGGTCGGAGGGGAAAAACAACAAAGAAAAGACAACCAGAATTGTTTCATATTTATTACTGGGATATTTTCATATACATTTTTTTTGATGATCCGATTCGAACAAGTTAACGAGTAAACTATAAGCCCCAGGGAACAGATAATGGCTTTTGCGGATATTTTATTTTTCTCTTTACATGTCTGTTGCGTTATTTCGTCTTCTCTGATTTTTTCCATTGTTCTATGTTATTATTTGGAACAAGCGGCCTGATCCGGCTCAGTCAGGAATTATTAAAATATATGTCAATATATTAATTAGGATATACTAAAAATATTTTTTTGATTAACATTCACACAAGGTTTTCAGGTCCCAAATTAGGAAGAGCCTGTGCTATGGTCACCTGATGACTGATATATATACATATACACATCTAGACACAGGTCAAACAGACATGTTCATGCTCACGAATGTTTGACCTGTCCAGGAATCGAACCCGGGACCAGCGGCTCAAAAGGCAAAGTGCTACCAACTGCGCCAACCGGCCAGTCAAATATTTATTATTGCGTGAAAGAGTAACACACATCCATCCATCCAAAATTTCAATTTCCTAATATTAGTAGGATATAATATCAGCCCACTGTGACCTGTAACCCAACTGTGCCAACCCGCCAGTAAAATAAATAAATATATATCTTGGTAAAAGATTTTTTTTTCAAATCCGTCGCGTGGTTTAGAGGAAGTTATAGGATAAACAGACAGACGCGGAGGGCACTTCCTCTTTAATACTATACATAGATAAATAAATAGAGAATCATGTCACCGACTATCATTCTTACTATTATTATAAACGCAGGAGTTCACGTGTATGTGTTTTTTTTTAAAAAGATTGTAAGTTTACTTTACTACAGACCTAGACAGACGCCAAGTGACAGACAAACTTTCGAGGTTATAATATCGGTGTGATGTGACTATGGGTCCTTTTGTTGCCTAAAATAATTTATTTGAATATTTTTATTATATACTTCTTTTATACTGTGTAGATCTAGCGTTTGACCACTATCTCAATTGATGGTCAATGACGATATGGTTGAAGATGTTATCATGCTAGACCTATAATTCTCACTGACTTAAAATAAAACTGGATTGGTAAGAAAAATAATTGTACTTGTAATAATTGTATTACCCAATCTAGGGAGAAGACCGATAGGGAGAATGAGTCGTAACTGCTATTAAGATCAGATTGAGTGGTCAAACTGCAATTGCCGAACAAATTCTGAAGCTCCAATTTGAAAAACTGTCACCAAATAAAGTGTGTGTTCAGGCAGAGCAATCCTTGATAGCCAGTGAGCATTCTAGATCTAGCGTGATAACATCTTCGAACACAGCGTCACTGACGATCAAGTGAGATAGTGGTCAAACGATAAATCTATCCTACTAATATTATAAATGCAAAAGTTTGTGTATATGTGTGTATGTTTGTTACTTCTTCACGCTCAAACGGCTACACCGATTAAGATACTATTATTAACACATAGGCTACATTTACTCCGAAAAAAGTAGTTTTTTTTTTTTTTTTTTTTTACATATTATAAGTTTGCGTTTGACAACTGTCTCACCTGATGTTAAGTGATGACGTTGTCTAGGATTTAGCACGCAAACCTAGAAGGTACCTATTCACTCGCGACTTGAAGACTCCAGGATTGTACATATCGGGAAACACAGACTCGGGCAACGAGTTCCATTCCTTGGCAGTACGCATTAAGAAAGTGGAAGCATAACGCTTCGTGCGTATAGGTGGTATATCTACCATATAGCGATGGCGAATTGGCGTACGTCGAGTCGATAGTTCCCGTGGGATAATTGAGGAAGAGGGAAAACCGTAATCCACGCGGGTGTAACCGCGGCGCGCTACTAGTAAAGTAATAAAAGAAAGGCTGTAATACAAAGAAATTGCTTGAAATTAATGGCGTTTCCTCAGAGCTTTCATTACGTAGTTTTTAGAAAGCAGTGAAATGTTACATAGATATTAATATCTGAGAGCGGTCGTTTTAACTTTTGAATGAAGTTATAGACTTTGTAAGTTTTAAGATTGTTCTTTAAAATTAATTATTTAACAGGTGCTAGTAACTCGAGCAACATTAAATTTTAGTTATTCGCTAAAAGAGTTTTATTCATAGATTTGATAAACGTCAGTTATAACTCATTTTGTAGTTTTTTTCCCGCTACTTTAATTATCACACGATGTTCACACAAAACAATTCATAGCATAGTATAGATCTACCTGTCAATGTACGATATGAGTGAACATAGCCGCGCCGCGCCCCTCCACGCAAGCTCACTTCAGCCAGAGACGCCGAGCAGCAAAACACTCCGATTATTATTTTTATTGTTATTATTTTTATAATTCATTAAATCATCTTCAAGCAACATCCGTCATATGTTCATTTATCAACACGAACATCCTCAACACACGGGAACTATACTTTTTCCGGGATAAAAGTAGCATATGTGTTAATCCAGAGTTTAAACTATGTCTATACCAAATTTCATCGAAATCGGTGTAGCCGTTTGAGCGTGAAGAAGTTAAAAACAAACATACACACACACAAACTTTCGCATTCATAATATTAGTAGGAAGGATTTAAGACTCCTTACTATATAGGTACCCTACTAAATATTATAAAGGCGAAAATTTGTGTGTGTGTGTGTGTGTTAGCGTAGCCATTAAGGCGTGAATCTTAACGCCTTAATGGCTACGCCAATTTCGAGACGTAAATTTAGTATGTAGATAGTTAAGACTCTGGATTAACACAAGCTACTTATTTATCTATCATCATCAATCGACTGGCCGGTTGGCGCAGTTGGTAGCACTCTGCCTTCTGAGCCGCTGGTCCCGGGTTCGATTCCCGGACAGGTCAGACATTTGTGTGCATGAACATGTCTGTTTGACCTGTGTCTGGGTGTGTGTATATGTATAATATATAAGTATATACATATCAGTCATCAGGTTACCATAGTACAGGCTCTGGCTAGTTTGGGACCTGAAGACCTTGTGTTAATGTTAATAAATAAATAATAAAAATAAAATAAATCATCAACCGCGGGGCTTAGCTAGTATACAATAATCCTACTTCCTACTAATGTTGTTTGTAACTTCTTCCCGCTCAAACGGCTACACCGATTCCGATGAAATCTGGTACGGAGATAGCTCATACCCTATATTTACACATAGGCTTATTTTAATCATCACCATCATCACCGTTTTACACCAGACTTTTAAGTATTATTACGAATCTTTTGTATGGGAATATAGAAAAGTGTTGCTTTTAGACATTTTCAGGCATTTTTTAAAATTTTTCTCTCCGTAAGAACCATTCTTGTACTTCAAGGAATATTATAAAAAAAAGAATTAGCGAAATCGGTTCAGCTGCTCTCGAGATTTGTGCTTAGCAACATATTCAGCGATTCATTTTTATATTATAGAAGAAGATAGTAAATTTCCCAATGTTGATAGAACTTGATACAATATACAATAATTGATTAGTTAGCATTGGGTTGACCAGATGTTCGCTGTTTATTTCATAAATTAAACCAATACTAATTGAAGTGATTCGTCAAAGCGATTCTTAGTTCGAAGTACCTATTTTTAAAGGTTATTCAGTCCTCGTCGTTATAATTGTATGAAACCCCTCGAGAAATGGCTAATTGGCTATCAACATTAATTTATAATGAAGTGGAAACACTTTTTGAAATTCCTTAAATAAAAAAACTCAATAATACGCCAAATTACAGCCACACGCCCGCTACAAATACACACCTCTAAACATATACACATCCTCAACAAAAACATCTTACACACATACAAATCTCTATGCACACACACTCCCCCCACACACTCTTCACACACGCATGCGCAAGGCAATCATTAACTTGTAACACAATTTTGTGTATTTAAAATCTTTAAACTAGTTATTACCTATTTTGCATAAATTTGTTAAGTACAAATGAGTCTAATATCATATACTTTATTTACTATATTCAATCAATAGTTAACCTACTTCGGAAGAGGGGGATCCTCCAACACAGGTATTTCCATACTTAAAAGAGGGTCCCAAACGATGATTTGACGGTCGCCGTGGCGCAGTGGTTAGTGTCATTGACATGAGTTCTGTGTCACCGGGATCCTGGGTTCGAATCCCGGCAGGGGCAAACATTTGTGCGGTGAGTGTAGATTAGTTTGTCCCGGGTTTTGGGTGTTTGTGTGCTGTGATTGTGTGTGTCCCTGCCTCCCGCGATACAGGGAATCCTAGTGCAGGGTCTGAGTGTAATGAAAAAAAGCCAATGAAATATGAATTAGATTAAGTTAAATGAATAAATCATTTGTATTTACTTGTATAATTCCATTTAATGATATCCTTAATTTTAGAGAGTTCTGGCCAATAGCGGATAGTTTAAGTGGGCACCAAGTAAGTGCCGAGTTATTTTACGTAAAACTACCCGCAATTTAGTGCTGTTATGGATAAGTGTTATACTGATTTGGACTTTATCGTAACCATGTAAGTACTTATCTTACATATCATATTTTGCAGAATTTTAATTTAGTTTAGTTGAACAAAAGAATCACTACCATTGTCAACCTAGAGATAAATAATTAATAAATATATCATAAAAAGCCTAAACCCAGAATGCCGCTAGCAGCGCGGCAGGGCCTAGGCTACCGATGGTTAGGGCTGCGTGAGGAACCTCCGGACAATACGCGCCGTTTCAAGGAGAATCGCCTTCTGCAAGTGATTCTTGATCCAACCGTCTAGTGAGAGCCTCTTAAGATGTTGATCGAGGCGCTTCGCGATTAGGTCTTTCGTCGATACGAACAATGATCTTCTGGTCAACGTCCCACATGGCAGTTATCTCGTGAGCTAAGTCAAGTCAGTACTTGCTGCTTAAAATATTATATTAAATTTTATTTTATTATTTGCTGTGCTTTAATCAAGTGTTATGATATTTATCTTCATAGAGATCTCCACACTATAAACACTTAAAAATGGGCTATCGCGCCCATGCTACCACCACTGGGCCATCATTATTTACTTCAACACCTGTACAGTACTACTTTTTATTCTGTAACCTATGTACATACTGATAATACTCTCTGGGAGAGATTCGTCAATTCTTCAACGCGTCACTTGATTTTCTTATCATGATATCACATCAATTGTCTACGAATAAAAAAGTCCGTGCTTATGGAGCAGTTCAGCACCCGTTGTGTACCACGGCCCCGGAGATGTAGTCAACCCGCTCTCCAGCCGCATCTTTTCCAAAATGGATCAGTCAATATTGTTCACAGCCGTGGTGCGCGTCATGCGACAGTCCGTTAGCGCACACGGCGGAGAGTTCTTCTGGCTACCTGCGCGCGGTACCGCCACGGTGCCCTCCGCGACCTCTCACGTACGTTTTCTGCGCGTGCTTGTTGCCGAGCTCTCCTCCTCCCCCTCCCCCTGCCCCCCCACCGGGCAAACCGCCCGCTACCGCGCCCGCGCCTCCACACCCAGGTCCTCCCCTGTTCTCCGGGAAGCGATCCTTGTGCGCCTGTTGAGGCGCAGCGGAAGGGGGAGGCTGCGCGCCGCGGGGCCCAGGGGCCGGGGGCAGCGGCAAGGGGGGAGGCACCGGCTGCAGCTCCGACATGTTCACTTGCTCATTGAACAACATGCAAAACTCATCAATCTGAAACCATAATAGTCTGAAATAACACTCTCGTTTATTTACTGAATTTTAGAGTAAAGAAAATGAGACGTTGAATGAATCAAGTAATGATTCGTAAGTATACAAGGTTTCGAAATTGTTCTAACAAACTTAAAAAATCTTATGTCAAAGCGGGACCAATCAAACGTAAAGTACAAAATATATCAATTACGCTGTTGCTTTTGAACAATTCGATTATTAGGGTTCCATCAATAGAAATTATTTTGTAAACTCTAAGGCTTTCACGGCCGGCGTTGCATGCTGTATGTATTGCTTCCAGACTGTTTGGCCGTGGTCTAAGTGAAACTTGTGTTCCAGACGTTTCGTCGATCACTGCGGTCGACATCTTCAGTGGTTCAGGTCCGAGCGGCGACAAGAGCGTAGAACTCTCCTTCGCGGTGTCTTCTCTGATACTGATGGACAACGCGAAGGAGACTTACCTTCACAGGAAGCTCAAGCTCAAGTTGTTGGGAATCGAACCAGTGTCTGTCAGTTTGACAGTCGACACTCCTCCTGCTGAGCTATCATTGCTTCTTCACTGGGCAGTTTGACAAAACGCCAATTTCATAATATGAAAGGACCTAATAAAGATTTATTTAATCAAATTAAATCTTAATTACATGCAAGTGTTCCAATAAATACTAATTGAATTTAATCTACTGCCCTTAGATAAAGGACCTTAATATCCTTATATAATAAGCAACGCATTTAAGCGCCCCTCCTCCCTGAGGAGAGTCGCGGTGGAGCAGTACCTTCTGTATGTCTCCTGACTTGCCGGAGTAGAGCGTGAGCTGCGACCGCCACATTGAGGCGTAGCCGCGCGACAAGCGCACGATGTCGCCCGGCTGCAGCAGCGCACCCGCTTCGTCCCACACCGACAGGTTCACCGCCGCCGTCGCGTCCGCCACACGCAGCGACCGCACCTGACCGCAACACATCTCATCATACTCTACTTAATGTAGCCCTTATCATATTTATTGTGCGACGAGTCTAGCAACACTTTTTATGCCTTTTTGTAATCATCCTAATTGGATGATTCACATTAACAAATTGAGGAGGAAATTAGAAAGATATGTTATCGTCTATGGTGGCTGCATTGTAGCATATCATAGCCATGTGTGGTCACTGCTTAACTATGGCTTGGTGTTGTGAGATAACTCAGTCGACATAGACATAGTATTTAAGATACAGAAACAGTGTGTTAGGGTTCTGAACAGGGCTAGGTTTTTTAGATAGCTGTAGACCTCTTTTAAAGGCATGTAAAATACTTCCTTCACTGTGTATATACTTAACACTCTCACTGCCACCCATATAAAAAATTTTACAGTGCAGCAGGCCATGCGGACTGCTGGCGGCCCTAATCTTTACAAATTATAATACATCACTTCATGTTGGTTCTAGTAAGGAGATGAACATCATTCAATGTATCTCATTGAATGATGTTCATCTCCTTCAATGAGATACATTGAATGAAAGCATCTCTGAGATTCGTTAGCTGAAAGCATCAATGAGAACAGTGACTAAGTGACACTTTGCTATGGGTGATATTACCCAAGGCAACTGATCACTGTTGGACTATTAAAAAAACCAACCTAGAGCTTAATTCTCAAGTAAATCTTAGTCATCTCAAAATCTACAATTCAATTTACAGTAATTACACCACATGAAATTAAGTAGCATTTTTTATTGATTCCGTAGAAGGATTTTGTTAAAATTTAATAAGATTTGACACTAACCTCACGTGCCTCCTTAGTCAGTGTAGGTGGGCTCACCTCTAACACTATGAACACCGCATTGATATTCTTCATACCTTGTTTCAGATCCTTTATCTGAATGAATTCCGTGTTACTCATTTTGTTTTGAGCAAATATCTTCGGTATCTTCCTTCAGATCAAACGAGATAATTAGCTTTCTGATCAGTGGGAACACAACTCCTTCATCTGCACTAGTGGCTTATTCATGATTTACACAAATTACCAACACACATAATGGCACAAACCCGGACGCAATTCATCATACAATCACAACTCCTACCTGCCAGCTGCACTAATCTGCAGCTGCCCAATATGGGCTTTCTGATCAGTGATAGTAGGTATATATAATATAATATATATAATTATATAATATTTCTGATCCTAAGTAATTTGTATGGGTCCAGCAATAGAATCGGGCCGCACGAATTTGGTTTCCCGAAAGGGTTGGAGGGAAGGGAGAGGAGTAGATCTACTCTACCTTCCTGTACCACTCCCAATCCGCGGAAACGTTTAGTTCCTAAGATATTTTAAAGTTTTATTATTTTATTTTATTTTATTATTATCTTTTAAACTTGCAGTACATAACCTAAAAGTGTTGCACTTTTTCCGTCTAGACTTGCGGTTGCGACATATTTTTACGTAGAATGGAACGTAAATCTGCCATTTTGATTGAATATTTAGACATTGACGTTTACGGCGCTGCATTTGGGTGTGTTTCAAATTGAGCTTTGAGCGCTTTGAGCACAGAGAGCGTGCTGAAGGTCATTCCAAAGTGCACTGACAGCTGCACACAAAATGTATGTGACGTCATCATCCTGCGCTTAGAACGCTCACGAGTACGACGTAGAGCAGTGTGAGCGCTGTCAAACACATAGATAAATAACTATGCACTGAGAGTCAAACATCTGACTTATTTTGAGAATCTGTCGAAAAATTGGTCGAGTTCTTTAAATGTCAGTTCCCATTAAATTCATATTAAATCATTCTCTTCCGTACTTCATGGGCACTAAATGGGTCATTTTTTCTGATATATAAAATTACGTTTATAATTTTTAGTGGATCCACAAGAGAATGATTTAATATGAATTTAATGGGAACTGACATTTAAAGAACTCGCGCGCATTCACACACAAAAAGCCGTTCCGATTTGCTTACGAGCGTCAGCACTGTCAGTACTAAATTCATCTCGGAACTGCCAAATCCTTACGTACGAATGTGTGCGCTGTGAGCCCAAATTGGAACGCAGCCCATGATCTTGCTTTTGCATTTGCAAATGGCACAAATTGAAACGCAGCCTTTGTGACCCTTTCTTTTTCTATTACTGTACGTTCCGTTCCTCTTTGAGCTACGTGAATGTGCTTTTTGTGTTTTCGGATAATATTGTGGTATTTTCGACAATATCCGTTTCCCCTCCGGTGAAGCTGTAAATGCCGGTAGAGGCAAACAGCATTAGTCCGTTAGAAAAAAAAAAAAAAAAAAAAACAATATCCGTTTTAACGCTTTAGGGCAGATCCGACTTGGACAGGTTAGGTTAGTTGTCTTCGTAGTTTTTTTTTTTATTTAAGTATAGAAACACAATCAGTAAAAAAAATGAAATGTACAATCCCTTATTTTTTCTTTCTTTTAAAAAAATGTTAATTATGAGTATTAATTTCTATTTATTTATTTCTAGGGTAGATCCGACTCGGATAGTTAAGGGTAGAAGGCAAAAGCGGGAGCGAAGCGAAGCTCCACTTTCGTGGTTTTTTTTGTTTAAGACTAGAAAGTCAATCTGTGTAAAAAATACGGGAAATCCCATACTTAGCCTCAAAAATGAAAATTGATTGTATTTGTGAAAAGGGGGGGGGGGGGCGAACTTTTCCTTTACACGAGGGGTATTTTGTGCACTGTTATCCCCTTTGCTTACATAAAATAACAAAGATTTTGGAACAGAGTTTATCACATTGCATTGTTTATAATCTATCTGATCTATGATTGTTAAAAAAACTGGCCACACCAAATCAAATTAAAATAATTAATAAGTAGAAGACAATTTAAATTAAACTGGTAAAGAAGGTCCTACTTCCTAAACTAGGCTCAAAAAGGCCCGTATGGTACGGGCACTATACCGTCACTGCGTACAAATTAGAGATGAGACTCAAGTCGGTAGTAATTTATCGAGTTCTATTCAATTTTTTACACACCATTGTAGTGTTCTGAAACGGCTACATTAGTGCGTTTTAGTCAAAGTTGTGCCTTTGTAATAATTAATCTTAATTTTCATAATCAAACAAGAAAAAAACTGAGGTTGCACAATTGTTAGAAGCAAACGATATTGTTATGTGAATTAATACAAATACTCTTTATTGCATACCATGTAAAAGAAACAGGAATATAAAATATTACACTAAAATAGTACAGCAAACGGCGGTCTTATCGCTAATGCAATCTCTTACAGACAACCTTGGGATGGATATAAAAAAGATAGATACACGGCGGTGTGCAACAAGAAACTAACGTATACACCGTTACATATAAATGTAACACAATAATTAACCTAATTTACGAATATTTCATATACATTTTGTTATTAAAACTGACGTGGTTTTGACACATTATAAATGTATAAAACACGGGAGTTACTCACGCAACAAGTCAGAGGGTTCCGACTAAAATAAAAATAAAATAATTAAATATTTATAATCTGATTGTTTTGTTTTGTTTTGATTTATGGTGTACGTTTTTAATAGTAATTTTAGTGCCTTTAATTAAGCAGCTGCTTATTTCCACTTATAAGTATGACTGTTTATATAACTATGGCCGCATCTATTAGAGGTACCTATTTTGTAGATTTCCAAAATAGCTAGTGTCTTGGACAGAATGGGTCAAAGCTTGTAGGAATCATGTGATCTGGGTTCCTAAACGTATGAAAGGGCACAGTTCCTTCTCGACATTTTGAAACTTTTTATTTCATGCTGCCGGCTAATATGAAACGGAGATTAAAACTGTCTCTTTATTCTTTTCTTTCACTTTATTTAGTTTTAAGTAACACTGCATTAATTAAATAACAATAAAGTTGTGTTGCGTCATAATAAATAAAAAGAGGTTTAGCTTAAAATACAATACACCAGAAATGACTATTATAAATCGTGTTTTTTGTCTATACCTACAATTTTTATTTACTATCTATTTTTATTCTATATTTATATTTTATTTTATCTACTTCCGTAACACCGTTATCGAATTCCCAGCATGGTGGTAGGGTACTAAATACTTTCGAATACCCGCCTGGCTTGCTACCACCCTTAAGTTTGAAAAACTGTCACCAAACACATAGTGTATTCAGGCAGCAGTCCTTGAGAGCCAGAGAGCACTCTAGATCTAGCGTGATAACAGCTTCGAACCCATCGTCACCGACCATCAAGCGAGATAGCGGTCAAACGCTAGATCAATATCATAATATACTACATTATATATAATACAGTGTAAAAAAAAACTTTGATTTAAACTTTGATGAAAAAATTTTGATCAGACTGAGTCAGGGCCGTTTGAGTCTAAGGCCCGTAAGTCTCGTTCTAGAATACTCTAGAACGAGACTTAACTCATAATATCTTCGAGGTATGCGTAGCAGTTTTTAGTTATTGTAGTGTAACTAAATAACCGCTTGTCCAATTTTGATGAAATTTAAATGGAAACCACGAAATTATACTAGTTAAAAAAAAGAATCATTAATATCATTTATCATTAATAAGTCATACACATAAAAAAGTATACGGTCAAATTGAGAACCTCCTTTTTGTAAAGTCGGTTAAAAATAGCACAAATACGAAAAATATTATTAAATTCAGCATTTTTCTACGAATTCCCTTTAATCCTGATAAATTATTTAAGATTCTTCGTTAAGAATCACAGTTTCCTGTAATTGGTTTAAAACGTTTAAGGAATTATGATTCTGAGGTGCGTCTTGGTAATCTGCCAAGTTTTAGCAAAGATCTTAATTCGGAAACGTGACGAAGATTTCCATTAGAAATGTGCATAAAAGTTTTTTAAACTCATAATAAGCATTTTCAATATAGGCCCATGATAAATTTTGTTTTTTAAACTGACCCTGCTTATACATACATATATTAACGCCTCCTTCCCGTAGGGGTACGCAGAGACCACAGCATTCCAAATGCTACGATCCCGACACATTTCTTTCGCTTCATCCACGCTCATTAGATCTTTCATACAAGAGTGTGGGTTTAGAGTACTTTTAACCTGGCTTTTTCTTAGAACATCCTCAATGCGATTTCGGAACGTCCGCCTAGGCCTTCCTCTTCCAACACTCAACACACAACCATTCACTTCATCCATGTATACCTACTTAGTCAACCTCCTTTCGTTCATTCTCCTCAATGATGTTTCACTAAAGATGTCGTATATTCATACTGCGCGGTGCTTAGATTTTGTTCTTTTACGACATAAACATACTTATTAAAATAATATAGAAAAGGATAGCTATATGTTTAGACTTGCGCTTGAAATACGCGTCATAATGAAAATTACTACAATTGACTTGTCGCTTGTGCGACATCTACCTCATATAAACATATAATATCATTGATTCTCTCTACATGACCAAACCATCTTAACATACTTTTCTCATTACTCACTACATCTTCTTTTACACCACAACATCCGGTCGTCCGGAGTCCGTTCCAAAATCAGAAAGCAATCTCTAAACTGAATCATTGAATAGTTTCCAATTTGGTTGGTTACATAAATATCTAAACATAATGATACGTAAAGTTCAGCAATTTAATTAACTTAATGACTGGTATTAGACGCACATTGGCGAAACGAGGCTCAAGACATAAGCTGAAGCGAATCCGAAACGTGCTTCTTTTTTACACTGGTTTTTCTACTTGAGATGATTGAAGTCTACGACGAGTATCTTTTCGCCAGTGTATGCATGTTAGAGTTATCGGTAAAACGATCACGACAACTTTTCTCGCCTCGATACGACATTATCTCGTGGTTGCACATCATAAGCCTGCAGGTAAAGAATAAAATCAATTGGGTATTTTTAAAAGGGTTCTCTTCATTAACAACCAAACATTAACAATAAAAAAGACATATGTTACTAATTAATATTTTATCTTTCACTTTATTTCAACTTATATCCACAACATTAACAAGGTAACATTAACATAATTTAAAAATAATTTAGAATAGCAATAAAATAATCTAACTTAAAATAAAAACCTTAAATATTTAATAAAAACTAAATTAAATCTAAAACGGGCCCCTGCGGCATTGTACCCAAGATGCTGGCAGCGTTTCCTCTTTGTATTGCTAGGCTAATACGTTGAGCGAGGAAGCTGCCAGCTCTTCGGTCTCCTGAGACGTCAACCAGGAGAATATATTATATATTATATTATTTTATACCATATTTTATCTTTACATATATTCAACTTTCAAAATAATAACATCTGTAAATACAATGTGAAAACAAATTTTAAAATATTCAAAGATTAAGATGATGTCGTTGAAGACATCAAATTTGATTGAACTCTTAAACTGTATTGATTTCAAACGAGAACCTTTAAACACCAAAATTCATTAAGAACTAACTAACAAACTGTATGTCATGCAATTTCTTAGAGCAACTATTTACCACTTTTTATATTTTTCTATTGCTCCAAATATTATGAATTAGCGGGTCATTGCATGGTTTTGTTCTTACAGGGTTATGGAATCTTATGAGCGACTTTCGAATAAGACATACCAAATTTTTGTACTAAGATGACAGCGCTCAGTGGTTTCTTTATTTTAAAATAGTCAGAAGCAATTTAATTATATGTAAACTCTAAGGCTTTCACGGCCGGCGTTGCATGTTGTATGTATTGCTTTCGGGCTGTTTGGCCGTGGTCTATGTGAAACTTGTGTTCCAGACGTTTCGTTCCGTGTTCATCAGTATCAGAGAAGACGCCGCGAAGGAGAGTTCTACGCTCTTGTCGCCGCTCGGACCTGAACCACTGAAGATGTCGACCGCAGTGATCGACGAAACGTCTGGAACACAAGTTTCACATAGACCACGGCCAAACAGCCCGAAAGCAATACATACAACAATTTAATTATAGTTATCCAAAATGGACTACTACTGCATAATATTAGCAAATACGATTTTTTTTTATTCTGAGCGAAACTAACAAGGCCACTCCTGCTTTTTATAACGTCGGTAACGATAAATGGTCGATGGGTGCTTTTGCATTGTTTGCAATTTCCCAATAGTGATCATATTTACAACCGTACGAAGCGTTTTCATTTCACTTTCTTAGTTAAAAATAGTTCCAAGAAATGGAACTCGTTGAGTTTCCTAAGCTATCCCACGGGAAACATAGTCTTTCCAAGTCAAAAAGTAGCCTATGACCTTCTCCATGGTCGCCATCCCATATATCCTATCTACCGCTATTTAAAAATTCAAAAAAATTGGTTCAACTGTTAAAGCGTGAAAAGATCAGAGACAGAGTTACTCGTTCATTTATAATATTCATAGGTATACATGTATTAGCACGGCCAAAGCCAATAAATAATTAAGCAGTGGAATGTAAAATATATAAAAATATAATGAATATGTTCGTGCTTCGGCAGAGCATATACTTACTTACACCAACCTTATACCAATACTTAAAAGAAGAATAAATATATCACAATTAAAAATGTATATTGAGTAATAATAACAACACAAACGCAATAGATGTGTAAATAATAAGTGATATCAATCTAGTGGTGTACTTAAAGATAAATGATAAAATGTATTACTTGCATACTATTTACATATTTGAATAAAATAAAATTACAATCCGCATAAATAATTTTCATGTTATTAATTACACTTCAATAAAGTGTACAATACAGACAGAGACAGGAATGTCGAAATTTGGAAGTAAACAAAAGTATAACATGACCCCATCTTCTCACTTCAAAGAAAAATTGAAATAAGCAGTTAATATGACCAGAATAATGCTCTTTTTAAAATTATTTTATGCTTGCGTTTGACTGTTTCAACTGATGTTAAGTGATGACGTTGTCTAGGATGTAGCACTAATTCAATGACAACAGATGGATATGGCCTAATTAAACGGAATGGACCACACTAGAAGCAGAGGTAGATATACCACCGTTACGCACGAAGCGTTTTGCTTACACTTTTATAATGCGTACTGCCAGAGAGTGGAACTCACTGCCTGAGTCTGTGTTTCCCGATATGTACAACCCCGGAGTCTTCAAGTCGCGAGTGAATAGGTTCCTTCTAAGTTTGCGTGCTCCACCTTAGACCTCGTCGTCGCTTAACATCAGGTGAGACAGTGGTCAAACGCAAGCTTATAATATTAAAAAAAAAAAGGCAGACCTAACGGTATATTGGTAGAAGATATAGTAAAGATGGCGGGCCAAAACTGGTAAAATACAGCCAGCAATACATATAGAACACTGTCACATATTAGAAGCGGCTTTTACCCGAAGGGTGTCAGTATAAATTACATGGCTAGACTTTGTGTATCTTCTTTTTATTATACTATAAGCCGCAACATTGTTATTACACGGAATGTAATAAAGCTTTTCATTAATTTTAATATTATAATGTTTTCCCTGTCTAGTCTTTAATATTAAAAGACTAGACTATAAAAAACGGAAGTAAAACAGCTTTATAATTATAAATAAAATAAAACATTCCTCTCAATAAATAAAAGAAAAAAAATTAGTAAAATTGATTAAATTATCATAAAATTAAGGCCTTAATTCCCGAAAATTAAATCAGAGTAAGGAAAACGGTTTTTCTAGCATTACGAGACGCCTCTTCACTTCATCCCCGCTATTGTACAAAAATAAGAATTTTTGTATGATTTCTCGCTTCCTCTTATCACTAGCACCATCCCTTTATATTTCAGCCGTATGGTGCAAGTTCGTAACTTCAGTAAAAGTAATTGGTAATGTTCTCAAATAAACAAGTCGTTTCATTTGTTAGCAATGATTGTTAATCTAACCATTGACTGTCAGCACTTAGCTTGATTATTTTCTTTAGAATACAAACTCATTTTCGTCAAATTATCTCCTAAGTCTTGGTGGCGTACTGAATTTTCCAAAACTCATGCAACAGACATCTAATTGAATGCGAGATATTAACACGGGACCATGCCCTTATTAAAATAAAACACTAATTACAATACTGCAGCTACTACAACAACATTGGCTGGATTTACTATATGTTGCCAGCCTATAGATAACTCAAATGCTCTAACCCGCGACCAGTTGCCAACGTGCCCGGAATTTCGAAACGCGTGGCAGCTCCCGGTCCCCACGAGCCCAATGTCTCGACCCCAAACGGTTCTAATATATGTAACCACTACATTGCATAGGTAAGCATATTTTTAGCGTTTGGATTCCCTTGCGATTAACCGCGGCGCCGTAAATTAATAATTTAGATTGTTTCTTACACGTCATTATTGCGACCGATCGCAGTGATCCCTGTCAACCTTGGCATCTGACAACAAAACACGCAATTAATCCCACAATAGCGACATCTGTTGCCTCATCTTTTCTGACGTTGATTCACGATTCCGTACTTCCGTACAGTACTTCTGATGTCATCACAAGAACAGGGTAAAAGGCTCATCAACAATGACTCTCTGTTCAAGAGGAAACTCCAAAGCCTGCAGCATCGACGTAATGTCGCTAGTTTATCGGTTTTATATCGGATACATTTCGGGGAGTGCGCTCTGGAGTTGCATAATTTGATTCCGCCATCCCCATTCCATCTTAGGACGACCAGACGGACGGCAATGCGACATCCATACATGGTGAACGTTCCAACTTGTCGCACGAAGCGTTTTGCTTCCACATTCTTAGTGCGTACAGCTAACGAATGGAACTCATTGCCTAACTCTGTATTTCCGAAAAAATACGACCTGGGTATCTTCAAGTCACGAGTGAATAGGTATCTTCTAGGCAGGCGTGCTCCATCGTAGACCGCATCATCACTTAACATCAGGTGAGATAGTGGTCAAACGCCTGCCTATTCCCAATAAAAAAAAAAAGGAGCTTCCACTTTTTTTTTAGATTGTCTGTTGATCCACCTAGTCCGTGGATATCCGCTGCACTTCCCCGTCTCCATTCAATAACATTTGGATTTCAACGTCCATCAGCTCTACGTCAAATGTCATCTTGTTTGTGCCATTTGCAAATGGCACAAACAAGATGACAGCAAGATCATGATCTTGCAAATCTGCTGGAGTATGCAATTAGTCGCATCTTCGACAGATTTCCTAATTTCTAGTTCGGTCTCGTAGATAAAGTTCATGCAAAGTGTTCTAAATATGGAACCAACCTCAACACTAAACGTTCGAAGTAACTTGTTTAAGGCGGTGCCATGATGATGATAAGAAAAAAAAGAAAAAATCGGACCACCTCGGAGGTACACTCTATCAAACAAAAAATAATTTTGAGATGCGGTCCAAGAATGGGTACGAAATCGGTGAACATACATAAAAAAAATACATACAGTCAAACATATAACCTCCTCTTTTTTGAAGACGATTAAAACTATGGGATACTTTTAGTTCAAAATGAAAGTACATTTTCGAGAGAATCAATTGTTAATCTTTTTCTGTCTTTCACCCGGACGGATTACGTGACCAAACCTGGTAATATACGATACGCCTACGATACTGTCCCACCTATTTTTATTCTATTATAGTACAACAAAGGGCATTGTCTGTCTGTAATCCTCTTTCGTAGACATTGTGATATAAAAAACTCACAATATTTTCTATTGTCCACAGAAAGCACAATGATGTGACACCGTTGCCACAAGGAACAAAAGAAAGAGACGAACATGCCACGGACAACTGTCAGAACTGTCAGATAACCGAAAACCAAGATGGCGGGGAAAGATAAGGATTGGGTGGACTACTTCGGCGAGTTTAACAACATATCGAGGCCGAATCCCGAAAGCGACGTCATCGAATTACCGAAAATAAACAACACTTATTACGAGAATGTCACCCAGTTGGAATATTCAAACTTCACGTCAGATGACTTCTGCTCTTCGAACCATTCGCACGTGTACTTGAATGTAACCTGTGAATTTCCAATCAGTTATGCTGAGCCTATGTATGGGTAAGTAAAACTACATATTATTATATAAATAACCCTCTTCAATTTGGGACGCAGTTCTAAAATCTAAAAGATTTACTTAGAAAGAAGCGATTTTGAAGCGATGATAGCTCAACGGGGAGAGCGTCGCCAAACTGACGGACACTGGTTCTATCCCCAACAACAGCTTGAGCTTCCGGTGAAGGTAACACCGTTATCAAATTCCCAGCATGGTGGTAGGGTACTTTCGAATACCCGCCTGGCTATTTACCACCCTCAAGTGTGAAAAACTGTCTCCAAACATGTTTTCAGGCAGTAATCCTTGAGAGCCAGTGAGTATGTTAGATCTAACGTGATATCATCTTCGACCACATCGTCACTGACCATCAATTGAGTAATGGTCAAACGCTAGATCTATACAGTAGGTATAAAAAAAAAATCAAAAAGACTAGTCATTTACAAAATTGTATAAAAAAAGAAGACATCAAATAACAGAATACGTCTTTTTGAGTATTATTCACTAATTTTCACAAAGACTTTATATGCAATACTTTTGTAAATCCTGAATGCCTAAATTGAGATAAAAGAATTATTTTTGCTACAATATCGGTATTTTTCATATAATCTACACATCATGTACTAAGCTTGTACGTCTTATTTTTTCCAATTGCTAATATCACTTTAAAGTTACAAGCATCACAACCAGTCAAGTCTTGCGCTGATACTGTGGTTATTTAAGGTTAACATTTTTCAAAAAACCATAAACTATTTTGAAGAAAGTAAAACGTACAAGCCTAAAACACACCATACTCAAGCGATTGACAAAGGGAAAAGAGCCTACTTTTTTTTTACTTATTACACTACTTACACTACTTTACCTACCCTGGTAAATTCTATCAAAAAATATTACCTATAAATCAAGCAAGCAGCAACTCTCTCTATCGGTTGTATAGGACACTGCGTAGAAAGCTGAGACAGCAATACGTTTGCTTAATACTTACAACCTGAAAACAATGTTCGGTATAGAATCCTCCTAGGCCTTTTCCATCGATCATCACAAGCCGTTGGAAGCAGCGCGTACCTATCACCCTCTTCTAGCGCCTCTTATCAGGTCATCTGTTCACCTTGACGACTCATTAATCATCTTAAAACAACAGTGCGGGTAGAAAACAAAGTTTTATGACTCACCTTTTAGCATACCTAACATGACCATACGTCCCGCTTTGAGCGGGACAGTCTCGCTTTCAGGTAGACTGTCCCGGTGTCCCCTGCGAGGTCGACATAGTCCCGCTTTTGCAAACAGTTGAAAAGATTATTTAAAATGTATTTTTCCCGCTCGAAGAGACAACACGAACTGCAACTTTGGGGGAAATAAATTCACGCCACTAATGGGGTTTAGAAAGTCGAGGAAATTTTTCAGGAACAATTTTTGTTTGATTTTATATGAACTAGTCTTATATATGAAAAACTTATAAGTCAGCTCAATAAGGTGCGTTAAAACAACAAGGATATCGTCCATAAGCTTTTTAACAATAGGGCTCATTGACCCGACGCGGCTGACCCAGTCACAAAGGCGGCGTAAATCAAAGCCATCATTTTTCATGCGCAACGCAATTAAGTTGTTTTGAGAAAGCCTTTGAAGTTGGCGTGGAATCTGGGTGAAACGAATACTTACTCAAGAACAGCCGTTGTTTTTGACGGGGTGGATTAATATTGTATTTGCTGCCGAGTATAGAAGATGGTGAATAGCGTTCGAAGCTTGACGATATCCAATGTTGTGCCAAGTGTACATACAACTATAGGTATATAGTCGAGTTAAATGATAAAAATTTTGATCACAATTCTGTTGTACAATATCTGTTGATCACTTCTTCACAAAATTACACACATCTTTGTTTGAGTCTCAACGTAAAAAAGGCTTAGATATATAATAAGACTATCTGTAAACATGTGTACCACATAATTATATCTGTAAAAATCTTTTGAAAAATAAACATAATGAAAAATCCCCTCCTCCTTCATTGTTTTCCATAAGAACCGGATGGAAGCGGATGATTGTCGTGACACGTTCGCCTAGTGTGTGCGCGCCTACCTTTATTGCCTATCCTTTTTTTTTTTTTTTTTTTTTTTACTAACGGTCTATTGCTGTTTGCCTCTACCGGCATTTACAGCTTCACCGGAGGGGGGGGCGAGCACAGATGGTGCTCAGCCCGACTGGCTATCCCTGTCACCCTTGCCTTATAAATCCGTTTTAAACCGACTTCAAAAAAAGAGGCAGTTCTCAATTTGACCTGATAACCTTGGAGGAACAAAACCGCGCATAAATATATTAACTGTCGCCTGGAAAATTACATCTTTACGAATTTGTCGTTTAAAGTTCCAAATTGAATATCAATATAGTTTAGGAGTTGAATCAAATTTCATGTCTTAAAACAACATTCAAACAGTTTTTACCATAGTTAACCAACGGTTAATTGATAATCGAACGCTTAAATTTTAGTAAACAGTAGCCTAAAAATTTCACAAAAGTACAACGATCACGCTTGCCCTACTATATTAACAAAAACATGCAACCAAATTGAGTTGATCTTTCCAAAAGCCGGTTGTAAACTCGCAAGAATCGCTTTTCATTCTTAGTGAAGCGAAGGACGTCACAATAAATCTTTTGAAACTGCTTCCCTGGTGATTGATTGGAGCTTTGTTGTTTTAACTTAATTAGACGAGAAAGGTATTTCTTCTTATATTATACACATTATCGTACACGCCTGTCAAAAGTTTATTCACTCAAAATATTATAAATGCGAAATTTTGTGTGTATGTATGTATGTTTGTTATCTCTTCACGCTCAAACGGCTACACCAATTTCGATGAATTTTGGTATAGAGATAGTTTAGACCCTGGATTAACACATAGGTTACTTTTCATCATCATCAATCATCACCACGCGGGGCACAGCTAGTATATAATGATGTTTTGATATTATTGTGAGAATTGTGATTCTGAGAATAAATGATTACTAATTAATTAAATACACTTCCATTAGGGAGAATACCATTCCATCTAAGAACACCTCATTTAGAGAAGATCCTGTATCATGTAATACAGTATTTACTGGTACTAGAGCCAGAGCTCACTTACCGAGATAATTGTACTATTATAATATAAGATTCTACTACTGTTATTTAAGACCCAAGCTTTTTGAATAAAATATTTGTATGTAGATGAAAAAAAAGTTTGTGATACACAAACATACAAGATCCTAGACCACAACTAACAGCCTGAGATCGCATCATCACTTAACATCAAGTGAGATAGTGGTCAAACGCCTGTCTATTGTGAATAAAAAAATATATACTTCACAAATGTTGCCTCAGCCGGGATTCGAACCCGGAGTCGCGGTTTTAAAGTCAGCGTCACTGATCACTAAGCCACAATGGACGGTAAATTGATGGCGATGATGAATTCCGTCAGTTTCCGTACTTATGTTTTAATTGAGAACTAACAATTGCTAGACCAGTACAAACCAAAAAAAGGTTAAATTAGTAGAAATTTTGTGATTTGATGAGTTTAATGAGAACAGGAAGGCTGACCCTAATCGGGTTATGTCCGGAGTTACATTACTTTGTTTCAAAAGCTTAAAGATTATAATTGGGTTTGGGCACCGTTATACAATTAAAATAATTTTATTTCCAGTAAGAAAACCTTTGTCATGCTAGCAATTAAATTTATTATGCGTGAAACATTCGGAAATTATTTTAGGAAAGTAAATTGCATACGCAGACAAAAAATAAAATAAAGACGCATCATTGCGAACGAATTACGGCAAAGGCTAACAAGTAATCATATGAACTAATGAAATCATGCCCATTACAAGTGTCAAAAAGAAAGAAAGAAAATACGTTTATTTATGACATGACACACAGGTAAAGAAAACACAATAAGAAAAATAACAAAAAGGAAGATATAGTGTATGTCACAATTTTTTTTTCTAGGTTTTAAACCAGCGCTGGTCTTCCGTTGGGTCCCAGGGCTGCGTTCAGTAGCGGCTTCGGCCATACAATATCTTGCTCTGACAGCGGATATGCGGCGTTCACGAGCTCAATTAGAGCATTACTTGCTCCACCCAATATTTGATCATGACCGTTCACGTCAACCTGTCAGACCAAATTATGGTCGACTAGACCATAATCTTTCTACCTCTAGAATCGAACAAATCTTGATCGGCTGTCGAAAGTGACTTATGCAGTGGTAACTTTCACGTAATCTATGATCATTGTAAGCGACTTCTTCTTCTTCTGTGACATGCTATGGTGTAGCCGTTCGTGAGACATCAATCAAATATTGGTCGATCAATATTTGGCCGAAGCCGCTCCTGAACGCAGCCCCGTTAAATGACGTCACGGCACGATGCAACAACTTAAAAGATTAAAACACTAATATACAATAATCACATGACACAGTCAAGTACTTATATAAATAACAAAGACATGGCTCGGCAGGCTAACAGCGCCTTTATTAAGCCTCTTAACAAAAAGAAAAATATTATGTAACTTTACAAACGTTTTAAATCGTTAAGGTAATTATTACTATACTAAATAGATTATCTTGTTTATCTTAATTATGTTTACTTTGTACAGTGCACATTTATTGCAATACACAAAATTAACCCTTCTAAGAACATTTAGAAGAGTTAACACCACAGTTTATGAAGGAATATTGTCCTAAATGTGGTACAACAATCAAGAACTTGATGTTGGCTATTACGGTTTGTTTCCAGGAATAAAAACATTATCTTAAATGTAATTACTTATTGCTACCATTCCAAGTCACTGAATTTAAATAACATTACGCATACAAATCAAAACTGGTATATAATGCTGACGGTATCCACATTAATTATATTACAAGGTACCTGCATCATAAAAATAATGAGTACTCTTCATATGAAAGTAATCACACCATCTGCAATAATCGGTGTTGACAGCGGCGCACGGCGCTAAGTAAACACGGCATTCTAGATTATGTAAAAGTTAGTATAGCCCAAACTAGCAAGCGGTACTAATAACTAATTACAATCCTACAGCTACTACAAAAACATTTGGACAATCCACTAGCTATAGTGATGTACCACTATATACTCGTATATTTTTTTTAATTTTTTTTTACATTCACACAAGGTCTTCAGGTCCCAAACTAGGCAGAGCCTGTACTATGGTAACCTGATGACTGGTATATACTTATATATATATTTATATACATATACACACCCAGACACAAGTCAAACAGACATGTTCATACACACAAATGTTTGACCTGTTCGGGAATCGAACCCGGGACCAGCGGCTCAGAAGGCAGAGTGCTACCAACTGCGCCAACCGACCAGTCAGTATTCACTAGTTTAAGAGTTGAATCTTATGTCTTAACGCTGTAAATGTTGATAGTTTAGATATAATCAAATTAATAAATAAAAATTTGTTCAATGTTTATGTCTAGTTGTTAATGAGTAGTATGGCCGTGGTGGTACCGGCCTAGAATAGTACTCCCCATCTCTTCCCGCGGGTGTCGTAAGAGTCGGCTAAGGAATCACGTACTAGAAGGTGGGCAGCAGCGCCTTCTGAGAGTCCAAAATCATACTGCGCTTGCCAACCCGCCTGCCAAGCGTGGCGAGAATTGACAAGTCCCCTTTATATGGGGGAGGCATATGTCCAGTAGTGGACGTCCAATCTTTGAGAAGAAGTTAACGAGTACAATCCTCTTAATGATGCCGAATCTGCTCTACTGTTCACCTTAAGTAAGAAGAGGTGTTTATTTTTCCAGATATATCGCACCGTTCCTCCTGGCCACGACGATAGTGGCGAACACCCTCATCGTGGTGGTACTCTCTCGTCGCCACATGCGCACCCCCACGAATATGGTGCTCATGGCGATGGCTCTCTGCGACATGTTCACGATGCTGTTCCCGGCGCCGTGGCTCTTCTACATGTACACCTTTGGGAACCACTACAAGCCCCTGAGTCCCGTGCGCGCGTGTCAAGCCTGGAACTATATGAACGAGGTAAGTTGAAGCGATGATAGCTCATCGGGGGGAACCTCGCCTGTCAAACTGACAGACACTGGTTCGATCCCCAACAACAGCTTGAACTTCTGGTAACACCGTTATCAAATTCCCAGCATGGTGGTAGGGTACCTACTTTCGAATACCCGCCTGGCTACCTAACACCCTCAAGTTTGAAAAACTGTCACCAAATACATAGTGTGTTCAGGCAACAGTCCTTGAGAGTCAGCGTGCATTCTAGATCTAGCGTGATATCATCTTCGTCACTGACCATCAAGTGAGATAGTGGTTAAACGCTAGATCTATACAGTATTAAAAAAAAGTTTTATACCTATTTAAACCGACTTCAAATAGGAGGAGGTTCAGTTGGACAGTATTATTGAGAGTATGCTTCACGTACAGTAAACGTGCGGGAGTGGTCTTCCCATGTGTCTCCACGGTGTATCACCCGATAGCGGGTGTGCCATGGTCCAGTGAAACTTTCGAAGTGGTAACATGGATTATTTTCTATCAAAATCGGTTTAGTGTTTGTTTCAATCATGTTCCAATTTTGTCTTAAAATAATTATATGTGTGATTACTCGAAACTTTTTTCCAGTTGATCCGATTTTTGTGATTTTTTCCAAAAATTAAATTACTTTGTTTGTTATTACAACACAGCATGGTGGTGGACACATTCCCATTTTTTTTCTTTTTATGGGCCAATGGCCTTATTGAAATAAAATACTTATAACTTATTCCTTCTAATTGAATACCATACGGTCCTTCAATCAGATTTACTATAGGTACACAGTCACTATGAAAATCAAACTTCAAAAGCGTACCTCGCCAGTGTTTACTTATACCTGCATATACCTCTCCAGCTTATATAAAATTAGTCCGCGAGCGGATATTGTTTCATTTTAATTATGAACCTTAACCTAAACCTTAGCAATAGTGTACTATAACATTTGTAAAAATTGTTCAACTATTATTTTTTGGATTCACACTTTGGCATCGCAACACGTTAGACGATTAGCGCGCTCACACGCGACTGCATAGATAAGTAACTTTAAGCTGAGACGCGACTGAGAGCAAAACAAGGCATATCAATGATGTTATATGTTTATTTGAGGTAGATGTCGCACAAGCGCGCGGAAACTGAGGCGGCAAAATTAAGTCAATTGTAGTAATTTTTATTACGACGCGTATTTCAAGCGCAAGTCTAAACATATAGCTATCCTTTTCTATATCTTTCCACTCTTTATTCTCTCCACAACACAGGGAATCCTAGTGTGGAGATCAGAATCCAAACCACTACTTAATGTTACCAACTAGATTAGCACTTACTTTAAGATTGTTATTATATTATTACCTTTGTGACCGTGGAAATAAAGTTATTCTTATTCTTATTCTTATATGATTTGTACCGTATTATCTGTCGCAGTAAGCATGTTTATGTCGTAAAGGAACAAAATCTGAGCACCGCGCAGTATGGATATACGTCATCTTTAGTAAAACATCATTGAGGCATATGCCTTGTTTTGACGGTGCCGTTTTCGAGCGGGCGATCGGGTATCTAGTCTATGTTATATCGCTGGTACTGTAACTTAAATTGTAGCATTCACAAAGTGATCTCCAGTGTTCCGACTTTGCACGTTACCCTTTATACGGACAGACGCCCCTTCACGGTCCGAAGCGTTTGCTTTATAACTTCGAGCTCGTACGACGTGTGATTTATCGCTCAAAATGAATACGTAACTTTTTTATAATTGCGTATAAAGTAGACAAATATAGGTTGCGTTTTGAATGTTTTCAACACAAAGAACTTAGAATCGTAGTATATAATAAAGTATAGTAGCGTTTTGAATGTTTTCAAAACGCAACCTATATGCCTACCTATATAGTGTTGTGTACATTGTAATGAGTGACAGTACATCTTTATTTAATGAAACTTATTTCTACTGTGAATTAATGCTATTACAATGTACCTACTTATACTATCATAACTATTTTTCCTATTTATTATTATTTTTTTAATCGGGTTTAATTGTTCTTAGACCTTGTAAAGGGCTTAGAACATTAAAACCGTAGTTCATACTTGTTCACGGAGTTGTTGTAACATACGTACTCTTAGATAGAGTGTTTCATTATTGTGGACTACCGAACAGAATTACGGTAGCAGCAAACGTATTCTTGATTAAACATCACATGCATCACGCAAAGATCTTGCTCAATTATATATTTTTCTCAGTTTGATGAACTTATCAAGGATCGCACTTATGTTCTAAGAACGGAGGGTGTGGCATTCTGAAACAACTCCAGAACATTTTTTTTTTTTTTTACCTTTTATTAGTTTGCGTTTGACAACTGTCTCACCTGATGTTAAGTGTGTTACATGTATTTCAGTCACTCCGTGCACGATTTGTTCTTATGTAAATTGAGATACAAAATTACAAACAAACGTAGACAATAATTGCTAGGTTAATAAGTCAATAAGCGGTTATCAATTATTTATTCTATAGCTTACTCATTTCAGTTACATTTATTTTGAAAGTATCCAAAAACTTAGTGTAACTTTCATATGCAACGTGATTTTGAAGCTTTATTCTGTTACAATAAATTTAAGCCGAGTAAAACTGTATTGCTTTTCGTCAGCTTTTGTGACGGGCAATCGAGCGGCCAACCATGCATGGTTCGATGCTCGTGCTATTGCTTGTATGGCGGGTGAAACTTTTATTTCGTTCAAAATTTATCAACGGTTTTTTTGACGTGATAACGTTTTATAAATTGATGAATGCCAAAATGAAAAATAGTAACGGTAACATTCCGCGTAACGTTCCACCTAAGTTTTATCTAGATCTAGATAATATAATCAAAGTCAAAGTCAAAGTCAAAGTCAAAGTCAAGGTCAAAGTCAAGGTCAAAGTCAAAGTCAAAGTCAAAGTCAAAGTCAAAGTCAAAGTCAAAGTCAATGGTCAATGGTCAATGGTCAATGGTCAATGGTCAATGGTCAATGGTCAATGGTCAATGGTCAATGGTCAATGGTCAATGGTCAATGGTCAATGGTCAATGGTCAATGGTCAATGGTCAATGGTCAATGGTCAATGGTCAATGGTCAATGGTCAATGGTCAATGGTCAATGGTCAATGGTCAATGGTCAATGGTCAATGTCAAAGTCAAAGTCAAAGTCAAAGTCAAAGTCAAAGTCAAAGTCAAAGTCAAAGTCAAAGTCAATGTCAATGTCAATTGTCAATTGACAATTGACAATTGACAAAGTCATACATGATTATGTCGTTATCACGTAAATCTATCGTCCGTAAACCGACTTTACAGACAACCAATTTTTTTTTTTTTAAATTTATTTATTAACTTAATTTGTATGGATCATAGACGAATATCTTGTAGTATATTTGTCGATGGACTGTGTGATGAATGATATGTTTATGAAGCTCTGACATTACTTATGATAGAAGGGAATTTAAGAGAAAAACATGTTGTGTCGACCCCATCCAGTGTAAGTTATGGACAAGAAGAAGGAGAAGAAGAATTATATTTCTTATTTTCAACAAAATACGTATAATCTGAAACTATAATATTTGTAATGATGATCCAAAAAATGTGAGAATGGCCCATTTTCAGATATTCCTGAAAATACAGACGAGCTTTGATGAAATTTTAATCTGACAAATGTGTGCATAAGGATGTTTTTGATCGACGTCAAAAAAGTAGGGGATTCTATGTTTTTTATCTATGTTCACCGATTTCTCCGCTAACTGTTGTCCAATTTTGAAAATCCTTTTTTGATTGAAAGAGTAGAATCTTTTTCTGGGTGTTCCAATTGCAATTTTATCAAAATCGGTTTCTCAAGCCAATCTCGTATCCCGTAAAGAAGATGCCGTGGTGGTACCGGCCTAGAATAGTACTCCCCCATCTCTTCCCGCGGGTGCCGTAAGAGTAGGCTAAGAGATCACGTACTAGAAGGTGGGCAGCAGCACCTTCTGAAGATATAATCAACATACTGCGCTTGTCTACCCGCCTGCCAAGCGTGGCGAGTAATGGCAATTCGCCCTTATATGTAGAAGGTATATGTCCAGCAGTGGGCACCTCATGGCTGAGAGAGAAAAAGAAGTAATCGTGTTGGATTAATAACTAATGAGTTTAAATTTTAGTTCTGCAAAATTTTGTGTTTTCATTACTTGTATTATGTTTCTATAACGGGGGGGGGGTTTGTTCATCAGTGGATGTCCTATGGCTGAGATGATGATGATGATAATGATGATAATGATGATGGTGATTAAGTTTCTCTGTAATATATTATATATTCTAACAACATTTTATTTACATTTCAACTAAAGATGTGTTGATGTACAATAAAAAAGCCGGCCAAGTGCTAGTCGGACACGCGCACCGAGGGCTCCGTACAAAAGAAAGGGCTACCCCGTTCTTTTGTAAGTTAGATTACTATATAAAATATTTTATTATATGATGCAACTAAAAATGTACGTTTATCGCAATTTTTCCTTTATCTGTGCTATAAGACGTTGCTTCGCACCAAATTTCAAGATTCTGAGTTCACGGGAAGCACTCTGTAGGAATTGATTCCCTTGCGAGTGTCGAACATTTTCAGCATAAATGGTTGTACCTTTTGTTTGCGTTGGCTTAGAAGTTTGATTTTTTCACAGCTCCAAGGGACGGTTATATTATGACTTCTAGGTGTCCAGGGTCCTGGGTTCGAATCCCGGCAGTGGCAAACATTTTATGCGATTAGTATAGGGGTTGATCCAGGGTCGTGGATTTTTGTGTGCGGTTTAATAATGCCCCCTTTCCCCCGCTACACAGGGAAAATCCCAGTGCGGGGTTTAAGTCTGATAAAAAAAATCTCGCCATATATTTTAACAATATGGTTTTAGCATTTCGCATTTCTTAAATCTTGTATAACAAGCTTTGTGCAAACAGACATTTATAACGTAACATTTGTTCCATAACTACAAAATCTGAACTCACAAAAGACAAAGACCACGCTTTAGACTGAAATTATTATGAAAAATCCTTTTCCCACTCACGACTTCAAGTAATGCCTTTGACCCTTCAGTCAAAATTAAATCCTCCCCGGTACTGTTATTTATTCTATGCCTCTGACACCTGCAATTTATATGCTTGACACGGTGCCAAGTTATGGACATAATTTTGCATAGAGATGGACGCGCGCAGCTGTCCTGTTATACCGGTATATTACCGGATAAAGTGCGTGATAAAGTATCGGATTTGTAAATTTTAATACTCATAAACATTGATGTTGGTATAAAACTTTTTTTTTTACTTCACTCTGAGTTATTTATGTTTAAATTATGCAAGGATAAACTACGTTGGGGCTTTAAGATGTGCTCTTTTATGTTGTTTAGGAATATGAAAAACGGAATAAAAATATAAATGTGGTAACAAAAATGTTATATTACCTTGAATAAAAAGTATGAAAGTTTAAACACGGCGATTTAGTACAAAGAAGGAATTTGAGAATATAAAATACAATATTAATATAATGTTTTTCTGTGTGAGCCAGAAGAAAGATATTACATTAGCTAACAGTAATAAAGTACAGAAGAAATTTATGAGATGGCTCTATAAGAAACAGTACGGTTATTATGTAGGATACCCTTTTTTGTATCCAAGTGCTTTTTTACTTGGGATGGTGAGCTTTAACAGCCTAGAGGTGAGGAGAGTCGTTAAACTATTAGAGTATGTGTTTAATATAATAGTTGGACAGAGGTTTAACCCATCACTTCTGGAACGAATTAGTTTAGCAGTCCCAGACAATTATGTAAGAGCCAGATGTCATAACTTGTTTGCATTACCAGTGCACAGAACGGAGCTGGGTCGCCAGTCGCCTGTCATGCGGGCAGTGCGACTGCTCAATGATTTGGCTCACGAACACCAAGGATTAGATATATTTCACTGCACAGTTTTGGAATTTCACAGAGCGGCAATGGATTACGTGCAAAAATTGTGCGTAAAAACAAATTTAAATTAATAATAGTAAAGATTAGGAGTATCTCATTGTTTGTATATTTTGTAGTATTATTAATTTTATTTTTAGTGAGCTTAAGTTTAAACTTGGGTGGGTGAATTGGGAAACTGTAATGCCCACCCAAAGGAAAGGAAAACCAATTAAATAAATAAAAATTAAAAAAAAAAAAAAAAAAAATACTAATTACTACTACAGATTACTACAGCATTTGAGCCATCTACCAGCCGTTGCCAGTCTTTAAATATCTCAACCCGCTACCAGTTGGCAGCGTGCTCAGAATGCTACCAGCATTGCACCGTTCAATTGCAATGCTGACGATTATTATATTACATACTAGTGTGTTTTTGGTTTTTGCTGTAATTAGATGAGCATCATAATTCCTAATTTAACTAATACCTATATTTTCAACCTAAATTATCAACAGTAACTATATATACAAGTAAAACCAATTTTATGCCTGATCCTCTTTCGCTCATCACTCATAAAAACCGACGACTTTGAAACCGTTACTTAACATCATCATCATCATCATCATCATCATAATACTTAATGCTTGTATTGAATCCATCTAATTTTGTTTTACCCCCTTACCAACGGAATCACCAAGTGGTGGCAAGCCACTGCAATACACCCAAGATTGTAATTATCAATTTATGGCCTTACCTTTTGGCGATTTGATTCATTGCCTGTGGTATATTTTAGATATTATTTTTTCAACTAACCTTAACATACTTTTTTATATATAACTCCATGATAAAAAAAAATGACAGAAGTCTCATATATATTATAGACACATGCACAACGTATATTAATAATAATTAAAAATATATGTCGAAGCGTGTTATATATTTGTAAGTATGGATTTGACTTTAGGTATTGCTAGTACCTACTCAATTTGTCAACTAAGTGGAGGTAGGTCGTACAACGTAAAATGTAGCACATAAACTGTGGCAACTGTTGCCGGCGAACAGTCTAAGCGCCTTTATCCTTCGACATAAGAAGTGGGACAAAAACTCCGAGGCGGTGGTGGTCAGGGTCAGGATGGGGTGGTAGTACCATTAGTACTGCCATAACTAATATAAACATCTACCTTTTCTTTAATTTTCCTCTGTAAACATTTTTTTTTTTTTTTGAAGAAGAGGTTGTTCAATTTTACCTATTATATTATATATGTTTTTTTTTTCTGTGCGTTCACGGATAACTTTGTCGTTTAAGAACCGATTTTGAGGATTATTTTTTTGTTGGATAGAGAGTAGTCCCATTTAAATGGTTTTTGTATTACACTCCTTCCGAGGTAATCCCATTTAAATTATTTTTGAGTTACACTCCAATAACTGAAACGTGTTACGTCTATCTGGATGGCTTACTTATTAAAGGTGAATTATAATTAATCCCGTGAGTAGCAAAGGTGACTGAAAAGGGTGAAACAAAAACCGACTTCGACAAATTATTTCACACTTTTGATTGTTGAAGTCGGTTCCATTTATTTTGTTGGTATTTTTTTTATTTACCCAAACTAATAATCTAAAGCTTCAAGCAAGCGTGCTTAGTTGTGAATGGCTTATGTTTTAAAATATAAACCAATGTTGTCAAATATTATTATTAAATGAAATTTTACCCGGATTAGTTGATGTGGCTTCATCTACACACACATAACTAACAGTCCAAATTTAACTTTATCATAAAAAACTCAATGTGAATGTGTTCGTTATAATTAATTGAATCTTGTGAAACTGCAGCTTCAATATCATTACCAAAAATACCGTTTCATATTTTTTATACCTACCTTCCCTCTAACAGATAGTAGAAGATATAGAAGACAATTGAATAAAAGAAAACCTACAAAAAGCCGTGAAAAGTATTTATTCTTATCTCTATGCTCTCGACTCTTATATCCAATTTACAAAGTAACCCAGTTAGGGATAACATCCAATAATGCCATTGGATCATACCGGATATTACCGGATATGGGCCTTGACATCACTAGAATATAAAGAGCCAATATTTTAAGAGCATCTTTGAATCTAGCCGCTCTTTTTATAAGATAGGCGAGGAAAGAACGCAGATAACTAGGTGGCTTAGCCGTACTCGACCACGCTTTACTTCGGCCTGGTCTAGATAAATCCTTTATTAGTTGCTATTCACAGAAGAGTATTTTTAACCTTTTTTAACCCTGTCTTTTAGCTTATGAATCCTTATAACAGCATTTTAGAACATGATTTTCATACCCTGTAATATGTCGAAACAATGCAATCATTTTAATACCTGGTTTTTTAGTAGGCTTTATACTGTATATATCTAGATCTATCTATCGTGTGACCACTATCTCACTTGATTGTCAGTGACAATGTGGTCAAAGATGTTATCACGCTAGACCTAAAATGCTGACTGGTTTCCAATGATTGCTGCCTGAACACACTATGTGTTAGGCGACAGTTTTTCAAACTTCAGGGTGGTATCTAGCCAGCCGGGTACTCGAAAGTACCACAATGCTGGGAATTTGATAACGGTGTTACCATTACCGGAAGCTCAAGCTGTTGTTAGGGATCGAACCAGTGTCCGTCAGTTTGACAGCCGATGCTCCCCCTGCTGAGCTATCATCGCTTCACGCTGAAACGGTCGAATGGGTTTGCTTGAAATTTGGAATGAAGATGACTTATACCCTGGAATAACACATAGGTTACTTTTTATCCCAAAAATATTGACGGTCCCCGTGGGATGACGAAAAGATACAAAAATGTCAAACCATGTACCATTTCACCGCGGAACGCAGCTAGTCCAACTAATATTATAAATGCGAAAGTTTGTGTGTATGTGTGTATGTTTGTTACTTTTTCACGCTCAAACGGCTACACTGATTTCGATGAATTTTGGTATGAAAATAGTTTAAGCCCTGGATTAACACATAGGCTACTTTTATCCCGGAAAAATATAGTTCCCGTGGGATAATTAAGGTAACGGGACAACCGTAATCCACGCTGTTGAAACCCCGGGGCGCTACTAGTATTTAATAATATTGAAGAAATATAATAATCACAAAATGAAAGGCAAAATGTTGCATGTATTGCTTCCGGACTGTTTGGCTGTGGTCTAGATGAAGCTTGTGTTCCAGAGGTTTCGTCGATCACTTATAAAATACACAAGCGACTCAAGACTCCACATCAGTATCAGAGAAGACGCCGCGAAGGAGAGTTCTACGCTCTTGTCGCCGCCCGGACCTGAACCACTGAAGATGTCGACCGCAGTGATCGACGAAACGTCTGGAACACAAGTTTCACTTAGACCACGGCCAAACAGCCCGGAAGCAATACATACAACATGCAACGCCGGCCGTGAAAGCTTTAGAGTTTACATTCGAATGGCAAAATGTTTATAATGTTGGTATAATTTCCGAAGGACTTTAAACCGATTTAAACTGCCTTAAAACATGAAATGACTTGGTTCATTTCCAGAGTCTGTGAAAGCACAATTTCCTACGGGAAACGGCACAGAGGAAATAAGCGAGCGGTGGCGTCTATACTCGTAATACGACTCTTGTAAACTTTTAACAAGTGCATAGAAATAAACAAATAATAAGTTTATTTTAATTCACATTTATGTTTATGCTTTTTGTATAGTTATTGTTAGGAAGTGGATACAAAATTAAGGCATAAAAGAATACACGCAGATATGAAACTTTCTAAACCTGAAACTAGGTATAACCTTTTGTTATTAAAGCAAACGGGGTTTGATCGCGAGAAAAACACTTAGTAATTTATTTACCTCGACGTTTCGACCAAGTTGCATTGGTCGTGGTCAAAAGAAGACTGGACAAATGCGGGTGGCAATATCGGCGAGAGCGCGTAGTTTCGCCAACTACCCACTTTTGATCTTATTAAACTGTAGGGCTGTCACAGCCCTGCAAAAACACAGGGTTATCACGACACACAACACTGACAGTATCTTTAGTTTTTTCATATTCATTTAGGAATAACCTGTATGATCGAATTCAGTTGATCTCCCTATCTTTGGGTTATACAGAAACAGTTTATTTGAAAAAAGAACATTGATGCTGACAACTAAAATTAAAGTTGCATATACTAATTTTATTAGATTTTGACGTGATAACGTTTTATAAATTGATGAATACCAGCAACACTCATGAAAAATAGTAACGTTCCGCGTAACGTTCCGCGTAACGTTCCACCTGAGTTTTGTATTACATAAAATAATCAAAATCAAAGTCAAAGTCATAAATGATTATGACGTTATCACGTAAATCTATCGTCCGTAAACCGACTTTACAGACAACCAATTATTTTTTTTTCTTTTATTTTATAGTTAAAATGTATTATTTGATAAAATAATATTAGGGCTACGATGGGACTGTCGTAAACTTGAAGTTAAAAAAAAAGATAATAAAAAAGGGATATAATGAGCATATTATTTAATTTATTTATTTTTTTATTTATTAACATTCACACAAGGTCTTCAGGCACCAAACTAGGCAAAGCCTGTACTATGTTGACCTGATGACTGATATATATATACTTATATACATATACACACCCAGACACAGGCCAAACAGACATGTTCATGCACACAAATGTTTGACCTGTCCGGGAATCGAACCCGGGACAGGTCAAACATGCATATAATTATATTATATGCAAGCAGATGTGTGCCATCAAACTAATGACAGTAGGTACTTTTTTGATGGAAATAAATATAACTAGGTACCTACGTAGTTCACAAACATACTGACATCTACTGATCCGTAAGTATACATTTTCAACAACATTTAGAAGATGACGAGAAATACTCGAACGATTTTCATGATAATTGTATTTTGTGTGTAGTTTTTCACTAACGTTTTTTTTCAAATCGCTTCATAAATGGCGGAGATAAATTTAATACTAGTTGCGTCCCGCAGTTTCACCCGCATGGACTGTATTCCTTTATGTCTCCAGAGCTCACAGCAAACTTGTATTTCTCATTATACCAGGATTTATATTATTCATTTTCTAAGCGATCTCATCAAAATAAAAGGGGAATTTATATGGTGAATTAATTAGTCAAAAAATATAATTACAATATCAGTGTATTGGTGAAGACAAAAAGACAAAAATCCTTTTTTTTCAATAGGTGGCAAACAAGCAGACGGGCCGCCTAATGGTTAGCGATCAGTAACACTAGGGGCATTACGATGCGTTGCCAATCCTTTTAAGTCTGTTAACTCTCTTTTTTAAGAATCACATATTGTAGCTACTAGGGAATACCGAGGGAGGAAGCTTGTTCGGCAGAAACTATCTATGGAATCGCACAGTACACAGTACTCCCATGACTCAATAATATGTGGATGAGCTTTTCAATGATGCAAGGACAGATTCTCTATACATATCAACTATCCAAGTTTTTTTTTCATACTGCATAGATTTAGCGTTTGACCACTATCACTTGATGGTCAGTTACAATGTGGTCGAAGATGTTATCACGCTAGACCTAGAATCCTCACTGGCTCTCAAGGACGCCTCTGCATGAACACACTATGTGTTTGGTGACAGTCTTTCAAGCTTGAGGGTGGTAACTAGCCAGGCGGGCATTCGAAAGTACCCTACCACCATGCTGGGAATTTGATAACGGTGTTACCTTTACCGGAAGCTCAAGTTGTTGTTTGGGATCGAATCAGTGTCCGTCAGTTTGACAGGCGACGCTGCCCCCGAAGAGCTATCATCGCTTCAAACAACGTGATATAATGAGCCATCCAGACTGCAACACAATAATAGGTATCATCAAAGCCTTTCATAATCTCAAAGCATTAACGTTCTCATTTATATAACGACCCAGCTACTACTTAATTAGCAGTTGTATAGTCATCGTAAAGGGCTATACCGCAGAATAGTGAAACTACTTGATAGACTGGCCAAGTGTACATAATTAATGTTGGGCCTTGTATAATGATACGACACTTAAATTATTTAAAATGGAAAATGTCTTATTGTATATATGCTAAAATTCACATATATATAACTCTTTAAAATGCTATGTCTAATATTAGACAAGTTTAATTTAAGTGCCAACTTATTTAACCTTAAATTTCTGCATTCCCAATACCCGCCACGCTTGGCAGGCGGGTTGGCGAGCGCAGTATAAAGATATGACCCTCAGAAGGCGCTGCTGCCCATCGCCCTGGTACGTGATCCCTTAGTCGACTCTTACGACACCCACGGGAAGACATGGGCGGGTACAATTCTAAGCCGGTATCCCAAGGCAATTGTGAATAAAAAATATCTCTAAACATAGATAGACTATTTCTCAAACAATATTTGAGAGCAAGGTATTTTATTTCATGCCTGTAAATGTCTCGTTTATTAATTGAAAACTCACATTTTCAATTAATAAAAACTGTTTTATCCCAAACTATTTTCACAATAGCGCAGCGTCAGTGTCGTTCGAACAAAAGGCCTTGCTACCTCTGTTTTAATATTCAGTGGTTTACTATCGTAGGCCGTAACATTGTCTTCCGACAATGGCCTATTCGCGTCGAATGCAACAATAGAGACCGCTTTACGGATATTTTCACTTTAATCCGTAATTACGGACTCTGCTACCCTGGTTATGACTATTTCAATTTTATTGCAGTAGTTATTGGCACAGCAAAGATGAGATATAACTGGAATATACTTTAACTAGTACAAGAATAACCAGTTAATTAGGTTCTCGCTGCTAGGATACGAAACTCGCTAGGATTTTTTTTAAGTTACATGAGCGTTCGATGCGTCGGCTGTCAAATTGATGGACGCTGGTTCGATCCCGCCAACAAGTTAAACTTCCAATGAATGCAACACCGTTATCAAATACCATATGGGTAGAGTAATTTCAGTATCTGCCGAGCTATCTACTACAGCATTTTATCTATAACTGCACCCACAGCACTATCGGCGGGTACGCGTGATCGCCTCCAGAGTCTGCGCGGCCCAACCATGGTTACTGAGGCCCCCGCAATGACAAGGCCTCTCAGGATAAAAGTCTTAACATTTTTACGTGCCCTCGAAACACAGAAACACTCAGTTAAAAAAAATACGTAACTAAAAAAAACGTTTAACAAAAAATGCAACCGACTTCAACACTCAAAAGTGTGAAATAACTCGTTGCGGTCGGTACCATGATAGTTCAAAAGTAACTATTGTATGTTTGTTACTCTTTCACGCAAAAACTACTCAATGGATTTTGATAAAATTTGGAACACAGATTGCTTATACCCTGAATTAACACATAGGTTTATTTGCATCATCATCATCACCGGTTTTCATCACTACGCGCGTAAAACGGGATTTGGATGAAATCTGGTATGTAAATACGGTCCCGGAATAACACATAGCTTCTTTCATCATCATCAATCATTAACACGCGGGTAAAACTGCGGGGCGCAGCTTGTATTTACTTATTTATTTACAAAATCCACAGCCCTTTATAAACAAATTATTGTACAAGTAGTATAAGTAGGGAATTATACTTCACCTAAGGCCAATAACGGATTTACATTTAATTTTTACTGATGTAACTTATGTATTTATAGACTGTCATAGTATGTGAACTAGTAGGTTTTAGGTGCATTAGTGTGTATGTTGTGTCTGGGTTTATGTGTATGTTTACGTGTTTGTGTGTCCGTGTGTGAATGAGTAGCAGCCGGTATAGTGCTTTATTACTTGAATGACTGAGATTCCAAATCAAAGTGGAAACTTTGATTTAGTTAGCATTAAATTAGTATTGAATATAATAATAATAATAGCCTTTTATTCCTGAACATAGGGTTACAAGAGGTCCCTAAGTTCGGTGTGCCTTTTGGCATAGGCCTCCTCCAATTCCTTCCAATGGGTCCTGTCCCTGCTACTCTCAACCAGAGTGGTCCCGCTGTCTGTTTCAAGTCATCTTCCCATCTCTTAACTTGACGACCCCTACCTCTTTTGCCGTCTCTTGGTTGCCAGAGGGTGACTTGCTTGCTCCATTTATTAAGGGGTGGCGTAGCATATGTCCAGCCCATCTCCATTTTTGTATGTCTATCCGGGTAAGAATGTCTGTGAGTTTTGTCCTTTAGTATTGAATAAGTAAGCGTCAAAGTGTACCATACATTATATTTTCTTCGTAAAACTAGACAGTAAAAAGGCATCATTTTTCTCCATTTGTACTAAAGCTAAGCTGGATAAGCGTAGTCTATAAAATTCAGAGCATATTTACATACAATATGTATGTATTTCTGGCGTTATGCAAGCGTCGCGACGCCCTGCTTATGTTACGCTGAAATATGGCCCGTTTTATATTTCTTGGTGACTGAATGAAATGGATTTAAATATAACGAACGTATGTTTCGTTGCAGTGAAAAATTAGGTTTATTTTTATTTACTTTTTAGTAAGTATACTTACTGCGTTGGCTCTAGGACCTGAGCTGAGACATGTCAATCTTTTTATACTGTATAGATGTAGCGGTTGACCACCGTTGGTTTTTCAAACTTGAGGATATGGTAGCTAGCCAGGCGGGTACTCGAAAGTATCCTACCATCATGTTGAAATTTGCATTCGTTACTAACCAAAAGGCTGGATGCGGGCCGCTTCCAACAGGTTCTTGTGGAAATCAATGGGGGAGGCCTATGTCCAGCTGTGGACGTCTTATGGCTGAGATGATGATGATGATGATGACTAAACAAAAGTTATTTTATACGGACTCCTTTCCTCAGGTATTTTATCCAACAGTATTATACTGCAATGCTGTAGTATCTATACTTCTATTATAAAGAAGAAAGATTTGATTGTTTGTTTGTTTGCGTTGAATAGGGCTCCAAAACTACTGAACCTATTTGATAAATTATTTCACTGTCGGGAAGCTACAATATCCCTGGGCGACTGCTATATATTTTTTTTAAATTAGGGATCCTATAATTTTTAATTTTGAAATTTTTTACCCGTGCTCAACCGGGGCAGACCGCTTGTCCGCTTGTCTTAAATTTATCTGGCGAATCATTGCACAGTCTACATAGGCATTTGTATTTCGCTTATAATTTTCGGACATCATCATCATCATCATCTCAGCCATAGGACGATAAAGCCCCCCCCCCCCCTTAGATTTCCACAACAACCGGTTGGAAGCGGCCCAGACAATTTGCCCTCAAATATATATAATATTACCATCTAATGGGATAACGGTGGGACTGCTGTGCATCTAAGTTTGGGGTAATTGACTGGCCGGTTGGCGCAGTTGGTAGCACTCTGCCTTCTGAACCGCTGGTCCCGGGTTCGATTCCCGGACAGGTCAAACATTTGTGTGTATATGTATATAAGTATATATCAGTCATCAGGTTACCATAGTACAGGCTCTGCCTAGTTTGGGACCTGAAGACCTTGTCTGAATATTGTAAAAAAAAAAAAAAAAACCTTCGACCAATATGTCACAGAACATTAAATGGTCAAACGTTAGATCTTTAAAGCAACTAGCTTATAATGTTTGTTATGTATGTTGTTGTAATGGTTTGTTGTTGTTGCTTTTTATTTACAGGTGATACCAGCTATGTTCCACACAGCCAGCATTTGGCTCACCCTCGCGCTGGCCGTCCAGAGGTACATCTACGTCTGCCATGCGCCTGTCGCTAGGACTTGGTGAGTCTCTCATCATTCAGAGACAGGTGTCTCTATTAAAATAAGTTAAAGTAATACTAGAAACTAATAACAATATGTTAACTCTAAGGCTTTCACGGCCGGCGTTGCATGTTGTATGTATTGCTTCCTGGCTGTTTGGCCGTGGTCTATGTGAAACTTGAGTTCCAGACGTTTCGTCGATCACTGCGTCTCTTTCGTCGATCATCAGTATCAGAGAAGACGCCGCGGAGGAGAGTTCTACGCTCTTGTCGCCGCTCGGACCTGAACCACTGAAGATGTCGACCGCTGTGTTTGACGAAACGTCTGGAATACAAGTTTCACTTAGACCACGGCCAAACAGCCCGGAAGCAATACATACAACATAATAACAATATGTACTAAAACTACTGAACTACTTTGACGGTCGCTGTGGCGCAGTGGTCAGTGTCAGTGTCATGACTTCTGTGTCTCCGGGACCCTGGGTTCGATGCCGGCAGGGGCAAACATTTGTGCGATGAGTATAGATGTGTGTCCCGGGTCTTGGGTGTTTGTGTGAAGTGATCATGTGTGTCCCGCGATAGAAGGAATCCTAGTGCTGGGGTCTGAGTGTGATAAAAAAGTCATAACAGAAACTAATAACAATATGTACTAAAATTCTTCAATTACAAGTTAATTAGAACAACTCACGAAGTATTGCGAGCTAATAGATACTTATTAATAGATAATTACTTATTAAACTATTCGAATCGAACATTCCATTTAACAGATATTACGAATTTAAAAATGTCAATCTAAACAAAACACTAATAGAAAAATAAACGCCAGGCCTTGTCCGGTCCACGCAGCGCAGCGGGCCACGCAATAAATATCCGCTCATGCGAAGCTGGAAGGGGCCGCCAACCTATAATAATATTTAAAAAAAACACGATTATTATTAATAATAATACGTAAATAATAAATACGGTGCCGTAGTGATACCGGCCTAGAACAGTACTCCCCCATCTCTTCCCGTGGGTACCGTAAGAGTCGGCTAAGGGATCACGAACCAGAAGGTGGGCAGCGGCGCCTTCTGAGGATAGTAAAGCATACTGCGCTCGCCAACCCGCCTGCCAAGCGTGTCGAGTATTGGTAAATCGCCCCTATGTGGGCAGGCATATGTCCAGCCGTGAACATCCTATGGCTGCGATGAATGAATGAATGAATATAGATGCGGGCATAGCGGGACACTTAAAAGCGTAATCGATATCACGATTGGTAATTGATTCGGATTCTTCCAGAAGCCTTCATCTCAATCTTGAGTGCGGTGCGTCAGCGTCAGTGCGAGACGGGACGTTACGATGAACGCACCGCACTCTGTACAATACAAGTACATAAGAAATACATTGAACAAATTGGACCGTTTGGGGTCGAGACATAGGGCCCGTGGGGACCGGGAGCTAGTCGGATTTTCCAAAACTTATCAGAGCGTTTGATCTATACGACGCGTGACCAAGATGCTGGCACATATTGGCTCAACGAATCAGTATTGCAATTCAACGTGGCAATGCTGCTAGCATTCTGGGCACGCTGCCAGCCGGTAGCGGGTTAGAGCATTTGAGTTATCTATACGTCACCAATAGCTAGTGGATTGCTCAAATGTTTTTGTAGTATTGTAATTAGTTATTAGTGTTTTATTTAATTGAATCGGATCGAATACATCGGCCAGATTTAAAAAAAAAGAAATTGCTTACTTGACATTTGACGTTGCGGTGACAGCTCTGAGGAGTATCTGTAGCCCGATCTCCCCCTATACTACGTACCATGCTGCTATGAAGTGTGTGTAAATTAATGTCAAAATTATATTAACAGTAATGAAAGTTTCTCATGTGGTTAGAGTCTTTTTATTTGGTTTGCCTCACATTCAAGACCCTGTAGTGTGTAAATGGACGAAATTTCTTCTAGTTGTTTTATTTAACAATTATATTATATGTTTATATGAGGTAGATGTCGCACAAGCGCGCGGAAACTGAGGCGGCAAAATTAAGTCAATTGTAGTAATTTTCATTGCGACGCGTATTTCAAGCGCAAGTCTAAACATATAGATATCTTTTTCTATATTATTTGTACCGCATTATCTGTCGCAGTCAGCATGTTTATGTCGTAAAGGAACAAAATCTGAGCACCGCGCAGTATGAATATACGTCATCTTTAGTAAAACATCATTGTTATTTAACCACAGTACACATAAATTCAATGAACAATTTTATATCACATTTTGCGTTCGTCTTTTGATAAAATATTCTTGTGTGGTGTTCACTAGTGACATTTTTTTATCACACTCAAACCCCCGCACTAGGATTCCCTATAATTCCTAAACAAACTCATCGCTTAAATGTTTACCCCTACTGAGATTTGACCCCGACGACACAGAAGTCATGTCACTGACAACTGAGCCACGGAGACCTTTACCTGAGCGATCGCGTACTGCGGAGGGCTGTCTTGGGATACAATTCGGTAGGTCACGTCGAAAACTCAATTACCCCTGCGTTGGGATGGCCACAACCCTATATCCTATCCAGAAGCGTTGGCCAGCGTGGTAGCTTATCCAACTTGGCAAGCTTGGCCAAAAGCTTGGCCAACATTTTTTTTTATACTGTATAGATCTAGCGTTTAACCACTATCTCATTTGATGGTCGGTGACGATGTGGTTGAAGATGTTATCACGTTAGACTTAGAATACTCTCTGGCTCTCGAGGACTGCTGCCTGAACACACTATGTGTTTCGTGACAGTTTTTCAAACTTGAGGGTGGTAGGTAGCCAGGCGGGTACTCGAAAGTACCCTACCACCATGCTGGAGATTGGATGACGGTGTTAACTTCACCAGAAGCTCAACTGAAGGACACTGGTTCGATTCTCAACAACTGAGGCTTGAACCAGTGTCCGTCAGTTTGACAGCCGACGCTCCTCCCGCTGAGCTATCATCGCTTCGAACACACCGGGAAATTGAGCTCATTATTCTATGCTACGGGTAGGCGAGGAAATCAGGCGGAGTATTAGAGAACTAAAACACGACCCTTAGGTTGTAGGGTAAACCAATAATTAGAGTTATACTGGAAACAGTTAGGTAAATACGGGCATGGTACTAGTCAAACATACCCTCTGCGTGCGTGTAATGTAGGCTAGCGTGCGTGTTTAGTTAAGCGGTTAATGGACAGTCCTGAGCGAAAGTAATTATAGTAGCGCAATATATTAATGGGCCGTGGTGGTACCGGCCTAGAATAGTACTCCCCCATCTCTTCCCGTGGGTGCCGTAAGAGTCGGCTAAGGGACAACGTACCAAGAGGTGGGCAGCAGCGCCTTCTGAGTGTAGTGTATGTGACTCAAAGAGAAGGAAGCATTATGTCATCTCTAGCGCACGTGCGGCCGCATTACAGCTCAGTCGGCTGTAAGCGGTGGGAGTGAGAGGGCGCGCGCGTCTAAGAGCCGATAATATAGAAGGAGATATACCACATTTTGGCGACGAGGAGTAACTGGACTACTGTGAGTGATTACTGATTATTATAAAGCAAAAAAAAAAAAAAAAAAAAAAAAAGGGGATGTGTGCGGGGTTGCATAACTATTAAACTACTTATTACAGCGTAAGGTACATTTATGCAAACATCAGGGTTAATAACATATATTTTTTTCGTAACCTTGCTTAGCTATTGTTGTTTTCTTTTCACGTCCCGATAGCACTCCGAGTGGTTATATACTAGATTACATTAAAATAAAATCACAGAATACGTATCTAAAGATTCTCAACATTCTTATGCATAGGCGAATACATTCAAAACACCCGCACATAACCCGGCGATTATAATCGCGCACACCATCATATCACATAATTATCACAAGCTGTCGTATGCGACCCGACCGTTTGATATTTTGTTTTGTTACTGTTGAAGGTGTTTATAATACGTTCTGTTATTTGAAGCAAGAAACTTGTTTACGTTTCTTCCCGATGTACATACCTACTTGGGAGATTGTTTAAACAGAATTCCCAGTCGGCTCGAAACTTTATTCTTTTAGCAGACTACATATTAATAAACACAATATATTATTAATAGGTACTATCTAAGATTTCTCAAACGTTATATTGTTATAATTGTATCAAGTAACGATGTTCGTGCAAATGAGTACTCCAGGTGACGCCTGCTATAGAAGTTCTCATTGTAATGATCAAATTAGACGCAAATGAGTGACCTCTGTGAAACGAGTGAACTCTGTGGTTACCAGATGATGCCTGGTAGTCTGGAAACGGGTGACGCCTGTGAGGACTTCGTAATGAAATTAAGTACAGGTGATGCCTGTAGGTATATGAAGCTATGTGATGTATGTGTGACGCACCTACATTCCTACCTATATGTACATAAGTTGTATACGGGTGACGCCCGTAATATGAAGTGTCGTGTACGGATGATGCCCGTAATATGACGTTTTGTGTGCGGATGATGCCCGCAACATGAAGTTTTGTGCGGGTAACGCCCGTAATCTGAAGTGTCGTGTACGGATGATGCCCGTAATATGACGTTTTGTGTGCGGATGATGCCCGCAACATGAAGTTTTGTGCGGGTAACGCCCGTAATCTGAAGTGTCGTGTACGGATGATGCCCGTAATATGACGTTTTGTGTGCGGATGATGCCCGCAACATGAAGTTTTGTGCGGGTAACGCCCGTAATCTGAAGTGATGTAGATGATTAAATCTCATTTACTGTAGTTGAGTTGTTACTTTACACATAAACTACCTATGGTAATTGGAGTATGGATGAACGCTGTAAGGAGTAAATAATGAATGTATCAGGTTATTTACTGGATGATGCCCATTGGTGACCTAAATTAGACATTCATTATTTGTTTCTTTGTTCACAAATTAAATAATGTCAAGTCTAACGTTAGAAAAATTTGAATGCGATGGTGAAGCCGGATCAGTAGGAGCTAGATGGGAGCGTTGGAAAAAGAGTTTATATATTTACCTAGAAGCTGCTGATGTAAATACTAGTTCAAAAAAACGTGCCAGTCTATTGCATTGGGGAGGACCAGAACTACAAGAAATACTGTTTAATATACCGGGTGGCTACGTTCAGGCGGCAGAAGAAAATGATCAGAACATAGACATATTTGAGATAGCAATAAAGAAGTTAGATGAATATTTTGCACCCAAGCAAAATAAACGATATGAGAGACATCTATTCAGACAAATGAAACAGGAAGAGAACGAGAAATTTGAAAAATATTTAGTTCGGCTAAGACAACAAGCTTTGAAATGTCAATTTAGGGATGTAGATGATAGTCTGATTGACCAGATAATTGAAAAGTGCTCATCGGAAGAACTCAGGAAGAAAATACTACGTGCAGGCGAAAAAATTACCCTAATAGATGTAATAACCGAAGCAAATACGTTAGAAGTGGTGGAACGGCAACTAAGAGATTTTACTCAGAAAGTAAAAGACCAAGCGGTCAATAAAATTGATACACAAGTGAGGGAAAAACCATACATAAATAGAAGTAAAAAGGTGTGTTATCGGTGCGGCAACTGGAATCATCTAGCCTATGACGCAAAGTGCCCAGCTAAAGGAAAAATATGTAACAAATGCAAGAAAGTAGGGCATTTCCAAGCCCAATGCAAAAGTACAGGCTTGAAACGGAGCAGCGAAGAAAGTAATACGGAAAATAATGTAGATGCAAAAAAAATTCAAGAAATCAAGTCAAAGAGTTGGAGATACTAAGCAGGCAAACGCCATAGAAGATAAAATTGATTACGTTTTCAATGTCCTCCATAACGATACACTTACTTGTTTAGTGGGTGGAACTCAAGTAGAGATGCTCATTGATTCAGGGTGCCAACATAACTTAATAACAGATAAGACATGGTCAGAAATCAAAGAAAAAATTTTTGATCAAAGGCCAAGAAGTGAAAAATCCAGGAAGAACATTCGTTGCTTATGGCAGTGAAGTTCCCCTTAAGCTATTAACATCTTTTAATGCAGATATCCGTGTTGGACAAAAAACACAAAACGCCACTTTATACGTAATAGACAAAGGAACACGTAATTTATTAGGTAAAACGACAGCAATTGCTCTAGGCGTACTAAAACTTGGATTAGAAATCAATCAGGTCGAAACGAAACCTTTTCCTAAATTCAAAAATATTCAAATTCAGATACCAATTTGTAACAACGTCAATCCGGTTGCACAACCCTATAGGCGGATACCTATCCCATTGGAAGAAAAAATAAATTCAAAAATAAACGAACTACTTCAAAAAGACATAATTGAAAAAGTAGAAGGACCGTCTGAATGGATATCACCAGTAGTACCGATTTTGAAAGCAGATGGGGATGTGCGTCTTTGTATTGACATGACATTACTGTTAATTGAATGCGAAGGGGTAGTAAACTTCATCGACGATATTTTAGTATACGGAAAAGATAAACAAGAACATGACAAACGGCTACAAAGAGTAATAGAAACATTAAGAGCAAATGATGTAACGCTAAGACAAGATAAATGTGTCTACGGAACAACTAAAGTTCAATTTCTAGGACATGAGTTGTCAGACCAAGGAATTCGACCACTAGACAAATATTTATCGGCTATCAAAGATTTTAGAACCCCCATCCATATTTCGGAACTGCAGAGCTTTTTAGGGCTTGTTAACTATATTGGGAAATGGATTCCTAATATGGCAACCCTTACAGAACCATTGAAGCAATTGCTTCGTCAAAAATCCGCCAGAAATGCTGATATAAGGAATTCTTGGGGGAAAAGTCAACAAACAGCTTTTTGTGCTCTAAAAGCTGCATTGAGTGACATACCAAATTTGGGGTACTATAACGTGCACGATAAAACGTTGGTTTTTGCAGATGCAAGTCCGGTCGGACTTGGCGCAATTTTAGTACAGACAAATGAAAGTGGTCCACGCATTATTGGGTTTGGGAACAAGACTCTCAGCGATTGCGAACGTCGGTATTGTCAAACTGAGAAGGAGGCTTTGGCACTGGTATGGGCGGTGGAGCACTTTCACATGTTCTTGTACGGCAAAGAATTCGACTTAATTACTGACCATAAACCTCTTGAAGTTATATTTGGTCCGAAGTCCAAACCCTGCGCACGGATTGAGCGCTGGATACTGAGACTTAAATCGTATAAGTACAATGTTGTTTATCGTCCTGGCAAAAACAATATAGCCGATCCCTTGTCTAGACTATGTACTTTTAGCCACGACAAGACTCAGTACAGAGACTACGTACAGGATATCATTGTCCATGCTAGACCAATAGCAGTATCACTAAAAGATATTGAGGAACACTTGAAGACTGATATTACCATACAAAAAGTGAAACAAGGAATATTTAACAAAAAATGGGATGACACAGTAAAAGGTTATAAACTTTTTGAAAACGAATTATGTTTCTTTGGAGATATACTGTTAAGAGGGACTAAAATAGTTATCCCGACAGGATTAAGACGACTTGTGCTAGACGCTGCTCACGAGGGTCATCCTGGAATGGTCGCCATGAAGATGAGACTTAGGGCGAAAGTTTGGTGGCCTAACTATGACAAGGATGTGGAAAACTTAGTTCGGTCTTGTAAAGGATGCACACTGGTATCGGCACCAAATACACCACACCCACTTAAAAGAAGAGAATTATCTACTCAACCCTGGGTAGATATTGCCATAGACCTTTTAGGTCCCCTACCTAGTAGCGATTACCTTTTGGTCGTGATTGACTATTATTCGAGGTACAAGGAAATTAAAATATGTCGAGATATTAGCAGCAAGGAAATGATCCGCTTACTTAAAGACATTTTTAGCCGTTTAGGACATCCATTTTCCATAACTTCCGATAATGGCAAACAATTTATTAGTACAGACTTCAAGGCTTATTGCCATGAAAATGATATAAAACTGTTTAACTCAATACCTTACTGGCCACAGCAGAATGGAGAGGTAGAGCGCCAAAACAGGGATATCATTAAACGTCTCAAAATATGCCAAGTAGAGAGAAAAAGCTGGAAAGAAGCGTTGATGGACTATTTGACCATGTACAATAGTACTCCGCATAGTGTAACTGGGAAAACACCGGCGGAGTTATTCTTTCAAAGGAAAATTAGAGACAAGATTCCAATGATAGACATTGCAGAACAAAGTTTTGGAGACATGGATGTTCGAGACAAAGATAAAGAAAGAAAAGAAATCGGAAGAGAGTATACAGATAAAAAACGAAGAGCACGCAATGTTGACTTGCAAGTGGGAGATAAAGTGTATGTAAAGAACGCAAATAAAACAAATAAACTGAGTCTCAATTTTGATACCACCACGCATACGGTCAAGTCTAAAATTGGGGGAGACGTGGAAGTGCAGAACGACAAAACAGGACAGCAGTTAAGACGCAACATACTACATTTAAAAAGATGTTGTAAGAAATCGAAAGTAGTTTGAAAAAAAAAAAAAAATTAATAAGGAAGGGATGTAGTGTATGTGACTCAAAGAGAAGGAAGCATTATGTCATCTCTAGCGCACGTGCGGCCGCATTACAGCTCAGTCGGCTGTAAGCGGTGGGAGTGAGAGGGCGCGCGCGTCTAAGAGCCGATAATATAGAAGGAGATATACCACACTGAGGATCGGAAATCATACTGCGCTCGCCAACCCGCCTGCCAAGCGTGGTGAGTATTGGCAAATCCCCCCTATATGGGGGAGGCATACGTCCAGCAGTGGACGCACATGGCTGAGAAAAGAAAAAAAAACATATTAATATTAATAAATCAATCAGGGCTTGATCGCGAGAAAAACATTTAGTAATTTATTTAGCTCGACGTTTCGACCAAGTTGCATTGGTCGTGGTCACGAGGAGACTGTTTTAACGGTAAATAAATACTAAATGTTTTTCTCGCGATCAAGCCCTGATTGATTTATTAATACATATAATCTGATCTTCTTTATATAATACAATGAAAAAAAAATCCTTCACATTACGCTGCATGATTCCCTGTTATCAAAAAAATATTTTTATCAATAATTAGCTACGTCCCGCGGTTTATTACGCTTGGTGATGAAAAACGGTGTTGATGAAAATAAGCCTATGTAATAATCTAATCCTATAAGCTATCTCCATATCAAATCATATTCAAATCCATCCAGCCGGTTAGGCGTGAAAGAGTAACATTCACACATCCATACATCCTTACATATACATGCATACTCACAAAATTTCGCATTTATAATATTAGTCGGATATATGTTCATTATATTTGGTAGGTATAAGTATTTTTTCTACATGATATTGATCTTGTCCTTATCGCACACTAGGTGGGGTCGGCACAACATGTATTCCTCTTACATTCTGTTCTATCATTAGTAGTCTCAGTGCTCACACCTTTCTTAAACATATCATTCTTCACTCAGTCCATCCATACCTTCCAGGCCTTTCTCTACCTCTATATCCATCCAAAAGTATGTGCCAAATTATACACAAGCAAAACAAATTAATTTCGAGATCCACGATGTCTCACTAATAGGTATTTTGAGTCAAAATGAACAGTATTTTGATGATAGGTATTGTCGTGTCAGATATACGAATAGGTTGGTACCCATATTCATCAGTATTATACGCGTAAAACGGGTTTTGGTACAATCGGCGAGAGAATACTTCATGTATAGAATCGCACAGTATGTGACTCCCGTTAGTCAATAATATGTGGATGAACTTTGTGGTGTCAAAATCGTGATAAAGTGGAATAAGGTTGAAGAGCTCTTTAGAACACACCCCGTTGTACATATGAAATTAATTCCACTGGGTAGCTGTACTCTCTACATTTCTTTAGAAAAAATACAATATTTAACCAGTGTATACACTAGTGCTTCTTCTTCTTGTCCTAATCCCATAGTAGGTGGGATAAAATATATTTTTCTCTTTCAAACTGTTATATCACTAGATATCTCAAGTCTGACACTTTTCAGAAACATAACATAATTCTTCACACAGTCCATCTATACCTTAATTATAATTATACCCGCCTACATAGCGAATCCTCTGAACGAAAACGGCCAAAATATCTAGGTATTAATGTCACAACACAATGTCAGTGTCAGCCACATAATCAAAGGCATTTATTTAAATGTAAGATATCGAAGCATGCTTCTAAAGCGATGGATTTGGCGCGAAATTTAAAAATTAGGAACAAAAACTTACTGTTACTTTTAATTTTTAAACAACTCTAATTTTATTGTAACCGTCTCGCACCGTCGGAAATCACACAGTATAACGCACACTATGTGTATTTATTACTTCAGTTCTTCATAATGTTTTTTCCTCTTAGAACACCAATGTGTGTTCTATTGGATGCTCTGCGGTCAAGTATTGGTGTTGCATCACAATACGGACACAAATAGTTTACACTTACAATAGTAGTACCTATAACGGCTAGGTGGAATGCTCAAATGTTTTTGTAGTAGCTGTAGTATTGTAATAAATAATTTTCTTCTTCTTCTTCTATTGCTATACGTTATTTGTATTTTATTTTAACAAAGGCATCGCCACGTTGACAAGAAAGTAGGAAGTAAATATAAACAGTGCGCTTCTGTCTGTTAATGAAAACTGAAATCGTTTGCATAAATTACTGTAAAGAAGTGCAGTAAATGATTTTTAAATAACGCCATCTATTGCCACTGTTTACCACTGCACAAACGCCATCTTGTATCCTCTTTTGTGTCTACATAATATACATTAAAAGTACAAGAGTATATATAAGCGTGTTTAGTTTAAATAATTATCAAGGACTAATATACTACAAGAAGACTGCCAATCGCCCTAAGAAAATCGTACGCTGGAAAAAACCTGATACTTTCAGGCTAAATCTAGATGGCGCTACAGGTTTGAAAATTGTTGTAGTCACAGAATGAGTACCGACTAGTTTTAATAAATTATCGATTTATATTCTTTAATGGAAAGTTGATTGGTCTATGATAATTAAATTATCTTTTCTTCTCCCTGTGATACCTAAACTGAATAGTATTTATTTAAGCCCTGACTTTGACAACAGTGTGCAAATAATTACTTCAGAACCAGCTACGATATTATTTATCATTACTGACATTAACAAATAGCATTTTTGGACAATAGATTTTTGCATCGACTGTATTGACAGTCTATACATCTCGGAAATGTCATGAATTTGTAACGCGTGAGGCACTTACAATACATACCTGTCGGATTATTTGCTATACCATACTATTTAGTATTCCGTTGATGACAAGATCTACAACGTCTTAATTGAATAATACAATGTTTATAAGAAGCCTTGAAGATTGATACATTATCGTCTATCTACATCTATACTAATATTATAAAGAGGGACGGTTTGATTGTGTTTGTTTGTTTGCATTGAATCCCAAACTACAGAACCGATTTGAAAAATTCTTTCACTGTTGGAAAGCTACGCTATCCCAGGGTGACATAAGCTATTTTTTTTAAATTGGGGACCTAATAATTTGTAATCCTAATTTTTAACTAACTTTTACCCGTGTAGAGCCGTGGCAGACCGCTAGTAAAAAAAAAAAAGGTTTGTATGTTTTAATGGATAAACTGAAAAACTACTAGACCGATTTAAAAAATTCTTTCAACATTAGAATTCAATATTATCCCTGAGCATAGGCATAACATAGCTTATATAAAAATAGAGATCTTTAGTAAAGCTTTAATCATGTAACCATGCGAAGGCTGGGCGGACCGCTAGTTAAGTATATTATAGTTGCAGGAAGTAATGGGAAAATGTTATATTATCAGATATTTTTTTATTCAAATATCTTTTTTTTTAAGTCAGATAGGTTACACTCTTAGATCATGTGATAAAAACTAGACTAGATCCAAGTACAAGCAAACGCACACTCATTTGTTAACTTTACACGAGCTATTTGTGCATTTTACACGAGCTATTTGTGCATTTTACACGAGCTATTTGTGTATTTTACACCTATTTGTGAATTTTACACGAGCTATTTGTGCATTTTACACGAGCTATTTGTGTATTTTACACGAGCTATTTGTGTATTTTACACGAGCTATTTGTGCATTTTACACGAGCTATTTGTGTATTTTACACGAGCTATTTGTGTATTTTACACGATCTATTTGTGTATTTTACACGAGCTATTTGTGTATTTTACACGAGCTATTTGTGTATTTTACACGAGCTATTTGTGCATTTTACACGAGCTATTTGTGTATTTTACACGAGCTATTTGTGTATTTTACACGAGCTATTTGTGTATTTTACACGAGCTATTTGTGCATTTTACACGAGCTATTTGTGTATTTTACACGAGCTATTTGTGCATTTTACACGAGCTATTTGTGTATTTTACACGAGCTATTTGTGTATTTTACACGAGGTATTTGTGCATTTTACACGAGCTATTTGTGTATTTTACACGAGGTATTTGTTCATTTTACGCAAGCGCAGGAAGGATTATTCCGGCACAATAAAAATAATTGGTGATAACCATATGTGCTGATCAACTTCCAACCCAAATGCGACTGAATCAAATTAAGTGCATGAACCTAATTTATGCGGTGACAATATCATTGATTTATTCGCACTCCTCGTTTGGGGAGAGCGGGGGGATAGTAGCCAGGCGAGGAAAACATGTTTACTTCAAAGTGTATTTTTTTCAAAATCCACTTTCTATACGAAATTAGCTCGATCACGTAGAACGTAGGCACGTTAAGAGAATGCGAAGCGAGATTACGGGGCCTTAGCAACGTAGACTACGTTACGTAGGCGTATTAAGGGGCATGATACTTCATTTTCTTCGCCTCCCTCGTTACGTCCTTTTTATTGATCAGTTCACCCCCCGGGTACATGGGTTTTGTGACGTTTCAAAATTGTTGATGTACAATTATGTCACCAACTGGTAGCAATTTCAGGATTTGAGTTGTATTAAAAAAATTCTTCATCATTATCATCTCAGCCATTGAACGTCCACTGCTGCGGATATATGCCTCCCCCATATAGGAGGGATTTCCAATTTTCGCCACGCTTGGCAGGCGGGTTGGCGAGTGCAGTATGATTTCCGATCCTCAGAAGGCGCTGCTGCCCACCTTCTGGTACGTGATCCTTTAGGCGACTCTTACGGCACCCTCTGGAGGAAATGGTAGAGTACTATTCTAGGCCGGTACCACCACGGCACATAAAAAAATTAACAATAAAAAAATTTTGTTATCCATATACATATTTGTGCCAATCTCACCTCTTTTTACATAGAATGTATACTTTTCATTCTATCATTTTATTTTTATTACTTTTTAAATATTGTTTTGAAAGATAAATTTTTGATATTCTTTTTACATTATTTTTTTCAACCACCAAACAAAGCAGTGAGTTTTATTATTTCCAATTATTTTTAACCTAATATCTAGGTCTGCTATAATATTAGAACCATTTTTTACAAATATTGTAAATAGCAACGGAAAGTTGCAATCTAATGTTTGAAAAAATGTTTGCCTTTAGTTTTAATCAGTAGCCCAAATATGAAAGTCGTATTAAAAACTTAAATGACTACAGATAGAGGAAGGTAATATCGAATATCTACTTTAAGCTTCAACTCAAATTAAATATACACAAATATAGCACTTTTTGAACTCGATAAGTAAATTTAGTTCCAGGCAGTAATCAAACCCACAGACTATATTGGTGGTACTTTCTTGCTTCGCCGTTATGCTACTGAAGCATTCATTCTAAGCTCTTTATCTGTCTAGTTAAGTACAAAAGGTGTTAAAAACGCTCAAAAATTGGTTGCCTGTAAAGTCGGTATACGGGCGAAAGTTTTACGTGACAACGACTTTGAGTGCCTTTCACTTTTTATGTCTGTCTCTCTCGCTCTTAGGCGGGCTAACCATGCCCGAGTGGAAGGGACGCGTGCCTCTCACTCGCTCTCATTGTGAGCGCATAACGTGAGCGGAGCGTAACGCAGTTTCTTGAAGTGTCACCCGGCAAACCAATTTATAAGACGTTGTCACGTCAAAAGAGTTAAAGACTATTTGGAAGTGGAGAAGGATTCGACCGAGTTACAAATAAAGAGTTTTTTAATTGGTAACGTAAAAGTTTTCTGAAGTCAAAATAAATTACCATTAATCGAAGTAAAAGCGAAAAGACTACGAATTGAAACTGTGATACAATTGTTTATGTAATTATTTCCCGCAGGTAAAAGTCAGATTAAATGTAGGCGTGATTGCACAGAAACCATTTTACTACAAACATTTCAAAGAAAAACGAAACAACTACGGGTGTTTTATTGCGAGAAAATCACAAAAAAGAACTCAATCGTTGATCTCGCACGTACCACCCATAAAAAATACATCTCTCGAAGAATATCTGGCGTTAAAACATAGAATTCCTTCGAATGATCCGCACATTATTCGAAAATCGTAAACCGTTGGTTTGGCTTCGGAAAAACGCTGTAAAAATGTGATAAAATTATTTATAGACGACTGTGTTTATCCTACCGCCTGCGCCACTCGCAGGTATGGGGTGTTAACGTGTATACGATTGAAGTGTTAAAGATGCGTTTAGCCACAGATGGTTCTTTGTTTACAAATGAAATTTATGGTAAATTGATGGTTCGTGAATCATTCTGGTATAAACTGATGTAAGACATAGTAAAAACTTTTGAGAGCTTAATATGGTTGAAAGCGAAAGATTAGCCAAATATTGCTTTAAGAATAATAGTATCTAGGCGACCGAGCTTTGTTCGGCATCTATAATATACTGGAAACGTGTCTGTCAGTTTATTGCGAGTATACACTTGAAACCAAACCGTCACATTGGTGATAAAAACGTTCGTACCAGAGTATACCCGAGCCAATTTAACAAATCAAGCAAGGGTTAAGCAACATACTGCTCGGTCACACCTTGAATGGGTGGCTGCTAGTAGCATTTTCAACAAAGCGCTTCCGTGCCTTTCAAAACACGTAAACACGTCGGTCCCGGTTGTTGTCTTAGTATAACAGTCGTCGGACTTGATGGTCAGTGACAATGTGGTCGAAACTGGAAACACGCTTGACATAGGATTTTGACTGGCTCTCAATAACAGCTGTCTGAACATACTGTGTTTTTGGTGACAGTTCATCAAATTAATAATGGTAAAACTAGCCAGGCCGGCCGGTTCTAGAAATTGTAGGGTTTATTGCATTAACAACATGCTAGGCGGAACTTACGATCAAACTATTTTAAGGAAACTATTCGACTGCTGGTGGGACTTGAATCCACGGCTACAAAATACCGTCCTGTCGCTTTGTCTATCTAAACTATAGCAACCACTACCACTAGCGTCCGAATTTCTCCCTTCCTTTAACATCTGAGGGGATGTTGTTCTTAGCGCCATCTGCCTTTAATTGTATGAACAATTAATAGGACTGATAGACCAACATTACAGTTGATGTCGGATCAAGTGAAGGCACCATACCCTTATTATAAGAGTTTTATGCTTTACTAGTAGCGCCCCGCGGTTCCACCCGCGTGGAGTACGGTTTTCCGGTTTTTAGTATACTTTTTCCGCTATAAAAGTAGCCTATGTGTTTATCGAGTTTAAACTATCTCCATACCAAATTCATCGAAATCGGTGAAGCCGTTTGCATTGCCGATTGCATTAACAACATGCTAGGCGGAACTTACGTTCAAATTGATCCATTTCCATGATCAATTTGAAAATCAGTCAATTTGAGTGTGTGCCCATGCCTCCTACGAAGGCGTGGGCAATGACATCACAGCAAACATCCAACAGCCGGGATAAACGGCCATGCTCATCACATAAATGTTTGCCCCTGCTGGGATTAGAACCCAGGGTGCTAGTGGACCACAAGTCATGCCACTGACGACTGAGCCTCAGCGACCGGTAAATTCCCTCTATTTTCTGAGTAATATAAATAAATATGAACTATATTTACCCAGGGCACAGCGCGTCCACAAAATAACTTTTACGACGTTTCCAGTATATGTACAATCCGTTTTTTCCGTCGTTTCATCAGATTACTTTTACGTGACCGAACCCCTACCATTTGCTGATAGCGAGCTTTGCAAAACTTTGCCGTTGAAATTATCGCTTATTTATTCAAACCTTTTCACATACAGCTGAAATAAGTAGACTTTTTTTTTTTATTTGGTTCGCAAACTGGTCGCTACAACAAGCAATCATATGAAGACACAATAAAGAGCTACAAGTCAGTATGTACGACCTACTAGGTGCGAACACATCGCCGCCTGACTGGGGAGCGATCAGCTCCTGGTCGCTCTCGCGCGCGTGAGCGATCGTAATATGGTCGCTCCCCACTTGAGTGTTACATATAAAAATTATAATTCTTAATGTTTTGTTGTATTTTATTGTATTTATAATAACCAAGAATAAATATATAACAAAAATCAAGATCAGCCGCGGAACATTTTTCATTTATTATGATTAATATTCGAAAAAAGTTCGAAAAACGAACGATGACGGCCGGAGGTCTTGTTAAATTGGTTCTGGTTTTTGTTTGTAAACAAACTTGGGGATAAACTATTCTGTATAGACCAAAGAGTAGATAAACTTACTGCCATTTCAAAACAATATCATTCTCTTTGAATTGAATTATTTTTATTTTTTAATTTTACAAAAAGTAACCTCAAAACCGAAAAAGTGCAACATTGCACTTTTTGGTTATGGATAAATAAATTAAAAATGTGTATTTACATAGCAGACATAGCAAGCTATTAGGGGTCATCCATAAATTACGTCACACCTTTAACGGAGGGAGGGGGTCAGCAAATTTTGACAAGGGGTGGGGGGAGTCTTTTGCTCTGTGACGTCACACGTTAAATTGTTCCGCATTTAGCGTTCGTCGGTAAGCGCTAGGCTGCGTTCAGATCCTTCGTCGGCCAAAGATTGATTGACCAATATTTGATTGATGTCTCACGAACGGCTCCTTCATAGCATGTTACAGGAGAAGAAGAAGAAGTTACTTACATTATTCATGGATCACATGAGAGTTACTACTGCATATGTCACTTTTGAGGGCCGACCAAGATTTGATCGATTCTAGAGGTTGAAAGATTAAGGTCTCGTCGAGCATAATTTGCTCTGTCAGGTTGACATGAACGGTCATGATCAAATATTGGGTGGAGCAATTGTTTGCTCCACCCAATATTCTGCTTATTATGCGCTGATTTAGTTCGTGAACGCTGCATATTAGCTGTCAGAGCAAGATATGGCTTGGCCGAAGCCGCTCTCGAACGCAGCCCCGATATACAATCAAAGGCAAAAATTCAAAATGTATGTATCGAGACCGAGAGTTTACTAAGAAAAAATTAAACAGACTTAAAATAGGAAGAGGTTTTTAATGTCATTGTTAGAAGTAACATTATTTTTATGCTGGAAATTTTTGTCAATTTCGTACTTTAAAAATAGTTTTTACTTTTGCACGTTTTTCAACTTACGAAAATTTTGAATTAGTTGAAAAAACCCGCCCTTATCAAATACAAGCCAATAGTAAGGCCCCAAGACCGGCAAAGTGGGAATCGTTTACGACTCTAATAAAAATTTGGTCAAATAAAATATCTACGTCCTGTTTACGTTAAGTTTATGATTATTAGCCGACATGGCATGACGGAACGTATAAACAGGTCAAGTCAATATGGATAGCCATTGGAAAAATACCTTAGGGTTCCTACGGTCGCCATGGTAACTAAGTTTTCAAAACAAAAGGGAGCTTAACTGCAGTGGGCTAAAACATATATACCATAAATAAGACTTTAACATTTGTTAAATACAATTTTAATTGTAATTTTTAGACTTTCGCTATTCGAACACATTGTTAATAAATCAATCGGGGCTTGATCGCGAGAAAAACATTTAGTAATTTATTTACCTCGACGTTTCGACCAAGTTGCATTGGTCATGATTGCACTTGCTTTATTAACAATGTAGACAATTTTAATTCGTTTCGCCTATTTTTTTTTAAATCCTACATTTTTTTTATACTGTATAGATCTAGCGTTTGACCACCAACTCATTTGATGGTCAGTGACGATGTGGTCGAAGATGTTAGTTAGACGCTAGACCTAGAATGCTCACTGGCTCTCAAGGACTGCTGCCTGAACACACACTACATACTACATGTGTATTATATATATGTTTTAAATACCACTTCTGAGAACAGTTAATGGAGGTTAAAATATTTGTTTTCATTTGCTAGTTTATTAGTGAAAAAATATTTTTGAACGGCTATTTTTTTCTTTTAACGAAAATTCTCGCGGTAACGACCAATCCGCTTGAACTGGGTCTTACACCATAAGATAGGATAATAAAAAATGGACAAATGTGACTAGTAATATTATTTCATCTGTAAAGTACATATCTTACTAATATTATAAATGCGAAAGTTTGTGGGTATGTGTGTATGATTTTTACTTCTTCACGCTTAAACAGCTACATCGATATCAATTAAATTTGGTATAGAGACTTATACCCTGGATTAAAACGTAGGCTTATTTTAATCATCACCATCATCACCGTTTTTCATCAACTCGCGGGTAAAACCGCGAGGCGCAGCTAGTTTATAATATTATAAATCAAACGCATCAGGATTTGTCCCGCCCTCTCTGCCTGTAAACACCCGCGAGCCTCTGTAATGTCATCGACACTTATTAAGCCCTTAATGCCTAGTTTTATTAAAACAAACGTATTCTGTGTATAAGGGCGACCGCAGACGTTTGGTTTCCTGATCAGGATTTTTTTTATCACACTCATATCCCCGCACTAGGATTTCCTGTATCGCGGAAGGCATGGACACACATAATCACAGCACACAAACATCCAAGACCCGGGACAAACGTCTACACTCATCGCACAAATGTTTGCCTCTGCCGCGATTCGAACGCAGGGTCCCGGAGACACAGAAGTTATATCACTGACACCAACCACTGCGCTACGGTGACCGGATCGGCGAATCGGAAACCTGAGTGCTCCTATTTACATATAAAATGTTCAATAAGGCGCACATGTTCTTATTATTTACGAACGGAAAGAAATCTGACGTATAAAATACGTAGTATAAAATTCCTAATACAAAAAACCGAACGTTAGCGGTAGTCTCACAGAATTCCAAACTCGAATTCCTGATCACGAAACCGAACGTGTGTGGCCAGTACTTAGTCTGGATACAATCCGCTCATTATAAATTACTGAAGGAGTCTGTATTTCTAAGGACTTAATATGCTCTTAAAACAACTTCAAACGAATCTAAACAGAAAACAAGGTTCCAGAGAGTTCTAAGTAAACCAAAACAAAACAGTACCCAGACCTTTCCAAATGAAATTTCCTCAACTTAACGAAGTTTGCCAAATTGAGTACTTCCCATTTTAATCTTTTGAAAACACAAACCTGGAGCACTTCAGAGAACATGTTCGAGCTCTTAAAATTTACTACCTACCCTTATCAAATATTAAGCATTTTAAGACCACTAAATTATATATTTGAGTAGGTGAAACAATTTTCTTTTCTGAGGTGCGGTTCAGGCAATTAACTACCATTTTATTTGCAGATCATATTTTTGTTCGCGTTTACACGTCATATTATTAACCGACTTCATAAACAGAAAGAGGTTTTTAACCAACTCTAAAATGTGAAGGCACTTTCAATTCGATCTTATATTTTTTTGTTATGTGTGTTCGCGGATAACTTCGTCGTTTATAAACCGATTTAAATTATTATTTTTTATTTGATAGAATATACTTCCGACATGGTCCCATTTAAACGTCATAAAAGTCGGTCTAGCGGCTTTTAAAACCAATAACTGAAAAGTTTTACGTCTATCTGGATGTTTTCCTTATTGAGGGTGAAAAACAATTGATCTCGTGAGTAACAAAGGCCCATGACGCTGCCGAACGCAACCCAGATACACAAAATTACACTACAACTAATAAAGATCTTCAGCGTCGGTCTTTTTGTATTTTAACACGAATCGCCGGATCGTTTCATTTACCATCGCAAGTTTTTGATAAACTCGCTTTACAGAACTTTTAACGGTCGCATGTCTGTTTTTAAAATGCTTGAGAGTTTTAACAGGAAAAGGAATCAGGTTGATTTGAATGACAAATATCTGATTTTGACATAAATAGTAGCCCTTTTGTAAATTAATACACAGGCTACTTTGACCACTATATCTTCAATGATAGCTCAGCGGTGAGCGTCAGCTGTCAAACTGACGGATGCTGGTTCGATCCCCACCAACGTTTTGAGCTTTCCATGAAGGTAACACCGTTCCCAGCTTGGTGGTAAGGTTTCGAGTAGATACTCATTTGACCAGCTACCACCCTAAAGTTTGAAAAACTGTCACCAAACGCATAGTGTGTTCAGGCAGCAGTCTTTGAGAGCCAGTAAGCATTCTAGGTCTAGCGTGATAACATCTTCAACTACATCGTCACTGACCATCAAGTGAGATGATTAATCTATACAGTAAAAAAAAAAACACCTGAAGTTAAGTGACGATACGGACAAAATTTCCGTGATACCGGCCTTTCTGCACCAATCACGGACAACACTCTCCACTGAGAGAAAGGCTCTAATGCCGGTTGGCAAGTATGCCACTACGCTAGGGTTGTCATTCTTCCCGGTACACTGGGACATGTCATTGGTATGAAACTTGTGTCCAGGTTGTTCCAGTAAATACACAAAATGTCCAAGGATGCGATTTAAATTACAAAACACGAGCAAAGCCCGAAAACTCTCTAGCTGCTAGAAGTTGATGCATTTTTATGGTTTCCCTCATCATTGACGCTGAATGTTACATTGTCTCAGCCTACTGGATAATGTAAATTTCTATGGGCTACTGGATAATGTAAATTTCTATGGGCTACAGGCTAATGTAAATTTCTATGGGCCACTGGATAATTTAAATTTTTATGGGCTACAGGATAATGTAAATTTCTATGGGCTACTGGATTATGTAAAATTCTATAGGCTACTGGATAATGTAAATTTCTATGGGCTACTGGATAATGTAAAATTCTATAGGCTACTGGATAATGTAAAATTCTATGGGCCACTGGATAATGTAAAATTTGTATGGGCTACAGGATAATGTAAATTTCTATGGGCTACTGGATAATGTAAATTTCTAATACATCAATCAACGTCTTAATTTATTTATTTTTACTCTGCAGGTGCACGATGCCTATAGTAATGAAATGTCTCATCTACATCGGCATAGCTGCCTTCCTCCACCAGCTGCCACGGTTCTTCGATCGACAATACGTTCCACATCTGACATTTTGGAGAGGACACTTCGAACACGTCTGCAGGGTGAGTGAAGCATTTGATTTTATTAAGGATTTAAACGGTGCCGATGACATCACTGAGACCCGCCGGGTGGCTACAGGCAGTAAGGGCGGGACGAAACCTTATACGTGTTGATATAAAATATTACAAAAATGTATTGGGTAAGGGGCCCAACCCCTTACCCAAGCCGACTTGTTACGGCTAACGGCTATCGCGCGTTAATCGCGTTTGCAACGTGCGACTGTGACGATGCAAACGCGCGACCGTTCTGACGATATCGGGGGAACGAAGGGTGGACAACGGAAGAAGGGGTGGTGGGTAATGTGCCGCGCGATTGCATCGCGACAGCATCGCGATAGTAGCGATACAGAATCTGGACGAAGTAGGTACACAGCCAGCGACAGCATCGCGGCGGTATCGATATGAACACGGGACAGCATCGCAATTTCAACTCTTTAAAAAGTCGCCCTGGGCGAAGGGTTTTACGAATAATCTACCAGTTAAAAAAAATTAATTCTAATCACATTTTTAGACTTGAATTTCCTATCTTTTGATGTAAGACACAGTCCAAGCGCTTTTGTCGATACCGTCAGAATTTTAAACAAAGGAAAATTATGGTTGCTTGTAGATACTAATCTTTATCTTATTAATCTTTAATATAGTATTGTATCAAATATTTAGCCATTTAAGCCCTTATTGTACCTACATTGTTATATCTGAATGAATAAATCATTTCAAATCATATTTTGTCACTAAAAAATTAGCAAATGACATACAATTTTTTTCCATCAGAATTTACCTTCATAAACTACCTTTTACCTTTTACCCTATTCTCATTGGTATTTTTTATTAGACACTAACGATCCGTCCTGGTTATGCACGGATTGAAGTTTCAGTAAAGATCCCTATTTTTTTTCTTGCCTAAAAAAAATATATTGTAGAATTCTAATGGTGAAAGAATTTTTGAAATCGGTCCAGTAGTGTTTGAGTTTATCCATTACAAAAATAAAAATCTTTTCTCTTTAAAGTATTAGGATAGATAAGGAGTTTCAACAATTATTTTTTTTACAACTGTCTCACCTGATGTTATGTGATGACGTTATAAATAAGAATGACGAAATAAGTCCTATCAACAGCAACGTACTTCTTGCTCAGATAAATTTAATATGGGCTGTCTACACAAAGACTCCTTGGATTGTTGTCCTATGATTTACGCGCGACATTCGATTTTCAAATTTATTAAACACCGTTTTGCTTACACACTTTGCAACTTTTCCTCTTTGATAGTGAAGATACTGTACAATTATGATACTGATATTGTTTAGTACTAATATCAATTTACTACTTCTTAGAAGAGGAAATTAATATTACTGTACTACCTCGTTTAAATTATGTCAAAGTTTATCCATATTCTCATAATTTAACTTTGTCTCTTGTTATTCAGTGTGCAATATGATATTTTCTATTGACACTAACAAAGAAAACAAATGTAATGGAACTTTACTTGAATAAAAGCAATACAGTATGGCTGCTGAGAGATTTATTTACTTACTAGCTGCGTCCCGCGGTTTTACCCGCGGTGATGATTGATGATCATGATGATGATGAAAAGTAGTCTATGTGTTATTCCGGGACAGTATCTACATACCAAATTTCATCTAAATCGGTGTAGCCGTTTTAGCGTGAAGAAGTAACAAACATACACACATAATATAAACAAACATTCGCCTTTATAATATTAGTAGGATTTATTTCAACCATATTGTATACCAGCTGCATCCCGCGGTTGTACCCGCATGGTGATGAAAAACGGTGATGATAAAAATGAGCCTGTGTTAATCGATTTTGATGAAATTTGGTATGGAGATAGTTTAAACCCTATATTGACACAGGCCGGTTCCGTAGGGTACCGGCCTAGAAATGTACCTCCCATGTACCCATGATTGCTGTAGGAGTCGGTTGGGATCACGTACCAGAAAGTGGACAGCAGCGCCTTCTGCAGATAAAACTAACATACTGCGCTCACCAACCCGCCTGCCAAGCGTGGCGTGTACTGGCAAATTCCCCCTAAAAGGACATGGAGGGAGGCGTATGTCCAGCAGTGGATATTCTATGCTGACTTGTATTATCACAGGCTACTTTTCATACTGAAAAAACTATAGTTCTCTACTAAGCAATATTTTATATCTTTTCAGATTGAAATGTCACCGTGGGTCAAGACTCTATCTATGGACGCGTACTTCATAACATACTTCGTGTTCAGAGTACTTTTCGTACACCTGGTACCGTGTACCTCACTAGTAGTACTAAATGTACTACTATTTCGAGCCATGAGGACAGCACAGCTGAATAGGCAAAAACTTTTCAAGGAAAATAGAAAATCTGAATGCAAAAGACTCAGAGATTCGAATTGCACGACACTTATGTTAATCGTTGTGGTGACGGTATTTTTACTGGTAGAAATACCTGTAGCCGTAGTAACGATACTTCATATCATATCCAGTACTTTAGTTGAAATACTGGATTATCATATTGCAAATATACTCATTTTAATCACCAATTTCTGTATCATAGTTTCTTACCCGATCAACTTTGCAATCTATTGCGGAATGTCGAGGCAATTCAGGGAGACTTTCAAAGAGTTGTTTATAAGAGGAGCGGTTACCAGTAGAAAAAATGGCGGGTCAAGTAGATACTCTTTAGTGAACGGACCCCGGACTTGTACTAACGAAACTGTGCTTTAAAACAAGTATCAATACTTGATACTGGTTGTTTACACTAATTATTATCAGATTGTTTAAAATAAGAAGCTTATAACAAGTTGAGGTTGCATTCGTTCGAAATGGAAAATAAAAAAGTGAGCTATTGTAGCGGGAAGTTTTGATGGAGATATTGATATAACATTTGATTTAGCTCGATTGAACCCATAACTCTTGGATAATGGTCATCCTGGAAATATTTTTCCGTTATCCGATGTAATGTAACGATATGATTAGGTGAAAAGTAATAACTGATCTTTTTTTATAAAATGTGGACGGTTGTTTCTTATCTCAAGGTCACGTTTTACTTTGAAGCTTGAAATAAAAACACCAAGGAAGAAAGATTCACAGGATTATAACACGAAGAAAGAAGAAGGGAAACAGTGACAACTTTTAAGAGGATTAAATACTCCGTACTTGTCCATAGAAAAAGAAAAAACTTTTTTCCACCTTTAATATTGTCCGATTTCGGTTTTATTTTCCATAGAATCTATACATCTTTTACTAGGCTTATAGGTACGTCGTGTTTTTTCCAGTTTTATATATCACTTTAAAGCATGATTAATTTAATTCATTAATAATAATTTTATTATTATTTTTTATTAATTTTGATTGAAAGCTTTACAAGCATGATGGTCAATTTTTGCGCTAACACTGTGGTTATTTAAGGCCAATATTTATATAATTTATACTTTTAAAAATAACCTGTTAATCTCACGAGTAGCAACTCTATCGGTTGCATAGGGGGCTGGGAGTGAACGCTGAGATAGCCAATGATATTATATGTTTATATGAGGTAGATGTCGCACAAGCGCGCGGAAACTGAGGCGGCAAAATTAAGTAAATTGTAGTAATTTTTATTGCGACGCGTATTTCAAGCGCAAGTCTAAACATATAGCTATCTTTTTCTATATTATTTGTACCGTATTATCTGTCGCAGTAAGCATGTTTATGTCGTAAAAGAACAAAATCTGAGCACCGCGCAGTATGAATATACGTCATCTTTAGTAAAACATCATTGGAGATAGCAATACGTTTGCTTAATACCTACAACGTGAAAACAGTGTTTGACATAAAATCCTCTTAATGTCCCGTTTGCTTGAAATAATAAGAGAACATAAATATGTTTAAAATATTTAGAAGTGTCGAACCATAATATGTTTTTTGTCTACTTACTTCCTATTAACTTTTTCAGTGTCTAGGATGTATTTTTAGTTTTTATTGTTCGTCCAACACGTAGATTGAAGGCACCTATGTAAAATTACTAAACTTTCGAAGGGACTAGTCCACCCACAACACAGGGTACCCTAGCATGGGGCTAGTGTGCAATTTAATATTTTAGTTATACCCAATGATATTATATGTTTATATGAGGTAGATGTCGCACAAGCGCGCTAAAACTGATGCGGCAAAATTAAGTCATATGTAGTAATTTTCATTGCGACGCGTATTTCAAGCGCAAGTCTAAACATATAGCTATTCTTTTCTATATTATTTGTACCGTATTATCTGTCGCAGTAAGCATGTTTATGTCGTAAAGGAACAAAATCTGAGCACCGCGCAGTATGAATATACCTCATCTTTAGTAAAACATCATTGGTTATACCAATATTTTGACTGTGTTTTTATTTATTTGTACCAAATTAAGGGACCTTTGTCGGTGGCCGTCCTATGCTGCGCTTGCCAGTCACAAGGTGGACAGACGACCTGACTAAGATCGCAGGCAAGGGCTAGATGCGGGCCGCTTCCAACAGGTCCTTGTGGAAATAAATGGGGGAGGCGTATGTCCAGCAGTGGACGTCCTATGGCTGAGATGATGATGATGATGATGATGATGATGAAGGGACCTTTAAATAAGGCTATATAGCCAAAATGTGACCTTAGGAAACGACACTATAGTTTTCGTCTCTTTCCATGGAGATATACCTAATGCTGTACATCTGAATTCCCTTCTAGTTTTTTGACGTGATAACGTTTTATAAATTGATGAATACCAGCAACACTCATGAAAAATAGTAACGTTCCGCGTAACGTTCCACCTGAGTTTTGTATTACATAAAATAGTCAAAGTCAGTCAGTCAAAGTTAAAGTCAAAGTCATAAATGATTATGACGTTATCACGTAAATCTATTGTCCGTAAACCGACTTTACAGCCAACCAATTTTTTTAAGCACAGGTGACGATGGTGAGGCAAGCATATTGTGTCCAAGTATTTGTTAATTTTGGCTAATCTATCATTTGAAGCTCCGAGGGCCAGATTGAATACTCCGATATCGCGGCCGCCTGCTAAGCCTCGAGAAGATATGGACGTAGTAGCATCATTAGAGCCTGAAAAATATATTACATATATAAATATATAATTTTTTTTTATATTAAGAGATCACTTTTAGACAGAAAACAACAGAGACATCATTCAAGGCGGAGTTCTTCATTTTAGAGTTCCGAATGCATTCTCAATTTGTTGATACTTATAGTCTTTTTGAACTGTTTTTCCGTCTATTTAACGTAGACATATAATTGTTTGTTTAATACAGAAATGATTCACACGCACTTGAACCCAACTAATGTAACCATAAGTTAGGTAAAATACAATTAATAGTTGGTAATGTTTTAGGTTTAATTAATGTTAATCTTAAGTAGGTACCTAACTATATGTATATGTAGTTATATAGAAATGTGTTATAGACATGTATGTGTATTATTTGCATTTTGCTTGTGTATTAAAGATTATTGTTACGATTCTAATCTAATTTTGGATACTTTTTCTTGGCTGTGTTATTACCTAATCATAAACTTTTGAATAGATTGTTTAAGGCCGTCACATACATTGAAGATATTATTTATAGTAATTTACACGATATTTTTGCAAGCCATACATCAGAAAAGAAAAAAATTTACTAAGTTTGGTATTATGAATTACATTTATATCTTATTCTTCTTCTTCTTGTTTTTCTTCTTCTTCTTCAATGGCCTCTGTGGCTACTTGTCACAATTCTGTCAATGTCCGTTAATGCTAGTTTCATAAGCCATGTTGGAGTTGAATAAGAATATGATCAGTAGGAAGATTATTTTCAGACCATGATGATTAACTAGCTACAGTAACATTCATCTCTCTACTGTCTTTTGGTGGCCTTTCTGCCTTCTTTTTTACATTACATTTTACACGAATTTTCGGTTCTTTACTTAATAATTCAAAGTAGATGTTCAATTAATATTCGGACTAGAAAATGTGATTCAAAAAAATAGACAGTGATTCAATGTCATTATAGTTTTTAAAATATATATTATTTTTACTTTGGCTTTATGCGCTATAGAATTCGTACGTTGTAAGACGATTCATTTCTTATAAAAAACTTACTTAGATGAGCAACATTAAAAGTCAATTTTTTTAATTCTTGAGTTGGACTTAAACTGAATTAATTTCATTCTGTCATTTTTCTTTTTTTCTGTCAGACTTCATGTCGTCGCCACAATATAGTCTGTAACATTAACAAAATCTGGTTCAGTCCGGTTTGACCCGTGCCGAAAATATTAAATTGGTAGATCCCCAAAGATATCAGTTAGGTTGGTAAGTAGTTTAGGTTTAACATCGTATCCTTATCACGTGTTGTAATATGTCTTTACAAGAAATAAATAGTATAACATTTTCTAGTGTGTGACGGCCATTAGTTGTAGAATAGTATACTATAAATTTGATTAGCTAATCACACAGTCTATAAATGATGAGCCCACATTTAGGAAAAGTATCCTATAAAATGATTTAATGTTTATATTTTGTAAATATTTACTCATATTATTTTCTAATCGTGCTTAATGTAAATCTGTAAATTATTATTATTGTAAATGAAATAAAATTTATAGTCATAGTATAAGCTATATATCTATAAACTTAAAAAAATGTGTACAACTTTTTAGAGAATTTATAAAAAATAATAAAATTAATATGTGGTATAGTATTTTTGTGGTGGAGCTTTTGTTTTTTAGTTTTTAATGTACTTAGTTAAGTTTTTTTGTGTACTTTTTGTATGAAAGTGGCAGGTCGTGTCTGTACGAAAATATATAGGTGCGTATTATTCAATAAAATATGTTTATGAATTATTTTTTCATTTCCTCATTCGTTTTATGTGCGTTCAACAATTGATATGAAGAAAAAAAAAATTGACCTGACTTCAACACTTAAGAGTTACGACTCTTGAGTGTTGAAGTCGGTTAAATTATTTGGTACTTTTTTTTATCCTTTCCTGCGACCTTTGGTATTTACGGGATCAATTATCTTTGTTTATGTTCACCGATTTCTTCACCCTCAATAAGGAAATCATCCAGATAGACGTAACACTTCAGTTATTGGTGCGTAACTCAAAAACAGCTTTCCATTTAATCCTATTTAAATTTCTAACGACTATATGGAAAGCACCCGTTTCAAATAAAAAAGACTAATCAAAATCGGTTCACCCAGTCGAAATTTCAGAGAAACCAAAAAAAAATACAGATGATTGAGAACCTCCTCTTTTTTTAAGTTGATTAAAAAATGTTATGACTATATATGGAAGAATTATAGATACTTTGATGGCCGACTGGCTGACCTGCTTACTGCTTACGCTACTGGTACATGGTACAATATTACAGATCTGTCTCATGCATGTTTAAAAATACCATATTTCAAGCATTATCTTTGTTTTTATATTTCCCGCGAGACAGGGAATCATAGTGCGGGTGTTGTTGTGATAAAAAAATTGGTTGTCTGTAAAGTCGGTTTACGGACGATAGATTTACGTGATAACGTCATAATCATTTATGACTTTGACTTTGATTTTGACTGACTTTGACTTTGACTGACTTTGACTTTGATTATTTTATGTAACACAAAACTCAGGTGGAACGTTACGCGGAACGTTACTATTTTTCATGAGTGTTGCTGGTATTCATCAATTTATAAAACGTTATCACGTCAAAAAAAGCGATTACTCGGCTCCATAATAGGTTACGTAATTAAGACTTCTTGCAAGTTATAAATAAAAAATGTTAATGAGACATGAAATAGTTACCCCGCATCCGTTCACATAGAAATTGCCTTTGAATCGTGCCCAACCAAATATGTTTTTTATCCGATACGTATGGACAAATGCAATAAAATTCCAATAAGTCGTGATGTTTCCGGCCAACGTTTTATGTACAGCAGTTATGGGCAATCATGTGGCACGCCCACTTTCATAACAACCGTAAACCTATATTGTTTACGGGTAGGGCTGCCACTTGAATGTTTCTACTTTTATGACATCGGGGGCGACGACCCATATAGAATTCGGATACGGAAAAGGCAAGTTTGAAAGGCTTGTTGTGCCTTATAACTTGTATCAAACGTTCTATTCAGTGAATCGGCGTAAAGTTTTGCTGTTTTTGTCACGAAAACAAAACAATAAATATGTTTTCGATACATAAATGTACTAGGAATGTCAATTTTTGTGTGTTGTTTTTTCTATTATTGTTAGGTTAAAATTAAGATTAAATCTAAAACACTTAAATCTAAATCTAGGTAAGCATGCAGATTTACCTATTGGCAAGCGTTATCATAGCTCGGATACTGGATTCTATTTCTCTGTCTGATAATATGACATCACTCTATGGGCTGATATTATATCCTACTAATATTAGGAATGTGAAATTTTGGATGGATGGATGTGTGTTACTCTTTCACGCAATAATAAATTTTTGACTGGCTGGTTGGCGCAGTTGGTAGCACTCTGCCTTCTGAGCCGCTGGTCCCGGGTTCGATTCCCGGACAGGTCAAACATTTGTGTGTATGAACATGTCTGTTTGACCTGTGTCTGGGTGTGTATACGTATATAAGTATATATGTAAGTATGTATATAAGTATATATCAGTCATAAGGTTACCATAGTACAGGCTCTGCCTAATTTGGGACCTCAAGACCTTGTGTGAATATTGTTCCATATTATTATTCAACTGATTTAGATGAAATTTGGTATGGATATAGCTCAGACTGGAATTATTTGGAATAAGAGTGGTCTTCGCTGTTGGTACATCAACTACCTATACTTATATTTTTCGCATTAAATTGTAAATTTTTGTTATGTACTGTCTGAAGATCCTTAAATAAATTTAAAAAAAAAAAAAAAAGACATAGACTACTTTTATCCCGGAAAACGTATATAGTTCCCGTGCGATAATTGAGGTAGCATGAATCCCGTTATCCATGCGAGTGAAACTGCGAGGCGTTACTGGTAATATTATAAATATGAAAGTAAACTCTCTATGTTTTTAGCGTTTTCATGCTTAAACCACTGAACTGATTTTGATTAATTTTGTTATAGGGATAGAGGAGAGCATGAAAAAGTAAATAAGCTACTTTTTATCCTGGAAAAGGTATGGTTCCCGTGGGATTACTGAAGCTACGAGAAAACCGTAGTACATGCGGGTGAAATCGCGGGACGCAGCTAGTTTTAATTAAAGCACGTTGCGCGTCTTCAGCTGACTCCCAATTATGCATTCACAGACAGTCACATAGGTTTTAATTACTAACATAGGCTCTGCTACTTTCCATAGGGTTTTTATAATATATGATAAAAATATAATTTTTTGACCTAGCGTTTTACCACTATCTTCTTTGATGGTCAATGATGATGAGGTCGAATACTTACTCTGCCTAGAATGCTTACTGGCTGACAGTTTTTTTTTATATCACACTCAGACCGCCGCACTAGGATTCCCTGTGTCGCGGAAGGCATGAACACACACAATCACAGCACACAAACACCCAAGACCCGATTCGAACCCAGGGTGTCGGAGACACAAAAGTTATGTCACTGACACTAACCACTACGCCACGGCGACCGTCAACCTAAGTTTTCAAACTTAGGTTGGTATGGTAGCTGTCTCCGCTGGCTAGGCGGATACTCGTAAGTACCCTACCACCATGGTGAGAATTCGATTAGTGTTAACGTCGCCAGTAGCTAAGACGTTTGTGGGGATCGAACCAGTATCCGCCAGTTTGAAATGAAATTACTAAAATCGAGTTAAGCATCCTCTAGTCCCATGGGTAATTTTTTCGTAGCAACCCTACAGAACCGCCCTGTCCAATATAGTGAAACATTAATATGCCACCATTGGGAGTATGAAGATAAATAGGGTTATGTCCGCGGCTTTATTGTATCAATATCGTGTATGTAATAATTAATTATTACATACACGATCGTAATAGGAATATGAGTGATTATGTAAATGAACGATATGATCCACGTTATTTTTACTCATTATAAGCTTGCGTTTGACAACTGTTTCACCCGATGTTAAGTGATGACGTTGTCTAGGATGTAGCACGCAAACCTAGAAGGTAGCTTGTGTTCGGAAAATCGTTCTTCGGAAAAGTTTCTCTTTTCAAATAATTATATTCATTTTTTTTTCTGGAAAAGGGATAAATTTTCGTTTTGAATATGAATACAATTTTGCGTAGTAGCTACCAAAAGTTCCTCTCAATCTCTCATCAAATCTTGTTAATAAAACTGACGTGGTTTTGACACATTATGAATGTATAAAACACGGGAATTACTCACGTTGAGAGCCAGTGAGCATTCTATACTGTTGTTATGGGGGACTTCAACGCAAAGTTGGGCAAAAGAAGTGATGGACAGTTGAGAGTGGGGCAATTTGGTTATGGACAACAGAACCCCAGGGGACAGAGGCTGGCCGACTTCATGGAGAAAGAGGGACTCTTTATGATGACCTCTTTCTTTCAGAAGCCGCCTCACAGGAAATGGACCTGTTTGAGTCCTAACGGTTCCACGAGAAATGAGATCGATTTCATCATGACCACCAAGAAACAAATATTCAATGATGTCTCTGTGATCAACATGGTGAAAACCGGTAGTGATCACCGCATAGTAAGAGGCATATTGAATATTAATGTTAAACTTGAGAGGTCCCGTTTGATGAAATCCACGCTCCGACCTCAAAATGTCCATATTCAAAACCCCGAGAGCTTTCAACTTGAGCTATCCAATCGCTTTGCTTGCCTTGAGAACTGAACAGGTTTGTAGAAACTGTCCACGCAGTGGGGTCTAAGTTCTTCAAACCCCGCCGCACAAATGGACCTCAAAAACTCTCCAGCCATACCCTTGACCTCATGGCTGAACGACGCTCGTTGCAACTGCAATCATCCGATGACGCTGCGTCATATAGGCAGCTCAATAGACAAATATGGAAATCCTTGCGACACGACATCCGTACCTTTAATACAAATCGTATTAAAGATACGATCGAACGGAGAAAAGGCTCCAAAGTGTTTGCAAGAGACCGGTCTATTGGGCAAAGCCAGATGACTAAGCTGAAGAGAGATGATGCCAGTATAGCGTCGACCAAAGCAGAGGTGCTTGGAGAGATTGAGAGGTTCTATGGGCAGCTATACACTTCGGTCGCTAAACCCTAAATTTCCTGTGAGGCGGCTTCTGAAAGAAAGAGTTCATCATAAAGAGTTCCTCTTTCTCCATGAAGTCGGCCAGCCTCTGTCCCCTGGGGTTCCGTTGTCCATAACCAAATTGCCCCACTCTCAACTGTCCATCACTTCTTTTGCCCAACTTTGCGTTGAAGTCCCCCATAACAACAGTATAAGGGGTCTTGGAGGTATGCATGGCCCTACTAATGTCCTCATACATAGCCTCTACCTCCTCATCGGTTCCGAGTTTCGAGGTCGGTGCATATACCTGAATGACCTTCAACGAATACCTACTTGATATTCTGAGTATTAGGTATGCCACCCTGCTCGATACGCTATCGATGGTAATAATGTTGTTAGTGAGGGACTTGCGAACGAGAAATCCGACACCACCTTGGGACTTTTGGTCGCCTTCCCGGTAGTAGAGCAAGTTACCGGATTTGAGGGTTATGGTGTCCTCACCCTCTCTACGGACTTCACATAACCCTAGGATATCCCAGTGTAACTTACTCATTTCTTCTTCCAGCTCGACGATCCTCTCGTCTGCCAACAAAGTTCTTACGTTATGTGTTACCAAGGCCAGAGGTCGTTTAATGAGGGAGTGGTAGCCGTGCGTCTGCCGGGGATTCTTCGCACCCCCTGCTCCACCGTTACACTGGCCGCTACCGGAGCCAGCTTTAGCGGAGCTGCCGGGGACTGGGGGCCTGGTCATATTTTGTTCAATCATAGGGGGGGTTTGCCAATACTCGCCACGCTTGGCAGGTGGGTTGGCGAGCGCAGTACAAAATGTGAGTCCCAGAAGGCGCTGCTGCCCATCCTTCTGGTACGTGATCCCTTAGTCGACTCTTACGACACCCACGGGAAGACATGGGGGGGTACTATTCTAAGCCGGTACCCCACGGCAATATGGGCAACACATAATATGTATCATTATTAGAAGGTCGAGAACCCATATCTGTCTATATAAATCTAACTTAGATTTCAAGGCAGTATTTAAGTAATAATAATGTAAATTGTTATCATAATAATAAACAAATTAAAAATGTTTTTTAAAAAATGATCGAATTGCCAAACTTAGATAAACGATGACTGAACTGGCAATACATATCTATAATGAACCATTCGTTATATTACCAGTGGAAAGAAGTGACCTATGAATGTTGAACAAGATTTCATAAAGTTTTCAATTCCACTTATATTTCTATCCCACTGAGTTTTATTACTTGAGCCAGCAAAAGTTATGAGAAAAATGGGGGAAAACCATTGGAGAGTAGATATACTTTTATTCGTGTTAAAAATGAAGCTATTTTTATCTCGTTGTCTTGTGTTCGGAAAATCGTTCTTCGGAAAAGTTTCTCTTTTCAAATAATTATATTCATATTTTTTTTCTGGAAAAGGGATACCTCTCAATCTCTCATCAAATCTTGTTATTAAAACTGACGTGGTTTTGACACATTATGAATGTATAAAACACGGGAATTACTCACGTTGAGAGCCAGCATTCTAGTCTAACGCAATGATGTTTTACTAAAGATGACGTATATTCATACTGCGCGGTGCTCACATTTTGTTCCTTTACGACATAAACATGCTTACTGCGACAGATAATACGGTACAAATAATATAGAAAAGGATAGCTATATGTTTAGACTTGCGCTTGAAATGAACGCGTCGTAATGAAAATTACTACAATTGACTTAATTTTGCCGCCTCATTTTCCGAGCGCTTGTGCGACATCTACCTCATATAAACATATAATGTCATTGGGTCTAACGTGATATTTTCATCAGGTTAATATATTAAAAATGCGAAAGTTCATGAGTATTTATGATTGTTACCCCTTCACGATCCACACAGATTGATTTGAATGAAATTCAGAAATCAGTAGGGATTTTTTTATCACACACACACCTCGCACTAGGTCACCCTGTGTCGCGGGAGGCACACACAATCACAATACACAAACATCCAAGACCCGGGAACAAGGTCGCGGTTCCAAAGTCAGTGTCGCTGATTACTGAGCCACGACGACCGTCAAGGTACCTTGTAATCTGGATTACTCGTAACACAAAAGCTACTTTTTATGCCAAAAAAAATGAAGGTTCCTCTGGAATACAACAAAAATAGTCATGTTTTCATGCTTAAGGTACGTGTCCATTGTTCCGCGACGGATGCAGCGCACTGTTATAATGGATGAGTGGATTGGGTTTTTAAAAAAAAGAATTTATTTATTTGGAGACAACCGTCTTGGTTGGGATATATTTCGAGACTAAGATAAGTAGGTAGGGAGTCTGGGAAGGAAATAAATGCTGATATGACGAAAGGGAAGTGGGTCTAGCAAGGGTAAGCAGAAAAGGTGCAGAAGATAAGATATAACACCTCCCCCAACAAGAGTAAACTTACGGTTACAAGGAAGTTTACTTAGAAGTAGAAGAAGGAGGATGTCAAACGAGGAAACCAATAGGGCTGATTACAAGGATAGGAAGGATGCGCCTTCTATAACTAAGAAAGTTATACAAAACTAATACTTATGCTATTCTTAATCTAGGAAGTGGAACATCTTCTACAGGTGAACCGTCGTCTGTGTTTGACGGTGGGTTTGTACACATTAATGGAATGTTAAAAATCTTAGCTTTGTAATAAATGTAACTAAGAAGTAAAATAAAGGAAATAACTAATAAAATGGTAAGAATAGGGAAACTTATATGGTGAGATATTATATTACTATCATCGTTTACAAAATTATTCAATTCTCTGTTTACTAAATCTGCTTGAGTTTTTAAATGTTTGAGATCGTCTAAGTTAATATTGGACAAGATTACAGCAGATGTATTTACTTTAAACTTGTTGAATGCATGAAAAGTACAGCATTTATCATCAATAAGGCTAAAATCTGTATGAATATGTGGTATGTTTATTTCTAGGTCAAGCATTGTTAACAGTTTTACATTTCGGCAAAATGCCACACATCGAGGTTTTAAGGATAATATACCTGTTCCATTTATATTTATTTCTCTGACATCAGAGTTACATTCTACGGAAAGTCTTGTAGATCGGGATTGTACAAATATCCAGCTATTATGACCAATGTTTTGCCATATGTCTACATTGCCATAAATAAATTTCGTTTCACACTGTGAGGGTAAATTTTTTACAACTCTCGTCATTAATTCAATTTCACAAATAGGATTTGTATTAACTGAAAGAATATTTGAAACATCGCAAGCGATATCCTTTTTAGATATAATTTTGCAATATTGAAGGTCTGTTAAGGTGCAATATGTCGATTTATCTTTACTAAGGCCTACGAAGTTTGATGTAGGAATTATCATAGCATATGAATTAGATAGGTTTACGTTATGTGGTACTGGGATAGGAATTATTTTGTATAAGTCATACTGAATATGATAAACTAGTGGGATCCTTAGTATAAATATAACATTGTTAGGGCTATAATAAGCATCAAGTTCCGAAACTTTTAATATTACATTGATATTACTTAAATCTATACTTACAGGTAATTCCTTATATTTAGGTATATGCTTAAGGTTACTTTCTATGTCAGCATATAACTGTGTCGGAGTGACGACAGAAGGATGCAGCGTATTGCTGTTTGCAAACATTACAGAATTAACAATATCCTCTAATTTATACGATAAAGTAAGTAGACTGGCTTCGAGGGTATTAATTACTTCAGCTAACTTATTTCTAAATAGTATTTCATTAGTAATAATAGATACATTTTTTAGTAGAGTACTAGTAACTTCATTCAAACGGGCTTCGTTATTTAATATCGTATCTATAGTTTTATTGAAATTCAAGATTGCCGATTGGGAAATAAAAATATTTTGTTTAATTAAAGAAGCTATCTTCTTTTCATTTAAATGCAGCGTTTGAATGGCGTTATTGTACTTATTTGAGTCATCTTCATCCATAGTACCGAACAAGTTTTTCATTAATGTACCAACACCAGCAAACCAAGCAGATCGTTTAGGTCTATTCGATATTAAGTGAGATATTGAATTATAATCTCTATATATGTCGTCGTAAAGTGACGTTAGTGGATTTAGCATATTATAACATCGGAAATCGTCAACTGCCTTGTTTTGCTCGCAGAGGAATTTATACGTATCGAATACATTTTTGATATTTGTGAGATGTGGTTTAATAAATTTGAGATCCACTGGTATGACAAAATGAATATGATCGTTTACGAGTTTCAAGGTGCCGATAGGGTCGAAGTAAATGCCAGGACTTTTATTCAGTGGTTGAACGAGTTCATGAGCCAAAGATGTCGTAATAGGAAATAGGAGTAGTACGAGTCTGAAAGTCAAATATTAAATAATAATATTAATGATTATACTAAGTTGGGACTTGCCAGTTTTATTTCGTCAAAATGATGTCGCACATGTCTCCTATCAATTAGTAAAGTCACAGTATTGTTGTTATGGACTTGTAGGATTTTGTAAGGACCTTTCCATATAGGGGATAGTGCTTTCCTTAGTCTAAGATGATTCTTGAGATAGACGAGATCTCCGACATGGTATTCAGGAATTCTTGTATGTGTGTCATAGTATTTTTTCGAGTTCTCTTTCGATTGATTGATGTGTTCGATTGCTTTTTCTCTGGAGTATTTGAGCCTGTGGTTTAGCATTTTAAGATACTCAGGATACGTGAGGTCCGGTGCAGAGTCATAGATTGAGTCAGGTATGTAAGGTTTGTGTCCAAATAAAAGTTCATAAGGTGTATAGTTCGTGGTGCAATGAGTGTTGGTGTTGTAAGTCATGATAGCAGTGTAAACGTAACGAGGCCAGTTATCCTGATTATCATTGACGAATGATTTAAGATATTCTTTTAGAGTCGAGTGACTGCGCTCAAGGGCGCCTTGAGTTTGTGGGTGGTATGGGCTTGACCATAATTGCTTGATTTTTAGGAATTCACAAGTCTTTTTGAAAAGATCTGCTGTGAAATTTGTGCCTTGATCTGTTAATATGGTTTTAGGAATACCGAATAGGGAAATGAAATGTAACAAGCACTCGCTAGTTTCCTCAGCTGTTGTTGATCGAATTGGGTAAGCTAGTGAGTATTTGGTCAGATCATCTTGCAAGGTTAGGATATATTTCAATTTGGCTGTCCCTGCTTCGGGTAATGGACCAACTATGTCCAATGCAATGCGTTGAAAGGGGGATGTTGATGTAGTAGTGATTTGCATAGGAGCGCGGTTAACCTTTCGGAGAGCTTTATTCTCTTGACAGAGTTTACATGACTTCACATAGTTTTCTATATCGCTACGCATACCCTTCCAGTGATATTTCTCTTGAATTCGTTTAAGCATTCTTGCGCTTCCTAAGTGACCTGCGATAGGTATATCGTGATTTTCGCGTAATATCGTTTTTATTTCTCCCAATGATGGGAATATTATGGTATTGCGATAGATAGTGACGAGTATATTTGTATTATTAAAAAGGAATAGTATTATACTGTACAATTTTGTATATGAATGTGAATCAAACGGATTTTTAAAATCTGTGATGCTGATTTGATTGATAGATTTTAGAATTAAGTTATTGCGGAGATTTTTCAGGCTGTTGTATAATTCTTCATAAGAAGTCTTATCGAAGTGATTGACTTTGGTGAACAATAGATAAACGTTTCGATTTTTTAGATCAAAGTTTATGAATGAATATAATGTTCTTTCTCTATTAATAACTTCATCTTTATTTTCCAGTTCATTAAGGATATCTTCTACGTAAGGGTTGCTTTCATCGAGATCAATAGATGTTGGTATTACAATGATTGCTTTGATATCGCTTTTAAGAATACTTGAATTTGATTCTAGAATTTTTGCATTGGATGTAAATGTTCTGTTGGCTGTCATAGTTTTCAGAAATCGGGAGTAATCATCGTTTGATATAACGAGTTGTTCTTCACTTATAGGGTTCTGAGGATTTTGGTCACTTCCAGTTTCGGGTAGGTCTACAGCTGGGTCGCTGTATGAATCGAGTCGTGATGTCGAAGGTAAGTTCATATTGTTCTCAGGATTGAGAGGTAAGTTTGTGTTCCTTTCAGGTTCTTCATTAGCGGCAGTTTCGTTAACGCCGGGTGCGAGATATTCTAATACTTCATTTTCGATTTCAGGATTAATGATATCTGCGTCTAGACTAGATGGTGGAGACACTAAAAGGCTTTGGAAATCGTCAGTTTCTTCATTAAGTGTGCCTGATGGCTGTGATGTTTGTAGTGGAACTTCGTCGGTTACGACATTTGGGTTAAGATTTGACTTATTTTGTGGGTAGATTGGATTGACAGGATATCTAGAGAGCGCGTCTGCGGCAGAGTTGAGTTTACCTTTGCGGTACTCGATGTCGTAGTCAAACTCCTCGAGTTTCAGCCTCCAGCGTTGGAGTTTGCTGCTGGGATCCCTATGATTAAATAACCATCTCAAGGGTCTGTGGTCAGTGATGATCACGAATTTACGACCATAAAGGTAAGGACGGAATGTTTTACAACCGTATAGTATCGCCAATAATTCCTTCTCGGTGGTGCTATAATTGATTTCGCATTTGTTGAGGGTTCGCGAGGCGAATGCTATAGGTTGGTCCTTTCCTACTGATCCTTGTGAAAGGACAGCCCCGATGGCGTGATTTGAGGCATCACAGGTAAGTATGAAAGGCTTCGAAAAGTCTGGGTATATGAGGAGTGGCGCAGTTGTCAGGCGGTTCTTTAGTGTATCGAATGCTAGCTGTTCTTCGTTACCCCATTTGAATGGAACATCTTTCTTCAAAAGGTTTGTAAGGGCCTTAGCTGTTTTGGAGAAATCGGGTATAAACCTTCGGTAATAAGAGACAAGTCCTAGAAAGGATTTTATGTCCTTCGGCGTCTTCGGTGCCGGAAATGCAGTGACAGATTTGACCTTCTCGGGGTTAGGCTTGACGCCTTGCTCGGTGATGATGTGTCCAAGGTAACAAACTTCTCGCCGTAGGAACTCACATTTGTCGGGTTGTAGTTTCAGATTGAATTCACGCACTCTTTCAAAGATGTCGTTCAAATTGGATATGTGACTCTGAAGGTCATATGAGTAAATTACGATGTCATCCAGATAGACGAAGCATTTAATGCCCTGGAGACCCGTGAGAGCTGAATTCATAAGGCGCTGAAAGGTTGAGGGCGCATTTTTTAAGCCAAAGGGCATTCGAGTAAATTCAAAGTGCCCTTGCGGTACGGAGAATGCGGTTTTGGCTGCATCATCAGCGGACATCTTTATCTGATGAAAACCAGACGCTAAATCTAACGTAGTGAAGTATTTGCTGGCTCCTAGCTGATCAAGTATTTCAGAGATATTGGGTATAGGATAGGAGTCGCCTATTGTGACGTCATTTAGTTTTCGGTAATCGATCACTACCCGCCATTTTCTTTCACCGGACGCGTCAATCTTTTTGGGTACTATCCAGATGGGTGAAGACCATGGAGAATAAGAAGGCTTAATTATATCTTGTTCTAGCATCTTATTCACTTGCTTCTGAACTTCTTGTTTATGACATTCAGGGAAACGGTAAGTCTTCGTGTTGATAGGAGCAGAGGACGTAGTTTTAATTTCATGCTCGATGGCATTGGTAAAGGATAGTTTGTCCCCTGGTAAGTAAAACACATCGGAAAATTTGGAACAAACTTCATGCAGTGCTTGGGTTTCCTCTGTATTCAGATGTGAAACACGGAGCTGTTCAATTACTTTACCTGTTCGAATATAATTGTCATGGTTTTCGCATTGTGACGTATGATTGATTGAATGAGGAGTCATCTCCCTTTTGTCTAAGTGTGTAATTGTTAGTTTGAGAGACGAGTCAATTGTCATAGGGTCTTCGGATATGTTTACAACAGAGATGTTAATTCTATTGTTGTCTTTGACGCGTACTAGACAGTTTGCAATCAAAAGGGTGTCGGATAATTTTTGGTCAAGGATTAGTCCTTCTCTCACGTCAGGGTTGGTCACAGCACATTCGATCACAGTCTCAGTCCGTGCCGGGATAATGAAGGCCGGTTCGTGAAAGTGTAGTTTTATCGCTGTCCGTCTGAGATAGAGTTTGTCGTCAGTATAGCTGATACTGCAACCATGGGCATTGAGCATGTCGGATCCGATGATTCCATCATATGGAAGGTGGATCCAGTCCACAACATGGAATTTGTGGCTGATATTACATGATTTGGAAAGTGCCATACGTAGATTGAAATGACCTCTGGTGGAGATAGGATCTTCATCAGAGTCAATGCCCTTTAATTGGATGGTCTCTTTAGTGAGCTGAGGGCGCTTTTGGATACATGAGCTTTTTAATAAGCTGACAGTCGATCCCGAGTCTACCAAGAGAGACAAGGGGATGTCGGATATTGAAGATTCCACTAGAACGTGTGGAAGTAAGGTTTTTGTAGGATCACTCGTGATTTCATAGAGTTGGCTGGGTTTTGATTCCTCATTTTTGAGGTCATGGTTTCCATGTGGCGGAACCATCTCGAGTGTAGAAGGCTTGGATGATGAGGAGCGAGCATGTAGCGCTGCTCCTGAGGGCTGATTGTCTACTGAGCGGCGTCCATGTCGCGGAGCCGGAGTAGATTCAGGAATTGGATTAGAATTGATGCCGATTTTAAAATCACGAGTTCTCGCTCGGCATCGAGACGAGACAGCTATTAGTTTTTTGGAAGGGTGTCGTCAGTTTCATCGAATCCCCGTTCAGGGGGTGAATACTCGTCGGATTCTCGGTTGTCATCAGTCGTGAAGTTAACACGCTGGAACTGTCGCGGACTCTGGTCAAAGTTGTTTTTAAAGCGGTTGTTGTTGTATTCCCTCTTTCTGCACTGTTCAAGGACGTGTCCTTGAGTTTTGCAGTATCTACAGAATAAATTTGATCTGTTTGCACTGGGCCCTGTTTGAGCGTTGTACGCTCTGTCAGGCTGCTGTGGTCTTTGTGTTTGGAACTGTGGTCTCTGTGTTTGGAATTGTGGTCTCTGTGTTTGGAATTGTGGTCTCTGTCTGTCATTTTGGGTAGATCGTTTATAAAGGCTCTGCTGTATCCGTTCTTCTGATATTGCTAAATTTATGGCTTCGTTTAGTGTTTTGGGTGCCCTACACCTAACCATATTAGATAACCTCGGGTGGAGGCCGATGAGGAAGTGATGGAGGGCTAAGTCCTCCATCGCTGCCGTTCGGCCTGCGATTTCTTTACTTTTTGTATTTGACAAGCTAATTTCGGTAATAAGTTGGGCCAAGCAGGCCTCTACTTTAATAAATTTGAATAGGGTGTTAAGGTCGATTTCGGACATTTTTGACGTTGACCTTGTTTTGGGTGCGGAAATTAGTGGAGAGCTATAGGGTGTGCTTGCGGTTTGTTCGTCTTCTTGTGAAATATCTAGATCTATGCAATGAATGTCTTTTTCGGGCTTTAGTTCCCTGGGCATAATTTATTTGAGGCTCTAAAGATAATTATTTTCTCTTTAGAACAAATAGCAAGCAAACAACAACAACAACATAACAATACACAATAAAATTTCAAGATAATAATAATACAATGAATATAAAATTAATGGCTGAAATAAACATAGAATATTGTAAAACTTTGGATACGACACGGAGAGAACACAACACACAGTAAAATAAAATAAAGTTCGATTTAGAAATGGCAAGAGTTCACTTACTGGCTATACGCGTAGAATATTATAATTAAAAACATTGTCCGAGATAAGTCGCGGAGCGTCGGATTACGTCGACCAGCAGGTAGGTAGTACCGGCCACGGTATAACCGTGACAGTGGGCAACCACCTCGCCACTCAAGGCGAAGACCGGCTGTAGCACAGAGCAGAGTGCCCAGCAGTGGGCCTTACAGGGGTGGACGTGGACACTTTCACGCACTTCACAGAACCTTTGCCCAATAGTGGGCTTCACACTTTTCACTTTTCGCTTATCACAGGTCCTTTACCCTATAGTGGGCTTTGCACAGTAGAACACTTTCGAGATTTTTGCGCGGAGCCGTCGCCCAGCAATGGGCTTTCACACAACACTTTGTATTTTATTTCACGGATTCGGAGGGTTAACCGGGGATTTTCTAATTTAAATCCCTTTACGCTGCCACCATTTGTTATAATGGATGAGTGGATTGGGTTTTTAAAAAAAAGAATTTATTTATTTGGAGACAACCGTCTTGGTTGGGATATATTTCGAGACTAAGATAAGTAGGTAGGGAGTCTGGGAAGGAAATAAATGCTGATATGACGAAAGGGAAGTGGGTCTAGCAAGGGTAAGCAGAAAAGGTGCAGAAGATAAGATATAACAGCACGCACGGCACGCAACGGATTTTAGTTTGCTTTGTATGATTTCCGATGCGTGCGTCGCCGGCGTTCGATGTGGATGGCGCAGATGGTGAACTTAGTTCTGTGTCAAATCATACAAAGTAAACTAAAATCCGTTGCGTACCGTGCGTGCGGTGCGTCGGCGCGTACCCTTTAACAGTTTAAACAATTTCAACGATTTTTGGTATAGATGGAATCTTGGAGAAGGACATACCTACACAGGATACATACGTATAATGCACTCGTATAATGCATATGTATGATGCATACGTATGATGCATATGTATGATGCATACGTATAATGCATACGCTTCATAATCCTTTCAGCATTGCCCCGTCTAATTGGAATGCTGATTCTCTTTGTGTTCAAATTATTGTCTGTATAATTAAACTACACGAGAGAATGCAATTAAACTCACAAATCCGATTTCAACTTCAATGTCTTGAAGATAAAGTTGATATGAACTTAGCCAACCGAGAGCAAATTATAAATTAGTTTGTGCCTGTGTACCTTAATGACCTAGAGTCTTGACTGGCTTGTTGATGTTTAACATTTAGATATTACAAAAGATTTTAAAAAAATGTGATGGCCTCATATATATTTTTACTCTTTATATATTTACGTTTGTAGGTTTATTTTTTAAATAAAAAACTTCAATAATTACAATGAATTATGAGAAGCGGCCCAAACATGGGTAAGAAATCGGTGAACATACATAAAAAATACACACAGTGAAACCTAACCTCCTCCTTTTTAAAGACGGTTAAAAATGAAGTTATAACTTTGCTAAGCGTCTTATTATAAAAAAAAAACAATCCTACTTAGCCGTAGGCAGTGAGGCGTGCCGCATGGCTAAAACTAGAGATAGTCAGGGCTGTAGAGTGAGGAACTTTTAAATTGAAACTCCTGATTATACTGCCGTATCAAGAAGCCTTTTGTATCCTTGATTCTACGTCACGAGAGCCTTTTCAGTTGTTGGTCAAGGCTTTTGACTATTAGGCCATTTGCTGAAAAGACAATGAACGTCGAATCAACCTCCCACATAGCCGGAGCCTCATGAGCTAAGTCAAGGTACTTGCTAAGCTAGTCCTTTGCTGCCTTCACGAGAGTTTCATCATGAGGGATTATCTAATACCGTTTTTTTTTTCATTACACTCAGACCCCCGCACTAGGATTCCCTGTATCGCGGGAGGCATGGACACACACAATCACAGCACACGAACATTGAAGACCCGGGACAAACATCTACACTCATCGCACAAATGTTTGCCCCTGCCGGGATTCGAACCCAGGGTCCCGGTGACACAGAAGTCATGTCGATGACACAAACCACTGCGCCACGATACCGTCAAAACGGGCAATTCTTGTATACATATAAATCTTGGAAACGGCTCCAACGATTTACATAAAATTTAGTATGAAGAGTGTTTCGGGGGCGATAAATCGGTCTTGCTAGGTTTGATCAAACGTTGTCTTATCCGTGTGTTTAGGCAAGATAAGACTGCTACAATATCATTAGAATATGACTCTTCCTGACATCTATTGTCGAGTAGTAATACTATACATATATTCTTATATAAATTCATTGTAATTATATTCAGCTACACTACTACAAAGGTTACACTACTTAGTGTAACCTTTGTAGTACCTTGCTTTTGCTCAGAGGCTGGGATCGTGGTAGCTGTCACACAGGAAATCCTAGAACAGCTACCAATGACCATCCTAGGTATATTTTTGTATTATACTATATATATTATATTATATATTATACTGCCAGCCGGTAGCGGGTTAGAACATTTGAGTTATCTATAGGCTACCAATAGCTAGTGGATTGCTCAAATGTTATTGTAGTAGCTGCAGTATTGTAATTAGTTATTAGTGTTTTATTTTACTATATATCTTTTATCACAAAAGTTTTGTTAATATATACCTTAGGATTAGTTATATTTGTATTTGATTCTGGTGTAAATAAATAAATAAAATAAAGTAATATTATTTTTATAGACTGTTTTACCGACACTGTAACACTAAAGCTACTTGACAATAGATAGCGTTGTTAAGCAACAATAAGCCAATTAGTGTTTGGTTTGAGGTTAGACCTTATAACCTTTAGCTTATAATCTTTAAAAATAAAGAAGACCAAGAAAATCAATTGTTTACTTATATTATTGATTACTTATATTATTGATTACTTATATTATATTATTGAGGTACTTGTTAAACATACATGAGCTGTTTACGTAGAGCTGGAATTGTATTTCGGCAGTCAATTTTGACAAATGACACCGCTAATGTTGCCAAGTACTTCCGTTATTCGTCGATCATAATATCAATAAACTATCTCACCTCACAAACAATAGGCATCCATGGCGAAAGGGAAAAGCAATTGTGTAATCTGATATTACATTACCCTTGGAGCTCTCAAACTATTAAGCGAATATCGGTGCATACTACGTGTATATCAATGGCGGTGTGGTATTTCATCGATAGCTTATTGAAATGTCAAAGTGGTAACCATGTCTTTGTTTGATGAAATAATTGTTGCCAGAATTGCTAAAGTTTTGTGTCAATCGTATCATAATACCCTCGCTACATTTGTATCTTGTTATTCTTCCCTGCGCACAAATTTCCATGGAATATGAGAAATATGAAGGAATGGCTAAATGCTAGTAGTTAATTATTTATTTATTTGAACCCCAACATAATGTACACTGATACAAAAAACTAAAATAATGCTATAGTATAACAAATGCTAAGTGTCACTATAATTATAGGGGAAGACAGCTTGCGTAGAAAAGTGAGCGAGCAGTATCTAGCCTACTATTGATGGCCACTGCCACAATGTGGAGTAACATTTAAAAGGATGGCCATCAATTTACAATACAAAGAGAATAAAATTTATATTTTTACAATATTTGAAAAGCAGTAGTTAAAGGTACAAAAAAGAAATCAGGATTGTTGGATCGCTAATTTAAATTTGCCAAAAGATTCAGTAAATAAGTCCACTCTCTCGTTTTTAGCTGAGCTATTATATTCTCTAGTCAATCTATTGAGTGGTGCATTCAGGCCTAAGTTAGATTTAATTGTATTATATTTATAAATAATAGCCGAGAGTTTCTAGATGGTTTATCTCGGTGTGGCTCTATTTATTTTAACACGCTGATTATGCTTGATGCTGATATTGTATAAAGCATCTCTGATTTTGTATATCTGGAACTACTTTTCATCATGTTGTATGTATTGCTTCCGGGCTGTTTGGCCGTGGTCTAAGTAAAACTTGTGTTCCAGACGTTTCGTCGATCACTGCGGTCGATATCTTCAGTGGTTCAGGTCCGGGCGGCGACAAGAGTGTGATGAATGTCAGCTCGTAGGTTATGCAGCATGCAGTCATCTACGAGCTGACATTCGAATTGCGCTATAGAGGCAAACGTCGTTGTGGCGGAACATGTTCAGTGTTGCCATTGAATTAAATACAAAAATCATGGCAAAAAACACTACTCTCATGAGCATTGCAACATTATAAGAAAAAAACCAGCTACACTCACGTTTTTTATCGTATCAGATTAATGCCGACGTTTGGAACGTCTAAGACGTCCTTTTTCTTAGGTCCTTCGAGTTCGCATTCGTTGGTACCAACTGTATGGAGTGTGACAATGAGCGGCCTGATTTCCTGGAATGTTCTTAGACCTCAAAGATATCGCTTGAATTCTTTTTCGCCAACGTGACAAAACGCAGCAATGTGGCAGCGTAGCGGACCGCCTTAAACACTTGGCCTTTCCAAGAACATATTTATTCCGTGGAAACACTAGCTAGATGTTTGAAAAAGGGGACGAGTTTCCATTGTATGTAGATTGTATGATGTACTACACTCGTAAAACTTGTGTGCTTGACGTGGGTTCCCATTGAACGGGTTCGTTAAAGTCATGATAACAAGTACCTTTCTATTGTTAAATACAAAGGAGGTACGTACTTACTTAACTTTTATGTGAGTTAAAAAGTCTAACATAATTGGCTACGTTATTGAAAATGTTTTCACAAAGTCTCTATTGAGCTATTTGTAATAACAACTACTTGTAGTTGTTATTGTTTTCTTTAGGAACTTTTTTTTATTTCTCGTGCCCCGCCAGCGCTTAAACAGATACAAAGTAATAAAAAATACTATAAAAATACCAATTTCTTTGTACTGTATAAATCTAGCGTTTAATGACTATCTCACTTGATGGTCAGTCACGATGTGGTAGAAGATGTTATCACAAATCAGAAATCAGAAATCAGAAATGTTTATTGAAAAACTGTGTGATATAGAAATAAAGATGTTACAATTTTTAAATAGTTTCAACAGCCTGCCCAGTTTGAGCATTCAATAGTGTTCTTAAATATTATATTTTTTATGTACAAATGCTATATTATAAATGTTGCAAATTTTACATACTTTACTACTACTTAATTTTACTAATTATACTACTTAATTATACATATTTATTTACACACAAAAATTTTATACTTAATCACAATTACATATATTACAGTTGCACCGTGAATAATCATTAAAGAATTCTTTTATATTATAGTAGGTTTCGGAGATCAGCCACGATTTTAATTTACGCCGGAACAGCTCGTTGTCTAATACCTTTATTTCAGTAGGTAATCTATTGTAAACATAGAGAGCCATAACATATGAACTGTTCCGAAACGTTTTATTATTAATCTGTGGTACAATTATATTATATTTATGCTTAGATCTTAATATATCCGCACGGATTGACTTAGACTCAAAGAAATACTTTTTACTAGATTTAACAAAAACAAAAAAAAACAAACAAACAAAGTTAAAAATAAACAAAGTTCATATATATAAATACAGGTGAGAGTTAGGATATTATTAGTTTTAAATACATCACGCAAACTGTCCATACTATCCAATTTATATATAATTCTCAAGCAATTCTCAATCACGCTAGACCTAGAATGCTAACTGGCTCTCAAAGACCGCTGCCTGAACACAATATATGTTTGGTGACAGTTTATCGAGGGAGCTAGCCAGGCGGGTACTCGCAACTACCCTACCACGATGCTGGGAATTTGATAAGGTCGTTGGTAGGGATTCAACCAGCGTGCGTGAGTTTGACAACCGACGCCGAGCTATCATCGCTTCAACGCTTATCCGGTGCGTAATCTACCTGTACAATCTTAACCTATCCAATAGTACAGTCATCTGGTACTTAAAATGATGATCACCTGGAAAATTTTCCAGGAGATACAAAAATTGGTGACTACGGATTTCAGTGTGCTCATTCCAAATGTAAGCTTTGCGACCTCGTATCTATCGTATATATTGAAAAAATGGCGGCATGGAGCCTTTTAATAATTTCTCCTCTCTTAACCGATTCACCATTGTGCACAGAGCGTAGATGAGACGAATGGAAACAACGAAATTCAAATTAAATAAATAAATAAATTCTTTATTTACATCATAAGGACACACATATTAAATCTTTTGACAATAAGAATAATGAATAAAGTCTATATTATGATGTGTAGTGATGTAAAGAGATCCCTGTACCCCGTACTAGTATGCACTGTGTTACAGAGTAACAGTTCCTTCCCATTATTGTGACTTCGAAAATATTTAACAATTTGAAAGAAAGAAAGAAAGAAATACATTTATTTACGATTATTATAAACTATTAGAACACAAAAGATAATATATTACTTAACATGTACGGACACATACTTAACGTAAGAAAAGAAAGTAATAAGTTAGTAATGTAATAATCGCAAATCGGCGATATAGACTTCCTATTGGCGGCGATTTATTGTCATTCAATTTAGTTATGAGGAAAATTGTGCAATTTCGTGTGGTTAATGTTACAGAGGCTAGAAAATATGTGTGTGATCCGTATATACAAGTGTTCGTGTGTGTGTTTGTGTGTGTGTTTGGGGGGGGGGGTGTTTGTGATTTTGTATTACTAATACGTTATACCTTGTAATATTTAACGCAATTACTTTATTATAAAAAAAATTATTATAAACAAGTCTTTAGTATGTTTTCAGTATCTACATAGCTTTTGTTTTGCAACCAGGTAGCGACAACGCGTTTACACTCTCTTTTTGTAAGAGGATATATGTCGTGAGATGTGTTTATGTAATTATACAGACGCGAGCCCATGAACTTTACATTTCTAGCTCTAAGAGTTAGTCTGCAAGGAAGAGTTTGACACACTCTGTCCTTACGACGTTTAAGTTCACGGCTCACGGGGTCGTATATTAAAATTGAATGTTGTCGCAAAGTGGTTTGTTTAAGTGGTAAAGTGGTTTAATTAAGAATGTCTTTATTAGAATGACAAGCATGTTTTAATATCATATAAATGATGTAACACGTGTTAACTATATGTCATAAATATATACCGTATACAAATCTACAATGGTCCTAATTCTGTTAATTACGCGGCGTTAACTAACTAAAATCCAAATAAAATGAGAATAAAAAAATTGTTGTTTACACTTTTCTCAGCCATGTGCGTCCACTGCTGGACGTATGCCTTCCCCATATAGGGGGGATTTGCCAATACTCGCCACGCTTGGCAGGCGAGTTGGCGAGCGCAGTATGATTTCCGATCCTCAGAAGGCGCTGCTGCCCACATGTTGTTTACACATTTTTATGTAATCCTAAATTAATCTTCTATTGATTTCAACTTTTTTTCTACAGCTCCAAGACAAACAAACTACGTCACTCGGCTCTCTAACGTTTCGTTTAAATAAAACTTTCCATTCTTAGTGCTTAAAACTATATACAACACATCCGTAAAAACATCAACAACTAATACTTAGTAGTTTTTTAAATAAAAGTGTTTTTATTAGCACGCTCTTCTGTAGAACATCTACGAAGTGGTCACTTCGTAGCACTTGGTAGCACCATTAAAGCGTTGACACCGCTACTAAATATCGTGATCAATTGTCATTGTGTATTTTCACCGTTTTCATTACCCTCCAATGATGTTTAACTAAAGATGACGTATATTCATACTGCGCGGTGCTCAGATTTTGTTCCTTTACGACATAAACATGCTTACTGCGACAGATAATATTGTACAAATAATATAGAAAAGGATAGCTATATGTTTAGCTTTGCGCTTGAAATACGCGTCGTAATCAAAATTACTATAATTGACTCAATTTTGCCGCCTCAGTTTCCGCGCGCTTGTGCGACATCTACCTCATATAAACATATAATATCATTGTTACCCCCGCGCGCTTGTGCGACATCTACGTCATATAAACATATAATATCAATGTCATCCTTATAGACGACGGAAGAAGTAAGACTTTTCAATTATTCGAGTGTAACTCGAAAAACGCTTGACCGATTTTGATGAAATGTAAATAGGACCACACGGACGCACAAGTTTCAAATAAAAAAAGAATCATCAAAATCGCTTCACCCTGTCGAAAGTTCTGAGGCAACAAACATAAAATAAAAATACGGATGAATTAAGAACCTCCTCCTTTTTTGAAGTCGGTTAAAAGTCCCTGCAATCGAACAACTGAAGAAGTTGGGACGCACTTCTCAAGTTTTGCAATACGCTTCGCTTCGTATAGGTAGCCATTCTATCCAATAGTTCAATATGTGTGTACAGAGGTTATGAGTTCTCTAAGTTTTAATTGAAACTGTATTGAAGACCGTATGGAATTGCTCAGGTACACAACATAACCTGCTATTTCGTAGTCGGTAGTAAGGTTTAGATGAGTCTCGGAGTATGAAACGATTAGATCTGGATGTGGCTGTTTTCGTTTACCAAATGCTGCGAAAAAACTGTTATTTTATCTTGTTAATCAATCAATCGGGTCTTGATCGCGAGAAAAACATTTAGCAATTTATTTACCTCGACGTTTCGACCAAGTTGCATTGGTCGTGTTGCAATGTTTTTCTCGCGATCAAGCCCTGATTGATTTATTAACAATGTGTTCGAATCGCGAATGTCTAAAAACTAATTTTATCTTGTTCTGTTTAATAATTTTTAACTATTTAATATAGTAGACAGTTTCAAACGTATTTTAATAAAACAATTTATTTAACTTAAACCAAAATGTTGGAGAATCCCAATCTCTGTAGTTTCTCCACACTGCCACCAATGTCGTGGCTTATTTATAGGTACCTAATTATTTGTATTCTAAATTTACCCCAATGTGTCGGGGCTAGTGAGGTCAAGGCATCGCAAAGCTACAGTCCTACAAGTCCTTCGGCCTGTTCCATTCGTAAACAAATACGTCACAGCGGTCCGCACCTGCGCATAACAATAATATACTTAATCATTACTTTTTCAATACTTAATCTAATATAATAACTCTAGATTTACAACCTCCAGTCAATTCAAAATATCGCTGACCATTCCCAGTTCAAATGAGCCCATTACACTCACCGCGTTTCCGAGCTGTACAGCAATGGACAGCTTCTGCATCTTTATTTACTTTTGATCACTATCACACTACGACAAGCTAGAGAGACGACCTGATTAAGATCGCAGATAGGGGCTGGATGCGGGCCGCTTCCATCCGGCCCTTGTGGAAATCAATGGAGGAGGCATATGTCCAGTAGTGAACGTCCTATAGCTAAGCTGATGATGATATGACTATCATACTTGGTATATTTTAATATGGTGAATTTGGTTCTCTAGGGCAATATTGAATAAAATATATATTTAGTTATATTCGACAGTTTTTCTGTTTTTTTTTTTAAACTTGCAGATTGCAGAAGTAACCATCCACGATAGATTTGAATATTATAGTGCCTATACCAAAATACCAAGGCCGTGGACCACCACGGCCAACCGGCCTAGAATAGTACTCCCCCATCTCTTCCCGTGGGTGCCTTAAGAGTCGGCTAAGGGTTCACTTACCAGAAGGTGGGCAGCAGTGCCTTCTGAGGATTGGAAATCATACTGCACTCGCCAACCCGCCTGCCAAGCGTGGCGAGTATTGGCAAATCCCCCCCATATGGGGGAGGTATATGTCCAGCTGTGGACGCACATGGCTGAGAGAAGAAGATACCAAACTGTGAAGCGAGAGGTGACGATGAAAAATACCAGCTCCACGCATTCTGACATCCAGAAACTTCACTATACTCACCTGAAAGCGACTATGATCCATTATTGTCAAAGGAGGCGGGCGCTACTTTGATAACAATATTATACAGTTCCTGTAACAATATTGTTCTGCAAGTTTATCAACACATTATGAACACAGTGTTTTGTACTATATTCTGTCGACATAGACGACTTTTGGTAATATTCAGCGTAAGACCAAGCCTTTAATCAAGATAGTGCGAAATTGCCCTGCGGCGCTCTTGGTTCTACGCTTTCATGTCATAAATTATGCAACAGTTTATATTACAAGTTACAGCCATGTTTTTTTTTATTTTTGCTTAAGTCTAATAAAGTTACCAGTGTCTCTTTTTTTTCTTTTTTTTTTATTGGTATTAGGCAAGCGTTTGACCACTATCTCACCTGATGTTAAGTGATGATGCGGTCTACGGTGGAGCACGCCTGCCTAGAAGATACCTATTCACTCGTGACTTGAAGATACCCCAGGTTGTATGTTTGCGGAAACACAGATTTAGGCAATAAATTCCATTCGTTAGCTGTACGCACTAGGATTGTGGCAGCAAAACGCTTCGTTCGACAAGTTGGAACGTCCACCATGTATGGATGTCGCATTGCCGTCCGTCTGGTCGTCCTAAGATGGAATGGGGATGGTGGAATCAAATTATGCAACTCCAGAGCACACTCCCCGAAATGTATCCGATAAAAGACCGATAGACTAGCGACTTTACGTCGGTGCTGCAGGCTTTGGAGTCTCCTCTCGACCAGAGAGTCATTGTTGATGAGCCTTTTAGCTCGTCTCTGTGGTGGTGTGGTCTCTGACTATGGGCCTTCTGAGCAGGCTCACACAACGAGCTATGAAGAGGCCTATGCTCCGGGTTTCTCTACGTGATCGAATCAGAAATGAGGAGATCCGTAGAAGAACGCAAGTCACCGATATAGCCCAGCGGATTAGCAAGTTCAAGTGGCAATGGGCAGGGCACATAGCTCGAAGAACTGATGGCCGTTGGGGCCGAAAAGTTCTAGAATGGAGACCACGGACTGGCAAGCGCAGTATAGGACGGCCACCGACCACGTGGTCAGACGACCTGACTAAGATCGCAGGCAAGGGCTGGATGCGGGCCGCTTCCAACAGGTCCTTGTGGAAATCAATGGAGGAGGCCTTTGTCCAGTAGTGGACGTCCTATGGCTGAGATGATGATGATGATGAATAAAGTTAAGTTGGGTTACAAAGATTTTTTTTTCAGATTTTTCACGAATACTGAAAGATGTACTAGAATTAGCATTGGACCTCTATCTCATTTGATGGTCATAGACGAAGTCGTTGAAGATGTGTTAACGCCTACTGTATTCGTCGAGCAAACGTCGCGTGCTGCCACTTTCCTGTGTTTTTCTTAGCGTTCTCCTCCTTAATTCGTACTCCTCATGTCTGAGGGTCGTGACCTCCTCCGTCTTTTATTACCCTTTTCCGAATGGTGTCACGCCATCTTCCCCGATTCCCGGCGATGTGTATTGCATCGTGGACAGATGTTTCCAAAGTGGTGCGGATTTGATCAGACCGACGCATCGGGCTGCGACCTCGAACTCTTTTGCCGTTTACTTTGCCAGTGACCATAAGTTTCTCCAGGTTGTCACCTTCCTTTCTGGCAATGTGCCCAAAGTACTCGAGGATTCTTTTGAGACAGATGGTTGACAGCCTCTCTTAGCGTACCGTCACTTCAAATCTGACTCTTTGCAAGACACATTGTTTTTGTTGTTTTTTTTTTATATATATTTTTTTCACATTTTTTTTTTCATGTTCCCGCTTCAAATAATAATGTAAACGCAAGCAATACAAGAACGTAAAATTTAACAGTGTTTCACACATTTTTTCTGGTTCGTAACCGCGAACAGTGGTGCGACTGCAGTCTTGTAAAATTGACACGCCTCGAATCATCAACTCAAATTCAGATATAGTTTTTACCGATTTCAAAAAAAAGGAGAAGGTTTTCAATTCAACCCGTGTTTTTTATGTTTATTACCAGAACTTTCGACTGGGTGAACCGATTTTGTTGATTCTTTTTTTATTTGAAAGATACTTTTCTTCTGGTCCCATTTAAATTTTATCAAAATCGGTCCATGGGTTTTTGAGTTACACTCCAATAACTGAAAAGTGCTACGCATACGTGGATGACATTATAGTTGCGGGCGGGAGTAGGAATCGGTGAACATACACAATAACAACTGATCCCGTGAGGAGCAAAGGTTACTAAAAAGAGTAAAAAAATACCAAAAAATGGAACCGACTTCAACACTCAAAGAAGGGAAATAACTTGTTGAAGTCGGTACCTTCGATAATTCATAATTAAAGTCCATTTTCATTTGTTCACATTCGTGTTCAATATTTATTAGTTCCACATGCAACTTAAGAAAGAAAGAAGATAATCAGGAGATTTTTCCCTACATATTGGTATATTTTACATCCCTTTCGGTCTAACATATCTAAACTAGTAGCATCCTGCGGTTTCACCTACGTGGATTACGGTTTTCCGCTTCGTTTACCTTCTAGGTTTGCGTGCTAAATCCTAGACAACGTCATCACTTAACATCAGGTGAGACAGTTGTCAAACGCAAACTTATAATATGTAAAAAAAAAAAACCTCTATTATCCCACGGGAACTATACTTTCTGCGGATAAAAGTACCCTGTTTTTCCAGGGTCTAACTATCTATGTCCATACGAATTAAATCGAAATCGGTGCAGCCGTTTGAGCGTGAAAGAGTAGCAAACATACACACTTAGACACATACAAACTTTAGCCTTTATAATATTAGTTAGATTTACTTCACCAATGAAGGTACTTCTTGACAAGAATGCTACCTAAGATCATTTATCCTGTTTTTAAATTTTCACTTTAACAATATAAGTCTAGCTGTACAGACAGAGTAAAAATGGAACCCTTTAGCCGACCTCCCTTCCTGAGTGTGAACATTTAAATTGTATTTTAATAAGGTACACCTATTTATTTTAACAAAAGAGGCTTTCACGAAGCTAAATGAATTTTCAACAAAATTGAGGGAAATTGGGCCGGGTATTCATTTGAAATGTACCGGTGTGAGATACTTGTGAAAACTAAAGCGTGTGTCCTAAATTTAATGCAATAAGGCCCTAATTCTGTTAATCACACGAACTAGCTAAATTTCACTAAAATTCCTCAAAATGAAATAGCTCGTATTCTATTTACGCTAAAATTCAAATTCGTATAACTCCTTACAACGCTCTCACTAATATTAGACGAGTTTTATTCCATTGTTAGCGAATTGCGGGTAGTTTTAGTAGGCCCCAAATAAGTGGCGACTTAATTTACCTAAAACTACCCGCAAATTTCATAAATACATTTAACTTTAGTGATGTTTATTGATAAGTTTCATTCTAATTTAGACTTTATTGTAACCATATAAGAACTTATCTAATTTTAAAATATTTTAGTTTAGTTCAGTTGAATAAGCGAATCACTACCATTGTTCATAGTAGATAATGTACCGACAACTTCTCTGGGGGTGGGGTTAATGAGATCTTGTTAGCCGATAGCTGGTAACTGTTTGGTAAAACTGACTGATGGTTAAATTGATAATCGGATGTTTAAAATTTTTGTGAACTCCACCACAGAGCAGCAAAACTAGAAAAAAACGACTACTGATTAATAAATTATGAGCAATGCATTTACGAGAATTTATACTTTTCACTTACCGTGGGGCTTAGATTAGTAGGTACTTCCCCATCTCTACCCGTGGGTGCCGTAAGAATCGGCTAAGGGATCACATACTAGAAGGTGGGCAGCAGCAGCAGCAGCGTCTGAGGGTCACAAATCGCACTGCGCCTGCCAAGCGTGGCGAGCATTGGCAATCCCCCCCCCCCCCCAATGGGGGAGGCTAATGTCCAACAGTGGACGTCCAATGGCTAAGATGATGATACTTTTCTCTTTTCGCTATAAGGGTGTTTGCCTCACACGTTCCGCGTAAATCAGCCCGTTTGTTTGGAATTCGACCTTATTTAAAACTACTAGCTGGGACTAGCTTTTTAAGCACAATAAGGTAGGCTACCTGAGACTTATTTTATTACACCTGCCTGATGCCAAACCATTGTCAGTTAAATTCTATGCTATTGTGCCTTTCACGGGTCGGTGTTAATTAAGGCCCTAGTAATTCCGTTAGCGGTTTTCTAATGGCGACCCGATTTTGTTTCCTATTCGAGGTACGGATAGATAAAGTAATTAATTATATTCTATTTAGAGCAGTTTACGACGGGAAGAGATCGTGTGGGTTTCAGGCTCATAGATGCTGGGGCAATTATTTTGTTATTTTTTGCCGCCTTCAAAAGAAGGAGGAGGTTCTCAATTCAACCAGTATGTTTGTTTTTTTTGTTACGGCATAACTTCCGACTGGGTGAATCGATTTTGATCGTTTATTTGTAAGCTGGTGCTTCCCGTGTCGTGCCATTTAAATTTTATCAAAATCAGACAAGGGGATTTTGAGTTACACTCCAATAACTGAAAAGTGCGTGCTTATACCTACACGATATTACAGTAGCGGGTGAAGACATCGGTAAACATATCTACACCACAATGACAATTATTGATCCCATGAGTAACCAGGGTCACTAAGAAAGTGAAAAAAAAATGTTTACCACTTTTCAAAAAACGTTATCCGACTTTCCGTACCAACTTCGACAAGTTATTTGACACTTTTGAATGATGAAGTCGGTTCCATTTTAAGGAAAAAAAATGTTTATATAAATAGTTAGTAATATGAGTCGTATTATATAAAGAGTATATATAATACAAAGTATAATATAAAGAGGAAAGATTTGTATGTTTGTCACGAACTCAAAAACTACTGGACCGATTTCAAAAAATCTTTCACCATTAGAATTCCACATTATCCCTGAGTAACATAGGCTATAGTTATTTAATTAAATTTTTTCAGGCAAGAAAAAATATGGGTCCTTACTAAAACTGCAATCATGTACCTAACCGTATGAAGCCGAGACGTACCGCTGGTTATATATATTTTTTTTATAAATAGCAATATTATTTGTAAAACATGGCTGATTGATCAAGCATTTTATTCCTACAAGGAATTCATAGATTTTAAATGAGACAACACAAGACAGGTATCTTTGGATACCATTTATATTATGTAATATAATCTTAAAAAGAAAATTACACATGAAGTATTTAATGTTTAATAAAAAAAAATATTTTTATTTATTCAAACACTAGTGAGTGTTTGTTTGATCGGAAATCATACTGCGCTCGCCAACCCGCCTGCCAAGCGTGGCGAGAAATGGCAAATCCCCCCTATATGGGGGAGGCATTTGTCCAGCAGTGGATGTCTAATTGCTGAGAAGAAGAAGAAGTGAGTGTTGTGTAATCAAAATGTTACCAACAAAAATGACTATGACTATCATTGACGACATCAGATGTCGTTAGTATAGTAATTAATCTATTTTTGATAAATATACAAAATTCATAATAGATATCATGCGCCAAAACCCTGTTTTCAAAATGGAAATATATAACCTACAATATTTTTTTTCACAGAATAATCACTAGTTTCACCCATATGGTGTCATAGGCTTTTTACAATACAATTACGACAAAAAAATTTTGCACAAAAAAATAGAACCGACTTCAACACTCAAAAGTATGAACTAACTTGTTCAAGTCGTTACCATGATAGTTCAAAAGTAACTGATATCAAAATATTGTGTTCATGGTACCGATTTCGACAAGTTATTTCATACTTTTGAGTGTTGAAGTCGGTTCTATTTTTTAGTAAAAATTTTTTTTTTCACTCGTTTTAGTTACTTTTGTTACTCATGGAATCAATTGTCATTGTAGTGTAGGTATGTTCACCGATGTCTTCACCCGCTACTATAATAAAACAAAAACTGAAAAATGCGTGCTTATACCTACACAGGTATAAGCACGCATTTTTCAGTTTTTGACTTGTAACTCAAAAAGTGCACGTCCGATTTTGATGAAATTTAAATGGGACCACACGAAGAGCACCAGCTTTTAAAAAAAAATAAAACGATCTAAATCGGTTCACCCAGTCGGAAGTTATGCGGTAACAAACACAAAAATAATATAAAAAAACACATACGAGTCGAATTAAGAACCTCCTCCTTTTTTTGAAGTCGGTTAAAAGGCCACATAATCTATAATTTGATAAGAAACAAGTAATTGTAGCTGCCGATTAGATTAGAGCCAAGCGTGTGTTTACAGACAGAAGGGGCGGACAAATCCTGATGCGTGTTTTTTTTTTTTTTTTTTTTTTTTTTTTTCCTAGTATAGAACGCATACAAATGCGTCCTATAAATATATTACAATCTAGCCTAAAAAAAGCTAATAAGTAATTTAAATCTAACTTAACTTGCTAAATTTACTGTACTAAGAATGTGTCCATCAACACTTTTCTTATTGTCTCTATTTAAGGGGGAGACACTTGATTCATGTGTTCTCTATGAGCAGTATTTTAACCACATTACACTAGCATACTGTCACTGAACACTACACTAATTCGAACGGTTTTGTTCTTTTGAGTCTTCTCACTAAATCGGTCTGGTCAAGGAGCATAACTGCCTCAACATTAACATGATGATGAAGTCTTTGTTGGTGAGCTTCTGCATAGTTTTTTATCACTTTGTCAACGAACTCTATTTTAAGGTCCCGGTGGAGGTCGTTGTTTCTTATGTACCAGGGTGCGTTTACTATTTCCCTTAATACTTTATTTTGAAATCTTTGTATAATTAGGATATTGCTCGGTTTGGTGCATCCCCACAGCTGAATGCCGTAAGTCCATATTGGCATTAATACTTGTCTGTACAGTAATAGTTTGTTATGAGTTGACAGCGCGGAATGTCTTCCAAGTAGCCATTGCATTTTTTTATATCGCAGATTCAATTCTTGTCTTTTTTTCTTGACGTGAACTTTCCATCTAAGTTTTGCATCAAGCGTCATCCCGAGATATTTAGCCGAGTTTTCGTAGGGAATCTTCTTATTATTAATGTACACAGGACAATAACTGTGACTTTTATTACTGAAATCTACATGAATAGATTTTGTTTCATTTAGTTTAATTCGCCATTTCTTAGTCCATCCGTAGAACTTATTCACTGCTATTTGTACCTTGTCCACAGCCTCGTTGTGGGTATTGCCTGTTGCCATTATAGCAGTATCATCAGCAAAAGTAGCAATAATGTTATTTTCTAAATTTGGAATATCGCAGGTATATAATAGGTACAGGACCGGACCTAGTACACTCCCTTGTGGTACTCCAGCTTTTATTTCCTTGATTCCTGTGTAAGCATCTTCTTGCCTTACACGGAATGCTCTATTTGAGATATACGATTTTAATATATCCGAAAACTGTTTCGGTAATTTTATTCTAAGTTTGTGTATAAGTCCTTCATGCCACACTTTATCGAAAGCTTGTGCTACATCAAGGAAAACAGTTGTACATACTTTTTTATCTTCAAGAGATTTTTCTATTATATTTGTAATTCTATGCACTTGCTCCACAGTTGAGTGTTTTTCTCGAAAACCAAATTGGTGGTCAGGAATGAGTTTGTTATAGTTTAGAACTGGTTTCAGTCGTTTGAGTAAAAGCTTTTCGAAAAGCTTCGACATTACTGGTAACAGGGATATTGGCCTATATGAAGATGTTTCGTAAGGTGGTTTCCCCGGTTTTGCTATCATAATTACTTCTGCAACTTTCCATAGGTCTGGTACATATTTTAGTCTAAATGATGCATTAATAAGAGTTGTTAGCTTAACGACACCTTTTTTCGGGAGGTTGCGAAGTACTACACCTGAAATCAGATCATAACCTGGTGCTTTTCGTGGACTTATATTGTGTTTTATTTCTCGAACAAGCTCTTTTGGTGTGACTAGGTCAATTTCTTCATCTTCTTTGTGATAAAGCTCTATCTCATCATAAATAAACGATTCATTTGTTGTGGATTCATTGGGTGTAAATATAGTTTCTAAATGTTCTGCAAATTTGTTAGCTTTTTGCTCGTTACTTACAGCCCATTTTCCATGTTCACATTTAAGAGATGGAACATGGTTTATAGGTCTTTTAAGGCTTTTTGTTACTTTCCACAAAGAATAATCAGTGCTGCTATCACTTGTTATTCCTTGCAGATGCATTTTTGTGTTTTCATCATTGAACTCTTGTATGAGTTTCGTAAGCTTTTTAGTAAGATTATTTAACTTACTTTTATCTGCGGGGTTCCTAGACACGTGCCACTTTTTTCTCTGCCGCCTTTTTTCGGCTATAAGATGTTTTATTGTTTCTGGATATATGTGCCCTTTGGTGTGTTTTATTCCATCAGGTGTATTCTTCCAAGCTGCTTGTTGTATTTGTTCAATAAACATTTTAACTTCTAGGTCCAAGTGTTCTGGCGTCTTGAGTGGGACCATGAGGTTTATATAACTATTTAAATCTGTCTTAAAGCTCTCCCAATCTGTTAGCTTATTAACTAGAGCTAAAGGTTTTTTCTTAAGTAAAATTGTCTCACTTACTTCTAGGTATATAGGAGAGTGGTCCGAACTCATATCGTAACTCTTATATATTCGCAAATAACTTGGTGATATATTCTTGACTATAAAGAAGTCTATCAGGTCAGGTATTTTTTTTGGATCTGTTGGCCAAAAAGTGGGCGTTCCCGTGGATAACGGAGTGCATTTCGTGTCTTTGATAGCCTTTAACAACTCCCTACCTTTTGTAGTTGTTAATCTGGAGCCCCAAAATGTGTTTTTGGCATTGAAATCACCTCCTAAAATAAATCTATGGCCAAGCCTCTGTAGGCAGCTGATATACTGCTCTTTTTTAATTTTGTGTCGAGGTGGATAATAAACTGACGATACATTGATAGGATAGTTCTTAGTATTCACACATATCGCCACTGCTTGAATTTCTTTTTCTTCGTATTTAACAATTTCATGGTGTTGGATATTTTCTTTAATAATAACGGCACTGCCCCCTCTGGCAGTATTACTTGGATGTAGTGCATGATACACTTTATATCCTCTAAAAGTTATAAACGATTGTTTTGTAAAATGAGTTTCAGAGATTAAACAAACATCTACATTTTCTAACTCTAGGATTACCTGCAGTTCATTTTGATGACTTTGCAATCCATTTGAGTTCCACGCCATAATCTTAAGTGTGGTATTCATTGTTGTATCTTAGAGGTACCTGTTGTACTATTTTCTAGTTTGCTCAATCTTTCATTAAATGAGGTTATGAGCTTTAATATATCATCTAATTTTTTGTCGGTATTAACAGCTGCATGAGCAGAGGGAGCCTGGCTGTGCTTTGTTGAACCTTTTGCGGCAGCTTGGGCGTAGGAAATGTTCTTATTTCTTGTACTGGTGGTTGACAAGCCTCTTTTATTCTGACTCTGACCATCGTCAAGTTTTTCAGATGCCAGGTGTTGACGTATAACACCAGGCTTTTTCATACTTCTGCTACGGATAGCTTGGATTTCTTTGGCTACCATACATCCTCTGTAGTTAGCTGGATGTGGTAATCCACAGTGGACGCATTTTGGTTTCTCTTCTTTGGGCTTTTTACAATCCTTGGTATGGTGTTTACCAGTGCATTTTACGCACCGAGGCTCTTTGGCGCAATATTTTTGTGTATGTCCATAGGCCTGACACCTTTTGCACTGAGGAATAAGTTTATTAGTTTTTATTGTCTCGATCTCGACTTTACATCCCAATATAGTTTTTATATGGTGTATTTTATTTATATCCTCATTATTTTCAAATGTAAGCATAAACATGTTTAGTGGCTCTTTTGTTTTCCAACTTAATTTGTTTACGGCTTCTATAATTTTAAATCCTTTATTTTCTAAGTCTACTACAATTCTCTCTGGTTTGCACGTAGAGTGCAATTTTTTAGCCATGACTCTTATTGGCCTCTCTTGTTTATTTTCATATGAATGCCAGTGGCAATTGTTTTTAGTGAGAGTATTAGTTATTTTTTGATACGACTCGTTATTAGTAGCATTTACTTTAACGGTATCACCGTGCATCATTTTAATGCTAAATGCATCAGGTTGCTGATCTTTTGACAGAAAGTCAAAGAAGCTTTGGTAATCCTTAATACCATCTACTATAATAGGTGGTGGCAAAAGATTATTCTTTGTTTTTTCTTTATTTTTTTTCTCTTCTATGTCACTAGTTTCAGCTTGAGTGGGTGAGGTGTTCAGTTTTCGTTTCTTTCTCGTCTTGGTTCTAATCCACCCAGTTTCTCTAGCAAGTTCTTCTTCATCCGTGTTATATTCAGCCGGGGGGGCAGAAATATCCATTGTAGGTGCTGGTTTCTCCGAGTTGTTTACCGCCACGCACTTTAATTGTTGCTGAAGAATTTCAATTTGGTTCTTCAAGCTATGGACAAGGCTTTGCAGTTCATCTCGCTGAGCACGTTGTTCCAAGTAAGATTTATACAGGAAATGCTCAGTTTCTGTAGTAAGTTGGATAGTATCTTTACTTGGTGATTGCTTTGATTTTGAAGCCATCATTAAGTTAGCCTCGCTATAGCAATACTATAAAAAGATGACTAACGTCGCCTTAATAATATTATAACTAGGTCATCGCGCCGGGTCAGCCGTTTCCACGCGGCCTTGTTAGGAATGATGCGTTAGCACTTTACACTGCACGTACGCGGTAAGCGAGCGACACAGCTGCTCTCAATAGAAATCGAACGATGACTGATGCGTGTTGATTTAAAATATTACAAATAACTATATACTTTACAGAGGACGTATGAGTTAAAAAAATACTAATAATAATATTAGACTTTCATTTCTCTTTCTTTGGTTTACTAAACAGTTCAAGCGCATTTGACGGTACCCGGATAATTTTAGAGGAAAAATATGGTCCTTAGAAAATATTTTTTCAGAAAAAAATTATCAAATCAAATTGACCTGCATTAACTGTTCTCATAAGTATTTTCAGTATATTATTTCAAGTTTATTAGACATGCGTTTTCAATAACATAAGCTGATAAGACTCAAAATTGTCAGTATTATAAAAATAATTTAAATACTTCAAATGCCTATCTAAAATATAGATAAAAGCGCCATCTATGGATTTTACTAGTAACCACAAGCTCACTTTCAAAATCCCTACACAACTAAATAATACAAGCATTAACCATATTTTGCCTAGGTATTATCACAGATGGCGCTGGTGACAAAAGTTACACCGCTTTTTTTCTCCAGTAGGTATATGAAAAAGAAATAAAATTTGCCATGAATAAAGTTCAAATAACTTAATAGCCAGAATAGACCACCCAAAAACTGCTTTTATTGTTTTAATTTTTGAGAATTTCTATACAAATATAATTATGGTGTATAACATCATTTCAATAAATGATTCGGCATTCGAATGAAGTCGGCATTGACATCATAATAATAACGGCACTTTTCAGTACGCAGATTCGAAATAAATTCCAAAAAAATTGATTTGGCACTAGAAAATACCAATTTTGTGTACTCATCTATATCATGGACCAATATAATTGGTCCATGTCTATATTTAATTACATAGTTGAATTTTTATAACCAACATAAAATATTGTTTGTTGTTGTTTTGTAGTTTGTTTACTTGTATACTTATATACTATATTTTCAAAAAACCCGTGTGAAGCCGGGGCGGGCCTCTAGTTATAAATATTGTGCACATATATGTGCGTTTTTTTTCATAAATCTGTGCGTAGCAAGTAGGTTGGTAAAGTAGTTTTGAGAGTAAGTCATATGTATTATGTATATAATAGTGCAGATGTATAGAATTTTTCGTCCTTAAAGTTTGATTTTTCAGGTGGCAATGTACTCATTTGTAAGACAAAATCTTCCATCTTACATAAAGATCTGCATGCTTAACGCATCAACACTCCAGGGGCAAAGAAGCTTGCCGTGGTGTCCAACAAACTTGTGAAATCTGAAGGCTGACGTACCTATGCTCTAAAACCTTGTATGCATGTCATAGTACATGAGATAATAAATATTCTGAAACCGTATAGTACAGTGCAGTCCAATACAGCTCAGTTCAGCACAACTCAGTCCATTAAGGTGCAGTGCAGTATTGTGTAGTCCAGGTACAGCCCTGTCCATTACAGTTTTATCAAACACAGCTCAATCCAGTATAGCACAGTTTTGTCAACCCTGTTAATTTTAATCACTTACTAGCAGCCCCCGGTTTCACCCGCGTGGATAACGGTTTTCCCACTACTTCAATTATCTTGCAGGGACTACTTTTTCCGGGATAAAAATAGCCTATGTGTTATTCCAAGGTCTATTCTAAGCTATGTCCATACTAAATGTCATAGAAATCGATACAGCGGTTTTAGCGTGAAGGAGTAACAAATATACACATATACATGCAAACTTTCCCCTTTCCTCCATAATATTAGTAGGATTTAAATACAGTAGTCTTACTGATCCAGCACTAAAAACTACAGTCTAGTGATGTTAACTTGACATATTGGTTACACTATTTTAACCTTAAAACAACAGGTTAAAGTAAATATTATAAATTTGCGATGCTGATGCCAATGCTGGTGCTCAAGCTGTGAAGCATGCCGGGTCATGAGCAGAGGGTGCTGGTTTATTGAAGTGCTGTATTAGTGAGACTCCACTGTATAACTATATAGAACTTACCATAGCTAAGAAAAAATAAATGCAAATCTACAAAACCATTTTATTTCTAAGTTAGCGTATCTTCTGATCTAATATATTCTCCAATATCAGCCTGATGGAAAGCAATGGTGGCTAATGGATCAGCATTCCTGCATTCAGCTGTTGTTCTAGAAGTCACTCCAAAACCAATAGGTATGTCTGACATTGTGAGTATTACTACTCCTTGGTGTTTAGGCGTGTTCTCTGTGATGCGGCCAAGACCTGAAAAAGTTTCATTAAAGATAATTAAAATTGGGCTGAATATAACTATTATAGTAATGGGGCTGTTATGCCAGCGACCCAGAGCCATGCCCCATTATATATAAAAGTGAGGATGGTATGATATATTGCTCTCTAATAATATTGAAATAAAATAGCCTATTTTTGGTATATCCTACAAAATACTCACTTGTCCCTTCAATCTCACTGCAATAAATAGCTATTCTCACTATGGTTTGTGTAGAATGGAATGAACCTGTATGACTACATTTCATAGAACTCTAAAGATACAAGCATAGATGAGGAAGAAACTGTCAAGTGTTCACGACAGATGTCACTACTTTCACAAAAACTATTAATACCATACTGAACAGTTACTATTTGTTAATTTTATAAGATTTTTTAATATATTGTGCCATGGAATCTGCAAAAGGGATTCATAAAAATAAAAAATCATTATATTACAAACAATGTTTGCATGAAAAGTTAAGGAAAAGTACTTCAAAAGCTAGTGTTGAATAATCCAAACATATGTACTCTGCACATCAAGTAACTAAATTTAAGATACATATAATAAAGTAGCAGTCTGCTCCGGCTTTGCACAAGTAAAAAATTTAATAATTAATTGCTATAATTATTGCTTAACCTAATTTTTTTTTTAAAATATAACTTAGTCTTTGTTACTCACGGTAAATGTAGCTTTCTAAAGGTGAAAGAATTTTTGAAATCGGCACCGTAGCTTTAGAGTTCATTCATTACAAACATACTTACATACAAATATTTTCTCTTTACAATTATTAGTATATAACCGATTTAATAATTATAACCAACCATATCAATACCACTCAAATACTCAGTAAATGGAAAAAGCTTGCCAGTCTGTGCTCGCCACTTGAGAAGGCAACAGTAATAATTTTTTTATGAGATTTGTTGGTTTGCCTGAGTGTGAAGATGTGGTGCACAGGGATAGCTGCTAGAGTTCAGGCGGGAGCTCGCCTTACTTTGCGCTCTCCAAAAATTAGTTCTAATAAATTTAAATTTTACCAAATCCTTACCAGTTTTGTTGACATGGTGTCCATATAAGAACTGCTGCTCGGCTGAAGGCTTTAGCCATATCTTAAAAGGTGCATACGGCGCTATATACGTTAGTGCAGTGATGTGTAGCCTGAATTTATTAGTCTTTGTAAACTTTCCAAAACATGTTCCAGCTGATATGAGATGATCCGGTTTTACTGTGTGTGCTAGTTGAAGTAACTTCTCAGATATATAATAAATTCTATCTTTCTTTTCTCTAAAACAATATGTCCCATCTGGCCTGTCTATGAGGAGCTTTACATTAGCGCCTATGCTAAAAAGTAAAAATTAGTGTGTTATGAAAAAATACAATAATACAAACACTTGCAGAAACATGAGTATTCAGAATGGGTACAATACTCACTATTTTGTTAACTTTTCGAATAGTATCCGTGTCCTTTCTTCTGATAATACTTTCATTTTTTAAAATACTAAAGCTAAAAATTTGTAAATACCGCACGACACACGTGGGAAAATACGTAGTACTACGTAGTATGTCTCATAGATCCGATATATAGTTACTTATCTATGGATCAGGTAGAATACATAATAGTACGTGTACAGATTAATCATGTTGTGTCATCAAGAATATTACATACAAATGCGGGCCGCTTCCAACCGGTCCTTGTGGGAATCAATGGGCTTCCCCATTAGTCCGCTTAGGTCCACGTCCTATGGCTAAGATGATCATACAATAGATGTGTTATTAGCAGTTTCGATTGGGGAATGTGGCATTTGTTGCTAATACAATGTACATGAGAGCTGTCAAATACGACGATTCATTTGAATATTCATGACTTAAAAAAGTTTCATATTTTTTAAACGGGCCGATAAAGTAAATAAATAATAATAACTATTTACAATACTACAAAAACATCGATGAACGATTATAACATTATACTAGCTGACCTGGCAAACGTAGCTCTGCCATATAAATATACACAGATACACAGTATCTCTCCTAGAGAATGTAATACTACCGTGAAATTCTATAGGTTGTGATCCTTGCTACAAATTAATAAATAATGATCGCTGAGTGCGTTCTGCATCTATAAATTCTAGTTCGTAATTTGTAAAAGGACAAAAAATATTGTTAATTCATAAAAACTAATCATGTCAGACTGACAACAAATCGATTATTTAATTAGTAGAGGTACTTTTTTTTTCCCAAAATGAGTTTTAATGGGGGCTAATGTTTAATGATTGTGGATTGTCCATGGAAGTGCACGAGTGTAATAAGGTGAAGCTAGATTCTTCTATTTATTATCTTCTATTTTATTTATCTCTGTTATCTCAAAGCAAACTTTCTACCAGTTTTCTGAATGATAGCGGAAACAGGGAGGGACTTTAGGTCTTAGGACTTTAATTAGGTCTACTTGCGCCAACCAAATTATGTAACTAGATTTCCACCTTAATCTCCTTAAATATTCTTCTTTCGAGATTTCTACATAAATCTCGGGTTAAAACACAAACTTGTCGGAATTGGATATCTGGCGAAAATCTCGGCTAATTTAGTTGGTGCAAGAGGGTCTCATGCCCACAACTAGATACAACTCGACAAAATGACTAGCTAAATTTCAAATGAAACGGGAAGCAAAAATAAATAAAAATACGTCTAAGCCAGCTCAATCTCAGTGCCAAAGATCGAATGTTTCCATTCATTTCATTCGCTCCTTGCAGCGCCCTTCACACTACATACATCGTTCACCACGTCACAAATTTACATTCTCTTTGGATAGCATCTGTGGTTATGGTTAGCATTACCATAGTTCGGATAGATAGTGCAAGTGAAAAGGTGGTAAGTCAACTTGTAACTTTTTACGATATTTTACGAGATTAGATTACTTATGTCCGCTTTTAATAAATCAAGGGATATCTTACGCTCTAATATATAGTATCTCTGGGAGCTGTATTAACTGCTACTAACATTAAAAAATAAATATTAATCACATCTGTTTTCATTTTGCCCTTATAAGAAACAAAGTGAGCGCAGAACACGTGACGACAACAAAGTTTGTACCGAACTAAAATAACTAGTTTTGTATTTGTTTGCTTTTTGGCATCACAAAAAATTCACTCATTCTGCGATTGAAGTTTTTTAGGTATTAGATTTAGATGACAATTTATACTAATTATTAAATAAATAAAAGAGTTTAGTGCGTATTTTTGACTGTAATAACTACTAAACCAGGTACTTTTTTTATATTACATAGATTACTAGACGTTGACCACTATCTCACTTGATGGTCAGTGGCGATGTGGTCGAAGATGTCATCCACGATCGATCTAAAATGCTCACTGGCTCACAAGGACTGCTGCCCGATCACACTATATGTATGGTGACAGTTTTTCAAACTTGAGGGTGTTAGCTAGCCAAGCAGGTACTCGAAACTACCCTACCACCATGCTGGGAATTTGATAACGGTGTTCCGGTGATAACATTCACCAGACGCTCAAGCTGTTTGTCGGGGATCGAACCAGTGTGCGTCAGTTTGACAGCCGACGCTGCCCCCGCTGAGCTATCATCTCTATAAATACTATACGGATTTCAATCATTCTTTCCCCAGTGGAATGCTATGTTACCAGTAAATAGGCAATATTTTTTTTAATTGGTGTTTTTACTAAAACTACATTAATGTGAACCAAAGTGTAAAAAACATCTAGGTATAAAAAATCTTACGTATGTACAAAAACTGTTGTTAACAAAACAAGTTTTGTTAGTGTAGTAAGTGAGCGATAAGAAGGAATCTAAAAGTTTGTATAAAACTTTGCTTTGTGACATATTTTCTGTATTAAACACTCATAAACTTATTTAGAGAAACGCTACATAATTTGTTCATAAGGAACCAATTTTGATGAATCTTGTTTGTTTGATAGAGTATACTTCCGTGCCGGTCCCATTTAATTTTAATCAAAATCGGATAAGCGGTTTTTTAGTTACACTCCAATAACTAAAAAGTGCTTCACATACCTCGATGATATTATTGTTGCGGGTGACATCGGTTAGCATACACAATGACAATTGATCCCGTGACTAGCAAAGTTCACTGAATGGGTAAAAAAAAATGTTTACCAATGGAACCGACATCAACACTCAAAAGTGTGAAATAACAAATAACGTTGACAAACAGAGATACGATAAAACACAGGTCAAATAAACGCGGCATTCTTGTTTTTTTATTTTTATTTATTTATTACACTCAGATCCCCGCACTGGGATTCCCTGAGTCGCGGGAGGCATGGACACACGCAATCACAGCACACAAACATCCATGACCCGGCACAAACACCTATACTCATCGCACAGATGTTTGCCCCTGCCGGGATTCTAACACAGGGCCCCGGATACACAGAAGTCATGTCACTTACCTCTGACCCACGCCGTCAAATTTACATATTGATGAAGATGCACCGCCTTGATATTAAATCTGGCGGCGCATATATCTATAGAATTATATACCTAGACATAATATGCATCTACATATGTAGTTACTAGGTATGTACAGTCAAAAGCGCAAGTAAATACTTTCATCCGCTCATGGCCTTTGAGTCATTGCACACAATAAATGACCGAGCGAGGCTTATTATGATGCACATTATCTGTTTGTTGATAGGATAATGTTTCGCATGATAAATTAGATTACCCCATCCATAAATTACGTCACACCTTAGGGGGGAGAGAGAGGGGTCAGTAAAGTATGATAAGGTGCGTTCGAGATAGGCTATGGAATAGTTAAAAACGCCAAAAACGATCACCCGTAGCGTTCGTTTTGGCACAGGCATTTGGCGTTGTTAACCGTTTGAGATGCATGAAAATTGTAAAAATGCCACCGTGAACTGGCATCTGACCCACCTATTATTTGTTTTTGTAATCTTTTTCTTCTGTAAGAAAATAAGCAAACTTTGACAACAATAATATTCTTTTCTAATTATCGTTTTATTTCCAAGCTGATATTAGGTACAAGTTTTTGAAAAATGTATAGAGCAATAATATTATTATATTTGTTCCATGTATTTCACGTATCGTTCGATTTGAGAAAAATCGTGTTTTCGTCAAAAGAGGTTTAAGTATGTTTTTTTTTTGCCATATTCCCAAATCGAACACTTGTTCATCGCATTCATCGCATTTGGATCAATGATGTTTTACTAAAGATGACTTATATTCATACTGCGCGGTGCTCATATTTTGAACCTTTACGACATAAACATGCTTACTGCGACAGATAATACGGTACAAATAATATAGAAAAGGATAGTTATATGTTTAGACATGCGCTTGAAATACGCGTCATAATGAAAATTACTACAATTGACTTATATTTGCCGCCTCAATTTCCGCGCGCTTGTGCGACATCTACCTCATATAAACATATAATATCATTGATTTGGATCTATCAGCATTTTGTGATTTTATGCTCAGTAAGTGATCCAAACCTTTTATAAAAGAATGGTTGGGAAATTTAGTGCCAAGTTAAATCCATGTTTACTTTACTACTTTGTTAATAACTTATCTATTTTCTTCTATTTGGAGTATAATTCTAATGGCTACACAGATCTACTTAATTTCTACTGCAATGCAATTAACTACAATTGAATCGAAAAGCAATTGTTATTTTAGCGGAACCCCAAGTTTATTTAAGAATACATTTTAATTACTATTGCATTGTTTATGAATTGCTTGTCTTATTATATGAGAATCGGCACCGTTCTAGCGTGATAGAGCAATAAATATACAAACATTTTAGGTTACTGCTCGATTTCCAAAACTCGATCACAGATTATTTAACAGTCTATATAAATATAAATCTCCCAAAAGGCTTGACAGGCAGGCGTAAACAAAGGCTTGTTTTAATTAAATTGATTTAAGTGTTACAAGAAGGTCAATGACGATAGTTTGCACACCCTGCCCTAGTTCTGACAGGGCCGTGTAAACACAATTCGGTCGTCCGGTCCCAAGCCAGCCATTCTTTAGACGCACCTTCAACTACGTCAGGACAGCATAATTAGTTTCTATCATTAAATTACTCTCTACCATTTTAAGTACTTTAATCTTGAACTTTATAGCAACTGTATAAGAACTACATTATTTGGTAGTATTTAACGGTGAAATAGATTAGGTTATTAATTTTATTATACATAGTTGTGGATATGTTTTTAATTTTTAGGAATTGTATTTTTGAAATGAATACAGAAAAAACACACAACGAGACCAACACTTTTGTAATAATATCAAAACTAAAAAAAATCTATTCCTGCCAGTGCCAATTTTTTTTTTAATTATAAGGATCATCATTCAATTTTGATTTTGACGTGATAACGTTTTATAAATTGATGAATGCCAAAATGAAAAATAGTAACGTTCCGCGTAACGTTCCACCTGAGTTTTATCTAGATCTAGATAATGTAATCAAAGTCAAAGTCAAGGTCAAAGTCAAGGTCAAGGTCAAGGTCAAAGTCAAAGTCAAAGTCACAGTCAAAGTCGAAGTCATAAATGATTATGACGTTATCACGTAAATCTATCGTCCGTAAGCCGACTTTACAGACAACCAATTTTTTTTTTACACGTGCGAACTCGGGGCGGACCGCTAGTCATAAATAATGGTGGAAATTCAGGCCCTTTGTTTGCTTGCTATGGCCAGAACTATAGAGGTCACAGTATGTTTACTATAACAATCCAATTTACTCCTAAAACATGAATAAGTAAAACGAAAATACTTTCAGTTCAAGATTGATAGAGCATTGAAGGTCATTCACCTCTGTAGTCTGTTTGAGATATTCACACGTTTTTCAGCAAGTGTTGAACACAACTCTGAATCATCGCACTGTTTTTAAAAACTCTGTATTATTAAGTACCCGCATGGGCTACGATATTCCTGCTACCTCGGTTATCCCACGGGGTATTTTTTCCAGGATAAAAGTCTTAGTCCTTCTCAAAATCCTATATGTCTCTATACCAATATTCATTAAAATTGGTTCAGCGTTTCAGGCGTGAACACGTAACGGACAGAGGTAGTTTCACATTCATAATATTAGTAGGTGTTTATTGTATCTCATAAGAACCATCTTTTTTTTGTATCCAACATTTATGTTAATCCGGGTTATAAGGTAGGTCCCTCCTAGGATACATTCCTCATTTCATTCAAATCTACCGGCGCCAGAGGGCGACTTCCTTATATACTAATTAGGTAAACATTTGTAGTCATAACAGAGATTGATGACGTTTAATTTGCAGATAAATATTGCTAAAGCTTACCATAATCTCAAAGGTAGCACAGCACAGCATGTTTTTTTTATGCTGCATAGATAGATCTAACGTTTGATCACTATCTTACTTTGTGGTCAGTAACGATGTGGTCGAAGATTATCACGCTAGACCTAGAATACTCACTGGCTCTCAAGGAGTGCTGCCTGAACACCGCTGATCGATTTTCATGAAATTGAAATAGGACCACCTTGAAAGTATATACTCTATCAAACAAAAAAAAGAACCATCATAATCTGTCCATAAACGACGAAGTTATCCGCGAACACACACAAAAAATTATATAAGTATAATATAGGGTCGAATTGAGTCACCTCCTTTTTTAAAGTCGGTTAAAAATACATCTGAATACAGACATGATTCACCGCCTCACACAATTGAAGGAAAATTCTTTGTTATATACAGATACAACTCCTTACAACATTCTACGTCCAAACCCTCGCAGGAGACGACGCGTGTCAACATGATGAATTACTATCCAAAGAATTTTAAAGCAAGCGGATGGGGGTGGCATAGATCTGCGAATGCCACCAAGGCCGTCAATGGATTTTTGAAAGGGGAGAGAGGTCAAGGAGGCTCTGAACCTCTGAGTGGAAACGGGAGTCTTTACCCAAGTCTCCCGAGTGATGATGATACTGTGTTCAACGCTGGAACTGCTAAGCTGTACCCAGCGCTGCCAGTTGAGGAGTATGAAAACGGAGCCGTGGAAGAGGTGGTGGAAGAGGCATGTGCGTCTGTCAACGTCAATGCCGTGGTAAGTGATATTTCACATAGGTACTTATTATTATACTAGTAGCGCCCCGCGGTTTCAACCGCGTGGATTACGGTTTTCCCGCTACATTAATTATCCCACGGGAGCCATACTTTTTCTGGGATAGACGTAGCCTATGTATTATTCCAGGGTCTAACCTATCTTCATACCAAATTTCATCGAAATTGGTACAGCCGTTTGAGCGTGAAGAAGTAACAAACATACACACATCCACACAAATACACATATTCATAACATACACTCATACACTCATCACATAAACACACATGCACACAAACTTTCGCCTATATAATATTAGTATGATATATAATATATAATGTGTGATGTTACGACGCCGTCCCGCGATTTTTAGTGTCCCGAAAGCGAAGACTAATCTTCTTCAGTATGCCCCCTTGACAAGAGCCATATGTCTAGTCAATCAAATATCTTCCCATATTGACATTTTTCATTGTAGCATGGCGAAATTCACAGAAATTGTGCAAAACTTGTTAGAAAATAATATATTATCATTATGATTTTACTGCATCGCATTGGTGAATACAGTAATGGTGTATGTAATTATTTATGTAATAAATAAATAAATAATTTTGCAGTCAAGTATTAAGAAGAAAACGATCGTAATATATATAATTGTATATGTACTCACAATATAGCTCGATGTTCTGTGTGAGCTTGTGGTAGAGTTAAATTAATCGTAAAAGTTATTCTTAGACGATTGCGTTAGTGTGTTTTTGTTAATGATCTCCGTTTGGGAGTATATCCATGAAGTATATGAAATCATCACTGATAGTGAATTGTAGATTGGCCACCGGTAATAAAATAATTCTTAGAAAATGATTACCTAAATGTGATCGGCATGCGTGTGGTTTACTTGGGATTTTTCAATTTTGTGGGGATTAGTATAAAATTGATTGATATATCCAAACCGAGAAATAAAATTGATAATAATTAATATTAGATTTATTTTACTGTTGCAACGCCGTCACCAGTAGGCCGTGGTGGTACCGGCCTAGAATAGTACTCCCCCATCTCTTTCTGCGGGTGCCGTACGAGTCGGCTAAGGGACCACGTACCAGAAGGTGGGAAGCAGCGCCTTCTGAGGATTGGAAATCATATTGCGCTCGCCAACCCGCCTGCCAAGCGTGCCGAGTATTGGCAAATCCCCCCTATATGGGGGAGGCATATGTCTAGCAGTGGACGCACGTGGCTGAGAGAAGAAGAACGCCGCCACTTTTATTTCAGCTTGTGGATGACTGGTAGAAAACGCTACTTAGCGTTAAGTTTTACATGTAGATAGGTACTAAAATAGTGCAAAAGTATAGATTAATAATATTATACCTGTGAAAGTTCATAGTTTTAAATTTAATTATCAGTAAAACCGCTGAATCACATTTGATTAATGTTGATAAAGATATGTTTAGATGGCTTTTTTATGAATGAGATGACAAACAAGCAGATGGGCTGCCTGTTGCTAAGCGATCACCAGTGCCTATGGATGTGTGTAATACAGAGCCAGTCCACATCGTCACTGATCATCAAGTGAGATAGTGGTCAAACGCTAGATGTAGTTATTGTATTGATTATGTTTTTTTATACTGTACCTACCAATGATATTATATGTTTATATGAGGTAGATGTCGCACAAACGCGCGGAAACTGAGGCGGCAAAATTAAGTCAATTGTAGTAATTTTCATTACGACGCGTATTTCAAGCGCAAGTCTAAACATATAGCTTTCCTTTTCTATATTATTTGTACCGTATGGTACTGTCGCAGTAAGCAGGTTTATGTCGTAAACTTTACGATTTTGTTCCTTTACGACGTAAAGGAACAAAATCCGAGCACCGCGCAGTATGAATATACGTCATCTTTAGTAAAACATCATTGCTAATTACTATGTTTGCAAATACGGTCATTATGTGAATACTTGAATGATGACGTCACAATGTCGGAATCGGAACACCCGTTCATTAGTCAATGATTACTCATCAAGACTTCTTGGGCTTATGTCGTTGAACAATAGTACGGTTGGCCATGAGAGTGGTGTTCCACCCTAAGGTTGAATGCCGCTTGCAGATTCATAGGCGATACAGATTAGTTTCGCTTGCAGATCGAACTGATCGTGAATTGTCAGAACGATCTGACAACGTTTATTGCCATCTTTATCTGATTATTCATAACGATCGCTGTGTGACGATATTGCTGTTCTTAGTTTGAGCATATGTATGTATATATTGAATGTATGTACGTATGTATTTCTAATTATATTTCATACATACTCATTTTATTCCTGCCATCAAATATTTTGTGTTGGATTTGGTGTTATCGCCTTACTGTAAAATGATTCAGGGTAGTTATGACTTGCAATAAAAGTCTTGAATCATTGAGAGCGTGTGTATCCTTGAGTTTAGCGAGTAAGGAAAACAGCTTGAGTAAAAATCTAAATTTAAAACCCACGCACGAACATTAGTCATTACAACTTGAACGTACTACTAAATAATTTATCTGAAGGTATACCGGAACTTGTTCACTCTATCGGGCAATACATAAAATATTGCTCTGACAAGCATAGTTTGATCTGACAGTCTCGGTGTGAACGGGCATAATCAAAACGGTTGAACCGCCGTAAGAAGTCCGGTGACGCCATAAGAAGTCCAGTGACGCCTTAAGGGTGCACCCAATGCCAAAATTACGCAAAAGGAGTATTTTCAAATGGACACTATGATTCCTACTACAGCGGGCGACAAGACGCACGAGTGAAATCTGACTTTTTTCTAACATTGGGAACACTCTTAAATGCCCCATGTGGCAAACAGCATAATTATTGTCATTTCTAACATAGACTCTTTAAACATCAAAAAGTCCGTAGTTAGATCAAAGCATGGCTTCGCCGGCGGAGTAATCGAATGTACCGCCGATATTCAACTTACATCTGCAGATATAAACGGGATCTAAATATAAAATCCTCGGTGTTTGCACGAGAAATGATTTCAGAACAATCGGAAAAAACAGATGAAACCGTTTGTTGCCAAATCAACTTTAAATAAATGGTATACTATACTTTCTAATTGTTTAGCTATCCAAGTTGTATTAAAGATACATAATATAAAAAAAAATGTAATCAGTAGGGTCACTGAACGAAATGACAGAGATGGATTACTTGTTGACATTAGCAACAGCTAATGTTCATCTGTTCACTACTCTAATACAATGCCACATTCATCATTATTGTCATGTCAATGTATAAAACTGTATAGGCGAATAGCAGTACTAGGCGAATCGCGACCGCGTCCGCGAGCGCCCCGTATTCTCCTTGAAAAAGACCACCGAATGTGGTTGAAACTATAGTCGGAACCCTCTGACTTATTACGTGAGTAACTCCCGTGTTTTATACATTGATAATGTCTCAAAACCACGTCAGTTTTAATAACAATATTGTCATGTCATTTGTTTTTTTTTTATGTACCGTGCGTTAGAAACATAAATATTGAAACTCTTAAATGAACTGGAAATATATAAAACATTATATATCTCGTTATTAGTAAGTATTATAAGCCGCTTATCGTTTTATTTTTCTGTTTAATATTAATAAACAAAGAATAATGCACTTATTTTTATTTGACGTTTTTTAGCATTCACCATCCCAAATTACATTCAAATAGGTACTTATATAAGTTGTATATATATTTAGAACAACAAAAATTCATGATTCTTCATTTTGGTACCCCACTCGCTTAAGCCTAAAATTTTTGAAAGTGAAATTGTACCACTCCTTGAGACTTCGGGTAAAAATATAGCCGAATTCTCATTGTGTTACGTTAGAGAACTTCTTTCTATTTTTTCTTATATTTTTTCCATCCTTCTCTGCTCTAAAAAATGCGGTGCGCATTAGGGTCTCTATCTAGTTCACTATTTTTGACTGAACTACCGCCTTTTATAAGTGTAAGAAATTGCAATAAACTTAATATAAAACATGTAGCTGATAAGCTTCATACAACTTACTTAAATGCTACCATCGTCTGGTTGATCTGTACAACCTAAATGTCAAGGTATACCAGAACCGAAAGCAACCGCATACATTTTATTACATCCTGTAAAGATGACTATAAATAAGGAAAGAATGTATTCTAGACTAGCCGTGACTTGCTGACTTCGGTTGCCTTAGTTATCCAAGTAGATCCGTAAATTTTTCTGGATAAAAGTAACTAATTTGCTATTTAAACTATAATTTTGTGCCGAATTTCACACAAAAATGTTTAGCCGCTCTGCGTGATTGAGCAATAAACATCCAAATTATTAACTTGCACATTTATAAAATTAGTAAGATGTTCAAGAAGTTGTCAAATACTTATCTAAAATCTGTTTTTATCGATAAACATATCGATAAAAGTTTGTTGTAACTCTAAAATCTTTATTTTTAATTTGGTCCTCGATCTAAATTTGTATACACAGGTAGTTGGGAAAGCTACATCGTATAGTATAATAGCAGAGGTCGTTAACCTTTTTACCGTAACAGCCAAACGCAGTCGCAATACTTATACAAAATATTCAGTCGTCTTAGAATCCTGCTAAAGGCTAAAGTTCTGATGCATATTGATTTCAAATATTACAAAAGTGTACTTTACAAATGATACATAGACAGACATTTTTTACTGCTTTTGCACACTACAATAATGTGTTTACACTACAATTAAATTGTTAATTACTTAAAAATATTTAAGTAATTAACAATTTAACAAAGTAATTCTACGAGCTCAAAAAATATTAGTATTCACATTTTATTGCCTTTCTTCTGATATAAGACACAGTTCAAGCGCTTTTTTTTTTATTATTTGTCTTTACCGCGAGAATTTTTGATAAAGGCAAAATATTGTTGCTCCATATTTATTTCACTAACAAATCAGCGAATGAAATCAAATTTTGTTCTATCAGAATTAACCGCCATGAACTGTTCTCAGAAGTGTTATATTTTTACGTTTATTAGACCTTCACAAAATAAGCTGAAAAACTCAAAACTGTCTAATATTGAGCAAATGGTCAGTAAAAGTCCTTAACTTTTACACGTTACATTACATTTATATATGATAGTAGTAACTTTTACACATTTGTTCTTGAATTACGCGGGAAGAAACCATAATGGATTTCTAAATAAAATATGGCGCAGAGATAGATTGCAGTCTGAAAACAATGCTGTTCCTGCGGGATAACTGAGTAACGGGAAAACCGTAGTCATAAAACCGCGAAGCGCAGCAGAAACAAACAAGCAGCGCTCTTTTTTAAAAAGGGAACTATAAATAGCATTTAAATTACTGTCTGCAAGTAAAGCGCCCAAAAAGCTGGTAACGTTACCCCGTTGAATGGTCTCACAAATTCGTTGACCGAGGTAAGTGAGCTGGGACTTACCTCGGCCAACGAATAAGTGTGACTGGGGGGACTTGGTCCCCGTGATTTCCACTAACCGTTATAATAACCACTGGCATAATTCTTTTTTATTTAAATCAGTAATTAACTAAAACAATAATAAGTATGTACGATAAACTATTAACACAACAGTTAATAATGATCTGATATATAAAAATAAACGGAGGGAATCTGGCATCACGTGAAAAGAACTCGTAGGGAGACTCCGATGTACAAAAGTTATTTATACCCTGAGTCTCGTACAATAACGCGTTTCCGAGATTAGAACATCTTGAATGAAACTCTCAACGATTATTGCTGACACGGAATAGTTAATCATAGACAGTTTATTATTGTTGTAAAAGTATTCATGTTGACGCCAAAGAGTTTGTCAAATAATTTCACAAAAAGGTATCTTACTCTACCTAACAGTTTAAGATATCTGTGATTTCGGCGAAGTGGGGGGTCACGGTTTCTAAAATACAAAGAATCTCCACGACCGCGACGTGTACAGGGATGTACGGGATGCATTGCGATGTTGTGGCAGTTGACAGAGGCCTTACCCCGCTCTCCTTGCCTAACGAGAAATGGCGCTAACCAACTGTGTTAAGCACCGACGACCGCAAGGATGTCTGGAAGGGCAAGGAGCTGCACGGTTGGTTCTAAGGGACCTTAACAGGGCTCTACCCAGGCCGGTGAACTGGTCACGTTTTGGTGACCTGATTGGGGAAACCGAGGGTTTTGTCTGTGCAATTGCGGATGAAGTTATCATGACGAATATCTATCGGAAATATATCCTGAAGGACTGTACGGTCTACGTTTGTCGCACCGTCCGGGAGAGTCACTCAGATATATTATTTTCGGTTGTTCTCATCTTGCTAACGGAGAGTATTGGCTCAGGCACAACCTACTAGCCAGGATCATCCACCAGCATCTTGCTCTTCGATATAGCCTTGTTGAATCCGAGGATTCCGAGGTACCATACTGTAAGTACATCAATAGCGATTGCACATTAGTGTGTAATGTTTAAAATGCTTAATACAATGATGTTTTACTAAAGATGACGTATATTCGTACTGCGCGGTGCTCAGATTTTGTTCCTTTACGACATAAACATGCTTACTGCGACAGATAATACGGTACAAATAGTATAGAAAAGGATAGCTATATGTTTAGACTTGCGATTGAAATACGCGTCGTAATGAAAATTACTACAATTGACTTAATTTTGCCGCCCCAGTTTCCGCGCGCTTGTGCGACATCTACCTCATATAAACATACAATATCATTCCTTTAATAATATAAGGCTCAAATAACGAGCAAGTGAGTTGAAAAAAACGTGTCAGGTGTTTATTTAATAGAGCACAATTTAGTGATTTTTAAGTTGGCTAAAATTATAAATATTATTATTCAATGCACAAAATACTCGTGAATAAATAGTATTCATTTTTTTTTTATTTAACAACATTCATGATCATTCTTAGGCGAGTGTTTGTAGAACTTCCAGATGTTTACTTTGATCATGTGTTTCTACGAATCTGCATCTGCATTCACAAATGTATAAATATCTATTATGGTTTCCGCAAGGCATCGGTGTGACCTAAAGTTGATCATTAGTTATTGTCATAGCAACATTAGTATTCGATATTACACTTCTTACTTCCTCATATACATGAAATAAATAATAATATATATAATACCTGGGGCCTTACCGTCAGCTTTGTAAAAACCATGCAAGTTCCGAGCAGTTTTAAAACCTGGCTAAAACATGCCAGAGACAACAACAACCGTTCACCTTTCAGGACATCAATGTTCAAACCGTTCAACTCAAGGAGCGTGATGTTGTGGTGATGGTATGATTTCACATTAAGCGGTTTAAACCTAGTTTTAGAACTGCTCAAAACTTGAATGGTTTTTACAAAGCTAATATTGGCCCCTGAACTAGCTAAAATTCAATAAAATTCTTCAAAATAAAATAGCTCGTATTCTATATCAAATACAATTCAAACGCTATCTCTAATATTAAATGAGTTTGATTCAATTGCTAATTGGCACCAAATAAGTGGCGACTTTATTATAATTGAAACTACCAGCAAATTTTAATAAACAGGTCTAAGTGTTGCCATTAATAAGTGTCATACTAATTTGGACTTTATCATAAACAAAATAATAAATTATTTTGTTTATCTTAATTTCCAGAATTTTAGTTTAATTCAGTTGAACAAAATAATCACTACCATACATTTAAATGTTTCTATGTTTTGATGTTCTTTACTCAATCACGCCAGAACGACTCAACACATCTGATTGCGGTTCAATTGAATAGCGACGAAAATAATGAATATGTGCTTGGTAGTGGTTCTTCTTCTCAGCAATTGGACATCAACTGCTGGACATATACCTCCCCCGTATCGAAGGGATTTGCCAATTCTCGCCATGCTTGGCAGGCGGGTTAGCGAGCGCAGTATGATTTCCGATTCTCAGAAAGCACTGCTGCTTACCTTCTGGTACGCGATCCCTTAGCCGACTCTTACGGCACCCGCGGGAAGAGATGGGGGAGTACTATTCTAGGCTGGTACCACCACGGCACAGGGAGTGGTTAGGTACATAATATTTGAACCGCTTGGAGTCGAGACATAGGGGCCCGATTGCGAAAGAAAGAGGGTTATGTTTTCGACTGTATGTATGTATATTTCTTTGGCACGCCCTAGAGCCTAAACGGCTTGTCGTATTTTTATGTGAGTGGTGTCAATAGATTCGCCGTAGCCGTGAAAGTGACATTGGGTACATCAAAATATAAAAAAAAAACAAAATGTAAGACTTTTGGCGCCAAAATGTATGATTCTCAAAAAAAAAATATGTTTTCAAAATACATCGAGTGTTGTATCAAAATAAAGGATTTTCAACGGTGACCACTAACGAATATACAATTACTTATAAGATTTATTGGAGTTTGGAACAGGACATGCTAATAATAGTGAAATATTATTCAATGAATTTAATAAACATGGCAGATATTGGCGCAGTCGGTTATTTTGTTTCTTTTAAGTAATAATATCTTGTATTTCAAATTATTTGAACGACGCCCAATCATTAACATATTACTTCTCATCCACAAGGGGTTGCTTGGAAGAGATCGCTCTGAGCTATAAAACCGCCCATTGAGACGTATATAAGTTTGTACTTTCGTATTAAGATTTATTATGGTGTTGTAATAAAGAGATCTATGTATCATTAAAATTCATCGGGGCATTGTTGCTAGCATTCTGAGTATGTCACCAACCGGCATCGGGATCAGAAATCAGAAATGTTTATTGAACAACTGTGTGATATAAAAATAAAGATGTTACAATTTAAAATAGTTTCAACAGCCTGCCCAGTTTGAGCATTCAATAGTGGTTTGTAAGTATTATATTTTATATACAAATGTATATTACATATGTTACAAACTTTACATACTTAACTACTACTTAATTTTACTAATAATTATTCTACTTAATTTTACATGGAGGGATGAAACATTTGAGCTGACTCGGTTGTATAGGCTGACAACAGCTAGTTGACTGATCAACATTTTATTGTAGTACCTGTAGTATTTTCATTATTTGGTAGTATTTTATTTTAATGATGATTTAGCGTGAATAGAATATCGATAACGTAGGTACATATCTAAATTGATAGGTACAGTTTTCGGAACGAAGTCAGTGGTTTCATTTGCGTATCAATCACGTCACAATGGTTCTTTTATGGCATCCCATACAGCACCGTGTATACATTGGCTGAATGCCCACAAGCTGTGGACATACTGACGGACCGACGCGGACGACGCAACGTAAATCCACGGCACATTTACTACGCTGTACAAATATTTCTTGTATTTTGTAAATTATATTCAAACATGTAGCCACTTTGTAGATGAACGTTTCAACACTATCACAGTTGATGGTGAGGGAAGATGTGGTCGAAGTAGGCATCAACGGTAGATCTAGAATGTTCTCATGATATCCGCGAAACAGACCTCGAGCCTAGTGTGGATTGTTATTAGAAAGTATCAAGGAAAAGAAAATTGTTTATTGCTAATGTCAAAAACTCAAACACAGATACTGGATCATCATCATCTTAGCCATAGACGCCCACTGCTGGACATAGGAGTCCCCCGTTGATTTCCACAAAGGCCAGTTGGAAGCTGACCGCATCCTGCTCTTGCCTGCGATCTTAATCGTCTGTCCACCTGGTCGGTGAACGTCCTATGCTGCGCTTGCCGGTCCGTGGTCTCCATATTCGAGAACCTTTAGACCCCAACGGCCATCAGTTCTTCGATGGCGATACTGGATAAGCAAGGATATTTAATCCTCTTAGAAAATATAATATCATCAGAGCATTTGAGTATGTAATCTTATATGCTGACAATAGCCAGTGAGTTGCTCAAATGTTATTGTAGTAACTGCAGTTTGTATTTAGTTATTAGTATTTTATTTTAATAGACAGTTTGAGACAATATATACGTACTAACAAAAGAATAATTATATGGACGTTTTTGGAAATTATGATGACTAACGGGGTGAATTAAAGATGAGATGAGACGTAGGCCGCATGTCACAGCTGGGCGTTAGTAATTAGGCTAACTAACTGTTAGTAAGTTAGTAAAATGTGTGGTGTTGAAATACAATTATTTTTGCAAGTTTCTTATTGTATCAGATGACGTTAATAATATAATTGAGTGTGTATCATTGATTGAGTGTACCTAATTCGTAACGAAAGGTCGTCTAACGCACTAACCAAATTATTCCAGATTTTCGCCTGATCTCCGATTAAATAATAAATTGTTTCTGCAGGAAATTAGTGACTTAAACCGAGATTTATAGGTAATCTCGGTTAAAAATGACACTGACATTTTTATATTATTGCAATATTGTAATAAATTACCTTTGCGTTATTATAGGTAGGTATTTTTTTTTATTGGGAATAGGCAAGCGTTTGACCACTATCTCAGCTGATGTTAAGTGATGATGCGGTCTACGGTGGAGCACGCCTACCTAGAAGAGGGTGTGTATTCACTCGTGACATGAAAATACCCAGGTTGTATGTTTGCGGAAATACAGATTTAGGCAATGAATTTCATTCGTTAGCTGTACGCACTATGAATGTGGAAGCAAAACGCTTCGTGCGACTACCTAGGTAGGTGCGTAGATACGCAAACTTGTAACAATATCTGCGACGATAGCAAATAATTTAAATAATTAAAATGATAAATATGCCAATGCACATAAGTTTCAACCACTAAAATGACGATATGGGTAGGTAAATCATAGTAGTTACTAGGCATTATGGATACTAAAATACCTATCCAATCCCTTGTGGATTCGTCCCATATAGATGTCCCTTAAAGTCAATGTCATTAGGCTTAAAATGTTGCATGTATATTTTTTGATAAACTTTCCTATATTGTAAACACATTATTCGGTATAACTTAAGGCATACAAAAACTGTACATATGGTTACAAAACTTCTTACATGTTTAAATTAACTGATATATGTTACAAAGGAAGCAATAAAATTATGAGATATAAATTCAAACCAAATTCAATGCCACCAATGGTACAATTATACCGGTTAGCTTACGTCATCTGTAGTCCGTAGACGAGTCATGGCAATCTGTAGCATAGCGCGACTAAAATACGTTGGTCAACACATCCAAGCGGTTAGTGAATAAAGAAAAGCTCCCTGATTTGTTCGGTTTCATATCTGTCAGTGTGTCAGTTTTTCAAGGTGGATATTTAGGTCGGTGTGTAGTTCAGTAAAATCTTGTATAAAAATTAAAATTATAGGGTTACTTAACCCAAAAAGTATGTGAATTTGCTAGGCGATTTCACTGTTGTGCTGTGTTTATGAAGGATTTACTGTGTTAGTGTTATCATATGGAAATTAGTTGATTTATATTAAGTCTCTACTCGCGGTTTAAAACATTCTTTTCATTCTTTTGATGTTAGTTTTCCATGCTATAGAATAGAATGACCTCATCTATTTTCTTACTGGAATGTTGCGTGTAACACTAAATTGTGTTTAAAGTAGCATCATTTGAACTTTACCTACCTAACTACTAGCTTTCAATACAGCTGTGAACAACTGACCTATTTGATGTATTTACTGTTATTTTGTCTTTAATTACCTGCATAGTCATTTTACTATTGTTAGCATTGCTTACTCAAATTCTTAATAGGTAAGTATTTGATTGGTAAAAGTCCCAGCTGCAGTTAATGAATCTAAAGAAATTTATACCAAAGTTACCATCGCATGTTAGTGATTTTTATCAATTTGTTGTGTTTAAAACTGTTAAAATACTACAAAACTAGAAACTTACATTAATGTTCTCAATAACATTGAGTGCACATAAAGCAAATGTATACTCAATGTTATTGATAATAAATGTGTTTTTATATTTGAGAACTATTGATTTGGCAATACTTTGATAACATCTTTTTAGATATCCATGCAAGAACATAAGTATCAAAGCAGCGTGTCACAGATAAGGGTAATATTTTGACAAGATGTAACAAATTTTATTTTTATCGGTCACAAAGATTACCAACATTTTTAATGTCAAGGTTTGTCTATTTTAGATTAGTATGGTATCTTAAATTTATGGGATACAATGAAATGTGACATTAACCTTTTGAAAGACCCTCTACTGCTGTTAAATAAATGGAGATTTGAAACAGCTGTAATATATTTTGTGACTCCTTCCTCTATGGTGCATTTGGTTTGTCCATTATATGAAAGACCGCAGCTGCAATTGGTCTTATAAGTGTTAGGTGTCTGAAAAGGAATGAAATCCTTCAGAGTTCTCATGTCTCTAGCCAGTTTTGATAGTAGAGTGAATATTGCCTTGATGGAGTATATTTTAATAGTGTTTAACTAAATTCCTCGATGTTTTTCACACTATCAAGTTCCAATTGATTTATTAGCAATCTTTAATGAAGCCAATAATGTGATATATGTATTGTAATTCTGAATTCATTCTGAATCTTAATTGTTATCTCGCTTGGAATGTATTGTACATTTTCCTCTTCAACCACCCATGTCATGATCACTCCTTCATGCATCTCAGAGTATAGCTTTACCTACTGCTACTCACACAACTATGGAATAGTTATAGCAGTAAGCTACAGTCCATGTAGATGGTCCTGTCCCCATTAAATTTTCCATTTAAATATTGATAAAACAAGGTGTCAAATTCAATGTCTCAAATTACGAATAGGAGTCAGAAATATCAAAGAACATACCTTTGCCTCAAAAAAGCATTATTTGGATCTTGCTGGCTAATTATCATGTGAGTAGTATGATGTCACACGGTAGAGTAGATAGAGTAATCGGTGTGGCCTTCCAAACCAACAATGTCAGTTTTATTCTCAGTGTAGAAGCAATGAGTCTTGGCTTGAGTTGTATTAAATATTAAATTTTGTGTGTTTATGTTAATTTGTTGAAATGAGATTTAAATGAAGAAATATAATTTTCAAATGTTGAGGATTGTATGGCTTATAAATTTTCTTAAGTAGAAAATAATAGAAGTAAAATAATTACATAAAAAATAATGTAAAACAATTCAATTGTCTATTATGCATACCATTAATTTAGCTATTTGCGAGTGCACATGATATATTTTGCTTTAATGGTTGTCCTGGGAAAATGGTTTCCGATGGTGGAGGGGTGAATAAAATAAAATAGTAAATATATAACCATGTAGTTATAAATGGTACTGTATGCCTACTACTGCCACATAGTTCTTGCTTCTTGCCGTTTAATTTATTTATTTTCACTTCGTATAATTACGAAGAGGTGAATAGGATACCTAATGGTAGTACCTATAGGTAAGTATACCTATACAAAATTATAAGAAAATTTCTATTATATCATGTTACTCTTTAACACAGTGAACCTAACATATGATTAGAACTTAATATTTCCTAACCATTAAGGTGTTAATTAAACCTCATCAATGATTGTTATTGTCATCTGGTCATAACAATAGGTCAGTAGATTAAAATATGCATAAACACAGCACAACGTAAAATTGCCAGACTCCAGAAAAAAAATTCATTCTTAAATATCCTAATTTTCCCAACAGTAAAAACCAAAATGTCCCACCGAATGTGTGAAACAGAACAAACATAGTGTAGTGCGCGAGTTAGACCGCAAGATGGCGGTGGTCCAAAATGGTGGCGCGGATTTCGGCTCCATGATAAGTGGAGCCGGGAGACAGCTGCTGAATCAGGGAGGGCAAGCGTTACTGCAATACGGCGCGCAGGCAATTGGAAACATCATCAATGAGGTGTTCCAGAAGAAAGAAGTGGAACAGAAGAGATTTCTGCCGAGTATAAAGAACTATAAAGTGGTATGTGTTTTATATAAAGACATATAGATCCATAATATTAGATGACCACTAGGGGCATTTTCAACTGAGCATTTCCTTGCTTCGGAGGGCACTTTAAGTCGTTGGTCCCGATTGTTGTAAGACAACAATCGGGACCAACGACTTAAAGTGCCTGTTAACAGTTGTTAAGTTATGAACACAGGCCCTTTGGGTCTTAAAAACTCTGTTTTTAGACTATGAATGGTGGGACCTAAAAACTGTTATTAAATAAATAAATAATTTATAGCCACATAAAAAATGCACAAGACATGCTGAAATTAGTAAAATAAGATATCTATGTGTAAAAAGGGATAGCCTCAGCATGTCTTACTGTCCCACAACATAGTTACCATTCTGTTGTGACCTACACTGTTTTTCAGCCTACCCCTAAGCTTAGACTATGGTCTAGATCAGTCAGTCCCAGTTAGTCACTAGCCTATCGACCAACCCACATTGGCCAGAGTCGTAAATTATGGCCAACTATATGTTAGGATGGCTTCTGTCCCAGCAGTGGGAACATTATGTATTGAGAAACTATTTTAAAGGCTAATGTAATCTATGTAATCATCCCTATTTTCCTAATGTCTACACAATATACATGATATTCAGAGTATTTATTTATATGTAAGTATATATAAATAAAGTATACTCACCATATATACTATAGTTTATATTCTGTGGTATATTGGTGATCTAAGGGAAAACCTCAACTTAATTTACAAAGCGCCTTCGGCAATATATATATATATATATTCCCATAAATACAGTAATTTCCAAATTTACTCTCTTAAGTAATATGGTGCCTTTCTTGGAAAATCTCTCTGAGGAATAACGGAGCTTAAAGTCAACTTTAATTTCTAATTACAACTTACAAAATACAGACGAGTCCCAAAAATGTATGAAATAATTTAAAATCTTTTTGAAGGTAAATGCCCTCACATGCCAATTTAGGCGTGGGACTCGGCCCGAATCGTCTTTAACTTGTCGCAACACCCACATACACGGCCGGGTGCGTCGAGTATTTGGGGTCAATGCTTTAACTCCAATAATCTGATAATCTTCATGCTCTATGTAGGCAAAGGCATACAATGCTCCTAATTCTTTGTTATTAAATCAAACGGGGCTTGATCGCAAGAAAAACATTTAGTAATTAATTTAGTATTTATTAAATGTTTTTCTCGCGATCAAGCCCCGTTTGATTTAATAACAATGTGTTCGAATCGCGAAAGTCTAAAAATTACAGCTCCTAATTCTGTCAATCACACAAACTAACATTCTTTCAAATCAAAACGCTATTTATATGCGCTAAAATTCAAATATGTATAACTTCTTACCATTCCCGTCTATTAAATATAAAGAATTTTTTTATAAAAAAATGGAACCGACTTCAACACTCAAAAGTATGAAATAACTTGTTGAAGTCGGTACCATGATAGTTCAAAAGTAACTCCTATCAAAATATTGTGCTCATGGTACCGACTTCGACAAGTTATTTCATACTTTTGAGTGTTGAAGTCGGTTCCATTTTTTTGTAAAACATTTTTTTTTTCACGCTTTTTAGTGACCTTTGTTACTCATGGGATCAATTATTGTGTTGTGGTGTAGGTATGTTCACCGATGTCTTCACCCGCTCATATAATATCGTGTAGGTATAAGCACGCATTTTTCAGTTTTTGGAATGTAACTAGAAAAGTGCTTGTTCGATTTTGATGAAATTTAAATGGGATCACACGGGAAGCACCAGCTTTCAAAAATAAAAAAAGAGCTACCAAAATCGGTTCACCCAGTCGGAAGTTATGCGGTAAAAAACATAAATAAAAAAAATAAAACATACGGGTCGAAATGAGAACCTCTTCCTTTTTTTGGAGTCGGTTAAAAAAGGGACCTTTGTTCAAAGTTTCATGCTTTTAGATTCAGCGGTTGATCGCTCGGTCGGTCAGCTAGCCAGTGCAAGAGTAGTTCTATTTTTATAAATATGTGTTCATTTTCTCCTACTAATATTATAAATGCGAAAGTTTGTGTGTATTATTGTTACCTCTTCACGCACAAACGGCTACACCGATTTCGATGAAATTTGGTATGGGCATATGGGCGTAGTATACCCTGGATTAACATATAGGCTGATATTATATGATGATTATTATCATCACCGTTTTTCATCACCACGCGGGTACAACCGCGGGGCGCAGCCTGTATTGTCTAAATTCTTATATTATTACATAGAATACATAAATAAAATAATCGATCATCAATAGTATAAAATATGGATCGCATTTATTGCAATATTCTGTAATCTGTAATATCTACCCATATTTTGCGTAACAAATGATTTGAAATTTGATTTGAAGATAATAAGTAATGCATAATACTTTGCAAATACCGAATTTTGACACCCAACTGCTGGCTTACTCTTGAACTCAGTTTCAATGTAAATCCTATTCTAGTCCGAATCGAACTCGATTCCAATCGTTCTCTAGTGTTGCGTTCAAAAGTATCAAACTGCGCGAAGTCGATCGAAAACACAATTTACGATCGGAATCGAGTGTCAGGATTATGCCCGCTGAACGTAAATCACTCATAATACTCATATTACTGATATGTACATAGTCTCAGTAATTACGTGTAAATTCTAACATTAGCAATTACCTACATAAACAATCTGACTCACCGTAAACAATGCTATAAGTAAATATTTGCTTTACTTTGTAATATTCACTTGGATGTTATCGTTAATAGGTGCAACAATTTCAATAAGGAAGTAATTTAAAGTCAAAATAAAGACTACAGCTGTGTCATTATTTCAGCAGCTCTTTTTTTTTTTTTTTTTACATATTATAAGTTTGCGTTTGACAACTGTCTCACCTGATGTTAAGTGATGACGTTGTCTAGGATTTAGCACGCAAACGTAGAAGGTACCTATTCACTCGCGACTTGAAGACTCCAGGATTGTACATATCGGGAAACACAGACTCGGGCAACGAGTCATATAGTCGTATAGTATAATCAAATAGCTCATACCTATTCAGAGGTTTAGAGTTCACTATGTTTCAGCTCCAGAGTCTGAGTTATATGAAATTTCAATTGTTAAGAACAAGAGTTTTCAGGGTTGCCTATTTTAGAAGAAATATTTTGAATGTATAATATTAAGATTTTTGAAGCGATGATAGCTCAGCGGGGGGAGCGTCGCCTGTCTAACTGACGGACACGGGTTCGATATTAATGATTCTTATTTTGTTTGATGGAGTACACTTTCGAGGTGGTCCCATTTAAATATCATCAAAATCGGACAAGCTGTTTTTTATTTACACTCCAATAACTGAAAACTATTACTGATACTTCGACGATATTATAGTTGCGGTTGAAGACATCGATGCACATACATAATATCAATTGATCCCGTGAGTTTCAAAGGTCACAGGAAAGTGTAAAAAAATTGTTAAGCAAAGAATGGAACCGACTTCAACACTAAAAAGTGTGACATAACTTGTCGAAGTCGGTACCATGAGCACAATATTGTGATGATAGTTACTATTGTGAACATATATATATCATGGTACCGACTTAAACTTATATATATTCTTACACGCCCCTAGCGGTAGTAGTGGGGCGAGCGGCAGACTGGCTATATAAGCCAGACAGAACCGAAGCGCGCACACTTTTACTCGGGCGCTCGCCGGCATCGGACGTCGACGCAATGACCTAGCAAGTGGAAGGGGCGACCGACGTTACGTCACCGGCGCGGCTGGCTTGGACGAGTCATTCTATTTCGGGACATCGTACTGAGCGGACGTGCCTTATTTAGTCCACTGTTGGACACTTCTACCTGGGTACTCGGAGACATCAGACGTGGCTTAGGAGTCTACGTGAATTGTTTTCGTGTTTGGTGATATCGCGTTTTGTTATTTAATTTCAATGAAACATGTTGATAGTTCGCTTTGTATTTTCTGTTTAAAAATTGAATACACTTCTGATCGTCAAGATCAGAAGTGGGATTCGCTTAAAAACACGCGACCTTGATCGTTCGCCATCTCTCTAACTTTTGTTCGCAAACAACAACGTGTTAATTACTTTCTTTGTTCTGTTGTTTGTGTGTTTTACAGTGAAAATATCACGGTTTGTGTGAATTTAAATTTTGAAAATTACTACGAGTCGATTATTCATTTTTGTTTGCTAAATTGTTTTGCATGCCGAACTATCACGTCAAGTGCGCTATTGTCCCACTCCATTGCTTCCTGTGATTGCGGGTGAAGCCAGTGCGTAGTCTGTCTAAATGCGATTGTTGTGTGAAATAATGACTTAATTAATTTGAGCAATTTCTGACCGTTTATAAATTCTCAAAGTACCCACAGTTTTATACCGTCGTTAAATGAAGTTGGTTTAAGCTCCCGTTAAATTTACACATAGCGCCTAGTATGTGAGATTGATACCAAGGAAGTAGAACGCTCTTGTAGTGTTACAACTATATTGTGTTTCGAAATTTTAGCATCTGCTAAGATTACAACAAATACATCCGTATTTGTTTGTGCCATTTTTAGTAATGGGCGCGTTTGCCCTGTTGGCTACTGACATTTGAAGCTGGAAAGCATAGATCTGCCGGTGCGGCATTAGAGCAGACAAATGTATGACATTCTATTGAGCGAGTACTATTATTTACTCAGTAATTTTTTAACGTTTTTTGTGTTTACCCACAAATGTAGTTCATTCCTAGCGACCAAAGTTGCTAATTCGGAAGGCTTATAAGTCAAGGTCAGGTAGGCCGAGTCCTAGGAAGGCGGATGTTTTACCAAAACTGTTGAAAAGACTAATTTGTGTTTGTTTGTATGAAATAATTCGCAGAATTTCGGCCTGGCAGACGAATTCCCGATACGTGTGGGCTCTGGCTTGGCTGGCGCATCCTCGATGCGTGTGGGTTCTGGCCTGGCAGACGAATGCCTGTTGTGCGAGCTCCAGCCTGGGAGATGCATTCCTATTGGGTGTGGGCACCGACTTTGTGACTATTTCGTACCTCGACATTATGGTATCCGCAGCACCGACTTTGTGACTATTTCGTACCTCGACATTATGGTACCCGCAGCACCGACTTTGTGACTATTTCGTACCTCGACATTATGGTACCCGCAGCACCGACTTTGTGACTATTTCGTACCTCGACATTATGGTACCCGCAGCACCGACTTTGTGACTATTTCGTACCTCAATATTGTGGTACCCGCAGCACTGACATTGTGACTCTTTCGTACCTCGACATTGTGACTCTTTCGTACCTCGACATTATGGTACTCGCAGCCCCGACATTGTGGCTATCTCGTGCCCCGACATTGTGGTACTCGCAGCCCCGACATTGTGGCTATTTCGTGCCCTGACATTGTGGTACTCATAGCCCCGACATTGTGGCTATGTAGGGTTCGACATATTAGAATCGGTCTGAAAAGTGTCTGATGCAGTACGCTGTGTGTGATGAATGTATTGAAGAGATTTAGTTGACATTGATATAGCCTGGAGTGTATCTGTGATAGAGGGCCGTGATTGTGAGATGAATGAAAGAATATAAAACTACACATGCTGTTTTGGCGTGACGAATGTGCGCTGGGTGTTTTCTCTCTGCTTGTTTGCTGAAGGCGGGGTCTCGTAGCACACGAGCTCTGGCAGCTGCTGCTACTGCGATGAATGGACTTTGGGTGCTTCGTTCAACCTTCTTCGCGAGTTGTGAGCCGCACCACATGAACATCTGCATTATTGGCTACATGCCTAGTGATTTGCTGGGCCAGCGTGTGGATAAGTATGTCAGTAAGCCAAGTTTGTGCCAGACGGAACGATTCTCAGTACAACATGTGTTGTGGTGTATTGTGTTAACGAAAAAAGCCTGAAGAACCTGACGGGGACGTCAGGGTGTCAGGAAAGGCCGTCTTACACGCCCCTAGCGGTAGTAGTGGGGCGAGCGGCAGACTGGCTATATAAGCCAGACAGAACCGAAGCGCGCACACTTTTACTCGGGCGCTCGCCGGCATCGGACGTCGACGCAATGACCTAGCAAGTGGAAGGGGCGACCGACGTTACGTCACCGGCGCGGCTGGCTTGGACGAGTCATTCTATTTCGGGACATCGTACTGAGCGGACGTGCCTTATTTAGTCCACTGTTGGACACTTCTACCTGGGTACTCGGAGACATCAGACGTGGCTTAGGAGTCTACGTGAATTGTTTTCGTGTTTGGTGATATCGCGTTTTGTTATTTAATTTCAATGAAACATGTTGATAGTTCGCTTTGTATTTTCTGTTTAAAAATTGAATACACTTCTGATCGTCAAGAATATATATATATATATATATATATATATATATATATATATATATATATTTAAATAAGTTTAAGTCGGTACCATGATATATCAAGTTATTTCACACTTTTGAGTGTTGAAGTCCAAGTTCAATTTTTTGGTAAATATTTGTTTTTAATTTATTCATGTTTCTTGTCAATTTAATAGAAGTTTGAAGTCGATAATTACACTCACTTGAGTCACGCCTGTCCATGCAATTGTCCAATTGAGCATGCGTCTCGCTTGAAGGTCATCTCAGTTTTCAGTCTCGTGTTATAAATTATATCATTCCGGCAAAAGCCAAGTACCTTAGTGCAGAGAGAGGGAGGAAATCTCTAGTAAACCTGGCAAAATGCCACGAGAACGAAGCTTTGTGCTTTGTGTTTGCTTTCGTTCGGGAAAGCCCATGAGTTCATTGAATTTCGTCAGATTTATGCCAATGAAATTCTTGATATCTATATTTTGTTGGGATTTTTTTTATTACATTCCTATCCCATTTGTTAGGAAAGAACGATATTAATCTCTGGATCAACTTAATCGATTTTAAAAATAATTGTTCCAATAGTAAGCTACGTCATTTGGAGTGTATTAACCTAAAAAGTTAAGACATTTTAATCACAAGTAAAAATATTCACCGCCCAACGACGAAGTGGACACGGGTCAAATAGTAGTTAATAAACCGGCCGGAAGTTGATTGAGCGGAACACATTTAGTAATGTGACCATGACCAATGCAACTTGGTCGAAACACTGAGTTAAATAAATAACTAAATGCTTTTCACGTGACCAAGTCCCGATCGATTTATTGACAACATGTAATTATTATTCTATACTCTCTTGATACAAAGAAATAATAATAATATAATATTCTGCTCAACGTCTAGGACTGTATTAATAGTTTATTCACACATAGTTTATTCATACAATCCCAAAATTACCTTATTTTTGTATAAGCTGTATATGCCTGTAATAGGTTTACTATATCAGAATGTAATACATATGACTTCTGTCATAATCTTAGAGTTAATGATACATTGATATATATATATGTACACTGTTGGCGTATCATAATAATAAATAAAATTAATTAATTAATCATTTTATTCCGGTTTGAAATATGTATTGTTATACAAAATCAGGTATGGTTAATCTTCTTACAGCGCGGGCACATATTATAGAAGAGAACTTGTGAGGGCCAAATTTGAACCTAGTTCGTTAACTACTTTTTAAATATATTTGCCCAAACGATTATCGCACATTTTCATTGAGTGATATGAACTATATATATAATATTGAAATCAATGGTCAGTTATTTTTTGCTACTCCAAGATATCTTAAAGAGGCAGGCTCCATAGGTGACGACAGGTTTTAGTTACCATGTTTTCTATGTACAGACGTTTTGGCCTTTACAGTTTTTTTTTTCTTGGGGCAAATGCCTTTATTAAAATAAAACACTAATAACTAATTACAATACTGCAGCTACTACAATAACATTTGAGCAATCCACTAGCTATTATATTATTATTACTATTATTTACAGTTGTATTGTTATATAGAAGAATATGTTTGTGCCTTGATAAATATGGATTTTAGAAATATTTAACGTACTTAATGGTATTCCGTAATTTTACAAACTTTTGCGATAGTCATTCAAGAAAAGGAAATACGCATTAAACAAGGTAACACCACTTAAGATTATAATTAAATTGTAATTTTAATTAAAGTAAAATTATGATATTAAATTATTTTTTTTCGGGTTGACGACGGGCTGCGAGCCGGATTGCAACTATTCGCGGGCCGTTGTTTGCCTATCCATGCACTAACTTGTTTGTTATAAAAATAGACGAATATTGACAGCGTGCCAGACTCCACTGTACGTATACGATACCCGGCGCTTGTTAAACGTTTTACTAAATAAACAAAATGTGATGTAAACATTAAATAAAGTATTCTGCAAGAGTATTTAGTACTTGAGCGAAGCTCTGTCGCCCACATACTGGGTGCTTACACACTCTGAGCTTCTATCTACGATGTGACGCTGTAATCTGGGTATCAATTCTACTAACACATGACTTATAGATTGTCATTGAATCGTCGTTTTTTCTACTTTTGCTATTCCACTTGGAGTATAAATTGTAATGGCTACACAGATCTAATTTCTACTCGTAAAACGTAAATTTCGTGCCATTCTGTTCGCGATTGCCAACAAGAAAAAAGTGTGTAAATCAACGGCTTAATATTACCCTAATCAAATTATAGTTAAACTATAAAGCACCTTTTTCACCCGCGTGAATTACGGATTTCCCTCTATCTCAATTATCCCACGGCAACTATACTTCTTCGGGTATAAAAGTAGCTTATGTGTTAATCCAGGGTCTATCCTATCTCCATACCAAATTTCATCGAACTTGGTTTAGCCGTTTGAGCGTAAAGAAGTAAAGATTCACACATACACACAAACTTTCGCCTTTATAATATTAGTGGGATGTAAAGTTGCTACAGGCTTCAAGATTTAATAGCTAAAGAACTTACACGAGTAAAAAGCGTACATTTTTATTGCATTAACTGCTGAGCAGGATCTCTTGTTTAAGGCCCTATTATAGCAAATGTTTAGGTATTTTACACGCGTCAAATCAACAGAAATGAATATTGAAAATAAAATCCTGACTGTTCCTAGATAATGCCATTATCTACCAAACAAAGTAAATTTCATATGAATGTTGTTATTATTTAGTAAGTTATACGAGTTTTAATTTTTGAAAAGCATATTTTTCAAAAATTAAAACTATCGAGAAAACTTTATTCAACCGGATTTTGAATCCTGACTGTTCCTTTATGCGGAACCACAGATACTAAAAATGAAAAAATCAAAGCTCTGTCTCCTACACGTGATTTATAATACATTTTTAAAAATAGCGGTTTGTCTATTCACAGCGCCTTAAACAAAAACAGCCATCATGTTCTCAGACACTTTGTCTACTACCTACTGTGAGATACACGTCAGACGCAGTCACCCCTAGTCTAGACATAATATAGTTAAATGACCTATGGGATTCAAAGTGCGCCCTTCGTGAGTAATTTATGTATTATGTGGTTAATGAGATCGATAATTTAATTCTAGTCATTGAATAAAAATTGTTAAATTTAGTGAGATACTTTCTTCGTTTTACTTAATTTAAAAAAAATATACATTTCTGTACTTTGGTTTCTCGTAGAGTAACCTCGACCATATCCTTCTCCATAGCTCGTGCTACTTTGGACTTAACAAGGCCTATAGTTAGATATGTAGAATGTGTAGATCCATATCAATCCCACTATCCCACTAATATTATAAATGTGAAAGTTTGGATGGATGGATGTTTGTTACTCAATCACGCCAGAACGCCTGAACGGATCTGGATGAAATTTGCCACAGAGATAGATTATAGTTTGGAATAGCACATAGGCTTCTTTTTTATCATCGTCATCGATCATCACCACGCGGTTAAAAACGCGTCACGCACCTAGTAATGTACATAACGAAGTTTAATTCATGTGAATACTTGGTATCATCGTGCTCTGATCATAGTGATTAAAGATTCCCGTGAAACCCACGGATTCGACAATCCCTCGCTGACACATCAAAGCGATAGATAAAAACTGGCCAAGTGCGTGTTGGTCTCGCGCACGATGGGTTCCGTACCATTGTCTATAAAAAAGGGCTAAAAATATGTTCGTTGTATGGGAGCCCCACTTAAATATTAATTTTATTTCAATTTCATTATTTATTTTTAAAGTGAATAATATAACTCAATATTTTGTAAATATTTCAAGCGCCACCTCTTGCCGTTATCAATATCGAACAAAAAAATCACGTTTGTTGTATGGGAGCCCTCTTATATATTTATGTTATACTGTTTTAGTATATAATGTTACAGCGGCAACAGAAATACATCATCTGTGAAATTTTCAACTGTCTAACCATCATGGTTCATGAGATACAGCCTGGTGACAGACAGACGCACGGATAGCGGAGTCTTAGTAATAGGGTCCCGTTTCACCCCTTGGGTAGGTACGGCCGTTGTCTGGCCGGTTGGCCCAGTTGGTAGCACTCTGCCTTCTGAGCCGCTGGTCCCGGGTTCGATCCCGGACAGTTCAAACATTTGTGTGTATTAACATGTCTATTTGACCTGTGTCTGGGTGTGTATATGTATATAAGTAAATATATCAGTCATCAGGTTGCCATAGTACAGGCTCTGCCTAGTTTGGGACCTGAATACCTTGTGTGAATGTTGTTAAAAAAAATAAAACCCTAAAAAAAGGATTGGAAAACATATTACATTTCCAACAAGTCCACAAATAGACAAATGAAAAATGTCATTTGTATCTGTAGTCATTTATCATCAGTTGGAACTTTATTGACAAACATATAAAAAGGGCATATAACTAACCAACTCACACTTTAACATACTGGTGACACTTCACAGGCGTTCGACACTGTTCATAATAGTTTACCAATCCTATTAGCGTAAAAGCCCCGTAAAAAAGTACACAAAGGATGGTAAATTATCATTTATGGCTGTGCCGATTACATGTACTGATAAGATGCTGTCACATGCCACGCCTCTATAAGTGACATGGGGGTCCCCAAGGTCCGCTATTGGGGCCTGTTTAATTGGTACGTCACTAATTACTTTATTTTAAAGGTTGAAGTGTGTTCAGTGCTATCATCGTCAGCATTATTATTTTTTGCCCTTTTTGTGAGCTTTAACTTACTATAATCGATACGATATTGATACACACACACACACACACACACACACACGATATATACGATTATTGCAACTTTAACTTGCAATAATCGTATATAAATAAGAGTTGTAGGCTTTATTGTAATCGCTCGAATTATCGAGTGTGACAAAATTTAGTTATTTGTTAAAATAGCATAGAAAAAAAAACATAAAATGGAACCGATTTGAACACTCAAAAGTGTGAAATAACTTTTTGAAGTCGGTACCATGATAGTTCAAAAGTAACTATTATGAAACAAAATATTGTGCTCATAGTACCGACTTCGACAAGTTATTTCACACTTTTGAGTGTTGAAGTCGGTTCCATTTTATAGTAAATTTTTTTTTCACTCTTCAGTGATCTCTGCTACTCACGGGCCAATTGTCATTCTGTATGTTCACCGATTTCTCCACCCGCAACTATAATGTCATCCACGTCCAAGTACTACGCATCACTTTTCGATTATTGGAGTGCAACTCAAAAACAGCTTGACTGATTTTGATGAAATTTAAATGGGACCACCTCGGAAGTATACTCTATCAAACACGGTCGCCCTGGCGCAGCGGTCAGTGTCAGTGACATGACTTCTGTGTCTCCGGGGACCCTGGGTTTGAATCCCGGCCGGGGCAAACATTTGTGCGATAAGTGTGGATGTTTGTCCCGGGTCTTGGGTGTTTGTGTGCTCTGATTGTGTGTGTCCATGCCTTTCGCGACACAGGGAATGCTAGTGCGGGGGTCTAAGTGTAATAAATAAAATAAACAAAAAAGAATCATCAAAATCGGTTCAATAACGAAGAAGTTATCCGCGAACACACAAAAAAATATGGTCGAATTGAGTAACCTCCTTCTTTTTTTGTATTCGGTTAAATAAAAATATGCTTTAACTTAACATCAGATGAGAGGTCAAGCGTAAGCTTATAATCTTTTTAAAAAATGCTTCCACGTAAGCTACTCGTATATATACTTTTTTCGTTAGCTAGTCGCGTAGCCCACCCTACATCACAAGCTTTATCTAACTCTCCACGGGTGTCCCTACCCTGCACACATACATACCTATATGTACATATGATATTTACTCACGACTCTGCACTACATTTAATAGTGTACTCGTTATAGTCGTTATCAGCAACATTCAGGCAGTCAATACCTTCAGTTATGGACAGGCGGACATTCCCACTGTCATATAACGTTAATGGAAATAACTCGAAGTGTATTACGGGGAAGTGTAAAAAAAGTTCGAATTAAGTTTAGAAAAGTTTTTAAAAAAAGAATTAGTGTTAAGCGTTCCTCGAACGAAATTAAAGTGTCTTTATCGAACTTTGTATGAGACTATGAGACTAATTAAGTCTGTAATTATTTTAAACTTAGGTACTAAAAATAGTATCTGAGACTATGAATAATCGATTATTTGATAAATTTTTGTGAAGGCCGCGTAATAATTTATTCATGGTAAATTCATTCATTCCATATGTGAGAATTGATTTGAAGAAAGAATCTGAAGTCTTTTCTTTTTTCGTCAATCTGGCCTGTTCAAAAAATATGTTCTATTTCGTTGGGGAACTATTAATGCATGTTTTCATTGGAATATCGGGTCTATTCGAGTCCGTTTCAATATCGAAATATAATTTGGAGTAACATTGACGTTTCGACGAAGTTCTGTTGATTGTGGTCACGAGAAGTCTGAGATCAGACCAAGATATGTTTAATATTCAAATGTGTGCAAATAGACCGGACATGACGGTCTAATTACAATGTGAATTCGATTTTAAACAGTTAGATTGTAAGATAGTTTTAAACACTGGAAACCTAATACAGTTCAATTTTAAAGTGTTAATTTCTTCATTAAAATAAAAATCACAATAATCTAGGTATATATTGATTTAAACACATTTAGTCTAAATATAGAATTGGTATTATGCTAAACTACTGTAGATCATATCTGTAAGCACAGTATTTTAACATTTTGTGGTATTAATAAGTACTTCGTAGAAAATAAATTGTTTATAGTACGGTTTCCGCGCACACGGTAATAATTATATTATAACATACATAGCTCTATTTAAAATGCGGGTTTGTAATAACGGGAAAAACGTCGCTTATCAATCTGAATTCAATTGAAGGACGTGCTAACTACATATGAGTTAAATACTATTATCGTTTGAAAGTGTTATTTACCTTGTACCAAAATTTGAAGGATAATCTAGTGAAGGAAATAATGGTCAATGTTTAAGCCTCAGTCGTTTTAATTCAGTGCTACAGTTCAATAGTGCCAACAAAATATCAGAGATGGATACAGTGGTAAAGGAAGAAGAACACATCAAGTTGAACAAAGAAGATGTCGGTCAGCTTTTTACGTTTTACGCAACTGATAGCGTGGTTAAAGCTGCGGCAAACTGGAAAGGGAAGTCAGTATCCTTCAAGTCTCCAAAGACCGGGAGAATTTTGAGACAGAACAAGTCAGAGATAAAAGCTTTCAAAATAGAAGAGAAGTCAAAAGATCGCTTTTCTTTCAATAGAATCACGAAGCTGTTTGAAGATTTAAAAAAATCTAAAGTGACCGATTCGGACTATGAGTATCAGCAGTCGAAAGTTAGAAAAGATAGCTCGTACAAACCGTTCTGGGCGACAAGGGTAGTGCATGCGTTTAGAAAAACTGAAACCGGATCATATTCCGTGTCAAAAATTGTTGAGCCTGTTGAAAAGTGTAACCAATCAATTAACAATGAAATTGCTCCAATCAAAACTCACGAGCCATTTGCTATTTCGAAGATTGTACAATCCTCAGAAAGAAGCAATGTAGTGGCAAAAGGTTATAAGACGTCTATTATCGGATCTCCAAAAGTGACTCTCACGAAGGATGCTAAGGTTAGATCTCCATCAAAGAGGCTCTCTACTGTAGAATACCATAAGGAGCACAGACTGAAGACGCCTCCATACTACAATGGGAGTAACATGTTCATGTCTACCGGAGAACAGCTATATTGGGTTTGTCAAATCTGTATACATATAATATACCTATTTCGTATACTTTGCTCTTCAATTTTACTATCCAGTCTTTGCGGAGAATTCAATTCAATTAATTTTAAAAACTTTATAGCGATCTTTATAGTACAAATGTAGATAACGATAAAATACAGATCATTATAGACCCTGTCGGGCACAGCAATTTTCATAGAGAGGAGGGTCTGTCAAGATTTACTATAATATTTATATATTATAGTAAATCTAAGTCTATCGCCAGGCAGTACTATTCGCATTACTGTGTTTCGGTTTGAAGGGTATGGTTTACGGTGAAATTACAGGCACATGAGACTTGCCAACTTTATTTCTCAGGGTGACGGGCGCCTTGCAGTTCTTTACGAATTGTATCTGTCTATAGGCAAAGGTTACCACTTAACATCCTGTGGGCCTTTTGATTGTTCCGTTACCCTATTCAATAAAAATAATAAAAAAATGTATAAGTCTCGGTAGTTTATGATAGGATCCGTATCACGTTACCTAAAAAACACATGTTTAACAAAAACAAAATAACCGGACAAGTGCGAATCGCAATCGCCCACCGAGGGTTGCGTAAAAATTCATAGGTATATAATTATAAAAAAACGTAGTTACATATTATCGAAAATAGTGTTTTAATTAACCGAATAAAAAGGTTTTTTTTTTCAATCTTCGTCGTAAATCGAAGTCATCAAGACGTCGATTTATGACAAAGATCAAAAAAATCAACATCATAAAAGTAATTCAAAATCTCTTTAAGCTAGTTGGCAGTATGAAGTCGTTTCACACGGTGACTCTATCCAAAATTGGGATCGCCACCGTTCCTTACATAAAGATCCAATGAAGTTTGATTTTTTTACGGCTTCAAGAGACCAGACCTGTGTATATCGTTTTAATTTCATCTTTTCATCTCCTACCACCTCCACGCGATTCCGAGATAAAGGGTCTGGACAGACAGACGGACGGACAACAAAGTGATCCTATAAGGGTTACTTTTGGGGTACGGAACCCTAAAACTAAATCTAACTATATTCAGTATTCCTCGTGGGTCGTTAACGATTCCGATAGCTCCACGCTGCAATTCATGCAGGTTAAGAAATTTCTTTGTCCAAATCCAACCCTTGGTACAGGAGGATAACAATTTATTAATATGCACTTAAATAATGATAATATTTATGATAATAATTATGATATTTATGATAATAATTATGATGTTTATGATAATAATTATGATATTTATGATAATAATTATGATATTTATAGATATATAATAAGTCAAAAGTAAATTTGTCTTAAATCTGTTAGTATATCTGTAGTTCTGGCGAGGTTATGATTAAAGTTATTATTATCCCGAGCTGCGGAGTACACTGAAAACCAGCGCCGCGCACACTTTATATGTGAGCGCGGCAAATGCTGAGTGCACGCCTTTTGTCCTCAATTATTGTATTGGTTCCTTGTGGTTTTTTGACGTGATAACGTTTTATAAATTGACGAATACCAGCAACACTCATGAAAAATAGTAACGTTCCGCGTAACGTTCCACCTGAGTTTTGTATTACATAAAATAATCAAAGTCAAAGTCAGTCAATGTCAGTCAAAGTCAAGGTCAAAGTCATAAATGATTATGACGTTATCACGTAAATCTATCGTCCGTAAACCGACTTTACAGACAACCAATTTTTTTTTTCTGCGTTTTTGTGTATTTATTTATGTGGCAATACTGTAGTTGTGAGACAATAAATATAATTTGATTTGATTAACATCCATACATATCTATCCTATACCATCTGTTATATATTTAGTTTGGCCCTTAGTTGGAGATGATTATTAAATACACAGCACCTTTAGTATTACACTGTTTTATTATTTAAGTTAATTTAAGTACACTATCGATGTGTGCAAGTTAACAGGCTTTTCCAGAGAGAGCCACTAGTTCACCACAGACTAAACTTATGACCTTGTCTATGTGGTGAATGTGAATATACCACACTCTTCCCGGCTTACAAAAATTAATCAAAATGTTACAATTAAATCACTACAACTTGCACTATAATTTATATTATATTTATTTTTAGATATTGATTATTTGATCAACATGTCTCTTCCATCTTAAACCGTCTACATCTATAAAGTAGGTAACTCCAGGGATTGACTCCTCGATCACTATACCCTCAGTCCATGGTTTCTGTTCCTTTCTATAGTCTCTGGTCATAACTTTCTGACCTATTTTGAAGGAAATATTTCTGGAGCTTCCTTGAGAGTTAACTACCTTGCCTTGTTTTAATGATATATCTTGATAAATAGGGGTTGGTCTAAATAAGGAGAACCTGTTCCTTATTTCTCTCCCCAGCATGAGGCGAGCTGGTGAAACCCCTGTAGATTTATGTGGGGTAACCCTGTAGTCTGCGAGAAATATGCTTATGGCATACTTAAGAGACTTTCCACTATCCACTATTTTAGTAATGTTTGACTTGAATGTCTCCACAAACCTTTCAGCTGCGCCATTGGTAGCTGGGTGGTGGGGGGGTGTGAATGTATGATTTATTCCCACATTCAAACAAAAATCCTTAAAGTCATAACTAGTGAATGACGTACCATTGTCTGTCACAAGATGAATGGGAAACCCAAATCTAAGAAATACTTCTTTAAATTTTTCAATAGTCAGACTACTTCCAATATTAGTCATTTGAAATACTTCTGGCCATTTGCTAAAACTATCAATTATAATTAAAAACATCTTGCCAAACAATGGCCCCAGATAATCCGCATGAATACGGTACCATGGTGATGGAGGTATTGGCCATGGTTTCAAGCTAGTTTTAGCAGGGGTGTTTCTGTATGATAAGCAATTAACACATTGTTTTGTTATGTCAATGATGTCTTCATTCAATTTTGGCCACCAGAAGTAGGATTTAGCAATATCAATCATTCTACTACTGCCAAAATGGCTCTTATGCAGTTCATCTAAAATACTATTTTTTACACAGCTTGGAACTATAATTCTGTGTCCCCAGAACAAGCAATCACGATCAATGCTTATTTCATTTCGTTTCATAAAAAATGGCTTTAGATCTGTTGCAATTAAATTAACATCTGGCCAACCATCATAGCTATACCTTAAGATATTTGATAACACTGGATCTTTCTTTGTTTCTCTTTGAATTATTTTCCAATTTATTATTTTGTTGTTATACTTGTCAATATAGTTTGTACACACAACCAAAGTCTCATTGACTTTTTTGTTATGTTTATCTTCTATAGGAAATCTCGATAGGTAATCTGCTGGATTTTTGTTTGTTGATATATGTCTAACTTTGAATGAAAATGCTGAAAGAAATATTGCATAATGCTGTAAGCGCTTAGCCGCCATCTTTGGAATTCCTTTATTAGGTCCAAAAATTCTTACCAAAGCAGAATTATCAGTTTCAAGTTCAAACTGCCTGCCATAAACAAAGTTGTAAAATTTTGTGACTCCAAAGATTATTGCCATTGCCTCTTTATCGAGGGCACAATACTTTAATTCTGTGCTATTAAGTTTTTTGCTTGCAAATGCTATTGGCTTAACTATGTTGTCCTTACTACGGGTTGATAGTACTGCACTAATTCCACATGCTGAGGCATCACATGATAAAATTAGTGGTAGTGTTGGGTCATAATGACTCAAATTTTGTACTGACATAAGTTTATTTTTTATTAATTCAAAGGAATCCTGACAGTCCTTACTCCACTGAAATTTGGCTAATTTAGTGCATTCATATAAGGGTGCTAATATGGATGCCATGTCTTTTAAAAACCGGGAATAATAATTGATTTTTCCTAGGAATGATCTAAGCATTGACATGTTCTCTGGAGGTGGTAACTGTAAAATTGGTTGAATATTTTCCTTAGCAACACTTATACCTTGTTTATCTATGTTATATCCAAAAACCTGTATTGATTTCCTATAAAATTTACATTTTTCTGGTTTTATTTTTAAACCTGATTCTTTTAACACCGATAGTACTGTTTCTAAGGTATTTGTCATATCATTGAAATCATAACCACACATATATATGTTATCTATAAATACAATGGTATTTTTGATGTGATTAAGTTTCTTACTCATCAATCTTTGGAATGAACCTGGGCCAGTACTGACCCCATAAGGTAAATATAAATATTTGAATGTGCCTAGCTCAGTATTAATTACAGTTAGTTCCTGAGAATTTGTATCTAGAGGAGCTTGTAAGTATGCTTCCTTGAGATCAAGCTCACAGAAGTATTCACCACCTTTAAGAGTTTGAAATATACTTTCAATGTGAGGTAGCGGGTAGTGGTCCATCTCTAAGTATGGGTTGAGTGTGACTTTGTAGTCCCCACACAAACGAACTGACCCATCAGGCTTTAAGATAGGGACAACTGGTGTTCCCCATTCACTGTACAATACAGGTACAATTCTTTTATTGTCAACCAGTCTTTTAATTTCCTGTTTAACAGCATCTTTTAATGCAAACGGGACTTGTCTCATAGGTAAAAATTTAGGTTTTGCACCTGGTTTTAATTTCAAGCTTATACATTCCCCTTTGAAATCGCCCCACCCTGGTGTGAATACTTCGATAAACTTGTCTTTTATAATTTCCACAGGGTTACAATCCTTTGTTACATTTTGTTTACATACATTTATGTTTAAGTCTAATGGCCACTGGTTGAAAATGCTAAGCCAATTCCTACCCAATATTCTTGGCTTATCATCGCTAACAATGTAAACATCAACAAGTCTATTCGAATTGTTCCAATTGACATTAACATTTTTTATCAATCCTATTGGTTTAGATATGGTTTGATCGAAGTTCTTAAATGAAATCTTTGTTGTTTCTATATTTCGACCAGATAATACTTTAACATGGTCACTAATTGTCAATGTGCTCACTTCAGAGCCTGTGTCTAGTTCAAAACTAACTGGTTTTCCTTCAACTAACAGATTAATTAACTGCGGAGGAATTTTTTTATCAGTTTTATAATTAGTATACATACAGTACATCTCAGCATTATCTTCCTTAGATTCAAATAGATTTTGGATATCACTTTCCACATCAGTTTCAGCTTCCCTAAAAACATCCAATTTCTTTGTTTGATGTTCACGACACATTCTGAATACATGTCCCTGCTTACCACACTCCGAACAAAACTTATTTTTTAATGAGCACTGTGATTTCACATGATTATCTTTTCCACACACAAAGCACTTTACATTTTTCTTGCTCTGCTTGACTTGTATATGAGGCTTGGCCTGCCTTAATGTTTGTGATGAATGTGGTCTTGAATAGAACATTTCTTTAGTTCCATTAGATTGTGAAGATTCCATTGACTCCTGTTCGGTTAAGTTTGATTGTTGCATTGCTGCTTCCACTGTTCTAGCCATTATTATCAGTTTATCCAAGCTGGCATCCCCATTTTTTAACAGTTCAAACTTAATGAGTGGTTTATTCACACCATCAATAAATTTTTCTTTTACCTGGTCATTCAAATCTTTAAACTCACACCTTTTAGCCAACTTTTTGAGCTCTATAACATACTCTTCAATTTTCTCATGTAGCTTTTGATTTCTGGCACGGAATGCTGCTCTATCCAACGCAGTGGATGTCGACTTGGTATATCGTGACTCTAGTAGTTTTACAAGGTCCTTGAACTCTTTTTTTTACAGGTTTTTCTGGGTAGCACAAATGATTGAGTGTTTCTAGGACTCTTGTTGTTATGTTAGTCAACAACAGTGGCGTTTGCTTCGTCACAGGAATGTCATTAATTATTATTATACATTCCAATTGTTGCTCGAATAATTCAAAGTTACTGCCATCAAACTTATCGATATGACCATAATTGGTACTCATTTTTATTGTCACTGGTATTGCCTCGCTACTATCTTCGAACTTATCACTATCTGGGGCTTCTTTTTCCTGTTGGTACAATGTTAATAATTGTCCACTTTTTACCAACTCACGGAGTACTTTTCGCAAAGAGTCAATATTCAAATCTTTGTTAGGTAATTGCACTTCGTCGAAGATTTGTATTAATTCATCTTTATTCAAATCTTGAACCCAACTTGACTTTTTTCTTTTAATTTCATCCAGGAATTGTGATAATATCATTTGTTTATCTTTTGTGTCGTAATACGCATACCATCGACCATAGATGTGATAACTTACAATGATCCTAGATAGCTTTCTCTTCTTGATCTTTCTTTGTGGTTGAAAACCGAACTGGCAACTTGCCTCAATTTGTAAACGAATACAAATATTTGATATTTGTTCTGAAAATGGCCGCTCCGGAATTCCTTAGTGGGCCCACGCGTAGTTTCGAATCGCAAATTTCTTTAGAAATTTACCATCCTCGTCGCCATTTGTTATATATTTAGTTTGGCCCTTAGTTGGAGATGATTATTAAATACACAGCACCTTTAGTATTACACTGTTTTATTATTTAAGTTAATTTAAGTACACTATCGATGTGTGCAAGTTAACAGGCTTTTCCAGAGAGAGCCACTAGTTCACCACAGACTAAACTTATGACCTTGTCTATGTGGTGAATGTGAATATACCACACCATCAATCCTCACAAACTTTTACACAAACAAGTATATACGAAATACTAATATTATAAAGAAGAAAGCTTTGATTGTTTGTTTGCATTGAGTAGACTCCGAAACTACAGAACCGATTTGAAAAATTCTTTCACTGTTGGGAAGCTACACTATCCCCGGATGGCATAGAGTTTTTTTGTTTTTAATTGGACATTTTTATACGTATTGATTCTGAAATTTTTTATCCTTACGAAGCCGGGGAGGACCGCTAGCTTATAATAAAAGTGGAATTCCCTTATGCTCATAGCCATAGTGCAATAATTTCCTTATTGGACTCGTAACAATCAACAAATAATTACTATTATATAGATGTATTATCCGGCTTTACTCATGTTTATAGTCCAAGTTTCAACCTAGGTTTCGGATATGTCTTGTCAATGTCAAACTCGCCTAAGGATGTGCATCGGACATGCCTGAAACCTAGGTCAAAACTCCGACTATAAACGTGAGTAAAGCCGGATACCACATAATATATATAATAATGTGTCAAACTCACGAGAAATTCTAATGGAAAATAAGTACTAAGAAAACAGGATGGTGTCCGCGACCACCTCCTTAGTAACTAGAGTACGTTGAATAATCCTGCTGTCCAATTTAATGATTTAATGCCACTGTATACGACTCGTGGTGGTACCGGCCTAGAATAGTACTCCCCCATCCCTTCCCGTGAGTGCCGTAAGTGTCGGCTAAGGAATCACGTATCAGAAGGTGGGCAGCAGTGCCTTTCGAGGATCCAAAATCATACCTACTCCGCTCGCCAACCCGCCTGCCAAGCGTGTCGAGAATTGGCAAATCCCGGCTTTATGGGGGAAGCATATGTCCAGCAGTGGGCTTCCAATTGCTGAGAAGAAGAAGAAGTATACGACTCTCGGCCTGGCAGTTTCTAAGCGAAGATCACACCCAAATGGCGTAGTCTATGCATATTCACTCTTACCAAGTTATTCCTTTTTACAGCTCGGCGAGACCCGTCCATCGTCATTTGGTCCCGCTACGTACCAGGACTTCAAGGACATCAGGTCGCGGTGCCTAGGCGACGGCAGACTGTTCGAAGACCCTGAGTTTCCCGCTATCGACCGGAGCTTGTATTTCAAGGAGCGATTAGACAGGCCTATCACGTGGCTTCGTCCTGGGGTGAGTTCAATACGTTTATATGGAGATTTTTCCAGTTAATCGGTAATGTTAGCCGGCATATTTTTAATCATATATGAGGGTATTTTTTTATTATACTCAAACCCCCGTACTAAGATTAGTATAGCAGGCGGCACGTAAGTTTATCGCTGAGCGAAATGTAGAGAGGATAGCTGCGCATGGGTACAGTCGCGCAACTAGGCACTAATAAAAAAACCGACAATAACAAACGAACTCAAACTTAACAAAAAAAACAATAAAAACACACTTTAGCACGCGACTGTACAGTCGGAAGTCCGCGGAGCGTCGTATCGGGGCGGGGGACGGAATAAGACTGGCTAGCCAACCGGCGCTACGCACACGCACCCTTCGTCCCTCCAGCCCTCTCCCCTGTGATACCTTTTTTTTTACTTCTGCGCTATAACGATCAACGCTAAAGTTTCATGCCGCTACCAATACATGTAGCGGCACGAAACGCTACCAATGCCAATACCAAAATACCAATGCCTTTACCGATGTGTCGATAGACCAGTCCCAATTGACTCTTGTGATTAGTAACGCCGTAGTAGAGTAATTAGTACGAGTACTAAGTAGCCATCCATAAATAACGTCAAATTTTATTTTTAATTTTTTGACGTGATAACGTTTTATAAATTGATGAATGCCAAAATGAAAAATACTAACGTTCCGCGTAACGTTCCACCTGAGTTTTATCTAGATCTAGATAATATAATCAAAGTCAAAGTCAAGGTCAAAGTCAAAGTCAAGGTCAAGGTCAAATTCAAAGTCAAATCCAAAGTCGAAGTCGAAGTCAAAGTCATAAATGATTATGACGTTATCACGTAAATCTATCGTCCGTAAACCGACTTTACAGACAACCAATTTTTAATAATTTAATAATTTTTTTATCCCACCCCTATCCTGTGACAAGGATAGGTGTGGGATAAAAAAAATATTAAATTTGTGGTGGTCTTATTTAAGATACTCCTCCCCTGTGTCAAAAATATATATTTAAATGCGACATGATGACGAATGCTCACCCTATACTTAATTGTGCTCCGAAGTACGTGACTGCAATGACTATTTTAAGAATAAATCTTTGTAACGTAAAAAATAGATGGATTTATGGATGTCACAAATTGTAGATTATTTCAGATACTAAAACTTGTTCTATGTTGTTAATTTCAGGAAATCTCAGACGATCCTCAGCTGTTTGTGGAAGGGTACAGTCGTTTCGACGTGCAACAGGGCGAGCTAGGAGACTGCTGGCTGCTCGCTGCCGTCGCGAACTTGACTCTGCACAGAAAGTAAGTTTGATCAAAAATAGCACTTATCTTTAAAGACAAGAATGTAAATCACGTATCGTCATCATCATCATCTCAGCTATAGGATGTCCACTGTCCCCCATTCATTTCCACAAGGACCTGTTGGAAGCGGTCCGCATCCAGCCCTTGCCTGCGATCTTAGTTAGGTTGTCTGTCCACCTGGTCGGTGGCCGTCCTATTCTGCGCTTGCCAGTCCGTGGTCTCCATTCGAGGACTTTTCGGCGCCAACTGCCATCAGTTTGTCGAGCTATGTGCCCTGCCCATTGCCACTTCAACTTGCTAATCCGCTGGACTATATCGGTGACTTGCGTTCTTCTACGGATCTCCTCATTTCTATTCGATCACGTAGAGAAACCCCGAGCATAGCCCTCTTCATAGCTCGTTTTGCGACTCTAAGCCTGCTCAGAAGGCCCATACTCACGTATCGTAGTTGTATCGAAACTGCATTTGCCATCTCATATAGTCTATAAACTGTATGGTTTGGACATGAATTAACATACTTCGCATTTAGATTTTTTTAACAGCAAATCAGTAGTGTAGCAACTTAATAGTTACGTACTTTTCATCATCATCACCACGCGGGTAAAACCGCGGGCTGCAGCTAGTGTTAGATAAAGTTATACGCACGAAGCGTTATGCTTCCACTTTCTTAATGCGTACTGCCAAGGAATGGAACTCGTTGCCCGAGTCTGTGTTTCCCGATATGTACAGTTCAAGTCGCGAGTGAATAGGTACCTTCTAGGTTTGCGTGCTAAATCCTAGAAAACGTCATCACTTAACATCAGGTGAGACAGTTGTCAAACGCAAACTTAAAATAATAATAAAAAAAAAGTTATGGAGGCCTTTCAGGGATACGACATTCAGTAATGAAGCATGCTACTAAGAAGATCAAAGTACCACATGCTTTCCAGCACACAGACCCGTCGAGACTATGTTCTCTCCAAACATAATTGGTCTGAAACAGATGACTTTTTTCGGTCTGGGTCCCAAAATATTGTGTATAAATTTAAAAAAGTCTGCAAATGAATTCGTAATTTTTGTGTCATTTCAGATTGTTCTTCCAAGTGGTGCCAGATGACCAGAGCTTCGATGAAGATTACGCCGGAGTCTTCCATTTTAGGTATGCTATAATGAATTTGTGAATTCAATAGAATATTATTATGCGCGTTTTGTATAAAATGAGGTAAATTTATGATGTTAGTTAACATGACCAATTTTACTTTTACTGTTGAGTTTTATTATTTTTTATTCAATATCTTAATTTATTTGAAATTGTGTATATTTTGAATTTGGCAAGCGCAGCATAGGACGACCACAGACAAGGTGAATAGACTACCTGACTTAGATTGCAGATAATCCATCCGGTCCTTGTTGAAGTCAATGGGGAGGCGTATGTACAGCTGTAAACATCCTATGGCAGAGGTGATAGTGATATTTTGAATAGTAATCGTCTTTAAGGACTTGCCAAGTGTTACATTCTTTGTTATATTATGGCAAATATATATTTTTAATCTTCGATACGGGAGCCGAGAATCTAAGGGTCGATGCACAATTGCACATGCTTTTCATGCGACGTATTTCATCACACTTCTATTGCCTGGAAAAAATTGATGACCATGTGCTATCAGAAGGTCAGCAGTCTAACCATCTTACAAAGATCTGGAAATACAACCGCATAAGAAAATAAAGGTTCGTCCAATGAGATGTCTGGTCTTGCCAATATTTTTATGGGGCTAAAACATGGTCCCTTAAACGACAAGTGACTTACGGTCGCCGTGGTGCAGTTGGTAGTGATCCCGTGCCGGGATTTTCGAATCCCGGCACGGGCAAACATTAGTGCGATGAGTGTAGATGTTTGCCTCGGGTCTTGGATGTGTGTGTGCTATGATTGTGTGCGTCCATGCCTCCCGCGATACAGGGAATACTAGAGCAGGGGTATGTATGCGATTAAAAAAAAAAAAGTTCGCCGAAAAAGGACGCACTCGAGATGTGGTGCTGGAGACTTAAATACCTAATAAAGAAATAACACTGTCCTCAGAGAACTTCATAGGCTTTCGTTGACTGCAGACACGAATACTGAAGTTCTTTGAACACAACTTCAGGAATGAGCAATGGATGGAGAGTCTTATGGTACAGGGCGTAGTGGAACGAAAGAGATCGGGAGGTATTTTTTTTTTTTTTAATTTGGGACAACATTCACACAAGGTCTTCAGGTACCAAACTAGGCAGAGCCTGTACTATGGTAACCTGATGACTGATATATACTTATATACACACACACCCAGACACAGGTCAAACAGACATGTTCATGCACACAAATGTTTGACCTGTTCGGGAATCGAACCCGGTACCAGCGGCTCGGAAGGCAGAGTGCTACCAACTGAGCCAACCGGCCAGTCAAAAATAGCACCATTCACCAGCACGTTGGCCTGATTTTCTACACAGGCCACAGAGTCCATCTTTATACAGTGTACCCAAGATACCACTAACCGCCAGAAATGGAACAATATCGTTTAGCGAGGTGCTGCCCTGGAAATCGAGAATCCACTACCTGCTATCTCTTTCGTCATGACGGACTTCTCTGCCAAGAGTGCCCGACGAAGGAGAACAGCTGCATTTTCAAAAGTATTGTTGCTATTTGTTATTAAATCAAACGGGGCTTGAACGCGAGAAAAACATTTAGTAATTTATTTACCTCGACGTTTCGACCAAGTTGCATTGGTCGTGGTCACGAGGAGACTGGAGAAATGTGGGTGGCAATATCGGTGAGAGCGCGTAGTTTCGCCAACTACCCACTTTTGATATTATTAAACTGTAGGGCTGTCACAGCCCTGCAAAAGTACAGGGTTGTCACGACACACAACACTGACAGTATCTTTAGTGTTTTCAGGGTGAAAACACTAAAGATAGGGGGTTTAGTCACCCACGTCCGTAGGAAAGTACCCCGAATGTTAATCTTGAATCCCTACACGTGACCCCCGGGTGGTGCTAAGAGGTGACTTGGTGGTAGGCTTCGGCCGTGGCTAGTTACCACCCACTCGACAAAAACGTGCCAAGAAACGGCCTAGCCGTGTTACGGCACGATGTCTAGTGACGCCATTTGAGGAGGACGGGTCAGAATAGTTGCACCACTGCAGGCTGACCGATATGATGCACTGAGTAATTGCTGCATCGGGTTACTAGTCGTGGAGGGTAGCGGGATCCGAGGCACGGTGCACCGCTGGCCGACCGCAGTTAGTAGGGGGCCCAAGTAGTGAGCCAGCCCCTCACGAAAGGCTGCCCCGCCAACTAGCGAAAAATCCCAGGAATGCGCCATCGTGCCGGTTGGCGACCGGACGAGAGCGCCTGATGGACATTCTTGGGGGGGCTCGGGCGTCCCCGCAGTCTCCAGACTAGTACCCCATTGGTGTAGGTTTTCTTGGTGTGTCTCTGGGTCTAATGCATGGAGCCTCATTCTACTACCGTCTTCCTACCAACATTCACTCAAATGAAGAAAAAATGGAAAACAAAAACAACAAGAGTACGGTAAAACAGCGGTTGCACTCGCTCTCTCTCAAAGTGCACCTCACAAATATCCGAGGTCTGCACTCAAATCTCTTGGCAGTCCACCACCACCTAGAGACTCAAAAACCGGCTTTCTTGTTCCTCACGGAGACGCAGATACGCCGGCCATCTGACATGTCGTACCTCACATACCCAGGCTATGCCTTGGAGCACAACTTTAAACCACATGCAGGAACATGTGTGTACATTCGGGACGATATGTGCTATCGGCGTCTTCGAAACCTTGAAGATCCCAGATTTTCTACTCTTTGGGTTATGGTGGACATAGGCATAGAGAAAATTCTTTACGCCTGTGTCTACCGATCGCACCGCGGAAATGAAGAGACGACCAGGTTCACTGAACATCTTATTGAGGCGGCAGATGCGGCTCAACAAAAGTACCCTTCAGCTCAACTGGTGCTACTAGGGGATTTTAATGCCCACCACCAGGAATGGCTAAGCCCATACTTGGACACCGACCACGCCGGGAGAGAGACGCGAAAGCTTGCCTTAGCGTTAAATCTCACCCAGTTGGTCCAAGAGGCAACCAGAGTACCAGATGTTGAGACGCATACAGCCTATTGCTTGGACCTTCTGCTGACAACAGATCCAGACCGATACTCAGTGTCGGTATCATCACCCTTGGGTAGCTCCGACCATTGTCTGGTGAAGTCTGTATCTGTCTACTACCCGCCCGATTCCAGCCATAAGGGCACCCGGCGGGTATGGCAATACAAGTCAGCAGATTGGGATGAGATGAGAACTTTCTTCTCGTCTTACCCTTGGCTACCTATGTGCTTCTCTTCTGGTGACCCTTCAGCATGCGCTGACGCTGTGACGGATGTGATACGTCAGGGTATGGAGTATTTTATTCCCTTCTCGGACGTTCCACTGTCAGGCAAAGCTCGCCCATGGTTCGGGGCTGAGTGTATAGGTGCTGAAGCGCTGAAACACAAAGCATACCTGGCCTGGGCAGATGCTCGAAAACGTAAAGCGAAGGACGTGCACGTGAAGAAGAGAGCCTATAACAAGGCGGCCAAGTCATGCAAAAAGGCTCTGAAGAAAGCTCGATTTAACCACATCAGCCGAATAGGGAACAAACTAGCCTCGTACCCTGCGGGTAGTAAGGCTTTTTGGTCCCTGGCTAAGTCGGTTGAATCGAATTTCTGTCGCCCCTCGCTACCGCCACTGCTGAGACCGGATGGATCCCTGGCTCATACCGCTGAAGATAAAGCAAACTTGTTTGCTACTCTTTTTGCAGAAGCTTCGCGGATAGATTCTAGCGCTGCAACACCTCTCACTCCAATTGGTGAATGCGAGACGTTTATGTCAGATATTCGTATTCACCAAACCGAGGTACGCAAAACGCTACGTAATCTCGACATTAATAAAGCCAGTGGCCCAGACGGAATTCCAGCCATAGTTCTGAAAACCTGTGCACCTGAACTCACTTCTGTTTTGACACGCCTGTTTCGACTCTCGCTTAGTACTGGTGTAGTGCCTAAAGCCTGGAAGCTCGCTAACGTACAGCCCGTACCCAAAAAAGGTAGTCGATCCGACCCCGCCAACTACAGGCCCATATCGGTCACGTCCGTTCTCTGTAAGAGTATGGAGCGTGTCCTTAACAAGAAGCTCCTGGCATACCTGGAGACTAATGACCTTCTAAGTGACCGGCAATATGGCTTCCGCCGAAACCGGTCCACGGGAGATCTCCTAGCGTATGCCACGTACATCTGGAGTGAGGCCATTGAGAAATACGGAGAAGCGCTGGCCGTTTCTCTTGACATCTCAAAGGCCTTTGACAGGGTCTGGCACGACAGCCTCACAAGCAAGCTTCCTTCATACGGTCTGCCCACCGCACTATGTAATTGGATATCAGACTTTCTGAGGGACAGATCATTACGAGTGGTCCTTGATGGCTGCTCGTCAGATCAATTGGATATCAATGCCGGTGTTCCTCAGGGGTCAGTGCTCTCTGCAACACTGTTTCTACTGCACATTAATGACCTGCTCAAGCCCGGTACCTTTGGGTATGCAGATGACAGTACAGTAGTGGAGAGCTACATATCCAGTTCACGCTGCAGTGGTGCCCAAACACAGGTACTAAGAGAGGAAATGGTCGAACGGTTGAACCTGGCCCTAAAGGCAGTCTCCGACTGGGGTGATGCCAACCTGGTCGGGTTTAATTCTAATAAAACGCAGGCGTGTCTATTTTCCGCAAAAAAGAGTCAATTTAATGTGGCCCCTACTTTCCGTGATGTGTCCGTGCCGGTAACTGACCATCTAGACATTCTTGGTGTCTCCTTGGACTCGACACTCAATTTTGGATCATACATAGATTCCAAAGCTCAGTTGGCAGCCAAAAAACTGGGCGTCCTAGCAAAGGTAAGACAGTACTTTACACCGGAACAACTGCTCAACTTGTATCAAGCACAGGTTCGATCGTGTATGGAGTACTGCTCTCATTTGTGGGACGGCTCGGCCAAGTACCAACTCGAGGCTCTTGAGTCGATAGAGAGACGAGCTAAAAGGCTCATCAACAATGACTCTCTGGTCGAGAGGAGACTCCAAGGCCTGCAGCACCGACGTAAAGTCGCTAGTCTATCGGTCTTTTATCGGATACATTTCGGGGAGTGTGCTCTGGAGTTGCATAATTTGATTCCATTCCATCTTAGGACGACCAGACGGACGGCAATGCGACATCCATACATGGTGGAAGTTCCAACTTGTCGCACGAAGCGTTTTGCTACCACATTCCTAGTGCGTACAGCTAACGAATGGAATTTATTGCCTAAATCTGTGTTTCCGCAAACATACAACCTGGGTATCTTCAAGTCACGAGTGAATAGGTATCTTCTAGGCAGGCGTGCTCCACCGTAGACCGCATCATCACTTAACATCAGGTGAGATAGTGGTCAAACGCTTGCCTATTCCCAATAAAAAAAAAAAAAAAAAAAAAAAAAGAAAACCGCCGCGACGCGAACATCTATAAATCACTGGGTTCCAAGATGTAGACAACCTAAAACCATCCTCTCGATTGAAATTTTTAATGTTAATAACAATGTGTTCGAATCGCGAAAGTCTAAAAATTACTATTGTTGCTATTATGGTTTTCGTTTCCAGGTTCTGGCAGTACGGGCGTTGGGTGGACGTCGTCATCGACGATCGTCTCCCCACCTACAGAGGGAAACTGGTCTTCCTGCACTCTTCGGAGAACAATGAGTTCTGGAGCGCTCTGCTCGAAAAGGCATACGCTAAGTGAGTAATAACTTATAGCAAATCCAATTACAGTTGGCTGGGCTCAGTAGTCAGTGGCGTGATTTATGGTCCCAGGGACCCTGAGTTCGAAACCCGGTACTGCCTTAAAAGTTTTGAACATTTTTGGGTGCTCACACATTGTGCCGTGGTGGTACCGGCCTAGGATAGTCCTCCCCCATCTCTTACCGCAAATGCCGTAAGAGTCACGAGATCACGTACCAGATGGTGGGCAGCTGCGCCTTCTGAGGATTGGAAATCATACTGCGCTCGCCAACCCGCCTGCCAAGCGTGGCGAGTATTGGCCAATCCCCCCTATATGGGGAGGCATATGTCCAGCAGTGGACGACTATGGCTGAGAAGAAGAACACATTATTGTATGCTAATTTCCATCCTTTGCCCGCGTTTCAATGCTGACTTGACTATATTTGTTTCAGACTGCACGGTTCGTACGAAGCTCTCAAAGGCGGTTCAACGTGCGAAGCGATGGAGGACTTCACCGGCGGCGTCACTGAAATGTACGACATCGCTGAACTTCCGCCAAACTTCTACACCATCTTGCTCAAGGCATACGAAAGAAATTCCCTCATGGGGTGCAGTATTGAGGTAACCTCCTCGTTATATTACACACTCTAAGCGCCCCGCGATTTCACCCGCGTGTATTACGGCTTTTCCGCTACATCAATAATTCCACGAAAACCATACATTTTACCGGGATAAAAGTATTTTTTTATTTTTTGACGTGATAACGTTTTATAAATTGATGAATGCCAAAATGAAAAATAGTAACGGTAACATTCCGCGTAACGTTCCACCTGAGTTTTATCTAGATCTAGATAATATAATCAAAGTCAAGGTCAAAGTCAAAGTCAAGGTCAAAGTCAAAGTCATACATGATTATGTCGTTATCACGTAAATCTATCTTCCGTAAACCGACTTTACAGACAACCAATTATTTTTTTTTAAAGATTATAAGCTTGTGTTTGTCCACTGTCTCACCTGATGTTAAGCGACGATGTGTGTATATATGTAGCCTATGTGCTATTCCAGAGTATAATCTCAGTGCCAAATTTCATCTAGATCCGTTTAGCCGTTCTGGCGTGATTGAATAACAAACATCCACTTATCCAAACTTTGACATTTATAAAATTAGTGAGATTAAGATGATATTGGCGCAATTGATTAGATGATTTAAAAAAATCTATTTGCTTATTGAAAGAAAAAAAGAAAAGAAAGAAAGAAAATTATTTATTACTGACTTAAACAACACTACATACAATACATACATTTACATACATTATGGTTGAACTAAACAAGTAAATACAATTAGTATAGAAAATTCCCTATCAAAAAAATTGGTTGTCTGTAAAGTCGGTTTACGGACGATAGATTTACGTGATAACGTCATAATCATTTATGACTTTGACTTTGATTATTTTATGTAATACAAAACTCAGGTGGAACGTTACGCGGAACGTTACTATTTTTCATGAGTGTTGCTGGTATTCATCAATTTATAAAACGTTATCACGTCAAAACTAAATAATACTATAATATATATTGTAGTGTTGCGTAATGCCAGAAATGAGTCCCTACTCAGCGTTATGTGAGGATTTGACAACCTTCGCGCTGATTTAGATAGATAGATAGAAAATTCTTTATTCGTTTCTCCAAGTTTTACAAAAGTAACTTAATAAATTCATTATGTAAAGATAGCTTTTACAAAAGTAACTTAATAAATTCATTATGTAAAGATAGCTTACAATATCCTGATTTATTGCGAATATAAGCAGTTGTTAGAAAATAGCACATGTCAATTTCAATCTTCTATATTCATTTTAGTCTGCCTTTCTTAAACTAAAACTACATAAAATTAAATTTGAATATTTATCTATACTGTGACTTGCGTTGATTGGTAAGCTACGCAAGCACCTATTTTTGAGTCGTTAGGGACTGGATTGTACAAAAATGTCATGTCGTAATGATTGTAACAGTGTAACTGTCTCGCTCACTCGCGTGAGTTGTTCTTCTCTCCATCCTGTTCACTCTGCTCAATGACACACTGTTATTACTGGTACATGCGCAAATGTTCGCCAGAGCCTAACGTCAGAAGCTAGAAGGCTCGTACCATAAAAATATATAAAATACTTTTTTTTTTTCACACACTGAAAACTCCCTGTGTCGCGAGAGGCATAGACACACACAATTACAATACACGAACATCCAAGACCCGAGAACAAACATCTTTACTCATCACAGAAATGTTTGCCCCGGCCAGGATTCGAACCCGGACTCGCGGTTTCAAAGTCAGTGTCGCTGATCACTGAGCTACGACGACCGTCGATTGGTCAAAATTGATTTGGTAACTCCCGATACTGGCTGTGACACATAACAGATAAATGATTTCCAAATATTTTGTTAGCTGCATCCGACAGTTCAAATGAACCAGAAATGGCTCTGTTGATAATATTTGAAGTACTGGCAGTGATTCGCCTGTTCAACTAAACTAAAATTCTGGATAATAAGAGATGTAAGCAAGATACATTCTTATACGGTTACGATAAAGTCTAAATTAGTATGACACTTACCGATAACAACGCTAAATTATGATGAATTTGCGGGTAGTTTCAAAGGTTTTAGGTATAAAATTAAGTCGCCACTTTTTTGGTGCAAACTCGTCTATTATCAGTAACAGTGTTGTATGCTATGGAGTAATACGAATTTAAATTTAAGCGTAAATAAAATACGAGCTATTTCACTTTGCAGAATTTTAGTGAATTTTAGCTAGTTCGAGTGTTTAACAGAATTAGGGCCAGTGGTAGTGATTCGCTTATACAACTGAACTAAACTAAAATTTTGTAAAACTAAATCAGTTCTTATACGGTTACGATAAAGTCTAAAATAGTATGAGATTTATCAATAACATCACTAAAATTATATGTATTTATTCAATTTGCGGGTAGTTTTAGCGAAATTAAGCCGCCACTTATTTGGTGCCTACTAAAACTACCCGCAATTGGCCAGCTATGGAATAAAACGTCTATTATTAGTGAAAGCTTTGTATGGAGTTGTACGAATTTGAATTTTAGCGTAAATAGAATACGATTTTAGTGAATTTTAGCTAGTTCGAGTGTTTAACAGAATTAGGGCCATTGACTAATTTTGTGACGTTCTTCTTTAGCCGGACCCCAACATCCTGGAAGCAGAGACTCCCGTGGGCTTGATCCGCGGCCACGCGTACTCCATCACGCGCGTGAAATACGTGGACATTGAAACCCCTGGCCGCCAGGGGAAGATCCCGCTGCTGCGACTCAGGAACCCCTGGGGAAACGAGGCCGAGTGGAACGGACCGTGGAGCGACAAGTTAGTATTGGTCATCAAATAAACTGTCAAATCAAATCAATTATGTTTATTTGCAAATATAGGTGTTAGATAACAGTTGGTAGTGTTAATAACGTTACTTATGTGTCCTCTATAGTTCACCATTACTGGGCTGCGTTCAGGAGCGTCTTCGGCCAAATATTGATCGACCAATACTTGATCGATGTCTCACGAACGGCTACACCATAGCATGTCACAGAAGAAGAAGAAGTCACTTACATTGATCATGGATCACGTGATAGTTACCACTGAAAATGTCACTTTTGACAGCTGATCAAGATTTGATCGATTCTAGAGGTAGAAAGATTATGGTCTAGTCGACCATAATTTGGTCTGACAGGTTGACGTGAACGGTCATGATCAAATATTGTGCGGAGCAAATAATGCTCTAATTGAGCTCGTGAACGCCGCATATCCGCTGTCAGAGCAAGATATGGCTTGGCCGAAGCCGCTCCTGGTATGCAAACTATTAGTCATAAATATAGGCATTAATTATAGCTGTACATCTCATACATACAATTTACATACTAGTTTACAATTCTACAATACCTTCTACAAGAGTAAAAAAAATTTTATAATAATTGAAGTAATTTTATCATGTCAAAATAATATTTAAAAACAAGAGAAAAATAAAAAAAATATAGTCAAATCTTAATCTAAATGTCAAACAACAAAATATACCTAAATTATTTTGAAACTACAAGAAGCGATCGTTCAGAAATTCATTTACTGAATAGTAACATTTTATACATAGATAAGTAAAAAGGCTCTTCTTAAATGTGATAAGGTTTTCGCATTCTAATATAGATTTTGGTAAACGATTGTACAATCTCGGGGCCATACCAAATACGCTGCTACCAAATAATGTGGTCCTGTGGAGAGGCATGCACACTTTATTATTGTGATGTACACTCCTGCATGCACTGCATGTCTCTACAATAAATATACCTTTATAAATAAACAATTAATTGCGCCCCGGAGTTTTTTTTTTTTTTTTTTTTTGTTAATTCCTTATCTGCAATCAGTCATTGACTTTCAGCAGATTGGTTGAGAGGTCTATGTCATGTAAAGTGTGCCCTCCACTGAGGGCATCTCCTTGTATTATGTCTCTATCCGTTTTAGAGTCCTGATTCAGTCAGTAGTGAAGACTTTCTTTCTCTTGAGCCTAGGCTCATATGTGTTGGTTGTTAGCTGATTAGCCAGGTTGTTGGGATGTTTAACTAGATGATGCCGGTAGCTTTTACAGACTTTAGTGATTTCTTCGTTGACTGTGCTCATCTCCAAATTGTTGTGAATTTCTCTGTTAGTGGTGTACCATGAGACTCCGCTTATGGTTCTCAGTATAGTGTTTTGCATTCTTTGTAGAATAGAGATGTTAGATTTAGAAGCGGTTCCCCACAGTTGTATTCCATACAACCATATTGGCTTGAGAATGGTTTTATATATAAGTAGTTTATTGTCAGTTGACAGTTTGCTGTTGCGCCCCAATAGCCAAGAGTACCCGCTATATCTTATTTTTAGTTCCTCTCTTTTGGTGGTAATATGATCTTTCCAGGTTAAACGACGGTCAAGATGAATTCCGAGGTATTTCACTCTGTCTTTATGAGGTAACATCACACCTTCGAGTCTAACGGGTGGGCAATTTCCCTTTCGTAGGGTAAAGGTTACATGGACTGATTTGGACACACTCGCCTTTATTGAATTATTGATTATTGACCGGAGTTTTAACCGCGAGATGATGATTGATGATGATGAAAAGTCCCCTATGTGTTATTCCGGGACCTGAAGTATCTACATACCAAATTTCATCTAAATCGGTGTTGTCAAAGGACTACACCGATTTAGATGAAATTTGGTATGCGTGAACAAGTAACAAACACACACAAACTTTCGCCTTTATGATATTAGTAGGATAATTATGTAGTTTTTACCACTACTTGTCTGTGGAACAATCTTTTGGGCATTGTAGGACCTGGTCCCGGGTTCGATTCCCGGACAGGTCAAACATTTGTGTGCATGAACATGTCTGTTTGACCTGTGTCTGGGTGTGTATATGTATATAAATATATATCAGTCAGCAGGTTACCATAGTACAGGCTCTGCCTAGTTTGGGACCTGAAGACCTTGTGCGAATGTTGTCCCATATTATTATTATTTAGTATAAATTATGTTTGGTCCTGTTGTCAGGTCCCCAGAGTGGCGTTTCATCCCCGAGTCTGAGAAGGAAGAGCTGGGGTTGACTTTCGACGACGACGGCGAGTTCTGGATGTCGTTCAAAGATTTCGTCACGCATTTCTCGAGGTAAACAAAAACAAATTGGTTGCCTGTAAAGTCGGTTTACGGACGATAGATTTACGTGATAACGTCATAATCATTTATGACTTCGACTTCGACTTTGACTTCGACTTTGACTTTGACTTGGACTTTGACTTTGATTATTTTATGTAATACAAAACTCAGGTGGAACGTTACGCGGAACGTTACTATTTTTCATGAGTGTTGCTGGTATTCATCAATTTAGAAAATGTTATCACGTCAAAAAGACGTGTGGCACTCGGGGACTGCCGCGGTAAAGCTATTGCATAGCATTTTTTATCAACATATGCAATTAATTTTTCAATATATTAATAACTTATGCAGTAACGCCGATACAACCAATGCCACCTAGAGGCGAGTTGCTGAACTAAACAGACAAGCGTGATATTTCAAAAAAGTCATTTAAAGTTCTGCTATTCATCGATAGATGGCAAAACTAAAAAGTATCACCCCTGTGCCGGTCGGAGTGGGGGGGTATTAGGTTAAAAATAATAGCTCAAAAAGTAAACGCGTCAACCCTTAACATCATAGATAGGATAGTGGTCAAACGCGAGCTTATAATAATTTTTTAAAATAACGGGTTGCACTCCGGGAGTGCCGGCAGAAGTGAAAACTTTTGACAGTCGCCGTGGCGCGGTGGTTAGTAGTGACATGACTACTGTATCTTCGGGACCCTGGGTTCGAATCCAGACAGGGACAAACATTTGTGCGATGAGTGTAGATGTTTGTCCCGGGTCTTGGGTGTGTTGTGATTGTGTGTGTCCATGCCTCCCGCGACACAGGGAATCCTAGTTCGGGGAAAAGTGTGATAAAAAAAACATGAACATTATAATTGTGCATTTTTGAATATTTTGGAATGGTTTGGGAATTTCGCACGAATAGCATTATTTATCAGTATAAAAGTACTATCATTTATGTGCTAAAATATAATATTTATTGCGCTATCGTACACAAACTTGACAATTTATATTACATTATGTCTACTCTCTCTCCGTCTTCATCGACGACGTCGATGACGTCACGCGCCTTACGAATTTTCGATCAGTGTCAGTTGACCTGACGCAAATTTAACATTTTTTCACAAAAGTGCACATCGCCGCTAAAGAAGTTTTTACTTCAAAAACTATATATACCATATATATGTACTATACTATATATAACTATATATACTATATGCTTGACATACATTATGCAGCATAATCCGATTTGTACAAATGATCTTTTCAGCGTGCGGTGTAAAAGTTATCAAAGTCAAATTTAGACTCCATATAGAAATATTTGACTGCGCTGTACAGACATAAATTAACTCCAAATATGACAGAGTAAATTAATAGGAACACCATTTTAATTGTAAACTCTAAGGCTTTCACGGCCGGCGTTGCATGTTGTATGTATTGCTTCCGGGCTGTTTGGCCGTGGTCTATGTGAAACTTGTGTTCCAGACGTTTCGTCGATCACTGCGGTCGACATCTTCAGTGGTTCAGGTCCGAGCGGCGACAAGAGCGTAGAACTCTCCTTCGCGGCGAAAAAAAAAAATACCCTACCTATTAAAAAAGAGGTTCTCCCATACAAAATTAAAACGATCGCAACTCCGGAACCGTTTTAGGTAGGTATGGGGAGTTTGAACAAATGTTATAGAGGGTTTGTAGGGAAATTTGGGGATTTTGTCCAAAACTTGAAATTGGTCCTTCGAACCGGATACCAAAATCCAAATTGCTCCGATCTGGCTGAAATTAAGTATTTAGGGAGATTTGGGGTCCCTGATTCGAAATATGAAAAAAGTTTTTTGATGACGTCATTTGTTTTTTTTTTACGGGATGCGGAATTTTGGTGGCGAAACCACATTCCCTTTGAGAGGCCGTAGGCCGAGCTGCAATCGAGCGAGGCCGCAGGCCGAGCTGTGGAGGCGAGGCCGAAGGCCGAGCTCCATCTTAGCGAGGCCGGAGGCCGAGCTGTAGGCCTGCGAGGCCGAAGGCCGAGCTGGCCGTCATTGGGAACAGCTTAAAAACATTCCCTTTGTAACTTGCGAGGCCGCAGGCCGAGCCTCAAACACCGCAAGGCCGAAGGCCGAGCTTCAAACCTGCGAGGCCGGAGGCCGAGCTTTCGGCCCGCGAGGCCGAAGGCCGAGCGTGGCCTCCGCGAGGCCGTAGGCCGAGCCGTGTTAGTAACTTACGAGGCCGAAGGCCGAGTTCCGAATGGGGTGTACCTCATTAACGCATCCTATGGAAGTCGCTAACGAGGCCGAAGGCCGAGTCCCGGATGGGGAGTTTTTTCCACATCTCGAGCTGGTCTCCAATGCAACTGCCCACGTTATTTACTACAATTAGAGGTAGGGTCCCTTAACAAAAGTCGTTTAAATTCTTTGTGAGATTTTACCCCGACTAAAATTTTAATGAAAAATATAAACTTGCATATGGTAACTCTGTTCTCACTTAATACTGAACTTGAAGAAGCTGTCTTTACCAACGCGAGGCCGAAGGCCGAGCTTCAAACCTGCGAGGCCGAAGGCCGAGCTTCAAATCTGCGAGGCCGAAGGCCGAGCTCTAATGAGGTGTAAAGCTTCAACGTACCATATGGGAGTCACTAACGAGGCCGAAGGCCGAGTTCCGAATAACATGTATTTTCACATATCGAGCTGGTCTCCGAGGCAACTGCCCACGTTAACCACTGCACTTAGAGGTGGGGTCCTTTAACAAAAGTCGTTTACAATCTTGGTCCGGTTTTACCGCGACTTAAATTTAATTAAAAAAATCAAGTTGCACATGGTAACCCTGCTCACACTTTCTACTGAAATAGATGAAACTGTGAGTTATTCGATTTGCATGAGAATTTTATATCTTTTTAGCAACTGCAACGACATTTTCGTTAATAATACTAATGCACATCGATAACGCGGGCTGCTCGCAGCCCGCGCGCCACCCAAATACTAGTTTAAAATAAAGCTAAAACAGTGGCTTATTGAAAACAATTTTTACAGTATTAATGAATTTGTAAGCAGTTCAAGTGTGACGTAAAAATATAAACTGACTTCGTTGTATTTTTATTGTATAGATATATATTTATATAGAGAAACCACCAAAGTGACGGATGCTATAACCTACGCTAAGAAACTAAAATGGAAGTGGGCTGGGCACGTAGCGAGGCTAAAGGACGAGAGATGGACCAATAGGGTAACGACGTGTAAGGGTCCAATCGGCAAACGTCTCAAAGGCAGACCCCACACGAGATGGGCAGACGAATTGATAAAAATAGCTGGTACCTACTGGCCGCAAATAGCTCAAAATAGAGACACATGGAATTCTTTAGAGGAGGCCTTCACCTTCACTTGAGGAGGGGTTCATGCAAACAAACTTCTGTATTGAATACTTTTATTTAGATTTAAACATTTTTCTAAAATAAGTGAAATATGTGTCATAAACTATGTATGTATCTTACTTTTGCATGGAATAAAAGGCTTATTATTATTATTATTATATATTTATATGTATCGTGTTGACTCAATGCCTTCAGCTAAATATTATTAGCATGTGTTATTTCCCTACACTCAGTGTAAGCTATTATTATAAATTTAAAGCTTTTGTGACGTGTACTGTAATATGAATAAATATGAATATGTATAATTTCAGAGTGGAGATTTGCAATTTGAACCCTGACTCTTTGGACCCCGAGGAGTGCCCCGAGGGATGCACTAAGAAGTGGGAAACGTCCGTGTTCGAAGGGGAATGGGTCAGAGGTATGCTTTCTACTCAACTTGTATATGTTGAAATGCATGTAGCGTAGTGTCATCATCTTCATCTCAGCCATAGGATATCCACTGCTGGACATCATCTAGCGATCTTAGTCAAGTCGTCTGTCCACCTGGTCGGTGACCGTTCTAAGCTGCACTTGCCAGTTCGTGGAGTCCATTCGAGAACCTTTCGACCCCAAAAGCCGTCAGTTCTTCGAGCTATGTGCCCTGCCCACTGCCAAGTCAACTTGCTGATCCGCTGGGCTATGTCGGTGACTTTCGTTCTTCTACGGATCTCCTCATTTCTGAAAACATTGAGAGATTTCTAGAAAAACCATCATCATTTTCATCGGTAAATTGATTATTTATTTGTTTATACATATACAAACTAATATTTTAAATTTATTTCGATGGCTTGTCTGTAAAGACTCATTCAAGTTTTGTTTTTGATTTTTTAATCTTTATATGAGATTAGATAAAATTACATTAAGATACAACTTCAGCTGGACCAAGGAGGTTGCAATGCAATTTACAAATAAATGCAAAAATATGCTGTAATTTCACGTAAACTTCATTATGTATTCTATGAGATTAGATAAACTAGTGTTAGCATAATTTGGTCTTAAGACACTCGTGTAATGCTATACGAGTCTATTTTTTAACCTATCTTCCTATTTTAGGAACCTTTATTATGAAACAGTTTCATAAACTATTATAATATATTTTTACATATCATGTACTGTGCCTATTTTGGGAAAGACACTGACTGCTGCAACACAGTGTATACTAAAGCAGCATTCAGGGCTTACATTGTGTATTTTGTGTTAATTTATATTTTATATTTATTAACATTCACACAAGGTCTTCGGGTCCCAAACTAGGCAGAGCCTGTACTATGGTAACCTGATGACTGATATATACACACCCAGACACAAGTCAAACAGACATGTTCATACACACAACCTGACCTGTTTGACCTGTCCGGGAATCGAACCCGGGACCAGCGGCTCAGAAGGCAGAGTGCTACCAACTGCGCCAACCGGCCCGCCGTTTGTCTACTCGAATAAAGAAATTTGTATATGTATTTATTGGTAGGTGTGACGGCGGGCGGCTGCCGTAACTTTTTGGATTCATTCTGGCGCAACCCGCAGTACACCGTCACCTTGGACGATCCGGATGAAGGGGATGAAGAGAACAAGTGTACCGTGAGTTCTGATCTTTTTCATTTTTACTTACTATATTCGTCGGAACCCTTTGACTTGCTACCCGAGTAATTCCCGTGTTTTATACATTCACGTGCCGTGGTGGTACCGGCCTAGAATAGTACTCCCCCATCTCTTCCCGCGGGTGTCGTAAGAGTCGGCTAAGAAATCACGTACCAGAAGGTGGGCAGCAGCACCTTCTGAGGATCGGAAATCATATCTTGCTCGCTTTATTTGTTTATGTTACATAGTTTATTATTGTATGTGTGTAGCATTCGCACCCAAGCCAAAATAGCGGGCGGCTTTATTGCTACTCTGGGACAATTGCTAACTATACATACGATTGAAGATGGGTTTGCGAGATTTCGGAGACAATATGTAATAGTGCGTACCTGGGTATGCCTCCGTGTCTCCCACAGCTTCCACCTCCGATAGTTTGGTCACGATCGTCCCGCTTCGAATTCTTGAAATTGTTAACATTCCACCACACACGAACGATATCCGGAAGACGTGTGATCACCGGCCGATATAACGATGGTCCATGCGATGGAAAGCTGTTTATCTAATGATACGAGGCTCCGCGGTTTTAATAAATGCGCACTATTCCGTAGTTCGAGCACAACTACTTGTCACCAACAAAACTCTCATACCCTCCACATCAATATAAAAAAAAAACGTTTGTAAAATGACGGTGCCCAGTGACAAGCTACACATTTATGATAACGATACAATGTGTATATTATGTATGATATAAAATAGTGTAATTATTGATGATTACGATGAATTATATTTAATATGTATGTGTTAAAATAATAATATGTATTATAGATAGGATACTTTATAAAGATATAATAATAATAATAGCTTTATTTGATTCTACAATAATTCGATACAATTAATTCATTATTATATTACTAAGTACTTTTTACCCTGAGGGGGTCCACATTAGTAGATTAAAAAAATACAAATTATTAAATATCTTAGTCTATTTAGTAATATAAAGATATAGATAGGTAGAAATTATACATACGTAAATAGATAAGGATTGTAGGGAATCTATTATCTAGAATATACTGCAGGTATGTAATCAAAAAGGTAAGTAGGCCACAGCCCCATGACTGAGAGAGAAGTCAGATGAAATTATGTTGCCTAAAAATTTCTATCGGGTGCATTTCGGAGATGCATGCATGCATGTGCACTGGAACTACACAATCTAATTCCACCATCACCTTTCTATCATCGGTCGACTCGACGTACGGCAATTCGCCATCGCTATATGGTAGATATACCACCTATACGCACGAAGCGTTATGCTTCCACTTTCTTAATGCGTACTGCCAAGGAATGGAACTCGTTGCCCGAGTCTGTGTTTCCCGATATGTACAATCCTGGAGTCTTCAAGTCGCGAGTGAATAGGTACCTTCTAGGTTTGCGTGCTAAATCCTAGACAACGTCATCACTTAACGTCAGGTGAGACAGTTGTCAAACGCAAACTTATAATAGGTAAAAAAAAAAAAATTCCTTTCAGATCATCGTCGCCCTGATGCAGAAAAACCGCCGTTCCCAAAGGCACGCCGGCCTCGAATGCCTCACTATTGGGTTCGCCATCTACCGCCTCCCGAGCTACGGACACGTGCCCAAGCCCTTGGACATCAACTTCTTCAAGTACAACGCCTCTGTGGGACGCTCGCAGGCCTTCATTAACCTGAGGGAGGTCAGCGCCAGGTAATATATTGTACGACTTGCTGCAACTATTCACCATTCCAACTAATATTATAATATAAAACACGGGAGTTACTCACGTAATAAGTCAGAGGGTTCCGACTATAGTTTCAACCACATTCGGTGGTCTTTTAGTTTTCCAGTACTAGGCGAATCGCGACCGCGTCCGCGAGCGCCCCGTATTCTCCTTGAAAAAGACCACCGAATGTGGTTGAAACTATAGTCGGAACCCTCTGACTTATTACGTGAGTAACTCCCGTGTTTTATACATTCATATGTCAAAACCACGTCAGTTTTAATAACAAAATAATATTATAAATGTCAAAGTTTGGATGGATGGATGTTTGTTACTCAATCACGCCAGAACGGTTGAACGGATTTGGATGAAATTTGGCACAGAGATAGATTATAGTCTGGAATAGCACATAGGCTACTTTTTATCCCGATAAAATGTTTGATTCCCGTCGAATAATTGATGTACCAGGGAAAACCGTGGGGCTCTACTAGTACTCCATATTTCGTTGTTTTCTTACACAGGTCATCTTTAATAGCACGTCACTTTGTCTTTGACGATCGCCGTGTCTCAGTGGTCAGTCTTCAGGCCCTGGTTTCGAATCCCAGCAGGGGCAAAAATTTATGTGATGAGGATGGGTGTTTGTCGGTTTATGCCTTCTGCGACACAGAGAATCCTAGTGCGGGGTTGTTTGTGTGAAAAAAATTGGTTGTCTGTAAAGTCGGTTTACGGACGATAGATTTACGTGATAACGTCATAATCATTTATGACTTTGACTTTGACTTTGCTGACTTTGATTTTGACTTCGACTTTGACTCTGACTTTGATTATTTTATGTAATACAAAACTCAGGTGGAACGTTACTATTTTTCATGAGTGTTGCTGGTATTCATCAATTTATAAAACGTTATCACGTCAAAAAGATTCCCCGTTTGATTATAAAAATATGAATTTGTTATTTGCTTCTATTGGTTTATTTATGTATGTTTTTGATGAACTTGTATGTTATGTATTATATTTTTATTTATTTATATGTACTTGTAAATTAATAAATTATAATAAATAAACGCTTCCAAATTTATCAAAACAAACTTTACAATTTTAGTAACTTTTGAATTCAATAAATGAAGTTTTGCTTTATAGTTATTAATATGCGATCAACCTATGAAGAAAGAGATATATTTTCTTCTTTATTTGTATCAGTTTTAAAATTCAAATTAGATTAGTTATTAACGTTGACTTACCATATAACAACAGAAACCATTTTGATTATACTATAATCCTTATTACGATCTTTTTAAGGTTCAAATTGGAGCCCGGTAGCTACGTGATCGTGCCATCCACTTTCGACCCGAATGAAGAGGGGGAGTTCTTGGTGCGAGTGTTCTCTGAAAAGGACAATAATATGACGTGAGTTTTTTTTTTTTTACTATATAGCAAATAACGCTTCTAATTCTGTTTTTTTTTTTAAAAGATTATAAGTTTGCGTTTGACCACTGTCTCACCTGATGTTAAGCGACGACGTTAATCACACGTAGTAACTAAAGTTCTTTAAAATCATAGGGCTCTTATTCAATTATTTTTTTCTTTTTTTATAGAGAATAGGCAAGCGTTTGACCACTATCTCACCTGATGTTAAGTGATGATGCGGTCTACTATTATCTATTCTATATGTATATATCGGTCTATTTGTACTAGAATTCAAATTTCTATCACTCCTCACAACTCTATTTCTAATATTAGACGAGTTTCATTCAATTGCTGCCCACTTGTAGGTTTTTTATTTGGCACCAAATATGTAACAAGTTATTTTCCAAAAAGTACCCGCAATTTCATTTAAGTTTTAATTTTGGCGTTGTTAATGATAAGTGTCACAGTGATTGGGCCTTAATCTTATTTTTTTTAAATTTATAAGTGAACAAGTTTATTTTGACCGTTTCAGAGAAAATGACGAAGACATTGGCATGGGCGAAGTCGATGATAGGGTAAGTTTTTTTTTATGTATGTAAAAAAAATTACAACTGTAGGGGTAACCTGTATATGTTCTAAAAAACACGTGCTGTAATTTAATTTATGTTCCTAATGTATAATTTACATTACATGTCAGTTTTCTTATTTGCCATTTATTTTTGCAAACTTTATATTATACTTATCGGTGTTGGCTCCATCAAAGCTGAAAACCTCAAATAGCACAAATATGTAACCGGGCTTTCTTTCCATTAGGTATTGGGATTAGGCAAGCGTTCGACCACCATCTCACCCGATGTTAAGTGATAATGCGGTCTATGATGGAGCATGCTTGCCTAGAAGATACTTATTCACTCGTGACTTGAAGACACCCAGATTGGGCTTGCATGTTTATGCGTTTTGGGGTGTATCCACCCACATCTTTGGGTCCGTGGGGACCGACAGCTCTCAGTTTATACATAGACTTGGCCAAGCGTTTGTTGGAGGCGTCTGGTGTCCAAAGTGCAAGCATATATCTTGCATTGAAGTTGAGTCTGACTATACAACGTGGCAATGCTGCCAGAATTATGAGGACTCTTATTCCATATTCATACTCATACTCAATTTATTGGTAATAGTCATTACACGTCAATTACAAAAATCAAAGTACACTTACAATTACAAAAATCAAATACAATTACAAAATTCAAATACAATTACAATAATATTAATTAAATAGGTCATATCATTGAGATATGCAATAATTGGTATTTAATATTCCACAGTTGGACATTTAGATTAAGCTTTAGAATTCATATTTTTTTATGTTTTATCATACTCAGACACCACGCACTATGATTCCCTGTGTCGCGGGAGGCATGGACACACACAATCACAACACACAAACATCCAAGACCCGGGACAAACATCTACACTCATCGCACAAAATGATTGCCCCTGCCGGGATTTGAATCCAGGGTCGCAGAGACACAGTAGTCATGTCACTGACACTAAGCACTGCGCCTCGCCGTCAAAGCGAGGCGCAGTGCTTAGGCGCCGTCGAGCGTTTCAGTAAATAATTAATGTTATTCAGGTGAAAGAGGTGGCCCCTGATCCGGAACCAGCGGACCCTGTGCGTGATTTTTTCACCCGACTGGCCGGCTCCGACGGCGAGGTGGACTGGCAGGAGCTGAAGGAGATCCTCGACTATGCTATGAGAGAAGGTACGTACTCATTATCTAGACACATGGCAGCGTGTCAAGTCAAGTTCAAGCAAAGGAACTGGCTACCCAGCGCCGAGTGTAATATTACAGGAACCATTTCGTGCCACTTTAAAAAAAAAACAACAAAAAAAAAATATTTGAAAGAATATTGTCTTATAGTAGGTGTTTTATGAAATACAAGTATCAAATATTCTACATTAACAGGTGTACAAATATTACTATGGACATATAGTTAAAATTTAAAAATTATATATTTATATTAAACCTTCTATAACTCGAAACCTCTTTAACGTAAACACATAAAACTTGGTTTTGACACATGAATGTATAAAACACGGGAGTTACTCACGTAATAAGTCAGAGGGTTCCGACTATAGTTTCAACCACATTCGGTGGTCTTTTTCAAGGAGAATACGGAGCGAATCGCGACCGCGTCCGCGAGCGCCCCGTATTCTCCTTGAAAAAGACCACCGAATGTGGTTGAAACTATAGTCGGAACCCTCTGACTTATTACGTGAGTAACTCCCGTGTTTTATACATTCATTACGTGTGTTTAATTACATCCATATGGACATGTACAAGCCCAAATTTCATGAAGCTCAAACGGTTATAAAGTTATGAAGGTCAAAAAGTCGTAAGTACTTCATACATGTACATAGTGGGAAGGAAAAATGGAAGTCACCCTCGGGGTCTACCCGCTAACTTCTCTTATAGGCCAGTCATCTTTATTTATTTATATATAGAAACACCAACAGTATACATTCATTTATAAACTAAGTTCTGATACGTATACCTTTTACAGGTGTTTACAACATTCTCCATATTTTTTTTTTTTTTTCTACACACAGACCCCCGCACTAGGATTCCCTGTATCGCGGGAGGCATGGACACACACAATCACAGCGCACAACATCCAAGACCCGGGACAAACATCTACACATCGTATAAATGTTTGCCCCGGCCGGGATTCGAACCCAGGGTCCCGGAGACACAGTAGTCATGTCACTGACACTGACCACTGCGCCACGGCGACCGTCAATAATAAGTGGTTCAACGGCTTTACGTAAAAACCAACTAAAACTTAGTATTAACTAATCATTACAATTATATATTAAAGAGAAGGTTCATAAAAAGTTACACAGTCATCCAACAATACTTAAACGATATCAAAATGTGCCTCCATTCAGAGACGTAACTAATTTGCTCTTGAAGACATTAAATGAGTCGAGAAATATATCGAAATCAATCAATGAAGAATTAAGCTCATTGCGTGTGCGACATATTCTTGGAAGAGGAGAATTTGGTCCTAGGTTTGTTTTGGCGATTGGGAGTTGAAAAGTTTTTCAAATTATATTACTATTTTATTTAAAATTATTATATTAATTATGTCATCTTAGACCAAAAAGGAATCTACTTCTGAATCTAACGGAATAAGCTGATTTTTTTGTATACCTTAATTTTAGCAAATCAAATCAATCACTTTATTTGCATGAATATGGGTACATTATGATATAAAATTATTTGGAATATTTGTAGTCCGCCATTGCAAAGCATTGCAAATGTTGTCTCATAAGTCACATATTATATGCCATCGTGTGAGCGTTGTTACATATTCAAGGTCAAAGGTTTCAAAAATCAGCTGTCACTTGAGGATATCTTGTTTTCTCTGTCACCTAGCGCGTTTATGAAACTTGTAAAGAATAAAATCTTCTACAAATTTCTCTGAGGACTTTTTTATAAGTCAAACCGTTTTTAACCGATTTAAAAAAAGGAGGAGGTTCTCAATTTGACCTATATGTTTTTTTTTGTTTAGTTATCTCATAACTTTCGACTAGGTGAACCGATCCATTTTAGGAATGTTTTCGAAGACGAGAAAGTTACATTTCTTTTTATTTATACTTGTATTATTTTTCTATTACATTATTATGTTGCGAATATTGTTTTATACATATAAGGTTATTACTGCTTCTGATATATTTATTATATTATATAACCATGTGTCCAGTAACCGAAAGTCATTAGCATCACACTCTTTAACAGTGTGAAAAGGCCTTACTAATTTTATAATTTAATTTTTCCAAACTTTATCGTGCGCTTACACGTTTTGATTTACTAAAGTATTTATATTTTAAGACCTCTTATTTAACTCTCAATATTCATTATGTAACATAGGTATATACGGGTGTAGTAACTGAATTTTAAAGCACTTGTCGGCAACAGATTTTTTGTACACATTTAGTTTGGATCACAATGCATTGGTGGCTAAGTGACGTAATCCTAAAACAAATATGGCGGACCACCTAAAATGGCGGACTGCATCCATGCCCGCCATGTGAGTATCAAACGAAAGAGTTTTCTGAGAAGAATACGAATTAATGCTTGTTATTGAACTGTTATTTTATATACTTATATATAAAAATGCCCATTTTTGAGCTTTCGATGTTTAATGCTTTGTTGTGTCGAGTTAAAAGCGGCTTTTTTCGTTTTTTTTTTTCGCAAACCGTGAGACAACATAATGTAAGTATGTATATGTGTAAAGATGTTATTTCACTATTTTTAATTTTATACGCACAGCTTGAGTTTCTCGTATGCTTTTTCATACATTTTTATTTATAAACGAAATAGATAGATATATTTTTATTATGATGACAAGTTAAAAGTAGTGAAATATTATTTATGTTCAGTTTAGTTATACCTAGATTAATAATATTAATATAATTCGAGCCCTGGATTAAAATTTTCATCTGGGGACATTTATTATTATGTCTTAGATCAGTGTTACTCAAAGTGGGTGAGAACACCCCCATGTAAGCGCTGGAGCTCTAGAAAGGGGTGTTTAGGCTCCAAGAAAATATAGCACACTATTAATAAATTATTTAAGGTTATAAATGTCATTTAGATTTTTTAAGATGTGATAAAAAAATTATAGATTCAGGCGTTACAGGCATTTGGTTGCCTGGAAGAAATCGCTATAAGCGATAAAGCCGCCCTTTGTACCACTGTATCTATATTTGTTTGTTTGTTTTCTTTATGTGTGTAGCTTTGAAATAGTGTGCAAATAAAGAGTTTTCTATCTATCTATCATTACTTTGCGGAAATTCATATCACAAAATAAATTAAATACACAATATTTAGTGATAATACCGCGGCTTCAAATTATTCCAGGCTAACATTTACGTAACTGCTGACGCAGCTTATGACTCGTTGCCTTCCGGGAGTTCGGGAGGAGAGCTAACGAGTCAACTTTTCTTGAGGATTGCTCTTGCAGAGGCGAACCACGTGTCGAAGAGCTTCCCTGTTACGTAAATGTTAGCCTGGAATAATTAAAGGCGCGGAATTATCACTTAATATTGTGTATTTAATATCTTTTTCTTAACAGACTTCAAAAAAAAAAGGAGGTTACTCAATTCGACCGTATATATGTTTTTTTTTTTAGTGTGTTCGCGGATAACTTCGTCGTTTATGAACCGATTTTGATAATTCTTTTTTTGTATACTTCTGTGGTGGTCCCATTCAAATTTCATCAAAATCGGACAAGCGGTTTTTTAGTTATACTCCAATAACTGAAAAGTGCTACGCGTATCTTGATGATATTATTGTCGCGGTTGAAGACATCGCAGAACACACAATGACAATTAATTGATCCCGTGAGTAGCAAAGGCCACTGAAAAGAGTGAAAAAAAGTTTTTAACAAAAAATTACTTCAACACCCTAAAGTGTGAAATAACTTGTCGAAGTCGGTACGGTACGGTGTTTAAATGCATTATTTATTTATTTTCCAAAAAAATATGGTTTTTGAAAGATATTTTATAAAATAATCAAAACTAAGATCCAATGAAGTAGGTAAAACAATATGAGGGTAGACATGATAGTAAATACTGGACAGAATTGGCAATGCGCGGCGGTGTGGCTCGTCACGGCGCTTACGACGGCGGGGGAGGCGGGGTGACGGGCGCGGGGCCACAGCAAGAGCAGAGCTGTCTCGAACAGTTGCTGTGCGCCCTCTGTGCGCCAATATGCAAGGAGATCGGCGTGGATCTGCAGCAAGTGCAGCAACAAAACCAGGAACAAGTGCATCTCACACAGCCTCAACCGCCAGGTGAGTGGACTCATTGCATCTATCGGAATAGTTGTCAGGGTTTTGTAAAGTCGCGGTCTGTTTCGGAAAGATTGGGCCGGATTTGGCGTTGTGCAGTTACTGGAACGCACTCAGGTCTTTATTTAATTCTGGCGATAAATTATCAAAATGGAAGTCAAGATGCATTTTGTGTTGAAACTGTTTCTTTGCAAAATATTAACGTCGATGAAGAGAAATCAACAATGTCCAGAACTGGTAAACTTTTAAACGTTTTCAATGGTTGGCATAACAACTGAACAAAGTTGTGAAGCGGACGGATTATTTACGTCTCTGTAAAAGAACTTCGCGTCAATTTGTATTTTATCTGTGAACCCTGATAGTAAGGTAAAGCTAGTTTAGAACACTGTTGAGTATGCATTCTAAACAAAGGTCAGATTACCCAGTTGAGACCCCAAAAAAGTAAATGTACCCAAAAAAACGGTGCATACGAGGTATATGCTTCCACTTTCTTAATGCGTACTGCCAAGGAATGGAACTCGTTGCCCGAGTCTGTGTTTCCCGATATGTACAATCCTGGAGTCTTCAAGTCGCGAGTGAATAGGTACCTTCTAGGTTTGCGTGCTAAATCCTAGACAACGTCATCACTTAACATCAGGTGAGACAGTTGTCAAACGCAAACTTATAATATGTACAAAAAAAAAAAAAAAAAAAAATCTACCTTGGTCCAAATACTTGGGCTTGGAGCTGGAATTACCTGATAAAAGAAGGTTAATTTTATATCAGGCCAATTAACGTCATTACTCATAAAAATTTCATTGTCGTCAAATGATGCCATGTATCATGACATAATATAATAATAATATGAGAGATTGACTTTTTTATCGGAAGATGCCTTCATTAATATGATATCCTACAAACCAATTACAACAAAACAGCTAGTACTTATAGTGTACAATCACTACTAGGGGACCTTTAAGCAACCCACTAGGTGTTGCCAGCCTATAAATAGCTCAAATGTTCCAACCCGCTAAAAGTTGGCAGTGTATCCAACCAGGACACCGTTCCCCAAACTCCATTGGCCATATTTTGCTCTGCACATTTGATCATCTCCGTTCACAACAACTTGTTAGTTCAAATCACGCTCGAAGATACCATAATCTTTTTTCATTTAGATTCGAACAACTCTCGTTCGACTATCAACAGTGACGTGTGCCAAAGTAACTATAAATAATCCATCGCCCTTGTGACTTCTGCCTCTTCTCTGTCAAACTCAAATAATTATCAAAAGCCCGTTCAAGAGATTACGATCAAATATTAAACGACTGAAATTTGACTGAAGGATTTGACGAACGCGGCCCAGAAGGCTATCAGCATGGCTCTGTTGAAATGCAATGGATCAGAATCTTTGAGCCAGCGCGGTCACGGTTTTGGGCACAGATTATTATTTTCAGTATAATTATTTCGTTTATTGGTATGTCATACAAATGTAATTGTGCCTTTACCATAATCATTGTTTTGTTTTTTTTTTTACAGGAAACTAAAGCGGTTGCATGCACTCTATTTTTTTTTTGTATTTATATTTATCGAAATGGAGGCGAAATTTAAAATGTCTGTTTGTTTATTATATCATTTTGTTATTTTTAAGTTGAGCCATTTTCAGATTCCCAGCAACGATGATAATACTTATTTTTCAGATATTTCTTACAGTTGTAAAATAATATTTTTACTCTGTATGCTATTATTTTAACTTATTTTATGTTAAGTATAATTTTACAATGAGCTTAATGTTGCCACTAACACCTCTTAACACAGTGTAAAAACTTTCAAAAATACCTTTTTTTGGAAGTCGTTACACTGACGCTTTATGTAAGCATGTTTTTCTAGCACGAAAACATTGAATATACACAAAAATGGGCATTTTAAATATGAAACGATATATATATATAATATTATTATTTATTTTTATAAGACATAAATACGCTCGTATAAGTCACCTCCATTTCAATAAAATTATAAGTAATAGGTAAAGAATATTAGAAAAAAATTTGAAATTATATCAGTTATAAGTTTCATTCCAGTTTCAGTTATAATATAAATTTATTTAAATAAGCCATTTCACGAATAATTTCAAATATTTTTTTTCGATTACTCTTGTATTGATTCGTATCTGTTACTTTGAATATTGAAACTACTTTGAACATAAAATATGTATAATTGTCATTTTGAACATCACTTTATTGCACTTCATCAAACTATTACATATAACAATATTTGTATTCCATTTTTGAATAATTTGATGGTTATGAAAAGAATGAAATATAAATAAAATAATATGTATGTGGTACATGGTTTCAATACTGTCAATGTTTCAGATACACATGTGTACAAGATTGTAATATGAATGAAATATACCCGAGTCTTTTATAGACTGCGTTTCATAATGAGTTCTTGGGTAAATTTCATTTATATGCAACGTTTCTCTGTGGTCTCGTGCTGTCTCTTTCATATTGTTTTGATGTAAGAAAGAGATAAAGACTAGCGGACCCCAGTTTCTTTATACACGCTGGTAATGTTAGTATTGTTTTATAATGTATTGTGACGAGATGTGCAAGTACCATATCCGCTTGTAGCATACTGAAACGCGAGTTTTATTGAGTTAATTACTCAATAAAACTCGCGCACTTAATCACATATTCTATAGAATAGTCAATAGTTTATGTAAAATATCATTGATTCCCAATAGAGCCTCTGAGTCCCAGGGAGGGTACATTTTAGTTTATCGAGATTTTTATTTTTATTATTTAAGTACTAAATCCACAGCTCACACGCTCGCCAACCCGCCTGCCAAGCGTGGCGAGTATTGGCAAATCCCCCTTATATGGGGGAGGCATACGTCCAACAGTGGACGCACATAGCTGAGAAAAGAAATCCACAGCTCTTAATTAAAAGAGTTTGGTATATAGCTAAAACGGATTTCCATTATATAGGTATTTCATTGGTATATGCTTCGGTTATATGACAGTCTGTTTCGCTAGGCACGGCAGATAAAACTAGATCTATCATAGATACTGCCATCTAAAAAAAAAAAAATTATTGCCACAAAAAAAATATAACAAAATATTAAATTCTTGAAAAAAGGATCTACGGCAAAAGGGATAGCCTCAGCCTGTATCATGTTCTCACAATGTAGAGTCAGACCATAACGCTGTTTTTTTAGCAGGTCTTTGGTCGCGTGTAAGTTAAGGAGGTAAAATACATGAAGAGTTGTCATTTCGAAATTGTGCTCTTATGCTACAAGCTCTGTGGTAATGCACTGCTCTCGTCACATAATGTACTAGTGTTGACCTTAACAATGTCCTCCAGAATTGAAAGGAGCGGGATTCTCGAAGGACGTGTGCAGAAGCATGATAGCCATGCTCGACAAGGATGGCTCTGGCGGGCTCGGCTTCGAGGAGTTCAAGACTCTGTGGATAGATCTGCGCAATTGGAGGGTGAGCAAGGCGTCTGCTGTTATTGATATTCGATTTTTGAAATTTCATAGATTACCTACGTTTGACTTCTGATTCTGACAATGCTATATACAAACTATATAATATGATGCTAACGCATATGCTATGTTTGATTTTAGGCGTTGAAGTATGTTTATAGCAATAAAAGCGGTCTACGTGATGGGTCTTTAGATCACATTTTTCTTATTTATCCGAAGCTTTCATATTACTTGTACTATACCAAATTTCATTGACATCGGTGTAGCCGTTTGAGCGTGAAGAGGTAACAAACATACACACAAACTTTCGCATTTATATTATTAGTAGGATAGGATTAATTAATTTCCATCTAATACGTTTAATACCCATCTAATTATTGACAGAGAGTCACGGCCGTACTGGCATGGGGCTGCGCGTTGGTAGACTCGATCGCTTTGTGCGCGAGAATCGCATGAATCGATCGCGACTTATTTTCTATTGATAGACGTGTGTAGTGTAGTGGTATAGAAGAGAGCGTGTGTTATGTATGTGCAGGCCGTGTTCCGTCTGTACGACGTGGAGGGTCGCGGCGCCATCCCCGCGCACGCGCTGCGCGACGCGCTGCACTCCGCCGGGTACACCGTCAACGCGCACATACTCAACGTGCTGGCGCACAGGTATATATCATCATTACACTGCACAACACTACACTACACTACACTTTCTTACACTATCATTTAAGTTACAGCATACCTACATAACATTATTACACTGCACTACACTTCCTTACACTATCATTTAAGTTACAGCATACCTACATAACATTATTACACTGCACTACACTTCCTTACACTATCATTTAAGTTACAGCATACCTACATAACATTATTACACTGCACTACACTTCCTTACACTATCATTTAAGGTACAGCATACCTACATAACATCATTACACTGCACTACACTTCCTTACATTATCATTTTTGGTACAGCATACCTACATAACATCATTACACTACACTACACTTCCTTACGCTATCATTTAAGGTACAGCATACCTACATAATATCATTACACTGCACTACACTTCCTTACACTATCATTTAAGGTACAGCATACCAACATAACATCACTACACTACACTTCCTTACATTATCATTCAAGTTACAGCATACCTAAATAACATCTTACACTCAGGTACATACCTACATACCATCATTACACTGCACTACACTTCCTTACATTATCATTCAAGTTACATCATACCTACATACCATCATTACACTACACTTTCTTACATTATCATTTATACAATAAATATAATAATCCCCGTGACAAAATTACCTTTGATTTGTTCCGGTCCCGGTGTGACATAATGTTATTTGTTTAAAACAAGAGGTAAACATTAAAAAAATTAAATAATTTTAGAGATTTGAAACATTCTCAAAAACGAATACATATGATATTCCAGATTAGAAAATGCAACTACACATGGTATTACACAAAATTGCTGAACTGTTTTCGCAATTTTTTGATTATGCTTGTAATAAATAAAATTATAGCCAATAACGATGATAGCAATATAAAAACTCACCGATTAACTTTTAATGAAGAGTCTACTCTTAAATTAGTGCCTTTGACCCTTTGTAGTGAAAGAATCATGAATTTAATCGTACTAGGAATTGTGAAAGCATTGATAGCCCATGCCAGTGAAACCGCGGGACGCAGTTGATGGTCAGTGATGATGTGGGCGAAGATGTTATCACGCTAGACTTAGAATGCTCACTGTCTCTCAAAGACCGCTGCCTGAACACACTGTATGTTTGGTGACAGTTTTTCGAAGGAGCTAGCCAGGCGGGTATTGCATTCACCGGAAGCTAAAGCCGTTGATAGGGATTGAACCAGCGTGCGTGAGTTTGACAACCGACGCTGAGCTATCATCGCTTCACCTATTCCATATGTCATTTCGGTATCCCATACCATCAGTATTTCGGTGGTCTGCCCCGAACTTTGGGCCACTCTACCTAATTACAGTAATTGGAAAAACAATACAAAAATACATCTTAAATCTAACAATACAGTACAAAGGGCGGACTTATCGCTGAAAGCGATCTCTTCCAGTCAACCTTGGTAAGGAGTCAAACAAAGTGATAAAAGGAATAGGGTGTACGTTAATATTAATGGAATACATTCAAATAATATATAATATAAAATATATACATACATGTATACAATACAAACAAAATACATATAGATATCTACATAAACTTAAATAAGAACAGTGACATTGATTTAAATTTAAAGGCATCATACACCAACGTTTCAGAATAGCATTGCGATGGTAGTACAACCTAAATCTTAAGATAGTATTCATACAACGATTATTTCACTTTACATTGTTGCTACGGGTATAACGTGGCACTTACGCGTGGTCGATATCACGACCGACAATTGTTTCGGCTTCTTCTGGAAGCCTTCATCAGGTTTCGTGGATCGCACTCGACGAGTGACATCGCAGGCAAGAGCTGGATGCGGGCCGCTTCCAATCGGTCCTTGTGGAAATCAATGGGGAAGGCGTATGTCCAGCAGTGGACGTCCTATGGCTGAGATGATGATGACTCGACGAGTGCGGTGCGTTCGTCGCAACGTCTCGTCTCGCACTGAGAGACGAAGGTAGTAGATTTATCACTAAAATGGGTTTTTTTCCAATTATTATTGCAGATACGGTTCCTCAGATGGCTACATTCAGTTCGATGATTTCATAATGTGCGCGGTCCGACTCAAGACCATGATTGGTAAGATATACTGCATTCCTCGTTCAAGATCTACATCCAAGTAGCGTGTAGTACTACAGCTTTTTTGAAAGATTTAATCGGTCGCATTAAAACGGTCGCCATGGCTCAGTGGTGACTGACAAACTTCTGGGTCTTCGGGAGACTGGGTTCGAATCCCGAAGGAGGACACATTTATGTGATGAGTGTATGTGTTTGTCTAGTGTCTTGGACGTTTGTGTGCTGTAATTGAGTGTGTCCACGCCTACCGCGACACAGGGAATCCTAGTGCAGAGGTTTGAGTGAGAAAAAAATATGGATAAAAATGGTTCTCTTAATATGCACCACGTATTATTGTGCATCTATATTACTAGAATCGGTAGCTGATATCAGCAACACGACAGGAGGATCAAGAGACGTCGGGTTCGATTCCCATCAATGCTAACGGAATTGTATTAATCATTCTTATTACTTTATTTTATTTTTGTACTAGATACAAATAGTTTATTTTACAACGAAAACGAACCAGCACATATGAATAAATCACTGTCTTCTACTTTAGTGTAAAAGGTAGTCTTCTTGCGATGAGATTTTGTTTCGCACCGCCATCTTGAGACGCGGCGTCTTTATGAATATTTGTAAATCTTTTGACGTTCTTAAGTGCGCCCTCTATTCATTATTTTATTTTGACTTTGACTTTATGTAGTTTACAATGGTGCCGTGGTGGTACCGGCCTAGAATATTACTCCCCCATCTCTTCCCGTGGGTGCCGTAAGAGTCGGCTAAGGGATCACGTACCAGAAGGTGGGCAGCAGCGCCTTCTGAGGGTCGGAAATCATACTGCGCTCGCCAACCCGCATGCCAAGCGTGGCGAGTATTGGCAAATCCCCCCTATATGGGGGAGGCATATGTCCAGCAGTGGACAGAGAGAAGAAGTGAAGAAGTTTACAATGGGATTTAATCAACAAAAGGTCGAGTACTTGTGACCGTACAGCTAGTAATTTTCCCAGTCACGCCATTTTGCTTATTAGCTGGCTAGGATTTGTTAAAGTCTAACCTCAAACGGATGTAGGATTATCGGTTATCTAAGGAACGATGATAAAAACCATAGTCGTAATGAATAATATTAAATGCAGCTAACAACGAACCACTCGAGAACCTCGAGCGGGACATGCAGTGGAACGCGTGAAGCGGCGGTCGACGTCACTGACCGACAAATACGTAACAAGTATACAAAATACACAACAGACATTGTACACGTGACCTGATTATGAAACATGGTTAGATAAAATATGTCGGTAAGCGCACATGGTCAGACAAAATTATGTCAGTAAGCGCACATGTTCAGACAAAATTATGTCGGTAAGCGCACATGGTCAGACAAAATTATGTCGGTAAGCGCACATGGTCAGACAAAGTTATGTCAGTAAGCGCACATGGTCAGACAAAATTATGTCAGTAAGCGCACATGTTCAGACAAAATTATGTCGGTAAGCGCACATGGTCAGACAAAATTATGTCGGTAAGCGCACATGGTCAGACAAAGTTATGTCAGTAAGCGCACATAGTCAGACAAAAGTATGTCAGTAAGCTCACTTGGTCAGAAAAATTATGTCAGTAAGCGCACATGTCAGAAAAATTATGTCAGAAAGTGCACATGCGAAATAAGTTGGTAAGCGCATAGTCTATCAATATATATCAGATGTTACACAAGGCATGAAAAAATATGTCGATAAACACCCATCGTCACTAAACTATAACAGAAAGCCCACATAGTCGTAAGGGTGTTGATGTTGATATCAGAAAGTGCATCAATGCCAAATAATTGTAATAATAATCTAAGAAACGGCTTAAGAATCATATACCCTCATCTGTTATTTAATGCTTAGATTAGATTATACATTGATTACCTTATTATCAAATGTCGTGATAAATAATAAATGACAAAGTTTCATGTTACAATCTCTCATAAATAAAAGAATGAAAATGATGATAATGGTTAAATGTTACATAATAATTATGTAGATTGATAATCCATTTTCTTTGTAAATGCCTGCGTAGTAATTCTATCGGCGGATATTTAAGTATTGCAACTTGTTTGTACTTCTTTGTTTGTTCTGTGCCTATAATACTAGCTGTCCGCCCCCCATTCGCACGGGTAAAAAAAATCCGAATGAAAAATTATTCCTATTTTTTCCCTAATCCCTTTTTTGTTCAAACATAATGTAGCCTTTGTCATAAAGCGTAAAAGCTTCCCAACAGTGAAATATTTTTTCAAATCGGTTCATTAGTTTCGGCGTCTATGCAATGCAAACAAACAAACAATCAAATCTTTCCTCTTTATAATATTAGTATAGATGTAGAAATTATGCCTACCGAGATTCTAATAGATTCAGAATCTGATCGTGTGCGCTTGAGCTTGGTATATTTTCGACCATAGACAAAGAAAATATTTTTTATCAACCATGTTTGCAACATATCATGTCACGTGGATAACTTCACCCACGTAATATCTTAATTACTGTGCTCTCACCGTCACTCTATTTGGGCTCTTATGGTGTTCATAATAATGTTTTAATCATTGATGTGAAAACTTTAGTGCCCCATGGAGGTTTTATCTTAAAAAAATTGCTTGATGTTTTTGAGCCATTTTTTATTAAGGAAAGACCTAATGGGTTCGCATCACCGAAATTCTAATGGTAACATACATATGTATGAAAGTTTTCACCTCATTTGTCAATCCTCATAACTGCCATGTTTTATTACATAAAGTCGATTATATAAAAAAAAAACACCAGTAAGATGGCAACACCAAATTACCCAATTAATATCGTTTGCGGTAGGTAATGGAAACTTATGTAAACTATAACTATACGTACACAAACTTGATAAATATGTTTTTATAATTAAATGTTTAATAACTACCCGCAAACGGTATCATCTCAACGGACTATTGACAAGACTTATAATAAATATATTTTGAATTTTGATACTTAATGTATTATAAAATGTATATACAGACAATAAATATAAAAGTTTTGTATATAGTCCACAATCTGGCACTAACACGCTTAAACTAAAATGTATGTTTTAGTGCCAATCATTACTGTGTTTTAAAAATTATTGTTACCTTTTCAGATACCTTCAAGGGGAGGTCGTCGGGGGGCGACTTCGCAACATTCTCCCTGGAGGAATGGCTAAACCGCACAGTATACTCATAAAAAAGAAAGAAATCTCTATGCCTTAATATTTTTCAACCATTGGCTACGTACCGGACTTTGTATATTGCCAAAGGAGAAAAGTCAATTTAGTATTGTAAGAACAGTCACAAATTAATCGTATTAATAGAATTTGTATGTTAATTATTGATACGGGTATTATTCTGAATGCTATAATGTTTTTATACGATTATTTTTAAATTATTGTCCATAGAATCAGTATTTTTTCATCCACCGATACTCATTCCAGTTTACTTTACGCACAGACCATTATGTGTTCTGTGCTTTTACAATACTGTGCGAATTTAGCTATAGACTAACCAAGCTTACGTATGAACCACGAAAATATATAACTATATTATGAATAAATACCATTTATATTATTTTGATTGCACTATGTTGCATTGACGATGCATTTGCTTGCAATTTTCTATATTTATGAATTGTAATTTTTGAGATCTGATATAAATGTTTATTATTATAAATGTCGAGTTTTATTTTTGTACCTACCCTCACAAGAATGGCATATACAATTAAAATGTCTGGTGGACATAATAAAAAAACCGCCACAACTGTAACCAACCTGATGGATAGCATTTTTCTCAATATACAGAATAGGTAGGCGTTTCTCCACTATTTCACCTGATGTTAAGTGATGATGCGGTCTGCAATGGACCACGCCTGCCTAGAAGATACCTTATTTATTCTTTAAGATACTTAGTAAACAGACTTAGGCAATGAATTCCAACCCGTTAGCTGTATGATGTATGTACTATAAATATGGAAGCAAAATGCTTCGTGTGACACATTAAAAGGTCTATTAAAAATGGATGTCGCATTTCCGTACATCTGTTCTTTCTTTGGTGGATGATCATGCTTGATTCGTGCATAAAGCAAAACTTCTCTCCTAGATCTCCATGACACTCAGTTTGGGTTTGCACACGTGTGGTATAAAACATCTGTACGCTGAACAATAAATGAATATAAACCAAAGCTAAACACAGTTTCAAAAATGTTACCAAAAAATGGAACCAACTCCATCACTCAAGTGTGAAGAAGTCTGTACCATGATAGTTCAAAAGTAACTATTATCAAAATATTGAGAGCATGGTAGCGACTTCAACAAGTTATTCACACTTTTGAGTGTTGAAGTCGGTTCCGTTTTTTCACCCTTTTCAGTGACCTTTGCTACTCACGGGATCAATTGTCATTGTGTATGTGTCGTCACCCGCAATTATAATGTCGTTCAAGTAGACGTTACGCTTTTCAGTTATTGGAGTGTAACTCAAAAACCGCTTGACCGATTTTAATGAAATTTAAATCACCAGAGCAGCACCAGCTATCAAAATCGGTGCACCCAGTCGAAATTTATGCGGTAACAAACATATTTTTTATGTTTGTTACCGCATAAATTTCGTACGGGTCGAATTGAGTAACTCCTCATTTTTTGAAGTCGGTTAAAAACACTGGAATTACTCACGTAATAAGTTAGAGGGTTGCGACTCTTGCATACTTCTTAATGTGTTAAAACCACGTCAGTTTAGATAACAAAATTTGATGGATATGATGATGCATCCGCATCTAACTAGGTAAAATATATATTAACACTAGCTGCGCCCTGCGGTTTCATCCCCGTGGTGATGATTGATGATTATCATGATGATGATGAAAAGTAGCGTGTTATTCTCGGACCTGAAGTACCCATTCATATTATTACATATACACCAAATTTCATATAAATCTGTTTTACCCACCGTTTGGTGATGATGATGAAAATAGACCTATGTGTTAATCCAGGGTATAAACTATCTGTGTTCCAAATATCATCAAAATCTGTTCTGTAGTTTTTGCGTGAAAGAGTAGCAAACATACATCCATACTCACAAACTTTCTCATTTATAATAGAAGTATTATTTTGGGACGACCTTGTGTGAATTTTAATATATAAATTTAAAAAAATCCCGACGGACCACGGAGCCAATGGTTTACATAGGTACCTATGTATTTGGTAATTCGTAAAGTATCGATTTATGTGCTGATGAAGTTGCTAGAAGACGAATTAAAACCACAGTATAATCAGTCATTCTTAGGTTTACAGTATATGCCTACGTTTTATGATGACGAATATGAACGACAGAATAGTCTATAGTGCATCGCTAGCATATGTACCTATATGATGAAAATATTATGATCGCTATTCGCTATCACAAAACCTATCACCTTTTGAGTCGCTACACGGTGCATCGTTTTGCGGTAGGGAGGGAGGTCAGGGAGGGGTTATCATGTCGACGGGTCGGATGTTAGATTGGAATGCCGCCCGCGCGCCGCCGCCGCGCCGCGCCGCCGGCATCGGCAGTCTAATAATAGTCAGTAGGTATTGTACATAATTATTATGAAGTTAAGTCGTAATCGTCAGCAAACAGCAATACATTGTGAAGTGATAGAAGAGTAATTACGGGTGCTAAAGGTTACAAAGCGACGGACAGGTTATTATTTAGCCGTAAGAACGCATTGGAACTCTGAATTTCAATATTAAATAAAGTACCTACCTACTTTAATTTTGGAATCACTATTGTTAATCGTACTGTCCTCAGATAAAATAAAGGAGCGGAGGCTGTATACTCAAAGGTACTGTCATAGTCATATTAACAAACTAAAATATTATAGTGTATTGCGCAATCAACAATCACACTCCAAAATGGTCCGGATTTCCACCTTCGTGTTTTTTGACATCGAAACAACGGGGCTGCCATATCAAGAACAAAATCGTACTAAAATCACTGAGCTAAGTTTAATAGCTATTGATAGACGTGACATGAGAAGCATCAAAAATCAACGTAACGTGCGACAAATCAGTAAGTTAACCTTTGTTCTGAATCCACGTAAAAATATTAACCCAGTCGCCGCGTCAATAACCGGCTTAACTAATAACATGCTAAACTACGCGCCAACTTTTGAAGAAAAGTTTGAAGTCATAACTACTTTCCTTGAAAGTTTAAAGCAGCCGGTGTGTTTAGTGGCACACAATGGAAATATATTTGATTATAAAATATTGTTGGCGGAGTGCAACGATGCGAATGTAGAACTACCCGAAGACATTCTCTGTGCTGATTCTTTGCCCGGGTTCAGGAAGTTGCTGCAGAATAGAACTAGTGTTCCTTTGAGAAAATCTTTAGACGCTTCTTGGGAGTCTATATTGACAGATGATGGTGATGAAGGCGCAGCCTGGCCAGATTTTAATGTGACCCCTGAAGAGTTCAAGGAAATCGATGAGTTGAGTTCTTCGCTTTCCGAATTATCTTGTGAAGAACCACCAAAAAAGTTAAAGCCTACACCAAAAAAGATTAAATCTACATCGAAAAACGCAAAAGTCACCCATACCGGCGCGCAAGATAAATGCAAGAGTTTCAAATTGATAGATATTTATAAAAAACTGTTCAACGAAACGCCTGAAAATGCTCATAGAGCAGAAGATGATTGTTTCATGCTGCTTGAATGCGTGGCAGCTTGTCAGAATCCCACAAACGAGGCGGAGGATTTTCTACATTGGTTAGATAATAACTGCAAAATGTTGAATTTGATACCACCATTAAAAAGAAAGTAAATGTTCTATGTTTTATCACTGGTTTGCTAGATAATGTACACCATCGATTTTGCTTTATATAGTATATTATTTACCGCAAAAATCAACTATCTCTACATTTAATGTTGTTGTCCATTGAGATTTTAAATTCTTTTATATTTATACATTAAGTATGTTGTAGTTCTTACTTGGACTGAAATATAATTTCATATTTTACTTATCATGAGAATATTGTATGTAATCATAGCAATTGTATGCTAACAAATAAAATATTTTTTTAATATAACTTTTTCATTGTATAACTATAGTACTTACCTACATGTTAGATGGCATTGTTCGAAAGCACATTGATAGAACATAATAATCTAAATAATGACTGAAAGGCTTTCTACCATGCCTGTGTACCGAGTCTTTCTCGTTTCTACCATAAATAATATAAATAAGAAATCATTTATTCAGACAATCACTATTCACAGTTACAAAACAATCATGTAAACAAGTCAGCTGTCAGCGTTATTTCCTCAATTACCAATATATTTAGCCATATGCCAGTATGCCCATAAAGGTGGTTATCGATATAGCCCAGCGGATTAGTAAGTTGAAGTGGCAGTGGGCAGGGCACATAGCTCGAAGAACCGATAGCCGTTGGGGCCGAAAGCTTCTCGAATGGAGACCACGGACTAGCAAGCGCAGCATAGAATAGAATAGAATATTTATTATTAACATGATGACACACATTAACAAATTATACTTAAATATTTCGTTAAGTGTGGCGCAACATATTTCGTCAGTTGGTTACATTTTGTTTTTTATTATATATCATATTATTAATTATGTTACTACATTATATAAATAGCTCGCTGTATAATGGCGGCCCTTAAACATCTTATACTAACACAAAAGTAAAAATTGTTAAGTACATAACATACACAGTCTCTGAAATCTTCCAGCTAGAAATTAGCTATAAAATGTTTAGCTTACTTGACATAATTAAGATTTTTAACAAAGAGTTCGAAGTCATTATCCATATATTCTTTAATGCTATACAGTGTTTTATCTAACAAAAGATTTCTTATACAGTTGTTATATCGGGATTCACTTTTTATTGATTTTATCATTTCAGGAAGTTTATTATATAACTTTTGGCCCATTACAAATGGTAATTTATTACTCATGCATAACCTGTGGTGTACTGGCTCCAACATTATTTTATTTCTATTACTACGTTTACCTATAGTGGTCCTTATTTTGTAGAACGGCCACCGACCAGGTGGACAGACCACGTGACTAAGAACGCAGGGAAGGGCTGGATGCGGGCCGCTTCCAACAGGTCCTTGTGTTTTATCTTACAATATAGAGATAAGACAAATTCGACCCTCGAATGCTACTTTTTGAGCGGTCTCATACTACTTTTCACTATCTGCCACTGGCAGCACTGCAGCCTCGGTACTGACTCACAGATTACTAGTAGTTTAATAAACTAAGTATGTATCAAGATAGACTGACTCTCAAATTAATACAGTATTTCTCTATGGACTGACTACTCATAGTACTCATAGTACTAGTATGTATTCTATCTGATCTATGATAGTACTTTAAAACTCATTGTGACTACAGCTCAAACAATAACAATTGTTAGATGTAAAAATTGGGTGCCGCCGGTCCTTTTAAACAATTTGATTTCTGTCATAAAAAAGCCTCAAAGAAGACGTTTGTACTTCGGAAAGGAAAGATAAGCAAGTTGTAGATAGAGAAGTATCTAGTCTAAAGGGCTCAAATTTATCACACAAGTGCTCTAGAGCTTGTCCCAGATGTACGTATAAACTACACATTGATTTATCTGAATTAATAAAATAGCTAGCACACTAAAACATACTAACGCGACTCACGGACCCTCCTATGAAGGGTAATTTGCGACAACAACCCCTTTCTGCCTTAGTTTTTAGGATATAGAATTTTGTTGAGGTTATTTACATTGAGTTTAAATTATGTGAATGCATCGGCACTGCGGAAAGTGCAGAACTGAGCATTATTTGCTACACCTGATATTTGACCGTGACCATTCACATCAACCTGTTAGACCAAAATATGATCCGACTAGACCATAATCATTCTACCTTTAGATTCGATCAAATCTTGGTTGATTGTCTAAAGTGACATATGCAGTATTAACTATCACATGATTCATAATAATTGAATTAATAACATGTTTTTATTTACAGCTTTCAATAGTTGACTAGATATAAAATGCCAAAATATAAGAAGAATAAGAATAAGCAGAAGACAAGGAAAACATTGCTACCACATACTGTAAGTTGATTTTTAAAGTGGTCTAATTTGACCTAAATTCAGCAGTGTTGTCCCACATCTGGTACCTACTTTATCCCAATAGAGCAAACTTGGAAGCCCTGGGGTTTGCAACCCAGTTTTGGTTGAAATCAATGATCGTTGTCCCGATAGTCGTTTTGACGAACAGCCTAATGACAATGAACCTGATCAACATATTAATGAGACTCTTGCTAGATGGTTGGATCAAGGTTCAGAAGCAGAAGGTGGTACTCTTTTAAACAGTGTATATTGTCTGGAGATTCCTTAGCAGCCTTAACCACCGGTATCTTGGGCCCTGCCCTGCTGCCGGTAAGTTCAGTTTTTGTATAATACCCTTATTAATTTCTGTTTTTGATATCTATATTGTAAACAAATTAACCCTAAGAAAGAAAGAAAATAAAGAGTAATAATCTTGTGTATCCTGTAATGATAATGTATATCATACATGAACTGTGTCTTGGCTTACGTATGTAGAATCATTTTTGATTTTAAATAAACTGCTTGAGAGCCAGTAAACATTCTAGGTTGATTACACCTTCGGTCACATCTGCACTGACTATCAAGTGAGATAGTAGTCTTTTTTTTTTTTTTTTTTTTTTTATATATTATAAGTTTGCGTTTGACAACTGTCTCACCTGATGTTAAGTGATGACGTTGTCTAGGATTTAGCACGCAAACCTAGAAGGTACCTATTCACTCGCGACTTGAAGACTCCAGGATTGTACATATCGGGAAACACAGACTCGGGCAACGAGTTCCATTCCTTGGCAGTACGCATTAAGAAAGTCAAATGCTAAGATCTGTAAAATATAAAAAAAATTACATATTAGCTAAATTGTAATCAATACATAATCAAACAACAGATGCGGGTATATATTTCTTTAGCCATATCTTACTCCAGATAAAAATATGATTTTGTTTCCAGATAGTTCTATATGTACATAAAGAAGTGTTCACAGAGGTGCAGTACCGCTTCCCCGGTCTGCACAACCTGAGTCTTAAAACTGGACATAAATTGCTGGATGAAATTTCAGAGGTATGTTATGTCAGGGTTGAAAAAATATAACAGTACAATTTTATACTACTAAAAATACTTTATTGTAAACCGGCCATAATACGGTCAAAATCTGTTATAACAACATCGAAGGGCCTACTCATATATAGTCGTAAAAACTGATAGTTGTAACAACCTGTGATATTTTCGAGGTACAAAATATTTTTTTATGAAGTGGTTTTATTTAATGTTTAGGTCTTGTACATAATTTAATAATTAAACTATTACTATAACTGTACTTTTATAAAAAATAAAAATACACTGTAATAATTATAGGAAAAAAAAAACTAAAAAGGATCGCTTAAAGTATCCATAGACATAAAATAGTCTATTGATAGTTCAAACGATCCTTTATGACTGGCAACATGCCTAAAATGCTGGCCACATTGCCCCGCTGTGACGTGTATAGACTGTAGTTTAGTTATTACATTGAGAATGCTCTGTTTACTCCCACATAATTTGCCGTAACTGTACTAATTTCACTTTGTTGAGATAATTATATTACGCACGTGTGTGTTATAGATCAGTTTATGGTCCTAAATGCATCATGCACTATATGAAAATAGGTACAATGTAGCAATATAATTCACAAACTTAATAGCTAGCATAAAACAATATCTGGTACAGTGCCTTACACACATACAAACTTTTGCCTTTATAATATTAGTGAGATTGCTGTGTTTTTTATCGCTTTTATTAACGCATTATAAGGAATTTATGTATCTACTAGTAGCACCCCACGGTTTCATCTGCGTGGATTACGGTTTTCACGCTACATCAATAATTCCACGGGAATCATACATTTTACCGGTATAAAAAGTAGCCTGTGTGCTATTCCTGACTATAATCTATTTCTGTGGTGTGGTTGAGTAACAAACATCCATCCATCCAAACTTTAACATTTATAATATTAGTGGGATGGGACGACATACTCTTTTTTTAATCACACTCATACCTCCGCACTAGGATTCCCTGTGTCGCGGGAAGCATGGCACCCACACAATCACAACACACAGACAACCAAGACCCGGGACAAACATAGCACAATACACTCATAGCACAATTGTTTGCCCCTGCCGGGATTCAAACCCACCCTGGGTTCGAGAGACATAGAAGTCATGTCACTGATACTGACCACTGCACCACGGCGACCATTTTATTGATGTTTTCTCTGTGTTTGTCTCATCAGATTATAGCGAATCGTCTGAAAGACTTGGGGAATAATACCGGGTCCATAGAGTCATGTTTCAAATTCAGTCAACTGTATCGCTCGAAGCACCCACACTCTACAGACTTCCAGCTCATCCAGACTACATTGCACAGACTGCAAGATTCTCACGGAGCTCCGCGTCTGCAGCTCAACGAGGAGGAGCTGATGCGCCCTTTAGATCCTGCTAGTAAGTCATCGTCATCATCATCTCATCCATAGGATGTTCACTGCTGGACATACTCAATACTCAACAGTTTAATGCATTCATATGAATTTACATGCAGGTCTTAAATACATGTTTTCAGCTTACATATGACCCTGGAAGGGTATAGCAATGTGGAGCGACCGATTTATTTATTAATTATCAAATTTTCATTGAAAAACTCATTCAAGCTGTAATAGCATTTCGTTAAAAGCAATTGTTTTAAATGTGTGATGAATTTCGACTCTTTTTCTTCTTTAATTTTGTCAGGTAATTTGAATATTTTCATGGCCATTAAGTATGGACCAGAACTGTGCGTTTTAAACTTAGAGCTTGGTAAGACAAGTTTATGTTGAGATTGTGACATATGCCTCCCTCATTGATTTCCACGTCCAATAATATCCCCCAATATTAACCCCCCGGTTTATCAATACTCGCCACGCTTGTCAAGCGGGTTGGCGAGCGCAGTATAAAATGTGACCCTCAGAAGGTGCTGCTGCCCATTCTTCTGGTACGTGATCCCTTAGCCGACTCTTACGGCACCGACGGGAAGACATGGGGGGGTACAATTCTAAGCCGGTACCCCACGGCAGATATGCCCCCCGCTTGTGTACTACTAATGTACTACAATAAAGCTCCCAGATAAGAGCAGTAAAAATATTTTTGCTAATCATAAAAAACAAAACTTGAATGGTAGTCAGTAGTAGGAGTAGTAAGATAATGACGCCGTATAAACTTATATATATATCATTTATATATATATATATGTAATACTTGGTAGAAGGTTGAAGTTGGTACCATGAGCACAATATTTTGATATTACCTACCGGTAAGATAAATGTATTTATCTAAGTGAGTAGAGGAAGTGGATTGAAAATCAGCGCTGCGTGGTAGATACCTAACCGCAGCATAATGCTGAACTTGCTCCTTTTATGCACGAACATACGATGATTTGACAGGTACTTTTATACTTGTAATATGTTATTTTACTTAGGTATAGAAGTTTGTGTATAATAAACATTTTTCTTTCTTCCTTTCTTTCTATATTAGTTAAGGTTGAACTATCATGGTAACGACTTACACAACAAGTTATTTCACACTTTTGAGTGTTGAATTCGGTGCCATTATTTGGTAAACATTTTTTAAGCTTTTGCATAGCTTCTATCGCGGGCCTTGAGCGTGGAGACCGAATCCAGAAAATCCGTAACGAAAATAACCTAATACCCCCCACTCCGACCGGCACAGCGGTGATACTTTTTAGTTTTGCCATCTATCGATGAATAGCAGAACTTTTAATGACTTCTTTGAAATATCACGCTTGTCTGTTTAGTTCAGCAACTCGCCTCTAGGTGGCATTGGTTGTATCGGCGTTACTGCACAAGTTATTAATATATTAATTGCATAATTTGATAAAAAATGCTATGCAATAGCTATACCGCGTTAATAATTCACAAGTTGTAAGTACTGGTGTTGAAGAGTTTAATTTTCATTTTATACAAGTTGGCACATAGGGACGCATGATTCAAACGCTTGCGTGTTTTAATGACAATCAGCGCCATCTTGTGGTTGTTAGGTAAACTAAATATCTAATACACATAATAATGTACAAGTAGTGACATCTGTGGAGAGATGGATAAACTAAGACATAATTCTTAACACAAACACCGCGGCAGTCCCCAAGTAAAACACGTCTTTTTAAAATTTAATTTAATGTTTGTGTGTACAAAAAAGACAATTAAAGGTGTGCGTTGCCTGAAATAAAGATATATTATTTATAGCCCATTTCGAACGTATTGTCTGTATTACCTACAACCACGAGCTAATAAATAATTTGGTATTATTGCAGCGATAGATAAAGTCCCATTGGATAAAGTGAAGTCCGTGTGCAGCAAGTTCACGACGCGTATCTCCCATGCGATCGCCGACCACCTCGCCGCCCTGGACACGGATGTCACCAGCGGGGACACAGAGAAAGATGCCGCGAGGAAGAAAGTGCGAGAGGAACTCAAGAAGATGATACCTTACATGCCCGCGGTATGTCGCTTTGTGGGAGACTTATTTTTCAGCAAATATCACGTGAATATATCAATCCTGGAGTCTTCAAGTCGCGAGTGAATAGGTACCTTCTAGGTTTTCGTGCTAAATCCTAGACAACGTCATCACTTAACATCAGGTGAGACAGTTGTCAAACGCAAACTTATAATATGTAAAAAATAAAAAACGTGATTCCTAGCCTGTCCTTAGATAATAATGCTTTGTTTTTACCGTATAGATCTAGCGTTTGATCACTATCTCACTTGATGGTCAGTGAGGATGTGGTCGAAGATGTTATCACGCTAGATCTAGAACGCTCACTGGCGCTTAAGGACCGCTGCCTGAACACAATATGAGTTTGGTGACAGTTTTTCAAACTTGAGGGTGGTATGAGTCTGAAAACTATCGCGAGTTTCTTCCATAATTGTAATGTAACAAACCTCTCAAACAAAATTACTCTTCACTACAGGAGAGTAATTTTCCAGTGTTTACCACGTGAGTCCTAGTCGGTTTGTTACATTACAATTGAGGGTGGTAGCTAGCCAGGCGGGTATTCGAAAGTACCCTACCGCCATGCTGGGAATTTTATAACGGTGTTACCTTCACCGGAAGCTTGTGTTACCTTTACCGGAAGCTCAAGCTCTTTTTGGGGATCGAACCAGTGTACGTCAGTTTGACAGGCGACGCTCCCCCCCGCTATCGTCGCTTAGATAATAATGTGTCACAGGTGTCAACTCCCTCCTACGAAATAGATACATAGAGTTCCAGGAATTAAATAAATTATACATAAACAGTTTTATATTGAAACATGTGCAAGCGCAAATAAAGAATGCATTCTGCAGTTTGTTTTAGCCAACGGTACATTGAGTAGCTTAGAATTTCTACAGATTCTAAATACAAAACCGCAGCTAGGTAGTTGCTACCTACATCCCACATTTATTCAAAATATCTCGCTCACTACACATAATCGCGGAGACACATGACGCCGTGGTCCAGGAATTCATGCACCACCATGATTACTAGCGCCATCTAGTTAACATCAGCGGAACTATTTGCTGACGCTGTAGGATATCGCTTTATTGATAAAAATAGGTAACTTTTTGAATGTGCATTAACAATAGTAATAGAAATGTAATCATAAATAAACTTGGTATTCCGCTAAAATAACAATTGCATTGTAGGTAATTTCATTGCGGTAGAAATTAAGATCTGTGTAGCCATTACAATTATACTACAAATAGAAAAGCAATACTAGCTAAAGGGACAATTCATTAACAATCTACGAGCAATGTGTTTTGTAGAATCGATGCCCAGTTTTTTGTGGTATTGCATTAACAACATGCTAGGCGGAACGTTGAAAATATTTGAAGTAAAAAATGACAATTCAGACGCTAGTGGAGTGGCTGCTATGACTTAGATGGACAAAGCGATAGGACGGTATTCTGTAGTCGTGGGTTCAAGTCCCGATACTTAGGCCCGCAATATCAATCATGGTTTAACTCACCGTTTAACTAAACCCCTTCAAAAGTGAAGTGATCGAGTTAACTTCTCTCGTGATATCAATGGGACAGCATTGGCTGATTAGTTAAACTAAGATTATTTTTATAAACGTAGCAACACTGGTGATGACGTTCATTCTAAAAAGTATTTGCTATGTTTTGAAATAAAAAGAAAAACGGCTTGACGCTACTTTGAGTTGTCAAAATGTAGAGGTTTGAGTTTGCGTGTATATGGTGTCTTATCTATGGTACGTGTCAGGTTTTTTTTTTGTGTTTTACTTATTTAGGATATTACTTTTTTTGGAATCATCAGGACCATCAGGAAGGATGTGTCGAACAAACAGCTGTTCACAGCGTGGCCATTTTGATTTAAGACTAGCTTAAACTCTACACGATAGAACTGACCATGCTTGACCGTTTTAGCTGAGCGGCAGCTTAAACCGTCATCCAAAGATCAACCATCATTGATATTACGAAATAATCGATCGAGTAGGTTTAAACCTGGAATCACAGTTTAAGCTTCTATTGCTATTACGGGTCATAGTTGTTTGTAATCCTAGGTTAGTTAGCAACTCCGAGCAGTATATGTGTCCTATGGCTGAGATGATGTTCGTAGTTTTATGATTATGACCTAAATCTTATTTTTATATAATATAAGTATTGTTTAATACGGGATACGCACCATGATTTTGCTTGAGTTCCTGATTGAGTCTCTCCGTGATCATGGTGCGTGGAACCGCGCCGAATATCGGGAACTCCTATATCAAAATCAAAATCATGGTGCGTATCTCGTTTTAAACAATATTCATACTATGAAATGCCATGAAAGTTTAAAACAATACTTAAGTTTTATATGTTACAGGCTTTGCAGCAAGTGGCTGCGTACCATTTCATTCCACAAGAACAGCCCCATCGTAAAATTCGGGTATGTATATAAATAAAGGTATTAAACAAACCTGATGCAAAGCTATCATCACTTCAACAAAGCGATGCGTAGATAGCTCAGTGGGAGGAGCGTCCAATGTCAAACTGACAGACACTGGTTCGATCCCCAATAACAGCTTGAGCTTCTGGCGAAGGTAACACCGTTATCTAATCCCCAGCATGGCGGTAGGGTATTTACACGATGATATCTAGCCCTCTAATGACCCATACCCTTAAATTTCACTCATGTACTCAAGTTCCTGAAACACAAAATGATTGCTCTTGTACAATAATAGATCGTGTTTCCAAGATGAAATACCTAGGCATCGTCTTAGATCGAAATCTGTCCTACAAAGATCAAATTAATGACTTATCAGCCCGTGTAAGAAAACTTATTTTCATTATGAAGAAACTAAGAGACTGCACGCCTTTGGACATTCTAAGACAAGTCTACCTTGCCTTATGCGAGCCTATTATGCAATATTGTATTTCTGCCTGGGGATGCGCAGGCAAAAGTACCTTAATTGTGCTAGAAAGAGCTCAGCGAGCCTTAATTAAAGTGATCTTGAAAAAACCTTTTCGATACTCAACTAACACTCTCTATGAAGAATTTAAAGTCCTTCGCATCCGCCAGCTCTGTGTTTTAAAAGCAATAACAAAAGCTCACAGAGATTTTCTCAACCACTCAGACTATTTGGCTCTAAGTTCTAGACGCGTTTTGCGGCTACCTCTCCCCAAGGCTACATCCTTACTGGTTCGAAGAAGCCCAGCCTATGCCCATGCTAATATTTACAATAAAGTAAGCAGAGTTTGTAATACTAAAGATCTAAAAATATATAGTTGTAAAAAGACTGTTAAGAACTGGCTTTCAAATCTATGCTACGATGAGGTTGAGTCTCTTATATAAGAACATGGGGCAAATGCCTTCATTAAAATAAAACACTAATAACTAATTACAATACTGCAGCTTCTACAATAACATTTGAGCAATCCACTAGCTAATGGTAGCACATAGATATCTCAAATGTTCTAACTCGCTACCAGCTGGCAGCGTGCCCAGAACGCTAGCAGCATTGCCTCGTTGAATTGCAATGCTGATTCGTTGAGCCAAATATGTGCCAGCATTTCGGTCACGCGTCCCATATTTAACAGCACTGATAAATTTTCCTTTATATGAAGTAACAATAATAATATACATATTATCTCAGACAGTTGCGTCAACACTATTTACGTACACCACCACCCCATCATTTCTCACCCTCACCATAACACTCTCTCCCCCCCTCCCTCTCACAAACCTACACTTATAACTATCCTCCTCACACACAACAACATATGGTATATTATAATTATATTGTACATCGCTTCACATTCACATAAATTAGAACTAGTGGTACCTTTATCAGTTAAGAAACCAACCATGCAAATTATACCGTATAAAAATTCGCATTTCTGAGATCCAAGACACAAGTGTTCCTTAGTTTGGGTCTCAACGTAAACAAGGCTTAGATATATAACAAGTCTGTAAACATGTGTACCACATAACCATATTTGTAAATCTTTTAAGGAAATAAACATATTTGTATTTGTATTTATTTTCAAGTACCCGCCTGGCTAGCTACCACCCTCAAGTTTGAAAAACTGTCACCAAACACATAGTGTGTTCAGGCAGCACTTCTTGAGAGCCAGTGAGCATTCCAGATCTAGCGTGACAACATCTTCGACCACATCGTCACTGACCATCAAGTGAGATAGTGGTCAAACGCTAGATCTATACAATCTGCCTGAACACACTATGTGTTTGGTGACAGTTTTTCAAACTTGAGGGTGGTAGCTAGCCAGGCTGGTATTCGAAAGTACCCTACCACCATGCTGGGAATTCGATATGGGTGTTACGTTCACCGAAAGCTCAAGCTGTTGTTGGGGATCGAAACAGTGGCCGTCGAACTGACGGACATCTACATCTAGAAGAGTTGCGTCCCCAGATCTACGGCGAGCCGTTCCTGCCGGGGCGCGAGGCGATGGAGCCGTTCACGAGCCGCTACAACACGATCAAGTCGCGCTACATCCGCTCCAGCAACATGTACAACCTGCTCATGTTCCGCGTGGACCCCTCGCAGGTCGCCACGCTGCGGGCCATGGACGCCACCGTCATCCGTGAGTACACGACACACAACAAACAACCGGCGGCACTCCGGGAGTGCCGGCAGAAGTGAAAACTTGATCATGATTGGTGATGATCATGTAAAGTAGCCTATGTGTTATTCCGGGACCTGAGGTATCTACATACCAAATTTCATCCAAATCCGTTCAGCCGTTCTGGCATGATTGAGCGGCTGCACTCCGGGAGTGCCGGCAGAAGTGAAAACTTGATCATGATTGATGATGATCATGTAAAGTAGCCTATGTGTTATTCCGGGACCTGAGGTATCTACATACCAAATTTCATCCAAATCCGTTCAGCCGTTCTGGCATGATTGAGTAACAAACAACCATCACCTGAGTCTGGGTGTGTATATGTATATAAGTATATATCAGTCATCAGGTTACCATAGTACAGGCTCTGCCTAGTTTGGGACCTGAAGACCTTGTGTGAATGTTGTCCCATATTATATTATTTTATCCATCCATCCATCCAAACTCTCAGATTTATAATATTAGTGGGACACATAGAATTAACCTTTTTCAACTTTCCTCTTTTATAATGTCGTGTAGGTGTAAGCACGCATTTTTCAGTTTTTCGAGTGTAACCCAAATACTACTTGTCCGATTTTGATGAAATTTAAATCGGACCACATGGACCACCAGCTTTCAATTAAAATAATGATCAAAATCGGTCCACCCAACCGGCAGTTAAGCGGTAACAAACATTTAAATAAACATGCGGGTCTAATTCAGAACCTCCTCCTTTTTTTTAAGTCGGTTATAAAACGAACTTCCTCCCGCGGTATTTACTTTAAGCGCAGCATAGGACGGCCACCGACCAGGTGGACAGACGACCTGACTAAGATCGCAGGCAAGGGCTGGATGCGGGCCGCTTCCAACAGGTCCTTGTGGAAATCAATGGGGGAGGCCTATGTCCAGCAGTGGACGTCCTATGGCTGAGATGATGATGATGATGAAGTTCCTCCTGGCATGCTGTTAATGCAATAAACCACAAAACTGTTAAAATAAAAAATGTTTTAGACGGCGCAAAGTTGACCATTCGCTGGGACGTACCAATACGGGACGCGAACAAAGTCGTACGCGAAGACCTCGTTACGTACTTTGGTGGTACCAAGCAAGAAGCAAAAATCGTTAAAGATGAAGATGATGATGATGATGATGATGACGATGGTGGTGTACAAGAGTAGCTAAAGATAGCCGAAAAGTAGATTGCAGATTGTCAATCGTCATGAATTTAATTAAGTACGTGTCAGTACAAATAAAAACATTTGACAACAAAATTGTTGTATTATTTGCTTTTCTTTAGAACTATATATTCTTATGTATACCTGCTCTATGGTAGTGTAATGTGGTCTGTGGTCCAGGGTGCCAATTCTCTTACAATTCGCCATCGCTATATGGTAGATATACCACCTATATGTACGAAACGTTTTGCTTCCACTTTCTTAATGCGTACTGCCAAGGAATGGAACTCGTTGCCCGAGTCTGTGTTTCTTGATATGTACAATCCTGGAGTCTTCAAATCGCGAGCGAATAAGTACCTTCTAGGTTTGCGTGCTAAATCCTAGACAACGTCATCACTTAACATCAGGTGAGACAGTTGTCAAACGCAAACTTATATTATGTAAAAAAAATTTAAAAAAATTTCAGTGTTTGGTATAGAATCCTCTTAAAAGTCTGATCTTCGCAATTAAGTCTTTATAATATATTTGAGATGACAAACTTGCCTACCTCGTAAATTTCATATACACCTTTACACGGCACCCGGGTATCCTAGCTTTCAATCAAAACTCCTACCCACTTATTAGGAGAAAGAAAGAAAGAAATAATTGATTCAGACAAGCAGCAATAACATAAACAGAAACATACCATGATTACTTTACACTGTTTTTAACGGGTATAACGTGGTACTTACGCGTAGTCGATATCACGATCGACAATTGTTTCGGCTTCTTCCGGAAGCCTTCATCAGGATCTTGAGTGCGGTGCGTTAGTCGTAACGTCCCGTCTCGCACTGCACCGTCTCAGTGCGAGACGGGACGTTACGACTAACGCACCGCACTCAAGATCCTGATGAAGGCTTCCGGAAGAAGCCGAAACAATTGTCGATCGTGATATCGACTACGCGTAAGTACCACGTTATACCCGTTAAAAACAGTGTAAAGAAACATACCAGCCAGCTATGGTAGCTACTTCCGTTATAATCTTAAACTATAGATACATCTAGCATAGCTGTCATAATTAGTGGTGTCTGAAAGGGTCCGAGCTCAGCATATGCTGCAGACGAGTTTGCAGCGCTGATTTTCAGCACAGACCGTAAGTGACTCACGGACATCAGTCCAGCACAACAATAAAATAGTATTAAAAAATAGTAAATTAATGTAGGAGTTGTTACAATTTACTGTTTGACCACTATCTCACTTGGTCAGTGACGATGTTATCACGCTAGACCTAGAATGTTTACGGGATTTCAAGGACTGCTGCCTGAACACACTGTGTTTGGTGACAGTTTTTTAAAATTGAGGGTTATTCAAATGTAGGCACTGGGTCGCTGGCCATGTATATTGGTAAATACTAACCTTTCGACTTCCAAACTTCGCGGTCATCCTCTGCAAATTCGCCTTCTTTTGTTGGTTTTAAGGCTTCGTTCACTGAAATATTAATATTAAGGGTCAGTAAACACATGCATACAGGACACATCGTGTGGCGTTGCTGCAACAGAAATAATCAGCTGTATTAGTATGTATAGAATGTGCCTTTTGATACTCAGCAAATGTCAACATTATGCTAAGTAATAACAAGTTATACTATAATACTTAGCTGAGTCTGCATGCGCTATGATTATTTTAATCAAATGCCCTTCTTTAATTGCAGTCAATGAAGAATTACGATGGATGTATTTAAAAAATGTCTAACTATGATAAACGCATGCGGGCGAAACTCCGGGGCGCAGCTAGTAAAGCATATAAATAGTATCATGTTGGGAAATTCCCCCGGTGTGCATTTTCGGAATCACAGTTATATTTAAGTGTCGTCTTCATTATTCATTACATGATTTAATTATGAAGCAAATGCCACATTATTTTCTATTGGATGTAATTTGCTATTAGTATTTCGAACTAAGTAATTTGTTTCTTATACTTATCAACAATTTTAAGTCTGAATTCTCAATAGGTTCGGAAATACAACGTGGGGCTAGAAAAACTTTTCTGGCTGGCCCATCTAAATAACCATTAGTGTCATGTAACATTTACCGGTAGGTACTAGCGTTGACATACTTACTTTGAACCTAGGTCATGTGGTTTAGTTGTACCTACAGCCGGGTCTGCTAGAAAGACGTTTTTCTAGCTGCCCCACAATTGTCTTATTGTAACTCGGGGATGGTAAAATCTGCAACTTTCCATGCGTATTGAACCAATATTGAACTATGCAGTTACCTTTCAATGATCCATAGATACGATAGTTTTCGTGCTACAGCTACAGCTTGGGCCAGCCAGGGTAAACTTTATAGCTGGCCCCAATGTTTTACTAAAGATGACGTATATTCATACTGCGCGGTGCTCAGATTTTGTTCCTTTACGACATAAACATGCTTACTGCGACAGATAATACGGTACAAATAATATAGAAAAGGATGGCTATATGTTTAGACTTGCGCATGAAATACGCGTCGTAATCAAAATTACTACAATTGACTTCATTTTGCCGCCTCAGTTTCCGCGCGCTTGTGCGACATCTACCTCATATAACAATCAGCTCTACCGCTAAAAGTATCATTGCACCAATTGTGAGGTATGACATTTGTGAACTAATAGTGAAATACCGTTCCACATATGCGATAATCTTATTCGAGGTGTGGCCCTGCTGAAAGGACAGACACTATCACGCTCACTCGTTGCACATTTTCTCATATTTCTATCTCGCTTACTCTGCTAAACGACACGCTGCTTTACCGACACATACGAGGACGGACACTATCGCGCTCACTCGTTGCACATTTTCTCATATTTCTATCTCGCTAAACGACACGCTGCTTTACCGACATACGCAAACACTGAGCCAGTCAGAACCAAAAAGATAGGCTACGCGTACTGTGCCTTATTATCTTTCGGCCAAATGCTTTTCAGCTGTTTTATTTATTTATATTACATAAATTGCTTACTGCACTTACAGTATTTACCAACGCGTGCAGCCAACAACAATTAGAATACAATATAGTTTCTATCAACTTAGTTAACAATTTAGTGCGGTGATTACGAAATTCTTTATTTTTACTAAAGAATACGTCTAGTTCAGATTCCTGAGCAAGCAGGGCGTTGAGCAGAGACATAGCTTGAGATGTCGGAGCAGTATGAAAATTCTTGTTCTAGCTATAGGCGGAATACGTTCAACTAAATTGGAATTATATATAGAGTTAATTAATTATATTACTAATTTTTAAAATGGGGTAAAACTGCTAAGTCGCAAGCGTATAGAATTTATTTTAATTATATGACACTGCGCTCCTATTATATTATTAAACTAACCTTTGGCATTTAAAATACACGCCGTTGAAATAAAAAATCTATAGTCATATAGCTACAAATGCTTTATTATAGTAAATAACACATAATAGTTATTAATAATCCTCCAAATCATCTTCATCTAAATCTTCCAAGTCAACATCGACATCCCCAAAATCTTCATCATTAATACGCCCATCGATACTTTCATTTTCTTCATCACTTTTATTTTCTTCCTCACTTTTATTTTCTTCATCACTTTCATTTTTTTCATCAATGCCAAGATTTTTATTATCTATACCATCTGTTTCACCGGCGACATTTTCTGCGTCATCGCCCCAATCTTCACCGTTCTCGTCCCAATCATTTGAATTATGACTTTTCATCTCATATGCTTCATCGTCGCTTTCACTAACATTGTTTTCAACTTTGAAATCTTCATGTGAGATATTCTTACATTCAGTTTCACCTTCCTCTTTACCCAATTCTACCTTTTCCCCCTCCATCTCAACATTATCCTTTATAAGATCGGTAAGTGTATGATCTTGACTATTCTTAAATACTACATCACCTAATTCTCGTCTCTTAGCTATAGCTTTTTTCTCTGCTTCCTCTTGCTGGGGCCAGTTTGCGTTCAGTAACTTAACTCTGGAGGGCTGAACAAGTCGCTCGATGTATCTTCTGCGAATCGCCCTAACGCCCTTCTGCTTGTATTTTGATTTTCGTTTCAAGGTGTGCACATGTCTGAAGAGCAACGTTACTGAACCTGTAACAGAAGTACATAAAATATATATACTAACAAACATAGTAAAAAACAAAGTCAGACATTTAGCGGATCTATTAAGATCGTTAATTCCGGTCAAACCATTTTACATGTTGTGTTTTCTCAAGGCTGTTACGGCTCAGGTATAAAAAAATGTTTATGAAAAACTTAATGCTTTACATGTGCACGCTTTATACGCTGCTCTATTACAGAATATAAGATTAAAATAATAGTGTATAAAGTCTCTAAAGAGTTGGGAAAAAATTAGCCAATTATATTATGTTTGATCATTATTCAGATAATACTGCTTTTTAAAGTTGCATTAACTAATAATAGTCTAGTAATAAATTTAGATACTATAATCCTACTAATATTATTACGGCTAAAGTTAATATGTATGTTTGTTATTTCTTCATGCTTACACGGCTACACCGATTTCGATGAAATTTGGTATGTAGATACTTCTTGTCCCGGAATAACACATAGGCTACTTTACATCATCATCATCATAATCATCACCGCGCGGGTAAAACTGCGGGAAGCAGCTAGTATATTATAAAGAAGAAAGATTTGTAAATCTGTATGTTTGTAATTAATAAATTCAAAAAATTCTGAACCGATTTTCACCGTTAAAATGCTAACTATTATAACATCAAACTAAAATAAGCTTAAATATGGCTTATTTTGGCCATACTTAAGCTTAGATTTACTACATACATATTTAATGTGACGCTTGGATTATGTAAATAAATAATCCATTACCAGAATAGGCTATATTTATTACCAGAAAATAGGGAATCTTACTGACACTTCAATAATGTAACCCGAGGACCAAAAAATGTTTTACAATATTATACATATTAATTTCACAAAAGAAAAAAATCTGTACGTTCAAGTATTGTAGTGAATAGTCATGTTACTATAACTATTTAGAAGACAATTTTATAATTGAACAATAGCTATAAGTATAGCATGAATGTGTATGTTTGTGTTTTTGGTAAAATATTTTTATTAAATTCATATATCTTTTTGACATGTATTATTTATTCTTTAAACATAACTTCATCAATGAATATGTTCTATATAATAATGTTCTACTAAAAACAATGGTGGACAGACGACCTGACTAAGATCGCAGGTCAGGGCCAGACGAGCGCCGCTTCCATCCGGTCCCTAGTGAAAATCTTTTATTAGAGGGGGCATATTCTCCAAGGAAAATGTTTACTTGTATAATCGCACTCAGAGTCTCAAGACACAGGCTGTCGCCTAGTTTGAGACTTCCTGGTAACTCATAATTAAATCACATATTGTTATACTCCATATATCTTGTAATTAGTAGTGTTTTGTGTTGGACAATGTACTTTTTAGAAATAAATATTGATTTGATTGATTTGATATGTCGATACTGGCGATGATGATTAAATACTCAATAGTTTATTGCATTCATATGGCGTTACATGCAGGTCTTAAATATACTTTTTTTTCCAGCGTACATATAACCCTGGTAGGGTATAGCAATGTGGAGCGACCGATTTATTTATTAGTTTTCAAATTTATCATAGAAAAACTCATTCAAGCTGTAATAGCATTTCGTTAAAAGCAATTGTTTTAAATGTGTGATGAATTTCGACTCTTTTTCTTCTTTAATTTTATCAGGTAATTTGTTGAATATTTTTATGGCCATTAAGTATGGACCAGAACTGTGCATTTTAAGCTTAGAGCTTGGTAACACAAGTTTATGTTGAAATCTCGTCGGATAATATCGTGGTTCATCTGCAATTTTTTTGAAAATATGTTGTTTGATTGTTCAAATTATATGTTTTTTTTTTAACATTCACACAAGGTCTTCAGGTCCCAAACTAGGCAGAGCCTGTATTATGGTAACCTGATGACTGATATATACTTATATACATACTTATACACATAAACACACCCAGACACAAGTCAAACAGACATGTTCATACACACAAATTTTTGACCTGTCCGGGAATCGAACCCGGGACCAACGGCTCAGAAGGCAGAGTGCTACCAACTGCGCCAACCGACCAGTGTAATCGTTATGGACAAACTATTGCACTCACCGTCCTCTATAGTGACGTCTTCCATAGAGCACAGCATGTCCACAGTTTCGAAGGAGTCGAACGTCGCCAGGTAGTATTTGTTCTTGATGGACTTCTTGAGCGAGCGGTACATGAAGCTGGCCAGAAATACTTCCAGGTCACTGCGCTGGGGTTCGCGAGGACGCCCGTAGATGCGTACCTCCTTGGCGCCAGTGTTGTGGATACGTTTTGTAATGTGTAGGCCCAAGATCTGTCAATATACGAAACAGCTATCGATTCGAAGTCGCATAAAAGGATTGAGACATTTTTATTATTTATTATTATAATTTAGCCTTTTATTTGTTTCCAACAACATAACAATGCACAAAATTTACTTAGTCTAAGTTTTCTGTTGCTGGAACCCCATTCCGGGTATAGGCCTCCTCCAGTTTACTCCAAATCTCTCTGTCCCTTGCTTTCGTTTTCCAGTCTTTTCCTGCTGTCGCCATTATTTCGTTGACCCATCTTAGGGCCGGACCGTTCTTAGGGCGTCGTTCTTTCTTTCTTTCTACTTTGGGATATTACTGAGAGATAATTTATTCGCGCGCGCGATATCTGTTTAGATAACTATTAAGTGCATTGATTTTGTTTTATGTTATTTTTGATATTATGCAAAAAACCTGCTCAATTCACTTTGCTTACGTTGGACCGCTGTCTCACATGATGTTAAGTGACGACACGGTGTAAGGTGTGGCACGCAAACTTAGATGGTACTCATTCACTCGCGACTTCAAGACTACGGGGTTGTACCTATCGGGAAACACAGACTCAAGCAATGAGCTCCACACCAACTAAGAGCCCCTTAGCCCCCTATAGATCCGAGAGTGTGAAAAGTATTTACCGAACCCCCTATCGAGCAGGAAGACTTTATTAACCATAGATAGACATAATTATTATTATAAAAAGATTTTTTTTTAAAATGTATCAAAAAATGGAACCGACTTCAACACTCAAAAGTATGAAATAACTTGTTCAAGTCGTTACCATGATAGTTCAAAAGTAACTGATATCAAAATATTGTGTTCATGGTACCGATTTCGACAAGTTATTTCATACTTTTGAGTGTTGAAGTCGGTTCCATTTTTTGATAAAAAAAATTTTTTTTCACTCTTTTTAGTGACCTTTGTTACTCATGGGATCAATTGTTATTGTGGTGTAGGTATATTCACCGATGTCTTCACCCGCTACTATAATATCGTGTAGTATAAGCACGCATTTTTCAGTTTTTGACTTGTAACTCAAAAAGTGCTCGTCCGATTTTGATGAAATTTAAATGGGACCACACGGGAAGCACCAGCTTTCAAATATAAAAAAAAATAAAGCGATCAAAATCGGTTCACCCAGTCGGAAGTTATGCGGTAACAAACACAAATAAAAAAATTAAATAACCTTACGGGTCGAATTGAGAACCTCCTCCTTTTTTTGAATTCGGTTAAAAATAAGAAAAGCTGCGGTCATGACGAAGTTACAAGGTAAGTAATAAAGGCATGTGCAATATATATTGTAAAACCTTTAGTATATGTAGTAACTTAAATGTCATGCTTGTATATGGCTGTTTTTCAAGAAATTTAAAAAGCACAATAATAATAAATAAATAAATAAAAATAATAAAATATCTTTATTGCAGGCAAAAGGACCCATAAATTACAATATAGAAATGGTCAAAAATAACAAACTAAAACTAATAAAAGTATAAATAAAATAAAATTGGTTATAAATGCAATAAATAAAAATAAAAATTGCTCTATAACAGGTCATTTGCGATTTTCGTTCTGGTGGACTGAGACCTAAAATCTGAAGATCGGACTGCAAATATCTTCTCCTAAAGACTTCAGGATTGCATTACTGGATCCTCGTATTCTGTTCCAAAAGGACACAATACGAGATCTTATAACTGCAAAGAAACCGGGAACCCTTGCATCAGCGAACTAGAATAATAAAACCGATACATAAAAAAGGTTCGAAAGACTAGGACTATTAACTATATTTAAGAAAAAACTGAAAATGTGGGTAATTACAATGGATTTTATGACTTAAAAGAATTCATGTCTCGAGATAAGTCTACGGACGTTTTGTTATGAATGCGACATCCATACATGGTAGACGTTCCACCCTGTCGCACCAAGCGTTTTGCTTCCACATTCATAGTGCGTACAGCTAACGAGTGGAACTCATTGCCTAAGTCTGTGTTTCCACATGAATACAATCTGGGCATCTTCAAGTCACGAGTGAACAGGTATCTTCTAGGCAGGCATGAATCATCGTAGACCGCATCATCACTTAACATCAGGTGAGATAGTGGTCAAACGCCTGCCTATTGTTATTAAAAAAAAAACATGTTATGATTATGATTCAATAAGGCAATTGGCATAATCCATTCCAATATTATGCTGTCATTTTAAGAAAAAATTAATACGACCTGTTATTTGACAATTGTATGATAAATTACTTTTTAATGATGATAATCTTGACGTATTAATAATGTAATAATTAGTTATAATATGCAACATTGAATGCCCGATACGGGTCAGCCGATTATCATTCTCCTGCGATACTATCTTGCAAAATGTTGTTTTTATCAGTTCCCAATATTTTTGACGTGATAACGTTTTATAAATTGATGAATACCAGCAACACTCATGAAAAATAGTAACGTTCCGCGTAACGTTCCACCTGTTTTGTATTACATAAAATAATCAAAGTCAAAGTCATAAATGATTATGACGTTATCACGTAAATCTATCGTCCGTAAACCTACTTTACAGACAACCAATTTTTTTTCTGATTCTGATAGAGTATAATAATAATAATATTATATCACTAAATTATAGATTACCTTTTTGGCCAGCTCTATAGTCTTAAGTTTCCTGACGGTCTTGTAAACAATAGCTTCGTTCAAGGTTTCAGGTTTATCGAATTTTTTCTTGATCTGAAATACAAAATCATACTTTCTATGAACATGCTTAATTGCTTACGTACCAGCGCACACGCAGCAATGCGGGGGTACTACTCTTAGCCGGTACCCCACGGCAACATTTATAGTATTAGTGGCTCTTCCGTCTGATATGGTCGCCTACCTAGTTCATTAAATAATAGTTTAATCATAATCAATTTATTGGTAATATAAATGTACACGTCAAACATGTTATACATAATTATAATCATAATAGAGGTAGTGATTAGTTCTTAATTATTATGAAAGGTAGTATAGGTGTTTTACAAATTAATTAGCACTATTCAACAATTATGAATTAATTGTAATGTAACAAACCGACTAGGACTCACGTGGTAAACACTGGAAAATTACTCTCCGACCAGTTTCGAACTTATTTGCAGTTCTTTGAGTTACGTGCTGAGGCTCGCGCTCGCCGCCTGGCACGATCATGACTCCCAGATGAAGAACTGCAAATAAGTTCGAAACTGGTCGGAGAGTAATTTTCCAGTGTTTACCACGTGAGTCCTAGTCGGTTTGTTACATTACAATTATGGAAGAAACTCGCAATAGTTTTCAGACTCAAATTATGAATTATTTAAAGATTTAATGAAAAATACATTTGTAACAAAGTAAAACAAAAGAGACTACCGCAGTGTCTAAATTTCATATATATACGTATATACAATTGTACAAATAGTAAAGACTCAACCCTTTGCTTATCAAAATAATGTCATTATTTGTAATTAAAAAATCAATCGAAGCTATAAAAAGATTGTTCATGAGCCAGCGTTTTAATTTGAATTTAAAAGACTGAAGACTGTTGGTGGACTGAAGACTGTTGGTGGGCTGAAGACTGTTGGTGGAAGATACCTCATTTAGGTACTGGATTTATACTTATCCTCACCAGCGAGCCGATCGCGTTGAGCTCCTCGTTTAATGCCTTTCGGTAGACTTCCGTTGTTTCATACATCACCTCTTCATCCGTCTCCGGTCTCTTTCTATCTGAAATCAATTTAATATTCAGTTTTATTGGAGTGGCTGGATGGTTATCAATAACATCGAAGGGTTCTTCCGTAAGCGTTCAACTGGTTCTCTACACTCCACACTGCTGCACTGCATTTCTGTGAATTGTGTGTAATGTTACACAGCAAACTATCAAAAAAGCCAATGCTGGTCATTCCCCTGTTCATCTAAACTAAAAATTTTGAAGGTAAGATAATTCTTATAGGGTCATGATAAAGTCCAAATTTGTATGACACTTTTGTAATAACAATACTAAATTTAGATAATTTTTATTAAAATTGCGGGTAGTTTTGGTTGAAGTAAGTCGTCACGATATTTGTTTCCGACTATAACTACCCGCATCTGTATAAAACTCATCTGATATTAGAGACAGCATTGTTATACGAATTAGAATTTGTAAATTTAATATATAAGAAAAATTAATAAATTCGTTATATTGAGGCTCGTTATATTAAGGTTACACTGTATTACTATTACCTAGTCATTTGATTTACTTAGTATTAAATTGTTAGTAATCGATCGTATTATTAATTTTCAATAATTATTACATTAATAATACAATCGATTACTAACAATTTGATACTAAGTAAATTAAATGACTAATATAACGAAAGTCAAATATAGTATTCTGTGGGAAGCTTTATGAAAGTACTTAATGTTTATAAATTACACTATGAGGTAGTAAATTCTATTTCACAATTATATCTACTTTAAACAAATCTTATTAGTTACGACTAAAATCTGAGGATTAATACTTTAATAACCTGTCACATGCATCTTTGAATTAAAAAGTTACAGTAAGCGCTTCGGTACACAAGTCATCAAGAAAAAGTTACAGTAAGCGCTTCGGTACACAAGTCATCAAGAAAAAGTTACAGTAAGCGCTTCGGTACACAAGTCATCAAGAAAAAGTTACAGTAAGCGCTTCGGTACACAAGTCATCAAGAAAAAGTTACATCCTTGTCAACATGTCGCTATTTTTCCTTGTACGAAGAGTAAATATATTGCCGTACAGGGTTTTAATTACAAACCAAAAGTCCCCCTGGAACGTGGGGAGTGAAAAGTTCATCATCATCTCAGCCATAGGACGTCCACAGCTGGACATAGGCCTCCCCATTGATGTCCACAAGGACCGGTTGGAAGCGGCCCGCATCCAGCCCCTGCCTGCGATCCTAGTCAGGTCGTCTGTCCACCTGGTCGCTGGCTGTCCTATGCTGCGCTTGCCAGTCCGTGGTCTCCATTCGAGAACCTTTCGGCACCAACGGCAATCGGTTCTTCGAACTATATGCCCTGCCCAATGCCACTTCAACTTGCTAATCCGCTGGGCTATATCGGTGACTTTCGTTCTTCTACGGATCTCTTCATTTCTGATTCGATCACGTAGAGAAACCCCGAGCATAGCCCTCTCCATAGCTCGTTGTGCGACTCTGAGCCTGTTCAGAAGGCTCATAGTCAGAGTGAAAAGTTACCTGAATTAAAATAAAAAAGCCTCAAATTTACAGGGGGTGCAATGACAGGGAAAGCGTGTCGCCGGGGGGTTAAAGCAGACTCACCTCTTCAAAACTTAGGGAGTGTTCATCGACCAGTGCTAGTTTTATCCAATCTATCTCCAGGCAGGCAGGTGAAAAGAAGGATATGTGCACGAAAGGGAATTTGAATTCTGAGATGACAGGATGGTCTACCAATGTAATCCAAAATATGTCAATGTGATCTCTACCTTTAGACGGCACCCGAGCGTCTTAAACCGTGTTTCATCAGTTCGATGCTTTCAATAAAAACTCCTAAAGTTTCCTCACTTATTCGTTCCAATAATAATAAGAATTATTTATTCATATGCACATTATGCACTGGGTTGCTCGTCGTCGATATTTATAAATACCAACCTTTCGGAATCCAATTTCCGGGTATATCCGATGCAAATGCGCTTGCTCTTGTTGCTTTTAAGGCTTCTGCTGCTGAAATATTAATATTAAAGGTCAGTAAACAAATGCATACAGGACACATCGTGTGGCGTTGCGACAATAGAAGTAATCAGCTGTATGCCTATGCATAGAATGTGCCTTTTGATACTCAGCAAATATCAACATTAAGCTACGTAATAACAAGTTATACTATAATGCTTAGCACTACATGAGCCATGGTTATTTTAAGCAAATGCCTTTCCTTAATTGCAGTCAATGAAGAATTGCAATGGATGTATTTACAAAATGAAAGTATGAGAAACGCAATTTTAAAAATCCTAATTAGTAAAGAAACAAGCGACAGTGTGAACTTCCATTCTGCACCCAGTCACTAAACAAAAATGAGCATCAATGTTTTTCTTAACCGACTTCAAAAAGGAGGAGGTTCTCAATTTAATCTATATTTTTTTTTATGTTTGTTACCTCTGAACTTTCGACTGAACCGATTTTGATCGTTATTTTATTATTTGTAAGCTGATGTTTCCCGCGTGGTCCCATTTAAATTGCATTAACATCAATCAAGTCGTTTTTGAGTTACACTCCAATAACTGAAAAGTGCTAAGCATAGGTCGATGACATTATAGTTGCGGGTGGAGAAATCGGTGAACATACACAATGACAATTGATCCCGGGATAGGAAAGGTCACTGAAAAGTGTGAAATAAATATTTTTACAATAAATGGAACCCACTTCAATACTCAAAAGTGTGAAATAACTTGTCGAAGTTGGTGCTCACAATATTTTGATAATAGTTACTTTTAAAATCAATCAATAGGGTTTATCATAAGGATCAAGTGTCTTTAACAAACATGGCAAATTAAATAAAAAAGGATTACCAGGAAATCTAAGATTTTTTTAATCGAACGAAATAAAATGTTTCTTGAAGCGATGATAACTCAGCGGGGGGAGCGTCGGCTGTCAAACTGACGAACACTGGTTCAATCCCGAACTACAGCTTGAACTTCCGATGAAGGTAACACCGTTATCAAATTCCCAGCATGATGGTAGGGTACTTTCGAATACCCGCCAGCTACCACCCTCAAGTTTGAAAAACTATCACCAAACACATAGCGTGTTCAGGCGGCAGTCCTTGAGAGCCAGGGAGCATTCTAAGTCTAGCGTGATAACATCTTCGACCACATCGTCACTGACCATCAAGTGAGATAGTGGCCAAACGCTTAAGGGTTGAGCTAAAGCATAAAAGCTTGTACCGACTTCAACAAGGTTATTTCACACTTAAGTGTTGAACCACCATTTTTTGGTATTTTTTTGTATATATCGGTTAGTTCTAAGTGTAGTATCTGCGCTTGTCTTTTTATCTCTTTTAAGGCTTGCACTATTTCCTAAATCGACAATTTTGGAGCCTAAGAAGCGATGATTGCTCAGCGGAAGGAGCGTCGACTGTCAAACTGACCGACACTGGTTCGATCCCCAACAACGGCTTGAGCTTCCTGTGAAGGTAACGCCGTTATTAAATTCCCAGCATGATCGTAGGGTACTTTCGAGTACCACCCTCAAGTTTTAAAAACTGTCATCATACACATAGTGTGTTCAGGAACAGTCCTTGAGAGCCAGTAAGCATTCTAGGTCTAGCGTGATAACATCTTCGACCACATTGTCACTGACCATCAAGTGAGATAGTGGCCAAAAGCTAGATCTATAGAGTATATTAAAAAAAATTTTGTCACATTGATCTGTGTCTGGGTGTGTATATACATATCAGTCATCGGGTTACCATAGTACAGGCTCTGCCTAGTTTGGGACCTGAAGATCTTGTGTGAATGTTAATATTTTTTTTTATTTTTTATTTATTTATTAACATTCACACAAGGTCTTCAGGTCCCAAACTAGGCAGAGCCTGTACTATGGTAACCTGATGACTGATATATACTTATATACATACACACCCAGACACAGGTCAAACAGACATATTCATACACACAAATGTTTGACCTGTCCGGGAATCGAACCCGGGACCAGCGGCTCAGAAGGCAGAGTGCTACCAACTGCGCCAACCGACCAGTCGAATGCAAATTTATTTCTTTTTAAACGCAAAGTAAATGTTTGCATACATAAAAATTATTACTAAACTATAAGTTGTATTATATCCACACTTTTACTGCACACATTTTTATTAATCCCATTTTTTGGTATATTCAAAATGGGAATGTTTCTTCGAAGAAAACGTGTCACCTGATAGCAAGATTCTGCAATATAAATTTCAGAACGAAAATCGGTGTATCGGTATATTATCAATCAAATAAAGCTTTTTTTTCATGTATGGACAGGACTCCATACATGAAAAAAAAGCTTTGTTTGTGTGCCGGTTTTGCAAAATTTAAAATGGTACAGATGATGTAGTGCAGAATGCCTCCAGAATAATAATAAGAATAACTTCATTTCAGCGGTCACAAAGGTATTAATGCCGGCCTTCAACGGAAAGAAAACTTAACAATTTGGATAATTTCCATGGAACTATACAAAGATATAAAATATTTAATTTGAAGACCATTACCTGCAACTTTTTGCTGGATTTCACTGAAGATTTTGAAATCATCACTAGGAGGATACAATTTCCGGTAGCGCTGATAAACATGAATCGCCTTTGTGTATTTTCCTACCACAATTTGCTTAATTCGTTCCCTGATAATAGCTTTCAGAAGTGTTTTCATGCGACTTGGTCCCAAAATCTCCCTACTGATGTTCAGATTCTTGGCGACATTTGCCATGCACAATCCAACAGACTGTGCCCTGGAAACTTTTATCGCCCTCTGAAGTTCTTGGTTACCAGCAACAAAAATTCTTTTAGGTTGTGGCATGAACTTGTTTGGTTGTTGCTCAAACTTTTTCGGTGGCGGCACGGATTTGCCCGGCCGCTGTTCAGACTTGATCGGCTTATTTGGCCGCTGTTCGAATTTTTTCGGGCGTACCACGAACTGTTCCTGTGGTGGCACAGACCTGGTGGGTCGTGAATCAAACTTTTTCGGCGTATTCAGTGCGACCTTACCTGGAAGCGGCGCAAACTTATCAAATTTTGGCTCAAACTTACTCGGTCTCGGTCCCACTTTGTTTTGTCTCGGTTCAAACTTGGTCTGTATCGGCTTCACCTTGCTCGGTTTCGGGTCAAACTTATTGGATGATGGGAACCTGCCCGGTGGGGACACGAACTGGCGAGTATCGTGCCAGGGTTCACGAGAGTGATAAGGGCGCTCCGAGATATCCCCGTCACGCCACTCGTCACATGTCTCAGGTTGCCCGTGAGAGTTATCCCAACGACTTTCCTTTGGGTGCACATGTCTCCGAGTCTCCGAGCGACCACCGCGACCGGGTTGGCTACCACCGCGCGACACAGGGAACTGAGGCGCGTTATGTTCGTGCATGTCGCTACCTATAGAGAAGTCGCCGTGCGCGTTTCCAATAATTGGCGGTGGTTGCCACTGCTGAGATTGCTCGTAGACCTCAGAGCAATCAGGGTGGTCGATCCAGCCGCGAGACCTTTGATAATCGGGCTGTAGCTGAGAGTTATCGCCTGGAGCACGATCGCTCCACTGAGGAGAGTTGTGAGATCCCGCTCCTCCCTCGTTCCATCTTCCATCCTGTCTAGCTCGGCTGCGCCCCGGAGACTCATTACTGACATACTGATTGACCATCTCCGGGTTCTGAACGAGAGGAATATACCCTTGCTGATTGTAATCTAACCCCCCATATTGTGAAACCATTGCTTGTGCCACTGCCACCGGACCCTGCTCTCCATACGCCATAAAAGTGTTCTGGACGGTCTGTAAACAAGCTGCATGTCAATATGAAGAATTCTTACTTGTACATTTATTAGAACTAGTGTGTATTTTTTGCATAGCTCCCTTTTTTTAGTGATCAGTTCATCATCATTATCATTTCAGCCACCTTATGTCTACTACTACACCACTTATGTACACTACACTAATATATGCCTCCCCGAATGATCTCCATAAGACAGCTGGAAGCGACCTGTGTCCAGTTCCCTACCGGAGGCTCTATAATGCTATCATTTCAAAGGACATCCAAAGCCGCGCTTACCAATCCATCTCCACTTCAGTTGGATTCGATGTCTGACCTCTTTTTAGAAGTTTTAATGTCCGGTCCGAAGTGGCCCTTTTTAATTATTATCTGCTTACTTCTGAGTTTCTTTCACGAAGTTGGACTCGCCTAATAGGATTGTATATCCTAGGTAGAAGTACTAGTCAAGAATTTCGAAAATTGAGTAACCTGCTGATGTCCATTCCCATACTTAGGACCATCACCCGATAGCAAATAAAATCCTTCAAGCATACCACTGGAGAGATTCTAGCACCACCCTCGTTTTAATCAAATTAAGGGCTTTAAAGGCTACATACGGTCATAAATATGCCAAGTTACAATTTTCGGACTTTGTATAATTTACAAAAGCATGTGGATGTAATGAGATCTAGCCTTTCCGGAAACAAGATTTTTCGGTGGCCTTTAAGATATCAAACATGCATTCCAGACGTTTGAGTTTTGAGAACAGCTACGATACAAAGCGCAAAAACGAGTTGGGACTGCTGAACAATCCCCATCCTGTAAAGAATAGTACCATCTGGATTTCGTTCCTCGAGATCGTCGTTCCGTAAATCACGAATTCAGAGATTCAAGCTCTGATGTAATTCCATAGTCAACTGGTGCCTTCTTGTTCTGAATACTATTAGTGTGGTTTATTTTTCAATGTCAGAGAAATCGGCTGATTGTAAATTCTTGCTAAGTATAAGTATTTTGATGAAGTTTGAAATCGTGATTTATGTTTAAATCGCTAAGTGCAACTTAGCAAAACACAGCGTAACTATCTATTCTCTGAACAATAAAAGTTGAAAACTTTGTTTTAATACACCACCATCAAATGGCGAATGTGAATTGAATTTGCCGTTAGCACACACGCTGCACCACCTCGTTTTCTTGAACATCGTATTCACGCTATATGAATGCTACAAATAACGTCGAACCACAAACATGTACGGACATTGTCATATTTTGAACCGACTTGTAGCGTGAATAATTCAAATATAGTGAATAATCTGAATTTTAAACCACAGCATAAATGTCAAAGCCTTCCCTAAGGGGCACAGGCTGCAGTTCGAAATATGTTTGGTACAAAGTCAAGTAGAAATCTTAGGTACTTGGCTTTTCAAACAGGTTAAGCGCCAAAGAGTACTTAACACCTCTGTGTTAGCTGACGCTACACTGCAATTCTCAACAATTCAGTCTGCTTTGCGCTGTAGACGTCTCTTGCAAACATCTTGGAGTTTTTTCTCCTTTCTATCGTATCTTAATAACAGTTGGTATAAAAGGTACAGATGTCGTTTTGCAAGGAAAACGACATCCGTATCAAAATTCGTCGACATATCGGATGATTGCAGTTGTATGAAGCATTTTCAGTCATGGGGCCCGATACTTCTTGATCCGGTAACTTACTTACTTCCGGTAATAGCGTAAGTTACAGGGTTTCAGGGACGTTAGACGACGTTAGGCGTTATCGACGTTATCGTGTTCCGTGATCAGTGATTACGGACTTCACAGTAGTATACATAATTTATTTGCATTTTATTGTTTTTTTTATGTGATAAGGGGACGGAACAATCAAATGGCCCACAAGTTGTTAAGTGGTAACTTCTGCTTATAGACAAATACAATTCGTAAAGAACTGCACTGCGCCCGTCACCCTGGGACATAAAGTTGGTAAATCTCATGTGCCTGTAATTTCACCGGAAACCATACCCTTCAAACCGGAACACAGTAATGCGAACACTACTGCCTGGCAGTAGAAATAGATATGGTGGCAGCACCTGATTCCCCGGGCGAACTCGCACATGGATTGCTACTGCTCTTCCTCACATTTTATTTTTTACATTGTTGTGATTACTCATAACAACATCAATCATAAACATCAAACGCTTGTAACTTGTAAGTCGTTTTTATTAATAATAATATCTTAATATTGCATTCAACCAGGGTGTCAAGTCTACTAATTGGATTTCAATTTAAGGTAAAGTATTGAAAATATCAACTTTTTTTGTGGATAAAACTCGCGTGTGCTTTTTGACATTAAACTTGACGATATTGGCATCCAGCAAATGTAACGTCACCGCCAATACGTTGAATCGGTTAATATACTCACTCAAACGTCCATTGTGATTGGGGAGAAGCAATATATCGATTCAGTTATTATTTGCATGCAAAGCAACTGTCTATTGCTCGTGGCTGCCCTGGTTCATAAACCCTGTATATAAGTGGTAAATAGTTATACTTACATTGTTATTGCATTGAGTGAAAAAATGCGCAATGTTTCTGCCTGATCATCATCATCATCATCTCAGCCATAGGACGTCCACTGCTGGACATAGGCCTCCCCCACTGATTTCCACAAGGACCGGTTGGAAGCGGCCCGCATCCAGCCCCTGCCCGCAATCTTAGTCTGGCCGTCTGTCCACTTAGTCGGTGGCCGTCCTACGCTGCGCTTGCCAGTCCGTGGTCTCCATTCCAGCACCTTTCGGCCCCAAGGGCCATCGGTTCTTCGAACTATATGCCCTGCCTCCTGCCACTTCAACTTGATGATCTGCTGGGCTATATCGGTGACTCGTTCTTCTTCAGATCTCCCCATTTTTGATTCGATCACATAGAGAAACCCTGGGAATAGCCCTCTCCATAGCTCGTTGTTCGACTCTGAGCCTGTTCAGAAGGCTCAATTTACTCTTTTCTGCCCGATGTTAGTTTAGAATTACTGGTCATAACAACTATAGTACTCTGTACCAGTGACCCTGCGAACTGTGTGGCGCGGCACACTGGTGTACCGCGAACATTGGGAAGTTATGTAAGTTTTTTTAATTTTTATATTATAGTACTCAAAACAAAATCAGGACAACCAAGTTTTGTTGCTGTACCACGAAAACAGTTTAACAAGTTAAGGACATTACATTGTTTAACTTATGTAACTACAAAATAATGTATCTGCTTACAATGAGGCTAACAATTGTTTAAAATAGTGATCATCATTTGCTTTTTTAAATCATAATGAAATTGGTCATTTTGAATGAATGACATGAACATGAACAAAAGAAAATCGCCAGAAAAAGACAAATACTGTACTTGTCACTTTTGTTTGTTCTTTTGACGTGATAACGTTTTATAAATTGATGAATACCAGCAACACTCATGAAAAACAGTAACGTTCCGCGTAACGTTCCACCTGAGTTTTGTATTACATAAAATAATCGAAGTCAAAGTCAAAACCAAAGTCAAAGTCAAAGAAAGTCAAAGTCAAAGTCAGTCAAAGTCAAAGTCATAAATGATTATGACGTTATCACTTAAATCTATCGTCCGTAAACCGACTTTACAGACAACCAATTTTTTTAGTAACAAGTACGTCCTCCTCTCATAGCAATGCAATCCTGACGCCTCGCATGTGTACTCTAGATCAAATTCCTCACGTTTTCATCTGGAATCTCCTCCCAGACACGTTTTAAAGCGTCAATCCGCTGCTGTTGGTTGTAGACCCCTCGCTCATTCTCTCTAACCCTTTGTTTCAATTGGTCCCAAATATGCTAGATTGGATTTAAATCCGGACTGTTAGCTGGCCTCAATATGAGACTGTTCTAGTACAGCTTGGGTCAGCTCGAGCTGTGTGTGTACAGGCATTGTCTTGCATCAAAATCATGTTACAACAATTCATAATAATGATAGTAAATTAAAAATAATTATAATGTTTTATGCAATTGCGCGTAGTATTAGTTAGCCGGCAATTACATGACTCGTTATTTTATTTTTGTGTAAGAGTACCGAGAATTTAATAAATATAAATAATAATAAAACAATGAACAGCCTGTAAATAATACTTCAATACTACACATATTAGTGATGGTGACTTTTGCAGTCATTAATAATCATGATGTCACATACCTGTGGAGCAGGCACGGGTGTGTATACATAGTTGGTTGGTTGTACATTAGGTTGGTACATCCCCATGGTCTGTAATGTTTTGAAATCATAACCTGGCTGCCCTTGACCCATCACTGACTGTGATGGCTGCTGCTGCCCTGACATCCGGAATGGTTGCTCAGATTCCTGAAATATTTATTTAAAGCATGAAATGAAGACAAGTACCCTGAGCCTGACATGACTTCTGTGTCTCCTACCTGGGTTCCCTTTACCCTTCGAACCCTGGCCTCGAATCCCAGCAGGGGCAAATATTTGTGTGATGAGTGTAGATGTTTGTCCCGGGTCTTGGGTGTTTGTGTGAGTCCATGCGTGCCGCGACACAGGGAATCTTAGTGCGGAGGTCTGATAATAATAATAAAAAAACCTAGCCGAGAAGTATGCCGACTTTGGGAATTCAAGGTCGCGGTTCCTAAGTCAATGTCATCATAATTAGTGAGCCACGACGTTTGTCGCTCGGGTGATCGAATTGGTATGATAAATATTAAAATATATAAATCATAAATATATCTTCTTTTATATATATATGGTGTCCAGCCTTACTCAGGTTTATAGTCGAAGTTTCGACCTAGGTTGGTGGTCGCCGCGAACTGGCAGCGTAAACTCACCTGAGGATGAGCATCGGACATGCTCGAAATCTAGGTCGAAACTTCGACTATAAACGTGAGTAAAGCCGGATACCACATAAATATGTGGCCAGCACATAATGTGTCAAACTCATGACAATTTCCAATCGAAAATATCTTCTTTTCTTCTCTTTACTTATAGCATATTTACTACTGACTGACTCACCGACAGAATTGTTCTCCTGGAAGGAGATACATAGTTACCAGCAAACTTGATCAAATATTAAAATGTTTCACTAGTTATACCTATCTTGTCGACATCGATTTTGGGGCTGTAAGGGTGGAGTTCACCAGAATTTAAAACATCCGATTATCAATTTAACTATCAGTTAAACAGTTTTTACCCAACAGTTAAACTGTTTGACCGATCATTTGGTGAACTCCACCCTAAATGATGTAATGGACTGTATAGGGAGTGCCCACGTGTTCGCCTGCAAAATCCGAAATAGATTTACTATTAATATAACAAAAAACACATCATCATCATCTCAGCCATAGGACCTCCACATAGGCTGGACATAGGCCTCCCCCATTGATTTCCACAAGGAAAAAAAAAACACATATTAATATACTTTATATGATTGAGGTCATGGTAGGTGTAAATAACTCACTCTTTGAATCAGGGTAATGTGCAATGGCATATTACCCTGATTCAAAGAGTGAGTTATTCATATATATCGTATAGTTCTCAATATACTAACATGCCTTCTTGGTCTCATTTATATTATTTCATATGGTATATGATGTTTAGAAAAATATCCCTTCAGATGTAGATGCTGAAGGAACAAATTCGGACTGCTAGTGGAATGCTAGTATATCATGAATGGATAGACAAGAACCATATCTTGCCCCCATTGGTTCAATACCAACCAGTAGCTGAATATTTTCAAATATTTTCATTCAAAGCAGGCAACCGATCATTCGCTCATCTGATGTTAAGTGATGATGTGATCTATGATGGATGACTCCTGCCTAGAATATACCTGGTCTATCATTATAATCAATGTAGTTGAAAACACAGGGCGCAACTAGTATAAGTTACAGAGTGATCCTAGAGATTATATATATACCTTTGACTGTCTCTTATTTTGAACGTACAACTGCTGTCCTCTGAAGTAAATTCCATTGATCTTTCTGACGAGAATAGCTGCATCTTCTTCAGCCATCACCCCTACTGTTACTTTCATAGTGTTGCCTTCATTCTGAAGGTTGTCCAGGATCGACTCTCTGAGCCCACATTTTGAGTTAATTAACTCTTTAATATCACTATACTCTGTCTGGAATATAGAATAATAATATGAAAACAAAAAGAATGATTTATTAATACAAAATATGTGACTTACAATGCTCAGGGCAGTTTGATATGTATTATTTTACAATAGTTTATGTTGTTTTGTGATCGTTATAATACAATAAAGTCTCAAATCTTATTAAAACTGATGTGGTTTTGACACATTGTGAATGTATAAATCACGGGGATTACTCACTTAGTAAGTCACAAAATATTAACTCAATTAATTAAAATAACCTCAAAAAAACATATATCTCAAAAACTAAGGCGAGAGGGGAGTAGTATCAATGGCTAACCTCCTTCCCCCCTTTCCTGAATAAGGTTGAAGAGTTCTTCAGAACACTCCTCGTTTTATTATATATACATTTATATCAAATACACAGAGAGCCAATGTCTCTGCGGATACTGAGTGGCTCCTAGGTCTTTGAGAGTTTGGGGTAATTGACAATTCTGATAGCTCTATGCTGCAATGCATCCAGAGACTAAGGCTGATACTTAGTTGCACCGTTCCAAAGGTGAGAGCAGTACTCCACATGAGGCCAGATTTATGTGGTGTAACACTTTGCCTTGTAAGAAACAGGCCAGAAGAAGCAGACCAAGTTTCTTGGATGCGAGCATGGCTTTGGATGATGTATGCTCACAGAACTGCACATTCGCATAATTTTAACACTCAGAATACTTAAATTCTCCGAGACCTTGAGTGGAGTGTCCTGAAATCTAGGTGCTACAGAGAATGGAATGTTTATTGCAGTGAATGAACAAACTTGTGTCTTGATGGGGTTGAATTGAACAGCACTTTACCCACTCAGAAACCTGGACGAGGGAAGACTCGATTTCCAACACGTTTATTCCTATACTCCTCAGCAACAGCACGAGAAATGGTTGTACATCCGATATAATATGTATCGACATGCTACTATTATGCAGCATGTCATTGATGTGGACTAAAACACCAGCACTCTCATTTGGAGCATGAACTGTCCACAATGACCTAAATGCTCCGATTTGACCAAAGCTATCAATCCAAGTGCATAGTCTTTCGGAAAGCCTGTGAGATGGTAACTTGGATAAGAGCGCCCTAGGCCATACCAGATCAAAGGCCTTATCAATGTCCAGACTAACCACTAGCACTTCCCTTCTACTGTCAACGGCTTCAGCCCAGTGATGGCTGATGGCATATACATGGGTATACTAGAAGATCACCAGCCTATAAAAACCTGACTTTGGTGAAAACCATGTTGATGATCACTGATGAGCTGATATTTTTCTAGATACCTTCCATCACCTTGCAGAGTAGAGAGGTGATTGAAATAGGCCTGTAGTTAGTTGGATCTGACAGATCACCTTTTTTGGGGATAGGGTGGGATAGGGCAGTCTTCCATGAAAAGGCTATACATGTTACAGTGTAGGAAAGATGAAAAAGGCGCGTTAAGACTGGGGGCACAAGTGCTTAAAACGATGGCTGGGATTCCATCTGGCCCACTCGACTTTCGCACGTCAAGAGACATTAGTTCCTTCCATACCGCTTTTTGAAAAAACATACATCTGGCATGGAACTCCTACAAAGTGGGACAGTAGGAGGTGAGGCGCCTCCATCGTCGTGAACCCCCTTCCCCCTTAATTCCTGCGCCCCGATTCTAAAGCCAACCCGATCGGTTATGCATTATCCACTCGAGGCTTTACTTCTGTACCATACAAAGGGTGCACTGTGCAGAATTGAATTGTCTCATAACGGAGAGAACAGAACAGGTAATAAGGTGATCGACCACAGTATGGTAGGTACATTGCTACAAACGCTTGCTCTAGTACCTACCGTACTAAACTTAATTAGCAAATGTACTCACCCATAAAGGTAGATTGTGTATTGTTAAAAGCATATTGCTTTAAATCGTAACAGCAGAAAATCCAGGCCACCACAAGATCACTGATTAGAAAGATAAAAACGCGATAAATCTTAAACAATACCAATACACGACAAACTATTTTTATAGAAAGAAATGCTGAAATGCTAGCGCACAGATGAACTTTTGCTTTCTGACAGACTATTTAGAGATACTGCTTTCTGACACAGATCACTTAGGGAAACCTACGGTTTCAGGCGTGCGTTCCGGGCTGCGTTCGAGCTTCGTCGGCCAAATATTGATCGATGTCTCACGAACAGCTACTTCATAGCATGTTACAGAAGAAGGAGAAGAAGTCATTTACATTGTTCATGGATCACATGATAGTTACTACTGCATATGCTACTTTTGACAGCCGACCAAGATTTGATCGATTCTAGAGGTAGAAAGATTATTGCTACTAAGAAGTAACTAGGTAGGTATGTTTCGTATTTTGGTCTGGAGACATTTTTACATATAAACCATCGCCTTTAGAGCGAAAATGGGTAGGGACATAAGACTTCAAAATTAGCCTACCAACTTAAAAAAGTAGTTACATACGAATTTAAATTAAGAACCATTGAATGAGTGACATTGTTGTTTTCACTTACTCGTTTTTTCATAGAAAATGTATGGGAATGGTTTTTTAACATTTTTGCCAAAACTTACGATTTGATTTAGTATGTTACTTTGGAAAAAGTGTTCCTGGTTGGAAATAGAGTCGATTAAGACCAACTTGTTTTTTTTGAGAAATGACAGTTTTACTAATTATAAAAAACTAAAAATGGCAATATATTTTTCTTCAAATAAAACAAGGTTCGTAAGAACAAAACCTTCTAACTACAAAAGAAAAGGTAGCTACCCTGAAGGGGCCAAAAATTTTCCCCACCCTGTATAATGCGACCGCGTGAGGGGACCTACCTGTCAGTGTAGTAGTGCGATTCGTACGGTCTATCAATTTTGCATTTACGTCCATAGCAGGAATTTTTAGCAGACTCGATTATGTAAACTCATGTCAAAATTGCCTATATTCCGCCTGCATTTTGTATGTTGTTAAATGCGCACGGAAAGTAATCTGCACCCATCAACATGTATTTAAACTTGTTTATCCATCGCAATAGTTGGTATATTAATTAAAAATAGATCCCCTCTTATTTAAGGCCATGGGACCATTCTATACCTATGTTCATAACTCCGATCAATACAACTAGATTTCGGGTCACATAGAAAATCAAAGCTTTAAGCTGTCAGCGAAAGCATATACCTATTCAGCTATCGTTAACTGACGAACTGAGACAGAAGTTTTAAATTTCAACCTAATCACAACCACAGCTCTTTGTAATAAAGTCACAAATCCTTACATATTACTACTCGTCATAAATTACTCACTTCAAAATGAAAAGACGAAGGTAAATAACATTTATGGAGAAATCATGCAATTCAATAATTCAAATCAAATTCAATGGTATTCTTGATCGAAGGTTACTAAGTTGAGTGTAGCACATAGGTTATAAATAAGTGAAAACAAATGAATACAGGTAATCTTTAATCCATTGAATGTTAAATCAATAATCCTCTAAATCATCTTCATCCACATCGTCCACATCAGCATCACCAAACTCCCCACATTGTTCATCGGGTTCGATCTCTTCATCGTTGCCTGACACCCAATCTGTTTCTTTCTCGTTCCAATCACCATCATTCATTTTGCTATCTTCCGGCGCACCTTCATTTGCTCCAACTGGGATGACTTTCGCTTCCATACTTAAAGAAAGACATAATTTCTATTGTAATAATTAATAATTTCCTAAATCAAGACAAAGAGCTTCAATCAGTGTTTCTTTCCAATGATGACATGTGGAACCAAATCCTGCTCTCACTATGGGCTTGCAAGCAAAGTCAAAGAACGCTATGCAGATAGTAATCAGGGTTTCTCTACACAAGATCGCATCAGAAATGAGGAGGTCCGTATAGGAACAAAAGTCACCGAGGTACCCAAGGGGATAAGCAAGTTGAAATGGAAGTGTGTAGGGCGTACATAACATTGGATAGCATGGAAAGCAAACAAAGAAAGTCTGTGTTTCCCGATATGTACAATCCTGGAGTCTTCAAGTCGCGAGTGAATAGGTACCTTCTAGGTTTGCGTGCTAAATCCTAGACAACGTCATCACTTAACATCAGGTGAGACAGTTGTCAAACGCAAACTTATAATATATTAAAAAAAAAAAAAAATAGCTTTCGGGTAGCGGGGCACGGACTGGCAAGCGACGCGTATAATGATAAGATACATCATTACGCAAGTGCTGTGCTCATACGCATAGCGACCCTTTGGGTGTGGCTAGAGGGACGTTTGGCCTAACCCAATTATTCTGGCTGCTAAGAAAAGGTGTTAAGGAGGAGGAGAGCTCACCGATTATCACACTAAGATTATAAAGGTATATAGGCGATAGTTTATCTTTTTGTTGTTGAACGGATTTACATGAAACTGAATGAAGATAGCTTATCTTATATACTGGAGTAACACACACATTTTATCCCGGTTAAGTATGTAGTTTCCCTGGGATAATTGAAGTAGCGCGAAAAGTAGTCCACGCTGGTGAATCCGCGGGGTGCAGTTAGTCATACATAAAAATCAAGGCTGGACCTTTAAGACACGAGTGAATGGGAATCTTCTAGACAGGCATGCTCCATCGTAGACCGCATCATCAATGAACATCGGGTGAGATAGTAAACGCTTGCCTATTCCAAAAAAAAAAATTACCAAATACTGGAACCGACTTCAACACCCAAAAGTGCGAAATAACTTGTTGCAGTCAGTGGTACCATGATAGTTCAAAAGTAATAATTATCCAATTTTCTAAAGGTTAAATCTTTTATAATAAAAACTTTTTCACACCTCAATGACCTTTGCTACTCACGGGATCAATTGTCGTTGTAACCGTTAACGTTGTCGTTGTATGTTCACCGATTTCTTCACCCGCAATTAGGAAGTCATCCAGATAGACGTAACACGTTTCAGTTATTGGGGTGTAGCTCAAAAACCGATAAACAGAACCTGTACAATTTTGACAAAATTTAAATGCGACCACCTCAGAGGTACACAAAAAAGAATTTGAGAATCTGTCCAAAAATGGGGAAAACATCGGTGAACATACATATTTAAAAAAACATACAGCCGAACACATAACCTCCTCCTTTTGGAAGTTTATTATTAAAAATAAAACTTACGTGTACGTACGTAGAGGATATCCTAGGATTTTATCAGAAGCAGAAGCGACGGAGTTTTTTTTTTGCATATTGAGTTGTCTGCGTGCGCACAGGCGGGGCTGACAGCAAGCGTGCTGTGCCGTAAGACGCGTTCGTAGAGATAGGTCCTCAGGGGCTAATGCGATGACGCAATGGTCACCGCGTCCCCCGCCACCACAGCCCGCGCACCGCGGCGTCCTGTCTTACTACTACTACTACGGGCGGCAACCCGTAGTGCGAGACGGGACGTTGACAAACGCACCGCACTCAAGATCCAGAGGAAGCGGAAACAATTGCCGATCGTGGGTGGTGAGCAGCCAGGCGGGTACTCGAAAGTATCCTACCACCATTATGGGAATTTGATAACCGTGTTACCTTCAGCGAAAGCATCGTTGGTGGGGATCGAACCAGCGTCCGTCTGTTTGACAGGCGACGCTCCTATCGCTGAGCTGTCATCGCTTACCTCTCAGTGTTGGTTTCTTCTTCCTTAAGTTGAAAGTCTTCTGTAGGGCCAGCATCACCAACAGCTTTCTGATCCACACATTTGATGTCATTTTCATCGGCTGCTTTTATTTCTAACGCCCTTTTCTCTTCTTCCTCTTGGATTGGCCAATCTCTGCTCAACAGGTCAACCCGAGAACTCTTTATAAGACTTGCGATGTATTTATCATATATATTCCTAGCTTTTTTATGGTCGAATTTCAGCAACTTCGGCGCCGTGTGCATATGTTTAAAATATACAACATTATCACCTGTAAATATAAGGAATAGTTTAATCAAAATTTCAACGTCATCTATACAATATTATAAAGAGGAAAGATTTGTATGTAAGTATGTTTACGTAAGAAACACTACCTATCAATTGCATGACACTGCCCAATAATATAGTTATTTCCATATTACTGCATATATGTATTAGTCTATTACTTTATGTATTTAAGTATTAGAATTAGCATTATTATCTATAGTTTTAAATTGATATTATTGCACAATTCACCGTATATTACATATTCTTTCCGACACTGTCCATCCAAAGGTTGTCTGGAAGAAATTGCTATATGCGATAAGACCGCCCATTGTGCTGTACCACCTTAATTATTTTAGATTCTTGTAACATTTTTTTTAAAATTGTGTACTTGTGCAATAAAGAGTTATTGTATTGTATGTTTATAACAAATTGGCTCAAAAAGTACTGAACCGATTTTAAAAATTCTTTTACCATTGGAAAGCTACATTCAGAAAGTAGCGCCTTTGAGCAACCCTTCATCATTAAAAAATTGGTTGTCTGTTAAGTCGGTTTACGGACGATAGATTTACGTGATAACGTCATAATCATTTGACTTTGACTTTGACCTTGACCTTGACTTTGACTTTGATTATGTTATGTAATACAAAACTCAGGTGGAACGTTACGCGGAACGTTACTATTTTTCATGAGTGTTGCTGGTATTCATCAATTTATAAAACGTTATCACGTCAAAAGCCAATTGATCGGACACAAGCAGCCATCAATGATTAGCTGGATCGATCGATTCCTCTAGAAGTCCGATACTCCCACATAGTACATCATCCAAGCCATTGGAAGAAAGCTTTCCAATAAGACTGTCATGCCATCAAGATATCAAAGAATTAAAAGTTTAAATTTTAAAAAAGATAATTCCAAATTCATGTCAGGAAAGTGTGTGATTTTTATTTGTTTTTCGTACGGTCAAGATGAGTGAATCTAATGAAGAAATTCGATACATTTTAAAATTTTACTACAAAATAAGAAATATGCAACGAAAGCCGCGATTAAATTTAATTTGCGATGGATATGGACCTCATGCACTGTCTGTGAGAGTAGCACAAATTTGGTTGAAGCGTTATAAATATAACCAGTATTTCGGGTGGAACGATGTGCATTAGTAATTATTACAAAATTGTAATTGCAGTTAGTAAAAATATAAAAAAAATCTCATGCAAGTCGAATAACTCACAGTTTCATCTATTTCAGTAGAAAGTGTGAGCAGGGTTACCATGTGCAAGATTATTTTTTAAATAAAATTTTAGTGGTGGTAAAACTGGACCAGTTATTTAAACGACTTTTGTAAAGGGACCCCACCTCTTATTGTAGTAAATAACGAGGGCCGTTGCATTTGAGACCAGCTCGAGATGTGGAAAAAGCTCCCCATTCGGGACTCGGCCTTCGGCCTCGCAGGTTTGAAGGTCGGCCTTCGGCCTCGCGGTGTTTGAAGCTCGGCCTGCGGCCTCTCAAGTTACAAAGGCAATATTTTTAAGCTGTTCCCAATGACGGCCAGCTCGGCCTTTGGCCTCGCTAGGGTGGAGCTCGGCCTTCGGCCTCGCCTCTAATCCCCATCGATTATAGTTTCCGAGATCCCTACACAAGTTCCATAGAGGGAACCAAAAACGACATTTTTCCCCGAGTCACGTGGGCCCTCTCTATACAGTCCACTATATGATCCCAACTCTTAAACACTCCATCTGGGTGAACAATGATGTCATTCATGGTAGATCAGCTTTTATATAATAAGAGAAAAAGAATAGACATTCACCGATGAAAGCGCGATCGGCGCACAGTCTGTCCAGATTTTCGTATGTGTTGAAAGTGGCCGCGTAGAAGGGAGACTTGACGGACTTCTTGAGTGAGACACAGCCGCGGCCGCGCAGAAAAGCCTCCAGGTCGTCCCGGCGTGGTGGCTTCGGCTCGCCGTAGACGCGCGCTATTTTCAATCCGTTGTTTGTGATGCGTTTCGATATGTTGTGGCATAAAAACTGGGAAATATATTACTTTTATTTTTTATTATAGAAAATATTATAAAAGAACAACTTTTTTTATCTTTTTTAACATTCACACAAGGTCTTCAGGTCCCAAACTAGGCAGAGCCTGTACCATGGTAGCCTGATGACTGATATATGTACTTGTATACACATACAGACACAGGTCAAACAGACATGTTCATACACACAAATGTTTGACCTGTCCGGGAATCGAACCCGGGACCAGCAGCTCAGATGGCAGAGTGCTACCAACTCGGCCAATTAATCTTTATAGTTTCAGTCTTGCAGTATAAAAAAATATTACCTTTTTGAAGTCCGTTAATAAATATAGAATAGAATAATTGCTGCGACTGGCCGGACTTCAACAAGTTATTTCACACCTTTGAGTGTTGAAGTCGGTTGCATTTTTTGTTAAAATTTATTTTTTTAGGGTTCCATATAATAAAAATATATTTGATAATTTTAAATTGACTACCTCTTTCTTTTGTATCTAGTCTATACAGGGTGGTTTTTTGAGAAGGGCGGTGATGGCCAAGTCCGAAACCACGAGAGTTAGAGAAAAGTCGTGGAGTCTTGCCCTCGGTTTATATATATATATACGATATAAGAACGATACTCGAAATGATAGCTTACCCTCCTGCAGTGCTCAACACACTCCTCGCGTTTATCATCATCATCACAGCCTTGGACCTTTTGAGCTCTCTTCACCTCGGCCTCGATCTGAAATACATTCATATTTAGAAATGTTAGCACATGCTGAGCTCAGACCATTTCAGACATCACCACGTATGTCATCCATCCTAGGTGTATAGTACTCCACTTTCTTAATGCGTACTGCCAAGGAATGGAACTCGTTGCCCGAGTCTGTTTTTCCCATAAAGTACAATCCTGAAATCTTCAAGTCGCGAGTGAATAGGTACCTTCTAGGTTTGCTTGCTAAATCCTAGACAACGTCATCACTTAACATCAGGTGAGACAGTTGTCAAACGCAAACTTATATTATGTGTATATATATATATATAGTTTACCATAATAACCGAAGTAGCTATCATTAGCTGGCTTATATGTTTGTATTTTTGTCTTAATTATTGCTTGTCTCAATAAATGATTTATTTCTTTCTTTCTAATACTAGCAGTCCGCCCCGGCTACGCATGGGTAAACAATTTCAAAATTAAAAATTATAAGTATCCCTAATGTTTTTGAAAGGAGGATGGCAGAACCAGCCTCGCTCCCGAAAAACGAAATGACAACCCGTTCATGTATTATTTATATATGAAAATTTAGATTATATTTTTGTGGATTCCGTGAATAATTTGCATTATTTATAAAGTTGGGAATCAGAAGTACTTTTATTTTATTTATTTATGTGGTGTTTGTAGTTTTCGAACGCACCCTATACTTCTCATTATGTTTGTTGCGTTCGAATACTTACGCTCCGACATTAATTGTTATTGTTACTCTATAATCTGTAGTCAGCTGTTCTGTAGACCCGGACTGCGTTCATAAACACACCCATGCCTAGTTTATTCCAGAATATAATAAGTAGGTGATCTGTTTCTGTAGCGCGATCCATGCAATATTGCTTTCTCTGTCTACGATGCTATAGATGGATAGCGATCCATTTACGCCCGTTCCCAATAATTAACGTCCAGTTACCGATAGACAGCGATCCATAATCGTCAGTAACTTTTTCACTGTTATTTGAAGCTGTCCCAATAACGACGATAGCTATCTCTAAACTCCAGTTAGTAGTAGATAAGGTAGTCCTCTTTTACGTTCCGGTTATACAAGTAGTGCAAGAGGACCTCACAAATAAGTGGTGTTATTCGTATGTTTTTTACAATTTGGAAATCATAAGAATTCCTCCATACTGCGTATGGAGGATAATAAGTATTCGTAAACTTGAAATTCTTTAATTTTAGCATCTTGAACACAAAACACACACAATAAAACTTCATAATATTTAGTACAAAAAATAAAAACGGAACGTTCCAGTCAACTCGAATATTGGTTTGGTGTCAGTGTCACTTCACTTGTCAGTTGTCAGCGTCCAGCGACTGATGGCCGAAATCTTGAAGTTCGCATGTGTTTTTATAATTTTTGGCGTTATAGAAAATATTTTTAACCCAGATTTGTAGTGGTTCTTCAGCTGAATTTAATATAATGAGTGGAGTAAGTGCTTAATTCATTATTCATCAAGTACTTACGTACGTATTGTTGTAGCACAACTAAAAATAACATGCATTTTACAGCAAAAAGGTGCTCCATTGACGAAAGAGGAGGTGATGTTCTTGGTGCAGCTGGTGGAGACAAATCCTATAATTTTCAGCAAGGCAACAAACGCTAGTAATAACCTGCTGAAAGATGCTGCGTGGAATACCCAATATTAAGGAATCGCCAATGTTAACAAACACACCGAAAACGAAATCACAGAAATTCTTCTTTTCATCTACAAAAGGTACTCATTATGTACTGTATGTTTGTGTTACTGTGAAGTATGTGAAACCCAGCATACCTTAAAATACACTAATGCATGTTAATGTTCATCAAGCTTGCTGGTGAATCTACATTTTTTATTAAATTCATGTTAATTTTGGTCATACAATAGTCTCAGCAAAAGTGGATGTTCAAATTCAATGCACATTGTCGCATCAGAGGCATGTTTTCTGAAATGCTTCTGCCTACTGTGATGTTATTCTTATCTACCAATTATTGTATTCTCAGGAAAACGAAAATGTGCTGAGTCTACTGAGGATGTGAAGAAATCGTTAAAAGAAAGAAATGATGCAATCGCTGAGTATTACCACTCCAAAAGGGCTAATGAAAGTGAGATAGCAGCCTTAAAAAAACGTAAACTAGAACTTGAAATACGGAGAATGGAAAAGGAATGCAGCTTTAATGAATAAACTATTAACATTAAATTTTTGTATTTAATTCATTCACAATTCAACCTGTACCTAAGTAGGAAAGATGTTAGGATAGAATTCATATTATAATATAGTTGTAATTATGAAACTTGGCAATTGATTTAAACTTATTACATAGGTATTTAAATTGTCACACGAAACTATTTCTGACTGGCCTGTTGGCGCAGTTGGTAGCTCTCTGCCTTCTGAGCCGCTGGTCCCGGGTTAGATTCCCGGACAGGTCCAACATTTGTGTGTATGAACATGTCTGTTTGACCTGTGTCTGCGTTTGTATATGTATATAAGTATATTTATCGGTCATCAGGTTACCATAGTACAGGCTCTGCCTAGCTTGGGACCTGAAGACCCTGTGTGAATGTTAATAATTTAAAAAAAAAATTGTATGCATTTTTAGTACCAGTCACTATTCATAATACAAGAATTTGGTTGGTTTGATAAGATTAGCTATAATAAACTTAAAGCTGCCCTACAGCATATCTATAATTAAAAATATCAAGTTAATATCTATATGCTTAATGTTCTTATAATTTACATAGGTATTCAAATCAATTGTGATTGGAAATAAATTGAGATTTTCTTGAGCAAAGAAAATATATGCCTGGTATGGTTAAGGACACACATATTGCAATGAAATAAAGGTAGCTTAACTTATGAATGATTTATTCAAAATAATACAAACTAAGATTTAGAATGGTACATTCAAAATATTTTATGTATACAGTACAGGTATTAACACATACCTACCTATTAGGATAGAATATTACCCATATAATATAGTTATCATAAAACTTGTCGAAAAACAAAACTATTTCTTATAAACAACTAGTTAATATGTATATGCCTAATGTTCTTGTAATTTACATAATATCTATTGCAATTGATTGTGATTTAAAAAATAAATAGAGGTTTTTTTGAACATAGAAATATGCCTGGTATGGTTAAGGACACACATATTGCAATGAAATAAAAGTAGCAATTATCTTATAATGAATAAATTTATACAAAAATAATACACACTGGGATTTTGAGTGGTATATTCAAAATGTGTAATACAGTATAGGTATTAACACCTATCTAAAATAATTATGGATCAATGATTGGCGCTCTTGAAACTGATTACCAGAATGTGACTCTGGAATATCTTCCGTTCTGAAATTTATGCTATGATTTGGTATATCTATTTCAGGGTCAACATCCTCTAAATTAGTTTGCCTGCAGATATTATGTAGAACTGCTGTTGCAATTATAACAGCTTGTGTAGTGTCCATAGCGAGCCGTATTTTTAGTGATATAACAGGAAATCTTCTCTTCCATACCCCAAAACATCTGGAAAATTAATATATATGTGAATCCTGATATTTTAAAATTCTACCTTATGTTCAAGAAGGGGTGGTTCTATGTCTGATGCATATGTAAGTATGTTCACTCATAACTTTTTTCTGTTTCAAGCGATCTTCATGATTCTTCTTTTACTAAACAGAATACACTTGCCTTATTTTAACTTCATCAACATTGGTCAAGCAGTGTTTAAGTTACACAACTGAGGATTAATGGGGAAGATTTTTAACAAAAAACTGAACCATCGGTACCACCTCTAACGCTTGAACTTCTTACCTTTCAATGGTGTTTCTAGTTTTGATATGGGCTCGGTTGTAATTCATCTCACTATTTGTTTGAGGATTTAGCAATGGTGTTAAGAGGTAGGTTTTGCATGGATATGCACTATCACCAAGTAGCCACCTATTGCCATATATGCCAGCTTCACATTCCGCTAAAAATAAATTTGAAATGTTAATTAATTTAGTTCAAACTATAATTAAGCCTATGACCAGGTATAGTGACTTGTTTATTAGGGTGGCACAACATTTACTTATAATGTACTTACCTCTCAATTCTGAATTATTAACACTTTTGCTTAGCCTGAACCTATAAATAAATTCAAGTTCATCATATTTTTGCATATAGTTAATGCGCTCTTCATACGATCGATTTCTTTCGATCATAAGGTCTTCCTCAGAATCCCGTTCTGATATTTGGTCCATGTGGTCAATAACGCTGCTGCTTTCACTCGTGGAACTTGAATCTGACATTGTCGTAACTGTTTATTACCTAAATTTATCAATGATTGACCTTCTATCTCAAATTCACTTTTGATCACAAGCATCTGTCGCCCGATTTTCTAGGTTAGCAGTACAGATTATTTCAGATAGACAAAGTTACTGACAGATAACATTACGAACATTATAGGGACACTTGAATTGTCATTTTCATACTTTTTTCTATCGACGACATGCTAGCTGCCCTCCGGTCGGTAGATAGGTTCAACCGGTAGGATCGTCTACTATTGGTTAGATTATTGGGACAGAAAAATCAAAGACAGACAGGCATTCCTATGGCTAGTAAGGCACATCAAGAGATAGATTGATTAATGGGAACGGCCGTTAATGGTTCGCATATGGATGTGTAGTTAGCATACTGATACAGATGATTTTCCATGACAACTTTTTACTCCCAACTTCTAGGAAAATGATTGAATATACAATATACTACAATATAATATTTATTGCTCTATCGATACGTATAAGTTTTATTCATGAACGCGGTTTCTTTCTTCTCGGCTGCAAACGTATGGGAGTCTGCCATCCTCCTTTAATATATCCTATATCATCCGGGGATAGTGTAACTTCCCAACAGTGAAATAATTTTTCAAACCGGTTCAGTACTTTCAGAGCTTACTCAATGCAAAGAGACAATCAAATCTTTCCTCTTTATAGTATTAGTATAGACGACCCACTCGTGGTTTAGCTCGCATGACTATACAGGGTGCAAACAACAATCTATAGCGTTTGTATAGTTTTTATATGAACAACTCGCACTTGTTTAGAAATACCAAGCGAGTGCCAACTCAAAGCTATGAAGTTAATCGAAAAAGATCATCTGGTAGAACGTAGGCTTTAGAATGTCACATAAACAAGTGTGGCGGTGTCACAGCCTATATAAGGGACGAATAGAATTTTACGGTTACAGAACCTGAAATGAATGATTGCGACCCACAGCGTCGTGTGTAATGAGGAACTTAACTCACTTGAACCTAATATACTATTATGTTTATTACCAGTGCGCACATAGCTTCGACCTCTTCGTTCATTGCTTTTTCAATGGACGCGATGACTGGGTATGTCTGCAGTGCCACCAAATCCTGTTTGTGCTGACGTTTTTCTTCTGAAATGTTATTTAGGGACATCTCAATAAATTGTAACATAACTATTGGAAAATGTGTTTCAAATTTCTTCTTCATCTTTCGCGCGTTGCGAAAGAGGGTTAGACGGAAAAAATTGGGACAAAAAGTTGTAACGACACTTTGAAGGAACGGCAACATCGCGTGGAATCCGTCGCTGCGTCGCGTCGGACGGTAGTCGGTGTGGCAAGAGCCCTAGCCCAGTCAGACCGGAATGGCAACGCCGCATCGCTGTGTGTATGTATATGTATAATTTTATTTAATTTTTTCCTTTTTTTCGAAAGAAACTACGTTCCATTCGGGTGTCCCTTGACACCTCTCAAGTTTTTATATTTATAATACATGCACTCATTTTCAAAAGAAACTGTCACCTATATGCAAACCAATTTTATTGTTACGATTAGTTTGATTCAGAATTTTAGGTAGTCTTCTTGTTTGCAAATTAATTAGCTAGGAATAGTTTTGATCACTTTTATCGTAGAATTTTGATTTAAGAAATCTTGTTTACTCTAAAAGCGCTAGTAGTGTACCTCCTCGCTATGCGCTTGCGCATGTAGCATGAAATACATTTTTTTGGTTGTTTTGTAATTAGTAAATTAAAAACAGATAAAAGTTGTGCGACTCTGAGCTTGCTTACGCCCATATGGCCGTAAGAGAAAAATAATAATAACTAAAAATAGAATGTTATAAATGAAATACTTACGGGTCTTTATACTCTTATCTGAAATAGAAAAAAATGGATTAGTATAGAAAAAAAAAATCACAACACATTTCTAGTTTTAAAGCAGATAATTAGAGTAGAGACGGGACGTTACGACGAACGCACCGCACTTAAGATCCTGATGAAGGCTTCCGGAAGAAGCCGAAACAATTGTCGATCGTGATATCTACTACGCGTAAGTACCACGTTATACCCGTAAAAAACAGTGTAAAGTAGATAATTTAAAATAAAGTTCAGTTCAAAACCCCTTTTTTATACTGTATAGATGTAGCGTTTGACCACTATCTTAATTGATGGTCTGTAATATAGTGCTCTGAAAAAAAAAAAATACTTTTGAGTGTTGAAGTCGGTTCCATTTTGTGATATTTTTTTTTCACTCCTTCCAGCAACCTTTGTTACTCATGGGATCATATGTCAATGCGATTTTTGAGTTACACTCCAATAACTGAAAAGTGCATGCTTATACTACACGATATTATAGTAGCGGGTGAAGACATCGGTGAACATACCTACACCACAATGACAATTGATCCCATGAGTAACAAAGGTAAAAAAAAGTGTGAAAATAAAATTATTTGCAAAAAATGGAACCAACTTCAACACTCAAAAGGGTGAAATAACTTGTTGAAGTTGGTCATTTTTTGGTAAATATTTGTTTCCAAGGACAGTACGGAGCGCTCGCGGACCCATTGTTTACTATTCCCGTGTTTATATATCACATTTTTATATATATATATATATATCACGTGAAACCGCTAAACCACTTCAGTTTCAACAACGACTTACCTCCTTGAGGGTGGTTGGGTATTTTCATCGGATCAACAACTTGAACTTGAGTGTTCGTTTTCTTCTTATTTCCTAGAAATATAATAAACAATTAATGAACCTTCAAACTAACAAATCAAGTAGACTTTCCGGATTCCATACATGATACTAAAATTAGAGTTGACTTTAGAAACGGGGTATAATAATACTTCTATACTAAGGAAAATTCGAGGTAAGTCTTCAAATATTTTTGACGTGATAACGTTTTATAAATTGATGGATGCCAAAATGAAAAATAGTAACGGTAACATTCCAGTAACGTTCCACCTAAGTTTTATCTAGATCTAGATAATATAATCAAAGTCAAAGTCAAGGTCAAAGTCAAGGTCAAGGTCAAAGTAAAAGTCAAAGTCAAATTCAAACTTCAAAGTCAAAGTCAAAAGTCAAAAGTCAAATGTCAAAAGTCAAAAGTCAAATGTCAAAAGTCAAAAGTCAAATGTCAACTGTCAAATGTCAAATGTCAAATGTCAAATGTCCAATGTCCAATGTCCAATGTCCAATGTCCAATGTCAATGTCATACATGATTATGTCGTTATCACGTAAATCTATCGTCCGTAAACCGACTTTACAGACAACCAATTTTTTTTTTATCATTCCTCGTCCCCTGCTCTAAGATTCCCTGTGTCGCGGGAGGCATTGAATCACAGCACACAACACCCAAGACCCGGGATTCGCACCCAGGGTCCCGGAGACACAGAAGTCATGTCACTGACCCTGACCACTGCGACCGTCAATATTTTTAGGCACACTTCATAACAACACTACGAATGAATTATGACGGAAAATTATATATGAAAAGATTCAGATTTGTTTAATTTTCCAAAATTTGTGTTTCTTCCAAGACATAAAAACTCATGCCGAAATAGTAATCAGACGCGCTCACGCACACAACTACAAACAAAACCATACTCACAACAGCGTTTGATAAAGTACGCAATCACAGTGCACAAACATCCAAGACCAGAGAAAATCACCCAAGCACAACATATAAATGTATCGATATCAGATGGGAACAAGCGTGGCGAGTATTAGCAAATCCCCCCGCTGGGGGAGGATGGGGGAGGCAAATGTTCAGCAGTGGACGCTCCATGGCTGAAAAAGAGAGATGGGAATATACCCTGCTCAACGGTTCACTGCTGCGAAGCATAACTCATAACATGACCGGCTATTAGTCATGCTAATCATGGTTTTAATTTTACCAACCTTCAATTCTGTTCGCACTTAATAAAATAAAATATTTGGTAGATAATATGATTAAATCATAGTGTTTTAATCATTCAGGCTTGTGTTCTCGTTTCAATATTATGATGGTACACGATATAAATATTTACCCCCTTACTTATAAACGTTGAATAACCTCTGAATAGTTATTCAGTGTTTTGTCTTTGTCGCTTATATGACAGTTTGACGTTGAAAGAACGGAACAAAACACTGAATTACTATTCGCAGCTTATTCAACGTTTATAAGTAAGGGCGTTAGTTTTGATGTCATCAGTGTCATTGAATAGCTAAGTTAGTGCTATCTTAAAGAACACAAGAACAAGGTGTCTTCTTCTTAATAGAGACAATAAGATAGGTGTTAATGTACACATTCTTAATTCTACTTGAGTTAGCAAATTAAGTCAAAACCAAATTACTCATTAGCCTTAAGGCTACATCGTAATTGAATGATGTACATGTACATCATTTAGATTAAAAAAAAAAATTCTACACAAAAGGAAGACATTGGCCCTAATTCTGCTAATCATTCGAACTAGCTAAAATTCACTAATTCTATAAAATGAAATATCTCGTATTCCATTTACGCTAAAATTCAAATTCGTAGAACGCCATACAACGCTATCTCTAATATTAGTCGAGTTTTATTCAATTGCTGGCCAATCGAGGGTAGTTTCAGTCGGCACCAAATAAATAGAGACTTATTTTACCTAAATCTACCCGCAATTTTAGTAAATACATTTAATTAGTGTTGTTATTGATAAATGTCATACTAATTTGGACTTAATCGTAACCACATAGGAATTTATCTTAAATAAGTTTAGTTGGACAAGTGAATCACTACTATTGGTGCTGTAACACAGGTACGCCTTACCACAGCTGATTATGATCGTATCTGCACATCTTATGTAACCTATAGTATTTAAAGTAACTATTAATATATTATGTAACATAGGTTGGTTTAGATCTATATGTGAAACTGTTAGTACATTATCCTATAACTTTGTAAATTGTAGTTTTTGAAAAATAATAGTTTATGGAACTGAATCATAATAAGGATTAAGACCAAAATACCATTAAACCAAATTATGTGCAGTTTCATACACTAGTTTATCTAATCTCATAAAATACATAATGAAGTTTACGTGAAATCACAGCATGTGTTTGCATTTATTTGTAAACGTTTAGCGCCAGAATCCATTTGCTGGTCGCGCATGCGTGTTGCGCCGCGTCCACAGACTATATGTAGAAAAACTGCATTGCAACCTCCTTGGTCTAGCTGAATTTGTAAATTAATGCAAAAAAAGTTTTAACATTTCGATACAGTTGTCATAGAAGAGCTGTTTCGAAATGTTAACATTTTAAATTTATTTCGATATATTGTCTATAGACTGTTATTCAAGTTCTGTTTTTGATATTTTCATCTTTTTTTTTTCAATATGAGATTAGATAAATATTATTCTTATTCTAATCGAACCCAAGGTCAAGATACGAAGGCCGTGGGGTACCGGCTTAGAATAGTATTTCCCCATCTCTATCCGTGGGTGCCGCCGTAAGAATCGGCACCTTCTAAGGGTGGCAAATCGCACTGCGCTCGCCAGCCCGCCTGCCAAACGTGGCGAGTATTGGCAATCCCCTCCGAATGGGGGGCGCTAATGTCCAGCAGTGGACTTCCTACGGCAAAAAGGATGATAATGATGATGAATCGCATCGGAGGACCAGAAGTAAAGGTCACTGAACACTGAGCCACGACAATTTTCAATCTCATGTGTCTATTGTTTGGAGACCTTACCTGCTTGAGGCTTGGGTGGCTTGACGGCCTTTAGGGCAGGATATTTGTATTTCGACCTATTCTTATTCGACTTATTCTTCTTTCCTGAAACAACAACAACGCTTAAAGTATACCTCTGAGGAAAACGCATAAATTAATTATTAATTAATTTATAATTACATATTAATTTATTATTAATTTTTTCATTATTAATCAGGCGTGCTCCACCGTAGACCGCATCATGACTTAACATCAGGTGAGATAGTGGTCAAACGCTTGCCTATTCCCAATAAAATAAAATAAAAAAAAAAAAATTATTCAAGTTTGGTACAGTCCGAGGGACGTTAGTTGAAGCCGGGAATCGAACCCAGGGACCCGGAAACACAGAAGTCATGTCAAACTATGAATAATGAATTCGAAAAACGAAAACTTAAAACCAACTTACGGCCGTTCCCATTAATCAATCTATCTCTTGATGTGCCTTACTAGCCATAGGAATGACTGTCTGTCTTTGATTTTTCTGTCCCAATAATCTAACCAATAGTAGACGATCCTACCGGTTGAACCTATCTACCGACCGGAGGGCAGATAGCATGTCGTCGATAGAAAAAAGTATGAAAATGACAATTCAAGTGTCCCTATAATGTTCGTAATGTTATCTGTCAGTAACTTTGTCTATCTGAAATAATCTGTACTGCTAACCTAGAAAATCGGGCGACAGATGCTTGTGATCAAAAGTGAATTTGAGATAGAAGGTCAATCATTGATAAATTTAGGTAATAAACAGTTACGACAATGTCAGATTCAAGTTCCACGAGTGAAAGCAGCAGCGATATTGACCACATGGACCAAATATCAGAATGGGATTCTGAGGAAGACCTTATGATCGAAAGAAATCGATCGTATGAAGAGCGCATTAACTATATGCAAAAATATGACGAACTTGAATTTATTTATAGGTTCAGGCTAAGCAAAAGTGCAGTGAACGATTTGCTTCTAGAAATATATCCATTTCTAAAAGTAACCTCAAGACAGTATGTGTTATTCCTATCTACTACTTACATTATTACACAGTAAAATGTTGACATTAAATTTGAATTACGTTAGCCATGTGTAATTCATGTACTAACCTACCTACAACTTTTTACAGAAATCATGGAATCTCACCGCTACACCAGCTTCTTCTTACACTGCGTTTTTATGCATTAGGCACCATGCTGGTTGCTGTAGCTGATTATGTAGGAGTTTCAAAATCTTCTGCAGGGCGTATAATTAAAGATGTTTCACAGGCTATAGCAAAATTATATCCAAAATATGTATATATCCATAATGATACACAGGAAGACTTCTACAATATAGCTCGATTCCCTCGTGTGCTGGGTGCTGTTGACGGCACACATATTTTAATGCAGTCACCAAGTATGTATTAGAGTTGTCTTACTATCCATTTCCAGTGAAATATTAAATGTAATATGTACCTATCTTGTACACCTAAAATGATCTATCCAACAGATTCAAACATAGGTGAAGAATTCCGTAACAGAAAATCGGTTTTCTCACTCAATGTGCAAGGTGTCTGCGATGCTCAATTGAGGTTCATGAATGTTGTTGCACGATGGCCAGGCTCCACCCACGATGCTACAATATTTAATAATTCAGAATTGAGAGGTAAGTACATTATAAGTAAATGTTGTGCCACCCTAATAAACAAGTCACTATACCTGGTCATAGGCTTAATTATAGTTTGAACTAAAATAATTAACATTTCAAATTTATTTTTAGCGGAATGTGAAGCTGGCATATATGGCAATAGGTGGCTACTTGGTGATAGTGCATATCCATGCAAAACCTACCTCTTAACACCATTGCTAAATCCTCAAACAAATAGTGAGATGAATTACAACCGAGCCCATATCAAAACTAGAAACACCATTGAAAGGTAAGAAGTACAAGCGTTAGAGGTGGTACCGATGGTTCAGTTTTTTGTTAAAAATCTTCCCCATTAATCCTCAGTTGTGTAACTTAAACACTGCTTGACCAATGTTGATGAAGTTAAAATAAGGCAAGTGTATTCTGTTTAGTAAAAGAAGAATCATGAAGATCGCTTGAAACAGAAAAAAGTTATGAGTGAACATACTTACATATGCATCAGACATAGAACCACCCCTTCTTGAACATAAGATAGAATTTTAAAATATCAGGATTCACATATATATTAATTTTCCAGATGTTTTGGGGTATGGAAGAGAAGATTTCCTGTTATATCACTAAAAATACGGCTCGCTATGGACACTACACAAGCTGTTATAATTGCAACAGCAGTTCTACATAATATCTGCAGGCAAACTAATTTAGAGGATGTTGACCCTGAAATAGATATACCAAATCATAGCATAAATTTCAGAACGGAAGATATTCCAGAGTCACATTCTGGTAATCAGTTTCAAGAGCGCCAATCATTGATCCATAATTATTTTAGATAGGTGTTAATACCTATACTGTATTACACATTTTGAATATACCACTCAAAATCCCAGTGTGTATTATTTTTGAATAAATTTATTCATTATAAGATAATGGCTACTTTTATTTCATTGCAATATGTGTGTCCTTAACCATACCAGGCATATTTCTATGTTCAAAAAAACCTCTATTTATTTTTTAAATCACAATCAATTGCAATAGATATTATGTAAATTACAAGAACATTAGGCATATAGATATTAACTTGATATTTTTAATTATAGATATGCTGTAGGGCAGCTTTAAGTTTATTATAGCTAATCTTATCAAACCAACCAAATTCTTGTATTATGAATAGTGACTGGTACTAAAAATACATACAATTTTTTTTAAAAATTATTAACATTCACACAGGGTCTTCAGGTCCCAAGCTAGGCAGAGCCTGTACTATGGTAACCTGATGACCGATAAATATACTTATATACATATACAAACGCAGACACAGGTCAAACAGACATGTTCATACACACAAATGTTGGACCTGTCCGGGAATCGAACCCGGGACCAGCGGCTCAGAAGGCAGAGAGCTACCAACTGCGCCAACAGGCCAGTCAGAAATAGTTTCGTGTGACAATTTAAATACCTATGTAATAAGTTTAAATCAATTGCCAAGTTTCATAATTACAACTATATTATAATATGAATTCTATCCTAACATCTTTCCTACTTAGGTACAGGTTGAATTGTGAATGAATTAAATACAAAAATTTAATGTTAATAGTTTATTCATTAAAGCTTCATAAAAGCAATCGTGGCATTAAAGTGGTCAGTTACTTTATTCCACGCAGCATCTTTCAGCAGGTTATTACTAGCGTTTGTTGCCTTGCTGAAAATTATAGGATTTGTCTCCACCAGCTGCACCAAGAACATCACCTCCTCTTTCGTCAATGGAGCACCTTTTTGCTGTAAAATGCATGTTATTTTTAGTTGTGCTACAACAATACGTACGTAAGTACTTGATGAATAATGAATTAAGCACTTACTCCACCCATTATATTAAATTCAGCTGAAGAACCACTACAAATCTGGGTTAAAAATATTTTCTATAACGCCAAAAATTATAAAAACACATGCGAACTTCAAGATTTCGGCCATCAGTCGCTGGACGCTGACAACTGACAAGTGAAGTGACACTGACACCAAACCAATATTCGAGTTGACTGGAACGTTCCGTTTTTATTTTTTGTACTAAATATTATGAAGTTTTATTGTGTGTGTTTTGTGTTCAAGATGCTAAAATTAAAGAATTTCAAGTTTACGAATACTTATTATCCTCCATACGCAGTATGGAGGAATTCTTATGATTTCCAAATTGAAAAAAAACATACGAATAACACCACTTATTTGTGAGGTCCTCTTGCACTACTTGTATAACCGGAACGTAAAAGAGGACTACCTTATCTACTACTAACTGGAGTTTAGAGATAGCTATCGTCGTTATTGGGACAGCTTCAAATAACAGTGAAAAAGTTAGTGACGATTATGGATCGCTGTCTATCGGTAACTGGACGTTAATTATTGGGAACGGGCGTTAGAATGATTGTATCTGAGTAAACAAGGATAATCTGTAATTGGCCGAAAAAAAAAAACATGCTAGGCGGTGAACCATAAAACTCTTTGAATCAGGGTATGGTGCCTTCGTCGATACGTTACCGTAACTGTACTATTGGTGTATTAGTATTATAATTTCATACAACTAAAGGTAGATGGCGCTAAGAACAACATCCCCTCAGACGTAAAGAATAAATTCACGGCTTATGGAGAGCTACTATACCTTAGATGGTAGACGGGACGGTATTCTGCAGTAGTGGGTTCAAATAACACAAGCAACCGAACTTTATTTTTTAAAATACTTTACGTAAAATTTTATATGGTCAGTTTTTTAATAATATCATTCTATATTTTTATATAACGTAAACAAAATGCCGTTGAATGTCCGTTCTCGTTGCGAAGCGAGCGATAAAATAGGGTGATGAAACGAGATAGAGCGATATAAAACTACTCATACCAGAACAGGATGGGACGAAAGACATCAAGGCGCTCGATTTGCGCCAATCATTTTCGCCGTAGGGGAAGGTGTACCATTACTCAACAGGTGTCATAGTCATTGGATATATCACATGAACAACGAGAACGAACATTCAACGGCGAGAGAAAGAGAATCGCTATGTAGCGATGCATTTTGTCTACGGGCCCTGATTTTAATAATGTTAGTTTCCTGAAGTAGAAATGCGTAGCATCTTTCTCCCATGCACCTTATGTAATGGGTACACGCGTTACATGAGGTGTCACTCATTTCAGTCGTTCGGGGATAAGGAGGCCCTTGGGCGGTCTGAAAACTCCACAATTAGGTCCAGATTTCCGTGGCATTATAGATATTTTTTTTTAAAACGAACCTTTTTTATTTCCTCGTGGAGGCTGAGAAACTGGAGGAGCGTAACGCTGCTGATTATTCCCTCCAGCTATTGGCATCTGGTTCCCTGTAACATAAACGTGCAGGTCCTGTTTAATTTGATGGTCTGAATTCTGACGATCGCCGTGGCGCAGTGGTTAGTGTCATTGACATGACTTCTGTATCTCCGGGACCTTGGGTTCGAATCCCGGCAGGGGCAAACATTTGTGCAATGAATGTAGATGTTTGTCCCGGGTCTTGGATGTTAGTGTACTGTGATTGTGTGTGTCCATGCCTCCCGCGATACAGGGAATACTAGTGCGGGGGCCTGAGTGTTATAAAAAAATTAGCTACAACATTTTAATCTTCCATCCCCATACCATCTAAGAACAAAGAGACGGACTGCAATGTGACATCCATGCATGGCAGATGTTCCTACTTGTCACACGAGGCGTTTTTATTCCACATACATGGTGCGTACAGCTAAAAAGTGTAATTTAATTGCCTAAATCTGTGTTTCCGCATGAATACAATCTAGGTGTCTTCAACTCACGAGTGAAAAGCTTTCTTCTAGCCAAGCGTGCTTCATCCTAGACCAAATCATCACTTAACATCAGTTAATGGTGGTAAAACGCTTGCCTATTCACCATAAAAATAATTACATTGGCCTGAAACGATATTCCTGCTTTGCTTTAAATTATGTTTATTAAGTTTTGATTGTATTTAAATCCTCCTTTGTATACAAACATGTTCAGTATAAAGATTTACACACGCTGAATCTAAATCTGCTTTCGACTTAAGAGCGTTTATTCCAATTAAACCATTTTACATGTGTTTTCTCAAGGCTATTACGACTCAGGTATAAAAGAAATATTTATGAAAAACACTGGAAAAAGAAAGTCACATGTTTTTTTTAAAATGGGTGTATTAACCAAAACCGAAAATTAAAATTTGAACTCACTGCCTGAGTATGTGTTTCCCGATATGTACAACCCCGGAGTCTTCAAGTCGCGAGTGAATAGGTTCCTTCTAAGTTTGCGTGCTCTACCTTAGACCGCGTCGTCGCTTAACATCAGGTGAGACAGTGGTCAAACGCAAGCTTAAAATCTTTAAAAAAAAAAAAAAAAACCCTTAAATAAAACAACCCGCATTCGCTTTTTTTTTAACTATCATCTTCAGAATTTTGACTTATCAGTATGACTTCATGCTTCTTTTTAACTAAGAAAAATTATTCGTTCTTCATTTTGAAAAGCAGCAGTAAAACGAGTACATTCCCATCTTTTGGGTGGTTTATTAAAATTTTGATATGTTGATACATTAAATTTGTGAAAATAATGGATGAAAACCCAGCATTTGGCAGAAAAAATCCCTTCGAATGTTGTTTATACAAAATCTGCTATATAAAATAAAATAAAAAATATGCAATAAATGAGTTGAAGTTTTTATTTTGCAGATAGCTTTATTTTTACGATGATTTAGTTATAAATGTATTTTTTTTTTAAATGACCTATAAATTTCGGAACACAAAGCTTCGCACATCATTGCACCTCTAGCTGAGAGGAGAGAGGACGTCTCGCTTCTCGTCGCGCGCTTTATACGTACCTGTATATATACACAACTGCGGTGCCGCAGCGTTAATGACCGAGTGGCCGAGTCGTTTTGATTCTTGAGTATACTTTTCGATTTCCAAAACATTATAATTTATTTTAAAAAACTAACCTTGCGGCGGCTTTGCTTGTGGAGGTTGAGAAACTGGAGGACCATAATGCTGTTGATTGCTTCCTCCGCCTATTGGCATCCGAATTACTGAAATCATAAACACGTAGTGTAGGTCCTGTTCATAATGCCAAAATTAGGCAAAAACGCCAGCACCTGCAGCCCATCTAACAGCTCAAAGTTGCATACCTCGATCACGTGCTTAGGCACGAGATATACGAACTCCTGCAACTTATTATGATGGGTAAAGTAGCAGGAAAGCGGAGGCCTAGCCGCAGATGAAAGTTTTAGTTGCGAAACATTAATTTATTTAGACTTATCATTGACAAGTACAATATTACATGTATATTACAATAATAAACCAACCTTGCGGCGTTGCTTGTGGAGGTTGAGAAACTGGAGGACCATAATGCTGTTGATTGCTTCCTCCGCCTATTGGCATCCGAATTACTGAAATAATAAACACGTAGTGTAAAAAAAGGTCCTGGTAAATAATTAACATAGTTTATAATACCATATCGACGACACGGTGGCAATTTTTCATGGAGATTACTGGTCAAAAACTGTGGAAGCTGCAGAAGAAGGCATGGCACATGCCATGCCTTCTACAAGTGTCTATAGCACGCTGGTTAGACACTTTAAATATTAAAAAATCAAATTTTATAGCTTTTTACATAACACGAGCTACAGAACACACAATAAATTACATAAAAATCCATTCAGACGCTTGTCCAGAAGAAGGACATCATTTATTAATTAACTCCAGTTGTACTTTGCAGCTACATCAGCAAAGTCGACAGCTCCAAGTACCTGGGAATTTAATAGATCCAAATCTAACGTTTGTGAAACATATCTCATCACTCGCCAAAAGAGCAATGGGGCTCATTCACGTGATGAAACTCTTGTGACCGGCGGCTACTCTGGAAGTTAAAAAACTAGTCTATATTACTTTGTGTCAGTCAATATTTCAGTATTGTATTTGTGTATGGGGTGGCGCCGCCATATGATAGAACTGGAACGTGCGCAGCGGGCAGTCCTAAAAGTAATGCTTGGTAAGACAAGGAGGTACCCTACTGATAAACTCTTTGAAGAAGTGGGAATACCCACAGTACGGAAACTTTTTGTTTTGCGAGCCGTAGCAAAGGTACACCGAAATACGCCGGTCCCGCAACCCTAACATCTACGGCCGCGTCCTAAGAGGGTACATCTTCCATTCCGTAAAACGGAATTTGCCTGTCGCCTGCCGCCGTACGTACTCGCCTACACGTACAACGAAGTATGTAAATCTTGTGACCTCAAAATATGTCTTCACAGGAAAGCTAGGGCCAAAACTAAAGAATGGTTACTGTCACTAAGATATGAAGAAACCGAAAAATTGATCAAAAACTACATTTTTTAGGCATAGTCTAACATCAGACATACATATTCACGCACTCTTACACTCACTCACACTTAACAAAGTCACACACATATACCTTATATGCATAATTGCACTCATCTACTCATAAGTATATTTTATAACAAAATTCGAACGATTATTTTTCATATATTATTATGTACGTAACTGCAATTAATCAACTTTGTTGATAATCTGTTGCCGTATTTGCGCGTCACATCGTTCTGGTAAAGCGGTGGCGGATCGTGGGAGTTCACTTCAAAGTCACTTGCGCCAATTCTAATGTATAATCAGACTGTAAACTAGAAGTGAGTTACACGATGCGCTCACCTTCTTGGGCCACCAAGATACAGGCTTTGCCTAGTTTGGAGCCCACAGTTTATATCATATATTGAATTTGGTTTACTAGATACCAGTTGGAAAATAAATCATTGTAACTAGTTTTTACAAATTGAACTTAAATGTAACTTTGGCCTAATAAAATATTATTATTATTATATATAGGTCAAAAACGCAACACCTGTAGTTTATTATGATGGGTAAAGTAGCACAAAAGCGGAGGCCAGGCCGTAGACGAGAGTTTTGGTTGCGAAACATTTATTTATTAACACTTATCATTGACAAGTACAATATCACATGTATATTACAATAATAAACCAACCTTGCGGCGTTGCTTGTGGAGGTTGAGAAACTGGAGGACCATAATGCTGTTGATTGCTTCCTCCGCCTATTGGCATCCGAATTACTGAAATAATAAACACGTAGTGAAAAAAAAGGTCCTGTTAAATAATTAACATAGTTTATAATACCATATATAGGTAAAAAACGCAACACCTGCCGCTTATTCTGATTGGTAAAGTAGCACAAAAGCGGAGGCCTAGCCGTAGACGAAAGTTTAGGTTGCGGAACATTTATTTATTTACACTTATCATTGACAATTACACTATTACATGTATATTACAATAATAAACCTTAGGATCTACAGCTAAATGTATTGTCTATTGAGATAAGTACAGCATGCAAATTGTTTGGATGCCGAGAAGAAAACTAAACAAAATATATTATATATTACTAAAGCTAAAATGTATACATCATCATCATCATCATCTCAGCCATAGGACGTCCACTGCTGGACATAGGCCTCCCCCATTGATTTCCACAAGGACCTGTTGGAAGCGGCCCGCATCCAGCCCTTGCCTGCGATCTTAGTCCGGGGACTGGGGGCCTGGTCATATTTTGTACTAACATAGGGGGGGGTTTGCCAATACTCACCACGCTTGGCAGGCGGGTTGGCGAGCGCAGTACAAAATGTGAGTCTCAGAAGGCGCTGCTGCCCATCCTTCTGGTACGTGATCCCTTAGTCGACTCTTACGACACCCACGGGAAGACATGGGGGGGGGTACTATTCTAAGCCGGTACCCCACGGTAAATGTATACAAAACAAACTAAATAATTCAAGGAAGAGTTAGGAAGTAGGACGGGCCAATTTGGCCTTGATCGCTGAATTTAAATTGATTTTATATGTCGCCAAAGATGTCCAGTGAGTTTTGATACTCGTTAATTAAATTACTTAGTTTAGGCATGGGTGAATACGCTCCTAACACAGTTCTACGGAATGTAGGTGCAAATGGGGATAATTTGCCACGTGGTTATCTATATGGTACTCGAAGTCTTAACTTTTCTAGAAGACTGGTACAATTTAATTCATTGTACGTGTGTATGTTAGAATTGACAAAATGCTGTTTGCCACATGGGGCATTTACGGCGTCACCGGACTTTTGGCGAGTGCAGAGGGCACTCAGCCGATTTACTTCACTTTGCTGTGAAGCATAGATATACTACAAGAAGACTGCCAATCGCCTAAAGAAAATCGTACACTGGAAAAAACCTAATAATTTCAGGCTAAATCTAGATGGCGCTAAATCATCATCATCTCAGCTATAGGACGTCCACTGCTGGACATAGGCCTCCCCCATTGATTTCCACAAGGACCAGTTGGAAGCAGACCGCATCCAGCCCTTGCCTGCTTCATCATTTTCGTCAGGTCGTCTATTTACCTTGTCCACAAAAAAAATTCTACCACAAAATGGAACTCAACACTCAAATGTGAAATAACTTGTAAAAGTCGGTACCATGATTGTTTAAGAGTAACTATTATTAAAATATTGTGCGCAAGGCACCAACTTCGACAAGTTATTTCACACTTTTTGAGTGTTGAAGTTGGATCCATTTTAATCAAATAAAATAAATCATCAAATCGTTTTACCCAGTTGAAAGATCTGAGGTAACAAAAAAAGCTTAAGGCTCGAATTGAAAACCTGCTTCTGTTTTCAAGTCTGTTAAAAATGTGATGAATATATATTTTTTTTAGCTTGTAGGTCATCCAGAAAATGTTAAAATACATACAAATGGTATATACTCGTATATTCAAGTCAAAATCATGACCCTCACTTTTACTTAAAAACATTAAATCAATCTAACCTTGCCCAGGCGTTCCATGTTGAAGTTGAGAAACTTGAGCACCATAACTCTGCCGATTGCTACCTCCGGCTATTAGCATCTGATTTCCTGTAACAAAAACAGGACCTTTTTGAAGCAATGATAGACTATGCAGTGGGAGAGTCGGCTCACACTGCGAGCCCTGTTATGAATGTATAAAACACGGAAATTACTCACGTAATAAGTCAGAGGGTTCCGACTATAGTTTCAACCACATTCGGTGGTCTTTTTCAGGGATAATATGGGGCGCTCGTGGACGCGGTCGCGGTTTGAGAACCTCCTCCATTATAGTAGAATATGAAATTTGGCACAGTTAAAGTTTATGATGAAGGAATTTTTATGTTCCTACGGGATTCTTATTGAAATGCCACACATTACACAGGAACCTGTTTAATTCACGCATACGCCATTACAGAACTCTTTTATATATTTTGAGGGTGCTTCATTAATTAAGTTACAACTACCCTCAATTACTATTTTTTGTATACATAACAGGAAAAAGCTAATATTTATATTTGATATGCATTAGTAATATGTACATCAAATTACTGAAATAAAACATTACACATACCATTCCTTTAGGAGCTACGATGCCACAAACAGACACACAGACACGTCAAACTAATAACACTCCCCTTTTTGCATTGCGGGTTAAAAAAGAGTACCTGATTGTGGCGGGAAATTTTGATTCAAATAATTCATATTCATTTATTTCATGAACATGGCTTTACAATGGTCGTTAAACCAAGATTGTTGCACACAGATTGTTAATGATTGTTTTTGCCAGTTTTTCTATTCTACTTGAAGTACTATATTTTTGAAGCGATGATAGCTTACCAGGAGGATATGTTTTTTAAATTATATATTATTTTTTATTATATATATTAAAAAATAAAATTAAAAAAAAAAATATATATTTATTTATTTGTTATCTTCAAGTATAAAATTGGGGGAGCTTTTGGTTAAGCTTTAGCATATTATGTCCATGACATGAATCTTCCGGAACAGGTGAATACATACAAATGGTATATACTCGTACATACAAGTCGAAATAGGGATCCTCATTTTTACTAAAAAAAACATTAAATCAATCTAACCTTGCCCAGATGTTCCATGTTGAAGTTGAGAAACTTGAGCACCATAACTCTGCTGATTGCTACCTCCGGCTATTGGCATCTGATTTCCTGTAACAAAAACAGGAACTTTTTGAAGTAATGATAGACTATGATACTAAAAATTTGATGAGTAATACCTAATATTTTTTGATTTAAGTCATCTGTAAATTACATATCTCTAATAATATAAATCAAGACGCATCAGGGTTTGTGTGTAAACACCCGCAAGCCTCAGTAATGTCATCGACACCTGTTAAGCCCTTAAGCCTGTGTATATTATACTAGCTTCGCCCCTCGGTTTCAACTGCGTGAACTACAGTTTTACCTTGCAACTCGAGTAACAATATAGCTTTTTACACTATGATACTAAAGCATTCTATAAGTGAAAGGATATTAAAGTCAGTCCAGTACATTTGAGTATATTAATTATAAACGTAAATAATAATTCTGTCTATAGGTATAATATATAATAGTGTAGACTAGTTGACCCGCTCGCGGCTTTACTCGCATCTCTGCTTAATCAGAGATGCTGTTCGTTTGCACTCTAGTTCAAAAGAGTTCCAACTGCATCCTTCAAACTATTGCAGTTAGATTTGACTCTGCCCTGTTGAAAACTGTCGTTCGGGCTCATATCAGACAGCCATGATAACTGTCTGATGTGAGTAATTACCGTTGATGTTCCTGTAATTGATTTAACTGTTTAGCTATTGTTTTGCACTCAACACATTATTTATGTTACTAATAATGGACTATGTTGTATTAATTTGATAATTTGATTAATAATTAATTTGATATGTGTAATAATTTAATACATAAAAAATGTACAGCTACTGTCACATGTTTCTACACATTACCTCCAAGGGTGTCCTGATATTTTCTGTAAGTAATGGACTCATCATTCTTGGGATATCCCATCTCTTGCCTTACATTCACACCATAAGTCTGCTTCTGATTGGTTTGGTTTACATAATTGGTACTTGTGTTGTGGTTGGATTGAGGTTTGAATTTCTTAGAATATGGTTCCTCTTGTCTCTGTTTAAATCTATCCTGTTGCTCATAAGAGCTTTCCCAGCTCCTTTTCTGAAAGTGTGGGGGATGGACAGAACGAGCTGCTCCACTGTCTCCCCATGGATACCCTCCCTGCTGGGGTTGTTTCTGATCATCTCTTTGAGCATACTGCTGACTTTTGTGCTCCGTTGATTGCTGAGCAGTTGAATAGTATTGTTGCTGTGGGTTGTTGTATGTCCCATGTTGCTGAAATGTATTTTCCTGAGGCTGGTATCCTCTGTCAGGCATATTATAACTCTGCAAACAAGTGGGGTAAGGGTATTCAATGAGTGTATGATCTGAGAAAATGCATACCATATCTTATTACTTGAAAAAAATATAGATATTATAAGTAAATTTTGAGTTGCAGCTAAAGTCCACTTTATGGAGTGATGGAACTGACTCTCAGAGACAGTTATTTGTAATCCTGAGTAAATTACAATCCCCCAAAAACCTGCACAGCTTAAGGGCATCTATAAATTACATAGCAAGTTTAAGGGGTCAACTCAGACATCCCCCAATCATGTTTACAAAAAGTAATGTAAAATTGGCTTGTGTTATGTAAATAAAAATTATTGGTACATGATTCTCCACTATGTTCTTAATAATCTTAAATACTAGTCGGAACTAGTCCTACTAATATTTTAAATGCAAAAGTTAGTGAGTATGGATGTATGGAAACATGTTTTTTACTCTTTCCTGCAAAAACTACTAAACGGATTTGGGTATTATTTAGTATGGAGATAACTTAATAAATAAATAATTTAAAAAAACTTATACCCCGGATTAACACATAGGCTTATTTTCATCATCACCTTATTTCATCACCACGCGTAAAATCGATTTGGATGAAATTTGGTATGTAGATACTTCATATTATACATATATATTATTTGTATGATTGGAACTGGTTATTGGTAAAATCTTGTTATGGATTAAGGTTGCCATACAGAACATATTAATGCAAAGCAAGGGTAAGTCGTTGGATACTCAATCTAATAAATGCTGATAGGTACCTAATTTTATGTTACTTTTCGCCAAGGATGCTATCTCAGACAATTATAAGGTCTTATAGTTGAAAATTCTTAAGCCTCTACTACTCAGTTGTACATGCTAACTATCATTTAAACTTGCTAATTTTCAGGGCTATGTTGGAGACTTTCATTCAACGTTTCACATTTCCAATTCGATTTTGTAGTTAAACTTCTTATTTTTACTGCGCACTGAAGTCGAGTTAGGTACGAGAATAATACCTAATAAAGATATTGTGGTATCACATTGACATCACATACCGAGGATGGTGCCGGTGCGAAACTATTGTAGTTTGTGGTAGGCCGGCGTTGATACGGGCCCTTGGTCTGAGCCGAATCGCTATTACGTCCGGGGCCCGGCTGCCCATAATTTCCCGAATAATGTGATTGGTGCGCCATAGCGCGCTCGCTATCTTATCTGATATGAATCATCGAAATTCCTGTTGCTTATTGAAGCAATGACTTCATGAAACAATTATCCCTTAAACGCAACGAATTAAAAAACAAACCCAGAAATCAATTCTCAAAAGTCAAAACCATAGATCAGATAGAATACATACTAGTAGTGGTCAAAACTAAAATTGAAACACCACCACGGGCACAGACTATTTATACTGCCACAGACTATTTAGAGATACTGGTGATAAGCGTTTTAGCTGCTCGGAACTTGAATGGATTTTACAAAGCTGATTTAAATAGCCGCTGATGTTAAGTGATGACCTATTCACTCGCGATTTGAAGACTCCAGGATTGTACATATCGGAAAACACAGACTCGTGCAACGAGTTCCATTCCTTGGCAGTACGCATTTAGAAAGTGGAAGCATAGCGTTTCGAACGTCTGGGTGGTATATCTACCATATAGCGATGGCCAATGATGTTTTACTAAAGATGACGTATATTCATAATGTGCGGTGCTCAGATTTTGTTACTTTACGACATAAACATGCTTACTGCGACAGATAATACGGTACAAATAATATAGAAAAGGATAGCTATATGTTTCTTGAAATACGCGTCGTAATTAAAATTACTACAATTGACTTAATTTTGACGCCTCAGTTTCCGCGCGCTTGTGCGACATCTACCTCATATAAGCATTTAATATCATTGGCGATGGCGCATTGCCGTACGCCGAGGCGACCGATGATACAAGGGGGTGGTGGAATCAGATTATGTAATTCCAGTGCACATTCTCCGAAATGCAATCTATCTGTGCTTAAAAGAAACGCACTTAATAACTATTTTGAGGAAAGGGGAAAAACAGAGTCGTGGGGGAGGGGACAATAACTTCGTGTAATGGATTGTTCACAGACTATTAACGCGTGCTGTACGGTCGAGAAGTTTGTCGATGATTACAGGCCTTTATCTATGCCATAAAGCACATTGGTATAAAATAGTATAAATGATCTGTGCTCTGTCAGAATTTTTAGGCAGGAGTGGGTTTTTATGTTTTGTTGAAATTACGTACTACAAATAATACAAAGTGGCATTTGAATATCTAATATTTAAATGAATAATATCGTTCAAAATGATGATAACGATACACGGGCTGCCGCCCAGGGTAAGCGTTTTCTGCTTCTTTGCTTTGGCTCTAAGATTCGCCATGTACCTATCTGTTCGTGTGAAGCCTCTAAATGTCGAGCATTTACAATAAGTTTGTGATCTTTTAGACTAGTTTTCAAGCTGTGAAAACACTGGTGAAGCAGGAATGCAATGTGATTGACTTTATATTGGATGAATTGGTTGATGATGGTCCTAACTCTAAGAAAGTACGTATTGGGTTGTCAGACGACGTCGAGGGATATCGCATTATCAAACATTTGGATGGATTTCGAATGTCTCCTACTCATCTTCTGAAAATCGTTCCAGTTGGAAAGGTATTACAATTAATATGTCTTACGTTTTGATGTTCTCAAGTACATGATGTTAGAAGATCAAATTCTTTAAATTATTGTTCATTAAACTTGGAAATGTTTGAGACGTGATACACAAGTTTGACTGATCAAGTGCTGACTGAACTGAAGTTTAAGTACTAGTGGTAGCACTAGCCGCCCATCTCTGCTTGGCCCAGGTGGACAATTATTTTGTATTTTTTTTTATGAAAAGTGTCAAAATATTCTATGTCAGACTCAAAAACGCAGCTAACTTTTAGACTGGCCAGTTGGCGCAGTTGGTAGCACTCTGCCTTCTGAGCCGCTGGTCCCGGACAGGTCAAACATTTGTGTGTATGAACATGTCTGTTTGACCTGTGTCTGGGTGTGTATATGTATATAAGTATATTTATCAGTCATCAGGTGACCATAGTACAGGCTCTGCCTAGTTTGGGACCTGAAGACCTTGTGTGAATGTTGTCCCATATCATATTATATTATTAACTATTTCGTACATCTGTATGTCCCTTTGGTGCCCCCTCCTCAACACATTGCCCTCAGCACTGAGGTGATTTTTCCAATCATATTTTGTTAATACTGACATATTAAAATTAGAAATATCCTCATAATGGCATGTCTAATTTAAATAGTTCAAAAAGTAATGTACATTTATTGATACAGTCTTGAATATAAAATAATTTATTTGGTTTAGGATTATTACAGAGGTATGGATAAAATAATCAGACTTTGCTTGACATTTCTGTCAACTAAGTGATTTATTTATTTATTTATTACATTTTAGGGAATCTTACGGCTAGGTACTTAAGCTAGGGTTATTTGTACAGGTTCTTAAGGCTAATTACAAGATTCCACTGATAAATTTCATAAGAAATAGAAATATATGTTTAAATATATTTATAAGCTATGACGTTATAATATGTATTTAAATTGGCTTATTGTTAAAACATTCAGTTGCAAAAACCTAGCACAATGTTGAGTAATGCCTCATTACTGGCATCTGACAACACCCCCTTACCCCCTTACGGCATGGATTTTTTATTCTGATTAAAAAAAATATGTAATACAGTACCCCCCAAAAATCCCATATAAAATAATGTTAAAAAGATACGTAATGTGATTTTGGAAATATATTCCAAGAACTATCACTGACAAACATGGTATGGTATGGATATCTTGGATTACTAACATTGAGTACCTACCCATGACGATCTTATTAAATTTTCTGTCACTGAGAGTGAGCTCTTTGATTACCCTTCTCTATCTTCGAGAGTGGCAGATAATGTATCCTACTAATATTATAATGTATGTATGTTTGTTACTCATTCACGCTGAAGTGCCTGAGCGGATTTGCATACAATTTCGAATGAAGATAAACTGGAATAATATATAAGCTACTTTTTATCCCGAAAATCTACTGTTCCCGTAGGATAACGGGAAGACATTAAAATCATCAATACCACATACCAATTAACAGCAGGTAATACAGTGGGGCACACCTAGTATAAGATAAATATGTTTCTATTTACTTTCATAATTATAAACAGACTTAAAGCAATATTTCATTACAGTCATTGAATACTCCGCTGCAACAAAATTATGACCAAAGAACAGGATTTTCTTCTCAAGGCAGACATGAATACCCAAACCAGACAGGACCAGACTATCCAAAGCATCCAATCAATGATTATGGAAATCGTGGACCTCCAGGATCCAGGGGTCCTCTAGAATCAAGAAATTCTCATATGGCCCAGTCACATGGACCCTTAGATAGGAATTATGGAGGACCAGATCAAAGACACACTGATGCGAGAGGGTTGCCTGACTCTAGAAGTTCTGGTCCGGTAAGGACTCAAAATCAAAGACAAGGTCCACCTGAACCCAGACATCCTGGCCATCAAGAGCCAGTCCGTTTGCAGCAGTGGGGTCCTAATGTGAATACTCAAAACAGTCAGTGGGGAGGTCCTCAAGGTCAAGGACCTAATCAATCTCAAAATAACTACAATCAGAGGCCTGGCTTTCCACAACAGGTATACAGTTTTTATCCCCTTCTCGTTTTGGATACATACCACATTCACAGGATGTATCCATGTAAAGCCATTATGTATAATGTTTTCCATTCTATTCAGTTTGAAACCTACAGTGAAATAGATGTGTATTATAAGTTTTTAGTGTGTATTTGTGTGTCTGTGGCATTGCATCCTCTAATGGATGAACCAATTTTAAACACACCCCACAAACATCATATTTATCTATGTTTCAAAGGTTAGGGATTGGTAGCCCAAAAGAAAAAAAAGGGAACCTGCATAGATTTCCCAGGAATGCGTTTCATTTGCGACTCACACTTGGCTCGTATTTGTGTCAGGGGCTACTTCAAAAAAATTATTTCAATGTTGTGAATTTATTTGAAGGAGGTTGTGACATAGTTGTCAGTGAGTGTAGTGATTTAGTCAAACCAGCAAACCAGCTCTGCTAGAAATAAGAGAAAATTTTTACTAAGCTCCCTCACACATCCCCTGCTTTCACACTTCAACTTAAATCTCTTGAATCTGTATTTTTGTAACAGCAACCACATGGAGTACCTGATCCATACGGACAGCCCAGGGGCCCACCAGACCAAGGATATGGTTTCCAATCCAAACCAAATAATCCAGAACGGGTAACTGTTATTTACACATGCATCATTTTATATCAGTATGGATGATAAAAAATTGACATCATAGACGAATATATACAAGAAGACCGCTAATCCCCTAAAGAAAATCGTACGCCGATGAATAACTACTTATTAGTTCGCTAGATGACGTCAGTTGTATCAAATGGCAAAAAATTACGACATGACGTGGGGCGCACGTAGTAACTATTTAATCATCTGTGACGACACGACGCTACACGTTCCGCTGCCTAACTAATTCAAATTTTAGAGCAATCTGTTTCTCTGAAGTACAAAATAAAATAGTTAGATGCGCTTTTATGCATTACATCGTACTTTCTACGCATAACGTACTTATAAAATTATTGCTAAATTCACAAAAAAATATTTAGACAGGTATGTTCATAATATAAGTATATATGATTATCATATTTTTTTTAGTTTTACACCATGAATCATAATTATGACATGTAAGTACTCCGACCCACCGCCATTGAATCATGCAAAGTTACCAACTTTGAACAACACATAAATACTTAATTATTTATTTATTTGAGTAATAGGTGAGCAGCATTATGCTAATGTGCCCATATCACACTGTGTCGAAATTTTGTTTAGGCAGTCCACATAATGCCCACAGTGTTAACATTCTACTGGTGCACTGGTCACAGGTTAGCCAGAGATTTTTTACTTTTCTTCAGCCATCGAGCCAGTTTTTAAAGTTGTTGACCGATGTAGCACTGACCACTTCCTTGGGCAACCTGTTCCAGTTGTGAACTACTCTGTTGCTGAAGATGTGATGTCCTGTAATTGTGTTGGCACGATCTCTCTACTAACGTCCATGCTTATAAAAGCTGATTCACACATATCAGTGAAGTCACAGTTACGTCACAGTCCCGCCACCGTGATAATTCTTCTTTCATATATTCTCTATGAATGCGTTCACACTTGCGGTGTGTTTCATATTAAGCTTTGAGCACAGAGAACGTGCTTAAAGTCATTCCAAAATGCACTGACAGCTGCACACAAAATGTGTATGACGTCTTCATCCTGTGCTTAGAACGCTCACGAGTACGACGTAGAGCAGTGTGAGCGCTGTCAAACACATAGATAAGTAACTATGCACTGAGAGTCAAACATCTGACTCAGAGAATCTGACGAAAAAATGGTAGTTCGTCCACAAAAAATTAAAAACGTAATTTTATATTTAAAAAAAAAATGACCCATTTAGTGCCCATGAAATACGGATGTGAATGATTTAATATGACTTTAAAGGGAACTGAACTTTAAAGAATTCGCGCGCATTCATACACAAAAAGCAGTTCCGATTTGCTTACGAGCGGCAACCACATCCGTGGTTGCCGGCGCCGGCAACCACGGATGTGATCGATGATGATTTTTTTACCGGCACACTGACGCCGCTGCATCTAAAATTATATTCAGGACTAGTGATTTTTGAATTTTTTTGTATAATGTACTCATTTTCATTTTTGAAGTTCTTTAGCGGCGTTGTGTATTTTTGTATTGGAAAAAAAATTGTTACACTCGCGTCAGATCGTAAGATCGTGACGTCATCAAAACGTCATCATGTTAATTGTATGTGTCGCACTAATATAAATCTGAAAGTTTAGTTGGATGGATTGATGTTTGTTACTCAATCATGTCAGAGCGGCTGAATGGATTTGGATGAAATTTGGTATGTAGATACTTCAGGTCCCGGAATAACACATAGCCTACTTTTCATCATCATCATCATCAATCATCACCCCACGGGTAAAATTGCGGAGTGCAGCTAGTAAAAAATATATTTTTTGACATAAAAAATACATTCAGGGCGTTGAGTCCATAGCATCCTGATCTAGAACTAGTGTGCCTCAGGAGATTATTGGATATTCTCAAGTAGGACTTAACTATACCATAGAAAACCTCTCAGAGTGAAGGTATACCAATTTTCAGGTGCCACCAAGACAAGAAAGGCAACATGTTCTACGACCAGTTCAAATAGTGGACACCCCTCAAGCGCCGACGAGGCCTTTCCAGCAAGATAAGCCCGTATGTAGTTGATATATAAATATTGTTATTAGATTTACACTTTTATTATGTATTCATTTCTCCGTGAAGACAGCACAAGGCATCCACTGATCAGTGGTTGGACACGTTATATAGAACTTTTAGAGACTTCCTTATAGAGAGTTGGCAAGGGTTTGACCACCATCTCATCGCGACGGTTGTCAAACCCTCGCATAACGCTGAGTAGGGACTCATTTCTGGCATTACGCAAAACTACAAATAAAACTATTTAGTATTTAGCTTAGATAGGTTATTTTTTTTGGTCGAATCTTACTATTATCTATATCTATCATTCTTAAATGTTGTTTCGTCTTCCCATAATGTTTTATACTTATAAGTTAAATGTATGTATGCCCTAAATATGTGTTTTTTCTTTTTGTTTCATATGTAGTGTTGTTTGTCAGTAATAAATAATTTTCTTTCTTTCTTTCTTTTATCTAATGTTAAGTGATGACGCTATTTTATGTAGCCGACCTCACTGATTGACCTCACCTGAAGTTGAAAGAGGCGAAACAGTTAACATTGTCCATATTCCTGAGCCATCTAGTAAGTTTTGAATTGACATGAATTAACATAATTATAATTTAGATTTTTATAACCGCTGAATCAAAATTGTAATTATTTATATAATACTTTGGAAACTATAATAATATTAAAACTCACGTTCATGATTACTTACACTGTTTTTAACGGGTATAACGTGGTACTTACGCGTAGTCGATATCACGATCGACAATTGTTTCGGCTTCTTTCGGAAGCCTTCATCAGGATCTTGAGTGCGGTGCGTTAGTCGTAACGTCCCGTCTCGCACTGAGCAGTGCGAGACGGGACGTAAGTACCACGTTATACCCGTTAAAACAGTGTAACTTTGGAAACTTACCAAATTAATCGTTTTTAAAAACCTGAAAAATGTTTTCATCACCAGTTCAATAACTAAGCAGAAGCTTAGGAATATGAAAAAGAAGTTAGTATGACAAACATAGCATCTTACGGTGATGTAAGAGCTACCCTTGAGCATCAAACATCTTTCAAGTTTTCTAGAGTGATACCACAGCATCACTGACTAACAAATAAGGTAGAGGTTTTGGTTACTTGCTCTTTATGACTAATAATTGCTTTTAACCCACTTCAATATGTTTCACTGCATATTTTATTTATGTTCACCAATTTCTCCCCGATTTTTGAATTGATTCCCAAAATTATTTTTTGTTTGATTGAGGTGGTCCATTGAAATTTCATCAAAATAGGACATGCAGTTTTGGAGTTACACTCCAATAACTGAAAAGTGTTACGTCTACTTGAACGACTCCCTAATAGCGGGTGAAGAAATGGGTGAACATACACAATGACAATTGATCCCGTGAGTAGCAGATTACTGAAAAGGGTGAAAATAAAAATTTTGACAAAAAATTGAATCAACTTACAACAAACACAATAACGTGAAATAACTTGTCCAAGTCGGTACCTTTTTTAAAGTAGCTTTTAGTTTATAAGTAGCAGTTTTATATATGCCACTTCCGACACACCTGCCGGCTTAAATCACAGCTGCACATTGTTACAGATAACAATAATGAAGGATAACTTCCAAGGGCCCACATCATACAATGTGGGCGGTCGGGCGTCACAACATGGAAACTTTGCAGGCCAAGCAGCTCCCTCGCAACAGGCAATGTGGAAACCTGTGGTAAGTATCTTCTTAAATATACACATTCATACTCACACGAGCTACTTGTAGTTGACAAACATAAACACACACACACACACACGCACACACACACAAGCCTAGGAGCGTTAATTATAATTAGTATTAACCATACAATTCTTGTTTTTCTATGTATACTTATTTCATTTACTGACCGGTTTGACTGGTCGGTTTGCGCAGTTGGTAGCACTCTGCCTTTTGAGCCGCTGGTCCCGGGTTCGATTCCCAGATAGGTCAAACATTTGTGTTCATGAACATGTCTGTTTGACCTGTGTCTGGGTGTGTATATGTATATAAGTATATATATCAGTCATCAGGTTACCATAGTACAGGCTCTGCCTAGTTTGGGACCTGAAGACCTTGTGTGAATGTTAATAAATATAAATATATAAAAAAAAAATATAAATTTAATCGCTGGAACTCTATATACTTATATATTTCGGAAGGGGGCGTGGATATCTGCGACACATTTACACACCGCAGGTGTCATTGATTCTCAACTGTGTATTGTAGTGTTTTTATTTCTAATTACATAAATAAACCAGCCTTTAGATGTAATAAGGTGTGGGAAAACCTGAAGATGAACACATGTTTTTCTTGTGTTGCATATATATATATAAATATTTATTAATTTTTGTATAGAGTAATAATTTATAGAATTTTAACAAATCCTTAATATATTTTTGATAATCTCTTTACTCTATTCTGTGTTCTTATTCAGGGTCAGCCAGCAAAGACAGGCGGTTTCGACGAGCGTCGTCACCCTAAAGACAAACACGGTGATATGCCGATCCAGATGGTGGACGATTACAAGCGCGACCGTTACTCACCGACCAGACATATGAGACACGGCTCGCCGGATAGGGTCAGGCCTGCTGGGGGACGGACTTTCCCGGAGGGCAATAGACACAGCTCGCCCGGGAGGTCATTCCCAGCTGGTGATCGACGTGTCTCACCTGGCAGACTTGGACCCCCTGTTCGCGAATATTCTCCGTCTGGCAGGAGGATTTCACCGTCCGCTAGAAGAATTTCGCCTCCAGGCAGGAGGAATTCACCTGGTAGACGGGTATCGCCATCTGGCAGAAGAATTTCACCGCTGAGCAGAAGGATTTCGCCACCTGGTCGGAAAGATTCACCGCTTGGAAGACGAGTCTCGCCTCATGGTCGTAGAATGTCGCCTTCTGGTAGAAAAATGTCGCCAGTGAGAAGAGATGAACCCCGCCGGATGTCACCAAGTATGACTCATCATAATTATTACTTAGAAGGTAAAGAAAGTCGTCTTTTTTTTTATGCCTTGGACATAGTTCCATCTTTCGTGCGAAAGATATTTCTACACATCATCAGATAAGAAAGGTTGCATTACTTGCTGTGATGAAAACTGATTTCAATTAAAACTATTGATCCGGCCCGGCTTTGCGGTAGTCAAGTTTAGATTTAATACAAAATGTTAGTTAGGATAATAAGATTATAACTTCTAATTCTTCCTCGTATAACAATGTCTGTTTGATGGTATCATATATTCAATATAATATCCATTTCAAAATCCGTAAAGTGGTTTAGAAAGAGTTGGATAAACTTACACAGAAGTTTTCTTCGAATAGTATTTAATGATAACATAACTCGCTCTCTTGAGAGGAATTAGCTTTTTTCAGTCTAAAAAAGATTAGACATTCGTGGCCAATTTAGCATGTTTTATTCAAAGTGGCAGTGGGCAGGGCACATAGCTCGAAAAACTGATGGCCGTTGGGGTCTTCATATTACATGTTTGTACATAGTTTAAAAACTAACCGACTCCCACCATTTATTGTAATGTGAGGACATAAAAGAAAAAAACAGAAAATCGCATCAAAGGTGCCTATAAAATTTAAATAGTTTCATCTAGGAAATAAAATCAAACATTTGTCTATTCTCAATAGAAAACACTTAATCATCACCTCAGCCATGGGACTGCTGGACATATGCCTCCCCCATTGATTTCCACAAAGACCGGTAGGAAGCGGCCCGCATCCAGCCCTTGCATGCGATCTTAGTCAGGTTGTCTGGTCAGCCTGGACGGTTGCCGCGGTCCTATTCTGCGCTTGCCAGTCCTTGGTCTGCATTCGAGAACCTTTAGACCTCAACGGCCATCAGTTCTTCGAGCTTTATGCCCTGCCCACTGCCATTTCAACTTGCTAATCTTCTGGGCTATATACAGGATGGGGCAAATTTTTGGCCCCTTTAGGGTAAGCCTTCAAAATTAGCCTACCAACTTAAAAAAGTTACATACGAATTTAAATTAAGAACCTAAGAATGAGTGACATTGTTGTTTTCACTTACTCGTTTTTTCATAGAAAATGTATGGGAATGGTTTTTGAAATTTTTGCCAAAATTTACGATTTTATTTAGTATGTTATTTTGAAAAAAGTGTTCCTGGTTGGAAATAGAGTCGAATAAGACCAACTTGTTTTTTTTGACAAATGTCAGTTTTTGGGCGAACCTTACTAATTATAAAAAACTAAAAATGGCAATATATTTTTCTTCAAAATAAAACAGAAGGTTCGTAAGAACAAAACCTTCTAACTACAAAAGAAAATGTAGCTAGCCTGAAGGGGCCAAAAATTTTCCCCACCCTGCATAGTGACATTCATACTCTTAATAAGAATGAATAAAAATGATTATTTTATTTGTAACTGGATATTGTTATGTCCAGGTGACAGAAGGGCGGGCCGTGGCGAGTCACCGGTGAGCGTCCCGTCGCCGCCGGTTCGTCGCGTCCCGTCCCCGTCGGCGCCGCGCCCGCACGGGTAACTAGCCAAGCTTTGTTATTAAATCAAACGGGGCTTGATCGCGAGAAAAACATTTAGTAATTTATTTACCTCGACGTTTCGACCAAGTTGCATTGATCGTGGTCACGAGGAGACTGGAGAAATGCGGGTGGCGATATCGGTGAGAGCGCGTAGTTTCGCCAACTACCCACTTTTAATCTTATTAAACTAGGGCTGTCACAGCCCTGCAAAAGCACAGGGTTGTCACGACACACAACACTGACAGTATCTTTAGTTTTTTCAGGGTGAAAACCGCCGCGACGCGAACATCTATAAATCACTGGGTTCCAAGATGTAGACAAACTAAAACCATTCTCTCGATTGAATTTTTTAATGTTAATAACAATGTGTTCGAATCGTGAAAGTGTAAAAATTACAAAAGCCAAGCTTTCACTCCACCAATTACATACTTTATCGTTCCTACTGCATTGACGGTGTTTGTCCAGTTTATATAATTATGTTTGTTAAGTAGTTTGTAAGACCTGCCATTGAAGAAAAGAGAGATCTAGAGAAATCTTTTCTAAGATACGGAATCATATTTTGGGGTAATTCAATTTTAATTTTAATTTTTTTTAATTTTTTATTTACATTCACACAAGGTCTTCAGGTCCCAAACTAGGCAGAGCCTGTACTATGGTAACCTGATGACTGATATAATCCTCCAACAATTTCCACCTGTCACTTGCTACTGCTTGCTTCTTCCGTGAAGTCCAGCCGTGAGTTTCATATCATCTTCCCATCTTGTTTGTTGGCGTCCTCGGGTTCTCCTGCCATCTCTGGGGTACCGGTTGGTAATAATTTTGCACAATATCTCTTGTCAATTGCGTAACAGGTGGCCTGCGCATCTCCACTTTTGTTGGTAATAAGGTCAATAACTTTTATTCCCTAAAAAGAATAGATCCCGTGGGATAGTCGAGGTAGCGGGAAAATGTACACGCATTCAAAACCGCGGGGCGCAGCTTAATGTTTGATGAAATATGCCCCATGAGTCGAGCTAGGGTAAAATTCGGCGGGGTCGGATTATCATGAAAGGGAATATAATCGTATCATAAATGCAAAAATAAAATTTTACCCAAATATGGAACCGACTTCGACACTCAAAAGTGTAAAATTGTTGAAGTCAGTACCCCGGTTAGGTTGTGTATGTTCATCGATTTCTTCACACTCCATAAGGAAGTCATCCAGATAGACGAAACACTTTTCAGTTATTGGAGCTCAAAACAGCTTGACCGATTTTGATGAATTTTTAATAGATAATCACGGAACGGAACAACACGGGAAGCACCAGCTTTCAAATAAAAAAAAGAATCATCATAATAGGTTCACCCAGTTGAAAGTTCTGAGGTACTTTACAAACATGAAAAAAACAAATTGAGAACATCTTCCATTATTTTAATTTTGTTAAAAAAATCCGAGAATTGTCATGGCTCAGTCATCGGTGACACTACCTAGGCCAGGGCAAACATTTCTGTGGTGAGAATGTAGATGGACCCAGTGTATTGAATTGTCAGAAGACGTTGACAAATAGATTAAATCAAATTTTTTCCTCAGCTTCTCTTTAAGCCGCCCCGGTGTAAAGCAATCTGATAAGTTTTTGGAGGACGCCAAAGGACCCAAACCGGTCAGACCAGCCTATGAAGCTCCGCCGGTAAGTCATAACTTTAGAACTTGTTACTTACTTCAATGTTGTGTAATTTGTTTCACATCGCTGGCGAGTTCACGATACAGATTTCTTACTTGAATATATAATTAAGTGGCTTTATTGACATTTTGCAATTTATTCACAAGAAAATTAATTATCAAAAAGATTGACTAACTTTAGTGAGCATATGTAAATATATTTGGAACAAAAATTTTCGCTTAAATAAACTAACTAATCGCGTAAATATCAGTTGCATGCGTTCACTAACATATTTTAAGAAGTAGGAATTTTAAGATTTTCAGGTAACCGGAACATTCCCTGATTTTAGATATCTGCACTTATTTCATGTATAGTCGTTAATAAATCGATTGGGACTTAATCAGGTCTTCTCGTGACCATGCAACTTGGTCGAAAAATCAAAGTAAATAAATTACTTATAAATTTCAAAGCAATCCGTGTGAGAGTTTGCCCGGGGTAGTACTGCTACCATATCTATTCATATCGCCAGGCAGTAGTGTTGGCATTACTGTGTTCCGGTTTAAAGAGTATGGTTTCTGACGAAATTACACGCACATGAGACTTACCAACCTTATGTCTCAGGGTGACGGGCGCAGTGCAGTTCTTTACGAATTGTATCTGTTTATAGGCACAGGTTACCACTTAAAATCCTGTGGGCCCTTGCTTGTTGCGTCACGTTATTCCATAGAAATGGAAAATAAATGTTTTTCAAATGACTAAGTCCCTATCAATTTATTAACAATGTGTTTGAATTGCTAAAGTGTAAAAATGACATCCGACAAAAATCACTGGTCAGATGTTCTGTCTTCTTATATAATCATATAGTAAGTTATTGATTCGGCACACTTTTGTTCGACACCATTTGAATTATAGCGAATTGGCAGCTCGCTGCGAAAACTGTTGGAAAAAAACGAAAAGTACGAAATTCGAGCCATTAGAATTACTTTTGTATTTGGAATATATTCAGAATCGAAACAATATTGGTTTATCAAAGAAGAACAAAGAACTCATGATTTCCATATTCTAGGATAGAACGATGTAGCGGTCTATGGACTTCGAGATTTAATCATCGATATGAAAGCACTCTTCGTAGCTGTTCATTGAACTGAAGCACCATCATCGAGGACTGGTATAATATTACCAGTCATAGAGGCAAAAGGGGTTAGAGGTTATTGCTGGATAAACTTGGCTCTGATTATATTAAAGTGATACAACAGTGCTCAAATTGGTAGCATACTGATTAATATAGGAATACTGAATACTGAATATATCTGTAGCTGAAACTTTGGGATTCTACAGTTATTGAAAAAACAGCGAATTTAGCCGCAATATTTAACTTGCTGTTAATTGGTTGATACGAAAATGTACAATCTGTTTATGTAAGAACGAATACGACGAATAGTTGGCATATTTTTAAATACTGCCGCAGATAATGTTTTCCTTGAACGATCTGATGTTGAGAACTATACTACACGTTAAGAACTGCGCAGACAATTTGCAGATTGCGCTTCAACATCTGAGCACAAAATTGTAATGCCTGGATCATGGTTATTATGCAATTTTATCTGCGATTGGATAATGCCTATACTAAAATGGATATGGCACTAAAATGTTAAAAATCGGAGCTTTGTATATAATATGTAGAGTATGCGTCTATACGCATACTGCAAAAACCTGTGCCGGATAATATATAATAAAATATTTGCGAGTATGCTCGATCAAAGCGTGCAAAAACAACTTGCTACTGGAACATGACTAATAATAATTTGAACGGCATGTGAACTGCGACAAACAGCTGTATCTTCGCAGAGCTAAATCTTTTGCAGCATGCGACTCCACAGAGTGATGCGTTATTTTGGACAATTATCTTGGAAGTGGAAATCTGGATGTAAATCCAACCAGGGGAGGCAGTTCCACAAGATGGGTCAATCACGTGTCCATAGAACACAATGAACGTCGTAAACAACTACAAACCGCGGTTCGCGGAAGGCTTCGAGAAGATTCTGTATTATAACAACCCTAGGTATCAAGCTTTTATCAACTCCCAACACTAACTCTATGCTGGGTTGGTAAGGAAAGATGCTAAGTCGCAGTCGAAGTCAATGGAATTCTGTATTGTTCTTATTCTTCAAACACCGGTTGATTGATGACAACTATCTGATATGGACTGAGCTTACAGAGTGATAAAGAAGACGGTTATATATCCTACAGTGATCTGATTTGAAGCGAGATAGTTTTTGAATCCAACAATCATAATTTACTTTATTTTTATCGCATTGTTATCGCCGATACGTGAAGGTGTTGGGATGGCTGAGTTAGCTGGCGGGGGAAATGCACAATGCACCCCAAGCGGGATGTCAGTGCAGGACTTATCACCCCGAACATTAAAAAGAATAGCATTGTTCATTTGAACGAGTCACATGTGTTTCAATGATTTATCCTTTGCATTAGGTATTATGAAGAACTTAAAACGAGCCCCTTTTCAAATGGATATATTCTACTATTCTAATGCCGTGATTACCCAGAAGAACATATTCCACACCGACATCTTGCTTCCGAAGTCCTCTTTCTACACCATGATGGTATCCCACTAGTCCAATACCAATAAATGAGTATGGTTTCGTGAATACCATGGGGCCAACACTTATTAAAATTAATATTCAATATTTATCTTATAATGAACCTCGACATTCTACTAATTTCACGCAGGGTATGACAGCCTGTTATCATTATGATTTGAAAACTCATCAAAACAATTATTTTCATTGTCTTCATACATAACCACTCCATATGAACTAGCGTGAAAAGACTAAGTTATAGCAAAATCTACAGAAGCCTTAAATCAAGAATTCAAAATCAAATACCTCAGGGCAACTTATAATCTAAATAAATGCTATCCTTTCAAAAAACACAAACAATAAAATTTGTCAACGGACAAGAATGCTGATTTACCCATTTAAGCATCATCAAAATATGATGTTGGAGTTAGGAATTTAGAACTCCTAAAGGACTAAAGATGTTTTTGATGACTTTTTTTATAGACAGCTAATATTGTGCCTAGACGACAAAAAGTTCAAATTTAAGTATGAAGAAAAAAATTTCTGATTTATTGGTCCAACATAAAAGTAAAGACTGTCTGTAACGGCGTTAAGTTGTCAAATGAAAGAAAGAAGAAAATCCAATATTTGTCTAGCAGTTCAAGTTTTACGCAGGAACCATACTAATCGATGTCAATGGACAAACTGACGCCAACGTGTCTAGTGTATTATGAGTCAATCAGAAAGTTGATATAACATCACTGTAAATACGGCAGATGACAAAAAATACTACGTTTTTGCTGTAAAGAAAACATGGCACCTCAAGAAAAAATACCAGGAATAGAACTTTCAAAAATGAAGAAATACTTGTAGATTATTCATAGCGGCCTTATTAAAAAAAAATCATTGATTCCAATGTGATGAAGACGTAACAGCAAAGACTTATGAGCAGAAAGAAATCAGAGTCGCCTATTTCTTTTCTAGTGAAGAATTAAGCTGGTTCATATGTAGTTGCATTAAACAACAGTTTAATAAAGTTTAAATAGGTTACTATTATAAGACAATTATAGCTAATAAAACCGCTACCTACTATATATACGATGGCTGAAATAGAACTCAGACGGGGAAATATATGCGCTAATTTAATTATTATTGAAACCGCATGATGTTTCTCAAAATTCTTTAAACTGACTCCCTTTCGTGTTTGCAAAACTAATTTCAATTTACAGATACAGAACCAAACGTACACAGGTGGTTACCGCGATAACGACGCAAGATACCCGCCTGGCGGGCGGCAGCCTGAGGCGCGGCCCTCTCCCTGGCAGAACGAGAAGATTTTATTTCCAGCAAACAAGGAGGAAGATAGACGAGACTCGGCCCGACATGCTGAGAAGAGAGAGAAGTCTCCGGGCAGGCATTCACGATCGCCGCTCCGTCGCGAACGGTCACCTTTACAAGATCGCTACAGGAGATCTCCCTCTCCCCTCTCGTCTCGCTCCCCGCGCCGGTCGTGGGCGTTAGAAAAACGAGGCGGTAACGAAACAAGTCGGGAACCGCCTCCGCCGCCTCTTTGGCCTGGACAGGATCAGGGTTTACTTAGAAAATCGCGCTTCGAAACCGAGCAGCCGAAGCACTCGCCTGTTTGGGATCATCGCGACAGACGCCCGGACGATCGCAAGTCGTTCGAAGACAAAGTGCGGGTAAGGACCGATGTAGTGGGAGACAAGTTTCCGGACCGACGCGAGTTCGATGATAGGCGAGACTTCCGCGACGATGCAGACCGCAAGCCGCTCGATCGCGGCCGCGAGTATCGCCCGGAGTACTCCAGGTCGTCACCGTCACGCGAAGACAAATCGTTCATGGATATCGACAAGGACTTCCAGGATATCTACAAGCGCGCAGTCGAGTTCAGAAAAAAGACGGAAGAACGGAAATCATTCGAGAGGAAGCGGGAGGGAATAGAGGATCGTCGCCGGGACGAAAATCGTCCGTTCCATCGGGAACAATCTCCGCATCGAGGCAAATCTAAAGACCGAGACGACATTGAGCGAGCTTCCGGTGAATGGAACACGAAGGACCGCAAACGCCTGTTCGTACACCCAAACATAAAAAACAAGAGAGACAAGGCCGTCAACGAAATCTGCGATCGAATGCTCGACGTGTACGATCTTCATGGCCAGCAGCTGGATAGAGTCTCAGAGGAGTTGAAAATCGCCTTATCTGATATATTCTTGGACATGTTCTCCGATAAGGACGTGTCGTTTATCGAGCTGGTCATCAAATATCAAGCGAAGTTCCCTCCTAAGGAAGAAGAGAAGTTGATGCAAGATGTGCTGTCGAGAATGCCCAGGCAATTCAGAAATTTGAAGCGTAAAGCCTCAGGTAAGAACATCATTATGCATATTTTTAAACATAACCTGTTGTCCTTTTACCCTTAATTATTGAGTTCATCTTATTTTCTTTCTACTCTGAGCTGGTTTTAAAATATTTGAGCAGAGATCTGCAGCCACTAATCAAAAGAGTACTTTTGTGGTTGCCCTGAGTTGAAAAGATCTTGACGAATAGACTAGTCTCGCTTTTGCATTCGTTACATTCCACGCTATAAACTTAAACATTTTTTCTGAAAGGAACCTAGAAGGTCACAATTACATAATTCGAATAACCAATTCCCAATTCCAAATCCATCCCAACGTCAAACTCCCAAAATGTTATATCATGATCACGTAAAGCTCAATTCGTATTCAACATGATATAATCTTTGCAGGTTCAGCGGAGGTCCCAGCGAAAACGTCGCGTCGATCACCTCTCCACACCCCAAAAGAAGGTTAGGTTTAATACATTAAGCATTCTTATATATTTGGATTTCACACAATATACAACTAAAATTATTAAAATTGTTAAATTTAGTCTAACAGGCATTCAGGGTATCTTTATAAACTTAATATTTTGCAGAAACGGCTCGCCCGAAACTGTCAGACGCAGTCAGTAAGTATCTATTTTCTCAATATTCCAAATAAATCTATGTCCAACATTTTTATTTAATGTTTTGAAACCAGTTCCAGAATGGAGCACGGGTATTGAACCACCCAAGGTGATGAATTTGCAGTTAGTTGGAATGAATCCTGTTATGAGTATTGCTAATCCGGGAATGGTTCCGGCGCCGGTATACGTTCCTTCTGAAAATTTATATCAACAGCAGCAATTTGCGAATAATATGATGCATCAGCAAGCGCAGTTTGGCGGAAACACTATGCAGGAGCAATCGCAATTTATGGGGAACATGATTCAACAACAACCCCAATTCGAACAACCTGTTCAGGAGCAAGCTGGATTGTACAATCTCTATCTTTGTCAGGATGATTTCGAACCGTTCTCTGAAATGCAAGCGGAATATCTTAAAAATTTTCTCATTTCTCAAATCGTAAAGGTGTCTTCTCAAGGATCTTGGGCTCCCGATATCACTCTCAAAGGCTTACAGAGCCTGTATCGCTACGAGCTCACTACTAAAGACGAAATGTCGAAAGATTGGATCATCAATCTGGACTTTACAGCGTTCGAGTATTTCAACATTCTCGTGTACACGAAAGAGGAGCTCTGGTACGAGAGGGCCGCCATATGGCTTCCGGGTCATTCGCGCGGCCGGAACATCGAACCGTTGGAGAAACTTAGACTGCAGAACAGGCGACTAGAAGGTGTCAATTTAGGTAAGTGGAAGTTCGTCAAGAAGATCGTGACTGTGAAGGGCACGCGGCTCTACGTCGACATGCCACCGTCGTCGGCGCGTGCCCTAGAGAAGCACAAGATGTTGCTCAGCTACGAACTTCAGAAAGTAAACGTGTTCTTGAAAGCTGTTGCGGTGGACAAGGAGACCTTCGATGCCGGCCTCAAGGAGCCATCCATCACAGACCCTTGTCTGCTCGTGTCGGCCGTGCAGAACTCGCCGATGCCCACTTTAAACGCCAACACCGAACCGGGCATCGTCAAAATCGGCCTCAACGGACAGAAGTCTCTGACCATGGAACAGTGCCGTAAAATCAAAGAAGTGGTGGTGTACTTCCTTTTCAAATATCTCCAGACTGAGGGTATTAGCAAGATCGATTTTGTAAAGTTTGGTTTCTGTCCGCCGTGCTACCTCGGCGTCGTGCCCGAGAATCCCGAAACTAAACGGTGGCTGAAAAGCCGCCATTTCGGCAAGATGAACCGTCACAATATTATCGTATACGGCGATAACGACGACACGAAATATTTCAAAATGATCGCTTACATACCTCACGAGTACCACTCGTCCAGTCTTCTCGCTTTTGAGAGACTCAAGCAGAGCAATCAAGGTATCAAGGGAATACATTTCAACTTGTGGAAGGCGCTCGGCCTGAAAGCTGAGCGAAAGCGAGCTTTACTGGAGCTGGAAATTGACATGGAATCGATCGAAGTCCTCGCTAAAATGAAATACAAAATGGACTACGTGGGACAATACGGCATCCAAGTCGTTGATTTCAAATGTCAATATTCTATGTCAAAACTTGAAGAGAAAATTAAAAAATATAAAATGGAGCAAGTCGACAGTTACGACGTCGCCAATATGGATTTGGAATCGGATTCAGACAAAGATGATGATATTGTTTGCTTAGATTAAGATTAGTTTCTATTACAAGCGGTAGAGCATTCATTATGATTATAATAATTACTATTACATATTAAATATATTGCGGAAGTGAACACTAATAATTAGTAAAGAGTATGCAATCGTATGGTTTTATTTTAATTAGTATAGTTTTGGTTCACTTGGTGTCAATAAATATCTTAATAATTATGGACTGCCCTTTTTTCTTGTGACCCTTTTACATTGTTATCGAGATTGGTTTGGTGTGAAATTGGCCCTGTTTTCAGATTAATCATGTACGCTTTCATTATGGTTGCTCGTTGGATACAATTATTTTCCTTCTGCATTTATGTTTTGGAGAGTTTCAGTCAAGTTTCCAGGGATGATCCCAGAGGCGGCAGCAGTTTCAAGATCCGTCTTTTCGTTCCCGTTTTGCTCATATCGCTGCAGAAGATAATTCAAAAAGACGAAGATACCTTCCGGAGAAGCGGTTCACAGGTTCGTTAAAATAATTAGCACTATTATTTGTATTTTCAGAGTGTCATTTACGATTCCATCTAACCAGTAAGCCCAATCGGTTTCTGGCCTTAAATAGTATCAATTGCAGTTAACGTTCGTGCTTTCGTATGACTGCAGTATTCACAATGAAACCGGATGAAGTTTTCTGGCAAATATAAATTAACTTGTAATTGTAATTTTAGATGTTGCTGCATTTTGTTTTCTACGTATTTACTTCGCAACCTATAATTAAACGTTATGGATGAGGTAAGGCCGCATGAACATACCCCAGTCTTTCAGCTGTTCCCAATATCTGCGCCTGGAAGGACATCTTTATCGAAAGTACGTATAGATAGCCTTTCAAAACAGGTCAGTCGGCAGAGTCCAACAAATTCGCCGTTCATGCACGAATTCAAAAGTGTCAAGGTATTATCAAAACTACCTGAAGTCTTCAGTTTTCGATCTCAGCTAAGCTGACACATTCACCATAGTTAGATACTCCATCTCGAAGAAAAAGCATATGTCAAGAACCGCCATCATTTTGGAAGGTAATATTTAAAACAATCATTGCTTAGAAACAGGCTAGGACTCACGTGATATTTAAATGAAAAATGATTCTACTACCAGTTGCGCACTGCTTTGCAGTTCTTCATCATTCAAAGTTTCGAAGGGCGGCCACTGCGAGCCTCGCGGACGGAGAGTGATATTCCAATTAATCTCACGTAACTGCTAGCCAGTTCTTACGTAATAACGGTAGTATTGGGATGAGTCTGCTCAACTCAATTTTGTGCGAGAGTCGACATAAAATTGCGTGTAGGCAAAAGACGATATCGGAGGTTTTAACTTGGGAGATCTTTCAGGGATTTTCAATTTAATTGTTCTTACCATTTATAGGATCACCTCATCACATTTACAGCGTCGCCTCGTCTGGGAGTTTTTTTCTTTCTTGTATGGTACAAGGCATACATTCAAATTTTCAGATCGAACCAACGGCATCGGAGCAAGATCGTTTTTAATTATGATGTTTGATATTTGTGATAACAATACGTTTATTGTTGAGTAATGTAATATTCAATGTGCTTTTTCATTTTTCACAGAAAGAAAACAATTTTCTAGCCGGACGTGGAATAATCAAATGCCAGGTGAATACGTAAAGAAACCATTTATATATCAAGATAAAAACTCCAAGGAATTCCCAAAAGCAATCGAATTATCGAAAACTACTAAAGGTAAATTTATTTTATTTTATTATTTATTTATAAGTATGGATCATTTGTAGTCTGCTTAAATAAATGAATTGAATTGAAAATTGAATTGAATTAAATACTTTAATGAACTAATCGTAATAATTAATGCTTATAAATTATGTATCATAACAATTTAAAATTGTTTATGTAAGTTTACGCTTTAGACACTTTTTGACGTGAAAATTTCTTTAGCGGCGTTCTGCACTTGTGTATGGGGAAACAAATGTTAAACTCGCGTCAGATCATCAGGATCGCAGTTAAAATTTAAACTGAAATGTGTTGCGTATTAGGAACATTTTCGTTTGTTGGTAGTTTTATTTGATAAAGTCGTTTTGTTATTATTGAGTTCGGTTATCAAAACGCCGATATTATAAAGAGGAAAGATTTCATTGTTTCAAAAAAAACGCCATCATGTTAATGTAAATGTGTAAATTATAAATCTAAAAGTTTAGATGGATGGATGGATGTTTGTGTCTCAATCACGCCAGAACAGTTGAAAGGATTTGGATGAAATTTGGGTACTTCAGGTCCCGGAATAACACATAGGCTACCATATATGTTCAAGTTTTCACTTCCGCCGGCACTCCCGGAGTGCAACAGGTTGTTTTTTTTAATACTGTATAGAGCGTTTGACCACTATCTAACTTGATGGTCGAAGATGTTATCACGCAAGACCTAGAATGTTCACTGGCCCTCAAGGACTGCTTCATGAACACACTATGCGTTTCTGTGGTGACAGTTTTTCAAACTTGAGGGTGGTAGCTAGCCAGGCGGAAAGCTCCCCGGAAAGGACTTATGTCATTAGTACTGGCGGGTTTTTTTGTTGTAAAAAGTAATAAATTAAATTTTATCTAATCTCATACTGGAATATAAAGATTAAAAAATCAGAAACAGAACTTGAATGACAGTCTTTATTGACAATATATCGAAATAAATTTTAAAAGTTAACATTTCGATACAGCTCTTCTATGACAACTGTATCGAACTTTTTTTCCATTAAGATTACACCTTCAGCTGGACCAAAGAGGTTGAAATGCAGTGTTTCTACATATAGTCTGTGGACGCGGAGCAACACGCATGCTCGACCAGCAAAGGGATTTTGGCGCTTTACAAGTAAATGCAAACATATGCTGTGATTTTACGTACATTTTATCATATATTTTATGAGATTAGATAAAGTAGTGTATGAAACTGCAAATAATTTGGTCTTAAAACCCTTGTTATGATACAGTTTCATAAACTTCTATTCTTCAATGGGTTATCAAACAGGTGTCATCCAAAATCTCAAAATGGTGAATATGTACTCGTAAGCCTAAATTACACATACGGGTCGAATTGAGAACCTCCATTTTATGAAGTCGGATAAAAATAAACAAATTTTGCAGCATCAACGGGCAAGGTAGAAGAGAGTCCAGGATCAAAACGAACACCACCAACATCTGGACACTATGAACTAAATCCTTTGATGAGCAAAATGCTCGAGGAAGAGCTCCAAGAACTGATGATGAAGGTAAATAGATGGATATCATGCTAATTTTGTTATTAAAACTGACGTGGTTTTGAAACATTATGAATGTATAAAACACGGGAATTACTCACGTAATAAGTCAGAGGGTTCCGACTATAGTTTCAACCACATTCGGTGGTCTTTTTCAAGGAGAATACGGGGCGCTCGCGGACGCGTTTCGCCTAGTACTAGGCGACTAGTTTCGAATAAAAAATATCGGTTTAGAATTGTTGAAAACGATGTTGTTTTTTTAAAGCTGACTGTGGGCCTTGTGAGCAGGCTCAAAGTCACATAACGAGCCACGGAGAGGGATATGCTCGGGGTTTCTTCACGCGATCGAATCAGAAATGAGGATATCCGTAGAAAAACGAAAGTCACGGATATAGCCCAGCGGATTAGCAAGTTGGAAGTGGCAGTGGGCAGGGCACATAGCTCGAAGAACTGATGGCCGTCGGGGTTGAAAGGTTCTCGAATGGAGACCACGGACTGGCAAGCGCAGCATAGGACGGTCAACGAAAAGGGTATATGTTGTATGTATTGCTTCCGGGCTGTTTGGCCGTGGTCTAAGTGAAACTTGTGTTCCAGACGTTTCGTCGATCACTGCGGTCGACATCTTCAGTAGTTCAGGTCCGAGCGGCGACAAGAGCGGCCAAACAGCCCGAAAGCAATACATACAACATGCAGCGCCGGCCGTGAAAGCCTTAGAGTTTACACGAAAAGGTTATAGTTTATAACGGTTGTTGTACAACCATTTATCCATTTTTTTATATACCATCTATTGGGCGCGTCGATGTTGATTTAATTCAATTTATTTCACACAAAAAAAAACAAGTATGGATTTAGATCTAATTATATGACACACAGGGATAGAAATTATTTGATGGCTTGCAAATATTAGTGAAACAAAAACAATAAGTAAGGAAAGCCTGCACTAAGATCGCTCTTCTCTCGTAGGTTTGCTATCTCTTCCAAGGACACTGAAATATGTGCACCCAAACATTACGCACAATTTTACAATTTTTATAAGGGTTTTATACAATATAATTACTATTAAATGTTTTATATGATTTTCTCATTTTTAAGCTATTGCATAGGTTCTATCGCGGGCCTTGAGCGTGGAGACCGTATCCGCAGAAATTCCGTAACGAAAATAACCTAACACTCCGACCGGCACAGCGGTTATACTTTTTAGTTTTGCCATCTATCGATGAATAGCAGAACATTTAATGACTTTTTTGAAATATCACGCTTGTCTGTTTAGTTCAGCAACTCGCCTCTAGGTGGCATTGGTTGTATCGGCGTTACTGCATAGTAGTAGTTACTGCAAGTTATTTATATATTAATTGCATAAGTTGATAAAAAATGGCATGCAATAGCTTTACCGCGGCAGTCCCCGAGTCCCACACGCCTTTTTTTAGACTGTATAGATCTAGCGTTTGACCACCAGAACGTTTATCACGCTAGACCTAAAATGCTCACTGGCTCTCAAGGACTGCTGTCTGAACACACTATGTGTTTGGTGACAGTTTTTCAAACTCGAGGGTGGTAGCTAGTCAGACGGGTACTTGAAAGTACCCTACCACCATGCTGGGAATTTGATAACGGTGTTACCTTCATCAGAAGCTCAAGCTGTTGATGGGATCGAACCAGTGTCGGTCACTTTAAGAGCCGACGCTCCCCCCGCTGAGCTACTCGTATCATTTTCAAATTGTGGTCGTTTCTTCTTCTCAGCAATTAGACATCCACTGCTGGACATATGCCTCCCCCGTATAGGGGGGATTTGCCAATTCTCGCCACGCTTGGCAGGCGGGTTGGCGAGCGCAGTATGATTTCCGAACCTCAGAAGACGCTGCTGGCCCCCTTCTGGTACATGATCCCTTACAAATTAAATGGGGGAGTACTATTCTAAGCCGGTACCACCACGGCACATAGGTCCTTTAGTGTGCTATTGTTATTCTGACCCTAGGTTATTTTGACAGGTACGGCAGTGCCTTCCGGACGATTCACAAGATGAGGCGGAGAGATTAGTCGTCAGGAGATTCAGAAACAAAGCTGGAGATGAGTTACGAGATGTAAGCTTTCTTTTTCTATACTATCCTACTAATAATATAAATGCGAAAGTTTGTGTGTATGTTTGTTACCTCTTCACGCTCAAACGGCTACACAAATGTCGTTTAAATTTGGTATGGAGATAGTTTAGACCCTGGATTAACATAAAGGCTACTTTTCATCATCATCATCATCATCACGCGGGTAAAACCGCGGGGTGCAGCTAGTAATATTATAAAGAGATGAACTTTTTGAGGTTGTAATCTCTGGATCGACTAAACCGGTTTTAAACATTATTTTACCAATAGAAAGCCACGTTATTTGTGAGTGTCATAGGACATGTATTAACCCGAAAAATGAAGACTCGTGGTGGTCGGATTTGCAAAGTAATTCGGATAAGAAAACGGTTCTTACGGACGCTACACATAGGAAGCCGGGCGTGTTATTATATTTATTTAACCCCCCCCCCCCCCCCCCCCCATTTTACGCTGTATCTTAGTTCGAACAAAATAGTTTGCCAAACTACATATATTATAAAAAAAAAAATTTAACCAACTTCAATACTCAAAAGTGTGAAAGAAATCATCACAATAATGTGCTCATGGTACCGACTTCGACAAGTTATTTCACACATTCGATTGTTGAAGTCGGTTCCATTTATATTTTTTTTTTAAATTCTCCCTTTTCAGTGACCTTTGCTACTCACGGGATCAATTGTCATTGTGTATGTTCTCCGATGTCTTCACCCGCAACTTTAATATCGTCGAGGTATGCGTAGCACTTTTCAGTTATTGGAGTGTAACTCAAAAACCGGTTATTCGATTTTGATGAAATTGGACCACCACGGAAGTATACTCTATGAAACAAAAGAAGAATCAGCAATATCGGTTCATAAACGACAAAGATATCCGCGAACACACATTTGAAAAACGTTAGAATTTAGTAACCTCTTTTTTTTAAGTCGGTTAAAAAGTTTCTTTACTCGCTACTAGGGAGCGGCGGCCACAGAGAACTGCTTCCCCCCACCTCCCCGCTCACTGGCTTCACCTCATTCCATAAAAAAAACGGAATATGGCATCTCTTCTATATTTTTTTTGTTTTTTACTTATTATAAGTTTGCGTTTAACAACTGTCTCACCTGATGTTAAGTGATGACGTTGTCTTGGATTTAGCACGCAAACCTAGAAGGTATAAAATGCTAACGTTTTCAAACGTTTAGATTTATTTACTTTTTTTTTAGTTCCATTTATCTTTAATTATAATTATATTACAGGTCATTGGACTGAATGTCACAAAGCGGCTTCTCAACGTACACAATCCGTTGTATGTGAAGGTAATTGTTACTCTTTACTAATATATCACAGATCAGACTTTATTTACCTTATAATATGAGGTCGTTGATCGTTATACTAGGCATGTCAAAATACAATTCAAATAGATAGCTAAATGAAACTTTACTGAAACTAAAACTGAACTGATGGCCGTTGGGATCGAAAAGTTCTCGAGTGGAGACCACGGACTGGCAAGCGCAGCACAGGATGGCAACCGACCTGGGGCCTAAGTCTACTATTCAATATGGCAATATGATCGGCTCACAATTGGTGAATTTGACAGCTTTGGTAGTCCGCTATTTTTAATTCGTCCATATTGAATCAATCTTGATTCAATTCTAGATTCAATGACACAGCGCATTATTTCCATAGTTTGTTAGTACATTAAATGTCAAATGCCCTACTAAATCAACATAGGCTGAGCATAGATTCAACATAGACTCAGACTTCAACCGTATAAGAACTGGGTCGTGGTGGTACCGGCCTAAAATAATAGTACTCCCCTATCTCTTCCCGCGGGTGCCGTAAGGAGTCGGCTAAGGGATCACGTACTAGAAGGTGGGCAGCAGCGCTTTCTGAGGGTCACGAAACATACTGCGCCCTCCAACTCGCCTTCCAAGCCTGGCGTGTACTGGTATCCCCAAACATCCTTGTGGAAATCAATGGGGGAGGCCTATGTCCTATTTGTTTAATAAGCGAATCACCACCATTCTTCCCATCATGATGTACATATTTAATTTTAAGTATCATACTGTTTCTATATAATAAGTTTCAGTTATGTTTTTAATTACTAGTTATAGCGTTATATGTGAAGAAAATAGGTAAACACTTGACTTGAACACACGTTGAATTTGAATTTGAAACACGGCTAGTTTTAATTTCTATTCTAAGGGCCCTCCTCTCCGCTGTAAGTTGAAACACAGGCAGTGACCCTAGTTCGGCGACAGATACCCAAAATATTATATGTGCAAAACTCTAGCCCTTTAAGATAATGTAAGTGCGCAATTTTATCTGAATAAACTTTTTATTTATTTATTTATTGTTATGTACAGATAGTGTTCAGCGCGGCGCCGCGGCGGACTGAGCTGTCAGCGTTCATAGCCCGGTACAAGGTCGCGTCGGCGAAGCGCGTCGGCGCGCTCAGCTCCACCTTCGCCGCCAGACTCAACAACTTCCACGATTTCGATCAGCTGTGCACTTCGAAAAACTTGAGCGTGGGTAAGAGTTTTTTAACCGACTTCGAGAAAAGGAGGAGGTTCTCAATTCGACCTCGCATACCTTCCGACTGGGTAAACCGATTTTGATCGTTCTTTTATTATTTGAAAGCTGGTGCTTTCCGTGTGGTCCCATTTAAATTTCACCAAATTATCAAATCGGTTTTTGAGTTACACTTTCAATAACTGAATTGAGTAGCAAAGGTCACTGAAACGGTTAAAAAAAAATTTTACCAAAAAATGGAACCTGCTTCAAGATTCAAAAGTGTGAAATAACTTATCGAAGTCCATGCGCACAATATTATGATAATAGTTACTTTTGAACTGTCATGGTACCGACTTCAACAAGTTATTTCACACTTTTGAGTGTTGAAGCCGGTTCATTTTATTGTTAAAAATGTTTTTGTTGATGAGCCCTTTTTTTCCCTTTACCCTTTATAATATCGACAGGTCGGAATTGCACAAGATAGATTTCAAATGAAAATGAAAAACGCCTCCACTACACAGCCTTGGTACATTTTCAACGATTTCTTGAAATAAGAACATCATCAATTATATACTTTTTTGAAATGAAACCACATGAGAAGAGAACCAATTTTCAAATAAAAAAATAATCATTAAAATCAATTGACATAAGAATATTTTTTGTTTTTTTCTATGTGAACGAATTTTGATGATTCATTTTTAATTTGATAGCTGGTGCTTTTATGTTCTTAATAATGCTGAATTGACGTTGGCGACATTGACGATGACATATTTTCATGAAAACCTTGACAATGTTCCAGGGATGAGTAATGGAAGTCGTCTAACCAAAAAGTAAATGCCTGGCCTAAGTTTCATTTTAAATTTAAGGGGTTGGTTCGTGTATTTCCTCTGTATTTATCGTATTATATTCTTAATCTTTGTAAAATGTTGATTAATTAATTTTAGTGCATTATCATAATTCTTTTGCCATTATGAGTAACGATGCGTTGCGAAGTTACCGATTTCAATTCATTGTTTATTACATTAATTTACTATTTTTTAATACTATTTTATTGTTGTGCTGGACCGTGAGTCACTTACGGTCTGTGCTGAAAATCAGCGCTGCAGACTCGTCTGCAGCATATGCTGAGCTTGGACCCTTTCAGACACCACTAATTATGACAGCTATGCTAGATGTATCTATAGTTTAAGATTATAACGGAAGTAGCTACCATAGCTGGCTGGTATGTTTCTGTTTATGTTATTGCTACTTGTCTGAATAAATTATTTCTTTCTAACCACGCATAATGGATACTAAATGAATCGCCGTTATAACCGCGCCTTCGGGCAAAATATACCTTACATATATATAACCACGCATAATTACGTAATTGTTCTAACAAATATTGTTCCTATTCTAGTGTGCATCACGTCAGTGGCCTGACGCCAATCTTGCAATCATTAAAATTCTTAAAATCAAGTTCAACTACAAGTCATCATAAGTCTTTTCTTTTCCAGGTAATAATATCCGCGTAACAGTAACGCCATGCTATCAATTTATGACGCGGCCGGAAAATCTCAGAACCTGTTACGATCTAAAAATTACAAATGCCAAAATGAAAACCGAAAATGTATCGCTGCAAAATGTTAAAGATAACATTCCAGCGAAAACTCTGGAAAGTAAAGGAAAAAATGGTTCGAAAATCGATAGCGCAATTGGACCAGGTGCTAAAAATATAAAATCACTAGAAGCTCAAGTAAACAAAAACGTTGAAAAGAAAAACATCAGCGTGCAACAAAAACCAGCAGCAGCAAAAAAACAAAATGCATTAGCAGTAACGCCATCTAAAACAAATGAATCGGCAACAATCGCAACTAATAAGACAGGCACAGCGAGCGTTGCTACTAAAGTTGCCACAACTGATAATAAAAAAGTCGCCGCGAAAGTAGCTCCCGCAAAAGAAAATGTTACTGCAACCGAAAGTAAAAAAGATGCTACGAAGGCAACTCCCGCTAAGACAAATATTGCACCAACCGAGAATAAACAAGTGACTGTAAAAGCAGCTACTACTAAAACAAACATTGCAACAAATGAAAATAAACAAGTTCTTGCGAAAGTAGCTCCTGCAAAGCCAGAACTAAAAGCAGTAACTTCTAAACCTAGTCAAGCTGTGACAGTAAAGCAAAGTACAGTTTCCGCTACACTGAAACAAGCTAACACAGAGAAACAAAACCCTACCCCTAAAATTACGCCAACTAAACCAATACAACATACCAAGCTAGAAATAGAGAATAGTAAAAAAGTTACTCGAAAAGTTACTCCCGTCAAGACCGAAGTTGCAACTAAGGCTGTTTCAGGAACTCAAATAACTGCTGTAAAGTCTCCAGCTACTGGAAATGCCTCTACTAAGACTACTGCTAAGCTGGTAACGGCAAATCAAAAACCTGTTAATCCACCAATAAAAGTAACGCCCGTGAAAACTGTAATAGAAAATAAGAAGAAAATAACGGTAAAACCAAAACAAGTGTCTCCAAAGAAGCGGCAAGAGAGTGATTTTGACGAGCTGGATGACCACGACATTCTGGCAATGCTGTCGGGAGGGATCGTTCTAGATGAGTACATAGGGTCAGACGAAGATTAAAGATTGTACATAGAAGTGGGTAAAGACTAAAGAGTCAGTCACCTCTGTGGTAAAGATCTGCTAAATATGGATCTTCCACATAGGATATGTATATTAACGCTCGATTTGTCAATTTTCTAATATGCATTCATTTACTGTTCAGTGCCTGAAGCAAAACTAAGTTGCGTCACAGTAATCGTATTGCATTCGTATAAACAATTGGATAACACACCCGCCTCAGGGCCCGTAGACAAAATGCATCGCTACATAGTGACTTTGTCTCTAGCCGTTGAATGTTCGTTCTCGTTGCGAAGCGAGAGACAAAATAGGGTGAGGACACGAGATAGAGCGATATAAAACAACGCATACCAGTTGGACAGGATGAGACAAAAGACGTCAACTTTTTTTTTTTTTTCGATTTGCGCCAATCATTTTCGCCGTAGGGGAAGGTGCACCATTAGTCAACAGGTTTCATAGTTATTGGATATATCACATAAATGAGTCCTCAAATGTCAGTAGACATTCCAATGCCTGAGGCAGGAATAGGTTGCGTCATTCACCGTATCGCAAACATATAAACAATTGAATAACACACGTACCGTCCAACAAACTATACTTTCTCTGTGTCGCAGATGTACTAGATAAATGACAGTTAGTATTGAATTCAATTGTTTCACGCTGCGATACGATCTCGGTAGTGTTTCGTGCGTTGACCTCTGGTCTCAGTGATACAGCTTCCGACCATCGCCCCAAAACATCGGCTTGGGTCTTAGGCACTATAGCTCTTTTTTTTTAAAACCCTATGATCTTAGTGGCACATGTATTGCAATGTAAATATCGATTCTACTTTCAATTAAGCAGATATTTTTTGTTATCGTAATTGACCTGATAATTGTGAACGTACCCATATTACGTGACCCATTTTTTAAATAATATTTTATGCCTCTCTCCCCCTCCCCTCGGTGACCACCCGTAGTATATGATCGGACCCCCCATCTAGTTTCACGTAGTAATCATAAATATGGTTTTAAATTATTTTTTACAGACAAAATAGTGTGAAATTAGTAAGTTATTTGCTTTATATTTGCTATTGAATAGCTTCTATCGCGGGCCTTGAGCGTGGAGACCGAATCCAGAATTTCCGTTACGAAAATAACCTAACACCCCCCACTCCGACCGGCACAGCGGTGATACTTTTTAGTTTTACCATCTGTCGATGAATAGCAGAACTTTTAATACCTTTTTTGAAATATCACGCTTTTCTGTTTAGTTCAGCAACTCGCCTCTAGGTGGCATTGGTTGTATCGACGTTACTGCATAAGTTATTAATATATTAATTGCATAAGTTGATAAAAAATGCTATGCAATAGCTTTAACACGGCAGTCCCCGAGTGCCACACGTCTTTGTGTTCGCCGTGCTTGTTATCTTTTGTGTATTGTGAAAAACGCTGCGTGCCATATTTGAATATACATAGCTCAAAGAACCATGAGATTTCCCTTGACGATATTGACTACGTGACGAAAACCTAAACCTTCCCCCCGCCCTTGTGACGAAGCGTGGTATTCTGAAGACCATCCTCCCCCCTCTGAACGGGTCACGTAGTATGGGTACGTTCCCTATGATGTGTCTTTAAGTTAAGATTTTCCTATTATTAGTAACAATTGTTAGTACATGATTAATGATTGAAATAAAATACAAGTAAATTGTTTTTTTTTTATTGTGAATATTGTATATTATAAAATTTAAAAATGTGAGTAGGTATGAGTATTAAAATCGAATAGGTATGTAGAGTATATCTATTCTTCAATATGAGTAGGTACTTTTGACGGTTCTGGCATTTCCGTTGCGTCTTCTTCTACCTGTAAAAAACAGTGTCAATAATTCCTGTCCATAGAGATCACTAATTTAAAAAAAAATTGGTTGTCTGTAAAGTCGGTTTACGGACGATAGATTTACGTGATAACGACATAATCATGTATGACTTTGACTTTGAATTTGACTGACTTGGACTTTGACATTGTCATTGACTTTGACTTTGATTATTTTATGTAATACAAAACTCAGGTGGAACGTTACGCGGAACGTTACTATTTTTCATTTTGGCATTCATCAATTTATAAAACGTTATCACGTCAAAAATGAGTTCGTTCACTCCCGCCATCGGCAAATCTATATTTTATTGGATTGAGAAGCAATGTACAACATCTGACAACCTAAGATAAAGAATTAAAATAAATACTACGATTTTATTTGTTCAATACAGCTGAGCTACAAACATACTGAGGATGGTTACAGGTGACTATCTCTATATATATAATTTTACTGTACGTGTATATGTCACTAAACTCCCAACGGCTGGACCGATTTAAATGATTTTTTTGACGTGATAACGTTTTATAAATTGATGAATACCAGCAACACAAATGAAAAATAGTAACGTTCCGCGTAACGTTCCACCTGAGTTTTGTATTACAATAAAATAATCAAAGTCAAAGTCAAACTCAAAGTCATAAATGATTATGACGTTATCGCGTAAATCTATCGTCCGTAAACCGACTTTACAGACAACCAATTTTTTTTTGTATGCGTTTGGGTGGCGCTCTAGATGGTTAAAATTCCCAAAAAAAACCACCTGGCACTGCATGCAGCTGGCTGCATACACAGCTGGACATATGCCTCCCCATATAGGGGGAATTTACCAATACTCGCCACGCTTGGCAGGCGGGTTGGCGAGCGCAGTATGGTTCCTATTCTCAGAAGGCGCTGCTGCCCACCTCCTGGTACGTGATCTCTTAGCCGACACTTACGGCACCCACGGCAAGAGATGGGAGAGTACTATTCTAGGCCGGTACCACCACGGCACATGGTAGGTATATATAATAGCTAACCAATAAATATATTTCCACCACATCCAAGCTTCAGTCTTCAGTAGCTTAAACCATGTCCAACACATTCCTCCTCTTGGGAGCTGAAGCTTCTTCTATTCTTTTTCTTTCTGCTTCCATTTCGTCAGCAATGTTATAGACATCCTTCGGGGCTACCTACAGGAGCAGGGGAGGGAAAGGAAGGAATTGAAAGAAACAGGAACATACCTATTAAGTTTTGAAGCGATTATAGCTCAGCGGGGGGAGCGTCGCCTGTCAATATTAACGGACACTGGTTCGATCCCCAACAACAGCTTGAGCTTCCGGTGAAGGTAACACCGTTATCAAATTCCCAGCAAGATTTTAGAATACTTGTACACCCTCAAGTTTTAAAAACTGTCACCTAACACATACCTAGTGTGTTCAGGCAGCAGCCCTTGAGAGCCAGTGAGCATTCTAGATCTAGCGTGATAACATCTTCGACCACATCATCACTGATCATCAAGTGAGATGCGTGGTCAAACGCTAGATCTATACGGTATAAAAAAAAGTCAGATAAATTGAACGTTTCGAGTTTATCTAAGCGTTATAACATTTATACGGGTAAATTAACGCGTTGTCGATGCCACGATCTACAATTGTTTCGGCTTTATCAGGGTCTTGATTGCGGTGCGTTCTACGTTTGTAACTTCTGTCTCGCATTAAAGCAGGCTCAGTGAAGCTTTCGTTTTTTTATTGAAAATAGGCAAGCGTATGATCGTAGTCGGTAGTGGACCCTGGCTGCTGTGGATGCAGTTAGGGTTGGGGTCCAAAGCAGGGGGTGCTAGATGCGGGGGCGTCTGGCACCCCCCAAGTATGAGCCCTCCGAGGTGGCGATGCCCTCGATGTGTTCCCGAGGGCATCGTGCACGAGGGGTGAGGGAGGAATCCCTCCCCGAGGTGGGCCCGTCGCAAGGCGGGCAGCGGCGTCGACGGGGGCTGCGGATAGTGCGCAAGCGGAACCGTGCCCCCCGTCACTTGCCGACGACGGAGGAACATCCCGGGGTTTTAGTGGGTACACTCGCCACTCTGGCGGGGACTCCCACATAACCACCGTGCCTCCCCCGGCCGGTGGTATCCATAAAGGATTTCCCCGGGTCAAAAAAAAAAAAAAAAAAAAAAATGGGGTCCAAAGCAGCGGTGGATCGCGGTGATGCGAAACTCGAACGAGCTTATCACCACCCGCTTACTTTCCCCAGTAGACGGCAGCGCATAAATGCATTTATCCCACTTAAAAAAAAGGTTGCGTTACCGGACCAAAAAACAATCACAATGTTACAAGTCTAAATTTTGAAATTAGAAACGAAATTTTTGATAAGTATAAACAATGGTATCAATTATTTAGTGGTGGATCTAAAAGTACACATGGAAAAGGAATCGCCCTTTAAGACTCCGTTACAAATAACGCTTTTATATGTTCAAAACAAATGCAAATGTATCGATTATGACATTGGAACTCATTGCAATTTTAGAAGCCCTAACTTACATAAACGATATGAATAACCTGTGTGTTGTCATTTTACGGACAGCAAACAATGATTTTTTACTAATATGACGTATCTTCATAATGCGCGGTGCTCAGATTTTGTTCATTTACGACATAAACATGCTTACTGCAACAGATAATACGGTACAAATAATATAGAAAAGGATAGCTATATGTTTAGACTTGCGCTTGAAATACGCGTCGTAATCAAAATTACGACAATTGTCTTAATTTTGATGCCTCAGTTTCCGCGCGCTTGTGCGACATCTACCTCATATAATATCATTGACAGCAAAAGCGCTTTGCAGCATCTATCTCGATGCGCCTCTGGCGCCAAAGGTGTATCGGTAGCTTATTCAATATTAAAAAGTGCTACAGTTGCAATGGGTGCCTTCGCATATAGGATATCAGAGGTAACGAGAAGGTTGACAGGTTTGCAAAATTAGCGGCTACAGAAGGAATTGATTACACAATTAAACCTAATTTACACCGCGCTTCGAGACGTGGGCGGTGCTAGTCTCTCCAGCGGTGTCGTATTGACCATCGGTATATCGAAGTGTTGAAGTGTTTGTACAATAACGCCACCATGTTGGTCCGTGTACAAGAGCAAATGTCGAAGGCGTGAGACAGGGAGACGTTATCTCTTCGAAACTGTTCACTGCCGCATTGGAAGACGCCTTCAAGCTCATGGAAGAGGCAAGGATTCGGCATCAACATCAACGGCGAGTATATCACTCACCTTCGGTTTGCCGACGATATTGTCATGGCAGAATCGATGGAAGACCTCAGCACGATACTCGAAGGGCTCAACAGAGCTTTCCTAAGGGTGGGACTTAAAATGAACATGGACAAGACGATGGACTCTATTCTCAAAGTTGTTGACCATTACGTCTACCTTGGACATACAGTTCAATTAGGTAAGTCCAACTTTGAGAAAGGGGCCAATCGTCGAATCCAACTCGGCTGGGCAGCATTCGACAAGCTAAGAGACGTCTTCTCGTCCAAAATACCGCAATGCCTGAAAACTAAAGTCTTCGAACAGTGTGTGTTACCAGTGATGGTGACTTCATGGATTACGTCATTACCAGCGCCATTTTGAACTCACAACGATTACGACAAGTACCTACGAGCATTTGAGGTTATGAATTCGCCAAATTACCGTTCCGATTCATTAGACGCGCTCACAGTACTGTGAGCGTGGTAATCGTGCTTTTTAAATCGGAACGCCTGTATATCCTGACCATGCGAAAATCAATTTCTGTTCAATTCGGAACAACATAGTAATAGGCTTTACAAAACGGAACCTCCTGTATATCGTGAGCGTGCTAAAATCAATTTCGGCTTAATTCGGAACAATCTCTATACATAGACTAGACATCTCTATGATAGACGTGAAGCCGCGTTTATAAATTAGTCTATGGCTACCACAGTGTCACACGTAGATATGACAACATATACTAAAAACTGGTATAGTATTTATACTATAACTTTATGCCTCGTACTAAGGCGTACTACTAACTTTTAATAACTATACCTCTCAGCATACGGAAAAATACTATTGCTTTATTATTTTAGATAAAAGACCTGAATTATTATTATTTATTGCAAACCCAAATATCTAATTAAAATTAACGCGGAAAGTTAAAACAAGATTGCAAGATGACTTCGGCGATATATATACGTACATTAAAAATAAGAAGTACTGTTATACATTTCAAGCCGAAATAACCTTGCATAGGCGTAACGTAACACACATACAATTACATTAACCTTACCCCTTACACTAACCGTAAAACCATGGAATTAAGAAGCAATTTTTATTTAATCACAAGATGTACAATACTTCTTCGTAAGCCAGTTTTTTGACCTCTTAAGTATTATAAATCTTTTTTTATATATACTGAATAGATCTAGTGTTTGCCTACTATCTCACTTGATGGTCAGTGACGATGTGTTCGAAGATGTTATCACGCTAGACCTAGAATCTTCACTGGCTTTCAAGGACCGCTGCCTGAACACACTATGTGTTTTGGTGACAGTTTTTCAAACTCGAGGGTGGTAGCTAGCCAGGCGGGTATTCAAAAGTATCCTACCACCATGCTGGGAATTTCATAACGGTGTTACCTTCACCGGAAGCTCAAGCTGTTGTTAGAGATCGAACTAGTGTCCGTCAGTTTGACAGGCGACTCTCCCCCCGCTGAGCTATCATCACCTCAAACTATTTACTTAACATTTCATCGCTTCATCTGTCAAAACTATCAAACGGTAATTTAAAGATTTTATGAACTGTTATTTTCAAGGACTGGTAAACGAGAAAACTTAATATTGTTCTAATGAATTCTTTTTTTATCATTACACACACATTATTATTTATATAAAAATACTATTATGTATTGTATTTTATTATTATTTTTTCTATTTTTTTAGTACCATAACGTACGTATTTAAATCCATAAAACATACATGATACAATACCTAATGACCGTATAATCTATGATACTGAGTGAGTATTGAAATTAAATGATGCCACATCACTATTTCTTTTAATGGTTTAATGGCGGCCGGTTTTTACCGAGCGTGAGATATTTTGTTGGATTATCTGGTGTTTCTATTTCACTGATTTGCTTTTTATTCATTGTTAAGTTAAACTTATTCAAAATGAGACGTGGTGGGCCCCGAGGTCGTGGGAACAGACCAATGCAGACGCAACGTCCTCAGCACCAAAACCAGAGGCAACAAAACGTATCGGGTATGACTGGACATTTACAAGGGCTAAAGGTAATTCGCTTATAAAGGCCATTCATTTTCAGAAAATTCCGTAAGTGGTCGTTGTCAATGTGCTATGTCCCAACATTATTGTTGTAAATTTCTATCAATGACAGCAAACAACGAAGAATAGAATACCTCGTCTAAATTCTTTATTACTACCACTAGAATTGTAATGTAACAAACCGACTAGGACTCACGTGGTAAACACTGGAAAATTATTCTCCGACCAGTTTCGAACTTATTTGCAGTTTTTCATCTAGTCGGTTTGTTATACAATTATGGAAGAAACTCGCGATAGTTTTCAGACTCAAATTACCGCTAGAATGACATGCATTACAAATATACATGTATCTAGAATCAACACAATCAATTAACGGACGTTGGTTTCTACCATTCATGTTTCTGTGGCTTTCTATCACAATTCTTTGGGACAGAAAGCCGCAGAAACAATTTAAGATGTTCACATGATGGTAATAAAGAATGCCAGAATGGGCAGAATAGAGGTCGGAGTTTGGCTGTTTACCGAAGTACACTGGGAAGATTATCTTGATATATGGATATTTTCACATATAAATTAAATGCTTGTTTAATAGAATTTGATAATCTCAGAAGCCTAATGTTAACAGTGCCGTGGTGGTACCGTCCTAGAATAGTCCTCCCCCATTTCTTCCCCTGGGTTCTGTAAGTCGGCTAAGGGATCACGTACCAGAAGGTGGGCAGCAGCACCTTCTGAAGATGAAAAATCAAACTGCGCCCAGCAACCCGCCTGACAAGTGTGGCAAGTATTGGCAAATCCCCCCTACATGGGGAAGGCATATGTCCAGCAGTGGACTTCCTATGGCTTAGAAGAAGAAGAATGTTAACATTTCCTGAGAAGTATATTTTTGTTACACACACAGGTTAATTGCCGATCTACTTTGTAGATTAGTAACATCAGCATTCTTTTGAGTCTCAATGCTCTCTAGGACACTGACTCTAGCTATGATTTGGACAAGAGTCCTCATATTATAATTTAGAAATAATATGTTTATTTTCTTCTTCACAATGTGTTTCAACTGTATATCATTTCTAATGATTGGTGTGTTACTGTGTAATTGAAGTTAATGAATAAAATTCAAGATTGTTGGCATGTAGTCATAGTTGTTACTAAAATGTTTACCAGGATATTGACATGGAACTTGAGCTTCTGAAACGCAAGCGTGAAATCATCGAGCAGCAACAGGAGATGTTTTCCAATTCTTACAATCCGGTAAGTTCGTGGCAATAAAATTATCTAATAATAATTCACATAAGTTCTGAAGTTTTTTTTATTGCTTAAAGCTGCAACAGGATGGAACAAATGGTGATATTTTGAAAATGTCCTTTTTAGCATATTATATGATCTTTATATAGGCACTCTCTTATCATTTAAGTATAAAATGAGATAACTTATATTATATTGGGCTTTCACTATAATTGGGATTTGGGTTTTATATATTTTAAATATGTAACTGTGCTGATTAGTAATCCTGTCCAGTTTGTACAGATGTTTGTTCTCGAGTGTTGAATGTTTGTAGTATTGTGACTGTCCATAACTCCCGTGATGCTGGGTATCCAAGTGCAAGGGTGTGTGTGAATGAGTTTGTTTATTACTTCCAAAAAAGGGATGATTACATTGTTGAATTCTGGTAATAGGTAAGAGTCAGCAGAATTCATAACTTTATATTGAAAACTTAGATCAAAAGCTAGTGAAAATGTCCAAATAGCAGTGATAGTTTTTGTGCTTGATAATTAAACTAGAACACAGGGATGAGAAAAAAATGATCTAAATTAAGTAATCTATACTAATATTATAAAAGAGGGAAGATTTGATTGATTGTAAACTCTAAGGCTTTCACGGCCAGCGTTGCATGTTGTATGTATTCCTTCCGGGCTGTTTGGCCGTGGTCTAGAAGACGCCGGAGAGTTCTACGATCTTGTCGCCGCCCAGACCTGAATCACTGAAGATGTCGACCGCAGTGATTGACGAAACGTCTGGAACACTAGTTTCTTTTATACCACGGCCAAACAGCCCAGAAGCAATACATGCAGCATTTGATTGATTGTTTCTTTGCATTGAATAGGCTCCAAAACTACTCAACTTTTAAAAATTATTTCACTGTTGAGAAGCTACACCATCCCCCAGGTGAAATTGGCTACATTAAGTTTTAAAAAAAATTAGAAATTTTCGATTTATATAGTTTTTAGTTTCCTTGAAGCCGGGGTGGACCACTAATTAATTATAAACCTTCCTAACACAAAACTGTTACAGAATATCTATATTATAGCTATATTTATTTATTTTGAAGTGATGATAGCTCAGGGGGGGGAGCGTCGCCTGATAAACTGACAGACACTCGTTCAATCCCCAACAGCAGCTTGAGTTTTTGGTGAAGGTAACACCGTTATCAAATACCTAGCATGGTGGTAGGGTACTTTCGAATACCTGCCTGGCTAGCTACTAGCTACCACCCTCAAGTTTGAAAAACTGTCACCAAACACATAGTGTGTTCAGGCAGCACTCCTTGAGAGTCAGTGAGCACTCTAGGTCTAGCGTGATAACATCTTCGACCACATCGTCACTGACCATCAAGTGAGATAGTAGTCAAACGCTAGATCTAAGCATTATATAAAAAAAATATTGTATAATATGTGACAAAACATACCACAATAGAATACTACCTTACCTGTTGAGGTGTCATAGTTTCCATTGATGGAAACTATGCACTTGAGACTTGTCATCATACATAGGTATGGGTCAACAATCTGAAGTTTTTTATGTCTCTTATATGAGTGCTCCTTTGGAAATCGCAATGTTACACGATGCAAATTGATAATTACATATTTTTTAGAAACTAGCGGCCCGCTCCGCCTTCGCACGGGTATAAAATATATAGCCTATGTCATTAATGGATGTTATTATACATATAAACCTTCCTCTTCAATCAGTCTATCTATTTAAAAATACCGCATCAAAATAGTTGCGTAGTTTTAGAGATTTAAACATACTTAGGGATATAGGGACAGAGAAAGCGACTTTGTTTTACACTATGTAGTGATAAAGCTTTCACAGTTTATATTTCCCTTAAATGAATTCACAATTTTTATTTTCTCATGACATATCCTCACTCAAACAATGAATGGCCAGATAAATACTATGTCTGTAGAATATGCCCCGCACTAGTGTAGCTATGCAGAGGTGATGTTGAAGAGGTGGTAGCTATGCCGTAAGAAAAACTATTGATTTCGTTTGTGATAATCAGGTTTTCGATCTGATGCATTGTGAGACTTTAAGTAAAAGCCTGTACTCCAAATAGCAATCACAGACAGTTATGTATGATGTGGGAGGAACATTGGAATAATGTTTGTATTACATCATGAAAATATAATGTCTTGTGTGAATTGAAAAGGTATAGTGTAGTTTAGGCCTACATCTATAATTACGCAGGAAAATAAGTTGACTAATCACTGTATTATATTTCAGAGGAATGATTATGAACACTCATTCAATCAGCCACGGGATAATAATTATGACGACTACACTCGTCTGTACGACGACCAACCTCGCAATTCCTATGGCGGTGGTGGTGGTGGAGGCGGTGGAGGCTCGTCCGGTCGGAAGCGTCCACACATCCCCGTCTGGGAGAATGAAATGCCAATCGCTCCCAAACGCTTCTCTGCCCCGAACAGGGGCGTCAAGAGATCGTTTGGCTCCCGGCTGGGCCCACAGATCAATAACCCGCGCCCGCCCCGGTCCGACTTCCAAAGGCTCCCCGCCCCCCGCCCTGCCGCTCCCAAACCGTTCAAACCGCGTGCCGCACCGCCCCCAAAGAGAAAAGAATTCAATCCGACTAAAGTGACCAAACCTTCAGGTGCAGCGCCAGCTATAAAGTTCGCTGAATATAAGCCGGCGCAGCGCAAGAAGTTGGTCACTGAATCTCTGTCGAAAGCGACGGTCAAGTTGGGCACCACGAAGCCAGAGAATAAGGAAGAGATTCTGCGCGCGGACGTGGAACCGTCGCGGCAGATGAACGGTCGGCTGGAACTCGCGCTCGGTGCCATTATAAAACAGCTGAAGCAGAACAGCCCGGGGTCGGAAGAACTATTCGTACAGCCGGCGCCATTGCGTGCCATGAAACAGCTGGTGCGTGAACGCATTTGGACGGTTATGGTCGGTAAACCCATCACCGTCCCGGAACTCATCATAGCTAATTATTATGATATGTATCGTGGTGACAGCAATGACGATATCATAATGAAAGGCTTAGAGGCGCAAAAGAACACTGATTTTGTTACCATCTACTCAGGTATTAAACTAGTATTCTTCCAGAACTCATCCTAAAGTACACACTTGCCTTATGCACAGTCTTAATTATATGAAGTTAGCCTGTCTCTTGGCTCTACTTGTTTGCATTGTGCAGTAAAATAGTGAATTTATGTCTACATGTGATGTATTCATTGATTCTGAATAATGCAAATATTGCGTGTTGTGGACTTTGAGTATACAGCCTCTGCTCCTCTATTGTGGATGTACTCAAGGCCATTGTCCGCCTAATTTGTTTGTCTACTTAGTGCAAGTAAAATCAATTTAATGTATTAGCAAATACTTTGGGTGCAAAGATTAGCACAAGAAAAGTTATCATCATTTTTCTTTGCCGTCTTTTCAGTCAGTGCTTTGACATTGATGCATCAGATGGAGAATCATTTTCTATTTTCGGTTCTTATCCACTTATCGCTGGATGTTGTCATTGTCTTGCATTTTGTAGAAGAGTAATGCCAAGAGATAGATAACTAAAAGACTCTGTTTTAGGCATTTTTACTGGAATTCTAGAGTTGTTTTGCATATGCTTATGCTAAATACAACTCTGGAGCACACAATCTAGTTTTAGTTTGTACTGTTCTACTATAAATCTATGAAGTATTTTAAATTTAAAATACTGGCATAGAATCTGTAAGAAAGAATAAAAAACAGTGTTTTTTATTTTTTTGATGATAGCTGTTGTATTCGACCTTTTTTTGTGTATATTTATTACCGACAGGCTAACCCTTCACTGTTTAACCAATTAAAAACTTGCTCAATAGCTTTCAAAGCTAATGCTAAGAACAAGCATAAATAAATTTCGTACACCGTATCATACCGTAAATATCGTACAATAACTATGTAGACTCGTAGTCAACCCAGTATCGTCGACTGGCCGGTTGGCGCAGTTGGTAGCACTCTGCCTTCTGAGCCGCTAGTCCCGGGTTCGATTCCCGGACAGGTCAAACATTTGTGTGTATGAACATGTCTGTTTGACCTGTGTCTGGGTGTGTATATGTATATAAAAAAAAAAAGTATGTATATAAGTATGTATTTAAGTATATATATCAGTCATCAGGTTACCATAGTACAGGCTCTGCCTAGTTTGGGACCTGAAGACCTTGTGTGAATGTTGTCCCATATTATTATTATTATATAGTATTGGAACTAACTCCATCGCCTTCAAGTACTTAAGATAATAAAATAAACATTATTTGTATCCCGTTTACGTGTATAAGTGTACCTGATAATAGTGCTAAGTCCGAATGTAATATCTCGATTCCATGCCAAATTTTATTTTCTCAGACAAACCCACAACATACTTGCAAGTATTCATGTAAAGATATGTCATTGTTGAGTCTTAATGTATTATGTTATTAAGAATATTTATAATCCATTGGTTATTATTTTAGGTCGTCATTGGTATTAGCATTAATATTTTAGAATATTAAAAAAAACAAAAACAGTACCAAGCATGTATTAATACACCAAACTGTTTATTTATTATACATATAGGTGCAATAAAATACACTACAATTACAGTGACTTGGAACTGTCCGCTTGCATCAGTAGTTTGAAATCTATTAAATTCAATAGACTATGCAAATAAATACTAGTGCAATTTTTGACGTTTATAAGTATGTCCTGGATGCCTAAATTGAATAAATAATTTTGACTTCAATTAGGAGATTGGTGAAATTTGTGTACTCATTAATACAATCAATTTCTTAAATGTAATTTCAGACGATCCTGAGGTATATTTTAGGAAAAACTTGAACAGGCTGATGTCTCTGAAATTGGAAGAGATGACCCACAAGGTACGTTGTGGTATAACTTATTGTACCAGTACGTTATACAAGTAATGCTGTGGTTTTTCTATACAACCCAAGTTTGAAATTACAGTACACAGTTTGTAGAGGAAATGTGAATTTCATTAAACTTTTTTTATTGCAGCTTGAAGAAATATACACTAACAAAACTCATAATTATAGAACTAATGCTCAGAGGAAACGGAAAAACTACCAAACAAAGAAACCTTACACAGTATATAATGCTCAAGGTGAGGCTGTTGCTCAACCTTTCACAAAACGCGCTGCGCCTACTACAGAATACACTCCACCTAATAAAGAAGACGCTGCGCCTAATACAGAAGATACTACACCTAATAAGGAAGACGCTGCACCTAATACAGAAGATGCTGCGCCTAATGCAGAAGATGCTGCGCCTAATACAGAAGATGCTGCGCCTAATGCAGAAGATGCTGCGCCTAATGCAGAAGATGCTGCGCCTAATTCAGAAGATGCTGCGCCTAACACAGAAGGTGCTCTGCCTAATACAGAGGACATGCAACTCAAAGCAGCTGAACCTGTATCGGAGAATGTGCCATCTCAGACAGATGAATCGGAGTCTGTGCCTGAGGTGACTTTTGAGTCTGTGGGAGAACCTGATGAGTCAATGAAAGAAGGTGATAACATAGAGGTCAGGATGGAAGCAGCAACAACTGAGAAAGCTCCTGATATGCCGCAAGAGCTTGTAACCCTAAAGCAGTACAAAGCTTTTGATAAGCTCATGAATTACAAAATTTTGCACTTGATCAAGAAATATGCACCGGTAAGTTATGTTGTATTAACTTAAAGTGGAGTCGAAACACGTTAAAAACAATACAATAGTTGCTACATGTCTGTAGGTATCAATAGTGAAGTAGGAATCATTGCAAAACATATTAGAGTGAAATAATTGAATTCAGTATAAACTGGCATTCGTATTATAATTTGTGCGGATGGTATGAGTACATGCATTATTCAATTGTTTGTAAAATTGTGATAAAATGATTGTCATTCAAGTTAATCCTGCTTCAGGCGGAGGTGGATAGACTCTGATAAATCTTTGTTGCAACACATACAGATTTATATAGCATTGGTGCTTACAAACTGTATGTTCATAGAGTGAGACAATAGGTGGCCTTTGCCATTGGTAACCCGAAATAGATTGCATGGTAGAACTAATAAGCATGGGTTGTTGTGTTTAATGAGATAAAAATTAAAACACATTTTTGTCTATGTCTATTTTGTGTATCATTTTGTGCTTAAAACACAATTGCAATATTTTAACTACTTTAATAACATTTTAGCAATCCACTAACCATTGTCGGAGTATAAGCAGTACTAGTAGCCCCTGAGCTGTGTCCGGAATGTTATCATCAATGCCCCGTTGAATTGCAATGCTGATTCGGCTAACAAAATTTTTGGCAGCATGACTTAATTTGTGACATTTTTTCTTAATTATTATTATTTTTTGACATCTTTTGCTTGATAATATGTATTAATGGCTAACTATGACTAATGACTATGACTTTATTTGAATATTTTATAATTGTGAGGTAAATGTTAGTGTGAAATCGTTTTTATCTCAATAAATAAATAAATTGTTCTTTCAGATGTTCCTAAAAATCATGGATACAGATGGCATGTATCGCAAGACAAAAGCTTCCATCATAACTGAGACCAGGAAGAAATTATTGGGAACCTCTGACACCCCACAGCCATCTCAGGCGGCGTTACAGAGTACATCTACAAGTACACCCCAGAAGTTTCTTTCTCCTTTGTATTATGTCAAGGTAATAATTTAGGTTACTCTGTAACTATTTACTGTATAGATAGTAGCGTTTGACCACTATCTCACTTGATGGTCAGTGACGATGTGGTCGAAGATGTTATCACGCTAGATCTAGAATGCTCACTGGCTCTCAAGGACTGCTCTGCCTGAACACTGTCACTGTTTGGTGACAGTTTTTCAAGCTTGAGGGCCGTAACTAGCGGCTACTTTTTTGACATATTCTACCCAAAACAACGCACAATTATTTATTATATACTTAAAATTATACACCTGTGCCTATAATATATGGTGTACGATTGAGTGACACGCAAGGATATAACTATTCTATATCCTTGACAATAACCCCACTCTTAAGGTATGGAGCTTAGAATTTCATGGTGAATAATTGAGTTTTATTTTCAGATTCTTGGCAAACCTGGCCTGCCCAAGCGCAAGGCAATGGAGACATTCTTCGAACAGTTCAAGCCAAGAACTATTAAAAAGCACAAAAAGATACATAATCTGTTGTTTGTTGGATTTGTTGAGAAGGAGTCATACGATAACATCCTGGCTGCGGATGGCACTGTTATCGGTATGTTAATTTTTATTTCCAATATGCATAATGGGCTGCAATACGACATCCGTATATGGTAGACGTTCCACCTTGTCGCACAAAGAGTTTTGCTTCCACATTCATAGTGCGTATTGCTAACGAGTGGAATTCATTGCCAAGTCTGATCAAAAAAATTTGTACTCAGTTCAGGATTCGAAATCGGTTGTATTAACTGGTTTGACGGTCGCCGTGGCGCAGTGGTTAGTGTCAGTGACATGACTACTGTGTCTCCGGGACCCTGCGTTCGAATCCCTGCAGGGGCAAACATTTGTGCCATGAGTGTAGATGTTTGTCCCGGGTCTTGGATGTTTGTGCTGTGATTGTGTGTGTCCATGCCTCCCGCGATACAGGGAATCCTAGTGCGTAGGTCTGAGCGTGAAGAAAAAAAAAAGTCTGTGTTTCCACATGGATACAATCTGCGCATCTTCAAGTCACGGGGAACAGGTATTTTCTAGGCAGGCTTGAATCATTGTAGACCGCATCATCACTTAACATAAGATGAGATAGTGGTCAAACGCCTGTCTATAGTGAATAAAAAAACATGCATATTGTTGCTTTTAAGGAGATAGAAGCTGTGAGTATTGTGGGGCCATTTTACCAATTTGTACTTGCTTGTGACAGAAGCCGATAGAAGCCCACCGGGAAACATTGGATATCTTGAAATGTATTGGTAAATGGTAACTACCTTACATTTCAGACCCTTTTCAATAAGCTGCTTTGTTTTGGAAATTGTATTTAAATTAGTATGATTTAAAGCCCCTGTTATAAGCCTTAGCAATCCAAATATCGTCAACACCTCGCAACTTATATTCTGTAAAATGGGGTGAATAGAAATAGTTTTTTAACTTTATTTTACATTTGTTAACGTTATTATTATCATAAGATATTTTCAAACTGGCAATTCTAATACCTTGACGGTCGCCGTGGTTCAGTCGTCAGTGGCGTGAATTGTGGTCCCCGGGACCCTGGATTCGAATCCCGGCAGGGGCAAACATATATGTGATGAGTGTAGGTCATAAGTGAGGTAGGTGCGATGAGTATAGTTTGTCCCCGGTCTTGGGTTTATTAAATTTATAAGCTTATAACTCAAGCACAAGGCACATATTTCACAGTCGCGCGCCGGCGAGTAAGCAATTAAATATTAATTCTTTTTCTCTTAAGAAACGAACAATAGATTACATGTGAATAAAAGAGACACATATCACTCGCTAACTCGTTTTATAGCCCAGCGAGACAACTATAGGAACTACACACTCGCTCCTCACCAACTCGTATCTAGTTTCTCGCTCATCGCCGGTAGTGAGACTATGCCTTATCAACTTACAAACTTTCATCTAAATCTAGACAGTTGGCGAATCGTTACTTTTTCAATAGTTTAAGATTACCAATAAAATAAGACCATCCTTATTTGGAACATTAATATGAGTACCAATACTTTACAGGCCGTTTTACCCTCGGCATCAAGATCAGTGAGAGAAACGATTATAAAGGCAGGATCAATAATCCCGACGACTCCACTGCGACAGTAGAAGAAGACAAGTCGCAGCTCAACGATTCCGGCTCGGATATCCTCAATACGGAACTTGATGGACAAATATCTGATCTACTCGATTCTATCAGAAGTACCCAGGGTTCTTCTGATGATGTTGTTACTGATTTGCCTGTTCACCAGAGCGAAGGAAACAATAGTCAAACTCAAGGTGTTGTGGTCGCTGACCAGGAAAATGCAGATGATGTGGTAGAAGTTAAGGATAATGGAGAAGTAGTTGAGATTAGAGACAGTGAAGATGATCATGAAGTCGTCGATATCAAAGATGTCCCGCAAGCTGCTGTTGAAGAAAATACAGAAAATAAAGATGTAGTGGAACCGCTGAAGGCAGAAGCTAAAGGAACTCCTACTCGAGCTTCGCCACGGTTGGGTACTCCTGGAATCAGGACTAGGCGGATGAGTAAGCAATTGCCTTAAGAATGGTTTTAGAATTGATAGAAATCTCTTTATCATTTTAATTATTAATAATTAGTACATAACTTGATTGGGATTCTTTGTTCCCTTGGTACTAGATGCGAGCATAATTTAAAACATACTAGAAAGTATTCATTTTAGAAAATATAAAATTATTGGTTTTGTTTTTATATATTTATCATAAACACAATCAAGTTATATTTTAATATAGCTTGTAATTGTTTATGTTCCGATTGACTTCATTTATTTTATGACATGCGTATGTTGGATAATTCATATGTTAAGTGCTCTGGTATTCTTATAAATGGTGAATAAACTGCATAAATAACAAATATTTTTTTCATTTTATTCAGCAGTTAACTCCGATCAAAATATACATAGGTGTAGTGGAAGGTGATTTAAGACTAATTCAATGCCACTAAATTATTTTTATTTATTTATGTATTTACTTATAAAGCACATATAATTAACTTGAGTATAACTATTCTTGTGGTATAATTGCGTTTATTCTAATGCAAGAATTAAATGTATAGTCAGCTTAATACATTCCAACTAAAGGGCCATGAGGTAATTTCTCTTGTCTCTTCTCTAGTCTCTCAGTGAGGAGTGTTTCCCGTAATGCACCATGCTGTCCAATGTGGGCTAGCATGGATCGGATAGTCTAAACCTTATCATCTCAGCCATAGGACGTCCACAGCTGGACATAGGCCTAGAGGAGATCGTCTACTAGCCAGCCCTATGTCAGAGTATTCAGACCACTTTAGGACTTCAGATGACCCCAACGACTGTTTTCTAGGTAACAAACTAACATATTGATTATATCCATGCTTTCCAAAATTACTATTAGAGTAATGTATTTTTTTATAAGTCTTCTATTTAGTATAAGATTGATATTATTAAACATTGTGTAATAATTTCTGTGATTCAAGAAAGAGTCCTGATTTATCTCATCATCATCATCATCATCATCTCAGCCATAGGACGTCCACTGCTGGACAAAGGCCTCCCCCATTTGGGGGGGGGGTTGCCAATACTCGCCACGCTAGGCAGGCGGGTTGGCGAGCGCAGTATATAAAATACGACCCTCAGAAGGCGCTGCTGCCCATCCTCCTGGTACGTGATCCCTTAGTCGACTCTTACGACACCCACGGGAAGACATGGGGGGGTACTATTCTAAGCCGGTACCACACGGCACAATCACCTGATTTATCTATTCACCGTCTTTCATTAAAAGAAGAATTAAATTTTAATTGAAGTTATTAAGAATTTATTTGAAGAATTAAGTTTATTTTGCTAACTGTACCAAACAACTTTATGGACCCGTTGGGAGAGAAAATAATATTTATTTAAAAGTGTTGTTGTTACCCGTTGGCGATCAAAGTATGAAACATTTTTTTTTTTAATAATGGAATTGTGGACCTCCGGGAATAAGCCTGCCTGAACACTCTGTGTTTGGTGACAGTTTTCGAGGGTGGTAGCTAGCCAAGCAGGTCTCCGAAAGTCCACCATGCTGGGAATTTGATAACAGTGTTACCTTCACCGGAAGCACAAGCCGTTTGTGGGGATCGAATCGGCGTCCATCATGGCTTCAAAATTCACAAATATTTCCATACTCACAATTACAGATCAGTGTATCTTTTTCTATCCTTAATAGATCTAGCGTTTGAGTACTAGCTCACTTGATAGTCAGTGCCATGTCACCATGTGCTCGAAGATGTAATCACGCTAGACCTAGGATATTTATTGAAGTACATTTGGAGAACATTTACATAATATTTTATGAATGATTTCTGATGTGACCCGAACTAAGCTCGGGGATGTATCTTGGGCCACAAGAACGATTTCACTACACATTGACTGGCCGGTTGGCGCAGTTGGTAGCACTCTGCCTTCTGAGCCGCTGGTCCCGGGTTCGATTCCCGGACAGGTCAAACATTTGTGTGTATGAACATGTTTGACCTGTGTCTACCAACTTTGCCAACCGGCACGTCAAATTAAAAATAAATATTACTGGTTTGAAGCCTGTAAGTATGTTGGTTAACTCACAAACCGGCAACACGTCACTTTATTGACTCCGCGTAGTCGGCATGTATAAACATACTAGGTACCTATCCTTGTTTGTGTTTATATTGAATACATATATTATATGGTTTATCCGCGAATACAAGAAACGAGTCGCAATTTTTTAACCCGCGATTAGCGAAACAGCGAATTAGGGAACCGCGAATAAGGAGCTTTTACTGTATCATAATTAGGGTTGTGCCCATCGTACCCGCAATAGTGAGACCCGCGCCTGTTGTAAAAGACGCTAGAATATGGGCTCCAACTAGTCTAGCTCATGACGTGAACACATACCATGAGTTGATTGATGTAGTACTCGTACATGATGGTGTTGGTCACAGGGTCCACTGCGGTCTGCACCATCTCGTCGAACTCCTCCTGCCAATCACAATACTAATGTCAAGAGGAGACTCCAAAGCCTGCAGCACCGACGTAATGTCGCTAGTTTATCGGATACATTTCGGGGAGTGCGCTCTGAAGTTGCATAATTTGGTTCCGCCATCCCCATTCCATCTTAGGACGACGGACCAGACGGACGGCAATGCCACAAACATCCATACATGGTGGACGTTCCAACTTGTCGCACGAAGCGTTTTGCTTCCACATTCTTAGTGCGGAAGCAAAACGCTTAGTTAGTTCCAGCTAACGAATGGAACTCATTGCCTAAATCTGTATTTCCGAAAAAATACGACCTGGGTATTTTGTCACTAGTGAATAGGTACCTTCTAGGCAGGCGTGCTCCATCGTAGACCGCATCATCACTGAACATCAGGTGAGATAGTGGTCAAACGCCTGCCTATTCCCAATAAAAATAAAGTAAGTATGTGGGTGGACCTGACTAAGATCGCGGGTAAGGGCTTGATGCGGGCCGCTTCCATCCGGTCCTTATGGAAATCAATGGGGGAGGCATATTTGCAGCAGTGGACGTCCAAGGCTGAGATGATGTTGTATCTATACTTTATTGAAAAATTAAAAAGAAATCGCTTGGTTTGGTATAGGTACCTATGTTAGGAGGAGAAGCGAGTCCATTTTTTGAGGAGCAGTAGCACTTTATGTGAGAGATTGCCCGGAAAAAGTACTTGTTGCTACTACGTTCATATGCAACCTCTTCGGTCACACGGTAGATACATAAACTACGATATGCAACCTCTTCGGTCACACAGTTGGTACATAAAATGCGATATGCAACCTATTCGGTCACACTGTAGCTAGGTACATAAAATGAGCCCTACCTGTGTAAAAGGCTCCCCCTCTTCGAGCATGAGCTTCGTGAAGCGTTCCTTGGTGAGGAAGCCGCGGTTCTCGTTGTCGAAGTAACGGAACGCCGCCAACAACATCTCCGCACTCGCGGGGTAGTATCTGTGTGATCCATCCACAAAGTAACAATACCTACATTATGCATATCTATCAATCATATCATACCCGATCGAATCAGAAATAAGGAGAGCCGTAGAAGAACAAAAGTCAACGACATAGCCCAGCGGATTAGCAAGTAGAAGTGGCAGTGGGCAGGCACATAGCTGGAAGGGGATGTCTTTAGAATTGAGGAATGGAGGCGCAGGAATTTAGGAGGGGAAGAAAAAGGGGCTATCCATTGGTACCACTCCCCGCCCGCGGAGACCCTTAGTTTTAGAGATATTGATTTTTATTTTTTCTGTCCTCGTGAGATAACTGAGAATTAGCGAGAAACCATAGCCCAAACGGGTGAATCCACGGGGCACAGTTAGTTTTAAATAAAATATAAAGTATTTGAGGAAAAACTTCGGCTACTTGTGGGACTTGAACCCATGACTACAGAATACCATCCTGTCGCCTTTTCCATCTAAGCTATAGTAGCACTCCACTAACCGTCTGAATTATTCCTTGTGACATCTGAGGGATGTTGTTCTTAGCGCCATCTATCTTTAATTGTATGAACTATTAGTAGGACTGATAAACCAACATTACAGTTGATATAATATCAAGCGAAGGCATCATAACTTTTTTTTAAGAGTTTTAGGGTTTATTGCTAGGCGGTGCTTACGTTCAAATTATTTTAATTACTGGAGGGTATTTAGTCGTGCGTTCAAGTCCCACTGGTAGCCACATTTTTTAGTCCAATTAATTTGAACGTAAGTTCCGATGATGTAGACATAAGCTATAATAATAATATGGGACAACTTTCACACAAGGTCTTCAGGTCCCAAACTAGGCAGAGCCTATGGTAACCTGGTAACTATGGTAACCTGATGACTGATGTATACTTATATACATACTTATATATGTATACACACCCAGACACAGGTCAAACAGACATGTTCATACACACAAATGTTTGATCTGTTTGGGAATCGAACCCGGTACTAGCGGCTCAGAAGGCAGAGTGCTACCAACTGCGCCAACCGGCCAGCTACTTATCCAGCTATACTTAGGTCTAGAAGTATGTCGTAAGTGTAATAAATACTAACACTAGTTTTAGGTAACATTCGCTACTAACCCATGGATCTTGTTATCTGGAATAAATTAATTTTGAATCTGAATTATGTAAGATGTAGCATACCTATGTTCTATCATAACTTTGCACATGAAAGGTAGGAAGTTGACGAGTGGTACATTCCCAGTTGCTTCTTTATTTTCCGTTGCCAATATTACCTCTTGGATTTCAGCTTCTGTTGGACAGCAACCTGTAACCGACAGTTATGGTAAACTCTATTTCACGTTTGAACTTTATAGAACTTAATACAATACGATAAAGTTCGTTGTGACCGATAAGCTTGCATTTGCCCACTATCTCATCTGCTGTTAAGTGTCGACACTGTCTAAGATGGAGCACGCAAGCATAGAAGACACCTATTCACTTGTGACTTGAAGACCCAGTATCGTACCTATCGGGAAACAGACTCGGGCAACGAGTTCCACTCCTTGGCAGTACGCACATCTAGGTACCTACACGTATAGGTGGTATGTCTACCATATACTTAGCAACGGCGCGTTGCCGTACTTTTGGTTACTTTTCTGTTTAGGTATGCAATATGGTCCATAAATCTTTTCCGCCTGAATAATCCTACATGTTTCATATTTGTCTACTCGTGTAAGAAGATTTTATATTCAGCTATTTAAGCTGCGCGTTTAAATACTTTCAACAGATAATGCAACAAAAGACCCTTCTCTAGTTCTCAAAATTAAAAAAAAACGGGTTGCACTCCGGGATTGCCGGCAGAAGTGAAAACTTGAACATTAACGTTGTGCATTTTTGAATATTTCGGAATGGTTATGGAATAATTTGGCACTAATTGCTTTATTTAGCAATATCAATGTACCTACTATCATTTATGTGGTAAAGTATAATGTTTATTTATTGCGCTATCGTACACAAACATGACAATTTATATAACATTATGTCTACTCTCCCTCCGTCTTCGTCGACGACGTCGATGACGTCACGCGCCTTACGATTTTTAGATCAGTGTCACTTGACCTGACGCGAGTTTAACATTTTTTTCCCATACAAAAGTGCACAATGCCGCTAAAAAAGTTATCACATTTAAAATCGTAAACTCTGCTGGGTCAAGCAACATCGGTCTCCCAAAACAGAATCCTGGATGAACCAAAAGGAGAGTTAACAGTCTCAAAATTGATTGTATTGGCACGTATCGTAGTTCCCTCAGTCTTACATAATATATACCCATAGGCGACGACGTTCGCTTAACATCAGGTGGACCGTTTACATGTTTTGCATAAAAAAGTCTTGATTTTCGGGTCGATATTTAGTAGAACACATCAAGTTACAAAAAAACAAGAATAAATACCACACTGCATACTTTCTGTAATTGTATACCTACTTTTATTGTCTTACAAATAAATAATTCTATTCTTCTGTGTTTTGTTTGTTCATATTATTATGGACTCAGTCAGACATTTTGTTTGCTGACTGTACCTGTACTAGTATGTATTCTATCTGATCTATGGACTGTACTGTCTGTCAACGCATGTAAAAGCCGCCATTTTAGACATAGATAAGTAGTGATGTTTAAGATACCCTATACAAAGTGTCTGAAATACAAGATGCAAGATACTTAAAAAAAAGCATTTCAGATACCAGATACAAATAATTTTCTAAAATGGTAATTGAAATACTAGATACAAAATACCTATTTTTCAAATACTTTTGTAAGACAACAACATTTAATTGAACTGCCAAGTTTATTTATTCGAGAAAACAATTTTTGATAATATAGGCAGGTATGTATTAAAATTGAACGTTACTTTACGATTCCATGTTCGCGATTCCGAATCTCACAAAGGTGATATTGTTATTGTTATTTATTATATAAGACACCTTACAACACGTGCATATGAAAAAATTACGGAATGAGTGACAACTGACAGGAGTGTCATCTTAGGCGGTGACATTTGTAGAAAGATAGTGTCGCCATCTGTCATTTGGTTTCCGGCAATATCGACAAAATGTTTAAACAACGCGCTGCGTTGCGAGTTGCGTTCGGGAAGAAAAACTGAAATTTATTTTAGTAAAAGTATCTAGGGGAACAAAGTATCTTCAAAATACTAAGATACCAGGAACATGTATCTAAATATAAGATACAAAATAAAAACATAAAAAGTATTCCAAATACAAGATGTAAATACGTATCTTGTATCTGTATTTCAGATAAAAGTATCTAAGATAAGTCACATCTTTGTAGATAAGGACCTATATACCTACTGACAATTTTAGATTCATTTCTTGAACCTATTTTCGTGTTAAAATTAAGAAATAATGGTAACCGGCCAATCAATTGATTGGTTCAAGTGAACAAATACCTAAAAATCAAATTGTACACTATAATATAATAGTATAAATAGTAATTATAAAGTAACTCGTATCGTACCTAAAGAGCGAAGAATAGTTCCGATTTCTCTGACATCTACTACTTGCTTGCCCGAGTGATCGAACACTTCAAACGCTTCTATGATTTTCTTTTCTAAATCATTGTTGGGTAGAACTGAAAATGTTTATGCACATAGGTATTCAAATATTTAATTTGTGACACACGAAGCTAATGAGTAATTCGAATGAGTAGATGCAGATCTTTACTTTTGGGTTCCTCCTTTCGAGCCATGATGTCTAGTTATAACGGTAAATTTAAGAGATTCAAATAAGTAATATCGACAAAAGTAATACGTAATGTAAATCTAAATACATAATCAAACAGAAATTTCGATATTTACAGTAGCAGTTTCTTAGCAACTAAATAAACGCGCCAAAATATATGTTTTTTTCTTCCTCTTTGGCATCGCGCTCGTTGCGCAGTCTGTCAGTGACTTAAATTCTTGAAGCTTGTCTTGTTTTAATTATGTCGAGTGATTTAAACTTCTTGTGTTCGTACATTTTTATGGTTAATAGACAAAGTTTTAAAAATATAAATATGATGAAATAAGAATATATTTCTGGTATAATGTATGCTCTGTACCTCACATTGTCCGTGAATGCCATGAAATAAAATGATTCTTCGGAATCATTAGGTACCTACTTTCGAACAGTCATTAAGAGTGAAAATTATTCTTATGTTTATTTCTAGCTTAAATCAACACAGAATTTCGACGCTGATTTTTAAGTTTTGGACAGGTCAGGTTTAATTGACATGACTTTGACTGGTTTCACACTGGTTTGCTTCAGCAAGACGCAACCCCACTTTACACACACAATCTATTTTAAACATCTGTTGAAGTCTAAAATAAAATTCATGATTTCTACTTGACGAATGGAGTGAATCCGATAAAATTGTGAAGGAAGTAGAAGATGATTTATTTTATTTCTACAGCTGATTCAAATAGATCTTACATTGTTGTTTTCGAATAGTGAATCTTTAGAAATGCAAACTTTTCTTAAAACAGATTTAGGTGAGTTATCAATGTTTAGCACATACCTATGTCTATGTTAGAACTAATTAAATGCTGTTTACCACATGGGGCATTTACGGCGTCACCGGGCTTTTGGCGAGTGTAGAGGGCACTCAGCCGGTTGCGGGTGGCGGTGAGGGGGTAGCGACTAGCGCAAGGGCACTTTGAAGGTTCGGACCTTGGCTTGAGCTATCGCCTAAGCGGACTAAGGCGCGGCCTATCAGTTAGTGAGCCAAGATGGGTAGTATCTGGGTGTTGGGTGAGACGTCTAATCGGGGGCCTGCAGCGCAGTAGTCTACGGCGGGATCGGTGTCTTACCGTGAAGCCAGCGAGCCCGAAGCCACTGGCTAGGTCGCGGTTTGAGATCAAACAGTGGGGGCGCGGGTCATTGGCCGGTGTTTGGACTGACTAACATAGTGATCGGGTCGTCTGCGTCTACGAGCACGTAACTGGGGCGCCGGCGGAGGCGCCGGGGGGCGCAGGAACCACGGGTCGGTCGAGCCTGTTGTGTAATTGGCAGCTTGGATTACTAAGGGATTCGGATGACGGAATCGAAGTATCGGCTTGAACAGTTTTTGATGTGTTGGGCGATGGTGGGGAGACCTAAGTCGCAATGCAATTCGGCGTTCCGTATGTACCATGGAGCGCCGGTTGCCTTGCGTAGGAATCTGTTTTGGATTACTTGGAGTTTATGGAGGTGGGTTTGGTCCGCGTGACCAAATACGACTGAAGCATCAGTCATAATGGGGCGTATACAAACTTTGTATAGTGTTATCTTATTTCTAGGGGACATTTTACTCTGCTTGCATATGAGGGGACTGAGGTGGCTCATATCGAAGGCTGCTCTGTTGCGAACTGTTTGGATGTGTTCACGGAAGGTGAGTCTACGGTCGAGTGTGACACCTACATATTTAGCTGACTTAGCCCAGGGAATGAGTCTATGGAAAAGGCATATCGGAGAGGGCATTCCTACCTTGTAAGTAAAGTGCACTGCTGTACTTTTGTCTGGATTGACAGAGATCCGCCATTTACGGAACAAAGCACCGATGTTGATGATGGCTCGCTGTAAGGTGGCTCTCTGACTATCTAAGCGCCGCCCAGTGCTGTAGATGGCTGTATCATCTGCAAACTAGGCGATAAGAACTAAGGGTTCGGAACGTGGGATGTCACTAGTGTATAGCGCGAATAATATAGGAGTGAGAGTAGACTCCTGAGGGACCCCTGCTGTGACGAGATGTTTAGCACATATATTTGCTCTAAGTATATATTTCCATGTTGTCATTGTTTATCCGTCCTGACCTTAGAGTATATAAATCTTAATAACAAAAGTTTACCGAAGCAAGTTTCTCAAAAACTTCGCCCGATTCGTTAGAACTACCATATAAAATAACTTCAAGCTGAAGTGCATGATCAATCTATGCCACCGTTAGGGCCGCGTGAAAGATGCAGCAACATTCTGGGATTTTCATTCAATTTGGAACAGATTTGATCGTATAAGATTTCGAATTGTCGTTAGTGTTATGCATTTTCAATCATCACTTTAGCAAATAAGCTCATATAAATGCATGAACAATGCCTTACATTGAATTTCAGATGTTGGATAAGCCAGCTAAATGTTGTAGCATGAAAGCCTTCAAAACCCCACATGGCGCTACAAGCCATAAATTGAAGAAGATGAAGAATCGAAAAAGTGTTGCTGCCCTAAAATTGGCAACATCGTATTGTCTGTGGTGGTACTTCCTGTGCTGCGACGCCGCCATCTTGATTTGGCTTCGTTCGCGCTTTCATGTTGTAAATTTTTCGCAAGTAATGTTTAATTTTACTTAATTTGTGTTGTTTCTAGTGCTAATAGACGTTTCGTGATTTGTGTGGTGGGTGTGATAAAACTATTTGACAATGGATCCTGCAAAGATGAAAGTGGTGGACCTGAGGTCGGAGCTTGGCGCCCTAGGCTTGGATACGAAGGGGAATAAGCCGGCTTTGGTAGAAAGATTGAGAAAGGCATTAGAAGCAAAAACTGGAAGAGGTAAGCCGTTGCGTACTAGTGGGATTATTAAATTAAAAGCCGTAGTTAAACATTTGCATTTATTCCCAAATTATTATATACTGAGTCAGTTTAGTAACCTTGCACGTGTACATGGCGCTGTAAAGATGTCCCAAGAGCTTGTTAGTTTATGACGTCATGCCCAAACGGTACGATATGTTCATACTATTTTAAATGTAAAATACAAATAAGTAATGGGAATAACATTTGGCGGATGCTGGGTGTTTCTTTTGTAGGTTTGTGGTATATATTATGACCATGTAAAAGTTTTATCTTGCTATTCCGTCCTTGGTAGGGCCCTTATCTATCCATGGTTATCCTATCATGAAAGATTTAATTGTTTCCCAAAATAATTACAGGCATTATATGTGCCCATAATACAATTTGCCAGGAAAAGAGTTAATTTTATTCTGTAAAAGAGCATCCTTTTCATATACATAACCGCATAATAAAACATTAGAAAGGCTGCATTCACCAACTCCATTATTTAACCATGTTTTTGCTCTAACAAACAGCTTTTCCATGTCATTCCATTATCAGTAATTGTACACACTCGTTCAACCCAGCTTGTCAGACTAACCATTCTAGGTTATGCCAGAATCTTTCCAACCCTTAGTTTAGCTAATTCTTGGTGGGCTAAGCTGAAGGAACTATGAACCCAAGACTTTTTCCTTATCTTCTACTGTATAACACTAATACATACTCAAATTTAATAGCTGTCTATGACACATAGTTAAAACATTGGAGTTGGAGAATGCAGGCTATTAGATTAGCCTGCTAAAGGTTGAAATGCCAATTGTAATTTAGTGTATTTGCATTAAATATTTTCCCTTTATAAAGTTGCATTCCAAAACACTACTCTTTGTCAAGTAAATGGCCACTTGTTAATTTCACATATAACTAACCCTGATTTTTCCAGGCGAAAAGATTAAACTTCTGAACTGTCAAAGTGAATATCACTACAATCCGTGCATTCGAGATGGGCTAGGGAACAGTTAAAAATATTTTTAATCATGAATATTCAAATGAATCATTATACTTGACAGCTCTTGTGTAAATGACGTATATGTGTTGTTCGAGTTGGGAAAGATTGTTTTTGCCACCAATGCCACATTCCTAAATCGTACGCTTGTTCACTGGTATGCTGCTAAAAATGCCACTTGTCCATCTCAAACACACCTTATATCATTAAAATATGACTCTTCTGACATCTATTGGAGAGTAGTAATACTACTTAAACAGACACAGCAATACTAAAGCTGTATTTGACAATAGATATTGTGATAGGTGATAGAGGTGTATTCGTTTTAGGTACACTAACTGTAACTGTGGATACAGGATCTTACCACCTTGTGGTCAAAAGTGTTGATCAATATTGTAGTGCAATATGACGTGTTATCAGGAGAGGATATCTATAGGGCTTGGTCATAAGTTTTCCCATTGCATCTGATGGCAAAAACAATGGAAAAAATACCATTAGCATTTGTACAGTTGGTCATGTTACCAAGATGATTAGGAGTGTTTGAAGGAACAAGCAAGGTCTTTGGTAAATTGTTTGATTTATAATACAAGATACAGCTTAAGAAATATTTACCCTCATCTGTTATTTACTTATGACACTGATGATATGTTAAAAAATGTGTAGGTTGGTATATTGCACATGAGTTTCCTAGTGAAATCCAGTAACCATACTGTTAAATATTACTAAACAGTTTTATTTCACTAGTTTTTAAAATGAATCCTTATTTTATTGCCTGTCCTGCAGTATTAGGTTGCCTACTTGAAACTGCGTCATATTCATGGTTGCTTAGATTTTAAAAGTTCAGATTGAAGTGCAAGTATGGAGAATGACAAGCATTACGCACACCACTCCATGCAAGAGAAGCACGAGATAGATTGTTATAATTATTGCTTTAATAAGCAGTATAGGTATGAGGCTTAGCTAGTCAACCCATGTGCAATTTATCCATCTGGTCAATAAATAACATCTATCTCATCAATAAATATCAGATATATAATTCTTATGCAGTATCTTATACCATTACAATAGAGAAGTAATGGATCAATGGTCATTGTCCATTACCATACTGTTGATTATGACTTGAGTCTTTGTAAGTAAAAGGATATCAGTCACAAAACATTTGGTAAATTTCTATAAGTGTAATATTGTTTTTGAGCAAGCAATACAGCTCTGACCCCTCAATATGTTTCCTACTTGATCATGGAGCCCTGAAATATATGTTTTGTTACACAGTAATACAATCATACTGATTAAACACAGGTGTCTTCAATTTGTACAATTACTAATTCATGTTTGTTTAAATGCCAAATAAAGAAATGAAGTAATTTATTTTATTGGCATTGTTTCATTATAGGATGTCAATTATACAGGCTGTTCATCAGATTGTGGAATATATTGGCAGTTTTGGATTTATTGATAACTTTCTCACATTTCCAAATGTATTACTGTAAATTACTAAAATCCTAGAAGCTCTAACTTTGCATGTCATCTTCAAGCTGAAGTTGGCTCCATAGTTGTACTATTCGGTTTTTATTTCACTTAAGTATTCATTTTAGTAGTACAGAATACAAAACATCAAGATTAACAAAAAAAAAAAATATGTATCCTATTCCTTAATGTTATGAAAAACATCTCTACATAGCATCAATTTCAGGAAATCATTAATAAAGACAAATCAAAACATATAAGAGTGCTATAAGTTTTAAAATAGACATCAATTAACATGTTGTCAATGACACTTATACAACAACATTATTATAAGGTGCCACTGTGCAGAAATATCGAGCAAATAAGATACATGGTAAATATCCCATAATAATGTTATTTCCAACCTACCTCCAGCCCTATGGCACACATTCTGCAAAACACCCTGTGCATGTGTTAATATAGCTTACAAACTGGATTAACACTCCTCTTACCTACATAAACCTTTTCTGTACTGTGATATACAATACTGTTATAATATAACTTGTGTGTGAAATACCTGTTTATTTGAAAGAGAGATATTACATTGTACATTAATGTTTTCCAGATATTGCAATTAAAAATAAATAATGAAGAGTTATGAAAAAAATGCCGTGCCCAATAATGTATTAAAAAGTAAAAAACAAGTTTGGAGCTAACTTCGATTGAAGTGTTCTGCCATAGATGATCTGCTTGCTTTGACTTGACTAGTCTTTTTGTCAAGCCTGTAGTCAAGTTGTGTAGTTACGCTAGCTGCATGCTACAGTTTCACCCACTTCGACTACAGGTTGAAAAGTAGCTCATGTGCTATTCCAGACTATGATTGAATGGTAGACAGATCTCTATAGTCTATAAGTAATGAAGTGATAAAGTAAAAAACTTAAAAACATACTAATTTTCATATTTATATTATCAGGAATGTCAATGAAATAATAAATAATAGTTGAATTCAAATATACAGAAATAACTGTGGTTCCAGCAAAGCATAGTTGTTATCTCTAGTCACAGGAAAACAAACAAGATAATCACATTTACATATATTTAAGTCATATTTTTAATTGGGTATCTGTTCTATTATTATTGCTGAGGACAATATAACTGTTTGTAATGCTGTTGTGTTGTCAACAGTTCTACCAGACACTTCTATCTTGGACACAACGACGGAAGGCGACGATGAAGGCACACCGCGGCGCGCCGGCCCGGCCGCCAGGACACGTCGCCGCTCTTCCTCTACTAGGATTGGCGCTACACCTGCCAAAGTAAGTCTTTTTCAATTTTTATAATTTTCGTTTGACATTTTTGTTGTGATTTTGTCCTCTACAAATTTAACTTGACAGCTTAGAAGTTATTTAGGAGGTTTAGATATATCAAAACTAAAGTAATTTTCAAGGTCAACATCTTAAAAGTTATAACTTTAATTATAAGTTCAAATTAGTTTAAAGATTATTTACTAGACTTAATCAATACTTAACATACTTCGGAAGAGCGAGATCCTATAACACAGGTATATTTCTATACATAAAAGAGGGTCCCAAACCAATTTCTAAATGTAAATTATTGTTTGAATAAATGATTTGTATTGTATAATTTAGGATATGTCTGTAAAATCTTAAATTTTATAACTTTAATTTAGGATGCTAAGATATCTGTAGGTGTAAGGTTAGTTTTTTAATTTCAAGTAGTTTAGCAATAAACTATGTATGAGATTTGAAAAGACTGGATTTTGACTATATATTGCAAACAATTTCTATAATGTGTAATGTAATAGAAAACCCTTATCATAATACCTAAAATATTTGAGAAACCAAAATATCCTGATTTTGTTTCAAAAACAAACAAAATTAGTCTCAGTGATTGTTATTTTAAAAGCTGTTCTATCTATTTTCCTACAGCAGGCAAAGCGAGATCCGTCCCCACAACCAATAGATGAAGGTAATGAACGCTACTCCCCAGAGCCAGACTCTGAGGAATCCAACTCCAACTCTATGCCAGAGGCAGCAAAGGCTAGGCCACAGCTGAAATCTCCCGAGAAGAAACAGCCAGAAATCTACAGTATTGATGATGAGGAGAAGTAAGTGTTCATTTAGCTGCCTAATCTGTTCAATAAATCTTAGCTGAAAATGAAAAAGTTCTCATACAGTTAAAATAAATTACTAATCGCTATAGCAAGTTTAATTGAAATGGACAATTTTAAAATTAGATTATAAATTGTAGATACTTTTACATCAGATAATGTAATTTAATTTTGTTGATGACCAAAACTACTTGCAACCAAATGTAACTGTTTTCATAATAGAAATGTTATTTTGAAGCAATATTATTGTTATTGTATTTTTAATGCAGGATCTCTAAACAGGGTTACGACATATTCTTATACATATGTCATAACTACTGTTTTAGATTTTCTGTAATATCTGGTGCTATTTTAGAACTGATTAGAAAATTAAAAACTACCTGCGCTCCCGTGTTTTGTCCGCATGGACCTACTATTTTCCTGTTATCTCACTTATCCCAAGGGATCCCTATGTGCTTTCCCAGACAAATCTGCTTCTGTGACAAATGGTAGTAAACAAGCAGGGGCTATTTCATAAAATAATTATTTATAAGAAATAACAACTGTCACTCATGTAGGAACGATATTTCGATTATGAAATGTAAATTTCATGGTGTTTGACTAACATTTGTTAGTTTGTGAAATAGAAATAGATAAACTGTGTAAACAATATAATATTTATAAATAGTAAAAACCACTGCTTCATTTATCTTGGTTCTGTTTGAAAGATAATAAGTGCATGTAGATGGATCCATTGCCACTCGTACTCATTGCCACTGCTGTGGGGTTTACATTTATAGCAGCAATTGGTCGTCCACTGCTGGACATATGCCTCCCCATGTAGAGGGATTTGCCAATACTCGCAACGCTTGGCAGGCGGTTTGGCGAGCGCAGTATGATTTCCTATCCTCAGAAGGTGCTGCTGCCCACCTTCTGGTACATGATCTCTTAGCCGACTCTTACGGCACCCACGGGAAGAGATGGGGGAGTACTATTCTAGGCCGGTACCACCACGGGACCTATAACGTTACATGGGGTAACTGCCTAGAATTGCACCTCTCTTTATGTGGGTGCTGTGAGAGTCTGCAATCACATACCAGATGGTGGGCAGCAGCACCTTCTGCAGACATAATCAACATACTGCTGTTCGCTAACCCGCCTCCCAAGCGAGGCTAGTACTGGCTAACCCCTCCCTAAAAAACGACACAGGGAGGACTATGTCCATCAGTAAATGTTCTATAGCTGAGATGATGATGATTGGCATTCAAAACTCAGTTCAGAACTAGTCCGAGAGCCTATGGATTAAATTACATCACTGTAAATGTTTTGGCATTAGTAAAAATTATAAATGTTATTGTTTTATGAAATCGGCATAATTTTGTTCCGCTGATCTGGCATAATTGAGTAATGAATATCTATCCATCCTATCTTTTGTTTGTTTGTAGTAAAGTGATCTATGAATTTGTTGCTGTAACGCTGTGGAGAGTGCATGTGTTTATGGCGATGGCGTTGGTGCGAGTTTGTGATATGTAGATGCTACATAAAGATATGATTATGTAAACTGTATTTCTTACAGGTCTTCATCACCTACTGTAGTTCAAGACGATGAGGATGAAAAGCAAGGTAATAAAAGTAAATTTGTTCATTGAAAACTAACCTTCCATATTAATATAAATTTATCACCAAACATCAAGGTTTAAATTTATTTCAATAGAAGTAATTTCTGTGGCTCCGGGACCCTGGGTTCGAATCCCGGCAGGGGCAAACATTTTGTGCGATGAGTGTAGATGTTTGTCCCGGGTCTTGAGTGTTTGTGTGCTGTATTTCTGTGTCCATGCATCCCGCGAAACAAGGAATCCTACTGCAGGGGTCTGAGTGTGATACTGAAGAGTTTTTGATCTGAATGGGTAATGTGACTTAGTAGGGTAATCACTTTGTGATACTTTGATTAGATTTTATTTTGCAAATTAATAGTTTCAGTATTATTTAGTATAGTAAAATCATACAGAATTGTTTAATGGTATTTTGCATTTTGCACATCTCTTTATACGTGCAGCCTGTGGGCCAGGTACACGCGGAAATCATACAATGCTCTTCGCGTCCAATATAACGATACGTATAGGGCGGTGCTGAGGCTGCCTCGCTTCTGTAGCGCCTCGGGTATGTTCGCGGAGGCTCGCACCGATTGCTTTTACGCCACTGCGCAAGCGAAGTGCTTCCATGGTGCACAGAGTGCACGGCAGTGCCAACACTGTCATAAAAATGATTGCTGGTAGGACAGATTTTTTTTGTCACACTCATGACTCATTTGTCACACATTTTTTTGGCGCACTATGTGTGTGTGTCTATGCCTCCCGCGACACAGGGTATCCTGTGTCGCGGGAGGCATAGACACACACAATCAAAATACACAAACATCCAAGACCCGAGAACAAACATCTTTGTTCATCACATAAATTTTTGCCCCGGCCGGGATTCGAACCCAAATCAACTTTTGATTAAAGAATATAAGCCGATAACTTAGTAAAACTAGTCCGTACTCATTCTGTGACTACAAAAATTTCCAAACCTCTAGCGCCATCTAGATTTAGCCTGAAATTATAAGGTTTTTTCCAGCGTACGATTTTCTTTTGGCGATTGGCAGTCTTTGTAGTATATTGGTCCATGATTATAACCAGCTATGTTTGGTATTATTAAAACCTATGAACTTTATATAAATACATTTCTTTCAGATGATGGCATCCAAGAATCGACTGCTGAAGAAAATAAGTCAGAAACTGATAATGATGGGACAGAGACTGATAAAAATAAGACAGAAACTGATGACAATGGGGAAGAAACTGATGATAAAGAAAAAGACGAGAAGGAAAAAGATTCTGATATGAACGACGAAGATAAGAAAGATGAAGATGAAAAGGACAAGAAGGAAATTCGTCGATCTCTGGTCAGTATGCCTATTTGTATAAACTAGCATTATCTGAATAGTCACACTTGCTTCTCATAAAAGACAAGCAATCCCAGCCAATATTATTAAAAAACAAATAACCTTATAACAACCTTTTTTTTTTTTTAACGTGGGCGAAATGCATTTACACACTTCCGCCTACCGGGAAAGTAGGCGGGGCGCCCCTGAACTTGCCTTGAGGATCGTCACGACCTGCGCTTCCCCCAAGACCGTAACCTCCCTACCCATCACGGGATGAGTAAAGAAGGCCTGGACTTAACCAAAGCAAGCAGCGTGAACGCCGCAAGCATAGGCATAGCAACTATTTAATGGATAAACCCAGACCCGCCCACCTTATAACAACCTAAATTATCACTAGTCAACCCATTCAAAGAATTCAATGACATTTGTACACAAAAGTTCTATATACAGGTGACACTGACATCTAAATAGATGGGTCAGTATGAGCAAATGTAAACTATAAGACATACTAAGAGCTGTTAGGAAGCATTTCATCGATTTTAGTGAATAAAACCTGCATTCATAGATTTAAAAAAAAAAAAAAAAAAAAACTTGTACTCATTAAGGATTCGAAATCGGTTGTATTAACTGGTTTGACGGTCGCCGTGGCGCAGTGGTTAGTGTCTGTGACATGACTTCTGTGTCTCCGCGACCCTGGATTCGAATCCAGGCAGGGGCAAACAATTGTGCGATGAGTGTAGATGTTTGTCCCGGGTCTTGGGTGTTTGCGTGTTGTGATTGTGTATGTCCATGCCTTCCGCGACACAGGGAATGCTAGTGCGAGGGTCTGAGTGATTAAAAAAAACTGGTTGAGCAATATTTTGGCTGTTAGAGTTAACAAACTCCGTCCTCTGTTCTGAAATTTCTTTAAACAGTCAGAAAAATATTGTAATAAACAAAACAAAAATCCTTGGATTAGAGCCTTATTTTTCACCTGGAATTTTGGTCTCGTTTTATTTTTAATTTACTGCGGATGAGTGTTGGTTATGTTATTTTGTTAGTTTCCATAATATTAAAATCTTTGTACAGCCGCGTCGGGAACCCACTGAAGAAGAGGAATGGGAGGAGCTGAACGAGCGGCTGAAGATCAAGGAACAGTTGCGCATCGAACAAGAGAAGCAGCAAGCTGAAGAAGACGCTAAAAAGCTCGAAGAGATCAGCAAAGTATGTTCAAGACATTGTCTACTTTTTTTTGTGACTGATTTTTTAAAAATCTTTTAGACTAATAGAATTAGAATGAACATTATTATCTCACTAATCCGGCACTTCAATAGACCGATACGTCCAATAATCCGGCACCCTCCGCCCGCATCTCCCTCGTCCCTCTACGCCTATGCGCTCCCTCGTCGCCGCGTCTTCGTCTAGCAGTCTACCCTCAAAACTTATCATGAGATATGTTACAGTTATAATAAAACCTGGCGAACAAGAACACAAATATGTAGACATACATTATATTCTCTTTATGAAATGCTTTATTTTATTCATTATGATTTTTTTTCTATAATACAGTAATCCGAACATTCCAATAATCCGGCACCCTCTGGTTTTTAATAGTGCCGGATTAGTGAGATTACACTGTATTTTATTTGCGCGATATTTCGGCACAGTTGCATGCGTCATGGTCACGAGTTAACAGAGGTTTTTGCGGGTAGGTGTTCTTTATGAGCAGATAAATCTTACTACCCTCTTTCACGAAAATGCATGCAAAATGACGAATATTATATAAAAATGTTATCTAGTCTTTTTTATATCTCTTTTAATATATACTATAAATTGTTATTGTTTTTTGCGTATCAGGACCCTGTGAAACTGAATCGGTTGAAACGTAAGCAAGAAAAGAAAGCCAGGTGGAGCAACTTCTACAAGGCTGTGGAAGTCACCAACGAAGCCCTTACTCTACCTTCCGAGGTACTCATTTCATTATATTCAAGTATCTGTACGCGCGGTTTCACTTGCGTGGACTACAGTTTCTCCTGTAATATATTTTTTTCAGACAAAAAGTTTGCCTATATTCTCTGTGCTACATCTCATTCGATCCGTATAGCCATTCTGGCTTGAGTGATCAACAAACATCCAAACATACAAACTTAAACATTAATATGCATAAGGATTTTTTTTCGCCATCCCCATTCCATCTTAGGACGACCAGAAGGACGGCAATGCGACATCCATACATGGTGGACGTTCCAACTTGTCGCACGAAGCGTTTTGCTTCCACATTCTTAGTGCGTACAGCTAACGAATGGAACTCATTGCCTAACTCTGTATTTCCGAAAAAATACGACCTGGGTATCTTCAAGTCACGAGTGAATAGGTATCTTCTAGGCAGGCGTGCTCCATCGTAGACCGCATCATCACTTAACATCAGGTGAGATAGTGGTCAAACGCCTGCCTATTCCCAATAATAAAAAATAAAAAAAAACTATTACGAGTATATATACTTGTCACAATTTGTGCCAATGTCCGTTCACACTAGTTTCATAAACAACTAGCTGCGCCCCGCGGTTTCACCCGCGTGCACTACGTTTTTCCCGCTGACTCAGTTATCCCACGGGAACCATACTTCTTCCAGGACAAAAAGTAGCCTATGTCCTTCTCCAAAGTCCCATGTATCTTTATACCAAATTTTATCTAAATCGGTCAAGCCGTTTTCATGTTATGTCGTGACAACGGAAAACGGGTTTCATTTTTATATATATAGATGTGGCAGTTCAGTAAAAATATGATCAGTCAGAAGATTCTTTCCAGACCATGATGATTAACTAGCTACAGTTATAATCATACAGTTAAAACAAAATAAACAACACATATAACATATTGGTATCTTCTATAGCGAGTACAACCAAGAATAATAAATAATCAATGAGATAAAGAACTTACAGTTAACATAAACCCACAACTATTATTTACAATTCAATAATAGTGATAAGGATTTAATTATGAAAACTATCGCGAGTTTAGTTTTTTCCAGCAAATGTCACGTGAGTCGTAGCCGGTTCTTAGATAATAATTATGGTTTAGTTGCAAAGATCAAATCAAATCAAATCAATATTTATTTCTAAAAAGTACATTGTCCAACACAAAACACTACTAATTACAAGATATATGGAGTATAACAATATGTGATTAAGTTACAAGTTACCAGGAAGTCTCAAACTAGGCCACAGCCTATGTCTTGAGACTCTGAGTGCGATTATACAAGTAAACATTTTCCTTGGATAGTGTAAATATTAGTAGATTCTTGTTTATAATTATGTCTCTCAAAAGAAACTTAAATATTAAGTGATATGTGTGTATAGTTGTTCGAATCAAAAGTTAAATTAACAATTTAGTTCTTATAGTCTAGTCAAGATGTATTTGACATTTTGATCTGTCAATCTTTTTCCTCTTGTCCAAAGTAATTCAGACAGTTTTATTAAATAACTGTGTGATGGAGATGTGTACATTCATTATGAATATTTGTAACTACACCTGACGTGTGTCCACTTCATTGGGCGTCAAACATTGTTAAATTTAAAAGGTCCCCGGACTTCCCAGGCTGGACACTCGACTAAATTTTCATATACATGCCGAGTTCTAGTAGTAGTATCTATTAGTAGTATGTTATAGTAGAGAATATATATTATACAGAGAAATCGGTCATTTGCATGCGTATCTGTGTGTGTAGCGTCTAGGGATGCGGCGCTTGCGTCTGTGCGATGGTGCGAGTGAGATAGCTGCCAAATACGTTTGTGGATACGAAAATTCTCTCATTTTCATAGGTTATAAGTTTACGTGTGAACACTGTCTCTACATATGCCTCCCCCATATAGGAGGGATTTGCCAATATTTATTTATTCGCCACGCTTGGCAGGGGGGTTGGCGAGCGCAGTATGATTTCCAATCCTCAAAAGGCGCTGCTGCCCATCTTCTGGTACGTGGTCCCTTAGCCGACTCTTAGGAAACTATTCTAGGTCGGTACAACCACGGCCATCTATTCACATCTATCATATTATTACATCATACACGAAAATCAAGATACGGCGGTTATGGCTCGGCAGGGACTCCCTCAAATTGAATAAGAATAATAAAAATTTGTTTGTTCTATTCAAACATGATTATATGTATATATATAATCCAGTGGCGTAGCGTGGGTGTCAGCCGCCCTGGGCGGAAGACAATTTTGCCGCCCTTTTATTTAGGTATTTCACTTTGATGTATATTATAGGAATCTGGAATCCTCTATACGAAATACATATAAAGGTTGGAGAGTGTTCAAAAGCGTTTTTTAAGACACTTGACCTACTCTTGTTACCTTGGAAAAGAACTTCAGAGTTATGATTCCAGATTGAAACATTTTAAGATGGTACCACTTTATCAACGAAGCCAGATACTTGATACACTGTTTCTGTATTAAATAATACATGGTATCATCGATTCGCCAAAATGATTATCGGAGCTTCGTATTTATGTGCCTTCGAGATTGCCTAGAGCTACGCGACTTTGCGACCTATTTCATATACTGCATCGAGGTCTAACCTTGGCCAAAATGCTCCTTTGAAAAGACTTGCTCGGCAGTATCATGTCGCTACAAGAACTAAGCAAGTAGATCTATTTACCAACAATATTCTCGAATTTAAAAAGTCCCTGACATCTTGGTACTATCTGCACTTTTATGGTAATTATTTTAAGTTAAGTTTACCAACATTACATGTAGTTAAAGTAATTTAAGTTTCCAGTTAAACCAAACTATTTTTTTCTTTTTTGTTATTAATTATTGTTATTTTTTTCTTCTTTTAATATACATAACATTTAATATATAATTTAAAAGTAGCAATCTATTTTTGTATAAAGCCACCTTCAATATTTTCAATATGTTACTTGCTCACGATATTTTGTGATTTTATCTCAAATATTCACACGCTGTTTTCACCTATAATTGCTGTGACACTGAATTTATTTAACAATGCTTGTTCCCTTTGAAATGTATTGGTGTACACCGTGTTGGTGATCTTTTAAATAAATAAATACATTAATTCTAGAATTTTTTTTGGCAAGAGTTCTTGAAGCGGGTCTTTCCTCATACGATGTATAAAATAAATGTGTTATCAATTATCATATAGTACATGTCGTGTAACTGAAGTTTTAAATGTTATTCAATTCCAGGAGGACTACAAAATAAAAGTGTTCAAGGGGAAAAAGGAACTTACGACAGCGGAGCCGAAAGTTGTTGAACCGGAGATAGACGAAAACAAGGTCTTGCTATCGTGGTGTAAGTACCAACTTTTTACATTAAGTACTTCAACTGATCAGCGTCAGATGAAAGTGGTGGTCATGGCTTGTATAGGAGTTGGGATGGCCAGGGTAGTTGGCGGGAGAAATACACAATACACCCTAAGCGGGGGACATCAGTGCAGAACTAATCGCCATCACATAAAATAAGAAGTTGGTAGTTGATCGGGTCATACTTACATCGATAATACCATTGGTAGTTTTCAATGTATCATACAGCTAGTCTTGAACTTAGTTTCAATGTCAATCCAATTCTAATCGGAATTAGTTCCAATCTCGGTCAACGTCATTTTGTATTTATATCAAACTCAGTTCCGATCTGCGCTTCTAGTGCTGCATTCAAGAGTATGAATCTACCGAAATCACAATTCACAATTTAAATAGAGTGTCAAGAGTAATTGTAATTTTTAGACTTTCGCGATTCAAACACATTGTTATTAAATCAGTCTTCTCGTGACCACGACCAATGCAACTTGGTCGAAACGTCGGGGTAAATAAATAACTAAATGTTTTTCTCGCGATTAAGACCCGTTTGATTTAATAACAATGTGTCAAGAGTAAGCCCGCTGGTCTCGCTAAAGTGAGTCCTGTAATCTTACCGACACTCAATCGTTAGCGAGATGTAGTCATAAATGCTTCTCTATACTGCAACTTGATTCCTCATAAAGCGGCAGTTAATGGTGCATTAATGTTGGACAGATGACAGCGACCTGAACCAGTACTTGGAGTCGGATATGAGTGGTGTGGTGCCGCTGAGTGAGGGTGCGTTCGCGCATGCATGGGCCGGCACGCGGGCCACTCATGGTGTCGCCTCCGGAAGAGTTTGTTATGAGGTAACTTTTGAATGAAATATAAATGTGTAGCCAATGACCAAAAAGTGTGACTGTGTGGAATAGGCAAAAGAAACCCAAAGAAGACCCCATAGCAGATGAGCACACAGAATAAAAGGCATTTCAAGTCCAAATTGGATGTCATCAGCAAAATCTGGAGGATACTTGCCTTTGTGGAGGCCTTGACCTGTGGAAGGTTGCTTGCAGAATAAATAAGAAAAATAAATTAATCATAATTTAATTTGATATAATTATCATGAAAATTCTAACTACTAACACAATACTTGTAATCCTAAATTCTGCAGGAAATACAAAAGCTTTTTATTTATAATTATAAATTATACATGATATTTTTTCACAGTTTAACATTTTATTATAGAGATGAATCGTATTTATTTATTTATTTTTATTTATTTACGTCGTATTGACGCTCGTATTGACGTAATGTCGGTAACTGTACGGTATCCGCCCTAAATTTAATGTCTGGCCGGATATCGGATTTCAAAAAATACGACGTTTAAGGTTTTGATGCACATTTAATAATTTATTGCCACATGCAAAATTAATACAGAATTCGTGATTAAATCAGTTAAATCACAGTTATTTGGTAAAAGGAATAGACTCAACTATTTTATGTTTCCATAAGTAACCGCAACACTATTTCTCAGCATGCCCCCAAGCTCGGACTATAGTATTCCCGATAAATATACAAAAGCAAAAAGAAAACACAACATACTAACTATTCAATACAATACAACAAAGAATTCCAGAAAGGTATATAAAATAGGCATATATTAGGACATTAACTTTTAACATATTTATTAATAAATGAAAATGTTTATTTGAAGGTGCGTTTGGGTGCTGTCATAACCACGACAGAAAGCCTTGAGAAAGAACCCATATCAACCGGTGTCAGACTCGGCTGGTCGACAGATGGCGCTTCATTGCATCTCGGTAAGTTTTCAATAAAATGTTAATTCTATGCATCCCTTAGGTTTTGCACAGGAAGATATTGGACAGTGCCAAGTTTAATATTGTAAGTGCAACTTCGAGCTAAGCGAGGTACGATGGGTATGTACTACATAATGATTACTGCACACCTAAAGTGCTAGCCTGTCACTACGAGTTTTGTCCTGTGCAAACCAAACGGATAATTATGTTACATGTAAGTTTGATCAACCTTATAGCCACGTGGCTCCACGTGGTAGCAGTCCAGCACTCTGCTGTATATAAATAGAGTCCCCATATTCACAGGCGAGAGCGAGCTGAGCTGGGCGTACGAGAGCACCGGCCGATGCGTCAATAACAAGGAGTTCAAGGAATACGGGAAACAGCTCAACGAAAAGGATGTTGTCGGTGTTTATTTGGTAAGTCGGAGTCTTTTTAAGCGCAAATGCATTAACAATTGAATAACGCACTACCAGCCGCACAAACTATTAATTTTCTGTGTCACAGTTATACTACACAGCTATACAGAGTTCAATTGTTTTGTTATGCTGAGCTTCGACTGTGGTAGTGATTACTGCTTCGGCTGAAGTTCCCAATGAATCTGAAATAGAAAAATTAAACATCGACGTACGGCAATTCGCCATCGCGATATGGTAGCTATACCACCTATACGTACGAAGCGTTTTGCTTCCACTTTCTTAATGCATACTGCCAAGGAATGGAACTTGTTGCCCGAGTCTGTGTTTCCCGATATGTACAATCCTGGAGTCTTCAAGTCGCGAGTGAATAGGTACCTTCTGGGTTTGCGTGCTAAATCCTAGACAACGTCATCACTTAACATCTGGTGACACAGTTATCAAACGCAAACTTATAATATGTAAAAAAAATATATCTGAAAGTTCTTAACTCATCACCGGAGTCTGAAAATAGAAGGATTTATTATAATAAGGCATTAGGTTTTCGCAAAACTTATTTTCTTAATCGTAATATATCATAGCAAGCAATTTGCCAAAGTTACCCAGTGAACACCTTACAATAGTTTTTTAATAATATGTTGCAAACGGGCAGACGGACCGCCTGGTCGTAAGCGATCACAGTCTCATATGGATATCATTACTACTAGAGGCATTATGATAAGTTGTCAATCCGTTTTAAGACTGTTAATTCTCATTTTGAAGAATTAAATATTGTACCTACTCTGAAACAGTGAGACAGAAAGCTTGTTCCAAATTTTGCAGGTATGTGGCAAAAACAGTCGGTAGAATCGCAGTTGATTTATCGCTTATAGAAACCGGAATTAGAACTATGTTAGTTCATGTCCAGTTCAAATACTTAGTAGAAAGCTCAGGAATAATATAACAGTTTAGTGTGAAAAACGTTGCACCTTCATTATTAAATAAAAAAAAATATATAACTGTATTTTTGTTACAGGATCTGGAATCTAATCCATGCAAGATCTCTTACACATTGAACGGAGTAGAGCTCGGCACTGCATACGAGTTTGAAAAGTCTGTGCTCGACGGAAAAGCGCTGTTTCCACATATATTGACTAAGAACCAATGCTATAGAGTCAATTTCGGATATGACAGGTGAGTACTAAGAACTATATAGTTATTCTAGCTGAACACGGTAGTTTAACTTGCTTGGGCTACGGTTTTCCCACTACCTGAATTGTACCATGGGAACTATACTTTGTCCGCGATACAAAGTAGCCTATTGTTATTCCAGGGTATACGCTATCTTCATTCGAATTTCATGCAAATATGTTCAGCTTGGCCGGAAACTATTGATGATAAAACAAAGAAAATCTTAAAGAACATATCAATTTCTACAAAAATCTCCGCGGTACCGTTATGTCCAACTATTGTAGTTATGTCACTATTACTGATCCGCATCGAAATAAATAATTTCGTATTAAATACTGTTTTCATACCTTTTTACATTATTGAAATCGACAATTCCTTTCAAAAGATATTACGAATTTAACAATGTCAATCTAAACAACGTTCCAGCGCAGCGGACATCGCAATAAATGTCCACTCGTGCAAAGCCGGGACGTGCCGCTAGTATATGCTAAAAGTATTGCTCGCTACAAATATTTTTTTTTACATTTAGCACGGCAAATTTACATAATCACACTCGCTAACTTTCGCAATATTACAGTACGCAAAATACAACTTTCTTTGAAGTAGATGTGATTTGAAAAGAATTGTCACCCTAAAATTCCATCATGATTATATTGTTCACTTGGCCTAGTGGCCAGTATGTTTGCTTTCAAGGCGTAAAGTCCCTGGTTCGTATCTCGCGGCCGCTGCCTGATTTTGTATTCTTACATAATTTACATTATTAAGTTATGATGCTCAAGAGCAGGCAGATTGTATATTCCGTATTTACTCCTGTATATTCTGTAATGTATGGGATCGCAAGCGGAATTACATTTATATGAATTGTTTATTTTGTTTCTTGTTTCGTTTTTATGTAAATGTTTTTATAAAGTGACAAATTATTAAGTATTTGTCTTTTTCTTAAGGGAAGAAAGTAATCATTATTTCGTAACCCATAAAACTGAGTAAGTAGGTACTACTACTTATCTGTGAAACATCTACAATATTTTATTTAAAACTAGCTGTTTCCCGCGTAAACTACGGTTTTCCTGCTAACTCAGTTATCCCACAGGTACTATTACTTATTCCAGGATAAAAGTAGCTTATTTCCTTATACAAGGTCCCACCTATCTCTGTACCAAAATTCATCAAAATTGGTTCAGCGTCATAGGCGTGAACACGAAACAGACAAGAGTTTCTTTTATATTAATATTATTTTTAGGTTATTTTTGTTTACCAGAGGAACCATTTTTTTTCGGAATGAAAAGTAGCTTACTTGTTAATCCAGGTTATAAGGTGGAGTGGCAATTGACGATTGTCTTAATTAATGTTCAGGTACAATATGAATAGCAAAACTAAGATAGTCCGCAACCGTATCGAGATCCCGATAGAACAAGTCCTAGAAGAGAAGCGTGCTCTCGAAGAGGAACTCCAACGGCAGAAGGACGAAGCAATAAGGAAGGAGAGGGAAAGGAGACAGAAGGAGAAAGCGGAACGGCAAGAGAGAAATAGAAAGAAGAAAGAGGTAAATTATTCAATTAGTGACCGCTTTTTAGCTAGTTCACGCTAGTTCAATCTTGAACGATGATTACAGCTGAATTCGGTGGTAACTGGTAATGGTTATACCGAAAATGTTATTTGGCGTAGCGCAAGAGTTAAATAAATGATTTGTTCCTCAACACACAAACACATGTTTAATGTTTTAAATATTCGCGAATCGAATTCACAATTTTATTAGTCCATCAGTGGGCTTACTCTTGACATTCGATTTCGATCGTAAATTGTGATCGACCGACTCTACACCGATTGATACTCTTGAAATCAACGTTCGTTTTTATTTTTGTTGTAAGTATGAAAAGACACATTGTTTTTGTTATTATTACTTAATTTTGGACCAGCCAGCATAAAATAAGTAGTTACGTTTTTTGACAATAATTGTATCATGAATGATGGTGATCGAGTGGGCTTTTCCTGTGTAACAGGAGCGCGATAGAGTCGAACGAGAGAAAAAAGAAAAGGAAGCGCAAGAGAAACGCGACCGCGGCGAAGAAGTCCCAGAGGATAAACAAGAAACTGAAAATAATGATAAATCTGAAGATAAAGAGAAATCTGATGATAAAGACAAATCTGAAGATAAAGACAAATCGGACGACAAAGATAATGACGATGATGCGGCTAAGGTGAGTTGTGTATATACATGTTAGAGATGTGGATACGCCACCCCCAAAATCTTAGAACCAATCAATTAATTTAGTTATTTCAGCTCATAATAAATCGTATGTTTATAAGAATTCACAATTACAAGGAAACTAAGATGAAACACCATGAAATATACAACCAAAGGGGATTATTACTTATTGACCGTTAGGTGTAACATACTTGTAGAACACATAAACAAAATAACATTATTAATACAATTCAAATACATACTCAAAAAACGGGAAAGAGGCAGAATGTCGCCAATTTGTGCAGCCAAGCACAGCACAGCGCCATCTGCAAAGAGGTTTGCGGTTTATTTCTCATTCAGTGTATTTTTTTGTTACCTCAGAGTTCCATAAATTGTGAACCGAATTTAAAAAGTCCTTTGCAATATTTAGATTATACTTTCAGAGTGATACAATACACATTTAACCAATAGTTTTAGTATAGTATTTCTGTATGATTTCAAGAATATTTACCAGGAATAAGTAGATTGCTGCCTCATAACTCCGTCTTTTGAAACAACTGTTTTTTTTATTACTTTCTCCAGTTAAGATCATGAGCATTCTAGATCTAACGTGATAACATCTTCGACCACATCGTCACTGACCATCAAGTGAGATAGTGGTCAAACGCTAGATCTATACCGTATATAAAAAAATAAATAATTTGAAAATGAAATTATGTAAATATTTTTATATTAATTAAGAATTACTATTTATTTTAAAAAAATGAAATTGATCCATGGATCAGTCCATTGGGAAGCAGTTTATATAGTACGTAATTCATCATCATCATCATCATCATCTCAGCCATAGGACATCCACTGCTGAACATAGGCCTCCCCCATTGATTTCCATAAGGACCTGTTGGAAGCGGCCCGCATCCAGCCCTTGCCTGCGATCTTAGTCAGGTCGTCTGTCCACCTTGTCGGTGGCCTATATAATTATAAAATATATAATATAATAATTATATTACGTACAATAATTACGTACTATAATTATTATAGTACGTAATTATTGTGTAAAAATTCGTAATCTATATGTAAATAAATAAAATCTTGGTTATTAGGTTAATGGCGATAAATCGCAAGAAGAATTGAATGTGGAGGTGAAGGTGGAGCCCATGGAGACCGAGGAGGCGCCTGCTGCTGTTCCAGTCACTGCTGATAGTAAAGATGTCAAGGAGGAACCTGCGAAAGGTATGTAATGATTCATTACTATATATCTTCATATTTATGGCCTGTTGTATGTGTACGTAGTATGTAACTTGTATGTGTGCAATTTATTAAAAATTTCTTGTAAATAAAATGCAAATACAAAATACCTATTATGTATTTTGAATAGCATTTTGTATTTTATTTAGCTTACTTTTCATGATATATTTTCTTTACAAATTGAACAAATCTTTGATTAAGAGCCATTTTGCCAAACAAAGAAAGGGGCTGAAGCGCCCTACACGACATAAACCTCTGCACCACATCTGCTTATAGTCGTAAGACTGATCGCATGATAAAACCATACAAAAGGAAAAAATAAATTGAACAAAAATGTAGCCTGTTACTCTGCAATAATTACACATTCTACTGGGGAAATAATATTTAGAATACCTCCAGCAGTTTAGAGTGTTTAATCCACGCACACATACATGAAATTGAATCAGTTGTTGTAATATGCGGGATCGGTGATCACGATGTTTACCAAGATTGTGGTATGTTTGATACAGATAACGAAGTGGTGGAGGTGACAGAGGAGCAAGTCCTGCAAGGCCACGTTTTAGACAAGAGAATTAAATTCGTCATTCGGTAAGTTTTATTATATATATCAGTTTTTATTTGTAGTTGTTTCACTAACCTAACATTTTTGGATGGATGGATTATGCTCTTCGAATCGGAGAGAAATATTCAGACAAAACCAAATGCAGTGGTATGAGTAACAAAAATATTTTTTTATTTCAGGTACACAGTAGACGAGGAGCTAGATGGTGCGGAGGCATGTTTGGTTCCCGGATATGTGCTTATTTCCAACGCAGACCTCGTCGAGGGACCTACCAGACCACCTACCATCGCTGACTGTGAGGTTAGTAATCAGCTGCACATTTTTTCTAATTTATGTATGTTCCATCCAGCAATTTAATAAATGTAGGTACATTCAAAAATAGAGTAGTTAAATCAATCTAATTATTGGTTTTTATTCTTTTATACAATCCAACTAACTAAAATAGTGTTAGTTTTTTTATAGTTACCAAAATGTTTAAATTAGTATGATACATAAGTATATATTCTAAAATTAGATCTAGATAAAATTGCGGGTAGTTATAGGTAAAGTAAGTCGTCACGTTATTTGTGACCAGTTAAGAGTTGTTTCAAACATTTGAGGACCTTTTGGTAGTAACAGAAGGGATGTAGCCAAACTCAAAAGAGTTCTTTAATATAAAATGTACCTTGGGCACTATTGCGACTAGCCGAACTAATGCGGAATTGTATTAACGATACACAAAATACTGTAATTATAATCATAGATCAGTGCCTGATATTAAAAACGCGGTAGTTACATAAAGTATGCGGGGTGGTACTATGGCTGCCATGGTCCATCCAGGGACCCTAGAGATGGATAGTTTGGAGCCCCTTGTAGTAATTAATATTATAAATGTTAGTGGGTCTATTACCCTTTCACACCTTAACAGATTTGATTCATTTTTGTACAGAAATACATGATGGGACTTTGGTGAATATTGTATAAAACTTCTTAAATATCTAAGTATGTATGTGGACGCTAGCGAAGCTTCAGGAAAAGTAAAAATAGTCAAGTTTAATTATAACATCAGTAGCTACTTTTACTAGTTGTTTCATTGGTAATGGCCAGCTACACGGAAAATAAAACAAAATGTGTTTTTTAATGATAAGATAATGAGGAATATACATATGATGGTTTTAAGTAATTCTTATTCGAGTTGTGGGTTCTGCGTCGTGCACTGATGTCCCGCTTGGAGAGTGTACATTCCTTCAGCCTGCCACTACCCGTGCCATCCTAACTCCATAATATGACAGAGCATGGTTGCTGTCATAGCTTCTCGTTTTAAGTAATATTGCCCGACTGTCTTTTTTACTCTACTGCGAAAGAAAGGGTTTTTTTCAAGTGTGTGTATGTATGTAGGTATATTTATTTGGCACGCCCTAGAGCCTAAGCGGCTTGTCGTATTTTTATGTGAGTGGTGTCAATAGATTCGCCTTAGTCGTGAGTCACAATGGGTACATTACAATTTAAAAATAATGAGATTTTATGCGCCAAAATGTATTTGCAAAAATTTAATTTTTTCAAAATACATTGAGTGTGGTTTCAAAATAAAGGATTTTAAACGGTGATTGCGAATTTATATATAACTTATACGTTTTATTGGAGTTTGGAATAGGAAATGCTAATAGTATTGAAATATTCGTCAATGAATTTAATAAAGATGGCAGATATTTACACAGTCGAGTTTTTTGTTTCTTTTAAGTAACTACCTAGACCCTTCTAGAAGTTGAGGGCGCCAGGCAGGTAGCCATTGGAGCCTTGTGTAAAAAATGTTACAGAGGGACGATAATGGCCTAATCTAGTCACCAAACTGTTATCCACCTTAATTACCTTGCACTAGAGTAATGAAAAAACGAATAAATAGTTATTCTAGGTTAGCAAAAGTCCAACATAGTTGGTGCAAGTGGTTTTTTGTGTAAAGTCAACTTTCTCTGTCAACAACTCTTCAAAATTAGAGTTCATTCTGTACCCCCCCCTCCGTTGCCGCAAAGAGCTTCTCTGAAAATATTTTCAGAAATGTACCATGGGCTCTATACGAATGGCTGTATAAATCGAAAGATGAATTTTGAGGTTTAAATTAATTAACATTGCAACAAATGTTCTCTATAGAACCGAAACTGAACTGAACACTTTTATAGTCAAACGGGAAACAGGAAGTACCTATAAGGACTCGTATACCCATATACAAAACTCGAGGATCGTTATCCATTTCATTGGCTAATGCACAGATCCTCTACGAAGGCATAAACAATGTTTTGATCGGGTGTGTATTCTGAGCTCATGATATCGTGACATGGAGTGTTGAGAATATTTGTAAAACTGCAGTTACACGACAGAGAACAGGCTAGACGGGACAAATTCGACGCCTGTTACCGGATCTCTCGACACGCCAAAAGGTCGTCAAAGAGCCGTTACTGAAAGGTTAGTCATGTTAGAATTAGGTTTCCATTTGACTTGTACCTCAATTTCGTCTGAAGCGATGCTCTCTAAGGTTAAGGTTGACTAAAATGACAGCTGACTAAAAGTTGGTGCTGGAGCATGGGTCGAACGAGACATTCGAATTCCAACATTTGAAAGTTGTTGGAATTACCAGTCGTTATCACCACTTCGTTTCTTCACGATTTTATCTTAAACCTGAAGCAGGCTATAAATCCACTGAGACGACGACGGTAACCGAACCTCAGCCAATCGAAATCGGTTAATTTCAACTTGCTCTCACCCCGAGGTTCACTCTTCGAAGAAGTTAAATAAAATAATGTGTCGTAGATATAGAGCGACTTTGTATCCATTACATGCAAATGAAAAATTGTCCAGTCTGGACAAGGTTTTGTAATATTTAAATTTTCACCCTCCGCTGCTGCTATGAGTAAAATGTTTAGTTAAAGATCATTTTAAAAGTACTGTAGAGACCATTTTCGGGCAGAAAGTGTACTTTACACTTTACTCGCACCACATCAATACCGAATGATTCTAAACAAGTACATACATGGCTGTTACTGTTACATGTTTTGTCTTGTAGACGTTTATTTCACATTTATTATTAGATATATTGCAGAGAAGTGTTATCTAAATCTCTGAAATGACTGGAATAATTAGATAACAATAGAAAGACGCACAGTGACTAGCACGAGTCACTGCTAACTAGGGTTGGATTTCCAAAATATTTCACCAAAACCTGTATCGCTGCAGATGTTGTAGACACTTCCCAGATGTGGCGTACTTTTGTTACAAGAAATGTATATAGTTTGTTGATTAGTGGACTGAAGTTGTGCAAAAAAAAAATCTTCATGTTGCATTCCACCACCACTGTGTTCTGTATATACTTGCGTGGTCACTTCAGTGCTCGCATACTTATATCTATGTATGTACTACCAATTTATAAAATAGTTGATGTAAAGTCACTCGATGGTGGAAGTAGGGTGATAAGGCAGTAACGGCTTGAGTACATCTATGTACATTTTCTAAGGAATTTACTGAGAAATCTCCGTACAAGTAATAAAAGAGTGATAGCTAAGCGATTTTCTGGAATATGGGCTTTAGGACGACCAGTCGCTCTGAATCACTGATAGTGCTTAGCTGTCTGAACTCATAGATAATGCCGGTGAGGTGAAGTGGAATAACATTTGATCCAGATACTGCCTGTATTGGTTGTATATACTGAATTATCTCAATCATCAATAACATATGCTGAGTAAAAACAAAATGAATTAAAAAAAACTATTTTATGAACTGAGATCATAAATAATGAAATTTCAAATATTAATTTTGACTGAGCTCTATTCGGTCGTTATATGTATACAAGATGAGCTCTATATATGGAATATAAGAAAATAAAAGTAAAAAAAAACAGTCTTAAAGAGTACAATCACAATAAACTATTGATTGAATATGAATATTCCATTAAATTAGAGGATCCGCACCCATGTCTGGTAGGTTATTAGATAACTAAAAGCAATCAGTCAGTAAGTTGATTATAACTTCAGGTAATCCTCATGGTGGGCATGCCGGGGTCCGGCAAGACCCACTGGGCCAGGGAGTACTGCTCCATGCATCCCGAGCGACGGTACAACATACTATCCACCGGGGCCATGTTCGACAAGATGAAGGTACGCATACATACCTCATACTTACACTCTACACGACACACAAACATTTATTGATGTGGGGTATTTTTGTATATGTCAAGTTTCACATCTCCGTTCGGTCTTACATGAGTGGTGAGAAGGTACATAATAATAATAATATAATATGGGACAACATTCACACAAGGTCTTCAGGTCCCAAACTAGGCAGAGCCTGTACTATGGTAACCTGCTGACTGATATATACTTATATACATATACACACCCAGACACAGGTCAAACAGACATGTTCATACACACAAATGTTTGACCTGTTCAGGAATCGAACCCGGGACCAGCGGCTCAGAAGGCAGAGTGCTACCAACTGCGCCAACCGGCCAATCAATACACATAAACGTCATACCCGTTTTGAGCTTAACCGTTGGTAACAGGAAATCGGCATGCTCTTTTGGACGTAGTGTCACTGTAGATTTTTCAATGTATTGCAGAGAATTTGGTTTTATATAATTAGTAAGTTGGTTTTATATAATTAATATGTATACAAGATGAGCTCCTATATATGGAATATAAGAAAATAAAGGTAGTAACGTACATACACATAACAACGTACGTTTCCTTTATTACTAGAATATAAATATTCTAGTAATAAAGGAGAGTACACCAACAACATGAGAATTGAAACCGTGTGTTTCTGGAAGAGAATTTCGATTTTTGGGGAAACACCATATTAGTAGTTAAGTTCCATATTAAGTTTTTATTGTTTTATTTCACATGTGCAAAACGACATCTCTGTCTACAGCAGACATACATTAAACTTATTTTATTGCGCGTTTTTATTGCAGACTTTAATATTTTGTTCTATGATATTCTAATTTAAGTAAATATTTTCATGTAATTTGTTTCACAATATTATACTATTGGAAAATTGCGATATTTCTATTAAGAACAGTTTATTATAGTTGTTTAAATTAATTTTATTTCTACCCATATGTTTATGTCGTGATAAGTTAATGAAACCTTTAGTTGACGCAAGCGTTTCATTTTAAATCAAGTAATCTTTCCTGTTTTGAAGGGAAAGTTTAGTGCTTTATCGAAATTAGCGTAGGTTTTTAGCAGGTCCACGTCAAAACCTACAGCGTGTTTGCGCGTTTTTATTGCAGACTTTAATATTTTGTTCTATGATATTCTAATTTGCTGGTGCTAAAGTATGAAGTATTCATTGTTAAAACGTACTATAAAAAGAAGTTGCTCATTGTGTCTGTCTTATCTGTTTATCCGCTCTTCTCCGCTTTTCTCGCTTTAACTCTACCTGAACCACACAATGCATTTTGACACTGTTTACCATATATATTTTTTTGGGATATCCTATTGTTCACACAAAACAATTCATAGCGCATAGATCTACCTGTCAAATGTATAAATAGGTGTGAACTTAGCCGCGCCGCGCCCCTCCACGCAGGCTCACTCCGGCCCGAGACGCCGAGCAGAAAAACACTCCAATTTATAGATGTGTGTTCATTGTATACACGAACATCCTCAACACCTATCGTAGAAATTCTAAACTCAGTGAATGCCAGGCGAGGTCGCTATAATTACATAAATGTATAGTGCGTGCGCAAAGCAAGGCGGCAAGGCCTGTGTACATTAGTTTGTATAAAACCAGCGATATAAACTATGGTAGATACCTGATCATCCGCTCGAAAACGGCACCGTCAAAACAAGGCATATGCCTTGTTTTGATCTCAGTCGCGTGTGCCGCGTCTATCGTGTTGCGATGCCGAAGTGAGAATCCAAAAAATAATAGTTGAAATACTTACAAATGTTTTACAACGCTAATTGCTAGGGTGTTAAGGTTCATTATTAAAATGAAACAATATCCGCTTGTGGGTAATTGTATATTAGCTGGAGAGGTATTAGTGAACATTGGCGGGGAGACACTTTTGAGGTTTGATTTTCATAAGAATGTGTATTTTTGACTAGAAATTATCGTGAGTTTGACGCATTATTATATATAAATGTGGTATCCGGCTTTACTCACGTATATAGTCGAAGTTTCGACCTAGGTTTCGAGCATGTCCGATGCTCATCCTCAGGTGAGTTTACGCTGCCAGATCGCGGCGACCACTGCGTATGTTTTTGTAGCAACTTTGTACCCTTGTCTTTATCCGTCCATCCCTCAGAGAGATATAACGCACTAGCTTCGCCCCGCGGTTCCACCCGTGTGGTGAAGGAAAACGGTGGTGATGATGATGGGCCTATGGAATAAGAACGTGGCTTTCTTTTGGTAAAAAAAATTAATACCGGTTCATTAGATAAACCCCTATCAACTAACAAACAACGTTTTTCTAATATTAAAACATAGACAAAATTTGCATGTCCAAAATGTATATACCAATATTAATAATTACTTAAAATGACCTTGCACACATATGTTTAGTACTTGTATATGCTTGTTGTACTTTATATATCTACTGTAGTCTGTAGTTGTATTTTTTTCCTAAAAGAAAAAAAATAATGAAAATGTTTAGCTCAAATATCGATAGTACCTACGTCATCATAAGCGTGGGTGTTTAATACAAAATATAGATTTTTATAAAGAATATTAAAGAAGAAAAAAAAATAATAAAGAACACACTCGTTACTTATTTTCATGTAATATTTGGTGTATACATTATTTTAAAATATATAGGTGTGTTCGGATATATCTCCTTAATTTCTTGATAGATTTGGTAAGTTTAATCCGTACAACTTAATCGGTCGGTTTAGTATTCATTCTCTTTATTTTAAAACCATGTTTAGTGGTGGAAGTAAGTTTTTTAGTTTTGAATCAATGATGGCTCAGCGGTGGGAACAGCGGTGGTGACGGATGCTGGTTCGATCCCAACAACGGCTTGAGGTAAAGGTAACACCGTTATCAAAATTCAAGCATGGTGGTAAGGCACTTTCGAGGACCGTTCTGGCTTGGTAACTACCACCCTCAAGTTTGAAAAACCGTCACCAAACACATAGTGTGTTCAGGCAGTAGTCCTTGAGAGTCAGTAAGCAATAGCCATAACATCTTAGGCCACATTGTCTCTGTTCAAGTGAGATAGTGGTCAAACGCTAGTATAAATAGCCAAGATGTGGACATATTCCATCATACGCCACGAGAGGTTCACAGAGCGGTAATAGAATATGCAGAGGCAAACTTGTAATCATGGACTTAGTTTAACTATGAATCCCATGGTTTATAATTTGTATTATCGTATATTGTTAATTTCTTTTTGTTTTATTGTATGCTAGGTATGTGTTTGTACTATAGAATTAAGCTTGTGTAGGTGAATTGGGCGACTGTTATGCCTACACAAGAATGTCAATTAAATAAATAAATACATTTTACGTACGTATAATTGTATAATTATCTGTTGTTAAATTGTTCGTAATAGGTAATATCGCAATTTTCAAAAATTTATATTATACTCTACTTCACCCGTGCTGTCATGCATGTCACCACTTTACACTCAACACATACACACAAATAATGACAAAATATCTTTCATTGCAGCGAGTAAGGTTTGATGAATATAAAGCGAAAATCTATTTATCACCGTGCTTTACCGTCGTGTTTACAAACATTGATACTAATGTTCGTCTGTGTTTTCAACAGGGTGCCATAATATCAACTACGATTTACAAAAAAAAACCAATCTAATAATTTAAAAAAAACCTTTTATCACATCGAGTTTAGTGATAGTGGTGTAATACCAGCGAATGAACAGTATTGGGTCTGCAGGCTCAAGTATAACTATAATAATTACGAATCGTCGGCGAAGAATCGAAAACGGCGGCTCAAGAGGACATTATTCGAGTGTCGAGCCGACAAGGAGCAATCCCTGGTATCGAAACCAACTTATATCTCATTAGCATAAGTCGTAGAGTAAGTCTGCAGGCGCCAGTTCTCTTCCAGTTTACTGTATGTGTGTGTACATCGATACAGGTGGACTGTAAGCCCTTCAAATCGACCCCCGAGGCGAAACGGCGGTGGGACGCCTTTGTCTCCAAGTGCGCCAAGTGCGTGCTTAAGTTGTTGGAAATGGCGTATGGCCGCCGGCGAAACTTTATCCTGGATCAGGTGAGACTCTTTCCGATTTTGTCCCTCACACGACCGACTCGACGTCGGCTCGCATCCCACGCACGCTTCTCGATACTCTCCATTATATTGATTCCCCAATTTGTGTTTTATCTCTGCGCGGCTAAGGTACGTTATGTTACGATAAGTAGATGTATGTGTGTTGGCCGGCCTCGCTCCCGCGGTAAGCTAGGCTCCATGTAGCGTACCGGTGAGTGTTTAGAAGCGGGAGCGAGCGGCGTACATTTGGGCCACGGCCATCTGATTCATCGGTACCAAGCGAGATGTTCTAGGTCGCGACGATGTCGAAGCGCCGATCTCTAATATCAAGAAACGTTTCTTTTTCCACGACGACTGCGACGCGCCCGCCACCGAACGGATATTAATGCCAATATAGACTAACGTCTATCCGTCTGCGCAACGGCGTAAGCTAAGGGAGTTCGAGGGCTATAGACGCATCGCCGTCGTCATCGTGACCGACGAAGAGACTTACAAAGAGCGCTGCAAGCGCCGCGAGGAGGCCGACGGGAAGGAGGTGCCCGACCCGGCCATTGTGGACATGAAAGGTTCGTACGTGTCACGTCTCGCAACGCACTCCTACTCTCCTACTCTAGTCTACTCTAGTCTACTCTCCTCCACTATAGAGCCCTCCCATCGTCCGCCCCACAGCCGAGTACACCCCGACTCGCCACCGGACACACCGGCGCTAACCACCCTCTCTTCATCTCGCAGCTAACTTCGTGCTCCCCGAGAAGTGTTCCTACATCGACGAGGTCATCTTCCCCGAGCTGAACGAGGAAGAGGCCAAGAAGGTTCTGGACGCGTTCCACAAGGAGGCTAAAGCCGCCGGCGCCGTCAAGGAGAAGGAACGCCGGGAGAGGTCGGCGGAGCGCGAGGGGAGCCAGCCCGCCAAGCGACAGCGGTCCAACGATAAGAGGCGCGGACGCGATGACAGAGGCCGTTCCAGGGACTTCAACAGAGATCGTAGTGAGTACACACATAATCGTATGTCGTCTATAATACATTCTCTCGGTGGATCCTCAATAAAGTCCTCCACCACATACGTAACGTCTACTCCACTAAAAAACGACTAGTCCGTGGATATGTGTGAACTGTAACTAATATTGTTGTAATATTCTGAGCACATTACAACAAGGTCTTCATCACACACAGATCTGGTGTGTGTGATGACGGAGGTCAAAATACAGTAGGTCTGACATTAACTATGCTAGGTACGTGTCGAACGTTATACACTCGTGTGGAGTCTAAAATTATGATTATAATTTTTTTCTCAGTGTAGTAAATAGATGGTTGTGTTCAAAAAAATACACACATAATAGCACTCCTCTAGCGTCCGAATTATTCCTTCCGTGTAACATCTGAGGGGATGTTGTTCTTAGCGCCATCTACATTTAATTGACCAGCGAACCAGCTATTACATGTCTGTCTATTGTTACCTGAAAATCATCCGACCGCACCGCAGTTTACGTTAGTTTTGCATGTAATTTCTCCACTATTCACTTATATTCACACCCCAGATTATAATCAAGTGGCAGTTACTGGCTCTTGGCATGTTACTTATCGTATTAAAAGTCTCTAAAAGTATAGCTTAAAATATTTTGTTATATATTACACAATTTTAAGCTCTCTCATTATTGTGCTACTGCAAAAACTGTGAATATATTGAGTAACTGTAGAGAAAATAACCCTTCAAGTAGAACTACCTTCAATACTCAAAAGTGTAATAACTACCGGCATGGTAGTTCAAAGTAACTATTATCAGAATATTGTGTGTATGATACTGATGACTTCGACAAGGTATTTCATTCATACTTGCGTTGAAGTTGGTTCGATTTTTTGGTCATTTTTTTTCACGCTTTGCTACTAAGGGGATCAATTATCATTGTGTTTGTTCACCGATTTCTTCACCCTCAATAAGGAAGTCATCCAGACGTAACACTTTTCAGCTATTGGAGTGTAACTCAAAAACCGCTTGACCAAATTTAATAAAATTTAAATGGAACAGGAAGCACCAGCTTTCAAATAAAAAAGAATAATCAAAATCAGTTCACCCAGTTAAAAGTTCTGAGGTAACAAACATTTTAAAAAATGCAGACGAATTGAGAACCGCCTCCTTTCGGTCTTTTTGTTGGTTAAAAAGGATTCTTCTCAGAACTGGCATTGGTCAGTTTATTTTTAATAGTTTTCTAGTTTCTAGTTGTTATAGGTGTAAGTCACCTCATACCTATAAACTAGTGTTTGGGGCAGATTACATGCCTTGCTAATTTTTAATGCTGGTAAGTATAATGGATCAAATCACAGTACATCATTTCTGGTGTCATTTCTACACTACTAACTCTAGCAGTAGTTTATTAACATGATGGTATCCACTAGTATTGAGTAATATGATATGCGTTGCCGCAGGTGACCGCTGGGGCGGCGGCGGCGGTGGCGGCGGCAGTGGTGGCGGCGGCGGAGGCAGTCGCTGGGGTGGCGGAGGCGGCGGTGGCGGGGGCGGCGGTGGCCGCGGGGGTGTTGGTGGCGGAGGCAGCAGGTGGGGCCCGCCAGACCGCCGCTCCGGCCCCCCGATCCCGCCCCCGAGATTCGACCGCTGGGGACCGCCGCAACGGTACGTATAGACTTAGGTATATGTAAGTATGGTGTAAGCAATCAACATAACAATATTTTTCGCTGATTGCGGCATTTGAGCACTCAATTTTACTATATTATGTACACATACTACCAAAGACGTTGCCGTGGTGTTACCAGCCTAGAATAGTACTCCCCCATCTCTTCCCGTGGGGGGCGTAAGTCGTCTACGGGATCATGAACCTAACAGAAGGTGCTTTCTAAGGGTCACAAAATATACTGCTCTGGCCAACGCGCCTGGCAAGCGTGGCAAGTATTGGGGACCAACCTATCAGTGGATTGTGTCGCTGCAATACCGTTTACAGCTTTGATAGCCAAGGTGCTGTAAATGTCAGCCCTCAGTCTGATTGATTATGCTCACCTTTTTATCCGCCTTGAGCTTTTGATTTGGTTGTTGAACATCATTGTCGCGGCCACAGAGCTGGAGTAATTTCTAGTATTCAACCTCATAATTACTCTCACCCTTAACTGCTTCCAACCGGTTTGTATTTACAAATTTTGATTTGTTACAAATTGTTTTAGATTAGAACAATCCACCTAAACACACATAAAAAGATAAAATAAAGAATAACTATAAAATATTGTTTTTCTTAAACAGCGGAAATGACTTCGGCAATCGAGACCGTGACAACTTCCGTGGCGGACGAGGAGGGCCTGGGGGTATGGGTGGACATGGGCCAGGCGGACACGGCGGGCACGGTGGGCACGGTGGGCACGGAGGGCCACTTGGACACGGCGGACCGGGCGGACCGCCGCGTGGTGATCGGGGCATGGGCGGACCGGGCGGACCACCGCGTGGTGATCGGGGCATGGGCGGACCGGGCGGTGGCAGGGGCCCTGGTGGTCCTCCTATGCTCGACCGCAGCAGGTTTAGCACTGACAACAGGGGGCCCCGCGGTATGGGTGGTGGCCCTGGAGGAGAGAGGGAAAAGAGACCACCGCAAGGGCCTGGAGGACCGCCTGGTGGACAAGGTTAGTCTGTTAACAACTCCTGAAATATTTGTTTGTTGAGTAATATTAATAAATATTAGTAATACATATAATAAAGTAAATTTAATACATAGATTGCACTATGAAAATTTTATTTCCTTACATACATACAAAGGTAAACTTTAGACTTTTAGGGCCTTGAGTAAATAACCAGAAGTCACAACCCATCCCCAATTCTACCTCTTCTACCCTCGACCATATCGTCACTTGTCATGTTTTTTTTATGGGATAAGATAACGAAACAAGCAAAAGGCCCACAGTTCTCACAGTAACAGAGAAGACGCCGCGAAGGAGACACGCTCTAGTCGCCGCTCGGACCTGAACCGATGAAGATGTCGACCGCAGTGATGGACGAAACGTCTGAAACACAAGTTTCACATAGACCGCGGCCAAACAGCCCGGAAGCAATACATACAACAATAATATAAGAGTCATAGTCATTTTTATTGGTAACATTTTGCTGTAATCAGTCAGTGTTTGAATAAATATAAATAAAAAATCTTAACTTAATTATAAATTAAAAACTTCATATTATGTTAATTGATTAGTTAGATGGTTAGATTGGTCACAATGATTTTTTAAAAATGTATAGACTAAAAGCCTGGTTGAGTGTGAGTTACCTAGCCATTTTCCTTAAACTAAAGCTGCCTAAACACACTGTGTGTTTGTCGACTGTATCCTCAAATTGGTAGCTTTGCATCACAATGTGAACTACGGTTATCCTGCTACCTCAATTATCCCACGGGAACCATACTTTTTGTATATATGTGTTATTCCAGGGTATAAGCTACCTTTATTCCAAATTTCATACAAATCCATTAAGCCGTTCAGCGTGAAGGGGTAACAAACATACAAACGACAAACTTTCGACCTTATAATTTTAGTGTGATAGTGTGATACTAGTGAAGCCGTTTCGAACGTAATGCAATATCTAGTTATCTGTTGTGGCAGGTGGTGGTATGGGCGGAGGTGGCGGGGGCGGCGCGGGGTCGTGGCAGCGCGGAGGGCAACTAGCGGCCGCGGCGGGGGGCGGCGGTGCAGGAGGCGGTGGCGGGGGCGCGGGTGGGGCCAGCGGCGGGGGCTCGCGTCCCCCACCCTCCTCTCGGCCGCAGGCTCAGACCAATGTGCCGCCGCCTGCGAGGCCAGTACAGAAGGTATGCACCGAATCTCTATTTGACCTTCCTACAGTGCCGCATATGAATAACACCAGCGTTTTTCAATCTTGAATATGTATTAGGTCTGTTTCACTGTATCTGGTCTGGTACCTATATTGACAATTGTATATTACAATTTGATTTACATTAAGTGACAGGTATTTAAATCAACAGTATTAATGACTTTATCTAAGTAACACATGGGCATGCAACAGTGGCCATGGTGGTCTGGCTTTAAAAACATTATTTTTAGCTTAAAATTATAGTCCATTTCATTACCCACATCAGCATAATTAATGATTGTATATGATTTTAGCAGGACACAACCAATCAAAACCAGCAAGGACAGACAGGCCAACAGGGATGGAACCAGCAGTGGCCCGGCGGTTGGGGCAGCTGGGGTAATTGGAACCAAAACCAAGGTAACTGAAATGAAACTCATTTATTCCGGACAGAACTGCACGCAATAACATATTTTGAAGCAATGATAGCTCAGCGGGAGGAGCGTCGGCTGTCAAACTGACGGACACTGGTTCGATCCCCAACAACAGCTTGAGCTTCCGGGGAAGGTAACAGCGTTATCAAATCCCCAGCATGGTGGTAGGGTACTTTCTAGTACCCGCCTGGCTAGCTAGCCGCCGGGCTACCACCCTCAAGTTTGTGTGTGTGTCAAACAAAAAACAAAAACTGTCACCAAACACATAGTGTGTTCAGGCAGCAGTCCTTGAGAGCCAGTAAGCATTCTAGGTCTAGCGTGATGTGTGAGTGTGACCACATTGTCACTGACCATCAAGTGAGATAGTGGTCAAACGTATCTATGCATTATAAAAAAAAATGAACAAGATGGTTAATGTAATTATACTAAACATATAACAGCACAAAAAATTCGTGACAATGGACACGAAATTCAGAATTGTGTTAGTGTTGCAGAATGCTCCTCTATGTAACAATGTTTTTTGTTTGTAGCAAAGACAAGAAATTATAATGGATTAGCTTAAATTCTGCAGGCAAAGGAATAAATAGAGAATAGACGCTGTAGTTTTGATTTTGTAATGCATACAACAGAGGCGCAAGATATTCTTATCACTCAGTTCAGCTTTTTCATAATTATGCCATAAATAGGTCTTTTAATTAAAACATGCATTTCCAGCAGGCTGGGGCAATTGGAACAACTGGAATAACTGGAACGCGAGTCAGAACGCGGCCGGTAACTCTCAGACGGGTACTGGCGGGCAGCAGGGCGGCGCGGGCTCCGGGAGCAACGCCAGTGGAGGCTCGGGCACGGGCGGGAACAAGGCGCAGGGGCAGCAGGGACAGGCGCAGCAGCAGCAGCAGCAGCAGTGGCCTGCTAACTACACCGCGCAGCAGTGGTACCAGTGGCAGCAGTGGCAGCAGCAGCAGCAGGGCTGGCCCGGGGTCAGTGCACATAGTGCTACTACTACTCGCTCATAATACACTCATTCGAAGCGATGATAGCTCAGCGAGACGAGTGTCGCCTGTCAAACTGATGGACACTGGTTCGATCCCCAACAACAGCTTGAGCTTCCGGTGAAGATAACACCGTTATCGAATTCCCAGCATGGTGGTAGGGTACTTTCGAGTACCCGTCTGGCTAGCTACCGCCCTCAAGTTTGATAAACTGTCACCAAACATATAGTGTGTTTAGGCAGCAGTCCCTGAGAGCCAGTGAGTATTCTAGGCCTAGCGTGATAACATCTTCGACCACATCGTCACTGACCATGAAGTGAGGTAGTGGTCAAACGTTATGTCTATATAGTATTAAATTTTTTATTATTATTAAATGTCACTTTCTGTGGCAAGCATAGTACAATACTAAGTTACAGTGGTCCGAGCATGAAGCACTCTAAATCGCAGCTTGGAGCAACGCATCTGAATACTGATTTAGTAAAATAGTGTATCTAACCAAAGTGTCTTATGGAAGCAATTTGTAGTATTGGAAATGTATATTTAGAAATTGGATTCATAAATTACTTAAGTGATAATTATTAGTGTAGGTTTGTTTTGAGTGGATAGTTAGTATAGGATAGGAGTGAATAGGCCATGTTGTCACATAATATGTTTTTTTATCACCCCCGCACTAGGATTCCCTGTATCGCGGGAGGCATGGACACACACAATCACAGCACAAACATCCAAGACCCGGGACAAACATCTACACTCATCGCACAAATGTTTGCCCCTGCTGGGATTTGAACCCAGAGTCCCGTAGCCACAGTAGTCGTGTCACTGACACTAACCACTACGCCACGGCGACCGTCAAATCGTCCGACCAATCATTCCGACTTTATCTCCGACCGTCTAAATTTGCATGCTTATCTTATTTAGAGCGCTATTTGATAGTAGTTTTCACTATTCACGCTGTCTTTACAATGGATTATAAAAAAAAGGAAAAATAAGCGACAATTGAATAAAATTATCTTCCTATCCTTTTTTTTACCCTCATTAGATTAAGTAACTCCACTTAATCTTCTTTCCCTATCTCCCGTGAGAGAGGGCAAGTAGATTAAGTCATCGCTTTGGACGCGCATCAATACAAATGCGTCAATCTGCATTTTGGTGATCTACTGCGTGAGCGTGCGTTCGCAAAACGTGCGTCGTCGGCGCGTTAATAATAAAAAAGCTGCGTACAGGCGCATAGGCCCTAATATCTTAGACTTCCTTTTTATAAATCATCACATGTAGGTTATTAGTTTTTCTGGTATCAACAAATAGTCAAATTGAGACTTTGGTGCAGCTCACTTGTCGATATATCTGATAACCATATTGAGGTTTATGGTATATTTTTTAGCACAATCTACCATAAATGGGTTAATAGATTTTAGCTTGAAAGGTGTTAGATTTTAATTGTGAAAGTGACGCTGCTAATTACTATCGCGCAAATTTCGATTATAAGATCGAATAAGATTGTAAAATAAGAGCGGAGTGTGATGCCGTACAACTTGTTGTTAATTTGACAAATTGTTAATTTGATATAGATAAATAATGAATAAATCTAATGAAGAATATGAAACACTAAAACTAATAAATCTAATAAACAATGAGATAGATAATGTATTGTGTAATGTTTCAGTATGGACAGCAACAAGGCGGTAATCAGCCGACTGCGCAGGAGGCACAACAGGCTTGGGCTCAATATTATCAGGTAACTAAAAGATAACATTGATGACGTATACTTATTATTTTCCAAGAATTTTCCCTTACTCTTTCTTAGACGAAACTTTGTTCCTTTATGACAAAAGACACGAACAGAGGATTGTTAAAACTGTGCCATTTGTAATTCTTTTTTTAACACACTTGCTTGTAAAGTGGGCCTTAAAACATCGTTTTTAGGGCCATAATTGACCAACACACATGCGTAATATGGTTACACACTAGGCGTAATAGAATTATCTCTACAAAGTTAAATCAGTACCTTACTTCAAGTTATATGAGAGTAAAGAAAACATTCTCAATTTAATAATTACCGAAACTAGCTAGTAATATGTTTTTTTCTTGCTTGGTTTTCACCACTGTCTCACCCGATGTTAAGTGATCACGTGATCTAAGATGTAGCAAGCAATGTAGTGTAGAAGCTAGAACTTATTCACTTGTAACTTGTAAGGCTCCAGAATTCTTCCTGAGTAACATAACAAGTTTCAGAGCGTAAGTATTCGAACGCAACAAACATGAGAACTATAGGGTGCGTTCGAAAAATACAAACACCACATAAATAAATAAAATAAAAGTCCTTCTGATTCCCAACTTTATAAATAATGCAAATTATTCACGGAATCCACAAAAATATAATATAAATTTTCATATATAAAGGATACATGAATGGGTTGTCATTTCGTTTTTCGGGAGCAAGGCTGGTTCTGCCATCCTCCTTTTTTTATTTATTTGAAATTCGATTGAGTGTGTTGTTACTACTACTATAATGTAAAAGAAAACTGTCAAATGAACAAATGAATATTATTGACTAAATATTTATGTTGGACTAAATAATCAGTAATTATTTAGTATTATTCGGCAAATGCTTAATTAACCTAACAAGTTTCAATGTTTGACTTTTAAAATCTACTAAAATTACTAAAACTTCACTGAATCACTGCATTTATATCATATTTTACATTCTTAAGACTAAGTGATGAACCATATATTATGTTTACAGAATTACGGCGCGAATGCAGCCGGCGCGTCCGCAGCCATCACGGGCACTGACAAAAAATGACGTGATCCGGTTCGAAGGACCAACTACACCTAAGAGTGTCGTGGAATTACAACCAGGACACCCAGAACATTTTATAATTAGTTTGGACACTGCAATCGAGTTAACTAGTTTGATTAAGCTTCTAATATTCAGATTTAAGCGTGACGTTTGTAATACAATTCCCACAACAGTGTGCCCTGGTGTCACCTAAAAACAAATTTAAATGATATTTAGAATAACAATGAGGTAAGTTAGTTAGTCGTATGATTGCTGTTTTAGTTCGATTTCCTGGAAGAGGAATACTTTTATTTTCTTTACCAATTCAAGTCCTACGAATTGATCATATACGTTTATATTTTATTATTGCAAGTGTTATTATGTGCAATAACATGTCGAACGTAATTAATTTAAAAAAAATGCAAAATCAGTGGTCGTCCCGCGTTTCTTAACAGCGTGCGCTTGATCACAAGCGCACGCTGTTAACAATTATTTTAACAATATTTTGAAATAGAGTTATTGAATAATCTAAATAGTCACTAAGGTTTAAATCTTGATAAGAAAACAATCTAGCATATTAACACAGATCATTCGGTAGTGTATAAGTTAAAAACTTATTTTTTCATAGCATTTGAATAACTGGTATCTAATCGGTCAGGTATTATAACATAAGATAGCCGACACGGTGTTACTAGTACGAGTTCTTAAACGCATGTAGGCTTTAGAAACACTTGTGTTGTATCACAGAAAGTAGACAAAATGATAACTTACAAACTGTTTTATAATAAAACATAAACTATTATGCTTTCTATGCTTTAAATCTAATGCGCTTTTAGCGTTTATGGACGTGAAAAATGTAGGCATGCAGTTATCCAATGTAACATACAATACACAAAAACAGTGGCTCAAGAAGATCGAGTGGGGTACGGGGAAAGGATTCCACAGGGCTGCCCCTATTTTTACCCGTAATGAAATGTCACGTTCTCTCTGCAAATGCAGATGTACTTCATTTGAACTAACAACGAGAGTGTAGATAAGGTGAAATTACATTATGAGTAAAGACAGATAGTGATTCTGCTGTAGCAAGCGGCTGTCGCTTTATCATAGATGATGTAATAGTACGGCTGGATTCTCTGTAGCCCCCATCGCAAGGTTGTTTGCAGATAAACCATAGCTGCACTGTCGTACATTGACAATTGATTTATTTCATTATTTCTGACTATAGCAGTACTTGAGCAGGCATTTTTTGCGTCATAGTATCCTAGTCCTATAAACAGTTATAGTGTGGTTTATTTTTTGGAGTATTCGAATACAGTGCTCACAGTGAATACGCCCGGTTTAAAATTGTATTCACCGACATAACGTTATATACACGCTACCACAAATAAACCGCAAATTGTACGCTTGTGTGTGCTAATGTCAGCTGATTGTAAATTTTTGCTAAATATAAGTATTCTGATGAAGTTTGAAATTGTGATTTATGTTTAAATCGCGAAGTGAAACTTAGCAAAACACTGCGTAACTATCTATTCCCTGAACATTAAAAGGTGAAAACTATGTTTTGATACACCACCGTCAAATGTTAAATGTCAATTGAATTTGACGTTAGCACACACGCTGCACTACCTCGTTCTTTTGAACATTGTATTCACGCTATAAGAATGCTACAAATGACGTCACACCACAAGCATGTACGGAGATTGTCGTATTTTAAACCGACTTGTAGCGTGAATAATTCGAATATAGTGAATAATCGGAATTTTAAACCACAGCCTTAATAACGCACCGTCCTTGCAAACTATAATTACTCTGTGTCACAATTATACAAGTAAAGTTAAGTTAGAAGCTAAATATGACTGCGCCACGCTGCTATAGTGTTTCGTGATTTGTACTCTGTATTTAGATGGTTAATGTTAAATACTTCGAATCGTTTTGTCTTCTGCCCTAAAGACTCACCCTGATTTTCTTTTCCACAGACAAAGTTATTTTAATCTCAAAGCTTGTTATTTTTGGTCGATGTAAATGTTTACTTATTGGGTCTTAGTTTTAAGCGTTTGACTACGTTACAAGTAACCGTGGGAGTGTGTGTGTGTGTGTGGGCAAGCTTGTGTTTGTGTACAAAACTGTATTTTATTGTGGGTATGACTGTTAATGAAATTGAAATAAATGTCATTTTAAGGAGATTTGTTGTATTATTTTGTTTTCCCATACTTGAATAATATATATTTTACTCACCACCTCTCTAAAGCCTTGTTTTTCTCTGTCGAACACAATTTGCGCGCGTGTTGCGTATTTACGTCACTGACATTACCCAGTCAGTGGTTAATTTGCACCATTGACAGTCAGTGCGAAAAGCATAGTATCATAAAAGGGCGATAGCGCCATACCTACTGGCGGAGATGTGTGAGTATTGTAATTCTATGCATTCCTATTGTGTGAAGTAATGTCAGATAGATTAAAAATCAAGTTTGTCTTAAAAATTAAATGCACTCGATTTGGTATAACATCAGCTTATTGGCTTCAGCTAGGGTTATTTTGGGGGGGGGGGGGGGGGGGGGCAACCTCTCTTTGCCACAGGCTCGCACTCCCTTATAAATAATTATTTTAAGTTGTGTGTCACATAAATGATGCTTTTACGGGGCTGGCATATTCACAATGAAGTAAGACTCGAAAAGAAAAAGTAAATAAAAAATAATACCAAAAAATGGAACCAAGTCGGTTCTATTTTTTGGTCAAAATTTTACAACACTCAAAAGTGTGAAATAACTTGTTGAAATCGGTACCTAAAAAAAATATTTTTTTACCCTATTTAGTGACCTTTGCTCACTGGATTAATTGTCATTGTGTATGTTCATCGATTTCTCCAGCTCCAACTATAATGTCATCGACGTATGCGTAGCACTTTTCAGTTATTGGAATGTAACTCAAAAACCGCTTGACCGATTTTGATGAAATGTAAATGGTAAGCACCAGCTTTCAAATAAAAATCGATCGATCGAAGAATGATCAAGATCTGTCAATCCAATCGAAAGTTATGCGGTAACAAACATTAAAAAAGACATACGTACGAATTGAGAACCTCCTTTTTTGAAGTCGGTTATACAAAAGAAATTAAGAGAATTAAAACTCAAAAAATTCGGAGAGCTTGTAATTTGGTGATTTCTTTCTTGTGTTGCATTATGATTTATATAATCTTAATCTTCTGAAGTAGACGCCTGATCTTGTTCTGCTGGTCCATCGTTACTCTGTTTCTTTATAAATGTCAAACAGCTTCATAATATCTTCCTTAGTTCCTGGCTGTGAACATACAACCAATGTAGAAACTGTTTTTATGTTTAAGTAAGATTTTATACCTTTGTACCTACTTACAAAAGTGGACTTTTATGTATATATGGAAAAATGGGACCCCTGGAATCTATGACGGTCTAAAGTACTATATATTATATTAACTGACAGTCGTCGTGGCTCAGTGATCAGCGACACTGACTTTACAACCGCGACCCCGGGTTCGAATCCCGGCCGGGGCAAACATTTCTGTAATAAGCAAAGATGTTTAGTCTTGGATGTTTGTGTATTGTGATTGTGTGTGTCTGTGCCTCCCGCGACACAGGGTGCGCGGGTGTGTATGTGTGAAAAAAAAAAAAAATGATACTATCCCTGTACTTGGGTAAAAACTTGAATAAGTCTAAGATAAATAATGAGTCTCACAGTTTTAACATTATAAGTCCTGGGGACCTGCGTGTTTATAAACAGGGCATGACAAAGCTTACTTATGGAAAATTTGGTATTAATATAATTTTTCGAATACTATATAGATCTAGCGTTTGACCACTATCTCACTTGATGGTCAGTGACGATGTGGTCGAAGATGTTATCACGCTAGACCTAGATAAGAATGCTCACTGGCTCTCAAGGACTGCTGCCTGAACACACTATGTTTTTGGTGACATTTTTTAAAACTTGAGGGTGGTAGCTAGCCAGGCGGGTACTCGAAAGTACCGCCATGCCGGAAATTGGATAAGGGTGTTACCTTCACCGGAAGCTCAAGCAGTTGGGGATCGAACCAGTGTCCGTCAGTTTGACAGCCAACGCTCCCTCCTCTGAGCTATCATCTCTTTAAATTTACATCCATATATCCTACTCACAATCTTTCGCATTTAAAATATTGGTAGGTATGATTATCGGCCAGTAAAACGAGTGCCTTTTGCAGAATAGTAGGAAGGGGGAATCGGACAGTTCTAGCGTTACCTTATCATTGATGAAGCATTTCTTGTTCCCAATAGTGAGGATGCATACATGCTGCTTATGGTAGTTTATCTGTAAAATATGTAAAAGTGAGTCATCACCACCATCATCATCATCTCAGCCATAAGACGTTCACTACTGGACATATGCCTCCATTGATTTCCACAAGGACGCGGCCCGCATCCAACCCTTATCTGCGGTTTTAGTCAGGTCGTCTGTCCACCTGGTCGGTGGCCGTCTTACGCTGCGCTTGCCAGCCCGTGGTCTCCATTCGAGAACCTTTCGACCCCAACGGCCATCGGTTCTTAGAACTATGTGCCCTACCCACTGCCACTTCAACTTGCTAATCCGCTGGGCTATGTCAGTGACTTTTGTTTTTCTACGGATCTCCTCATGTCTGATTCGATCGCGTAAAGAAACCCCGAGCATAGCTCGTAGTGCGAGACTGAGCCTGCTCTAAAGGCCCATAGTCAGGTTGAAAGTGAGTCATAGTTACAGTTAAATGCAGTTTTTATTGTTATTTTACTTTTTCTAAGCTTGTGTTTGACAACTGTCTCACGTGATGTTAAGTGATGACGTTGTCTAGGATGTAGCACACAAACCTAGAAGATACCTATGGGACCATCCATTAATTACGTCACATCTTAGGGGGGAGGGTGGGTGTCAACAAAGTAGGACATCGTGTGACAAGGGGTTGGGGGAGTCTTGAGCTTTGTGACGTAACTTAACAAATTCATTTAACACTTAAGAGTCCGCATTTTGCTTGCGTCGGTAAGCGACGATGTTATAGGAGACGATAAAGTTTGGAATAGAATGTTTTATTTGCATTTTAATTCAACAACAGAATCACTGCGACTGTATATTTTACTTTAAACGTTAGTGTCACTCACTGTTCTCGGTCCCTCGAGGAAGAACAGTTGCTCATGCTAATTCCCCTATGCAGCACACTCTTATCGACTTCAATTGCCTCATGACCAAGGCGCCTGAGTGTGATGTGTTTGCCGATGAATTGAAAAGTATCCTGACAGAGTGCTTGGAATACTGTGAGATGAAGGTACGCACGATGAATGAGGAAGTAGATTATTGATTTTCACCTTTTATTTTTTTTACAAATATAATTTATTATATAAGCGCATTGACATTATTGTATAATTTTATCAATAAATTTATTTGACATTTTGTTATAACATTTAACTTACACAGCTATTGTAATTGGTTTTTTTGTAAAAAAATTTTAGTTTTTTAGTTGTTAATAATAAAAAAATAAATAATAATAAATAATCGTAACCATACCTTCGCATGTTCTAAAAGGGAACCCGACGGCAGATTGTCCAAGAATGCTGATATACTCTGAAAAATAAGTACAAGTCTTAGTTCCATGCATACATTATCATTGAAATAATGTTCTCTAGGCTTCGCTCGCGTGGGATATTGGTACAGATACCACTTACCAGCGGAAAATATGGACTGACACGACCGCAGTCCATAGATAAGTAACTATATCTACCTTAAGATTTATGAAAATTGCTGTCTTTTTGGTTGCCTGGAAGAAATCGCTTTAAGCGATAAGGCCGCCCTTTGTATCACTATATTTATACTTGTTTGTTTTTCTTTATGTGTGTGTTTTTGAAATAGTGTGCAAATAAAGAGTTTTCTATCTATCTATATCCACAGTCTATCCCATTTGAACTATGTGGGTTTTAGGTGTAGGTATTTATCATCGCAGGTAAAAGGTATGAAAAATCGCAGACTGACACAGTGACAGAAGCTGATTATAGCCAGTGACCGTCTGTCGCAGGTGTGACTGCGATCGCAGCGTAAAAGTTGTGCTAGCCATGGCTACAATGCTGGTAGTTTGATAGCGGTGTTACCTTCACCAACATATAATCAAGAAATGTATTATTATATAAATTAATGTGATACAGGTTTTACTGACGAATTTTATTCACAACTAGCGGCCCGCTCCGGCTTCGCACGGGTATAAAATATATAGCCTATGTCATTAATGGATGTTATTATACATATAAACCTTCCTCTTCAATCACTCTATCTATTTAAAAAACCGCATCAAAATCCGTTGCGTAGTTTAAAAGATTTAAGCATACATAGGGTTATAGGGACAGAGAAAGCGACTATGTTTTATACTATGTAGTGATAGTGAAGTGATATTCTTATTATATAAGTACTTTATTAAAGTAGGTACTTTCGTAAAACAAATTATATTGATATTTGCATTCACTTAGCCTATTCGCAAATTTTCAAGAGAAACATTCGGCTACCCGTGGGATATGAACCCACGGCTACAGGATACTATGCTGCCAAATAAGCTAAAGTTGAAAAAGCAATCTGAAAAGGAATGAAACATCCTCTTAAGATGACGTTAATGAAGCGACTTTGTTTTATACTATGTAGTGATATTGATAAGCAGGCAATGGCACAATTACCAATATCTCACTGAACTTTTTGGCCTCTTCAACGTTTTTCGAATTACATAAGTAGTCAATGCTATAATCCACAACAACGCGGGTGACTATTATAACAGTATTAAAAAAGGAGATTCTCACTTTGACTGTGGCACAATAACCAATAATATCTCACTGAACTTTTTGGCCTCTTCAACGTTTTTCGAATTACATAAGTAGTCAATGCTATAATCCACAACAACGCGGGTGACTATTATAACAGTATTAAAAAAGGAGATTCTCACTATGACTGTGGCACAATGACCAATAATATCTCACTGAACTTTTTGGCCTCTTCAACGTTTTTCGAATTACATAAGTAGTCAATGCTATAATCCACAACTACGCGGGTGACTATTATAACAGTATTAAAAAAGGAGATTCTCACTTTGACTGTGGCACAATGACCAATAATATCTCACTGAACTTTTTGGCCTCTTCAACGTTTTTCGAATTACATAAGTATACAATGGTATAATCCACAACAACGCGGGTGACTATTATAACAGTATTAAAAAAGGAGATTCTCACTTTGACTGTATATTTTTATATGTGTGTTACATCAGAACTATTCTCTTGGTGAACCAATTTTAAGGAATTGTGTTTTAAAAGCTCGTGCTTTTTATGTGGTTCCATACTTAGTTGTGACCGGTAGTGTTTAAAGCGTTTTTAATTATCTTCGGCTATAATTATGATGTCTTATTTATAAAAAAAGGTTGAAAACGTTCCAAGGATGAGTAGTGAACTTCGGTTTGTGTAGTTTTAATAATAACTTCGTAATTATTAATTTGCTTGAACTGGCATGTTTTCTATGTTTTTTAGTATGCTAAAATACTTACATAAAACAGTGAAATAAATAGAAAGCTTTTCAGAAAATACATTTCTCTAAGACTTTGTTAATATTCAAAAGAAACGGACCGTTAGTTTTAGACATACAGTAAAAAAGGACAGAGAATTTTTGATTATTCCCACAAAAAGTCATTAAGAAAAAATAATAATGATTGAGTATGCTCTAAAAGTAATTAAAAATATACACATAATTATTGAACCATGTATTAATTATAAAAATCTCGTTAGTAATTTATTACGCCTGAATATTTTTATGCTGAAATATTTGGTGATATACGGCAGGCGCATGTATTGTTATTAAAAAAAAAAAATGCGCATTGCGATTGTTTGTTTCCTATTATTAATAAAGGAGGGCCTGAATGAGATAGAAGTAGATGCGGAAGAGAGAAGGCAGACAATACGTTCGGTAGGTAAATCTTTCTCACTGTTATTATAAACTAAACTTCGCTTTTCGGAAAGGCGATTTTTGTGCCTTCACATCATCCCACTGAAAAAGTCAATATTTTCGATAAAAAAGTTACCTATGTGTATTTGTCCGGTTGGCGCAGTTGGTAATACTCTACCTTCTAAGCCGCTGGTCCCGTGTTCGATTCCCGGACAGGTCAAACATTTGTGTATATAAGCATGTCTGTTTGACCTGTGTCTGGGTGTGTATATGTATATAAGTATATATATCAGTCATCAGGTTACCATAGCACAGGCTCTGACTAGTTTGGGACCTGAAGACCTTGTGTGAATGTTAATAAATAAAATTAAATAAAAAAAAACCAGACAAAATTGCATGCTAATCCAGTCAGCTGTTTTAGCTTTAAAAGAATTACAAACAAACGAACTAACGCCATTAGTGTGATGTCAAAGTTTGGATCGATACTTATTACTCAATTATACCAGAACGGCTGAAATGAATCTAGAAGAAATTTATGACAGAGGCAGGTTATAATCTGGATTACCATACACGCTACATCATGTATCGGAAAACCGTTGTCCGCCCCGTTTAAACTCATTTACCTAAACCTTGTTTTAGGGATGAAATAATATAATTTTTAACTAGTTTGCTCTTGTTTGACGAATAATATCGTTATGTATATATAAAACACGCCACAACGAACACACTATGTGTTTTGTAATAGTTTTTAAAACATGAGGGTGGTAGCAAGCCAGGCGATACTCGAAAGTACCCTACCACCAGTCAGTTAGTTGTCAGTTTGAAAGCGAACGCTCCCCCCGCTGAGCTATATCATCGCTTCATTTCTTTACGGTATAAAAAAACCATTCCTATGAATTATGGATATTATCTTTATTGATAAATAATTACTACTTTAGGTTAATATTGGTGCTAATATGGAGAATCCTTCGAGGGTAAGTACTTAATACACACAAGACAAACACACAGAACAGTCTGGGTTTAGGAAAGGACGGAGCAATGTTACTGGATTGTTTGACGTGACGGATATCTTACTCTGTGCTGAAGACGTAGGAATGTGTACAATCCTGGTGTTGCTAGATTTTTCAAGGGCATTTGATTCTTTAAATATAGAGCTTTTATTGTCAAAATTACAATATTATGGTTTTGATGCAGAAGCTTTACTGTGGTTCAATAGCTATCTTACTAATCGTTATCAGTACGTAAAGCTTAACCGAAGTGATGGATCATCTGTGCAATCAGATCAAGTTCCTGTTGAAAGAGGGGTGCCTCAAGGATCTATCTTGGGTCCCATCCTCTATATTTTGTATTCCGCGGACATGAGGAACCACATAAGACACTGTAAGTTTCACATGTATGCTGACGACACTCAATTGTACATATCATTTAAGCCCGCAGACATAAATAGTGCTATAATGAAAATAAACGAAGATTTGTCCAGCATAGCCTCTTGGTCTAATCAAAACTTTTTGCTGTTGAATCCCTCAAAAACAAAATATTTAATTTTTGGGCCTAGACATAAACTCGCTCAAATTAATTCGCCAGTAATTGTTATGCTGAATGATAAATCCATTGAACGAGTATATGAAGCACACAATCTTGGCTTGCTATTGGATTACAAATTAAGATATGAAAAACATGTTGCAAAATTGGTACAACAGTGTTTTTATAGGCTAAAAGTATTGTATCGCAGTAGACCATATCTAACGGAAGACTTGCGTATTCATCTGTAGAGACACTAGTGTTATCGAAATTAAATTATATGGACCCTGTATATGGTCCCAGGCTTCTAGCGCGGGCACAAAAACTGATTCAAAGAGTGCAAAACGCATGTGCCCGCTTTTGTTTTGTGATTCCGTTAAGAGCTCATGTGACTCCATACCTCAACAAAAAATCCATCCTCAAAATGAAGCATCGTCGCAAGCTACATTTAGCATGCCTGCTTTTTGGTGTATTAAAACACAAACAGCCTTCGTATCTTTATGAAAAACTGACATGGATGTCCAACTGTAGATCCCAGAACTCACGCCAAGGTGCACCACGGCTCTCCACGCAATGCCATAGTTCGGCCTCCTTCAGAGGTAGTTTCCGCTACGCAGCTAGCAAATGTTGGAATAACATACCACCGCCGCTCAGGAACTTGCATAGTTTTCAAAGCTTTAAATTCAAATTGAAAAAATACATTTTTGAACATCAAAAATTGGAGGAAACTCTTCAACACGACACTAGTGCAATATAGCGTGACTCTTAAACTAGCAACATTGTATTATATATTTAATAATTAGTAGTGAACACTCGAGCGATGTACCTTTATAAATCTGTTTATTATCCTTGGCTTTTATGTTTTTGGTCAGCCCAAATACGTGCTGTGTATATGCCTACATTGCGTGACATCACCGAATGGCTCCAACGGAAGACCAGCGCTGGCTTACACCCGGCATCATGCTGAGTTGGGGCCATTTTGTGACATTATACTGCATTTTTTATTTTTCTTTGCTGGTGTATAACTTGAATGTGTCTGAACGTTGGTGTAATGTCATAAATAAAGCTTTTTTCTTCTTCTTCTTTTTCTTCTTCTAATATTTCACATGTAGGTACCTAAATCATCATATATATTCATATTAATGGGGCGAGTGTCTACTGCTATCTATTCTGTAGGTAGGTACTTGCACAATGAATAAAATGGAAATAAATAATCACCAAGACGGTTTAGTTATTAAAACTGACGTGGTTTTGACATATGGATGTATAAAACACGGGAATTAACGTAATAAGTTAGAGGGTTCCGACTATAGTTTTAACCATTTTCAGTGGACTTTTTCAAGGACTTGGACACATCAAGGAAGTGGACTTTTAATAAGGTGTATGCGTGAAAGTATTTCGATCTGAAAGGGAAATTTATTAAATTTTAGGTATTATTTCATTTGGCGGCTTGTAGTAAAAACGTAAAGTTAAAAAAAAACTTTACTTACCCAAAAAAATGGAACTGACTTCAACACTCAAAAGTGTGAAATAAGTGTTGAAGTCGCTACAATGATAGTTCAAAAGTAATTATTATCAAAATATTGTGAGCATGGTACCGACTTCGACAAGTTATTTCACACTTTTGTGTGTTGAAGTCGGACCAATTTTTTTGTTAATTATTTATTTTCACCCTTTTTAGTGACTTGCTACTCACGGGATCAATTGTCATTGTGTATGTTCACCGATTTCTCCACGACGCGACACTCTGCGGAACGACCGGATTTCGGTCGTTCCGCAGAGCGGGGGCACTTAGCACTTTTCAGATAATAGAGTGTAACTTAACATTAGCTTAATCGATTTTAATACAATTTGAATGGGACCGCATGGAAAGCACCAGCTTTCAAATAAAGTAAGGAACGATCAAAATCAGTTCACCCAGTCAAGTTGTCAAGACAAGCTCTTAAATTTTTTCTATTATCCTACCACATAAGACACCCCTTCCTTGTCCTGCGTTGGCAACTTCCCAATCCTGGATTCGCCCCTGTTCGTTATCATTTTAGCAATCTAGTACATGTACTTCTAGTCTAACTAAGGCTTTCTCAAAGTATAACGGCTGTAACCAGTAGGTATCATATAATTAAAAGATTGTAGTGGTGTAGTGTTCTTCTCCTTAAAGAGAACAACACTACTGGTCGCAAAGGCGCATTGCTATTATAAAAGCCATAGGCGCGCTGTTCCATGAAAAACTCCAATCATAGTTTTCTTCGTCTCCAATGGCTCTCAGTCTTGGAAACTTTCATCAGTCCAACCAAACTCAAACATTTTTATTTTCTTTTTTATCACGACAATCTTTTTATTTTTTTTATTTATCACGACAAGAACAAAATGGAGATGTTCATTATTTATATTTTTACCGTTTACTTGCAGTTTGCTCGAGCTATGGACTTTGCTGAAAGCAGTGAAGAGGTAAACTCGAGTGTGAAATTTCGATACTTATACATTTACATACTTATTTACTAAAATATCGCAGCGACCCAGTAGTCTTGCTTTTTTCATTCATCGCAGCCATAGGACGTCCACTACTGGACAAATGCCCTCATATAGGGGGGATTTGCCAATACTCACCACGCTCGGCAGGCGGGTGGATCGTTTCCAATCCTCAGAAGGCGCTACTGCCCACCTTATGGTACGTGATCCCTTAGCCGACTCTTACGGCACCCGCGGGAAGAGGTGGAGGAGTACCTACTATTCTAGGCCGATACCACCACGGCCATAGTCTTGCTTATGGCATCCGATAATATGAACCACCAGTTTTCTGTCTTACCACTCTTGCCACTGTTTGACCCAGAGTTCGCACAAGTCCGTCTCGATTTCATCGCTCGAGCGGTACTACTTGGAGCGGCTAATAGGACGTCGGCCTACAGGTCGTCTTAAATACGCTCGCTTTATTTCGCGCTCATTTTACATTCTCTCCGGGTGGTCCCGACAGCGGAGTCACTAAAATAGTCACCGAAGCGTTTTGCTTCCACTTTCTTAATGCGTACTGCCAAGGAAAGGAACTCGTTGCCCGAGTCTGTGTTTCCCGATATGTCCTGGAGTCTTCCTGGGAGTCTTCAAGTCGCGAGTGAATAGGTACCTTCTAGGTTTGCGTATATGTAAAAAAAAAGTCTGTGTGCTTTGATGTGCTTGAAAAAAAAAAAAAAAAAAAAAAAAAATAGATTTATCCAACGGTATTTGGTTCCAGCACCCACCAGCCTTTGTCTTCCTTCTTCTTTTTACGTTCAGACTAGATATTATTTAAAGAAAACCATTCTTAATCCTATATCAAAAGTAGGGACCGCGTCGACAATTTTATGTACTTTTTAATTTTTAAATCTTTTATATATACAGGAATCTAAATCACAAGAAGGTGGTGGTGCAAGCAACGTCATAAACACACCAAAAGTCGAGGAACCTAATGATAAACAAAGTGAAAGCAGTGAAGATGAAGACGATGAATCGAAAAAAGAAAAAAACGGAGATAGCAAAGAGAATAAAGGAATAGATAATGTCAAAGAAGACGATAAAGATGAAGATGAAAATGATGATAGTAAAGAAGTAGTAGAGGAAAAAGTAGAAAAATATAGCATAAATGAGGATAGCAGTGATGAAGATAATGATAGCAAGGATGGAGACGATAAGAACGGTAGAAATATGTACCTACTCAAAATAAATTAATAACCATCGAAACATAGTTCGGCGTCCGTAAATTACGTGAGGTACTTTTAGTGATTTTTCGACCCCCCCCTCTCACATTGGTGAGATGTCGTGAGATTTTGCTAGACCCCCTACCCCCACCCATAATCTCACGTGAGACTTTTGAAAATACATATTTTTAATGTAATTAAATTAATATGTCCTTGTTTTTCTGAATTTAATCTGGATTTGTTATTTGAGATTATTAATATCGTGGTATAGAACCGTACAAAAAATATTTTTACCTAATTTATCCCACTTTTCTCGCTACGTTACAATGTTCCTTGCGAAAAAAAATTACGTGAGTCTTTACGTCATTACGTTGTCGAACCCACCCTCTTGCTTGACCCCCTCCCCCCCGTAAACACCTCACGTAATTAATGGACGCCCCCTTACGAATAAAACAAAAAATGGTTTACTCCCATTTCTAACGGGGGACAGACGTGAAAAAACTTTCTGATCTGCTCCACTGATAAAGAATTCAGGCCGTTTTGTATGAAACCAACTTAACCAATAGAATGAGAATACGATGCGCTTAATAGATTAACATGTTAACGGAAGTACTCATCCCATTATAACACTGATCCAATAAATTAAGTATTAATTTGTAACCAATTTCATATGTATAAATGATTTGTATATTTGTGAGAACATAAATAAGTAAAACTTTAACTACATTTTTTTGGAACGGGGGAGTGAGATTTTCTGTGTATATGTGTGATGAATGTGTGTGGGCGTAGGGGTGCAGTGTGAGTGATTGTTTGTTGTCAATGCAAAGCAAACTGAAGGAATAAAGATAGTTAATAAATAATAAATTAAAACCGAGGCATCCTCAGGAGCTGTTACGTGTTGTGTCAACGGAAAGTCATTAAAGTCACGGAATTAACACTAAATATTGTGTATGTGTATCTTCTTGTTACTTTTTTTTTAAAGATTATAAGCTTACGTTTGACTACTCTCTCACCCGATGTAAGCGACGACGCGGTCTAAGGTGGAAGAAGAGAAAAGAAGAAGTAACCTTTACGTGAACTAACAAGACCGTTATAAAATATTAGGCCTTTATTAAAATAAAATACTAATAACTAATTACAATACTGCAGCTACTACTGACAAAGCTGACAGCTACATTTGAGCAAAAATACGTGAAATCTCTTAAATAATCTAATACTTTAAGAATAATTGTCCTCACAAACTCACTGACTGACGGACCTATAGGCAACGCACAGCCCAAACGGCTGGTCTTATGGATATTAAATTTGGAGGGTGTATTTTGTTCAGTACGTAGACATTTACAAAGAACTATTTTTAGAAGTTCCATCCCTAAGGGGTTAAAATGGGGTAAAATTTTTTGTAATAAAACTTCTTTGTTTTTGAACTTCTAGCAATGAAATTTGTATATGTGTAGTTTATTCGAAATAAAAAAAATGTTATATCTCCTCTGGCATATTTTTAAGGGTGTATGGGGGTTGAAAGTTTAAATGGGAAATTCTTTTTTTATGAAGTTAATTTGTTAGTCATATTAGTAGTTTATTAAATAGTTAAAATAAAATTATGTTTTTTTTTCCTAGGGGTGCATTAAAAGGGATGCCGATGATGATGATGATATGGTGTTTGTGGTGTATATACAGTTTAAACAGCGCTGAAAGAAATGAAGTGAAAAAGATACTTTGTCTTCTTCCGATCAAAAGAAGCAAACTGAAACTATAAAGATCCCTTTGAAGAACTAATAACCTAGGACCACAAGCTAAATAAATGAACTTGAACATGAACTTGAACTCATTATTCATCATTTTTCTAGCACCAGATGATAAATCACATGAAGATGAAAGCGCCAAGAACGATGGCAACGAAAATTCTGATGATGATCACGATGATGATGAAGACGAGGATATAAAAAACGAAAGTAACAATGTATCAGATAAAGATAACGGTAAGGTAAGGAATATTATTATACTTATGGATACTAACATGTTGACTATATCCTCAGAAGGTGCTGCTGCCCACCTTCTGGTACGTGATCCCTGACTCAACTCTTACGGCACACACAGGTGGTGAAATGATGGGGAGTTGATGGGGAGTACCCAATGATGGGGAGTACAATCCTAGGCCTCTAAATGATGAATGACGATGAATGATGAAATAATGAAAACCCTCTTATGATGAGCATCAAACATGGCTGAAACCTAAAACGAGTGGGTAATTAGATTATCAATATGAGTTATATCATTAACAATTAATTGTAAGAAAAACTCGTTTCTTTAGTCATGTCTTAAGAATTAGCGCAGACAGGTAAACACAAAGTGGACATTAAGGAATCCGTGTTAATGCATCACATAAAAAAATATATCCTATTTTATGTAGCAAATAATCATTGTTGCGCCTGCATTCTGGGTACGCTACCAACTGGTAGCGCGTTGGAATATTTGCGCTATCACAGCAAGTGGATTATTCCAATGTTATTGTTGTTGTACATAGTAATTTGTTATTAGTACATATATGACATACAATTTCTAGACCTATGGGTAAGTTCATTTTTTAATTCGTTTGATACCTTCTGAGTTGCAAAACTTTGCTCCTTTCTTATAGACAGAGGAGGACATTGACGATGATACAGACAAGCCTGAGATATCTAATAATTTAACGCCAAAGAATATTAACACTAATCATAAGCATGTTAAAAAAAATACGAAAAAACCTAAAGCAGTTACCAAAAAGCCTCGAACAACTAAGAAACATAAAACAACCACTAAAAAACGTCGACGAAAGACTAGAAAGCCACAAAAGCCAAAAAGAAGACCCGAAAGAACCACTAGCAGACCTATAAGAACCACTAAAAGACGTAGAAGGCGGACCACGAAGAAGCCGAGAAGACCCACTAAAAGGCCCGAAAAGAGCCCGTCTAATAGACCTGCTTCTCAACATCCATTTATGGTAAGCTCCAGTCTACTGCAGTTGCCAAGTACTTGTTACACTAATATTTTTAAACTGCACAAAAAAGCTCTCAAATTAGAATACAATACTCTTTTTGGGTTTATTTTTTATATTCTATGTTTTTAGAGGCGTTACGTTTGAGCGCTGTCTCACCTGACAGTCTAAGTGTGTCTAGCTAACTAGTGTAAGTGCTAACTTTCAACAGATTTATTTTACGATAGGCTTACCTGAAATTGCATTTATCATCATCATCATCATATCAGCCATAAGACGTCCACTATTGGACATAGACATCCCTCTATGTACTATATATACTTATTCTAGCACCAGAAAATAGTCTTAAAATCTGATTAGTCATATTTTTATATGTTGAAATATTTGAAATCTACCAACACGCATCAGGCTTTGTCCCGCCCCTTCTGCCTGTAAACACCCGCGAGCCTCTGCAATGTCATCGACACCTCTGAAACCCTTAATATTTAGTAGTTCACCAAAATTTAAAACTTCCGATTATCAGTTTAACCGTCTGTCAAACGGCTTTTACCATAGAGTTAACCGACAGTTAATGTATATTTGATCGAAGCCATAATCTGCGATGAAATTTTTTTCTATATTTTATATCTAGCTGCGCCCCGCGGTTTACTCGCGTGTTTATGAAAAATGGTGATGATTGTAATGATTACAATAAGCCTAGGGTATATCTATAGGGGCTATCTCAATACCAAATTTAATCGAAATCGGTGTGACCGTTTGAGCGTGAAGAAGTGACAAACATACACACAAACTTTACTAAAGCAAGTACCTCCTTTTTTTGAAGTCAGTATAAAAGGACTTGAAACATGATAGTTTTGGAAAAAATTATATAAACATCATGCGCATGAAAACGTCACAGATACGGAATCAGGATAGTTCTTTATCTTGATGTATTCTTTCGTAAAATTATTTTCGATTTCATTATTTTACAGGGAATTGGAAGTATTGGCACCATCAAAGATATAAAGAACGTGGTAAGTTCCTTGTTAACTAATGACAACATTGACAAAGTAGGCCACTTGGCGTTTGTTTAGATTTTCGACGTTAACTATCCAATGGTTAATTATTTTTTTCACATCGACCCCCTGTACAGGACTCCCTGTGTTGCGGGACGCATGGACACAAACAATCACATCACACAAACATCAAAGATTGGGCCAAACATCGCATAAATGTTTACCCTTAACGGGATTCGGATTCGGACCTAGGGCCTGGAGATCCAGAAGCCACGGCGGGCATGGATCCTAATTGCAACTTTACGTAATTTAGCAGAAGCGTAGTCTTTTGGGGGACGGAGATGGGGGAGGCTATGTCCAGCTGTGGACGTCCTACGGCTGAGATGATGATGATGATGGAGTCTTTTACCAATTTTTAATTCGTTTTCATTCTTTCATTTAATTCTGTTACTTGTAATTTTCAAAGTGAGATAACTATGCCAAGCTAGTTGCGTCCCGCGGATTAGTCCGCGCTGTCTATTATTTTCACGTCTTTCCTCCAAATCTCACAGCATTTATCTATAACAATATTATGACGAGAAAAGATTTGATTGTCTGTTTGTTTGCATTGAATAGGCTCCGAAACTATAGAACAGATTTGAAAAAATATTTCACTGTTGGGAAGCTACACTATCCCCGGGTGACAGAGGCTATATTATATTTTAAAAAATTAAGGACCCTTGTAATTTTTATTTTGAAATATTTTATCAGCGCAAAGCCGGGCGGACCGCTAGTTTCTTACATAATCCAACCAACTGAATTGCTGTTAATTATTGAAAATGTGATGACTTACGGATCTGAAACGTGGTCTCTGACTATGGGCCTTCTGAACAGGCTCAGAGTCGCACAACGAGCTATGGAGAGAGAGGGCTTTGCTCGGAGTTTCTCTACGCGATCGAATCAGAAATGAGGAGATCCGTAGAAGAACAAAAGTCACCGACATAGCCCAGCGGATTAGCAAGTTGAAGTGGCGGTGGGCAGGGCACATAGCTCGAAGAACCGATGGCCGTTGGGGTCGAAAGGTTCTCGAGTGGAGACCACGGACTGGCAAGCGCAGCATAGGACGGCCACCGACCAGGTGGACAGACGACCTGACTAAGATCGCAGGCAAGGGCTGGATGCGGGCCGCTTCCAACCGGTCCTTGTGGAAATCAATGGGGGAGGCCTATGTCCAGCAGTGGACGTCCTATGGCTGAGATGATGATGATGATGATGATTGAAAATGTTTGGATAACTCGTTTTATTTTTAATTTAAACTGTTTAAAACCATACAGAATATTTTTTTTATTTCAGTTGAAAGCTGGTATAATGGTATGATTTTATTAGCAACTTTTGTATGTACATGGCATTGTTATAGTTAAAGTAGTTCGACTCAACGAAGGTAAGAAGAAAAATCGGGTACTCTTGGATCTTGAACTCACGACTACAGCTAAGAACAAACTAAGCTAAAACAATAATTATTATTTTAATTTCACACGGTAGTTTCGACAGGGACTCCACCACTAATATACGCTGTCTCGATTTCCTACTAATGGGTTCTCTCTCTCAGCCATGTGCGTCCACTGCTGGACAGAAGCCTCCCCCATATAGGGGGGATTTGCCAATACTCGCCACGCTTGGCAGGCGGGTTGGCGAGCGCAGTATGATTTCCAATTCTCAGAAGGTGCTGCTGCCCACCTCCTGGTACGTGGTCCCTTAGCCGACTCTTACGGCACCCGCGGGAAGAGATGGGGGAGTACTATTCTAGGCCGGTACTACCACGGCTCACTAATGGGTATTCTGCTACAATTGGGATTTGAACACGTAGTTCGCGTAGCATGAATGCGGATGGTAAGGGGGTGTCCATAAATTACGTGAGGTAGTTTTAGCGATTTTTCAACCCCCCCCTCTCCCCTTGGTGAGATGTCGTGAGATTTTGCTAGACCCCCTCCCCCCACCCATAATCTCACGTGAGACTTATGAAATATATATTTTAAATGTAAATAAATGAATATGTACTTGATTTTGTTGGATTTAATCAGGATTTGTTATTTGAGATTATTAATATCGTGGTATAGAACACAAAAAATATTTTTAAATAATTTATCCCAGTTTTCTCGCTACATTACAATGTTCCTTGCGGAAAAAAATTACGTGAGTATTTGTCAAACCTACCCCCTCCCCCATGTGAGTTTGCGTGAGATTTGGCTTGATCCCCTCCCCCCCGTAAGCACCTCACGTAATTAATGGACGCCCCCTAATGAGAAGCCACTACCAGAGACAGAACTCCAGCCTTCCGCGCCTAGGAAGTTAGACGCCTTAGGCGCGAGCCACATATAAATGGCTTCTGGCGCAGACACGACCCAGGTGGCTTCCTATTCCATTCAAATTGGATACATATTGCGTAGAAATAAAGCGCAATCTAGGGCACACGGTATGTTAGAGCTCTGACGTGGTTATGAGTCAGAATCGAGCTCTATCATACCGTGTGTACCGAATTGCGCTTTAATTCTACGCATTATGTATCCAATTTGAATGGAATAGGAAGCCACCCGTGTCATATCCGCGCCAGAAGCCATTTATATGTGGCCTGCGCCTTAGGTACAGAAGAAATAGAAGAATATAGAAGAAAGAAAGAAATACCTTTATATGTAACAATTACATTTAAGGCCTACGCAAAATGAAAGAACTAATACGATATCAGTTCTTTTATTTTATATATTAAGTAGATTGTAAGTGATTTTTATTTAATATAAGCTGCGCCTACACTGAGAAATATGCGGAGAAATAGGCAAAATAACGACTATGTATTGTTGTGCGATCGGCGTTTAATCGGAGACAAGCAATTGACATTTGTTGTGCGCCTACCCACAATATCTATTTAATACTTATATAATAATACTAATGCTACCTACATTACATGTGGTGATGAAAAACGCTTATGATGGTGGTGATTAAAATAAGCTTAGGGTATATCTAGCTAAGCTATCTCCATAGCAAATTTTAAATAATTTAATAATATTTTATTCTCAGACGAATACGTTTAATGAACTGAAATTAACAGAAACTATACCGGGAAAGGTGAGTAGATACTTAAACTTTTTGGTAAAATTAAATCGAAGCGTTTTGCTTCCACGTTTATAATGCGTACTGCCAGGGAGTGGAACTCACTGCCTGAGTCCGTGTTCCCCGATAGGTACAATACAATCCCGGAGTCTTCAAGTCGCGAGTGAATAGGGTCCTTCTAAGTTTACGTGCAACACCTTAGACCGCGTCGTCACTTAACATCAGATGAGACAGTGGTCAAACTTATAATAAGTAAAGAAGAAAAAGTGTTTCTAAGTCACGAGTAAATTTTCTAGGCAGGCGTGATCCCCCTCAGACCGCAATATCACTATTCAGTAAAATAATGGCCGTACTTTGCCTGCAAAACGTACAAATTATTGTGAAAAAATTTGGAGAGCAGCCTAGATGCTTTCAGATCAATGATATTATATGTTTATATGAGGTAGATGTCGCACAAGCGCGCGGAAACTGAGGCGGCAAAATTAAGTCAATTGTAGTAATTTTGATTACGTTGCGTATTTCAAGCGCAAGTCTAAACATATAGCTATCCTTATATTATTTGTACCGTATTATCTGTCGCAGTAAGCATGTTTATGTCGTATAGGAACAAAATCTGAGCACCGCGCAGTATGAATATATGTCATCTTTAGTAAAACATCATTGATCGTCACCTAGTAAGTAAGTAGTAACCTAGAAAGGGATAGCTATATGTTTAGACTTGGGCTTGAAATACGCGTCATAATGAAAATTACTACAATTGACTTAATTTTGCCGCCTCAGTTTCCGCGCGCTTGTGCGACATCTACCTCATATAAACATATAATATCATTGATGACGATGACAATGAATATACTTTTTTTATTTGCAGCCGGAAGTGGAAGTGAAATCCAGGTTGTGTGTGCTGAACTCAAACGATGCTTATTGCATCGATCGGGACATGATACCGTACAAGAAAATACAAAATAATTCATTTTAGGTATACAATTTAAAAAAAAATAGTATTAGTTTACTTAATCTCATACTGAAACATAAAGATTAAAAAATCAAAAACAGAACTTGAATGACAGTCTTTATACACAATATATCGAAATAAATTTAAAAAGTTAACATTTAGATACAGCTCTTCTATGACAACTGTATCGAAATTTTAACTTTTTTTCCATTGATATATGAAGAAACTTCAGCTGGACCAAGGAGGTTGCAATGCAGTTTTTCCACATATAGTCTGTGGACGCCGCGCAACATGCATGCGTGACCTGCAAATTGATTTTGGCGCTAAACGTTAAATACATGCAAACAGATGCTGTGATTTTATGCAAATTACAAATAGCAATTGCAAATAGTCCATTCATCAAGGAAGGCTTTACGCTATATATCGCACGGTGTCGGCACAACTAGTATTATATTTTAACTTAATATGTTTACCTAGATAATGTTGTAAAAAATGTAATAAACGATTTATAAAATATTTAATCACTGTTTTTATTAATTTGGATCTAAAATTATCAATTCATATCGTCCTAATGACAATTTAGGCTCGGTAGAGAGAGACACATAGCTAAAGAAGTAATATAATTATGTACATACGAACAGTCCAGTCAATATGTCAAAATAACGTGTTAATTCTTATATATATATGAATTATCCGTTAGCCGGCTTTACTCACGTTTATAGTTGAAGTCTACTTAAGTTTAGCTTTAAGTATGATATGTTATTTGGTACTGATAATAAAGAGTTTTTCTATTCTATTCTATATACCGTGTAATATCTAGTCTAGTCCCAAACAAATTACACGCTTATTTAACTGGGACCCAACGGAAGACCAGCGCTGGTTTAAAATCTAGCATATGCTGAGTTGGGGACCAATTTATGACATACACTATATCTTTCTTTTTGTTATTTTTCTTATTGTTTTTCTTATTGTGTTCTCATGTGTGTTGTGTGTCATAAATAAATGCATTTTCTTCTTCTTCTTCTTCTTCTTCTTCTTCTTCTTCTTCTTCTTCTTCTTCTTCTTCTTCTTCTTCTTCTTCTATAATATTACAGCGACTCATGTAAGGGACCGCCCACCGCAGATTTAATATGATCGGTGCATCGCATGGGTGACCGCCCAATTGGTCTCATCCCTTCCATCTTGCAGTGGTCAGATAAACGCAACTAAAACTTGTACTATAATAAACGAAGCAATTTTTGTTTCACGCAATTAATAACTTTTTGAGTAATGGATTACAATGCGCTTAATTAAAAAGGTACTTATAATCAATAGCTTACAAATAAGCAATAGCAGCTTCACTTTAGAAAAATCCTTTTCAATTCGATTGATATATATCCTTTGGGGCATATTGGGCTTATATGCTGACAATGCGTACTGTTGCGTTATTTTGTTTCCTGATTATTGTTGTGAAATTCAAGAAGGAAATGCGACGAAAACTACGCATATACGAGCAGAAATACCCTGAAGTTTGTTTGGTAATTACAATATTATATGTTTATATGAGGTAGATGTCGCACAAGCGCGCGGAAACTGAGGCGGCAAAATTAAGTCAATTGTAGTAATTTTGATTACGATGCACATTTCAAGCGCAAGTCTAAACATATAGCTATCCTTTTCTATATTATTTGTACCGTATTATCTGTCACAATAAGCATGTTTACATCGTAAAGGAACAAAGTCTGAGCACCGCGCAGTATGAATATACGTCATCTTTAGTAAAACATCATTGGATAATTACATATTTTGGAATACGTTAAAATAATGCAGAAAACAGTCGTCACATACACATTGTTATTATTCAATCCTACTCATATTATAAATGCGAGTTTGTGTGTATGTTTCTTAAACAAAAATATGATCCCTTATTTTCAATAGAATGCTGCCATCTTCTGCTTCTTCTGAGGGTGCCTCTCCAACCAGTGAAGATTGGCAGTCAGCTTATCATATTCCAGTTTATCCCTCGCCAGGCGGAACAACTCAGCGGCGCTCATAATCCCCGTCAATCTAGACGGAAGTTTATTTATGCCTATACGATATATCTCTGGGGATTAAGATTCGACAAACTGTGTGAAAACATTTTGTCATGTCTCCTGGGAAGAACATTTTTTCACATACAAAACTGTCCAAATTACGAAAACAATTTGTAGTCCATTGGAGCAAGGTCTGACGAGTACGGAGGTAAGTACGAAGTATGACAAATGGTTTCTAACTGCAGCTCATGTAGAGTTACAGCGGTTTCTCGTGCAGTGTGAGGTCTTGCGTTATCATGGAGCAATAATAGTTATGATCAAATCACGAGTCTGGGTTGTTTCACGGTCAGTTTCGCCATCATTGTTCAAATTTCGGCACAGCAAACATCAAAGTATACATTACTTTAGAAGGCAATTTCATATTATCATATTTCATAAACCCTATTTGGGTTTAAAGTATGAAATTGCCTTCTAAAGTAAATTAATTAAAAAAAGCTAAATTGTATACATTCTTTATTTACATCTTCAGGAGACACAATGTTAAATTCTTTTACAATAACAATACAATACAAATACTCTTTATTGCATATCATGTAAAAGAAACAGGAATATAAAATATTACACTAAAATAGTTTTTTTTTTTTTTTTTTTACATATTATAAGTTTGCGTTTGACAACTGTCTCACATGATGTTAAGCGATGACGTTATCTAGGATTTAGCACGCAAGCCTAGAAGGTTTGTAATAGTATAGCAATCGGTGGTCTTATCGCTAATGCTATCTCTTACAGAGAACCTTGGGATGGATATAAAAAAGATAGATACACGGCGGTGTGCAACAAGAAACTAAAGTATACACAAAAATGTAACACAATAATTAACCTAATATATAATAACATTATAGGATAGAGTCTATATGAAGTCGTAATTACGTAAAGAGATCCCTGTTCCCCGTACTAGTGTGAACTGTGTCACAAGGTAACAGTTTCCTGCCCGTTATTGTGACATAGAAAACATATTATATTCGCGACAATTTATAAACCGTCTTCAAGATCCCTGAACCGAATCAAAAATCGATCTCTGCATTAAACACAATAAGATTTTTCTTTGCATTTCAGAACCACAAGTTTTTAGAAGGTAAAACAGAATTCAGAGTATTATTCCAAACAACAAACTACAAGAATAATCAAGTTACACTCAAACGAGTCCACCATAGCTACGGATCTGATGAAAGTGTCTACGATGATGATGACCAATTGGATGAAGATAATGATAACAGTCAGGAGTATAATGTGAACGATGAGATCGGATATAATAAGAATCACAAGGATAGAGGTTCTGACAGGGTATAATAAAAAAGTTTTTATGTTATTGTATCCTAGCTGAGACCCGCGGTTTCACCCGCGTAGACTAATGTTTTCACGGTACCTCAGCTATCACACAGAAACCGCCTTCTTCCTTTGCTAAAAGTATCCTATAATTCTTCTCAAAGGTTCCGCTATATCAACATTTTAAAAAATCAAGGTAGCGGAATAACCGTACTTTACGCGGGTAAAACCGCGGTTCGCGGTTATTTCTTTCATATAGGTATTTTAATATTTCATTTTTAATTTCATTTGTATTGGATAAGTACTATTATTATTATAATTATATGCAGGAGTGTTGGAAGCAAAATGAACGGCTGTAATTGTTTTAAACTAATTCGTCGTGTTCTTCTTACGCCATCTTTCCCGCCTCTTCCTCACTCCCCTTCCACATAATCCCTACATCAGTGTTGCCTGCTGTCTGTCCATAATTTACACACTATTCATATTTTTAATTCTTACTTAAATGTTTTTAAATGTACGCTGATTCTATATATTTATATTTAAATGGTTGCAACAGGATGAATATGAGTACGACAGTCCGGAACAAAAGTGGGTAAGTCAAGTAATTAAGTCACCTACGTCCAACAGATTCTTGTAAGCCTCATTTTAAAGAGCTCTATATTCTGACATTTCCATGTCTTTACATATTTGAAATAATATTGTTTACTAGAAAACATATATGTATATCTATTTTTAACTTTTAAGAGCAAACGCCATAGCAAGAAAATTTGTATGCAGCTACATAGAACAGCAGTGTTTGATAAAAGCTTTTTTTTTTTTTTACATATTATAAGTTTGCGTTTGACAACTGTCTCACCTGATGTTAAGTGATGACGTTGTCTAGGATTTAGCACGCAAACCTAGAAGGTACCTATTCACTCGCGACTTGAAGACTCCAGGATTGTACATATCGGGAAACACAGACTCGGGCAACGAGTTCCATTCCTTGGCAGTACGCATTAAGAAAGTGGAAGCATAACGCTTCGTGCGTATAGGTGGTATATCTACCATATAGCGATGGCGAATTGCCGTACGTCGAGTCGACCGATGATAGAAAGGGGATGGTGGAATCAGATTGTGTAATTCCAGTGCACATTCTCCGAAATGCACCCGATAGAAAACCGATAGGCTTGCTACGATAGCATTTTTGGAATGGCTCCCAGACTGTATAGTCACTTATCTAATTCAATATTAGACTTGGAGTGTATGTGTTCATTTAAAAATAGTGTTCTATTAATGAGTATTTGCAAAAGGAGTTCTTGGAATTTAAATAGTTTCATCTGTCATTATTCATTTGAGACATGTTTTTAAAAAGTAGTTTTATATTATTGATAATTTGACTAATTCATTAACATAAAAAAAAATGTTATTTATTATTTAATTTTTTAATTTATTAAATAATCAAATTTTCATTAAGATGTAGGCATGGGAACAATTATACTTTTATTACACTTTTCGAGAGCATTCGATTTATAAATACAGCTCTTTTACTTGCCAAGCTCAGCTGATTCTGAGAAATATGATCGATGTAATTTGAACCTTAAGCGCACGGCCGGCCGGCGGTGCGGCCGCCATTTTGCGGCGCCGACAAGCCCGGTACAGTAGTTTCCGATTTCGCTCACTTGACGGCATATGGGTTTGACTCCCATGTAGTTCTCTTTTTTTGACCATTTGACTCAACGCACTCAATTTATGGAAGAAAAAAGATAATGGAAAGGTTTTTTGATCTGAATTGCGTAAAGTAACTAGAGTTGTTCCACTGGCGCCAGCCGACTAGTCTTTATACTGTTTCTACGGTGTAACGTGGTACTTACGCGTAGTCGATATCACGATCGACAATTGTTTCGGCTTCTTCCGGAAGCCTTCATCAGGATCTTGAGTGCGGGGCGTTCGTCGCAACGTCGCGTCTCGCACAAGTGCCACGTTATACCCGTAGAAACAGTATAAAGACTGGTCGGCTGGCGCAGTTGGTAGCACTCTGCCTTCTGAGCAGCTGGCCCCGGGTTCGATTCCCGGACAGGTCAAACATTTGTGTGTATGAACATGTCTGTTTGACCTGTGTCTGGATGTGTATATGTATATAAGTATATATATATCAGTCATCAGGTTACCATAGCACAGGCTCTGCCTAGTTTGGGACCTTGTGTAAATGTAAATAAATATTAAAAAATTAAAATTAAAGTTTTAATACATTTATATAAACTTTTATTTTGCAGAGTGGGACGTTTATAAATAAAATAGGCGGTATCAGTAACGTGGTAAGTATGACTATCTGTCATCCCACTAGTATTATAAAGGAGAACGTTTGTATATCGGCTGCACCGATTTCGATCAAGCTTGGTATGGAGATAGGTAAGACCCTGGAGTAATTCATAGGTTACTTTTAACCCGGGAAAAGTAAAGTTACCGTGGGATGATTGAGGTAGCGTAATCCATGCGAGTTAAACTGCGGGGCGCTACTAGGTTGTCATTTAAGTCACTAACCCTACCTGACTTGCATTAACGGCTATACTTAAACATGTGTTATTTACATTTTTTTACTTCACTTTATTTATAACTATTGCCACAGCTGTGCATGTAACAAAAAACTCGAGACAAGTGCCGGCTATGGCAAAAATTTTGGCTTAGAGTGGAAAAATATATCACCAGAATACTTCTTCTACAGCTTGAGCTTCCGGTGAAGGTAGATCGAATTCCCAGCACGGTGATAGGGTTGATTCGAGTACCGGCCTGGCTAGCTACCACCCTCAAGTTTGAAAAACTGTCACCAAGCACATAGCGTGTTCAGGCAGCAGACCTAGCGTGATAACATCTTCGACCACATCGTCTGTCCATCAAGTGAGATAATGGTCAAACGCTAGATCCTGTATGGATCTAGCGTTTTACCACTATTATAATATTATATGCATATACTAGCTGACCCGGCCACGCGTCGCTGTGGCCAACACGTGGTAATTATGCTGTTAAAATGTAGCTTATATGACACGTTCGTAGATTTACCATAGGAGCGCCATCTATTGATTACTTACTCAACCCAGTCGAAAGGTCCAAATGATTCTAACATCTGTTAGAATCATTTGGAGTTAACAGATAATTGTGACTGTCAAATAATAACAGACAAATAATTAGCAATAAATTAAAATTGCGAAAATAAATTATAAAATTTTGCACAAAAAAAATGAAGCACAAATAAGTAAAAAACAGGATTAATTTCACTGTATTATCTTCATTATAATATGAATTCAATTTACACTTCAGTCTAAGTAACACGTGGCCGGCTATGCTAACACCAAGTATTTCGTTCACTACAAAATAAATTTAATTAATTTTATAGCGTCAACAACACGTGGTAATTATGCTGTTAAAATGTAGCTTATATGACACGTTCGTAGATTTACCATAGCAGCGCCATCTATTGATTACTTCCTCAACCCAGTCGAAAGGTATCGACATCTGTTACAATCATTTGGAGTTAACAGATAATTGTGACTGTAATAAGTGTGCTAATAATTAGCAATAAATTAAAATTGCGACTATAATTTGAGATTTAAACTATCCTATCTCTCAAGTTGGATCGAACTGCACATGGTGTGCGAATTTTATTATAATCGGTTAAGAGGTTTAGGAGTCCATTGAGGAGAAACATTGTGACACGAGATTTATATATATTAAGATTATATTGTACTAGCTGCGCTCTGCAGTTTTACCCGCGTGGTGATGAATGATGATGATGATAATGAAAAGTAGCATATATGTTATTCCGGGAGCTGAAGTATCTACTTAACAAATTTCAAACAAATCCGTCGAGCCGTTTGAGCGTGATTGAGAAAAAAACATCCATCCATCCATCCAAACTTTCACATTTATAATATTAGCGGGATATATATTATACACCACTTTAGTGACACGCATAAAAAAAACCAGTGTTTACTGACAATGTTTGATGAAACTATGTATTTACTAGTTCCCTTCTAAAATATATTTTTTATTTTCCAGGTAAATAAAGTAAGTAAAGACAAGAAAAAGCTATGTATAATAAATGCACTAAACTCGTATTGTATTACAAACGATATGAAACCGCACCTGAAAAATAAGCGCAAAAATTATAAGAAAGTGTATGAAATTAACAAGAAAAATAAAATTAAGCAGAAAACAAGAAGTATAATAATACAGAAGAAAAAGTGAGGAATTCATTCATCCAGCTTGGTGATGGAGGCCTTGTCGAAACTCTACGTGGGAGACTAAAATAATTAATATTCTTTAGCCTTAGTCACGGTAATATTATCTATCCAGTATTGGAACTCGGCCCTGTCCTTGAAATAATTAATATTCTTTAGCCTTAGTCACGGTAATATTATCTATCCAGTATTGGAACTCGGCCCTGTCCTTGAAATAATTAATATTCTTTAGCCTTAGTCACGGTAATATTATCTATCCAGTATTGTAACTCGGCCCTGTCCTTGAAATAATTAGGTACCTACAGCGACGCGGTACGTAAAAACGCGGTAGGGCTGCCCGCGTACTTACAGTATTTTAATTTTGTCTACCTACTTATGGTTTTTTCTAGTTTTGTGATTGAAAATATTTTATTATTATTAAAAAAAAAATAAAGTCGTTGTTAATAAAATAGGAAGAGTTCAATAAAAATACATGTTGTGTTTTTATTAGTACATTTAATTTAAAAAAACACCCTTGTGAGACGTTCGAAAAACTTCACTTCACAAAGCAAGTAAACACATATCACACCTTTATTGTTTACAAAACCATCACACCGTTTGTTCGTCACTGTGGCGCAACCGCGACTGGCTGCACGCTGAGTGAACACCGAAATCGAGGCGCGTAGTTATAACTCGCGTTCCGGCCGTTTCTATGAAGACAGAATACTGGATAGATAATATTATATTACTGTGCATTAGTGCTGTTTTATTTTGTGTTTTCTAATGAAGCATATCTAAAACTGCCAGATAGGGTGTGTACACGACATATTGTGTTTTATGTATAAATTTGTAAATCTGTCAATTCAGTTTTATGTTAAAAAATGGTAAAGACCCTATAGACTTAGTGGAGAGTATAGTTTTAATTAAAAAATCCATTCATTCATTTATCCAAGCCTTATTCTTACCTCTTATCTCCTCCGAATAGACTTGCATATTTTTACTAGCCATTAACAAGCCAAATAGGTAGGTAGTTACATAAAGTGATTGTGGAGTGTTGCGGGAACGAAATTTATATGAAAATATGCATGACGATATTTTACTTTTTTTTTTTTTAGTTATTTACATTCTCACAAGGTCTTCAGGTCCCAAACTAGGCAGAGCCTGTGCTATGGTAACCTGATGACTGATATATATATACTTATATATCAGTCTGGAGCTGCGCCCCGCGGTTTTACCCGCGAGCAAGCGTGTTGAAAAATACATTTTATGATTGAAGCGCAGTGTTACATTTTTGAGAAAGCTCATAAACATTATAAAAATATCTTTACATTAGTTCTTTGTTACCAGGGAATCAATTTAGTAGAAGTCAAGAATTCTTTGTGCATATGGAACCCAATTGACGTATTGCATCGGAAAATAAATGAATCCCTACACGAAAAAGAAATACAAAAGGTTGAATAGCATAATAAGCAAAGAGGGTTAACCTAAACTTATTTATAGTTTTTTTGTTCATCGTTTTGGCTCCGCATTTCATGAGCAGTTGAATGCTAGTAAAATATAATTATATTATTTTAATATTTTGTTGCATGAATTTTTGGGTTTATTATTTTAGCCCGAAACTCCTTCCCTGATTCCTAATACGATGATTGCTCAGCGGTGGGAGCGTCCGCGTCGTTTGTCTATCTGACGGACGCTGGTTCGACCCCCACTAACGGCTTGAGTTTCCGGTGAAGGTAACACCGTTATCTAATTCCCAGCATGGTGGTAGGGTACTTTCGAGTTCCCGCCTGGATAACGATACCACTCTCAATTTCGATAAATTGTCACTAAACACATAGCGTGGTCAGGCAGCAGTCATTGGAGCCATGTAAGTAGGTCTAGCGTGATAACATCTTCGACCACATAATCACTGACCATCTGAGACTGGCCAGTGAGATACTGGTCAAACATAGATCTATAGATACAGTATTAAAAAAATACCAAAAAATGGAACCTCTTTCATCACTCAAAAGTAAGAAATAACTTGTTGAAGTCGGAAGTTCGACAAGTTATTTCACACTTTTGAGTGGTGAAGTCGGTTCGACTTTTTGGTAATATTTTTTTCCCCCCTGTTTAGTAACCTTTGCTACTCACGGGATCAATTGTCATTATGTATGTTCTTCGATGTCTTCAACCGCAACTATAATGTCATCCAAGTAGACGCAACACTTTTCAGTTATTGGAGTGTAACTCAAAAACCGCTTGCCCAATTTTGATGTAATTTAAATGGGATCACACAGGAAGCACCAGCTTTCAGATAAAAAACGATCACAATCGATTCACCCAGTCGAAAGTTCTGAGGTGACAAACATTAAAAAGAAAAAAACATACGGATCGAATTAAGAACCTCCATTTAATCATCATCATCATCATCTCAGCCATAGGACGTCCACTGCTGGACAAAGGCCTCCCCCATTGATTTCCACAAGGACCGGTTGGAAGCGGCCCGCATCCAGCCCTTGCCTGCGATCTTAGTCAGGTCGTCTGTCCACCTATTGGACAGACGACCTGACTAAGATCCCTATGATCCCCATTTAAAGTAGGTTAAAAATAGATAATTTTATAAGATATATTTTTTTTTTAAGCTTTTATTTTGGTGTGTTGAGCTTGGAAGATACACTGTGCAGATAGACCACGTTTTGGTTCCTTATATCAGTACTAGTGGCACCAACTGAACGAACATCTTTATCTTTAGTTGTGTACAGTCCCAGTTGTAACAAAATTGCATACATTATAATCTAAGAAAACCACCAAAAAGTGATTTTAATATAAATTTAATTTAATTTTATTTTATTTTCTTTAGGGTGGCTTACAGCTAAAGTTACAAATTAGCACAGCAAGTATTATAAGGAAGAGCCATTTACAAGCCTCCACAGATAATGGAGATACAGTAATAGTACATAAAATCTAAAAAAATAGATACAATTTACAATACATAAAAACTAATGGCTAATGTCGTAAGGTACAACGAGAGTGTTGGTCAGTGCCGTGTGTATTGACGCCGAACTACTCGCAAATAAGTCGATGTTTGGATTAAGTTTGAGAGTATCGTTGAGAGCCATTGATACCCTCTCCATTGATAATAATTGGTAAGTTCAATTACAATTTTTATTAGAAGTTAACCAAAACATTTAATTATAGGAATTGGTAGTAATTATACATTTACGAGTACACATTTCTTTTAATTACAGGACATGGTAGTAATTACACTTTTACAAGTACACAATTATTAACATTTTATACCTTTTACAGCTAAATGTTATTTTAGTTCTTGTTCAGGTACTCGGATAATAGCTAAAGTTATAATGCGTGTGGTCACGCTTCTCTGTATTCTTATGTACATAACAAGTTGCCGCAATGAAATACTACGTGCAAACCAAGAAACTAAACTTCGTCTGGTAAATACGTACACTAGTTACGCATTTTGCAGTATTCATATCATTATATTTTGTTTTCTATCACAATCAGACCTCCGCACCGATTCCCTATGTCGCGGGAGGCATAGACACACACAAACACTCAAAACCCGGGACAAACATCTACAATCATCGCACAAATGTTTGCCCCTGTCGGGATTAGAACTCAGGGTCCCGGAGACACAGAAGTCATGTTACTGACACTAACCACTGCGTTACGGTGATCGTGTGGGCTGATTTCAAATCTACTATTTTATTTAGCAGCATGCTCAAGCTGAGAATACGGCCAAATTGAATAGTAAACAACATGAGCAATTAAGCCTAGAAACGCAAATTTATCTCTGTGTATTATAAGACCGAATTTCACAAGAGCACGAAAAATGTGGTGGTACCGGCCTAGAATAGTACTCCCCATCTCTTTCCGCGGGTGCCGTAAGAGTCGGCTAAGGGACCACGTACCAGGAGGTGGGCAGCAGCACCTTCTGAGGATTGGAAATCATACTGCGCTCGCCAACCCGCCTGCCAAACGTGGCGAGTATTGGCAAATCCCCCCTATATGGGGGAGGCTTCTGTCCAGCAGTGGACGCACATGGCTGAGAGAACGAAAAATGTTGTGCGTCACTCTAGAATTAAATCAAGATTCAATAAGGACGATTTGAGAATAGCTCACTACCAAACCTGACAAAATCTGCCTTTGTGACCCGATCCCTAAAATTGTGCGCTGATCAGCCCCTGTTTGTGTTCTCTTCTTCTTTCCATATTCTTGCGTTAATTGGGGTCGACTCTCTTCATTTTTCTGCGCCAAGACCTTCTGTCCTTGATTGTCCCTTTATCTGATAGGACTTTCTTTAGTATTTAGTCGATATTTGTCCACCCATGTTTAGTTCTGTTTGTGTGTTACAATAAATATTGTTGTATCTTTTTTGTTCTATATTTGTCCAGAAACATGAGTATCTGACTGGTGGAACTGAAGAAGATGTCTCAGATGAAAATGATCTCAAGTTAGCCAATCTAAAGCGGATCGGAGACAGCAGCGAATCTGGATACGATAGTGATGAGAACGACGAGGAAGACGAAAGTGATAATGATGATACTAATGAAGAGGACTCTAAGGAAAACTATCTTCCACCAAACATAATTTCAATAAGCGGTGTTAAAAACGTGGTAAGTAAACTTTCATTGCCGGAAGCAGGAGTAACTTACGTCACAGTTATCGTATCGCAGTCGTATAAACAATTTAATAACGCACATACCGTCCGTACTAACTCTTATTAGTAATAATTATTATTATTATTATTTAGATTTGTCTGTCACAGTTGTACTAGATAAATGACAGTTAGTGCTGAGTTTTCAAGTCACGAGTGAACAGGTATCTTCTAGGCAGGCGTGAATCATCGTAGACCGCATCATCACTTAACATCAGGTGAGATAGTGGTCAAACGCCTGCCTATTTTGAATAATATAAAAAAAAGAGTTCAATTGTTTTACGCTGCCTATTCCATCTTCGACCACAGCTCCTCGTACTCTGTTACAAAGTAATACGATACAAAGTAGATTGTAATATACATCCTACTAATCCCATCTCACTAATATTATCAATGTCAAAGTTTGGATGGATGGATGTTTGTTACTCAATCACGCCAGAACGATGGAACGGATCTGGATGAAATTTGGCACAGAGATAGATAGATAGTCTGGAATTTAAAAGTATTTGTGTTATGCAAAACAAATTGCAAATTTTTTTCTTTTTCGTCTCAGTCGTTAAGCTTATATATCGAGCCCTTGGTCGGCCAGAAATTTGTGACATGTGGCGCTAGACTATTCGCCAAACCTCATTGGTCAGCTTGTTGGACAATGGCCAATTAGCCAGCCATCCTCTACAAGAGGAAGACCCGTGCTTTTTTTATGTAATAGGCATACAAGCAGACCGGCCGCCTGATGGTCAGCGATCACCGTCGCTTAAGGATATCTCTAATATTAGGGGCATCACGATACGGTGCCAATATTTTTTAAGACTCTGTCAAGTCTCATTTTTAAGAATCCCCTATTGTAGAAGAAGAAGAATGCAGAAGATGCATTTATTTATGATATATGTAGCTACTCATGAGCCCAATACGTCACAGCATTGGTAACCTATTGGGCTGATTATTCTAATAAATGTATCGTCTAATCTAATACATCAGTGACCCATATATTCCATTGTATTTCAGATGGCGAGTGGAATTATGGTGAGTACCTATATTATTATTTTAATAACGGAAATGCATGTCTAACCTATTTATCGTTTAATATGATGAAAAAAGTTTTACTTGTACATATTCATATCTATTTCTACCCCTAGGCAGTAGTGTCTGCTTTACTTGTTCTGGAAGGGTATGGTTTCCGGTGAAGTTCACATGAGACTTACCAACCTTATGTCTCAGGGTGACGGGCGCAGTGCGGTACTTTACGCATTGTATCTGTCTATAGGCAGAGGTTACCACTTAACATTCTGTGGGCCTTTTGTTTGTTCCATCACATTATCCCATAAAAAATATGAATATATGAATAAATATGAAATAAGTGCAAATTACTAGATTGATTTAAATTTGTAGTCAAGTGTACAATTTTAATGTATGTGTTTGTTATTCTTTCACGCTCAAACGGCTGGACGAATTTGGATGAAATTTGGTACCAATTGCCGGAATAACACATGGGCTTCTATTCATCATCATCAACCATAAACACGAGGGTAAAATCGCGGGGCGCAGCTAGTACATTAAATTTTTAGAGATGTGTATTTATTTAGGAATAAACTACTATTTTCTTCATATACCTTCTGTTTAATCAAAGATAGAGATATACATGAGGGCAAGTTATGTGTCAAGGATAAATGTACAGTTTTTTATGCGTGTGTTTACACATATATGACAAAATCATTTCATTGCCAGCTTTATTTAGGCTTTGTCTGAAATTCCGAGTCGGATGTAGTGGCATCCGACATTAATACTGAGGCAAAACCTTTTTGGCTATTGAATAACAAACATATTCTAATAATTAAGTTCGCAATTAAGTTCTGGTTGTTGTATGTATTGGTTCCGGGCTGTTTGGCCGTGGTCTAAGTGAAACTTGTGTTCCAGACGTTTCGTCGATCACTGCGGTCGACATCTTCAGTGGTTCAGGTCCGAGCGGCGACAAGAGCGTAGAACTCTCCTTCGCGGCGTCTTCTCTGATACTGATGAACACAAGTTTCACTTACACCACGGCCAAACAGCCCGGAAGCAATACATGCAACATGCAACGCCGGCCGTGAAAGCCTTAGAGTTTACATAAGTTTTGGTTGTTTTATTTTTGCGTAAATAAATGATTTTATCCAATTTAATTTCATCCACTCTTCATAACGTTAGATCAATTTAAAAATTTGTATACGTTTATTTTTTTATTATTTTCATGGATCGAAAACTAGTTTCAAAATGTTCTCAAAAGCGTTTTTTTTTTACTTTACAAAACTATTTTTTACACATGACGGCACAAATTCTACAACACTGCTGTAAGCTTGAAGCGCCTGCTTGAGACTACTTCCAATGAGTATTTATTCTTACAAAGCTAAAGATTTCTTTTACTTTCAGACTAATACATGGAACACACAAGCAAAACTGGCGCAAACGGTAAGCGACATCATACTTTACGTATTACGATCTGTAAGCTCAGACAAGAAAAAAAATTTTTACCAAAAAATGGATCCGACTTCAACACTCAAACGTATGAAATAACTTGTTGAAGTCGGTACCATGATAGTTCAAAGTAATTGACATCAAAATATTGTGCTCATGGTACCGACTTCGACAAGTTATTTCATACTTTTGAGTGTTGAAGTCGGTTCCATTTTTGGGTAAATATTTTTTTTTTCACTCTTTTTTGTGACCTTTGTTACTCATGGGATCAATTGTCATTGCGGTGAAGGTATGTTCACCGATGTCTTCACCCGCTACTATAATATCATCTAGGTATATAAATAAATAATAATAAAATATTATTAATGATTTTGTTACATATTATCTTTTAAATATGATGAAAAAGCGCTGAATAATACAAATTATAAAAGTATTTATCATATGGGAATACTTACATGGGATTCATTTTTTAATCTGGCAATTATTTTTTTATCCTTTTCTTTTTTATTTCGACTGTTAAGTCTACTAATTTAGTGTTTAAATTAGTCCTGTTCGAGGTCGACTCGATGCCAATAAAAATCCATAGGCTGCTTAGTTCAAAGCGGCCTGAGTCTATTTTCAATCTATGCTCAGCATTTAGTACGATGCGACATGCGCTAACAGACTATGGAAAATGCTAAATGGACGCTATGTTTAAACCGCTAGAATATTTTATTAATGTCGCGTTACTGTTTATACATGAGGGGTGATTCGTATTCCCTATAAAAAGCGATCATCAAGCGATCAACCAAACAGTAATTATATATAACTATATAATTATATGTAAATTCTAAGGCTTTCACGGCCGGCGTTGCATGTTGTATGTATTGCGTCCGGGCTGTTTGGCCGTGGTCTATGTGAAACTTTCCAGACGTTTCAGTATCAGAGAAGAGGCCGCGAAGGAGAGTTCTACGCTCTTGTCGCCGCTCGGACCTGAACCACTGAAGATGTCGACCGCAGTGATCGACGAAACGTCTGGAACACAAGTTTCACTTAGACCACGGCCAAACAGCCCGGAAGCAATACATACAATATAGAATTATATTTCCAACCAAACAGTAAACATGACGAAATGTATAATTAGCGTTATCTTTTATCTTTTTTATCTTTTCGTTTCGGTTTTTCTTTTCCGCGCACACTTTATATGTGAGCGCGGCAAATGCTGCGTGTACGCCTTTTGTCCTCAATTATTGTATTGGTTCCTTGTGGTTTTTTTACTGTGTTTTTGTGTATTTATTTATGTGGCAATACTGTAGTTGTGAGACAATAAATATAATTTGATTTGATTTTAACATTTCAATTTGCGCGAAATTAATAAGTTCAAATAAAAATATTTGTTGTCTGTAAAGTCGGTTTACGGACGATAGATTTACGTGATAACGTCATAATCATTTATGACTTTGACTTTGATTATTTTATGTAATACAAAAATCAGGTGGAACGTTACGCGGAACGTTTCTATTTTTCATGAGTGTTGCTGGTATTCATCAATTTATAAAACGTTATCACGTCAAAATTCTACCGGTATAATATCAAAAGATTTACATACAATTAAAAAGACATAATTGGGAATATTACAAAATATTTTGAGAAAGCCACGCTATTTGTTAGTGTCTCATCACCGTTTTTCATCACCACGCGGGTGAAACCACGGCCGCAGCTAATGCTATATAAAACACAATTACCACTGAGATATTTCGATAAATAACACTATAATTATGTGTAATTAGTTACAGATAGACGACCCAAAAGAATTTAAGAAAACACAATGCATACTGAATGGAAATTGCGACAGTAGATTCTCAAGACTGCACAACAAACTGAAGAATACGAAAAATAACAAGAAGATAACAGAATTATCGCTGAAATTTTCGCATGTTTTAATGTAGATTATAATCTAATTCAGTAGATGTAGGTGACCTAACAACCAACCAACAATAACTTATATAAAATAATTTATTTATTTATTTTATGCATAAAAGCTACAGCACACTAATCACAAATACTTTAATAATATTGATTTATGTATAATATAATATATTAACACGCACTACACGTTTACAAACACTAGATCATTCATTCATCACACTTAAACATAATAAATAATTAATACACCACGCAAAGCCGCGCGATACGCGAGTGTCAGAGGCGACGTTCTATTTATAGAACGGGGCCATACAAACTGCACCGCAAGTCGTGGCCCGTCAACAGGCTGCGCTTGCGCTGCCTCGCCGCCGCCGCTCGGCCGATTCATTCGGAATTCTTTTACCTGGCGCACCGCCCGTTTCTCATCGCACGCTCGTTTTTGTTATTTGTGATTAACTTGTATAGTGTTTGCATTTGTATATAATTTGTTATAGTGAAATAAAGCCTTACACACAACAACGCTAAAATAATCAATGTCAAATTAATTTATACATATTAAATAAATATTTCAGACGCCACATCGTTTATTTTCGTTATTATTAGCTGTAAGTTATAACTTCGTCGTCGCAAAAATGGAACCGACTTCAACAAGTTATTTCACACTTTGAGTGTTGAAGTCGGTTCCATTATATAGTAAACTGTTTTTTTCACCCTTTTCAGTGACCTTTGCTACTCACGGGATCAGTTGTCATTGTGTGTCATTGTTCACCGATTTCTCCACCCGCAATTATAATGTCATCGACATGTACGTAGCTCTTTTCAGTTATTATAGTGTAACTCAAAAACTGCTGCGACGGAACTCAAGAACCGCCGAAATTACCAGCTTTCAAATAAAAAAAGAATCATCAAATTGATTCACCCAGTCGAAAGTTCTGAGGTAACAAACATAAAAAAACGTACAGGTCGAATTGAGAACCTCCACCTTTCTTTGAAGTCGGTTAATAAAGATGTTTGTTGAATTTGATACAACAATTGAATACAACTTAGCGAAATAAGGACAAATTATTTATGCCTCAAATCAGGTAAAAAAACGTACAAAAACAAGGAGTGTTTAACAAAATTGCAAATTATAACAAACTACCAATATGTTGTTAAAACGGACGTGGTTTTGATTACAACGAAAAAGCGGAAAGGGGCACGCGAGCCGCCGATCCCTGCTGCGAAAATGCGAAACCGGACACAGATTTTTTTCCCATTTTCCCATCACACTCAGACCCCCGTACTAGGATTCCCTGTATCGCGGGAGGCATGGACACACACAATCACAGCACACAAACATCCAAGACCCGGGACAAACATCTACACTCTTAGCACAAATGTTTGCCCCTGCCGGGATTCGAACCCAGGGTCCCGGAGACACAGAATTCATGTCGAGTCACACTAACCACTGCGCCACGGGACCGTCACGTTGAGTGTATAATTTAAATATGATTTAAATCAATTATTATAATTGATTTTGTAGTTGGATATTTTTATCACAAATAATTGTGTAATTGCACCATTATGTACATAGCTAATAGAACGTTGTAATAATTATACTTGCAAATAGCCTATAAATATATATAGTGGAACAATTATATACATTTAATTTTAATATTATTATGAATGTATAAAACACGGGAGTTACTCACGTAATAAGTCAGAGGGTTCCGACTATAGTTTCAACCACATTCGGTGGTCTTTTTCAAGGAGAATACGGGGCGCTCGCGGACGCGGTCGCGATTCGCCTAGTACTGATTTAATATTATTTTAGTACTTTTTCTGGTGTTGCCATACTCAGTAAGAAAATATGCGTATGTTTACGCTTGTTTGCTTGCTTATGTTTGTGATGAAAACCCGAAATGAAATACAGAAGAAAATAATAATAGCTGTCCAAGGAGATGTGGAAAACGCTGTGGTAAATACCTATACTTAGTCTTGTTATGATTTGTAAATTATAGACTAAATTTTTTATGTGGAACTGGTGACGGAACAAGTAAACGGCCCACAGGATATTAAGTGGTAACATCTGCCTATACAATTTATATATTTTATATAAGTATATAATATCAATCATCAGGTCACCATAGTACAGGCTCTGCCTAGTTTGGGACCTGAAGACCTTGTGTGAATGTAAATAAATAAAATAAAAAAAAATAAAAAAAAATTGTAAATAACTGCACTGCGCCCCAAAATAAATTTTTGATTGATTAGTAAAGAATTTTTAAAAAAAAGAGATTGTCAATGATGATGTGGTCGAAGGTGGAGCACGCTAGACTTGGGATGTTAACTGTTTATGTTAATGTCAAGGAGTTCTCAGCTGCTTGAACATACCAATTTGTTTTATGCAATAGACAAGCAAACGGGCCGCTTGGTGGTAAGCGATAACCGTCAACTATGAATATGTGTATGTGCCAATCCGATGAATCTGTAAACTATCCTTTTGAAGAAGCCCATATTGTGGCTACTCGGGAATACCGGGGGAAGCTCGTTCCACATATTGGCAGAAACGTTCGGTTGGATCGCAGATGAATAATTAAAGCACACATGAGTAATTGTTGTGTATTATGTTAGTATCATAGCAACCGCTCTATAATGAAATGTAGGACGTTCGCCGTGGCGCAGTAGTCAGTGACATGACTTCTATGTCCCTGGGACCCTGGGTTTGAATCCCGACAGGGGCAGACATTTGTGCGATGATTGTAGATGTAGATTTCGGGTCTTGGGTGTTTGCGTGCTGTGATTATGTGTGTCCATGCCCCCCGCGACACAGGGAATTAGTGCGGGGTTCCGAGTGTGATAATAAAAAAAAATTATAACATTTATATATGGTACTCATTATATTCTCTTTCAAGATCCTTTCCATGCAAATGTTACCTGGTAGAGATCACTTTTAGTGATATTTTTTTACTTATTTTAGTGGATTTATGTATATTTATTGTAAATATTGTTATATATTTAAGATGTAACAATAAATAATTTTCTAATCTAATCTAATGTGACTGAGTGTGATGATATTTTTAATGGAGATTAATTCATATGTGGATGAGGTTTCTACCGATGGCAGCTATACGACTCACTTATTTACAGGAACTTAAGGATGTTATGGGCAGAAGATCACACGATACATCACCAGTCAAAAAGAAGCACATACATGCTCAATTAAAACAAAAAACCCCGCCAAGTGTGAGTCGGTCTCGCGGACGTAAGGTAAGATAAGATAAGATATTTTTTTTTTTTATAAACATGAGTAATACATAAAATGCATTGTCGGCGGTTGACAGAGTCATGGTCTACATGTTTTATTTACCCATAAAGGTGTACAAAAACTTCCGGGAATTCATTTCACCTTATCTACAAAATCCAAATACAAAATCCAATATTTAAGATGCAAATGTCAAAAGCTGAATAATATACAATGTAAACAAGAAAAAAATACTCGTGAGTTTGACACTTTGTTATATATATGTGGTATCCGGCTTTACTCACGTTTATAGTCGAAGTTTCGACCTAGGTTTCGAGCATGTCCGATGCTCATACTCAGGTGAGTTTACGCTGCCAGATCGCGGCGACCACTGACGACTTCGACTATAAACGTGAGTAAAGCCGGATACCACATAATATATATATATAAGAAAAAACACAATAAAATACAATTATATTACAAATTTAAATAAAGAATTACTAAGACTAAACCAGACATAATGAAAAATTGATATAACTAATTATAAGTAAAATGTATCATTCAAAAATCTTTAATACTGTAATAACAATGAACTAAAAGAAATAATGGTTTGGTCATGCGACGCGTGTCCAAAATGCTGGCACATATTTGGCTCAAACAGGCAATTCAGCGTGGCAATGCTGCTAGCATTCTGGGCACGCTGCCGGCCGGTAGCGGGTTAGAACATTTGAGTTATCTATAGGTTACCAATAGCTAGTGGATTGCTCAAATGTTATTGTAATAGCTGCAGTATTGTAATTAGTTATTAGTGTTTTATTTTCATAAAGGCATTTACTAAATGAAAACAATGAAATAAATACTATTGAACAAGATCCCCTCAGGTGTTAGAGGAAGGGATACATTCTGACCACCAGTGGAGTAGCACTCCACTGGTGGTCAGAATGTATAGCTTAGTTGGACAAAGCGACAGGACGGTATCCTGTACTCTGTTCTAGTCCGAATAGTTAGTTGTCGTGCGTCCTAAATCATCGGTGATGACTGTGTGCCCGGATTAATAATAACATTAATTATACACGACAAAGAATATATGTATATATATGACACGTGGATGTAACAATGGGTCGACCATTACCAATGCATCTAAGTTTTTCTAATTTATTTGACTACCCGTTAATGTACATTGTACGCAATGATTGGACTCTGCCTAACCGTAAGCTATGCTTCACACAAGGTCTCCACATTATTACACCACACGATTCATGTAGATCTAGGAATAATTAGTACAAGCACTTACCAGCACCTTTGTTGGTTGTCTCTCATGGACACCAGTGCCTCAGGCGTGCTTACCCTACAGCCATCTCATCGGCTCCCCTGTTTGCCTCCCTTTCGCCCGCACGCCATCTTGTCCTCCACTGGACTCGTCTGGCGGGTTGGTAGGTGGCCAGGGTTCTGCTTTGCCCCGAGCATGTGATCCGCATCCCGACCTGCAGCCTGCATCGGTGGATGCAGGCTGTAGTGTCCATCCACTATCCGTTGGATATCTACACTTAACTCACCTTCACTTAACTAACTCAACTTCCCATTTAGCGCCATCTATCCTGTGGTAGTATCTTACCACGCTCCGACAGCGCCATCTGTTCTATTAGGTACGAAACATCTATCCAAGTGTAATCTATGCTTGTTAATTTAAAGAGGATGCACCTCGCGATTCCTCGCGACACTCCCAACGACATAAATGGTGACTTACCATATTTTTCTTGAACTTCAGTTCCGCTTAGCATGACTTTAATATCTTAAACATCCAAAAAGATATATACTAGATTGATTTTAATTATATCTTTCCATAAATGGTGAATATTCATATTCAATTTCTTCTTTTTAAACTGTAATAGTCGGAGTTCTTAGGTAAAAAATCATACAAACGAGTTGAGAACCTTCAGAAATTTAATGTATTTCTTGTTTGGCAGAATCGCGGAGGGCAGAATATGCCTGGCATTGGTTCAATAGGCGGCCTGAAAAACGTGGTAAGTTGACAATCTATACGTAGAGGAAGGCCGAAGACGGTATGCACAGACGATGAATATGCATAACAGACACGAGCAGTGATAAAATAGACTGTTTGAAGAAATCATGACGTATTTCCGAACCCACCTAGTGTGGGATAAGTACAAGAGCAAAATAAGAATCATCATCATTTACTGCTGGTGGTGGCTAAACTCTTCCGAAATAGAGGCATCTTTCCAGTCTTCAAGGGCGGGTCGGAAATGCCTGCAACCTGCTTGTTTGTTTGGTATTTTTATTTTCGCTGGCCGCGTGACTCAGTAAATTCATTTTGACGAAATTAGGGTGAGTCTACCGTTTGTTTGACAAAAACTATAACTGACATAAACAATAGTTTGAATCATCAGAAACAGAGGATTTAATCACTACGCCTATCATTCGTATTAAAACTAATTAAATAGTAATATAACACTAAATAATCTTCTTAGCATCGAACTTATTATACTTCTCTATAGAAGCCTAGTAAACGCGCGACTTATCGCCATTTTATGGAAGCTATGTATAGCATCATTGCGTGGTGAGTCAAGTAAACTGTCACACAGCGAATTTGTAGCTTACGTTTGTAAGATGGCGCTGTAGGTACAACAGTTTCTATAGAGTATAAATTCGATGCTTCGTAGTTAAGATCTAAATTCAAACAATTATACCCAGTTCCATAAACTTTAATATCAATAAATGTAAACAAAGAAATGTCACGAACAGTCACTGTCAAAGTGACATAACAGTTGGTGAAAACATTTTTCACCAATGAAAATTATTTTGTTTTTTTGATTTTGAGTTAGACCATATCTGCGTTTATAACGCAAAAGGAAGGGTATTATAAATTTGACATGTATCTGTGTATATGTCTATGGCATCCAAGCCTAGGTAGCTCCTAAACGAATGGACCGATTTCGATGTGTTTTTTTGTTTGAAAGCTGACGTGATCGAAATGGTTCTTAGGTATAGTTTATGAAGATCTGTTCAGGCGTTTCAATTATATTGGGGGCTACTTATTTTTTAAAATTTTATTAATATAACTATTATTCATATACTTATTATTTTTATTTTATTTTAATTATAGTATATTTAACAGAAATGTGATGAATGTTTTAATTCCTTCTGACGCGTTATTTTTATATCTTTATTATTAATATTATCATTTATATTTACATTTATTGTATTATATATTATTGTATACTATATATTATATGTATTTTTTTTTTTTTTTTTTTTTACACTCACACAAGGTTTCAGGTCCCAAACTAGGCAGAGCCTGTACTATGGTAACCTGATGACTGATATACATACTTATATACATATACACACCCAGACACAGGTCAAACAGACATGTTCATGCACACAAATGTTTGACCTGTCCGGGAATCGAACCCGGGACCAGCGGCTCAGAAGGCAGAGTGCTACCAACTGCGCCAACCGGCCAGTTTATTATATTACATATAATTACATTTATATTTCTATTATCATTATTATATCTTTATTTCAAATACCCCCCTTCGATAATGAGTGTGTATTTTAATGAAGGGGCGAATTTTACAGACTAGTACACTTAGGCTGCTGTTCACCAAAATTTAAAACGTCCAAATATTAATTTAACCGTCGGTCAAATAGTTTTTGCCATACAGTTAACCGATGGTTAATTGATAATCGGTCGTTTAAATTTTGGTGAACTCCGCCCTGACTAAACAATGCATTTTCTGTTTCAGATGTCTAGTGGTATAATGGTAAGTACTTACACCATAAACATTATAAAAACATAATAATAATAATAATAACGGCTTAATAGCGAAGAGCCTCGATCAACATCTTAAGAGGCTCTCGCTAGACGGTTGGATCAAGGGTCAGATGCAGAAGGCGGTACTCCTTGAAACGGCGCGTATTGTCCGGAGGTTCCTCACTCTGCGGCCCTAACCACCGGTAGCTTGGGCCCTGCCCCGCTGCTGGCGGAACTCTAGGTTTAGGTTTTTTATAATATCTTTATTAATTTTTGTTTTTGATATTTATACTGTAAAAAAACTAAACCTAAGAAAGAAAGAAAATAAAGAGATAATAATAAAAAAAAAACCTTTATTTGATCCTGCTACATCTCGTCTCAATTTAGGTACTTTCTAGAACACTTAGTTACATTTATTAGCAAGGTCCCCAGGTTGGGTAAAGGCCTCCTCCAACGATGTCCACTTCTCTCTATCCTGAGCTGTTTGCCACCACATTGGACCAGCGACTTTTCTTATTTCATCCTCCCAGCGTGATGAGGGCCGTCCTCTCTTTCTTTTTCTTTGGGGTCCTCTCCATATGGTGGTTTTATAGGTCCATCTTTTGTCTCTAAGCCTCGCTACGTGGCCGGCCCATTTCCACTTTAACTTTTGTGCGTAGCTTAGGGCATTAGTATATTTCGTTATTTCTCTATTTCTCTTATCTTTACATGTCTAACCCACCATAAACATTGAAATAACCTAATTAGGTCACAGCTTGTGCTCTCTGTGAAGTGCAGCACCAATCAGGGGGAGAAAGCGCAGCATTGATCATCAACTCCTGCTGGCCAATCAACACTCTCATTACTTTCCCACTACTGGGACACAGGACTTTGTCTCAGAATAGAGTAGTACACTTTTTTTTTTTTTTTTTTTTTTACTATTATAAGTTTGCGTTTCACAACTGTCTCACCTGATGTTAAGTGATGACGTTGTCTAGGATTTAGCACGCAAACCTAGAAGGTACCTATTCATTCGCGACTTGAAGACTCCAGGATTGTACATATCGGGAAACACAGACTCGGGCAACGAGTTCCATTCCTTGGCAGTACGCATATAAAAAACTCTCTGATTACTGAGAAAACTTCAATAACTCTCCAAGTAACATAATATATAATGTAAGATTAAGACTTTATATTATAGCGAAAGTATAATGGAAATGTATTATTTTAAGACTACGGTAGATTTTTAATGTAACTGACAACCGCATACGGTTTTTGTCGGCGTACATTTTAGTCGGTGCGAGTGAAACCGCTGGATAGGTGCACCCCGGTTCAGTTTATCATCATGCTTTACATTTAGAAAATTCAGCTGTATTCAACCGTTTTGGCATGCTACAGAAAAATAATTGGCATGAATTTAACTAAAAACTTTATATAATTAAAATCATAAATAGGGATTATTTTTTATACCTACACTAGGCGTTAAGGGTGCGCCCAATTGCACTTTTTTATTTATGAATAAAATAGCTAGACTGACGTGTCAATTGAATAATCGGTTAGATTTTTAATTTCTAGTTATTATTTTGAATAATTAATTAAAACATGGCGCGTCCGCCTGGCCGTGTTTGCTTTCTTGTACTACAGCGGGCGACAAGATGCACGAGTGAAATCTGTTTTTGACGTGATAACGTTTTATAAATTGATGAATACCAGCAACACTCATGAAAAATAGTAACGTTCCGCGTAACGTTCCACCTGAGTTTTGTATTACATAAAATAATCAAAGTCAAAGTCGAAGTCAAAGTCAAAGTCATAAATTATTATGACGTTATCACGTAAATCTATCGTCCGTAAACCGACTTTACAGACAACCAATTTTTTTCCTAGCATTGGGCGCACTCTTAAACTTTATTACATCTGCTTCTCCCCATAATAATTTCTATTAGATTACATTTGGTATAAGTATATATATTACAATTTTTATGTGACACTACTTATATATAAAGTGTATACTTATTACTGAATACAATCAGACACATTTTACATGATTATCTATCCTGAGCCATATTATATATAGCCATAATTAGAGAAAAAAATACATGTGAATAGCTATTACATAATGAACATGTTTAATTTACAATACATATTATTAAATTAAAATATATCCACATATTATACGGTGTCGTCGTGACACTCAGACAAGAAAACCTTATTAAATATTTATCTCTGAAAATAGAATGTTAATAACGTCGAAGCATCAAATTAAGTATGGTCGAATTTTGACTACTGGGCGACTACTACAAAAAATGTTTATTTAAGTAATAATTTACAGGTCTAAAATCATGAATGTTCATTGATATAACTGCCTTCAAACTGTCTAAGCATATTTTATCTTTCAGACTACCGAATTCAGCAAAAAATCTCAGCTGGCAGAAGTGGTAAGTATAAATAATCTTGGTTTTGTTCCATAATAAATACAGAAATATCGTTCATTTTTGCCAGTTTGTATATAATTCACTGGTGGTACTAGCTACTCTGGCGTGGGCCGCATAATTTAGGTTTATGCACCTAATTTGTCATCGTAATCGGACGGCTAGTTGTGCAGCACGAGAGAACTTCTTTCTATTTTTACATAGTTACATTAAATCCCTATTTTAGACTCATTTTGTTTTATTCATTACTTTTTTTTTTCACACATGGTCTTCAGGTCACAAACTAGGCAGAGCCTGTACTATGGTAACCTGATGACTGATATATACTTATATACATACTTATATACATACTTATATATTATACTTATATACATATACACACCCAGACACAGGTCAAACAGACATGTTCATACACAGAAATGTTTGACCTGTCCGGGAATCGAACCCGGGACCAGCGGCTCAGAAGGCAGAGTGCTACCAACTGCGCCAACCGGCCGGTCAACTTTTCAAAGTGGTGGATGCGTCGGCTGTCAAACTGACGGACGCTGGCTCGATCCCCAATAGCGTCTTGAGCTCCCGGTGAAGTTGGTACTTTCGAGTACCCACCTGGCTAGCTACCACCCTCAGGTTTGAAAAACTGCCACCAAAAACATAGTATCATAGGCAGCAGTCCTTGAGAACCAGTAAGGATTACTCTAAGTCTAGTTTGATACTTGGATTACATCGTCACCGACCATCAATTCTTTACTTTTTGATGTTATTAGTAAAAAAATACCTACGTATCTGTATGAAAAACTGAAATTGGCAGAAAATGATTGCCTTCATTTGAAGAGTTTTTATTGTGTATCGCATTAACCATATGCTAGGAAGAACTTATGTTCAAATATTTGAAGGAAAAAATTCGGCTGCTAGTGGGACTTGAACCCAACGACTACAGAATACCGTCCTGTCGCTCTGTCCAACTAAGCTATAGCATATAAGCAACAAACAAGCTATAGCAGCAATTCGGCTGCTATAGCTTAGTTGGACAGAGCGACAGGTTGGTATTCTGTAGTCGTGGGTTCAAATCCCACTAGCAGCCGAATTTTTTCATTCAAATATTTGAACATGATTGCCTTCGTTCTCGAAGGACTTGTTCTTATGTATTTGTAACGCCGAGACATAAGTCCGTTTCGTTCAGAGTCTCTCTGGAAACATATATATAGTTTTCTATCTATCTATTTATCTCTATGTGCTGTATAAAACACAATCACCACTGATACATTTTGATAAATAAGACTATAATTATATATTTATATTTACAGGTAGACAGTAAATCCTCAAGGCCGCACAACAAAAAGAAGAAGACGAAGAAGAACAAAAAGCTAAACATATATCTCGGATAAAGCATATGTTTTGATATAGATTAAAAGCTTGTTCAATGCATAAACTGTCAAATTAATTTATATTTAAAAAAAAATGGTAGCACCCCGCGGATTTTCCCGCGTTTTCCCGCTACCGCAGTTATCCGACGGGAACTATACTTTTTAAGTAGCCTATGTATTATTCCAGGATCTAAGATATCTCCATACAAAATTCAACGAAATCGGCAGAGCCGTTTGAGCTTAGAATAACAAAAGTTTTTGAATTGTTTGCGTGCCCCACGAGAACAGCAATTATTTTCAGAATGGAAGGTAGCCTCTGTGTTATTCCAGGGTCTAATAACCTATCTCCATCAATGATATTATATGTTTATATGAGGTAGATGTCGCACAAGCGCGCGGAAACTGAGGCGGCAAAATTAAGTTAATTGCAGTAATTTTCATTACGACGCGTATTTCAAGCGCAAGTCTAAACATATAGCTATCCTTTTCTATATTATTTGTACCGTATTATCTGTCGCAGTAAGCATGTTTATGTCGTAAAGGAACAAAATCTGAGCACCGCGCAGTATGAATATACGTCATCTTTAGTAAAACATCATTGATCTCCATATCAAAAGTCATCCAAATCGGCGCAGCCGTTTGACCGTGAACGAGTAACAGAGGTTTTTGAGTTATTTGCGTATCCCACGGTAACTATTTTCGGGATGAAAAGTAGAATAAAATGTTTTATTTGCATAAAATGTTGGTACATAAAGGTGGCTTAATTATTGTACAATGCAGATCTACAACATTTTGCTGGACACCAGCGTGCAAATATTTATGGTAATATTGGACGTTTAACTAGAGCAGGAAAAAACCAATAATTATTTATATCAATAAAATCATAAAATTAATAATAATTACAACGGAGATGTACATTATTAGACTATTAATATATTTGTCAAAGCATAAATGTTTACCTTATTTTATATTTTGACGTGATAACGTTTTATAAATTGATGAATACCAGCAACACTCATGAAAAATAGTAACGTTCCGCGTAACGTTCCACCTGAGTTTTGTATTACATAAAATAATGAAAGTCAAAGTCAAAGTCATAAATGATTATGACGTTATCACGTAAATCTATCGTCCGTAAACCGACTTTACAGACAACCAATTTTTTTATCATTTAGATAATCCTTAACTGTATAATAACATTTTCCTGACAATAGTTCGAACAGTTTTCTCTTAAACAAATTAATGTTATTTACGTGTGGGCTATCTGGCAATGTGTCGTACACTCGTATTGCCATACAATTAGCATTTTGAGTAAGGAGAGTAATACGTGTTAATCCAGTGTCTAAACTACATACATACCAAACAACGAAGTCGGTATAGCCGTTTGAGTAGAATGAGTAACAAAAATACACACATATCTACATACAAACTTTTACCTTTTATTAGTGGGATGGGATAGAGTCAGACGAGAGTTTCATTATTTCTTCTCGTCTGTATCAATCTTTGGCTTACACCTATACGCACGAAGCGTTATGCTTCCACTTTCTTAATGCGTACTGCCAAGGAATGGAACTCGTTGCCCGAGTCTGTGTTTCCCGATATGTACAATCTTGGAGTCTTCAAGTCGCGAGTGAATAGGTACCTTCTAGGTTTGCGTGCTAAATCCTAGACAACGTCATCACTTAACATCTGGTGAGACAGTTGTCAAACGCAAACTTATAATATGTAAAAAAAAATAAAAAATCGCATGGTGATGATTGATGATGATGATGATGAAAAGTAGCCTATGTTTTATTCCGGGACCTGAAGTATCTACATACCAAATTTAATCCAAATCCGTCTAGCCATTTGAGCGTGATTGAGTAACAAACATCCATCCATCTATCCAAACTTTCACATTTGTAACATTGCTATTAGCGCCCGGCGGTTTCACCCGCGTGGATTACATTTTTCCTGCTACATCAAGTATTCCACGGAAATCATACATTTTACCGGGATAAAAAGTGGCCTATGTGCTATTCCAGACTATAATCTATCTTTGTGCCAAGTTTCATTTAGATCTGTTAAGTCGTTCTGGCGTGATTGAGTAACAAACATCCATCCATCCATCCACCATTGGCCGTGGTGGTACCGGCCTAGAATAGTACTCCCCCATCTCTTCCCGCGGGTGCCGTAAGAGTCGGCTAAGGGACCACGTAACAGAAGGTGGGCAGCAGCACCTTCTGAGGGTTGGAAATCATACTGCGCTCGCCAACCCGCCAAGCGTGGCGAGTATTGGCAAATCCCCCCTATATGGGGAGGCATATGTCCAGCAGTGGACGCACATGGCTGAGAGAAAAAAATCCATCCATCCATCCAAACTTTCACATTTATAATATTAGTGGGATTAATGGATGAATAAAAAATATGACGTCATTATCCCCTTTTTGGGGAACTGTGAGCGGCGAGGCGTCTTCATCGTCGAGCTCCTCAGATCTGTGGTCAAACCGAGGGGCTATCTCTTTTTCACTTCGAGTCAGTAAGGCTGAAAGAATAACATTAGTATTTTGGGTGCTGTGAGGCAATTACTTGTGAGTAATTGCCTCACAGCACCCAAAATACTCGGCGCCCAGATGGCACTTTGTAAGTATGTAATAATCTTGCTAATAAGGAATAATCTGCTGCCCGATTTAGAACTTTACTTTATATTTATTGATCTGGCGTTAGTCCACTATCGCACTTAATGGTCAGTGACGATGTGGTCGTAACTGTTGTCACGCCAGACCTAGAATGCTTACTGGAAGGATGTTTAACTTTCGATAACTAACCGAAGCAAATTTTTGTGTCTGACGCGAAATCAACGGATTTGCAAGAAATTTGTAAGATATCTTATTATACCTTGCAATAACACATATTCGCAGTTTGTCGATCCCTACTGCGTAAATGTGATTCAGTAGTGTTTTTTTTAAAGGGATAAGGTGACGGAACAAGCAAAAGGCCCACATGATGTTAAGTGGTAACCTTAGCCAATAGATAGATACAATTCGTAAACAGCAAACATATTTATACATATATATATTCACCCTTCAAACCGGAACACAGTAATGCGAACACTACTGCCTGGCGGTAGGAATAGATATGATGGCAGTTTCCCTTCTTCCCCAGGCCAACTCTGACATAGACTCACTTTGACGGTCGTCGTGGCGCAGTGGTCAATGTCAGTGGCATGACTTCAGTGTCTCCGGGACCCTGCGTTCGAATCCCAGCAGGGGCAAACATTTGTGCGATGGGTGTAGATGTTTGTCCCGGGTCTCTGGTTGTTTGTGGGTGCCTCCCGCGACACAGGGAACCCTAGTGTGGGGGTCTGAGTGTGATAAAAAAAAATCTATAAACTATTAAAAAAAAGAAAGGTCTATGATAAAGCTGCATGCAGTTTTTTATTCTATAGCGAGCTAGGCTACTAGCTAGGCTACTAGCTATGCTACTAGCCAGGCTACTAGGCGTAGAGTAGTAGTACTCTTAAACATTTGAATTAATTATGTCGTTAATTGTGTAGCTGGATACCTTTATCACAAATAATTGTGTAATTGCGCTATGTGCATAGTTAATAGAATGTTGTATTAATTAAACTTACAAATAGCCTATTAATATATATTGATGAACAATTTTTTACATTAATTTTTATTTTATTTTGGCACCATTTCTGGTGTTGCCATACTCAGTAAGAAAATATGCGTATTTGTACGCTTGTTTGCTTGTTGATGTTTGTGATGAAAACCCGGAATGAAATACAGAAGAAAATGAAAATATGCATCCAAGGAGAAATGGAAAACTGTATGGTAAATATAATCATCATAATATACTCATCTTGATTTTTAAATTGTAGACTCAACACGTTTGATTTTGATTTTTTATACGCCTTGATATCTTTTTATATTTTGTTATGAAAACTGACGTGGTTTTGACACATTATCAATGTATAAAACACGGGAGCTACTCACGTAATAAGTCAGAGGGTTCCGACTATAGTTTCAACCACATTCGGTGGTCTTTTTCTCGCTCGCGGACGCGGTCGCGATTCGCCTAGTACTGGTACCTCTTTTTATATTGTTTGATATTTTTAATATTTGCTTTATTACAAGCTGATCCGACAGGCCATATATAAAAAGTAAAACTTTAAAAAAACCTCTTAGTCACTAAGATAACTAAGTTTTAAGAGAACTTAGAAGAGACTATACGGGGGGGGGGGGCATTTTCTGACCCCACCGGGGGAAAGTAATCTAAATACTGGAAATAACAAATTTAATTCAAAGAAAACACTCCTTTACTGTTAAAAATAAATAAATCCCGTTAAATGATTTGCTAAAACTCCAAGTGAGTTTTATCCCTTATCCCTTATCCTAATCCAGCCCTTGCCTGCGATCTTAGTCAGGTCTACTAAACTACTAAAATACGTAAACTACTGACACAATATGAACACAGCTTACACATTATTAGCAAGTTGAAGTGGCAGCGGGCAGGGCAGTTAGGGTTGGGGGCCATGAGGCCCCCCAGGGAGCGGTGATGCTCGAGCGAGCCCGACACACCCCGCCTACTTTCCCGGTAGGCGGAAGTGCGTAAATGCATTTTCCCCACGTAAAAAAAAAAAAAAAAAAAAAAGGGCACATAGCTCGAAGAACCGATGGCCGTTGGGGTCGAAAGGTTCTCGAGTGGAGACCACGGACTGGCAAGCGCAGCATAGGAGAGCCACCGACCAGGTGGACAGATGACCTGACTAAGATCGCAGGCAAGGGCTGGATGCGGGCCGCTTCCAACCGGTCCTTGTGGAAAGCAATGGGGGAGGCTATGTCCAGCAGTGGACGTCCTATGGCTGAAATGATGATGATGATTCCCACTAATATTATAAATGTGAAAGTTTGGATGGATGGATGGATGTTTGTTTGTTACTCAATCACGTAAGAACAGCTAGACGGATTTGGATAAAATTTGGTATGTACATACTTTAGGTCCCGGAATAACACATAGGTTACTTTTCATCATCTTCATCAATCATCACCATGCAGGTGAAACCGCGGGTAGCTATATATTTCCTCTTTATAATACTAGTGTAGACATACATAAAAGAATTGCTCGTTTAAAGGTATTAGACGTGGATGAGGTTTCTACCGATGGCAGCTATACGACTCACTTATTTACAGGAACTTAAGGATGTTATGGGCAGAAGATCACACGATACATCCCCAGTCAAAAAGAAGCACATACATGCTCAATTAAAACAAAAAAAAAGGTCAAAATATACTTCCGAATCTGATTCAGACGGGGAATATTATTCAGCAAGTGATAGTATGTATTCCGAAGACTATTCCAGTGAGGAATCTGAAGAACCGTATTGGCAAAGAGATAGTAAGGTATGAACAATTTTAAATCGATAAAAAAAATAACAAAAAATGGGACCGACTTCAACACTCTAAACTGTGAAATAACTTGTTGAAGTCGGTACCATGATAGTTCACAAAAGTAACTATCATTGTGCGCATGGAACCGACTTCGAAAAGTTATTTCACACTTTTGAGTGTTGAAGGCATTTTAAGTAAAATATTTTTCACCCTTTTCAGTGACCTTTGCTAATCACGGGATCAATTGTCATTGTGTATGTTCTCCGATGTCCTCAAGCGCAACTATAATATCGTCGAGGTATGCGTAGCACTTTTCAGTTATTAGAGTGTAACTCAAAAACCACTTGTCCGTTTTTGATGAAATTTAAATAAGACCACCAGGGAAGTATGTATACTCTATAAAACAGAAAAAAAAATCGGGTCATAACCGACGAAGTTATCTGCGAACACAGATAAAAAAATATATATACGGTCGAATTGAGAAGGCTCCTCCTTTTTCTTAAATCGGTTAAAAATTAAAATGTATTTTTGTGTTCAGCAGAATAATGGAGCTCAGAATATGCCTGGCATTGGTTCAATAGGCGGGTTGAAAAACGTGGTAAGTGAACAATCTATAGGTGGAGAAAGGCCAAAGAAGGTATGTATGAATGATGCAGGAATGAATGTAAGTAAGGTATGCACAGACGATGAAGAATGTCGATGAACACACATCACTGAGATTACTAGTGATGTAACAGAGTGGGTGAGGAAAATATGATAAGTATTACCGATCACAACCGGTGTGTGATACGTACAAGAGCAAAAAAAGACTCATCATATCCGAAGCAGGTCCAGCCTACAAGGTCCGGTCGGAAACGCCTGCAACCAGCTTATTGTTTGGTCTGTTTAATTTTGCTCATCGCGTGACTCAGAAAATTAACTTTGACCTATAGTCCAGTCAAATAAACTTTTAAATCACAATTTCAGTCTAAATCATTCATTCAATCAAACATGTGTGCGGTGAGTGTTTGTCCCGGGTCTTGGATGTTTGTGTGCTGTGATTGTGCGTGTCCATGCCTCCCGCGACACAGGGAATCCTAGTGCGGGGGTCTGAGTGTGTATAAAAAAAATACCGTAAAGAATTCCACGTATGATAACAGCACACTGTCTTGCCTGCTTAGATCTCCTCACGTCTCCTCGCTCTCCTAAGGAGCTAGGTTTACAGACTAGTGTAATACTAAGGAATACGTTTTCTGTTTCAGATGTCTAGTGGTATAATGGTAAGTACGCCAATAACATTAAAATTACTTAAATAACTCACAGCTTGTGCTCTCTGCGAAGTGCAGAACCGACCAGAGAAAGAGAGAACATCAGTTATCTATATAATCATTTATACTCAATAAAGCAACTACAATCAGACACATTATATATGATTATCTATCCTGAGCCATATTATATATAGCCATAATTAGAGAAAAAAATACATGTGAATAGCCATTACATAATGAACATGTTTAATTTACAATACATATTATTAAATTAAAATATATCCACATATTATACGGTGTCGTCGTGACACGCAGACAAGAAAACCTTATTGAATATTTATCTTTGAAAATAAAATCTAAATAACGTTGAAGTAATCAAATTAAGTATGGTCGAATTTTGACTACGGGGCGACTACTACAAAAAATGTTTATTTAAGTAATAATTTACAGGTCTAAAATCATGAATGTTCATTGATATAACTGCCTTCAAACTGTCTAAGCATATTTTATCTTTCAGACTACTAATTTCAACACACAATCTAAGCTGGCAAAAGTGGTACGTATAAAGAATCTTCGTTTTTTTTCATACGGAATACGAGAGTATCGTTGATTTTGCCACTTTGTATAATTCACCGATGGGGTACTAGCTACTCTCGCATGGGCCGCATAAATTAGGTGCATGCACCTAATTTGTTATCATCGTAATCTGGCTGCTAGTTGTGTACTACGTGAGTTATAACGTTCTTTCTGTGATTACATAATAGCATTAAATCCCTGTTTAGACTCAGTATGTTCTATGCATTACTTTTTGAAGCGGTGGGAACGTCGGCTGTCAAACTGACGGACGCTAGTTCGTTCCTTATCAACGACTTGAGCTCCTGGTAAAGGCAGCACTGTTATCAAACTCCCAATGGTGGTACGGTACTTTCGAGTACACACCTGGCTAGCTACCAACCACAAGTTTGAAGAACTGTTATCAAATACATAGTGTGTTCAGGCAGCAGTCCTTGAGAGCTAGTAAACGTTCTAGGTCTAGTGTGATTACATCTTCGACCACATCGTCGCTAAACATCAAGTGAGATAGTGGTCAAACGCTAGTATCTATAAGGTATTAATAAAATAATTGTCACTGAACTACGGTTAAATTATTTGGATTAATTCATTCTAAAATCGTAATTAAAAATGGGGGGGGGGGGATGAGGGTAAATACTTTACGACCTATTCTCATACCTACCTCTTCTTCTTATCCTTATCCCACACTAGGTGGGGTCGGCACAACATGTTTTCTTATACCTACCAAATATATGAAAAAAAAACGGTCAAGTCGTTTCGCAGGGGTACGATCACAAACACCTTGATACGACGATTGCTATATTTTTTTATATATTTGAATATTATATTAATTTTTCATTTTCAGATAAATGACAACGAAACAAAAAAAGAAAGGCTGTGCATATTAAACGCTAATAATTCTTACTGTGTCGGTAAAGGTATGAAGCCTTACATGAAGAAGAACCACAAGAGAAAGAATTAGGTGTCAATCACAAACAAAATTTTCAAACTGTTATTTATTTTTTCATAAATTAAAAGAAAGTATTTGTATCTCTAATATTAAATATTTGGTTTTATTTAAGCAATTTTAAATAATAAAACATAATTAGCTTATATTTCTACTATCTGTGATTGTTCAAAATGTACTATACTGTACGTGTACTGTAATGTTTATCTTTTAAACTCGGAAACCTTCCTAACTCGGCTTACTTTGCCCGGAAGAAAACAGGTCATAGAACTTTATTAATGTAAATTTTAAGCTCTATAAATCTTCAACAGAACTTTTATCTCACTTTTACCATTTTCAAGTAATTACGAAAAAGAAATACAATTTTTTTAAGCTATTGCATAGCTTCTATCGCGGGCCTTGAGCGTGGAGAATTCCGTAACGAAAATAACCTAACACCCCCCACTCCGACCGGCACAGCGGTGATACTTTTTAGTTTTGCCATCTATCAATGAATAGCAGAACTTTTAATGACTTCTTTGAAATATCACGCTTGTCTGTTTAGTTCAGCAACTCGCCTCTAGGTGGCATTGGTTGTATCGGCGTTACTGCATAAGTTATTAATATGTTAATTGCATAAGTTGATAAAAAATACTATGCAATAGCTTTACCGCGGCAGTCCCTGAGTGCCACACGTCTTTTTTTCTACCCTTGCCGGTGGCTGCGCGTCCAAAAATATTTATTTATTTTATTTTTGTATTATTAAAACTACATAATATTTAAAAAATCAGCCTTTAGACTGAAATTTTGTTAATAATTAAAAAAATAAAATAATTTATTTAAATGTTCATTTGACTGGACTATAAGTCTACTCATAATTCAATATATGGCAAAACTCTCGGTTCACAAAAGCCGATTTTAATACTGTGTCTTATACCAGAAGAAAGGAATAAAATGTCTATACAAGATTAGTTATTTGTTTAGTGTTAGCCCAAGGGCTATTTTTAAACTTATTTTTTGACACGCATCTAGATTTGTATCACGAAATATTCTGAAGATCTGAACTTTTAAAAAATCTAAGCAAATATGAACATGACACAGTTAAAAATAGGCAACCTAATACCACTAGATAGGCAATATTTTTTTTATTTTTTTTTAATCCAGTCAAATAACACCTTTTAATATTAGATTTAATATTATTGAACAGTGTAGGCACGGAATTTCGCTAGGCAACCCGTGTGCAATGTATCAATCTACATATTAATCATGGACTATTATACTACAAGAAGACTGCGAATCGCGAATTAACATATAATCGGTGTCACAAGTAAATAACAGATGAGGGTATATATTTCCTAAGCCGTATCTCGCACTATAAGTCATCTATTGTATATTGTGAACAGAACGTTTTCAATGCAAAAATGTAATGGCGCTAAAACAATTTAATCACTAAATTGGAAACATACAAAAAACACTAACACAAACTTAAAAAGCCGAAAGAAATTTTGAATTTGGAATTCCTAACCAAACGCCAGATACATATTTGAGATCAAAGTGGTCAGTTTGACAGAACGCCAATTTCATATGTAACAACCCGATAAATGGCCTAGATTTAAGGACTGAAGAATTGAACAAAATACGGTTTGCTTGGTCTCTATAAAAGTCTAAAAAAGTGTAAACAAAAGTAAACAAGTTTACATTATAAAATAAAATTATTTGAAGAGAAATAAAAAATAAACTGATAAAGTATAATTTCCATCTAAAAAAGGGTGTATTTGTTACATATATACTATATATTGTATATCCTACTAATATTATAAATGCAAAAGTTTTTTTATATGTGTGTATGTTTTTTACTTCTTCACGCTCAAACGCTTCGGCTACACTGATTTCGATGAAACTTGTTATGGAGATAGTTTAAGCCCTGGAATAGCACATAGGCTACTTTTATCGCGAAAAAAGTATAGTTCCCGTAGGATAATTGAGGTAACGAGAAAATCAAAAGTTATTCCTTCAGCCTTACTAGCTCGAAGTGAAAAAAAAGTTAGGCACCCCCTCGGTTTGACCACAGATCTGAGGGGCTCGACGATGAAGACGCCTCACCGCTCACAGTTCCGCACAAAGGGGATAATGACGTCATATTTTTTATTCATCCATTAATCCCACTAATATTATAAATGTGAAAGTTTGGATGGATGGATGGATGTTTGTTACTCAATCACGCAAGAACGGCTTAACGAGATCAAAATGAAAGATCTAAATGAAACTTGGCACAAGGATAGATTATAGTCTGGAATAGCGCATTGGCTACTTTTATCGCGAAAAAGTATATAAGTATATATATAAGTTCCCGTAGGATAATTGAGGTAACGAGAAAACCGTAATCCACACGGGTGAAACAGCGGGGCTCTACCAGTTTGTAATAAATAATAATATTTGAAACAGAGTTTTATAATTGAAAACAAATTATCTCCCACTGAAATGTAATTACTAATTAAAAATACAAAAACGCAAATACAATTAAACGAAGTTGCACTAATTAAAATGAACAAATTGCCGATTACACACACATGCGCAAGTTTTTTTTTTCTATTTTGACTTCCATAGTTACGCATACGAGACCAATGGCAGACCAAAGTTAAACCTTTTTAACGGGAAATGCGTTTGTTTACGCTTTTATGTTTGCTGTTGCTTTTAATTGAGTGTCGGAATGAGAGACAAATAGAACAAAAAACAGATGGAGTCGAAAATACGCAGCAATTGAATACGGTAATTTTATATACTCAGCTTTCCAACTGTTACAACCCTGACACACTTCTTTTGCGTCATCCGTGTACATCAGAACTTTCATACAAGCGTCAGTTTATCGTACTCTTGACCTGGGGCCGTACCATCAACTTTTACAAAACCATCATGTTTCAAGAACGTCATACTTCAAGCTTAAAGTAATAATGCTCAGATTCGTACCATGAACGTCTTAAAACATTATTGTTTTATTATCGCTCAGTGACGTGTAGAATGAACGAAGAAACATTCCCGCTGTAAGGGCAAGCGAGACATTATATTTTCATATAGCGTTGTCGCTTTCGTTGGCGCTGGCTCATGGTACGCTTTGAGTGAACGAAATAGAGGTTTACGTCACAAAACTGCTTAGTCTAAACAACATTAAAGTAACATTGCTTATGTGGCCTTGTGGTACGAAAATTCAAAGTAAGATTACAATAATACTGCTATAAGAGTTGGTGGTAGGCCCCCTGGCCCTTTCTTAGCACCAGCTAGTTAGGTACTTTAAAAAAAAATCAATGGTGTAGTAAATATATTTTTACAGAACTTATCTCTTGATCTTTGTTTAAATATATTTATATATGTCGACAGAGAGGCGAATACGATGAAGACCACAAAACATCTGTTGATGGAAAGAAGGTAGGTAAATCAATAAATATGAGAACATACCTTGAAGCGATGATAGCTCAGCAGTGGGAGCGTCTGCTGTCCAACTGGCGGACGCTGGTTCGATCCCCACCTACGGCTTGAGCTCCCGGTGAAGGTAACACCGTTATCAAATTCCCAGCCTGGTGGTAAGGTATTTTCGAGTACCCGCCTGGCCTATACCTCTCTAAAGTTTGAAAAACTGTCATCAAACACATAAAATAAAAAATAAATAAAATATAAAGAGTTTATCTCAGCTATTGAAAGGCACCCATGGTAAACGTAAAAAAATAATTAAATATATCTAAAAAAAATATAAAAGTGACAGAGTATACAAATATCACAGTCAAATTATTTGTAGTTCGTATTCTGGTGCACAATGCGCCATCGTTTAAAAAAAGCTATAGGCTATTCCGCGAAACACTCACGTCATTCCAGAACTACTCTACTCTAGACCTGGGGGTCACCCGCCTTCATATTGCTTTGATTATTGCTATAGCTTAGCTAAAAAATGAGCTATCTGTAGAATACTAGCTAATTTTTTACGTTTCTTCTTCTTCCGGTGCCTCTCCATCACTGAAGGTCGGCGGTCATCTTTTGATATTTTTCCTTGTTCAGGGCAAACCTAAACAGTTCCTCAACACTTTTGATCCCTGTCCACTCCCTTATGTTCCGCAACCACGACAATTTTCTCCTGCCAACGACTCTTTTGCCATCTCTCTTGCCAAGAGCTCTTCAGAACACACCCCATTTGATCCTAAAGGTCTAGAAAAAAAATCCACCATGATATAACATATGTCTAACTCACCGCCTTTAATGAGTACGTCGACACTTTAGAGCACTCCTCGCCGCCCACACTGAATGGGATTTAATGTTTGACAATTGAAAGAATCATCATCATCATCATCATCATCATCTCAGCCATACGACGTCCACTGCTGGACATACGCCTCCCCCATTGATTTCCACAAGGACCTGTTGGAAGCGGTGTTGAAAGAATATTAAGACTTTATTTTTAAATTATTGTGTAATTTATTGGACCAACGGTACAGATGTAAAAGGCGAAATAGTTCGATTGATGATTATAATTTTGACTCCTAATATTTATTGGTGACATTTTTTGTTAACATTTTCATTCTGATACACTTTTTTATTATTTCTTTTTGAAATATTTTGCTTTATAATAAGTATTAATGTTTAACTATGACTATGACTTTATTTGAATATTCTTTAATTACGTGAGGTAAATGTTTTTTTTTTCTTTTTTTTTTTTTTTTGTAAGTGTGAAATCGTTTTTATCTCAATAAATAGATTAAATAATCTGTTAAGAATAACTCACAGTAACCATTTATATCTAGTTATGCTGCCACCCGGTCGTCAGATAACAACCATTTCCAGCTAAATCTGTAGAACACCTTACTAAGCATAACAACGTCTCGGAACTCCGAGGCGATGCGTGGGAAGTGTTGTTGTCTGGCCCACAGTGTTCTCGAGCATGTCATTCTGCTTAGACGCATTATTTATAATTTTATTAATTAAATAGTTTTATTTTAAAATCAGTCTTTTTTAAAAAGCTATTTAGCGCTCCCGTAAACTTGACTATCTTTTACTTATTACATTAAAATAATAGGTTGGTTAGGTACGAAAATATTTTAAACAATACAATAAACAACAACAATGGCCTATCTCTTAATAATAATTATATAAAAGCGCTGGTGGAAATACAAGAGCGGATTCGTGGAGGGAAAAATGTGACTGACTCACCCGTACTTCTTCGATAGCCTTGTAGAGCGCTGGTTCGAGTGAGCCTGCCGTCCTTCTCCTGTGCTTCCACCTATCCCAGATGATTACGCTGATTACGATGCCGACGCGTTCGCGAATAGGTACTCGAGCCGGTACCACGTCGTAGGCTCTGATGGCGAGTAGGGTTGATGGCGATGACGCGCGGTAAATGTATTTAAATGATGTGATGCAAAGAGAGTTCGCGGCGATACACAGGCGATGGCAACGCGACGCGGCTGCGTAGATCGGCAAACTCTTCTTAATGCTGGTAGGTTGCAATATGGCGGTGAATGCACTAGTGAGAATCGAGTTCTTGCCTTGACGGTTCAAAGGGTTCTCTCAGTCACATAATGAAATTAAGGAAGGAAGTTGGAAAAGGTAAGGTCTACCCTCAAATTATATTTTTTTGGTTATGGACGCGTTCCATAATTGGGATTTGATATAGGGATGCGTTCAATAGCTACCAAGCGCAATTAGGATTTTGAATCAGCAAAATCTTTCATGGAAATGGTTTGTTTCCGGCGATCTTAGGACAAAGGTGTTAATAATTGTTTTAAACTTTCATGACTTTTCACAGTAAAAATATTGTTTAACACGGGATACGCACCATGATTTAGATTTTGATTGAGTTCTCGATATTTCGGCGCGGTTCCACGCACCATGATCACGGAGAGACTGAAGAAAGCGGTAGATGTAAAAATATATTGAAATGTTAAGGACAGACATATCTGTCTACCCTCTTTTTTAGTCTTTTGCTACAGGTACCACTGACACATGGTACTGGCCGGTCCCTGTGAAAGATTTAATCTCTTGTTATCACTATAATAGTTTTTATATTTTCAGGTGGAGCTTGCAACCAAATTGAGTTTATCTAATAAACACAGTCTCATGGTACGTTCTTTTTTTTTTTTTTTTTTTACAGTTGTTGCATTACAGTTGCATTACACAATTCTTATTATCTAAGAGATAGGTACAATATCTATAACATAAACAATATAACAATGCGTTTAACAACACAAACCATGAAAACAACAAGTTATTTAGTTATACGAATAAAAGGCTCTTACATTAACAAACGGGTATTTCCCTTGAATGAACGATTATAATGTAGATAAAAATAATTAAACCTTATAATTAGGCAGTTCTTTTTTAGTCGCGACAGTTGCAAGTTACTTATATCCTAGATCTAGGAAGTATGACCAGTAATAGAAAACTATATTTATTTTATACTAAACGCACATACATAATCCTGAGAGACTTTTTATTTGGTAGAAACCGTGCGGGCGTTTATTATGTCGTAGTAGGAGGAGAGGTCTGAAAATGGACAGCCGCGCAGTATTGCTACCGCCACCCCGCGCTCCCTGCATTAGCGGCAGGACGGACGCCATGGGTTGTAGTCGGTAGAGGGCCCTGGCTGCTGTAGGTGCAGTTAGGGTTGGGGTCGATTAGGCCCCCCAGGGAGCGGTGGATCGCGGTGATGCGATGCTAGAGCGAGCCCGACACACCCCGCCTGCTTTCCCGGTAGGCAGAAGTGGGTAAATGCATTTATCCTACGTGTCCAATTGAGGAAGCGGGAAAACCGTAGCCCGACCAGTCGAAACCGCTGGGCGTAGCTAGTGTACGATAATTCAATCCCTCCCATTAATTAAAATCTAAATATATTTCTTACAGAGTGCAGAGAGGTTTGATCCTTCCGATAAATACAAAGTAACAAGAGTTAACCATAAACAAAAAAATAAACACAGCAAATCTCACAAAAAGAAGAAAGTTAGAAAATCAAAGAAAAACAAAAAGAAAAAAAAGAAAAAGAAAAACGGCAAATCGAAAAGTGGCAAACATAAAAAATCAAACGTTAAAAAGAATAGAAAAAGTCATAAAAAATATAAAAACAAAAAGAAATACAACAAAGATAAGAATGGAAAAAAGATGAAAGAAAATGCTTCTAAGAGACAAAAGAACAAGGGTCATAAGAAGAAAAACAAAGATAAATCTAAGAAGAAGGAAGAGAGCGAAATCATTCGCATTAAAAAGAAAAACAAGAAACACTTTGATGAATGCGCCATACCATCCGCCGAAGATGACGATGACTCTGATGAAGTATGAAAATTATTCTATCTATTCTATATTATTTAAATTATATATATATAAAATTGGTATATCTATTTTATATTATTTAAATTTAAACTACTCCTGATTACTGACTTACCGACAGAATTGTACTCCCAGAAGGAGTTTTTTTTTAAAGGTTATAAGTTTTTCGTTTGACCTCTGTCTCACGTGATGTTAAGTGACGACGCGGTCTAAGGTGTAGCACGCAAACTTAAAAGGTATCTATTCACTCGCGACTCGAAGACTCCGGGGTTGTACCTATCGGAAAACACAGACTCAGGCAGTGAGTTCCACTCCCAGGGTGCCAATTTATTAAGACAATCCATTCATAAACAATGCAATAGTCGTTCAAATGTTATCATAAATAAACTTGATATTCCACTAAAATAACAATTGCATCGCGATTGCATTGTAGACAATTGAATTGCGGTGGAAATTAGATCTGTGTAAACGACAATTCATTGATAATCTATGAACAATGTGTTAGTAGAATTGATACCCTGGCAGTACGCATTATAAAAAAAAATGTAACAAAAAATGGAACCGACATCAACACTCAAAAGTGTGAAATAACTTGTTGAAGTCGGTACCATGCTAGTTCACAAAAATAACTATCATCACAATATTGTGCTCATGGTACCGACTTCGACAAGTTATTTCACACTTTTAAGTGTTGAAGTAGATACTATTTTTTGTTATAAAACAATTTTTTTTCACCCGTTGCAAAGACCTTTCTACTCGCGGGATCAATTTGTCATTGTGTGTTCTCCGATGTCTTCAACCGCGAAAATAATATCGTCGAGATATGCGTAGCACTTTTCAGTTATTGGAGTATAACTCAAAAACCGCTTGTCCGAACTCAATAATTTAAATGGGACCACCACGGAAGTATATTCTATGTAACATAAAAAAAACATCAAAATCGGTTCATAAACGACGAAGTTATCCGCGAACACACATAAAAAAATAAAACATATAAACGGTCTAATTGAGAAACCTCCTTTTTTTGAAGTCGGTTAAAAATGGAAGCAAAACGCTTCGTGCGTAATGGTGGTAGGTATATCTACCAAGTAGCGGTAGCGCATAGCTTTACGTAAAGGAGATGGTGGAATTAAATTGTGTAATTCCTGTGCACATTCGCCGAAATGTAACCGATAGAAAACCGACAGGTACCCCTAGACCCTAACCCTAACCCCTAACCCTAGTAGAGTTGCCTACCTCTCGGTTTTCTATCAGTAGCGGCGTGTAAAGTACTACGCCGCGGCGCCGCGCCGGTGTTCTACCGGCTCTGAAGTCTTTGCTCAATCAGAGAGCCGCTACCAATAATCTTTTTGGCTCGTCTTGCTATACTTTCTAAATAGTCTAAAGCTTCAAGTTGGTATTTGGTTGAATTATCCCAAAGATGCAAACAGTACTCCACGCGCGACCGGACTTGTGTCTGATATAGACCGAGCAACTGCACAACAAATCACAAAAATAGGTTCTCAATTCGACCCGTATGTGGTGTTGCATCCCTATCACTTTCAAACGATAGTGCAAGGGAGAGGGCGCCATATTAGCTCGCTCCAACTTTATATCTTAAACTATGTTTTTATCTGTCAAAAACAATATCGTAATTTTTTTTTACAGGAAGTCGATTATAAGGATCTTGATACAAATGACGTGTTAGACTTTTATGTGAGTATTATATTTAACTTTTTATGCAAATAAATGACGATGGGCCATTGTGGCGGATAATTAAGATGTAAAAGATTTAATTTTTGTTTCATTTCGCATAATGTATATAATATATCTACTGGAGTTAATGTGCAATGGTGTATTACTTTCCGTCAATTGTACGCGAGTAAAGGCGTGGGAATAAGCTAGTTTTATGATAATGAAACTGGCTTAACGTGGACTTTGGTTGTGGCAGCTTATTTTTGATGATGGTAATACCTTAAAGGTAATAGGGTACATGGGTAGGTAGGGGCTGCGTTTCATATTGAGCTTTGAGCGCTTTGAGCACAGATAGCGTGCTTAAAGTCATTCCGAAATGCACTGACAGCTGCACACAAAATGTATATGACGTCATCATCCTGTGCTTAGAACGCTCACGAGTACGACGTAGAGCAGTGTGTGCGCTGTCAAACACATAGATAAATAACTATGCACTGAGAGTCAAACATCTGACTCAAGAGAATCTGTCGAAAAATTGGTAGTCCGTCCACAAAAAATTAAAAACGTAATTTTATATATCAGAAAAAAATAACCCATTTAGTGCCCATGAAGTACGGAAGTGAATTATTTAATATGAATTTAATGGGAACTGACATTTAAAGAATTCGCGCGCATTCACACACAAAAAGCCGTTCCGATTTGCTTACGAGCCTCAGCACTGTCGGTACTAAATTCATCTGGGAACAGCTAAATCCTTACGTACGAACGTATGCACTGTGAGCTCAAAATGAAACACACCCAGGGTAGGTAGTAGTACCCCATTACCTCTATATCCATTCACATTCATACTCAGTACTATTTTTGGTGATAATTATGTTTTTCATCCCATCTTCTGACATGTCTATAGCATCTAGTAGCAATAATAACAGCATAATAAATGCTTGAATTATCATCAGTGAGTGAAGCAGGGTTAACTTACATGACAGTCATCGTATTGCAATCGTAATTGATATAAATAAATTTAAATCGTATTTTGCATGTTGGTATTTTCGAGTACCTACCCCCCTCGATAGCTACTAACCTCGAGTTTGTAAAACTGACACTAAACACATAGCGTGTTCAGGCAGCAGTCCTCGAGAGCCAGAAGCATTCTAGGTCTAGCGTGATAACAACTTCGACCACATCGTCACTGATCATCAAGTGTGATAGTGGTCAAACTCTAGATCTATACAGTATAAAAAATAAATAAAAATAAAAATAATGTACGTACCACCCATACAAACTGTCATGTTTCGGTGTCACGGAGGTACTAGATAAATGACAGAGTGCTGATCTCAATTATTTCACCCTGAGACAATTTCCTGCTACAGCTACGGGCGAGTCCAGCGCCAGGTCGCGGCCAGAATCGCGGCGACCTCTTACTGTTGTCTTGATTGTATCTAAAAAAAAGGTATATACATATATGTAATTGCTTCATTGCTTCTGGTAGGGAGTAAAAAAGTGACTCATTACTTGTACCTCAACAGACATTTATACGCATCTAACTTCAGTGTACTATTTTTATTAATCCTATCCTAGACCTTACTCTCCAACATTACATTTCTCATTTACAGATACTTGATTAATATTAACGTTAATATAAGCATGAGTTTTCTGATGTTTTTAAGTTTTGTTATAGGACTATTCAGATGACGAAGATGTAGAATGCATTTGCAGAAAAACTCCCTACACAACTACACGTGCACCCACTACTCGTCCACCCACTACACGTCCACCCACTACACGTGCCCCCACTACACATCCACCCACTACACGTGCCCCCACTACACAGCCAACCACTACAAAGACAACCACTACACAGCCAACCACTACAAAGACAACCACTACACAGCTAACCACTACAAAGACAACCACTACACAGTCAACCACTACAAAGACAACCACTACACAGCCAACCACTACAAAGACAACCACTACACAGCCAACCACTACAAAGACAACCACTACACAGCCAACCACTACAAAGACAACCACTACAAAGACAACCACTACAAAGACAACCACTACACAGCCAACCACTACAAAGACAACCACTACACAGCCAACCACTACAAAGACAACCACTACAAAGACAACCACTACACAGCCAACCACTACAAAGACAACCACTACAAGTGCCAGAACACGGAGAAGGCGTACAACAACAACAATGTCACCTGAAGTAAGATTTCATCATTATTTAATACTTAGTTTAAAACATAGTTTAACTATTGTAATTTTTTTTTTTTTTTTTTGTTATAGTTTAACTAACCGACTTCTACCACTTGCCAATTGCCGGGGAACAAAATGACAAAAAAATACCCAAATGAGTTCAAGTGTGCTTATAAAATACTGAGGAGTTCCTTACTCCAGGATACCTGATGACCCCTATAGTTTGACTGGCCGGTTGGCGCAGTTGGTAGCACTCTGCCTTCTGAGCCGCTGGTCCTGGGTTCGATTCCCGGACAGGTCAAACATTTGTGTGTATGAAAATGCCTGTTTGACCTGTGTCTGGGTGTGTATATGTAAAAAAATTCAAATCTGTCCAACGTCTTCGAGCAATGGGGGAACATACATTAAAAAATCCATTAATTACTCCTTTATCCAAGTCTACTATTCAATATGGAAATATTCTACGCTCACAAAGACTGACTTTGACGCTTTGGTAATCTGCTATTTTTTAAATCGTCCACATTGAATCAATAGCGTACATGCCTAGATTAAATGACCCATCGCGTCATTTTCCATAGTCTGTTCCTACATGAAATGTCAAATGCCTTACTAAATCGGCATAAGCTGAGCATAGATTCAACATGTGGGCTGGATGATGGCCCAACTTTGAAAGATCCGGTGGAACGGAATAATTCGGAAGAGAACCAATTGGGACTACATGAACCATGGCAAACCTTTGGCTTGGCTTTGTGTGTGTCTGTATTGGAGAGTGAACATGTGTAGAGAACTGCAAGCGTTGGCGGTCGGGATAAACACACGCGGTCAAAGTCTATAAAAGAAAGTTTGTTAGTGGAGCGAGATAAAGAATCGGCCTTACCTTTATTTTAACGTGGCACTTACGCGTAGTCAATATCACGATCGACAATTGTTTCGGCTTCTTCCGGAAGCCTTCATCAGGATCTTGAGTGCGGTGCGTACGTCGCAACGTCCCGTCTCCCTCAATGAGATAAAATAACTATTATAGAGCTGAAAGTTTGCATGCATATGTAAATCGGATGACCATGGAACAGTCTGGTATAACCGAGCTGATCTGATGATGGAGCCAGGAGGTGGACAGTGGAACCCCTCAACAGCGAACAGCAATTTTTATAAATGCATCTGTTTGTAAACTAAACTCCATCCTCACATGGTTGATATACCTAATATTATAAATAAACAAATATAAAATACATTTTTTTTATACAGGATGAATTCTACAGTGACAGTGAAGAAGACTTTTGGTCGGTGAGTATTTTTTTTTATATAACGCTTTCAGAACCCCGCACTAGGATTTCCTGTATCGCGGGAGGCATGGAAACACACAATCACAGCACACAAACATCCTAGACCCGGGACTAACATCTACACTCATCGCACAAATGTTAGCCCCTGCCGGGATTCGAACCCGGAGACACAGAAGTCATGTCACTGACCACTGCACTGAGCCACGGCGATCGTAATGTTTACATTATTATTTTATATTGGATTATTTGAGTGTTCTTTACAGTATTAAATTTATTATCAAATCTACCACTTTTTCTAGGATTTCAAAAACGTCACAATGAAATATAGCATTCTTCAAGAATCATGTATATTTCAATGGAAACATATTTCTGACTTTCAAAATCGGTTCAGTAGTACCACAGATTTTTTTTTTTCTTTTTTTTTTTTTTAATATTATAAGTTTGCGTTTGACAACTGTCTCACCTGATATTTCCTACAAACAAACTTACAAATTTGATATTGGATATCCCCCTCTTTCTACTGGGCACTCTGGGCGCTTTCCCAGGGCCCTGCAATAGAAAGGGCCCGCGTAATAGCTACGAGGGGCTCATCCGCCTAAAATATTGCTTTGCACATTGCTGTAGCTTTCGACATTCTTTCCGTCTTATCGAACCTAAGAAAGCTTGAATAGTAAATTTATTATTCATAAACGAATTATATAATTGATTTGTTAACAATTAATCAATTTTTGTAGCTTTTTTAGGTTCGAAAAGACGGAAAAAACGTCGAAAGCTGTAGCAATATTCAAAGCAATATTTTTAGGAGCATGACTCAAGGTCACTGAAAAGAGTGAAAAAATTTTTTTTAATAAAAAATTGAATCGAGTTCCACACTCAAAAGTGAAATAAATTGTCGAAGTCGGTACCATGAGCACAATATTGTGATACTTTTGTGAACTATCATGGTACCGACTTCGAAAAGTTATTTCACACTTTTGAGTGTTGAAGTCGGTTCCATTTTTTGGTAAAACATTTTTTTCACCCTTTTCATTGACCTTTGCTACTCACGGGATCAATTGTCATTGTGTATGTTCACCGATATCTTCACCAGCAATTATAATGTCATCCAAGTAGACGTAACACTTTTCAGTTATTGGGGTGTAACTCAAAAACCGCTTTACCGATTTTGATGAAATTTAAAAGGGACTACACGAAAACACCAGTTTTCAAATAAAAAAATATATTATAATAAATATATTACCTGCTTGCCTACCTTGACGGTCGCCGTGGTGCAGTGGTTAGTGTCAGTGACATGACTACTGTGTCTCCGGGACCCTGGGTTCGAATCCCGGCAGGGGCAAACATTTGTGCGATGAGTGTAGATGTTTGTCCCGGGTCTTGGATGTTTGTGTGCTGTGAATGTGTGTGTCCAAGCCTCCCGCGATACAGGGAATCCTAATGCGGGGGTTTAAGTGTGATAATAAAAAATAAAATAAAAAATATATATAAAAAATTATATATTCATAGCTGCATAGAAGCAATCATCTGTAAAATTGTTAGTTGAGAGATAATTATTTAATTATTTTTTTTTATGTTTGAGCGACCAGCTAACTTAAACACCATGTTTTATTGATATTTTTTTTATTATTATTATATTTTAATTATTGTTACTTTTTTTCATTTTCAAAGAAAGTGAAGCTTGTGATCCTTATGAGTAACAGAATCCATTGGTTCAATAACAAGGTGTATTTTTTTTGACAAATCTTTCGGGTTCTTTTCCAAAAAAAGTAAAAGATTTTTGAAAAATAAATAAGTATGCAGTTATTGTTTTGTTATAAATCGAGGGCATGACTCCTTTCACGACTTTTCTCTAACTCTCGTGGTTTCGGACTTGGCCATCACCGCCCTTCTCAAAAAAACATCCTGTATTTCAAACTTTTTTTCAGAAACACCGGCCCAAATCTTTGCAACAAGTTCCAGCTAAGGTAAGCCTTTATTTATTTTTAACTGTACAGATCTAGCGTTAGACAACAATCTCACTTGATGGTCAGTGACGATGTGGTCGATGTAGCTATCACGCTAAACCTAGAAACTGACAAATATGGTGTACATTTGCCTGTCATTTGTTAATTTTAATTTTAGAAGAGCTATTTTTGCATTGAATGAAAGCACAGCAAACCTTACATCCACAGAAGAACTACAAAATTTCACTCTGCTTATATCTGCCTAATTTATAACTCGCGACGCAAAAATAGAGGTGTTATAAGTTTCACGTGTCTGTGGCATCGTAGCTCCTAAAGGAATGGACCGATGTTAATGCAGTTTTTTGTTTGAAAGCTGACGTGATCGAGATGGTTTTCACTTTTATGAAAATCTGTTGAGGCGTTTCATCCGTTCTTTTTGTTAGTTGCGTAAAACGTATTGGCTGCTTAAAATTTTATATGATATTTTAATTTAAATATTTAGTGAGAATTAGTTATTCACGATGCACTTAAGCAAATTAAATGCATGCAACTAATTTATACATCATCATCTCGCCATTGGACGTCCACTGCTGGGCATATGCCTCTCTAATTGATTTCCACAAGGACCTGTTGGAAGCGGCCCGCATCCAGCCCTTGCCTGCAATCTTAGTCAGGTCGTCTGTCTACTTGGTCTGTGGCCGTCCTATGCTGTGCTTGCGAGTCCGTGGTCTTCATTCGAGAACTTTCCGCCCACACCTCGATCGAATCAAAGGCTTTTTCATAGTCTACGAACATAAGGGCATGTTATACTCTTCGGTCTTCTGTATAACTTGCCGCAGCGTATGGATGTGGTCTATGGTGCTGTAGCCTTTTCGGAAACCGGCTTGTTCGGGAGGCTGGAAGTCATCAAACCTACGTTCGAGACGGTTTGCGAAGACTTGAAAACAGTACTGTAAACATGACTCAGAAGCGAAATGGGTCTGTAGTTCTTCAGTAAGGTCACCCCTCTTAAAGAACAACACCACTAACTTCCGGCGTTGACCCTTCGAGGACAACAAATTAAAGAGCTTCTGAAGAATTTTCAAAATCCGTGATTATGATTCTTTTCTCAGCTATGTGCGTCCACTGTTGGACGTATGCCTCCCCCATATAGGGGGGATTTGCCAATACTCGCCACGCTTGGCAGGCGGGTTGGCGAGCGCAGTATGATTTCCGATCCTCAGAAGGCGCTTATGGAGGAATTTCGAAGGAAGATTATGATTCATATATTAATATATATAATAATAATATTTAAAAAATAATAATAATGTAATATAAAATTTCTATTTTTAATTTAACGAAGTCGGTACCATGAGCACAATATTTTGATATCAGTTACTTTTGAACTGTCATGGTACCGACTTCAACAAATTATTTCACACTTTTGAGTGTCGAAGTTGGTTCCATTTTTTGGTATTTTTTTTTAAATTATTTATTCAATTAAACCTTTGTTATTATTATAGAAGAAGAAACTGTGCGTTGTGAACGACACCGACGAGTATTGTATCCGTCCGGCCAAAGAAAAGGAAGCTAAGCACGAAAAAAATAAAGTGCACCCTTTTAAGAGGATGAAGTTCTTTATTCACGATTACAGAGAGCGGTCAAGAACTCCTCTTTAAAAAGGTTTTGAATGGATATTAAATATAAGGTCAATAATAAATGTGTAAAATAATGGTGTGTATTATAATTTCTAACCGGGCCGATGCCTTTTTATTTAAAACTAGGAAGCCATCCCCGTTTTGCACGAGTAAAAAATTTCAAAATTAAAAGTTATAAGGACCATTATTTTTTTAAAGGAGGATGGCAGACTAATAATAATAATATGGGACAACATTCACACAAGGTCTTCAGGTCCCAAACTAGGCAGAGCCTGTACTATGGTGACCTGATGACTGATATATACAGTCGTGGTCAACTAATTAGGGACAATCTCTAGTTAAGCCAAATTGTGAATTATTTTTTTATTTTCCAACGAGTCTTAACAATATTCCATATCTTTTACATGTAAGTGTAATTAGTCATTTATGTGCGCGATTATACAAACAATAATAACTTCTTAAATATCAAACCTCTTTACAGTATAGCTGATAAATTATCATAGTGCTATTTGTTCAAAGAATGCTGGCTGGCCATTTAATTAGGGACACTGAGGTATTGCGTTCTAATTTCAAAATTGGAATTTTAATATTTTTTTGTTTCTTTTCTTATTGTTTCGTGGACGTTTTGGCGGCAATCCAGATTTTTTATTTTAAGTTTTGATAATTATTTTGAAGAAAAATGGGCAAAAATAAAAGTTGCGATCCAACACTACGAAAAATTATCATGAAGTTTGTCGAGCGTGGTTGGTCATACCGAAGGATAGCACAACATTTAAATTGTTCTAAAACTATGGTATGCAACGCAGTGCAACATTTCAAGCGCTATAACACAGCTTTAAATGTGTCCAGAACAAAAAGATCGAGAAAAACGACTCCGCAAGAAGATAGAATGATAACCAGGTTAGCTAAGAAAGATCCGTTTCTAGGCTCTATTTTAATGAAACACGAAGTGTTTGGGGCAAACGAAAGAGCCGGTGTATCTGCGAGGACCGTTCGACGACGTTTGGTAGAAGCAGGGTTGTTCGGAAGAGTGGCTCGCAAAGTACCGTTGTTGAAGAAAGAACATAGAAATGCTCGTTTGGCGTTTGCACGTAAATATGGACATTGGACCTACGCCCAATGGCAACATGTACTTTTCTCTGATGAGACCAAGGTTAATTTGATTTCTTCAGATGGAAGGCAATATGTACGGCGTCCTGTAAAAGCGGAAATGAATCCAAGATTCACAAAAAAACAGGTGAAACATGGCGGTGGAAACATTAAAATGTGGGGTTCATTTTCTGGACGTGGAGTGGGACCTGTGAGGAAAGTTCAGGGTAACTTAGACCAACATCAATACAAGGCAATATTGGAAGAAACTATGCATCCCTATGCTGAGGAGCATCTCCCTATCATATGGACGTTTCAGCAGGATAACGACCCGAAACATACCGCCCATTCAGTCAAGTCGTTTCTTACCAGTCAGTCTGTATCGGTGCTAGATTGGCCAGCAAATAGCCCGGACCTCAACCCAATTGAGCACATTTGGCACGAAATCAAGAAAAAAGTTGCCACTTATCGTAATACAAATTTGGATGAACTTCATGAAGCTTTTTGTGAGGCATGGGTAAACATTCCTGTCGAAACATGTCAGAAACTGATAATGTCTATGCCACATCGGTGTCAAGCGGTAATTACTAACAAAGGTTTTGCTACTGGGTACTGATTTTACACGTAATAAAATAGAGCTGTTAAAGATATTATAACACTGCAGATTATAAGTTTTGTTTAACTGTATTTTTCATTATACTTTACTGTCCTTAATTAAATGTCCACTACAGAATTGTACCTTAATATTTAATACATGTTTAATCTTTGATATCAAATACTTTTTCTATTTATTTAATCTTTTATTTACAGCCATTTATAGCATAATAATCGGACCACATTATGCAAATAATAGGTGCTGAGAAATCAATAGGGTTTTATATTTATATGTACATAACCGGTTATAGCCCTTCACTATCTTGAATGTCCCTAATTAGTTGACCACGACTGTATACTTAAATACATACTTATATATATACATATACACACCCAGACACAGGTCAAACAGACATGTTCATACACACAAATGTTGGACCTGTCCGGGAATCGAACCCGGGACCAGCGGCTCAGAAGGCAGAGTGCTACCAACTGCGCCAACCGGCCAGTTGGCGCAGTTGGTAGCACCCATACATTTGCAGCCTAGAAGAAAAAAACCGCGTTCATGAATGAAAGTTATACGTATTGATAGAGCAATAAATACATTGTATATTCAATCATTTTCCTAGAAGTTGTGAGTAAAAAGTTATCATGGAAAATCATCTGTATCAGTATGCTAACTACACGTCCATAAGCGAGCCATTCAATGGATCGCTATCCATCTATAGCATCGTAGACAGAGAAAGCAATATAGCATGGATCGCGCTACAGATACAGTTATACATAAGAATGACTGATTTGAAAGAAAATCCGAGATAAGTGTGATATTGTTGTATGTATTGCTTTCGGGCTGTTTGGCCGTGGTCTATGTGAAACTTGTGTTCCAGACGTTTCGTCGACGTCTGGAACACAAGTTTCACATATACCACGGCCAAACAGCCCGGAAGCAATACATACAACATGCAACGCCGGCCGTGAAAGCCTTAGAGTTTACAAGTGTGATATTATTTTTTTCGCGGTTTCGGGTTTAAGTTTTAACGATCGCGGATATTGTAGACCTCGTAGTTACGATAGAAACTAGAAACCTCACGTTGATAATTCGGCAATTATTTTCTGAACCTCGTTGCATTTATTCCGACAGTAATAGTATTTCTAAATAAAATCACTTTGGTACGTATCACATTAAATGCCAGTACACAACCTGGCCGAACAGTGCCAAGCAAACGAATGTCCTCACGAGCATTTCTTGTAAGAGAAAAACCACGCATATACCCTCAAATGGTTGATATAAGGAACAATAGAAATATAATTAAATGTCGCCGGGAAAATAGTAACTAAAAAAACTACCATACATTTGTGAGTACATCTTTACGAGTTATAAGTTCAAAGTTACTTAAAATCAATTTAGTTTAAGAGTTGAATCTGTAATTTGAAACTGTATGTCTTAAATCGACATTATTTTAATATGTGTACACAATGTTTTAAGATACATTATTTTTGATGTTGAATCATCATCATCATCGCAGCCATGTGCGTCCACTGCTGGACATATGCCTCCCCATATAGGGGGGATTTGCCAATACTCGCCACGCTTGGCAGGCGGGTTGGCGAGCGCAGTATGATTTACGATCCTCAGAAGGCGCTGCTGCCCACCTCCTGGTACGTGATTTCTTAGCCGACTCTTACGGCACCCGCGGGAAGAGATGGGGGAGTACTATTCTAGGCCGGTATCACCACGGCACCGTTGAATACGTAGGTACAAATGTTGAATATGTAGATAAAACTCCCGTGTTTTATACATTCATAATGTAGATAAAAGATTAATAAATGATATATTTATAGTTTATGTTTAGTTCTTAAAAAGTAGAATCCTTTCAATGATTATATTTGTGTGATAATATATGAAAATGATTTGATGACTAAGTGAATCTATGGTTGAATATAAAATTTAAAATATGTTTTATTAAATCTGAATAATTGCATTGTAAAGAAAATTAAAAGGCGCATTTAAATACAAATGAAATACATGTTAAATTTAGCAACGGATTATAAGCATGACTTTTGATTGTGTTTATGGCAAAAGGTATTTTTTTTCCTCCGCTTACTAGCTTCATAAGGTTCAATGTCGAATGGTTGTAAAATTCATTGTTAGTTTAAACAAGTTATAACAGTTTAAAAACCAAATATCACGATTTTGTACATTTCAATTATTGCATTATACTTGATAAGTGTAATAATTATCGAATAAATCCGACGTTTTGATGGGGGTGGAAATCACACTAAAAGTTTCCGTTACATAGATATAGGCTAAATAAATAGAAGCGTGTACAAATAATTATATATGAATTATAAGATGGCGGTAATATCACTGTTGCTCTGTTTAGTGGTTTCCGTTCTGTGTAAAAAGGGCGGAAAAAAACATTCAAGATATTATTTAAAGAAGGTCAGTACTTTCTATGCCTTCGCCACCGCGGCACAGCCTATATAGAACAGCCTGCCCACTCTTCGAATGCGACTGCGTTACTTGCCTAAAGGCTAGGCACCCGCTAGGGTTGGCTCGGCATCAGCACGCTTGACGGTCGCCGTGGCGCAGTGGTTAATGTCAGTGACATGACTTCTGCGTCTCCGGGACCCTGGGTTCGAATCCCGGCAGGGGCAAACATTTGTGCGATGAGTGTAGGCGTTTGTCCCGGGTCATGGATGTTTGTGTGATGTGATTGTGTGTGTCCAGCCTCCCGCGATACAGGGAATCCTAGTGCGGGGGTATGAGTGTAAGAAAAAAAAAAAAAATTATGGGTGATTCTTTTTCAGTTATATAATATAATAATTGTGCTTACATAGCAAGTTGTAAACACGTAAGTGCTTAAAATAAATTATATGCGGTCAGCATCTAAAATTAATAACAAATTGAACCAAGTTACAGATAGTTATATAACTGTTATATTCTATCTATCTAGCTATACTTGGGATAGTAAAGATTCTAGGTCACTACCCAGGATAATAAAGAATGAAAGATGTACATTTTACCTCTTAATCGTATATATCCAAGTTCTTGTCCCTTTTTTAGTAATCATAACCTTTTTTTTGTTTTTTCCCATCTACCAGCGTCCCCGCCTTCTTCTTCTTCCCCTCATCGTTTCTACATGTCACCACAGATTTCTTTATTTTAACCCCTATTTTATTATATAATACTAAATGCAGATAACGATATGACAGTGGCTTCAGTTAATTTATCAATAAACATGAACCTAACAGTTACCTACTTCATATCATTACATCAATAAAATTCAGCCAATTGCAAGTGTAACTAGCGCTACGAATTTGGAACAGAAATAACTTTTTGGTAGGTAAACGTACCAACCCATTACTTGGAGCGCGAGTTTTCTCGCTCTTGGAAAGTTATTAATTAATTTCAACCACACTTTCGTAGGTACCTAATTACGCCACAGGTTAACAAGTACCTACTATTAAAATTATTGCTTCTACCTGAGTTCCTGTAAATTTAGCTTTAACAATTCGTATTAGGCAATTAAAAATCAAAACATACGAGTATTGATAAATATGAAACCACCCATAAACCCTGGAATATATTCGTTTTTTATCAGTATCCATTTATACGAACAACAACGGGCGCTTGTCTAGCTAGCTGCTCCTATAAGCTGTGACCGTGGTGCCCTGGTTTGACCCCCGTCCACCCGGCGAGGCGGCGAGGGGCTGAGATCTGCTGATCCAGAGATTGAATAGTTGAACTCTCGTAGCGTTTAATTGTTGTTTATAATCTACATCATTGTGTGTCACCAGGCAAAGAACAGTTTGTATTTGCAGTCGGAGTTCAGTGATGTAAGTATCAATCAATCAATCAATATTCTTTATTGCGATAAAGCAGTAACAATGTTGTCCAATAAACAAGTAACAAGGTAGTATAACAAACCATACAAAAACACTTAACATTTTATAGCCACCCAACCGTCATAGTGTGATAAAAAAAATACTTGGCGACATACACAAGAAATGCTCGTATAATAGTTTAAGATCAATTGTTATTATTATTTCCCGCCACGCTAGCATTAACGATATAATCCGTCGGGCTTTTACCAGCGCCAATGTTGCAGCCATTCTTGAACCGACTGGTCTCAATCGTGACGATGGTGAAAGACCTGACGGTTAGACACTTATTCCCTGGAAGTTAGGGCGGCCTTTAGTGTGGGACGCTACATGCGTTAGCACCTTGGCGCCGTCACATCTTCCCAAGACACACGTTAGGGCTGGCGCCGCGGCTTATTCAGCGGAGCAATTGAAACGGAGAAAATATGCTAACGTAGATAGATAGTTCGGGGCAGAGACATTGGGCCCGTGGGGACCGGGAGCTCATCGAATTTCCCAAAACTTATCAGAGCGTTTGGTCGAAGCGACACAAGACCAAAATGCTGGCACATATTTGGCTCAAAGGATCAGCGTTGCAATTCAACGTGGCAATGCTGCTAACATTCTGGGCATGCTCCCAACTGGTAGCGGAGTAGCATTTGAGTTTTCTATAAGCTGACAATAGCTAGTGGATTGCTCAAATGTTTTTGTAGTAGCTGTAGCTGTAATTAGTTATTAGTATTTTAATTTAATAAAGGCATCGGCTCGTTTAAAAAAACCTTATTATTACTTCATCATCATCATAATCATGTCAGCCATAGGACGTCCACTGCTGGACATAGTCCTCCCCCATTGATTTCCACAAGGACCTGTTGGAAGCGGCCCGCATCCATCCCTTGCCTGCGATCTTAGTTAGGTCGTCTGACCACCTGGTCCGTGGCCGTCTTATGCTGCGCTTGCCAGTCCGTGGTCTCCATTCGAGAACCTTTCGGCCCCAACGGCCATCAGTTCGTCGAGCTATGTACCCACTGCCACTTCAACTTGCTAATTATCACTTCATTCTATATTATTTCAGCCTGAAATTGTAGAGAACCAATTTGTAGTGAATTCAAAAGGAATGTGGTGTTCACAATGTTAATAACCTACTCAACATTAATTAAAATATAAATTTATTTTATATACTGATAATCTTTCATTTACCCCAGTATAGTATTAACTAGCGTATCTATAAATTCTGAACCTCCGAAGAGACTAGTCCACCCACAACACAGGGTATCCTAGTGCGGGGACTAGTGTGCAAATTAGAAGACATAACTGGAGCTACAAATTTAGTTGTTTTTAAATCGAGATTGAAGAGGTGGATTATCAACCAAGCGTTCTATAGTTATGCGGAATTCCTCAACGTAAGAGCGTTGGTATTTTAATAGGGCATAAATTTTTTACTCGCTATGTAACTGACATAGAATTTTCTGAACTGTTCGCGGTCAGGAGTAGCGGGGAAGCGAAATAACAACACACGCGTTAGTAAGCACGGCTCGTTTATTACTGACCAAAGAGTACTATATATATATGGGAACTGGTTACTGACGCCGCATGACAGTTGGCACGCGTCTATGTAACTATAGCTACGTGCGTACATGGGCATGGCGCATACACCTCAGTCTATGACTTTTTTTTTTTTTTTTTTTTTTTTTTTAACGTGGGGAAAATGCATTTACGCTCTTCCGCCTACCGGGAAAGTAGGCGGGGTGTGTCGGGCTCACTCGAGCATCACCGCTCCCTGGGGGGCCTCATGGCCCCCAACCCTAACTGCACCCACAGCAGCCAGGGTCCACTACCTACTAAAACCCACGGTGTCCATCCTGCCGCTAGAACGGAGGGAGCGCGGGGTACATTTGCATACCGCGCCCCCACCACGGCCGTCCGCTTCCGGACCCCTCCAGGGGGGGAGGATGACCCTCCCCCTCGCGACCGTGCCGGGACCAAGAGCACGGCCGCACCAACCCGGGGACCACACAGTGCAAGGAACGCCAGACTTCCCACATCCGACGCTCGTGGTCCCCTGCGATGTATTATGAAAATATTTGTCAATCTGTTATCAATGTATTGTCCTATTCAAAAAATGAATGTTGGAATTTGATGTTTGAGTATCTACCCGATGATCGTATAGTTTTTGCAGCCGGGTTTTATACTATAAGCGCTCCGCTATTGGTTGAGTTTGCCAAGGGTATAACACCGGGAAGCGTTCACGCCCATTAGCCAAGATATTTATAATCTGTGCTTCAAATCAGAAGTAAATTAATTCACAACGATCGTATCGCATTCATATAAATAATTTAATTTGACTGGCCGGTTGGCGCAGTTGGTAGCACTCTGCCTTCTGAGCCGCTGGTCCCGGGTTCGATTCCCGGACACATTATCTTATATTTACTTACTCACACAATCATGTACATGCATTGTATTATTTAATATTTGCACTAAGGGTAAGGTACTATTTACAAATGCTTAGAGATATCTTATTATACTTATTATGATTACATATAATTCTCGACGTGTATGGATAATATGAATAAATGTATATGAATATGAATTGACATATATTAGTTTCACCTATGTATCTTTGTGTGCTTTATTTATTTGTACCAAATTAAGGAACAATATAGATAGTAATATAATATAATAAAGATATTTCTATTTGTATAGTTTATATTTTATCATTATACCAATATTCTAAGATACTACTCATGAAATACACACTTTTAATGAAGAAATATCGGAATTACACATCTTTACTCAACTGGTTCACAATGACAATATACTTACTCTTTAGTTATTCTCATGCTGCGCCACATTACACCCTTCACTAATTATCGATTAGTATATTGACGTAGTAGTGATGTCCCATCCCTAATTCACCCCCCTGCCCCGCTCCCGCTTTTCTTACTTCCGTGATCAATACACCGGTGTTCGAGGACCTGCGCACACAACCCGCGTATATCTAATGTGCTTGTGACAATTAGACATTAAATGTTATCAACAGTGCACGAACAATCAAATTTTGAAACGCAACGATACGTTGATTCTTATGGGTTTTTGGAACTACAAGAAAGTGCCATCGAGCTACGAGACTCCTGTGAGCACCTATCCATATCTCTGTTCATTATCCCCCATTACTACGTCAATTGTCCACCCCGCAGAAAAATACAGTCCACTAATTTCAATCAGTTTTGTACTAGCTGACCGCGCCACCAGATACAATTGAATTCAAATTCAAATTCAAAATATTTTATTTGTAATACACAGGTTTATAAATAATATAGATGTCAAAATAGTATACTTAGTGCAGGCTGTGACCAGCCATATTGGCATACAAATAATGATGGTTGTGAAATAAATTAGTACAATAAAATAGAATTAGACTAGAATTAGATATTATAAATAATTCAGTACAGTGTGTACCAATGTATTTTGTTTTATTTTATTTTTTTAATTCTTGAATAAATGTGGTTTCTTTCTTTCTTTCTTTCTTTCTTTCAATGCACCAATATACGAGGGCAAGTATTATGTGTAAGATACAAGGTGCATTCGGGTAATTCCGAAGGAATTTCAGTAGAATTGACCAATGATGTTTTTCTAAAGATGACGTATATTCATACTGCGCTGTGCTCAGATTTTGTTCCTTACGACATAAACATGCTTACTGCGACAGATAATACGGTACAAATAATATAGAAAAGGATAGCTATATGTTTAGACTTGCGCTTGAAATACGCGTCATAATGAAAATTACTACAATTGACTTAATTTTGCCGCCTCAGTTTGCGCGCGCTTGTGCGACATCTACCTCATATAAACATACAATATCATTGATAGTTGACATGATGTCTGCATTTTAATCAACCAGTCAACATCAGTGGATAGGTCCACTGATGTTGACATATTACGAGTTAGTGTTATATATATAGGCTAGAGGACTGCGTTGAAAACTATCGTAAATATCACCTGAGTTTGGAAAGAGAAGTGGTTGAAAAAAGTGTTATTTTTTTCCTAACCCTAGAGTATTTCCAAACTAGTTCTGGTAGTTCCGAACGACACCCAAATTTATGAAATAAATAAAATGAACAAGCCTTTATTGCCCAATTTACTTCCCCTAAATGAGACTTTTAATGAAACTTTTATTAATGTTGTAAATTCTAAGTTGTTAGTGTTGTATTACTTATAATCTAAGAGTTAGTATTTTGGTTCATTGGGTTACGGGCCCCTTCTCGGGTGAAGGGCTCTTTCAGTTTTTTCCATTAGTGCCTATCCCTATTATAATTGATCCCGTGAGTAGCAAAGGTCACTGAAAAGGATGAAAAAAAAAAAAAAATGTTTACCTCAACACTCAAAAGTGTGAAATAATTTTGATAATGCTTACTTTTCTACTATCGAACTATCATGGTACCGACTTCAACGAGTTATTTCAAACTTTTTAGTGTTGAAGTCGGTTCCATTTTATTTTTTTGTATTTGTTACCTAAAAACTTCGATTGGGTAAACCGATTTTAATTATTCTCTTTTTATTTGAAAGCAGGTGCGCCCCGTGTGCTCCCATTTAAATTTCATCAAAATCAGTCAAGCGGTCAAGGAATCTGTATAGTTATAGAATACGGTGTCTTTATCACACAATATTATAAATGCGAAAGTTTGTTTGTCATTTGTATAATTGTTACTCCTTTACGCTGAAACGGTTATACAGATTTGTATGGAATTTAAAATGAAGATAGCTTATACCCTGGAGATTATAACACATAGGCTACTTTTCATCACGAAAATATTTTACCGTGGGATACGCAAATAATTCAAAAACAACTGTAACTCATTCACGCTCTAAGGGTTGCGCCGATTTCAATTAAATTTCGTATGGAGATACTTCAGATTCCGGAATAACACATAGGCTACTTTTAATCATCATCATCACCACCACGTGGGTTAAATCCGCGGGGCGCAGCTAGTGTATTTAAATAAAAGGTATTCAAAATCAAATTTACAATTAAAACGATCAAATAATACTATTTTTTTATTGTGTGTTTGTCTCTACATAGACCTTTGCTTTACTGAGATGTTTCCTCTCCACTCATTTGTTGCTCCTTTTGCTCCAAATTCTAATCCCCAATCTGTTGATAAATAAATAAAACATTAGTGTCATTTATGTTTTGCATCGTTGTACCTATTATATTCCAAGAGCCCACGATCGCCAGACGTTCGTTATTTTATAAGAGCTGAAAATTTCCCCGAGCATGTTCCCAACACGCTCGGGGTGCGTTGTGCGATAAGAATATCTTAGTCTATCATTAGCATAGATTTCGCTGAATCTAAATATATTCCACTTTATCGTCACAGTTTTGATTTGGTCTTGTATTGATTTGGAATATATAAACTCGTAAGTGCTTCTTCTAGTTGTATTGCTATCCATTCTTGTGTATATTTACAGCAAGTAACTTCAAAAATTTAAAAATAAACACCACATAATAACCATTTATTTAAAACAAATAATAATATTGTATCACAAATACATGAAGTGTGTTGCAGATAAACCAAGCTCAGTGAGTATGGAATTGGGAATTCGGAAACTTGAGCATGAATTGCATGAATAGGAAAGGTGTATAAAATAGAATCTAAAATTCGTTATAGTAAAAGACTTATTTTTTTATAATTTCTTCGGAATAACGTTAGAAATTATTTCATCCATTGCCAGACACCTAGGACGGTTGCAACCCCCTGCCAGACACCCCTAAACTTTTATAAATTATGAATATGCTTTCGTCATAGTATAAGAGCTGGATTTTACTTATGTTACTTGGGGACCCATAAAATAATGTTACCGCAATAGCCAGACAGTTTCAATGGTTTTTAAATCTTGCCAGACACATCGAAAGCCTGTGTAGGTGTGATGTGTTCACTGATTTCTCCCACATTAGAGTTGTGTGTTGAAGTACCCGCATTATTAAATACATATTTAATTCTAGTGGTGAGGGTATTCAAAATATAAGTCAGTATTAATCCGAATGGCGTTTCATTTACAACATGGTGACAGCGGTGGGATATTCAAAATATAAGTCAGTATTAATCCGAATGGCGTTTCATTTACAACAATTAGTGAACCCATTGTCAAAATTATTGATAAGGTACTTGATATTTCTTGATGCTTCCGTCAAGCACTGAACCCACAACAACATACTTTTTTTCCTTCAAATAACTTAAACGTAAGTTCCGCCTAGCATGTTGGTAATGCCATAAAGCTCTTAGAATAAGGGTACGGGGCCTTCGCTTGACACGATGTCAACTGTAATGTTGGTCTATCAGTCCTATTAATAGTTCATATAATTTAAGGTAGATGGCGCTAAGAACAACATCCCCTCAGATGTTAGAAGAAGGAAGAAATTCGGACGCTAGTGGAGTGGCTGCTGTAGCGTAGATTTACAAAGCGACAGGACGGTATTCTGTAGTCGTGGGCTCAAGTCCCACGAGCAGCCGATTTTTTTTCTTCAAACAATTTAAACGAAAATGAATCTTGTTACACAGATATAAAGATATATGTAATTGAAAAACTAGTGAGAGTAATAATCTCTTTTGGTAAGATGTTAATCTCACGCAAGCCTATAAAGGTGTTGTCGGGTTTGGGTATCGAATTAACAACCGTCAGGATGACAGATGGCGTTCGCACCGCGAGGCCATGACCCGAATAGCCAGATGAGACAGTGTGGTTCACGTCGGTATTTTTCGACGATACTCGTAATGCAAAGAAACATAAAGATGACCAAAAACCAAAACAAATAGCTTACCGGTTCATTCAAGGTTTGCTGAAAGAAGTATACAATACAAATCATTTCTTCAATCGACTTGTTCTAATTTACATTCAATCGGTTTGGGATGGATACCTGTGTTAGAGTATTCCGCTTTTCCGAAGTAGGTTAATGTTTTTTTCAAAGCGAAAGCCAAGATACGACACACAACATGTTTTCAATTGTTCCCATGAGTAACAAGGGTCACTAAAAAGAGTGAAAAAAAATGTTTTTTACCAAAAAATGGAACCGACTTCAACACTCTAAAGTATGAAATAAGTTGTCGAAGTAGCATGAGCACAATATTTTGATATCAGTTACTTTTGAACTATCATGGTACCGACTTCGACAAGTTATTTCATACTTTTGAGTGTTGAAGTCGGTTCCATTTTTTGGTAAAAAAATTTTGCACAAGCTATTTGTGCAATATGTGAAAGCACGCGAAGAAATTTCTGTTCCAGTATGTATAAAACAATTTAAGAACCATGCGTGCTGCACAATTGACAGCCCGATTGCAACTAAATGAAGTTAAGTGCATCATCCTAATTTTTGGGTGCCACGAATTTATTAATATCATGATATAAACTCACCAAAGTCATTCCCTGGGGTAAATTCAACTGGGCCGGTGTCATCTTCTTCAGCTGATAATAATAAGAGCATGTATTATGGCAATAAAAAATCTTATTCATATTGTATGTATTGCTTCCGGACTGTTTGGCCGTGGTCTATGTGAAACTTGTGTTCCAGACGTTTCGTCGATCACTGCGGTCGACATCTTCAGTGGTTCAGGTCCGAGCGGCGACAAGAGCGTAGAACTCTCCTTCGCGGTGTCTTCTCTGATACGTATCAGCAATTCAACCATACAACATGCAACGCCGGCCGTGAAAGCCTTAGAGTTTACAATCTTATTCATAGTTAAAGATTAATATTACAGTTAAAAAGTATATGTTAGGGCTGTTACCGCGGCTTTTTCGGAGGGGTAATAGAAGCAGCAGAAATATGCTAACCTAGGTAGTGGTTCCATATTTGAACCCTTTGGAGTCGAGACATTGGGTCCGTTTGGACTTCATCCGACTTTCAGAACTTATAAGAGGGTTTGATCGTTGCGACGCGAGACCAAAATGCTGGCACATCTTTGGCTCAACGATTGAGCATTGCAATTCAATGTGGCAATGCTGCTAGCATTTTGGGCACGCTGCTAACTGGTAGTGAGTTGAAGCATTTGAGTTATCTATGGCTGACGACAGCTAACGATTGCTCAAATGTTGTAGCTGTGGTATTCTAATTAGTTATTAGTAGGTATTTTATTCTAATAAAGGCATCGGCCCTTAAAAACAAACTCTTTCTATACAAACAGATTTCCAGAACACAGCTTGTTTTATAATCAAATTGTTTTTGATTGTGAATAACTTAACTAGGTACTAAGTAACTAACTTAACTTAATTAACTAGTTTCAAAACAGGAAGAGCTTCTATGTTCTACTGTATATTTTTTTTAATACGTTCACCGATTACGCCTCCAACGATTGATCGATTATAAAAAATATTTTTTTAAGAGTACGCTTCAGACGTGATCACCTGTAAATTATATGAAATTGGGCTTAGTGGTGTATGCGAAAATCTTAATAAATTACAGGTGAAAAAGTACCATTTTGTGTAAAAGATTACTTGTTTTTATGTTAAATTTTGTATGTCTTTTGCCATAAATAAAGAGCTATTCCTACCTACAGCTAGTCTTCAAATAATTTTACCGAAATTTTATCCTACTAATATTATAAATGCGAAAGTCTGTGTGTGTAGGTGTAAGTGTGTATGTGTATGTTTGTTACCTCTTTACGCCCAAACAACTACACCGATTGCGATGAAATTTGTTATGGAGATAGCGTATACCCTGGAGTAACACTTAGGCTTATTTTCATCATCGTTTTTCATCACCACACGGGTACAACCGCGGGGCACAGCTAAATATATAAGTACTCGTGAGTGTAGCTTACCTGCTCAGCGAGATCGCCTTCAATCTGTAAATATGTGTATTAGAATTAAAATAACTTGCTGATAGTGGACAGACGATCTAACTAAGATAGCAGGTCTAAGGACTGGGTGTAGGCCACTTCAAACCGATCCTTTTCAAGGGGGAAGCCTATGTCCAGCAGAAGATGTCCTATAGCTGAGATGATGATGATGACTTGCTCGTGAAAATGCTCTGTAGCTTATAGGGCTTGCCGCTAGCTTAAGAGGTGTCGTTAGATTTGTATTCATTGTGATTATAGTGGATAGGTAGGCCGTGGTAGTACCGGCCTAGAATAGTACTCCCCCATCTCTTCCCGCGGGTGCCGTAAGAGTCGGCTAAGGGACCACGTACCAGGAGGTGGGCAGCAGCACCTTCTGAGGATTGGAAATCATACTGCGCTCGCCAACCCGCCTGCCAAGCGTGGCGAGTATTGGCAAATCCCCCCTATATGGGGGAGGCTTCTGTCCAGCAGTGGACGCACATGGCTGTGAGAAGAAGAAAGAAGATAGTGGATAGGTGCAAGAACACAACCCACTCAAACGTTTATTTAAACGTAAACTAGGAGACCCTCACTCGTACTCGACTGACACAAGGGTCGGATGGCCTCTGTAACCCATTCCCTCGCTAAGTCGAGCAAGTTGACTCATGTCATGGGACCGACTGTCTATAACCGACTACCAACCGAAGTCACAGAAGCTCACAATAGTGCATTATTTAAAGTAAGATTAAAACATTGGCTTATTAACCAAAGTTTTTATAGTTTCGAGGAATTTAGAAGACTGAAAGAATGAATATGTGACATTTGAGTCTGAAAACTATCGCGAGTTTCTTCCATAATTGTAATGTAACAAAGTAACAAGTGTTTACCACGTGAGTCCTAGTCGGTTTGTTACATTACAATATGTGACATATTTGAATTTTTATAAATATTATTTTATATTTTTTGTTATTTAGTGTACGTTTTGTACTCTTAATTTTGTGACAGAATAATATGACTGAACTTTATTGTTTATATAAGTGTAACTATGTATTGATGTCTATATTTAATATTGTTAATTATTCAAATGTAATGTCTTAATATTATTATTTATTTTAATGCTAATTTGACCTGTATACTAATACCAATAAATAACTATGAACTAGTCCCACTAATATTATAAATGTGAAAGTTTGGATGGATGGATGTTTGTTACTCGATTACGGAAAAACGGCTGAACGCATCTGGATGAAATTTAGCACAGAGATAGGTTATAGTCTGGAATAGCACATAGGATAGGACTTTTTATCCCGGTATATATATTTAAAATATTTCCTTAGCCGTATCGTATTTCGTACTATTAGATGAACCGACTCGACAGTCGTCGCCTTCACAGGGGTACCAAGCCCTCCAGCCCTCCTTCCGGCCCTGCCCTCTTGGGCAGGGCTGGAAGGAGGGCTGGAGCGATGGTAGCGTCCATAGGCCTCCCTATATGATACTGAGTAAGTATGTATATCAAATTAAAAAAAATACACAGTTAGGATTGGTTTTTAATAATTATGTTCTTCATTAACGTCATCTTATGAGGATGTCTCATTCCTTTTCAGATTGCTTTTTCAACTTTAGCCTATTTGGCAGAATGGTATCCTGTAGCCGTGGGTTCATATCCCACGGGTAGCCCAATGTTTCTCTTGAAAATTTGCGAATAGGCTAAGTGAATGCAAATACCAATATAATTTGTTTTACGAAAGTACCTATATTAATAAAGTACTTATATAATAAGAATATCACTTCACTATCACTACATAGTATAAAACAAAGTCGCTTTCTCTGTCCCTATATCCCTATGTATGCTTAAATCTTTAAAACTACGCAACAGATTTTGATGCGGTATTTTTTAATAGATAGAGTGATTGAAGAGGAAGGTTTATATGTATAATAACATCCATTAATGACATATGCTATATATTATATACCCGTGCGAAGCCGGAGCGGGCCGCTAGTATATAATAAGAAAACTTATATTAATAAGAAAGTACTAACTTTTACCGTTTTTACATGTTGATTAAGGTCACATCATTGGAATAGAATGACTCTAAAACAGTTACTTATACAAATACAAAAATACTTTATTGACATGAAAGTTAGTTTAGTTTTAAAGTTTATCATCATCATCATCATCTCAGCCATAGGACGTCCACTGCTGGACAAAGGCCTCCCCCATTGATTTCCACAAGGACCGGTTGGAAGCGGGCCGCATCCAGCCCTTGCCTGCGATCTTAGTCAGGTCGTCTGTCCACCTAGTCGGTGGCCGTCCTATGCTGCGCTTGCCAGTCCGTGGTCTCCATTCGAGAACCTTTCGGCCCCAACGGCCATCGGTTCTTCGAACTATATGCCCTGCCCACTGCCACTTCAAATTGCTAATCCGCTGGGCTATGTCGGTTTTAAAGTTACTAGAATATATTTTCAGGCAGGGAAGGTGTGGCTATCAGCTACCATCGTATATAATAAGATAAGTTATTTTACTTGCCTGTAAATCCATAGTCGGACCCTGAAAAACAAAGAAAATAATGCAATTGTAGTCAAGAGTATGGAATATATAATAATAGAATATAGAACCTTAATTCAAATTTTTAAGCTATTGCATAGCTTCTATCGCGGATTCTATCGCAGGCAAGGGCTGGATGCGAGCCGCTTCCCACCGGTCCTTATAGAAATCAATGGGAGAGGCCGATGTCCAGGAGTGGACGTCCTATGGCTGAGATGATGATGATATTAATGATTATCATCGCTTTTTTCAATGATATTATACGTTTATAGGAGGTAGATGTCGCACAAGCGCGCGGAAACTGAGGCGGCAAAATTAAGTCAATTGTAGTAATTTTCATTATGACGCGTATTTCAAGTGCAAGTCGAAACATATATCTATCCTTTTCTATATTATTTGTACCTACCGTATTATCTGTCGCAGTGAGCATGTTTATGTCGTAAAGGAACAAAATCTGAGCACCGCGCAGTATGAATATACGTCATCTTTAGTAAAACATCATTGGCTTTTTTGTATGGATTATTAATATGTAAGAATGGGACATTTATCTCCAGAATTTGTAATATTCTTTGCATATTGTTTTTCTTGTCCGTGCGTCACCGTGGGTCAGCGCTGAAGACCAGCGCCGTGGACTAACTCACGGCATAATGCTGAGCGCTGACCTTTTCTAGCAGTACTGCATATGACAGCAGTCCGACATAGAAAGGTATCTTCTAGGCAGGCGTGCTCCATCGTAGACCGCATCATCGCTTAACATCAGGTGAGATAGTGGTCAAACGCCTGCATATTCACAATAAAAAAAATATTTTAAAAAACGCACATCGCGCTCTTGCTTTTGTACTACTGTTAAATTTAACTTTGCCTTGTAATTAGATATTCAATTTCATTTACCAACTTGTTATATTTAGTATAAAAAGAAAAAAATAAAATCTGTTTATTTCTTTGAAGTACATAATTATGTAGTTACATTTCTTAAATGTAAAATCCTATAATTAAGGATTGTGGAGCAAGCAAGTTATCAGACTATAGAAATATGCTAAATAGGACCTTATATCTGCTTGTTTCGTTAAGGGTCGTGACATGCATCCCCCAAACGCAGGACTGGTCGGTTGGCGCAGTTGGTAGCACTCTGCCTTCTGAGCCGCTGGTCCCGGGTTCGATTCCCGGACAGGTCAAACATTTGTGTGTATGAACATGTCTGTTTGACCTGTTTCTGGGTGTGTATATGTATATAAGTATATATATCAGTCATCAGGTTACCATAGCACAGGCTCCGCCTAGTGTGGAACCTGAAGACCTTGTGTGAATGTTATAAAAAAAAAAAATTCGTAATTTTTTATGCTTATCTGTTAATTTTGTTATTAAAACTGACGTGGTTTTGACACATTATGAATGTATAAAACACGGGAGTTACTCACGTAATAAGTCAGAGGGTTCCGACTATAGTTTCAACCACATTCGGTGGTCGCACATAGTCGGAACCCTCTGACTTATTACGTGAGTAACTCCCGTGTTTTATACATTCATAAAATATGTATTAAAAAAAAAAAATTTCTTAAGAAGATTTTTAACTTGCTCAGATTTTTTTCCATAAATCTTATCTACTAATGTTGTTATTGTTGCTATATGTTATTGGGTGCAGTTCAAATAAATTATTTTTATTTTATTTCTTTGTGTGTTTTTTATTTCTTGTGTTCCTTATAGGTTTTAGAGATGTAACTTCACCAATCAAAAGAGTTTACAATGCTAATTACCTCTCCAGGTATGATAATAGTATCACCAAGAGATCCGAGGGGTTGGTCGCCCGAGAGGTAGGTCCCGCCCTGTCTCTGTAATCAAATATATTTTTTAATCACATACAGACCCCGCACTAGAATTCCCTGTATAGCACACAAACACCCAAGACCCGGGAAAAACATCTATACTCATCGCACAAATGTTTGCCCCTGCCGGGATTCGAACCCAGGGTCCCGGAGACACAGAAGTCAAGTCACTGACACTGACCACTGCGCTACGGCGACCGTCAAAATAGTAGCATTCCACTGTGAAATATTATTTTAAAATAAACCTTGATAAATATAGCCCGAACGGTCATTTATTAAGTATGAAGCTTTTCTCTTTCTTCATTTTTTTCTTTTTTCTTAGAGAAAAGAAAGAAGTTTTATGTTAACATACAGACTCGAAAATAAAAAAAATATTAATAAATTGTCGACTCTAGGAATCGAATGCACACTAGTTATAAGCAATACTGTATTTTATCATGATTTTAATAAAGAAATTTGGAAATTGAAAAAATAAGTATGAAGCGTATAATCCATCCATGACATAAATTATGTCACACCTTAAGGGGGAGGGAGGGGAGTCAACGAAGTGGGGGAGTCTTAAGCTTTGTGATGTTACATATCAAATTCTTCTTTAATTTATTTAAAAGTCCGCATTTTGCGTGGCGTCGGTAAGCGACGATGTGAAAGGTGACGAAAAAATTACTTAGAATTATACTTCAGAAAAGAATGAGAATCTGTAATTTATCAAAAGTTTCGCCTCGTTAAACATCTATACATGTCTAGAAAAATGTGATAATTTTAACATAAAAATTTCATAGTGTGTGACTTCACACCAGGGGGGAGGGAGGGGGGGGGGGATCAATTGTGACCAACAGTGACAAGGAGGTGGTGGGGTGCCGTGGTGGTACCGACCTAGAATAGTACTCTCCCATCACTTCCCGCGGGTGCAGTAAGAGTCGGCTGAGGTATCACGTACCAGAAGGTGGGCAGCAGCGCCTTATGAGGATAGGAAATAATACTGCGCTCGCCAACCCGCCTGCCAAGCGTAGCGAGTATTGGCAAATCCCCCCTATATCAGAGGAGAGGTGAGAGGTCAAAAAGCCATGAAATTCGTGTGACGTTACTTATGGATGAGCCCTTATGTGGATTTGATACATCGATCGACTATTTTCACTATCTCGAAAAGGCTTTGGTTAAGGGATTTACTTTGAATATAATATACTGCCTGATAGCCCTGTGGTTTTTCTTGAGCTTAAGTTTATAGTCTCGTTATTCCTCCAGAATAACAGGAATCCAGGAATAACGAGACTATAAACTTTAGCTCAATTAATAAATAAATGATACTGATATTAATAAATTAATATCTGCGCTGACCTTTCACTATGTAAATGGTTACATTATTTTTCGTATAGCATTTTAATCTGTATATAACAGTCTATTGGTATTAGAATGCAAGTGTTATATATTAAGTTTGGCCCTTAGTTAGAGATGATTATTAAGTACATATCACCTTTAGTAATACACTGTTTTTAGTAATTAAGTTATTTATAATACACAATCGACATGAGCAAGCTAGCAGGCTTTACTAGAGAGAGACTAGTTCACCACAGACTAAACTCATGACATTGTCTAGGTGGTGAATATGAATGTACTACAGCGATCCAGTCGATTTTAAGTATATTTATAACAACAAAAATACCAAACTATATCCAGTTCTTCTGTTCAAATATTTGAAGGAAAAAATTCGGCTGCTAGTGGGACTTGAACCCAAGACTACAGAATACCGTCCTGTCGCTTTGTCCAACTAAGTAAAGGTAACTTCCTTTATTAACATCTTGCGGGGATGGTTTAGCGCCCTCTATCTTTAATTGTATGAACAATTAATTAATAGGATACTGATAGACCAACATTACAGTTGATATCGTATCAAACGGAGGCACAATTTTTATATCTAGTTCATTAGCAAAGTGATAAGTTAAATGTGTATAAGAAAAACATGAAAAGCTTTCCAATATCATGTGGTTTTAAGGTTTAATTTTGTGTGTAGATAGGTAGACAGAAGCCCTGGAGAATACACACTTTTGTGGTATAAATTAGAAGGCACCTATCATCCAAAGGCGACGTTCGAGCTGATGATGAACCTGATGATGACTATACAAAGTACAACGTACCAATAATGGTGATCTTGCAGCTGCGATTACTGCTTCTTGCAATGCCTGATAATGTAAAATAAACTTTGTAAACATAAAGGAATATGGATCAGTTTATCTGTTATAGTGTTATATTTTGAGGCAACTTATTCAATCAAGAAATGACATTTATTTTATAAAATAAATGTATAAGAGTTTTTTTTTCACATAAATGCTGACTGAATGAATTCTCGGAATTAAAATATATTTAAATAAAGCAAATTATAACTCTAAGCTGTGTCTTTAATTTAGATAAATGGATATACTTTTGACGTGATAACGTTTTATAAATTGATGAATACCAGCAACACGCATGAAAAATAGTAACGTTCCGCGTAACGTTCCACCTGAGTTTTGTATTACATAAAATAATCAAAGTCAAAGTCATAAATGATTATGACGTTATCACGTAAATCTATCGTCCGTAAACCGACTTTACAGACAACCAATTTTTTTTTAAATCTAATTGTTTTCCATATTTTTAACATCAGCTCGCTTTAATAATTTACGTATGAAACACAAACTATATATAGAAATGCGTGCCACAGTAAATAACACTTTATTTTTTAAAATTACGTGCATATTTTGTAATGGCAATGAAAATGTACTATAATTTACATAAATTCTTAACATCACAAAAAGGAATCAAATTCAATAAATATTCGAAATCATGGACGCTAGAAAATTATTTATAAAGTTTAGAGTTTGTTTCAAATTTTTCGTACTAATACTAGCTCATACCCTCAAAGGCTTTGGGACTTACTGCTGGAGCTATTAATATAATGAAATAGGTCGCTGTACTTACTTTATCAGCGGCTTCACCTTCTAACTGCAAACATTTAAAAAATCTAAATTAGTAAGATTATTTGGTTTTTACGCTGTATGGGCCTCATAGACTTAAGGGAGAGGCCTGAACCCTCAAGCTGAAACCCAAATTAATTATTTTGACAAGCATGGGTACAATGAGCTACAATTAAAATATTTATTATAAGTCTTTCAACACACTTGTTATTTATCTGTTTAATTATCATTATAAGTTTAATTGTTATTGTAATATAACTTGACTTGCAAATTGTGGCTTTTCTTGAAATGGTTAACTTTTTTGTTTTAATCTTTACTTAAAGAGCTTTTTCGCTTAGGCGAATATGTTGCTCTGTATTACAGCAATATACACATACAAACAATACAGTACAAACGATTTTTATAAAATTACTTATAAATAAAACTAGTATGATCAAGTCTCATCTTGGAGAGATCGCTGGGAGAGATCGCTTCTTAGCGATAAGACCGCCGAATTGTGCAAGGTATTTTGTAAATGTTAATGTGTTATTTTCGAATAAATATTTTAAGTTGATGTATTTGTACAAAAGTGTCTATCTATCCTCGTTAGTCGTCTATCTATCTATCTATCTTTTAAACCACATTTAACAAGGTCTACTATCTTGGCTCTGTCCGCATATGGTTAACTGCTCGGCTAATTGGGCGGGTATACCCGATACAGGCAAAGCCTAGCGTGAAGACCACGGGTATTGAATACCCTCAGTTTATCTCTGATAGCGTTACATAATAAAATAAATAAATAAGCCTTTATTGCTGTACTTTAAACATGGAGTAGTTGTAAATTAGTACTAGCTAAAATTTACTTCTTCGCTACTTAAATTACTAAAACTACATAACTTAAACTACAAAAATACATAAATTGAGTATTTGTATCGGCGACCGGTTTTTCTTTTACAGCTTGTCCTCGACAAAGGCCTCCTCTAAAGCTTTCCATTTCATTCTTTGCTTTGCAATGCGTGTCCATTCTACCTCTACCAGCGTTATATATCATTTTGTAAGTCATATTCTTTTTGTATTATATATTTTCCATTTGTGTTCCTGTTTAGCACTGGAAATAAAAACTTTCATTATCATTTTTCATTTTCAGCTATCTTATTAAGGTCGCCATGCGACTATACATGTGCGATACATTTTGCATGCCCACGTAGGGAATGCAAAATGAAGGTGCCATGGCCATAAGTTTGCTAATGGCAGAGTAATGATATTGACAGAGTACTTGGCTTGTTTTACTGTTATGTATTAATTTATTTAGTCTATTACTTACTTGTACTTTTATACTTTTAGGCTGAAAATACACAATTCATTAATATAGTGAACTGGACCTGTAATTTTTATACTTTCGCGATTCGAACACATTGTTATTAAATCAAACGGGGCTTAATCGCGAGGAAAATCATTTAGTAATTTATTTACCTCGCCGTTTCGACCAAGTTGCATTGCTCGTGATCACGAGAAGACTGGAGAAATGCGGGTGGCAATATCGGCGAGAGCGCGTAGTTTCGCCAACTACCCACTTTTGATATTATTAAACTGTAGGGCTGTCACAGCCCTGCGAAAGCACAGAGTTGTTACGACACACAACACTGACAGTATCTTTAGTTTTTTCAGGGTGAAAACCGCCGCGACGCGAACATCTATAAATCACTGGGTTCCAAGATGTAGACAACCTAAAACCATCCTCTCGATTGAAATTTTTATGTGTCCTGATTTCAACCGCTTCGCGTACAATTCTAGGAAAATAATGGCGGTCCGTGGAGAGGATTTTAGGGTCGTGTAGTTCAATCCAATGATTAGGTCCAGAGTCAACTAAATGCTCAGCGATAACCGATTTAAATAAATAAATGAAAAATTTTTTTCTCGCGATTAAACCCCATTTGATTTAATAACAAGGAACTGGATCTCTCTGTTGCCGCGAACAATTGATTTCGTTGAATGTGTAATTGCCGCTGTCGAAAGTGACCAAATTTTAATTTGTCGTTTCGCTCCTTCCCCTCGTCCATCGTCTAATTCAGATACATGTCTAACATGTCTTCACCGACTTTCTAAAAAAGGAGGAAACTTATACGTTATCAAATCAAATCAATTATGTTTATTTGCAAATATAGGTGTTAGATAACAGTTGGTGGTGTTAATAACGTTACTTATGTCCTCTATATTTCACCATCACTGGTATGCAAACTATTAGTCATAAATATGGGCATTAATTGTATCTGTACATCTTATGTATACAATTTACATACTAGTTTACAATTCTACAATACCATACATAACATTACAAGCGGAATTAAATTTTATAATAATTGAAATAATTTTATCATGTCAAAATAATATTTAAAAACAAGAGAAAAATAAAAAAAAATAGTCAAATCTTAATCTAAATGTCAAACAACAAAATATACCTAAATTATTTTGAAACTACAAGAAGCGATCGTTCAGAAATTCATTTACTGAATAGTAACATTTTTTACATAGATAAGTAAAAAGGCTCTTCTAAAATGTGATAAGGTTTTCGCATTCTAATATAGATTTTGGTAAACGATGGACGTTTACCAAACGTTGGACGGTATGACGGTATGTATGCGTGTGTTTTTTATTAATTTTGTATGTATGTAACATTTTTACATTTGAACTACAGAACTGCTTTTCATTCCATTGAAAAATGAATCGCGAAATTAAAATGTTCACGGAAAAGAAAATAGGTTCAAATATTGAAAATATTTGACAACAAAAATAAACAAGACTTAATTTTAAACTCACCATTCCTTTAATTCCTTCAATCTATAAATGAAATAAATAATATCAATTAGATATAAAGTTCTCAAAAGTTTTTTATCAATTAACTTGTTAGTAATTATAGAATAGAGACCACGGACTGGCAAGCGCAGCATAGGATGGCCACCGACCAGGTGGACAGACGACCTGACTAAGATCGCAGGCAAGGGCTGGATGCGAGCTGCTTCCAACCGGTCCTTGTGGAAATCAATGGGGGAGGCCTATGTCCAGCAGTGGACGTCCTATGGCTGAGATGATGAATTATAAAAAATATATAAAATATACATTGTATAAAATAATTTTTAAAAGCTGTTTCGTCTTTTCCACGAAATCCTTATTTATCCATTTAAGTATTTCTGGTGGAATTCCAACTAAATTGTAGTAAATATTTACTTTCCTATTTTATTTTAAAGTCCTTATGTAATTCTTTATCTATACTAATATTATAAAGAGGAAAGATTTGATTATTTCTTTTCTTGCATTGAATAGGCTCCGAAACTAAAGAACCGATTTGAAAAATACTTTCGAGGTTGGGAAGCTACACTATGCCTGGTCACATAGGCCATATTCAAAAAAATTGGTACCGACTTCAACAAGTCATTTCATACTTTTGAGTTTTGAAGTTAGTTCAACTTTTTTTAACCGACTTCAAAAAAAGGAGGTTACTTAATTCGACCGTATATTTTTTTTTTATGTGTGTTCGCGGATAACTTCGTCGTTTATGCACCGATTTTAATTTTTTATTACATAGAGTATACTTCTGTGGTGGTCCCATTCAACTTTCATCAAATTCGGACAAGCGGTTTTTGAGTTATACTCCAATAACTGAAAACTGCTACGCGTATCTTGATGATATTATTGTCGCGGTTGAAGACATCGACATCCCGCGAGTAGCAAAGGTCACCGAAAAGGGTGAAACAAAAATATTTTAACAAAAAATGCAACCGACTTCAACACTCAAAAGTGTGAAATAACTTGTCGAAGTCGGTACCATGAGCACAATATTGTGATGATGGTTACTTTTATGTGAGCTATCATGGTACCGACTTCAACAAGTTATTTCACACTTTTGAGTTTTGAAGACGGTTGCATTTTTTGTTAAAAATTTTTTTTTGGTATTTTTTTTTATTTCATGAAACTGTGCCTTAACTAGTCACAAACATACAATTTTGTGTTTTTATGTGTACAGATGTTGTTATAATATACCTCTATCGTAGGAGGAGCTACATTTGGATCTGTTTCTCTCTGTAAAAAAACGATAATTTAAAAAGCTTACACATAAGTAATAAACATATGAATATTTTTTTTTTTACACATTAGGTCTTCAGGTCCCAAACTAGGCAGAGCCTGTACTATGGTAACCTGATGACTGATATATATATTAAAATACATACTTATATATATATATATATATATATACTTTTTTTTATATACATATACACACCCAGACACAGGTCAAACAGGTTCATACACACAAATGTTTGACCTGTCTGGGAATCGAACCCGGGACCAGCAGCTCAGAAGGCAGAGTGCTACCAACTGCGCCAACCGGCCAGTCAATATATATATTGATATATATATATGTATATATATATATACATATATATATATATATATCAATATATATATTTCGCTAAAATAAGAAAACAAACTACTCATCACTGAAAGGAAGGTGCTTAGAAAGATATTGGGGCCGCTGAAAACAGAAGAAGGAACACGCAGAAGAAAAAACCTTGAAATTGAAGAGGTGGTGAACGAGCCCAATATCATAGGTGAAACTAAAGCCCACAGACTTCGCTGGCTCGGTCATCTAGAAAGAATGAAGGATACCCATGCTGTTAAACGAGCATACTTGGGACGGCCTACAGGTCGACGACCCGTCGGCCGTCCCAGGTATCGCTGGAGCGATGAAGTTGGGAAGGATCTTCGCGAGCTCCAAGCCGATAACTGGCAAGAGATGGCTCAAGATCGAACAAAGTGGCACATATTATCGGAGGCCAAGACTCATTTTGGGTCACTGCGCCATGCTGAATGAACGAATGAATGAATATATATCAAAGGCAAGAAAATCAAGTCAAAAACTAAAACCTGACTCCTAAAATCGTAGACCTCTGTAGATAATTATTAATAATGTACACCTGTATTATTATACCTATTTATGCACGGAATAAATGAAATGAATTGAATTGAAAAAGACACGCTTTGTAAATCCTGAGGCAACAAATGTTTTCTATAATGGCTACGTAAGCCCCAACTGTTACGCCATTCATATAATAACTAGCTGCGCCCCGCGGTTTCACCCGCGTGCACTACGTTTTTCCCGCTGACTCAGTTATCCCACGGGAACCATACTTCTTCCAGGACAAAAAGTAGCCTATGTCCTTCTCCAAAGTCCCATGTATCTTTATACCAAATTTTATCTAAATCGGTCAAGCCGTTTTCATGTTATGTCGTGACAACGGAAAACGGGTTTCATTTTTATATATATAGATGTCTCAACCAACGTGTTGAAATATATTAACCGTAGAAAAAATATATTCTATAACAGAATTTTAGTTAATAATAATAAACATGTAGTAAAATAATAATGAACATTGATTTTTTGTTCACTGAAACGAAAGTTTTGGAACGCAACCTTATTTGCTTACCGCAAATAAGGTTGCGTTCCAAAACAATGTAGGAGGAGTTACATTTGGATCTGTTTCTCTCTGTAAAAAAAGGATAATTTAAAAAGCTTACACATAAGTAATAAACATATGAATAATTTAATTTTTATTACCGCACATTCTGTACATTTTATATATATATTTTTTTTTTACACACAAGGTCTTCAGGTCCCAAACTAGGCAGAACTGTACTATGGTAACCTGAGGACTGATATATATATTAAAATACATACTTATATATATATATACTTTTTTTTATATACATATACACACCCAGACACAGGTCAAACAGACATGTTCATACACACAAATGTTTGACCTGTCCGGGAATCGAACCCGGGACCAGCAGCTCAGAAGGCAGAGTGCTACCAACTGCGCCAACCAGCCAGTCAATATATATATAAGTTTAAATTTGTATAAACAAATATTTTGTAGAACGTTCATATTTTACACAGTTCTAGTTAGTTTGAACAAGAGAAATATAACATAAAATATCACAAAAATAAAATAAAATATTACAAGTATTAGTTACTTTATTTGCGGTAAAGTTTAAATTTGTATAATATTACCAAAGAATATTTTGTAGAACGTTCATATTTTACACAGTTCTAGTTAGTTTGAACAAGAGAAGTATAACATAAAATATCACAAAAATAAAATAAAATATTACAAGTATCAAGTATCCTCTTCCCCCCGGACCTCGTTAGCGATCAGACGTCTAGCAAAATTAGTGTCCGTTTATTTTATTTTGATTAATTACAAAAATATTATCGTAAAATCTGTGTGTAAAAATAGGAGTTCATAACATCAAAGGAGCTAAGTAGCCCCACAGCGTCCCTCCACGCTATTGTGCTTAGGTACGTCCTCAAGGAGTGGCTACCGAGGCTGAACAAAGCAGCCATATTTTGTAGGTGTGAACTACCTGCGCCTACGGCGCTTTGGACATCCAACCACGAGCAAGCCCCGCCCACTGTCTTGGCTTAACACCTACTGGTCAGTAAATTTACTTCTTCTAACTTATAACCGCCTGGTACCACAAAAAGGTAAAGTTATGTTGGATATCATAAACTGGACATAAATATTCTCTTTATTTATTTGTAAATAAATATCGCAGACATCTTGAAACATTTTGGCGGCTGTTTTCAAAATCAGTATTAACTAACAAAGAAAATAAAACTCCACTTCTGTACATTGCTGGGCGCCTATTCCATAGGAACATTAAAGATGCCACTAAAACGTACTCCTCCCACCTCCCCGGGCCCCGGGTCGTCGGATATTACTAAGATAAAAGCTAAATCTGGCAAATCATCCGTACGATCCATTACGCGCGCCAATATCGACTCGGTGCACTATGACTCGGAGCCAGATCTGCGAATGACGTCGGAGAGTAAGAAAAGGAAACACGAAGGGGAAGAATGCACCGTTAACGCCATGAAAGAAATGTTTGATACGCTAACAATTAGCCAAGAAAAACGTTTTGACAGCCTGACAAAAGCCGTGGAACTTATGGCAACTAAATATGATGAATTCATTAAAAGAATTGAAACACTAGAAAATGAAAAAAGGGAAGATAAGAAATACATAACTTCTCTGGAACACAGATTAGAACTGTTGGAGAGGAAGGAACGTTCATCTGGTATAGAAATCCGAAATATCTCAAAAAATGATATAAAGGCGGAGTCCAAAATTGATTTGTGTCAAATTGTTCAAAAATTGGGAAAAGTAGTCAATGTTGAAATTCAAACTTCAGAGATTAAAGACGTTTATAGAACACATGCTCCTGATTCTCTACAAAGGCCGATTGTGGCGGAATTCACTACTGCAGTTATGAAGGAAAAAATGATAACTGCAATAAAGAGCTTCAACAAAAATAAGACAACAAATGAAAAACTAAACACTTCCCATTTGCAACTAAAACAACAAATAAAACCAATATTTGTTTCTGAAACACTTACACAAAAAACGCAAAAGCTATTCTACCTGACGAGAATTTTCCAGAAGTCATCTGGGTTTAAGTACTGTTGGACCTCTCGAGGTGTAATCTACTTGCGAAAAGATGAAAACCTGCCTCAAATTCGTGTGGAAAGTGAGACTCAGTTGGACAGGTTGCGTAAACAAGAATGACTAAGCGTAATAGAACTAAGAATTAGTAATATAACGAATAGTTCGAAACTAATTTATATCTTTTACAATGTGCAATTTAAACAACCTTACCTATTGCTAGCGCTTGTCAACCCTTGTTTGTTTACACTTGGTTATATATACATATCCCACACACATCTTACACTACATACCAATACTCAAAAACTACACACAAATACCACTATTTGCTTCATCACTACTTTGGCCATTTCATATATTTATTCATTTTTAATGTATACTAGAACTCAATTAATAATATTTTTGGTTTACTTGAACAAATTTTATTATCAATGTATTTCTAAAATTTATGTTTAGTAATCTTACAGAATTGTCGCAAAATATTGATGATGTTACTGTTTCGAGGGCTTTAGAGTGTAGCTTGGAGGAATGTGGTCAGTTGATCGATACTAAAAGAAAGAAGTTTACTGTATTATCCCAAAATATCAGAAGTATTGGCTGTAATATGCCTGGCTTTGAGGTATCGTTATTGCAAATAAATACACATTGCGACGTACTAGTTCTAACAGAATGCTGGCTGCGACGTGTATCTGTTATTCCACATCTTGACGGATTCAATACTGTTTCCTCAAAAATAAACAATAATCAAAACGATGGAATCGTAATTTATATCAACCAGCAACTTAAATACAAAAGCGAAGAACCATGTTTTAATGAAGGAAATTGCGTTATTGTAAAACTTGATTTAGATACAGTTGTTGTTGCAATTTATCGCTCTCCAAGCTTCAAAAACCTTGAAAATTTTTTTGATTCCTTGCACAAAGTTTTATCAAATTTGTCTGCTTTTCGTAATATTATTTTAGTTGGTGATATTAATATTGCTATTAACACAGATAAGTGTGACGAAAATTCTTACCGGTACCTCAACTTGACTGCTTTCCACGGTCTACTCCCAGCGCATTCTTTTGTTACCCGCATCGAAAGTGGAACCTGTATAGATCATGTTATGCTTAAAACTGACCTCCCTGCATTAACTCTAGTATTACTCTCAGCTTTGACGGACCATAGACCCACACTCCTATGCTTAGAAAGTAAGATAAAACGTGATTATTTGATAACATCAAGTACCAAAATAGACTATAAAAAATTAAAACTTGATCTAGGTATTATCGATCTAAAACCTATTTATAATTCTACCGATCCAAATTTTATGATGACATACCTTATAAGACTACTTCAAACAACCATCAGTAACAATACCAAAATTACCGATTTGCCAAGAAATAAAAGAATTATAAAACCCTGGATGACACTCGGGCTCCTTCGTTGCATACGACACAGGGATAAACTGCACTTAATATCAAATCAATCACCAAATAACAACATACTTAAAGTAACGTATACAAGATACAGGAATTTTTGTAAATCTCTGATCAAAAAACTGAGAAGAGCTTACGAAAAAAGTTTGATTGATAAAGCGGGAAAAAATAGTAAGAAAATATGGCAGGCAGTAAGAGATATATCAGGCACAAGCATGATACAAGATATTTCAAAAGACTTACTACGTATGCACCACTCTCCCGAACAATCAGTCAATTTAATAAATGATTTTTTTGTTAACGTAGGGAAAAATTTAGCTGATAACATGAAGACAGATCGTATAGATAAGAGTAGCTTTGATTCAACGCCAATTAATTTATCTCCTCCGGTATTAGAGTCTTTTGTTTTATTTCAAACCGACAACGCCGAAGTAGAATCTCTTATAATGAATCTCAAAATTGACTGCTCGGTGGGATGGGATCAAATCTCGAATAGATTTCTTAAAGAACATAAGGAATTACTAGTGCCTCCTCTGACACATATTTTTAACTCTTGTTTTGAAGGTGGCATTTTTCCAACAGATCTTAAAAAATCCCGTATTGTTCCAATTTACAAGAGTGGTGACAGAGACCGTATCAATAATTATAGACCAATTTCTATACTACCATCTATATCTAAAATTTTAGAAAGACTTATAAATAATAGATTAATAAATTTTATCGAACATAACAACTTATTCTCCCACAATCAATACGGCTTCCGAAATGGAAAATCTACAAATGAGGCAGTACACGAACTCACTAACTTTATCACAACCAACCTTGATCGTGGGAAGAGATGTCTGTCTATTTTCCTCGATTTAGCTAAAGCATTTGATACGGTCTCTGTCCCTATACTAGTTTCTAAGTTGGAACGAATTGGGGTTCGTGGTAGGCAGTTAGCTTTGCTAAAAGATTATCTAACCGGAAGATTACAGAGTGTAAAGGTTGGTTCATACACTAGTGATGATATGCCAATAACATACGGAATTCCACAAGGGAGTATTCTAGGACCTACTCTCTTTCTAATATATATGAATGATCTGTGTCAATTCCAACCTTTAAATGGTAAAGTGATTTCATATGCAGATGACACAGCACTTGTTTTTGCGGCAGATTCTTGGAAAGAGGTTTTCATAGCTGCTCAAGAAAGCTTTAATAGAGTCACAACTTGGCTCTATGATAACTCTTTATCCCTTAATGCTGAAAAAACCAGTTATATTTTGTTTTCAATGAGAGACACTTCACCATTCCCGGAATTATTCATCTCAGCACACAATAAGCCATGTATTATATCTGATAATAAGTACTGCAAATGTAATAAATTAGAAAGAATCAACAGTATGAAATATTTAGGCATAACTATTGACAAAAATCTTAATTTCAAAAAGCATATTGAAACTCTGAGTGGAAGAATACGAAAGATTATGTATATATTTAAAAAGCTTAGACACATTGCTAGTCCTATATTGGTAAAACAAATATATTTGAGTTTGTGTCAATCACTCCTAACATATTGTATTTCGTCTTGGGGAGGAGCTTTAAAAACAAACTTGTTTAAGTTAGAAGTAGCACAACGGGCTGTTTTGAAAGTAGCAACCGGTAAACCATTTTTATACCCTACATCATTGCTTTTTGAAACATGTGATGTCCTAACAGTGCGCCAACTTTTCATCCTCAGTATCATTTTAAGACAACACAATATTTTAGAGTTTGATCCACAGCTATTAAGAAAACGTAGATTTTACAAAGTGTGTCATCAAACACATAATGCAAATACAAGTTTTATACGAAGATTCTGCATATTTTTGGGTCCATACCTATACAATAAGTTAAATAAAACTTTGAACATCTATCCAATGGCAAAACCAGAAGTTAAAATGAAAGTCACTAGATGGCTTAAAACTCTGTCATATAAAGATACTGAAGACCTACTTACAATCATTAGTTAGTCGGAGAAGTAAATTATAATATTTATATATATATATATTATTATTAATATAGATTTTGTTCTTTTAGTGTATATTAGGCCCTCATGTAGATAGGCAAATACTCACACACACACACACACACACACACACACACACACACACACACACACACACACACACACACACACACACACACACACACACACACACACACACACACACACACACACACACACACCAATGGGAAGAGTATGCTCATGCATGCAAACTAGTATTCTTCTAGTGATTATGAGTTTATTATTAAATGGATACAAACGGCTATCAATGCCTCAACGCTCAGGGAAGAGCGCTGTATGCTGAAGCACGGGTGTTAAGCCTAGTTCAGCAGCAGATACTCTTGAATAAATTTGTGCATCTAAAATAGCCTAATATATTGTAAATATTGTAAACCTTTTTGTTGAATAAAGATATATTATAGATATATTATTATATATTATTAGTTACTTTATTTGCGGTAAAGTTTAAATTTGTATAATATTACCAAAGAATATTTTGTAGAACGTTCATATTTTACACAGTTCTAGTTAGTTTGAACAAGAGAAATATAACATAAAATATCACAAAAATAAAATAAAATATTACAAGTATTAGTTACTTTATTTGCGGTAAAGTTTAAATTTGTATAATATTACCAAAGAATATTTTGTAGAACGTTCATATTTTACACAGTTCTAGTTAGTTTGAACAAGAGAAATATAACATAAAATATCACAAAAATAAAATAAAATATTACAAGTATTAGTTACTTTATTTGCGGTTAATTTTAAATTTGTATAATATTACCAAAGAATATTTTGTAGAACGTTCATATTTTACACAGTTCTAGTTAGTTTGAACAAGAGAAGTATAACATAAAATATCACAAAAATAAAATACTACAAGTATTAGTTACTTTATTTGCGGGAAAGTTTAAATTTGTATAATATTACCAAAGAATATTTTGTAGAACGTTCATATTTTACACAGTTCTAGTTAGTTTGAACAAGAGAAATATAACATAAAATATCACAAAAATAAAATAAAATATTACAAGTATTAGTTACTTTATTTGCGGTAAAGTTTAAATTTGTATAATATTACCAAAGAATATTTGTAGAACGTTCATATTTTACACAGTTCTAGTTAGTTTGAACAAGAGAAATATAACATAAAATATTACAAAAATGAAATAAAATATTACAAGTGTTAGTTACTTAGTTATATGTGCAATTTTATTAGTCCTTGCCATAATATGAATCAATTGATTACGTACCAAATACGCTCGCTATAAAAATAACATAAAAAAACATTAAAACTTTTCTTAAATACATATAAACACATTTTTTTAATACTTTATTAATCTAGCTTTGGACCACCTCTCATCTCATTTGATGGTCAGTGACGATGTGGTCGAAGATGTAATCACGGTAAATCTTTGAATGGTTACTGGGTCTCTAGTCTCTAGGCTACTGCCTGAACATACTACGTATTTGGTGACAGTTTTGCAAACTTGAGGAAAGTAGCTAGCCAGGCGGTTACTCGAGAGTACCGTACCACCATGCTGGGAATTTGATAACGGTGTTGCCTTCACCGGAAGCTCAAGCTTGTTTGTTGTCCCTTTTGTTTTGCTGTTCTATTCGAAGAATAATTGTAATGGCTACACAGATCTAATTTCTACCGCATTGCACCGCACCCGCAATACAATCGAAATGCAATTATTATTTCAGGGGAATACCAATATCATTTACGATTACACTAAAATTATATTGGATAGTTTATGAATTGCTTTTTTTTATTAATAAGGGATTAAGAAACCTGTAAGTGAGCAATATTTTTCCAGTAAACACTGTACACAAGTAAACACACACAAACCTAATCATTACAATAATTATAATAGTACTAGCTGCGCCCCGCGGTTTCACCCGCGTGCACTACGTTTTTCCCGCTGACTCAGTTATCCCACGGGAACCATACTTCTTCCAGGACAAAAAGTAGCCTATGTCCTTCTCCAAAGTCCCATGTATCTTTATACCAAATTTTATCTAAATCGGTCAAGCCGTTTTCATGTTATGTCGTGACAACGGAAAACGGGTTTCATTTTTATATATATAGATGTATGTACGAGTATATACGTAACTTACGTTTACTTGATCACTGACGCTTGTGACTATCTGCAGCTAAAACATATTTAAAAAAAAAACACTTATTGATATGTGTAAATATTATATTGCTCGGCTCATGAATGCCAGGCTGCGTTCAGGAGCGGCTTTGTCCAAATATTGATCGACCAATTTTTGATCAATGTCTCACGAACGGCTACTTCATAGCATGCCACAGAAGAAGAAGAAGTCACTTACATTGATCAAGGATCACGTGATAGTTACTGCTGCATATGTCACTTTTGACAGCCGATCAATATTTGATCGATTCTAGAGGTAGAAAGATTACGGTCTAGTCGACCATAATTTGGTCTGACTGGTTGATGTGAACGGTCATGATCAAATATTGGGTGGAGCAAATAATGCTCTAGTTGAGTTCGTGAACGCCGCATATCCGCTGTCAGAGCAAGATATGGCTTGGCGGAAGCCGCACCCGAAAGCAGCCCCGATTTTATACAACTCAGGTGTACCTATGCTCAAATTGTTTGAAGCAAAAATAGCGTAAGATCTGCCCAGCGTGTTCTCGTACACTGCCTGTACAGTTTTATTATAGTATACAATGAGTATATATAATAATTTTTCTCTAAAATACTAGGTAGGCTGGAAGAAATCGCTTTAAGCGTTGGGTCTGCCTTTTAAATCGCTAGGATAGCTAAAATAAGTTTATAAAAAAAGTTTTGTTACCTAGAAAAACAATTCAAGAGTATCAATTTGCATAACTGATTCTATTATTTTTTAAGATTTTTGTTTTTTATCATATCAAATAGTTTATTGCGAATATAGGTTTTACAGAGATGTTTACATGAAAAATAAATTTGTCCTTTGTCCCTTTAGGCTTTATAATAGCCACACTTAACAAAATCTTAAGCAAGTATGAATACAAAATTTTGTTGGATGTATAAATAATCGCACAACCCTTAGTTCTCTGTACGTACTTACCACTTTTGCGATTTCAGCATCGGTCATCTAAAAAAATGAAATCATAAACATAATGGTAGTGATTCTCTAAACTAAATTAAAATTCTGGAAAATATGATATCTAAGATAACTACTTATATGGTTACCGTAAAGTCCAAATCAGTTTGATATTTATCCATAACAGCCAATGATGTTTTACTAAAGATGACGTATATTCATACTGCGCGGTGCTCAGATTTTGTTCCTTTTAGTGTGAAAGAATATTTAACCCATTCATGACAATTATATGTAAATTTTAATTATTAATTTCTTGACATTTTTGTTATAATTTTAAATAATCTTGATATTGACATTCATTTAAGATTGTATTGTATGTAGACGCTTTTAGTTCTTACTTGACATTATATTTTATGTAGACAATTTTAATTATTACGGTATCTTTATATAATATTTGCACGCCTGCTTGCAGGCTGAATACATACTAACCAATATACTTTTAAGACCTTGTACAATACGATGTATTCTTGCGAATAAAACCTTTTGATTTGATTTGATTTGATGCTACGGTACAAATAATATAGAAAAGGATAGCTATATGTTTAGACGCTTGAAATACGCGTCGTAATGTAAATTACTACTATTGACTTAATTTTGCCGCCTCAGTTTCCGCGCGCTTGTGCGACATCTACCTCATATAAACATATAATACCATTGATAATAGCAATAAAATTAGATGTATTTATTAAAATTGTGGGTAGTTTTAAGTAAAATAACTCGCTACTTATTTGGTGGCCACTAAAACTACCCGCAATTGTAATCATAGTAAAATCATAGTACGCGCAACCGATGATTGTGACTGATGCTAGGCCGTCTGACCATTGGCGAATGTACCGAAAGGTATACGAGTAAGCGAGACAGACAAACGTGACAAACATAAGTAAGTGAGCGAGACAGTAAAGTCATCATGTCTGAGTCATTCAGTAGTATTAATGCGTAGCGGCTCCAAAACTCATGGTTGAAACAACTGAATGTGCTCACTGTTATGTTTTCCATTTAAATAAATATTCTTGTATCCTATTTTAAATGAATGAGGATATCTAATAAATCTGAAAGTAACCAATGTTACTTCAATCACTCTGCGCCACTACCCTTAAGGTATATATAAATAATAGCTTTCTAAGAAATCTCTTATTTGTGCTTCTACTTTCAGTGCATAAAAGAACCATTAAAGTTAGAGGATGTGTAAGAGAATCAAAAGATAATACGAACCCGATCTTTGATTTTCCTTTTCTAAAAAAAAACAAGCAAAATAGATCAACGTGAGTGTTTCCCGTTTTGCATTGAAAAAGGCAAACAATTTTTTTAGAAAGAGAAATACGTTTTCTCGTGGCATAAGCAATACTACAATAAATATACTACACGCTACATTACACATACAACGGAGCAAATAATGCTCTAATTGAGTTCGTGAACGCCGCATATCCGCTGTCAGAGCAAGATATGGCTTGCCCAATGGAGCTGCCGAACGCACGCATGGATGGATGGAGAGATGGAGGGATGGATGTTTGTTACTCTATAACGCCAGAACGGTTGAACGGATCTGGATGAAATTTGGCACAGAGATAGATTATAGTCTGGAATAGCACATAGGCTACTTTTTATCCCGGTAAAATGTATGATTCCCGTGGAATAAAATGATGTAGCGGGAAAACTGTAACCCGCGCGGGTGAAACCGCGGGGCGTTACTAGTATCTAAATAATTTAACCGTCGTTAATTGAAAGAAGTTATTTACATGAAGTGGCGCGTCTCTTTGACATTTCATTCTGCTAATTAAATGGCAGAATAACATTTGCTGGGTCAGCTAGTGAACTATAAAAAGCTAGCTATTTATGCGAAGGTAAAGTTAAATGAGGATCCAGGTTTGTACCATTTATGAACGAATGATATAACTTTATTTGTAACAGTTAAAGCTTATACAAATAAAACAATAAAATAGATTACAATACAATTCTAAATGTTACAAATCGGCCCCAACTCTGCAATGCTGATTATAAACCAGCGCTGGTCTACCGTTGGGACCGGTTCGTGACGTCACGGAGAAATATTTTACAACAGTATATTCTATACTAAAAGGAATTGGATAACGCTGTAATCCCACTAATACTATAAATGTGGAAGTTACGATGGATGGATGGATGTTTGTTGCTCAATCACGCTCTAACGGGAGAACGGATCTAGATGAAATTTGGTATAGAGATAGTTTATACTCTGGATTAACACTAGGCTTATTTTCATCATCACCGTTTTTCATCACCACGCGGGTAAAACCGCGGGGCGCAGCTAGTTACGTATAATAGGTAAGTAGATTATTTACACGTAATTTACATTTAGCTACTGAATTATATATATACCTGACCATACTGCGAATATTGGTTTGCATTGTGGAAGTCTCTGTCCTGGAATATCAGATATATAAAGTACATGTAATGTTTCAGGTTCCGTACAAATTTAGGTACAAACTATACAAAAATTTTAGGTACACATTATGAAAATAGTTTTGTTACCTCAGAACTTTCGTCTAGGTGAACTGATTTTAACTTTTTCTCGTTTCTTTGAAAGCTGATGCTTCCAGTGTGCTCCCATTTAAATTTCATCAAAATCGATCAAAGCCGTTTTTGAGTTACACTCCAATAACTAATACAAGTTACACTCTAATAATAAAAATGCTACGCATACGTCGATGACATTATAGCTACGGGTGGAGAAATCGGTGAACATACACAATGACAATTGATCCCGTGAGTAGCAATGGTCACTGAAAAAAGTAAAAAAAAAATGTACCAAATAATGGACGACTTCATCACTCAAAAGTGTGAAATAACTTGTCGAAGTGGATACCATGCTCACAATATTTTGACATTAGTTACTTTTGAACTATCATGGTACCGACTTCAACAAGTTATTTCACACTTTTGAGTGTTGAAGCCGGTTCCATTTTTTAGTACTTTTTTTATTAATAATAAAAATCCGTGTCTGGAAACACGTACAAACAATACTATATATGCCTACTTTTAATAGAAGCATCTGCCCGAAAATAGTAATTAATAATAAACAGATAAACAGATAAACATTTTTATTCATAATTATTCAATTACAAGTCAAGCAATATGTCAGTAGAAACATAAAATAAAATATATTAAAAATATACTAATAAGGATTACATTTATTATCAATCAAGTTACAAAATTCCATTACTATATTGTAACGAGTACCATATTGCAATTAAAAATGTATAAATACTTAATAATATATTAAGATAGCAATACGCAATATAACTTGCTATTTGGTCAGTCTTTACCCAACAAGAAATCGTCCACAGAATAGTAGGCTTTCTCAACTAGCCACCTCTTGAGAGTGATTTTAAATAATTTTACGTTTGGTTTGCTGGTAACAGATAAAGGCAATAGATTATACACCTGAGGGCCCATAACATAGGGTAGGTAGGGTAACATAGGGTAGGTAACATAGGGTAGGTAGTAGTATTAATAACTAATTAAAATCAAAAGGCACAAATATTCTAACCTTGACAGGGGTTACATGTTTGTGCCGTTTGGGGTGGAGACTCTGGGGCCTTGGGGACCAGGAGCTTACACATTTTTAAAGATTTATAGGGTAGCCTTAAAGACTCGACACGTGACCAAAATGCTGGCCTATATTTTGCACAACGCATAACTCTAACTATCCAGCGGGGCAATGTGGCTAGCATTTTGGGCATGTTGCCAGTTGTAAAGGATCGTTTGAACTATCAATAGACTATTTTATGTCTATGGATGGTTTAAGCAATCCTTTTTAGTTATTTTCTTTTCATATATTATTACAGTGCATTTTTATTTTTTTAGTAATATATTAGCAATTAGCAATATTAGTAATATATTATAAATTAGCAATGATAGTATTAGCATTGTTAATGTAATTATTTTTATCGTCATTGTTTATTACCATTATTAATTTTATTTTTATTTAAGTAATAATCGAGTCATGCCCATTAACAAATCAATTTTATATTATTATTATTACTTTTTTTTCCACTCACAGACCCCCGCACTAGGATTCCCTGTATCGCGGGAGGCATGGACACACACAATCACAGCACACAACATCCAAGACCCGGGACAAACATCTACACTCATCGTACAAATGTTTACCCCGGCCGGGATTCGAACCCAGGTTCCCGGAGACACAGTAATCATGTCACTGACACTAACCACTGCGCCACGGCGACAGTAAATTGTGTTTGGCAGGTGCGAATTGTAGAAAGTACTTCCTCCCTGGGTGTTCTCGAGTTTTCGAGTCTTAAAGGCAACGTATGGTTATGCCCCCAGTGTTACAGATATCCATAGGCGACGGTGATCGCTTACCATCGGGCGGCTCGTCTGCTTGTTTGCCAGCTAATACATTAAAAAACTCACCTGTTGATTGTACCCACTTGCTCCCTGTATAATTACAAAATATATCAGAAAAAAATCCGAAAAACACTATTATACATATAAACCTTCCTCTTCAATCACTCTATCTATTAAAGAAAACCGCATCAAAATCCGTTGCGTAGTTTTAAAGATATATACATAGGGATATAGGGATAATATAGGGCCAGGGAGTGGAACTCACTGCCCGAGTCTGTGTTTCCCGATATGTACAACCCCGAAGTCTTCAAGTCGCGAGTGAATAGGCTCCTTCTAAGTTTGCGTGCTCCGCCTTGGACCGCGTCGTCGCTTAACATCAGGTGAGACAGTGGTCAAACGCAAGCTTATAATCTTTAAAAAAAAAAATAGGGACAGAGAAATTGAGAAGAGAAAGAAGAATAGATAGATCATCTATTTTTTGCGTGTATAGATGCCAGGTGAAACTCCCTTTAAAAGTTTAATAGAAAAATATTAGACTGCCAACGGAAATTGAACCCGGGACTTCATGGAACTACATCTGTCTTACTCCAGTTCACATACATTTTAACAGCAAGTATAATCACCTGATGGTTGTAGCCACTTGTTCCCGTATTACCAAACTATAATATAAACAAAACTATTTCATAATAACACACAATATAACAATGTAAAGATAACAATACAGTTTGGTGAACAATGACATCATTTTAAAAAGATGATAGAGACTCATATATTTTGATGTCCGATCTCTAACAAGAGGCATATTATTTATTTATTTATTTACAAAATCCACAGCCCTTTATAAACAAATTATTGTACAAATAGCTTATTATAACAGCAATAGGTCGTCCACTGCTGGACATATGCCTCCCCATGTAGGAGGATTTGCCAATACTCGCCACGCTTGGCAGGCGGGTTGGCGAGCGCAGTATGATTTCCTATTCTCAGAAGGCGCTGCTGCCCACCTTCTGGTACATGATCCCTTAGCCGACTCTTACGGCACCCAAAAGGTATAATGTATACAAAAGGCATATGGTATTAGACAATTCAACGTCGTCCTTCTCGATACCCGTGGTTTGGACAACGTGAAGTAAATAGGAAAAATATCGTTGCATTGTTCAGACTTCGCTCCGGACACATCCCTTCAATCAAGTTTAGATTCTTAATGGGAATCTCGAGTTCCCCCAACTGTTTAGATTGTAATGTGATAGAAGATGTGCATCACGTGTTGATGGAGTGTGTTCGGAACGAAGCTCAACGGCAGATATCAATTAATTGTTATAACCTGAGCGTTTGCAACAGTATCTTGGCTTCCCCGCTCTCCGAGGAAGCGAAGATACTGATCAAACTTTATTTGAGAATTATTTAGGTGTTTATTGATTATCAATTTGTAATGTGTATGTACGGGAGTGACATGGTCACTATGTGACAGAACTCCTTTTAATTTTATAAGAATAAAAAAAAAAAAAGAAGTTTACGTCACTAAAAAAATAACAAGAAACAACAAGCCAACTTCAAAACAGACACCTAATTGTTATTTTAAACTGACGTTAAAAAAGGAGGAGGTTCTCAATTCAACCCGTATGTTTTTTTTCTTTTTTTTATGTCTGTTACTTCAGAACTTTCGACTGGGTGAACCGATTTTGATCGTTCCACGGTGGACATGGTCCAGTTACACTCTAATAACCAAAAGATGACGTATATTCATACTGCGCGGTGTTCAGATTTTGTACCTTTACGACATAAACATGCTTACTGCGACAGATAATACGGTACAAATAATATAGAAAAGGATAGCTATATGTTTAGACTTGCGCTTGAAATACGCGTCGTAATCAAAATTACTACAATTGACTTAATTTTGCCGCCTCAGTTTCCGCGCGCTTGTGCGATATCTACCTCATATAAACATATAATATCATTGCTAATAACTGAAAAGTGCTACGCACACGTCGATGACGCAACTGTAATATCATAGTTATATATTATAGTACATTATGATTAGATATATAGTTAGTATAGGATATTATAGCGGGTGAAGAAATCGGTGAAAATACACAATGACAATTGATCCCGTGAGGAAATTTCAAAACTTCAACAAGTTATTTCACACTTTTGAGTGTTGAAGTCGGTTCCTTTTTCGGTATTTTTTTTTACATAGTTAGATTATTTTTATTTATTTTTTTATGTCACTGGCAACAATAACAAACGAAGTGGAATAACAATCTAGAAGGTTCATTTTTTCATTATTGTTGTCTTATGATTGTGACACCAACCAATACATCAGGAGAATTTAATTTATTTTTTGCGTTTCCCCCAATTTGATAAATTATTATTTAATGTCTACTCAATCAGATATCTGTCGTCTCCTCAGCCATAGGACGCCCACTGCTGGACATATGCCTCCTCATTGATTTCCACAACGATATAGGGAGGTTTACCAATACCTACCCGCCACGCTTGGCAGGCGGGTTGGCGAGCGCAGTATGATTAGTGACCTTCAGAAGGCGCTGCTGCCCACCTTCTGGTACGTGGTACCTTAGCCGACTCTTACGGCACCCGCAGGAAGAGATGGGGGAGTACTATTCTAGGCCGGTACCACCACGGCCAGTATATAACATATGTAAATAAAACAAATGTAAATAATAACAAATCTTTATGATTTTACTCCATCGCATTGGAAAATGGTATTGGAAACGAATACTGTAATGGTGTATGTAATTATGTATGTAGTAAATAAATAAAAAATAAATAAAATTAATAAATTACCTGATCATACTGGGAGTGCAAGTTGTTTAGTCCATAGATGGTGTCTCTGTTCTGTAATGATATAATATTAAATAACTTACTAATTTAACACAATTTATTTATTTTTTTATTTGTTAACATTCACACAAGGTCTTCAAGTCCCAAAGTAGGCAGAGCCTGAACTATGGTAACCTGATGACTGATATATATACTTATATACATATACACACCCAGACACAGGTCAAACAGACATGTTCATACACACAAATGTTTGACCTGTCCGGGAATTGAACCCGGGACCAGCGGCAATACTAGCAACTTAGAATTTTTAATAACATATTATATATCTACTTTTACACTAGTATAAAGAGGAACGATTTGTATGTTTGTAACGGATAAACTCAATAACTACAACACCGCTATAAAAAAAACAACCGGTTGCACCGGGAGTGCTGGCAGAAGTGAAAACTTGATGATGATGATGCAAAGTAGCCTATGTGTTATTTTGGGACCTGAAGTATCTACATACCAAATTTCATCCAAATCCGTTCTGGCGTGATTGAGTAACAAACTTCCATCCATCCATCAAAACTTTCAGATTTATAATAATAGTGGGACACACAGAATTACCACGATGACGGTTTTTTATAATCAATGTAACTTTCCTCTATTATCGGCGTTTTGATAACCGAACGTAAAACGACTTTATCAAATAAAACTATCAACAAACGAAAATGTTTCTTATTCGTAACACATCATAGGCTTTCGCTTTCCTGATCAGTGTCATAGACTATATTAAAAAAACCTAATAAAACTTCAACCATGACTTGCTGGTTGGCGCAGTTGGTAGCACTCTGCCTTCTGAGCCGCTGGTCCCGGGATCGATTCCCGGACAGGTCAAACATTTGTGTGCATGAACATGTCTGTTTGACCTGTGTCTGGGTGTGTATATGTAAATAAGTATGTATATCAGTCATCAGGTTACCATAGTACAGGCTCTGCCTAGTTTGTGACCTGAAGACCTTGTGTGAATGTTAAATAGGTAGATAGGTATGTAATCGTGCGAAGCCGGGACGGACCGCTAGATCTTAAGAGCTCTGCGCTCTTTATAGGCGGGCAACAGCTAGTGGATTGCTCAAATGTTATCGTAGTAGCTCTAGTATTGTAGTTAATTATTAGTTTCTATTTTTAAAAAGGCCGTTATAATCTTAATATTATTTAATGTGTAAAATGACTAATCATTTTATTTTAACTGACTCCAAAAAATGGAGGAGTTCTCAATTCATCGGAATGTTTAATATTTTTTTATATTTGTTCTCCGATTACTCGAAGACACCTAAGCCGATTTGAAAAACTATTTATTGTTTTGTTTTTTCAGTTATGTGATCAGGTATAAAAAATACAACCTCCCTCTTTTCTGGATGTAGGTTGAAAATACTACAGCCTGTATAATGGCTTGCCCTGCATAGCGGTCGTTAGAATCAAGTTTCGTATTTAACAACAGTGAAAGTACAATAGACAAATCTCATACTTAATTGCTGCACCCGAATAGTGCAGAAGTATATGTATAACAATTACTTACTTCAGGGATGTAACTGTTTACTCCCTGTAAAAAAATACGTTTATTTAAACTTACACACAACATCATAATCATAACACAGAAATTCTTTTAAGAATAAATAGTGATTCCAAATAAGTAATCTTGGGAATTTCCAATTCTATAGATATCTCAAGAAGTCATGGTTACGTTTTTGAGGAAAAGCAGGAAAAGAATAGTACGTGTAAGTATTACCGTGGGGTACCGGCTTAGAATTGTACACCCCCCCCCCCCCCCCATGTCTTCTCGTGCGTGTCGTAAGAGTCGACTAATGGATCACGTATACCAGAAGGATGGGCAGCAGCGCCTTCTGAGGGCCATATTTTTAACTACGCTCGCCAACCCGCCTGCTAAGCGTATTGGCAACCCCCCTATGATTAGACAACTAGCGACCAGGTCCTCAGTCCCCGGCAGCTCCGCAGCATAGAACGGACACCGATCAGGTGGACAGATGACCTGACTAAGATCGCAGGCAAGGGCTGGATGCGAGCCGCTTCCAACAGGTCGTCGTGGAAATCAATGGGAGAGGCATTTGTCCAGCCGTGGACGTCCTATGGCTGAGATGATGATAATGATGATGAATAGTCCGCGCGATTGGAACTGGGATTTACGGAAACCAAATGAAAGAATAAATAGGGGGTTGTGATAGCTTCAATTGGGAGCCATTTTATATGTTTTGTATGTCTAATGCTCCGGACGCATCGTCACTTACCATTAAGCGAGATAAGGGTCTAATGCGAATTCTGTCCGAGATTGTTTTGTCCAATGTGCAGAAGTACGAATACTTTTCTCACTATTATATATATTATATGTATTATCCGGCTTTACTCACGTTTATAGTCGAAGTATTTAGACCTGGGTGTCATCAGGTGAGTATACCACCAGATCGTTATCTGGCTCCACAAATCTCAGCGGATGATGGGCATCGGATATGCCCATAACCTGGGTCGAAATATTTCGACTATAAACGTGTGTAAAGCCGGATAATGCATATAAATAATTTTTACAAGCGTTTTTATTGCAATACTCTTGTCTATCGATTACTCGACCTATTTCCGACCACTTATTGGATTGAGCTCTGACATTTTGCATTCATATGTAATCATCATCATCTCAGCCATAGGACGTCCACTGCTGGACATAGGCCTCCCCCATTGATTTCCACAAGGACTATTATTATTATTATTCTTAAGTAAATCAGATGATAATTCAAACGTGTGGTCAAAGCCACGCTACGCAACGGTCCGCTAGTACCGAGTACCGACAGACACCGAGGGCGACTTCGTTTATATATATAATATTTAATTGACGTAATAAATATTACCTGATGTTGACTGTGACCGTTCATGGACTGTAAAATAAAGTATATGTTTTATTTAACTCTTTATTGCAAATCATTAATTGTACATACAATTTAAAAACTACTGTAAAGGATTGGTTACAAAAGTTAGAATATCAGCATGTTGAAAATCTTTTATCTAAAAGTAACTGACGGTTGTGTGTACATGCACTTGACTGAGGTCTCCTTTTTTTTTTGTTGTTGTAATATAGTATGTTTTTGTTCCTTTTTTTTTTATTGTTAACTAAGCCAACCTTGGGAAGACACTGACTACTGCAACACAGCTAACGCTAAAGCAGCAGACAGGGCCACCTATGCTATTATGTACTAAGTTTAATAACAATAAAGAATTTTGTATTTGTATTTGTACATTAAAAGTGTATTTTATACTAATTGTAGCTTATGGTTATACAATCGGCGGTCTTATCGCTAAAGCAATCTCTTACAGACAACCTTTGGATGGACAGGATAGATTGAACATTGTGGATGTGATGTGCAACAAGATCTTAAATTTATATAATAAACGTATACATATGCTGAATATTATACAATTAAATAAATATGACATTAATACCTATACCTATTTCTTATCAAAATCACACTAATATTACAAATGCTTTTGTTTGTTACTCATTCACGCTGGAACGGGTGAGCATTTTTGCATGAAATTTGGAATAAAGATAGCTTCTACCCTGGGATAACACATACTATTTATCCCGGAAAAAGTATTGTTCCCGTGTGATAATTGAGGTATCGGGAAAGCCGTCACCCACGCGGGTGAAACCATGGGGCGTAGCTAGTTGTTTAATGTTTGACAATTGAAACAAAAGCAAAATTATTAGCATCAATAATAAACCAATAAAAACCAACAATTGTGTCGAGATCGTTAGTACTTAGTTGTCGATAAGTACAGGTTCGATTCCCAGCCTTGATTGTAACACAACAGATTTGAACAGTGAAAGCTAGTTCTCAAATATTGTATACGACAAGAATTGTCGATTGCATTACTTGTATCCGCCTCTACAGCTTTACCACGAAGACGCTTGCCAATTCTTAATAAAAAAAACTACCTAAGTATAGTATAATTGTAGAGTACTACAGCTTTGCTTCTTTCACAATTTTAAATAGTAAATGAATAGTAAAATACTTCACTAAACTAAAATATTTTTAAACAAATGCGAAAACGCCTGTTAAGTCATTGGTCAAGAAATTAAAATTGAAATATATTTATAACAGGTAAATTATCAAAAATAATTTACAAAACTATTCAGGGCGCATAGCTCGAAGAACTGATAACCGTTGGGGTCGAAAAGTTCTCGAATGGAGACTACGAACTGGCAAGCGCAGCATAGCCACCGACAAGGTGGACGGACGACCTGACTAAGATCGCAGGTAAGGCCTGGATGCGGGCCGCTTCCGTCCGGTCCTTGTGGAAGTTAATGGGGGAGAATGTACAGCTGTGGACGTCCTACAGCTGAGATAATAATCATGATTCTAGAGACTCTCCAGTTCAGTTCCTGTACCAAAGTATATTTTCAATTTTTTTGGACTAAGGAAGCAGCTTTAATTTAGCTAGGAAGATTTCACCTACATAAACCTAATAACAAAGACACAAACATTTGTAAGGTACAAACAAAAAAAAATTTTAAAGAAAAGTGGGTACTTACCTGGTAATATTTTGAGTAATCTGTATTATCCCTTTCTCTGTCCTATAATGACAGTAAACTGCTATTAGAATGCTACTCCGATTAACTTACGGCTTAATCTTGTAAGGGTGGAGTTCACCAAAGGAGGCTGGCAGAACCAGCCTCGCTCCCGAAAAACGAAATGACAACCCGTTCATGTATCCTTTATATATGAAAATTTAGATTATATTTTTGTGGATTCCGTGAATAATTTGCATTATATATAAAGTTGGGAATCAAAAGTACTTTTATTTTATTTTATTGAAAATATTAGATGTGGTATTTGTATTTTGCGAACGCACCCTATAGTTCCCATATATGTTCCCTATAGTTTGTTGCGTTGGAATACTTACACTCTGAAATTAATTGTTAATGTTACTCAATAATCAGTTGTCAGCTGCTCTGTAGACCCGGACTGCGTTCATAAACACACCCATGTCTAGTTTATTCCAGAATATAATATGTGATCTGCATCTGTAGCGCGATCCATGCAATATTGCTTTCTCTGTGTACGACGCTATACATGGATGGCGATACATTGAATGGTTCGCATATGGACGTGTAGTTAGCATTATACAGATGATTTTCCGTGATAACTTTTTACTCCCGACTTCTAGGAAAATGATTGAATATACAATATACAATGTATTTATTACTCTATCAATACGTATAAGTTTCATTCTTAAAAGCGGCTACTTTTTTCTAGGCTGCCAATGTATGGGAGTCTGCCATCCTTCTTAGCAGCACACAACCATGGTATAGTATGGTGTACACGCTATGCTTCACTAGACTAATGAAACAGATTTCACCTATTAGCAATCCTGGAAAATTACTAGCTCTTGCAGACTCAGGGTATCCTACCGCGAGAGCTAGATTGTCAATTGTGAAATCTTTGTGATTATCTAAATCTAGATGGATTTGTAACATTGTAGCTCTAAATTTAACTTAATTTAATTAACCTGCATGCTTTACTTTTTGCCAATTTTTATTATAATGTAATTAAAATTAAAATTTGTTTATTTTACTTTTATCATTTGTTATTAAATCTAATTTTACTGTATCTATGTATTAACTTCTGTTCATTATTATGTGTAGAAATTGAAAGTATACAAAGAGTGTTTCCGTATTCAAATAAATAAAAAAAAGTGTCTAAATAAATGTCTTCTTTAAAACGTCCGATCATCAATTTAACCGTCTGTCAAACAGTTTTTACCATACAGTTAACCGTCGGTTAATTGTTAATCGACGGTTAACTGTTAACGACAAAGTTGTCTAATTGATAATCGAACTTTTAAATTTTGGTGAACAGTAGCCTAAGAAGAGTTCCGAAGGATGACATACGTCATAAAAGCAATTTAACACCACACACAGAACTTTAACAACGTAATTATTTGTACCTGTTGGTTATTGCTATGTAGCGACTGTAACAAAAATAACATATTGTATTGGATTATTTTTAAATTTGCAGCCAAAGGATTTATTGCACATCTTCATAATTATAAAAACGCCTAGGGCGATATTTTACTAACGCCATCTGTTGAAATTTACAGAACAAACTACACATTTTATTTAGTTTTAACCGACTTCAAAAAAAGGAGGAGGTTCTCAATTCGACCCATATGTTTTTTTTTAAAAAAAATTATTTGTGGTTGTTACCGCATAACTTCCGACTGGGTGAACCGATTTTGATCGTTCTTTTTTTATTTAAAATCTGGTGCTTCCCGTGTGGTCAAAATTCAATTCAAAATTTCATCAAAATCGGACGAGCACTTTTTGAGTTACAAGTCAAAAACTGAAAAACGCGTGCTTATACTACACGATATTATAGTAGCGGGTGAAGTGCTACGCAGCGGGTGAAGTGAAGTCGGTTCCATTTTTTGGTATTTTTTTAGTGGCCTTTGCTACTCACGGGAGCAATTGTCATTGTGTATGTTCACTGATTTCTTCAATATATTTTTCCGCAATTATAATGTCGTCCAAGTAGCCGTAACACTTTTCAGTTATTGGAGTGTAACTCAAAAACCGCTTGACCGATTTTAATGAAATTTAAATGTGACGCAAACGGGAAGCGCCAACTATCAAATAAAAAACAAACAATCAAAATCGGTTCACCCAGTGGAAAGTTATGCGGTAACAAACATAAAAAAAAAATAAAAAACATACGGGTCGAATTGGGAACCTCCTCCTTTTTTTGAAGTCGGTTAAAAAGCACACAATACACTGTGTTGATAATATATACATTAGTAAGACATTTTGGATACCTGTAGATATTGTGAGTAGTAGTCGGCCTTGTCTTGATGTTTGTCCTGTAAAATGGGCTTCCTTACAATTATTAGAGCATACAAATTAGCGCGGAACACTCAGTCCGAAATGTTTGATCTTACTATTTAAAAGAAAGACATAATATTATTCCATGACATGGCAAATACTTTCGGAAGTATTCCACACTAGCTGCGCCCCGCGGTTGTACCCGTGTGGTGATGAAAAACGGTGATGATGGTGATGATGAAAATAAGCCTCTGTGTTAATCCAGGGTATAAGCTATCTCCATACCAAATTTCATCGGAATTGGTGAAGCCATTTGAGCGTGAAGAGGTAACAAACATACACACTTACACACAAACTTTCGCATTTTAATATTAGTAGGATTAACTATTTTTTTATAAAAGTTACGTTTGACCGCTGTCTCACCTGTCAGCTTTCTGCTGTGCGAGCATGGCTCGGTGACTCGATAAACTTTGACAGTAACTGCATGTCGACAAAATCAGTTTTATCGAACTGCGGTAGCATGGAACTTATTTTGTCGATCACTCGATAAATTCGATATATCTTAACGAAATAGTCGATACCCCAAGCATGGAATACAAATTTGTCATGTTATGTCGATAAAATTTTGTCATTCTGGTAGATTTTTCATCGAGCTTGGAAAGGTCATTGGTAAATTCGATATGTTAACATTTTTTTCGAAAAAGGATTACCTATTCACTCGCAATATAACCACACTGTAAGAAAGACATGCTTACAGTGCTTACAATTCACACTGTTAGTCCTACCCCCCCCCCCCCCCCCCCCCCCCCCCCCCGTCATCCATATAGATAACGGTATTATTTTGTTCACTCGTGACTGGAAGATGCCCAGATTGTATTCATGTGGAACACTTGACGTGGACTTAGGCAATGAATTCCACTCATTGTAGCTGTACGCACTATGGATGTGGAAACAAAATGCTTCGTGCGACAGGTTGGAACGTCTACCATATATGTATGTCGCTTTGCAATCCGTCTGGTGATTTGATAGAACGGGGAAGCCAAACAAGGTATCTCCAGAGCGCACTCCTCAAAATGTATCCGGTAAAAAACCAATATTCCATACCCTGCCGTAGCACATTCGTCACGGCATCCGCACAAATCTAGTTTTCAGTGACCTTTGCTACTCACAGGATCAATTGTCATTGTGTATGTTCTCCGATCTCTTCAACCGCAGCTATAATATCGTCGAGGTATGTGAAGCACTTTTCAGTTATTGGAGTGTAACTCAAAAATCTCGCTTATCCGATTTTGATAAAACTTAAATGAGACCATCACGGAAGTATACTCTATCAAACAAAAAACGAGTCATCAAAATCAGTTCATAAACGACGAACGACATTAAAAAATTAAAGATAAAAGTAAGGTCGAATTGAGTGATCTCCTTTTTGTACTTCGAATTCACAAATTCGAAAAGATAACTCTGCGTTCCAAAAAGAGAACTACTTATTGTTCAAACGTGGACCTTTTATGCATTTTGTGATTTAAAAAAAAAAATGATATGGTATTGAATCATTTGCCGTGGTAGTACCGGCCTAGAATAGTACTCCCCCATCTCTTCCCGTGGGTGCCGTAAGAGTCGGCTAAGGGATCACGTACCAGAAGGTGGGCAGCAGCGCCTTCTGAGGATTGTAAATCATACTGCGCTCGCCAACCCGCCTGCCAAGCGTGGCGAGTATTGGCAATCCCCCCAATTGGGGGAGGCATTTGTCCAGCAGTGGACACCCAATGGCTGAGATGAAATGAAATGAATTGAATCATTTACCCGTTGCTGATAGGACTGCGATGAAAAATCACTTCTATCGTCAGACCTAACGCTTTTGCACAAACATGGTGCCGAAAAACAAATCAAAAGTAAAATAACGCGCATTTTCACTTCGTTCAAAAACACGACAAAATCAATCCACAATAGTTCCCCCTATTTATAAGCTGATGTATTAATAACTAATTTGTTCATCTTAATTAGAAACATGGCTCGTAATGTACATTTAAATGAATTAATCATAGTTTTGTGTCAGCACTCATTTTTTTCGGTTAAATCAGTAATCGATAACTTGTTTACTAAATTAGTATTATGAAGGATCCATAAGAATAAAATTGTTGGCTAACTACACAGTAGTAATCTAATTGAGCATATAGTTAGCAATGGAGTGGCGGCGGTATACTTTAGAGAAACATTTTTTTTTAAGTTCGGTTAGATTAGGTTGAATTGAAACTGCGATAACACAACGCGCGAGCCGAGCGAACGACCCGCGGCAGCGCCCGGCGAAGCGAAAAAAAATATGTAACGCACATCACTAGGATCACCAACAGCCCCCCTACACGATTCATCAATAAGGGTAGGTAGTGACAGCAAAAGTAAGGTTCGAGGTACACTACAACAAAATAAACCCTTAGCCAGCAATGGCCAGAATATAATGCTTCTAAGTAAACTACACCTACCTACTTACTTAAAATAATCTTACCAACTAATACTTTACTTTTTCTTTCATTTTTACATCTTTATTGAAAACTGTAAATAAGTATGTCTACTTATCTTACATACACTGCCTTTTGTGTTAGTTAACTTTGGTACAAAAGGCAGGCTCTACCTTTTTGGTAATAACCTTTCCTTGTTGAGGAGTACCTATATCGCCACTTGCTTAGTATAACGTTCCGTAGTTAGAACTAATGACTAATGACCGGTTCTGAGCGCATTCGCTTTACACTTATGTCAGATCTGGCGACTCGCAACAGTGCCCATAGTGCAATTAATTATGATACATTGATTGTTTGCTTAGTAGAAGGTAGTAATCTTTTCTTTAAAGTGTAGATAATAGTACTATGGCTTATATTAACTTTGTAACTTAGTATAATATTTAAGTTTGGTAACCTTGTTTGAAGCAGATTTTTTTGTTGCACTTTGAGGCTTTAGCTTTTGTTTTACAATTTTTTTTTAAAGTATTATTGTAATAATTATTATTAAGAGGATGTAATACTCAAGTTAAACTTATTCTAGGTTTTTTGAGTATTTTTAGCTTAAATTAAATAATGTAAAAACTGAATATATTAAAATATATATATATATATATATATATAACGTACATAATACTCATTAAAAGATAAAATAAGAAAACAATGTATGTATGTATATGTTTCAACAGAACACTTTCACCATCGCCATTAAAGCCATTCATGTTGTCCTATTGTCTCCAATAACGGCAGTCTTGTGCCAGGTACATCCGGTCATGTCTTGCATGCTGTCTGATATCGTCTGACCAACTTGGTGACCACTTGTCACAATTCTGTCAATGTCCGTTAATGCTAGTTTCATAAACCATAATAGAATATTCTTTGCAGACCATCATAATTAGCTACAGTAATAATCAGTTTATAATAATATTTTTGTCAGTAATAAATATATTTTATTTCTTTCTTTTAATAAAAAATGAAAACTATTGCAGTTTTCTTTATGATAAAAGTGCTAAAACCCAATTTGAGCAAGATTGATAAACTTCAAAATCAAGCAACGCGATAATAAGTGGAGTCATAGGAGGTTTTAATAAGAGTTCCCCAATCGCAAACCCCCTTTCAGGAAAAGAAATATGACGGTCCCGTGGCGCAGTGGTTTGTGTCATCGACATGACTTCTGTGTCACCGCGACCCTGGGTTCGAATCCCGGCAGGGGCAAACATTTGTGCGATGAGTGTAGATGTTTGTCCCGGGTCTTAGATGTTTGTGTGCTGTTATTGTGTATGTCCATGCCTCCCGCGATACAGGGAATCCTAGTGCGGGGGTCTGAGTGTGATTAAAAAAAAGAAAATATATATATATATATACATTTATTCGTTAAGTTACTGTTTGAATAAAAACTGTAGGCATCTAGGTTGCCATGAACCATTACACCATACGAGCAGCGTCCGTGAACCCGGTCTGATCACTCTTGTCAATCCGGGGCATCAGGGTCCATATCAGCATAAGCTCATATCCCGGGGAGAAAAACATAATAAAAAAAATGGTTTACCAAAAAATGGTACCGACTTCAACATTCTAGTTTTTTTTTTTTTTTTTTTCTAACGGACTAATGCTGTTTGCCTCTACCGGCATTTACAGCTTCACCGGAGGGGGGGCGAGCACAGATGGTGCTCAGCCCGGTATTTGTGCGGGCGCAGAAGGCGCACCGCCGGCGGCGGTGCTGTGCCACTAGGAGAGGACGAGGCGACTAGCTCAAGGGCACCACTGAGGTTCGGACCTCGGCTTGAGCTGTCGCCAGGACAGGGAGTTATCGGATCGACTTGCCCCGGTACCAAAGTGGTCCGTAAGTGGGCCCTAAGAATGTTTGCTCTTTGACTATTTGGAGAGAATCTAACCAGGATGTTTTTGCCTCGAGCTCGGTGTCGGACTGTGTATACCAGGGACTCTCGACCTTGTATTCTACCGGGAGCAACATTCTAGTGTGAAATAACTTGTTGAAGTCGGTACCGTGATAGTTAACAGAGTTGCTCAATAAAACAGTTGATTTTTAATTACAATTTTATTATATCAAGTCTTATCTTATTAATTACAAAGGAATTAATATTAACGTATAAACTGTTAACTTCTGTACAATATATAATTAATAATACATTATTGTGCAACTTATACAATAAATATAGAAATAATTTCTGTAACATTTAAAATCTACAATACAATTATTCATGTTTTCTTCAAATGTCAAAATATTTTATATTACGTAACTATAACGCAAAATAATTATGGAATGCATTTTAATAAAAATGCCATAAATTTCGGTGTAGGAAAATTAGACACAGCGTAATATTAAATTAAGGGCAGGGCAGATAGTTCGAAGAACCGATGGCCGTTGGGGTGGAAAGGTTCTCGAATGGACACCACGGACTGGCAAGCGCAGCATAGGACGGCCACCGACAAGGTGGACAGACAGCCTGACTAAGATGGCAGGCAAGGGCTGGATGCGGACGGCGTCCAACCGGTCCTTGTGGAAATCAATGGGGGAGGCCTATGCCTAGCAGTGGACGTCCTATGGTTGAGTTGTTAATGATGATGAATATTCAATTTTCAACAAAGATAATATTGGGGATAATTACAAGTGCGACCAGGGAGAGAATGCGTTCGACCGTTGCTATATCATTTTTTTATATACTTTATAGATCTAGCGATTGACGACATCTCATTTGACGGTCAGTGACGATGTGGTAGAAGATGTAACCAAACTAGACCTAAAATATTTACTGGCTCTCAAAGACTGCTGTCTGAGCACACTATTTGTTTGGTTAGGCTAGGCTAGATACTCGAAAATACCATACCACTATGCTGGGAATTCGCTAACGCTGTTTTCAACACCGGAAGATGACGCCGTTAGTGGGACTCGAACCAGCGTTCATCTATTTGACAGCCGACAGTCCCACCGCTGTGCTATCATCGCTTCCGCTTTATCTCGTAAATAAACAGATAATACTTCAACTGATATTCATGAAATGTTTATGGGACAATTTTAAAACCGTAATCATTCAGATAAAAATTTTTTTCAAATCTTGAGGCAACAACAATACAAAAAAGTACAATGTTTGCAAACCTCCACCTTTTAGAAATTCGTTTAAAATAAACAATGTCAAACTGACAACGTTTCTCTCTACGCTCGGACTTTAAATGCATTAGCAAATCATTGTGTGCAATAAATTTAAAAAGTATAATTTAAGACTATGTTTTATATTATATTCCTATCATATATTTATATATGGAATCATTATTGATTGTTTCTATTTAACTTGACCTCGGTCCAAGTTTCCTTAAGCACCCCAAGCCCTGGAAAAAAATAGAAAACTTTTATAAGTGTTAACGCGGTAATCGTATTTGCTAGGGATCTAAAATCTATAGGCGATATCCTGTCCTTTTCTCACAAGCATATATCCGTTCTCCCGCCCTTGTCACGCATCGAAAATGACAATTTCAAATTTGCAATTGTCAAATGATTGAAATCAGTTTATTTATGAAATTATTAGACTTGACGCCTTGTTGGAACATAATTACACTTTGATATGATAATAATGGCAGTTCGCTAATTATAATTGTAATTTTTTTTTGTTAACATTCACACAAGGTCTTCAAGTCCCAAACTAGGCAGAGCCTGTGCTATGGTAACCTGATGACTGATATATATACTTATATACATATACAAACCCAGACACAGGTCAAACAGACATGTTCATGCACACAAATGTTTGACCTGTCCGGGAATCGAACCCGGGACCAGCGGCTCAGAAGGCAGAGTGCTACCAACTGCGCCAACCGGCCAGTCGTCCGGCCAATAGATGAATAAATCATCATAAGGCTATTCAAGAGCAGGTACCTTTGCGTCATGAGCGCTACCAGATGCTGCAGATAATAATGATGGGAAAAATTGATGGCAAAAGAGGCGTTGGCAGGAGAAAATTGTCGTGGTTGCGGAACATAAGGGAGTGGACAGGGATCAAAAGTGTTGGGGAACTGTTTAGGTTTGCCCTGAACAAGGAAAAATATCAAAAGATGACCGCCGACCTGCAGTGATGGAGAGGCACCGGAAGAAGAAGAAGGCTATTCAAGAGGCCCTATAACTCGTTTTTTTAAAACATATAATGCCGATGGTTGTCCACTATTTCACCTGATGGTAAGTAATGATGCGATCTACGATGGATCACGCATGTCTAGAAGATTCACTCGTGACTCGGAAGATATCCAGATTACACGACTATCTAAAATTGGCCATCGTGATTGAATATAGGTCTGTCTTAGCATTGGGAATGTAAATGGGATGCATGATATGTGAATTTATTCTGGGCCCATGACCTATAAACATACAAATGCTCACCTGTTCTTGATATTCATTCTTAGAGAGCCAGAACCCGTCTCTGTTCTTGCACACCTCAGCAAGAACTGCTCCGCCAATGAACACCATGTCTTTACGCCGTGGGGGGTCTTCGATGCGAATCTTGAATTTCTGTAAATGGGGTATGATGCTCTAATAAAATTGTCCGTTGCAATTGTCGATGGTGCATTATTTTATGTACTCTTTGTTGGTACTTACCGCGAGTTTGTCACAATCGTTCTTGAGCACTCGTTCCAGGTATAACTGCTTGATCTCTCGCTCGAGACGCGACGGCAGTCCCGGGTACATGGTGGACCCGCCGGACAACACTATGTGCTTGTACAACTCGTTTCTCATGTCTATGTCCGCCGCCTGCGGGAAAAAATGGATTTATTTACTTAATTGATGGCCACCGTTGCATACCAAACTCTTTTTACACTGGCTGATTTATATTGCTACTGATTATATTTTAACCAAGATTGTTTTATATTTATATAGGAAGCAGTGTAATTACGTGTGTTTATTGTGTGTATAAATAGAACGATCCCTGACTTTAATTTTTAAAACAAACACTGATTAGTACACGTCATAGCCCACACAACAATAAATGAAAAGTGAACAGACTCATTTATTACCATTTTTAAATATAAAATACACGGTATTTTTGGAATAACAGATTAAGATTGTCAAGAATCCATAATTACTTCTTTGTATAACGTAAATGCCTGAAAGAAAAAAATCTTAAATTCATTTGAAAGATTGACAGTTCTAAACAAACTGTCATGTTTTCTAGTACAACTGTGACACAGAGAATTGATAACTTGTAGATGCATTAGATGCGTCAACTGTTTAAACGAGGGCGATACGACGGTAGAAGTGACTCAACGATACTGAAATTACATTACAACCGTGACCACGGGTTCGTATCCCGGCAAGGGCAAACATTTCTGTAATGAGCATCGGTGTTTGTTTTAGAGTCTTGCATGTTTGTGTATTGTTATTGTGTGTTATCTCTCGCCTGCCGCTACACAGGGAGCTTAGTGCGGGGGTGTGAGCGTCATCGAAAAGAAGTGATCCGTGTTAGAGCTATTACATACCTGGATAGTGTTAAAGACAAGCTCAGCGATCCCCTGCCCCTCCACATTGATCAAATGCGGCTGGAACAGCGCTTCTGGCGCTTCGAACCTTTCACCCCCCACTTTGATCACTCGCCCGTCTGGGAGCTGAAACAAGTCAACCGATCAGGTTCACCGCTTGGCTCCCACAGCGGTGCACGCTTGCAGACTGGCGGGCCGGGAGCATTTTTTTTTTATACAGTATAGATCGTTTGACCACTATCTCACTTGGTGGTCAGTGACGATGTGGTCGAAGATGTTATCACGCTAGACTTAGAATACTCACTGGCTCTCAAGGACTGCTGCCTGAACACACTATATCATTTGGTGACAGTTTTTCAAACTTGAGGGTGGTAGCTAGCCAAGCGAGTACTCGAAAGTACCTTACCACCATGCTGGGAATTTGATAACTGTGTTACCTTCACCGGAAGCTCAAGCTGTTTTTGGGGATCGAACCAGTGTACGTCAGTTTAACAGCCGACGTTCCTCCCGCTGAGCTATCATCGCTTCGGTGCATGGCCTGCACCACGCTCGCCAACGAGATCCTGGCAGGCGTGGGTTCTTTCTGCAAGGACGTGATGTCGCTGAAGAAGACCTCGGATAGGGTTAGGGATGACGACGCCCACGCTGCTCGTCTCGGCCGTAGACACACGTTTTATTAATCAAGAAATTGCTAACGGGATCTTCATACAAAAAAATATCCAATCAGATTTGTCTACAAAAAAGCATGGTGTTCGCGCGATGGTAAGCTAAACTCACGACATATGGCTCGACAAGCACGGTGGTCTCCCACGCCAGCTTTTGCTCCTGTTCGACGTTGTACCCGATGTAACAAAGCTTTTCTTTCATCATTCGGACGGTCTCGAAGTCCGCTGAGTGGTTGAAAGCGTACCCACGGAGGAGCAGTAGCTGAAATAGAAAAATTAGTTTCAAAACTCTACAAACCTGCTTTTACAAAAAAAAGTTTGAAAACTCGTGAGCATTACACATTATATGAATTACACGTCTAAAAACTAAACGTCAGCCCTTACCTTTTTGGCCGACTTCAAAAAGGAGGAGGTTCTCAATTCGACCCGTATGTTTTTTTTTTATGTTTGTTACCTCAGAACTTTCGACTGGGTGAACCGATCGTACTCTTTTTATTTGAGAGCTGGTGCTTCCTTTTACCAAAAAATGGAACCGACTTCATCACTCAAAAGTGTGAAATAACTTGTCGAAGTCGGCACCATGAGCACAATATTGTGATGATAGTTACTTTTGTGAACTATCATGGTACCGACTTCAACAAGTTATTTCACACTTTTGAGTGTTGAAGTCTCCTCCATTATTTGTAAAAAAAAATCTTGATATTTTTTTTTATATTCATTTAGAATTACTTTTTTTTACATTAGGGCGTTTTCGCAATACTGTATACCCCACCGGAAATAACATTCCTTTGTTCCGCATATACGTGAGCGCTCAAATAGTCCCTCAATGGCCCAATTGGCCAAAAATTGAATAAAACTTGGCGATGAGTTTTTAAACGTGTAATTTATATGAGGATCATATGAATTACACGTCTAAAAACTCATCGCCGGCCCTTACCTTTTTAACCGACTTCAAAAAGGAGGAGGTTCTCAATTCGACCCGTATGTTTTTTAGTAAGAGTTTACATACATGTATGGTTAGCTATATGTTTATTACAAAACATATTCAACTAATAAAGTCGTGTGGTAGGACAAATCGCAATTTTAGAAAAGGAAAACCTGTGTGTGTGCCCAACGGAAGAGTGTTGTATGGAGTTATACCAATATGAATTTTAGAGTAAATAGAATACGAGCTATTTCATTTTAAAGAATTTTAGTGAATTTACCTAATTAGGGCCAACATGGATGATTTTACTTTGCTTCGCTCTATCACGGTCATGTAGCTTGTATTATAGTGTATTGTGTAATATTACCTTGTTGTATGTATTGCTTCCGGGCTGTTTGGCCGTGGTCTATGTGAAACCTTTGTTCCAGACGTTTCGTCGATCACTGCGGTCGACATCTTCAGTGGTTCAGGTCCGGGCGGCGACAAGAGCGTAGAACTCTCCTCCGTTCAGTATCAGAGAAGACGCCGCGGAGGAGAGTTCTACGCTCTTGTCGCCGCTCGGACCTGAACCACTGAAGATGTCGACCGCAGTGATCGACGAAACGTCTGGAACAGAAGTTTCACATAGACCACGGCCAAACAGCCCGGAAGCAATACATACAACATGCAACGCCGGCCGTGAAAGCCTTAGAGTTTAATATTACCTTGATCAGGTATCTGGTAATATCTCTGCCGGCGATATCCAATCTTCTAGTAAGATGTGGCAGCGCAAACTCCTCATACACGGGGCAGATGTGTGTGACACCATCACCTGGAAATAATAAACATAATATAAGATATAATAGTGAATAGGTACCTTCTAGGTTTGCGTGCTAAATCCTAGACAACGTCATCACTTAACATCAGGTGAGACAGTTGGAACAGATGGCACACACAGGTTTTTTTCTCTAAAATTGAGATTTTTCCTACCACACGACCTTAATTAGTTGAATATGTTTTGTAATAAACATATAGCTAACCATATGTATTTAAGTATATATATATCAGTCATCAGGTTACCACAGTACAGGCTCTGCCTAGTTTGGGACCTGAAGACCTTGTGTGAATGTAAAATAAATAAAAAATAAATACATGTATGTAAAAAAAGGAAAGGGGGCAGTCTTCGGGAACTACCGATAAAAGTGAAAACTAACTAAACTCGTTTCTAAGCTAACATTTCGGTTGACGATGACGCGAGTTCCATGATTTTAGTTCACCCAAAAAGTTTTCGCAAAAAAATCGCCATCGAGATTTGCTCTTGTACTCGGACCGACATGGTGGCGTTATTGTACAAACACTTCAACACTTCGATATACCGATGGTCAATACGGCATCGCTGGAGAGACTCAAGCACCGCCCACGTCTCGATCGAATCAAAGGCTTTCTCATAGTCCACAAACGCTAGACATAAGGGTAAGTTATACTCCTCGGTCTTCTGTATAACTTGCCGCAGCGTATGGATGTGGTCTATGGTGCTGTAGCCTTTTCGGAAACCGGCTTGTTCGGGAGGCTGGAAGTCATCAAACCTACGTTCGAGACGGTTTGCGAAGACTTGAAAACAGTACTGTAAATATGACTCAGAAGCGAAATGGGTCTGTAGTTCTTAAGCAATGTTTCACTTGATGTTAAATGAAGATTCGGTCTAAAATGTAGCAAGCAAACCTAGAAAGTACATTTATTTATATGACTGGCCGGTTGGCACAGTTGGTAGCACTCTGCGTTCTGAGCCGCTGGTCTCGGGTTCGATTCCCAGACTGGTCAAACGTTTATGTGCATGAACATGTCTGTTTGAGCTGTGGGTGTGTATATGATATAAGTATATATCAGTCATCAGGTCACCATAGTACAGGCTCTGCCTAATTTTGGACCTGAAGACCTTGTATGAAAGTTGTTAAAAAGAAAGTTTTTTTATTATTTACATTTTTATATGACTGATGACATAACCCTCTTTTATCACAAACTACCGCCAAAACACATATATATACCGAGCGTGCAAAACTTTTAACGACTACAACAAGCAGAGCAACTTAGATATCGATATTTTCACATCCAGCCTTTCATCGATCAAGGCCAAACTTAGCTAAACCTTCTTTGGTTCAACGCAGGTGAAATTGGGAAATTGTAATTTTTAAAATTTTCTAATTTTTCAAAATAAGAAATGATTAAAAAAATATATATGTTATTATGTGCAAAGATTATATTTTTCTAAGTCTAGTGTAAATTTTGGATTGATAATGTTGATGAGAATGAATGAGAATATTGTGTGTGATTTTTGTTAAACAGGTAATCTCTATTTGTGGAGACTTATTAATGACTCTTTTTATGTTCAATACTGTGGACCTAAGATAAGCTATGTGTCGATAGTCCTCTTAATAATAAATAAATAAAAATACCTGAATCGACGACAACGCCAGATATGAGACCCTGGGCGTACAGCGTGAGCACGGCTTGTATGGCGATGTACGCGCTGTCAAATTCATACTTCTCGAACATTACCTGTGAACATGCAAAAGCCCTAGTTTTCATACACTGAAAGAAGCTTGGGAGAAAATTACATACCACTGCATCATCTCTGTCATAGGATGAAGAATACGTCAAATGTTCGGAAAAACAGAGAAAAAACACAATTCAAGAACAGTAGCACTCTATGTGAGGGTTCGCCCGGGGAAGTACTGCCACCATATCTATTTCTATCGCCAGGCAGTATGGGTAGGGGTATGGGTTCCGGTGAAATGACAGGCACATGAGACTTACCAAATTCATGTCACTGGGTGACGGGCGCAGTACAGTTCTTTACGCATTGTATCTGTCTATAGGCAGAGGTTACCACTTAACATCCTGTGGGCTTTTTGCATGTTCCATCAGCATATCTCATAAAAAAATTTTAATTCAAGACACACACGACAACATATTGTTGTGTGTTTTCAACCGACTTCAAAAAAGAGGAGGTTCTCAAATTGTACCGTATTTTTTATATGTTACCTCAGAACTTTCGACTGGGTGAACCGATTTTGATGACTATTTTTTTATTTGAGGGTAAAGAAATCGGTCAACATACACAATGACAATTGATCCCGTGAGTAGCAAAGGCCACTGAAAAGGGTGAAAAAAAAATTACCAAAAAATGGAACCGACTTCAACACCCAAAAGTGTGAAATAACATGTCGAAGTCGGTACCATGCGCACAATAATCCATAATCGGTTCCATTTTTTGGTATTTTTTTTCCTTCATCAGGGCAGAGTAGGTATACTGACTTCAATCATTTTCTCCCTATTCTTGGTGGGATTCATGGGGGGTTCCGTGAGCAGAATCTTAGTCTCCTTGGGGTCGATGTTCATCTTCTGTGGTCCGAACGTGTAGTCCCAAACATGGCACATGTCCTCCCAGTTTCGCACCACCTGGGAATACAACGTAGTTGAAAAACTGAACCAACTCCCACCACTAACCGTAGAAAATGTTCAATAATTAATTGAAAATAAAGAGATATGCTAGACCGATTATGATTAAATTTTTATGAGACAAATGTGGATATAGAAAATGGTTTCTAAATAAAAAAATTGGTCTGAGAACATGTAAAAAGTGTGTGTGAAATAGTTTAACTTTACCCTGATCAAAAAAGTTGTATTCACAAAGGTTTTAGTTGTCCCAGGTAACAAGAATCAATGTTGGAGTCTTGTAACTATGCATGGCCACTTAAATAACAATATAGTACTTTATGAAACTGTATCATAATAGGGGTTCTTAAAACACGAGCCGTATGCGAGTTATTAAAGCATTACACGAGTGTTTTACGACCAAATAACGTGCAGTTTCATACATACTTTATCTAATCTCATAAATTAGATAATGAAATTTACGTAAAATTACTGCATATGTTTGCACTTATTTGTAAACGTTTAGCGCCAAAATCCATTTGCAGGTCGCGTATGCGTGTTGCGCCGCGGCCACAGACTGTATGTAAAATAACTGCATTTCAACCTCCTTGGTGCAGCTGAAGTTGTTGTGTCTTAAGGGCAAAAGTAACATTTCGATACAGTTGTCTCAGAAGAGCTGTATCATAATGTAACTATTTAAATTTATTTTAATATATTGTCTATAAAGAGTGTCATTCTAGTTCTGTTTTTTATTTTTTAATACATATTTATATATATCAGTATGAGATTAGATAAAATAATTTCACAAACGTTTCTGTATTAAGTCAGTATATTTTTATACAATGTAATAATTTTAATATAGTAAGTATGAGAGAACACTCACTAAACTAAATAGCATAGTTCAACTAAAACTTTTATTTTTTAGTATCCATAAAAATCTGAGAAATGTGTTCAAAGTTACCCAACTTGACTGTACTAGAGCAAATAACGGAGTTAACTTTAGAACTACACGTTTCTTTTTATTGTAATGAGGCAGGCCTTTGACCACTATCTCACCTGATGTTAAGCGATGAATCGGTTGGGCCAGCAGGCTTGATAGATAGTCTTCTAAGAAAACTATTCATTAGTAACTTCAACTGTAGACTATGATGATGTACGCACTATGAAAGTGGAAGGAAAGCGCTTAGTGCGAGCGACAAGGTGAAATTCAACTTAGAATGGAAATCGCATTGCCGTCCGGTAGAAGTTCGTAGATGTAATGAGGAGAGAGCGAAAAGGAATCGAATTACGTAACTAGAGCACAATCTCCCCGAAATGTATATTACTTTATTTTATAAGGTTTAAAACCGAGATACAAGCAAATCGAGTCGAATTTTTTTGACGTGATAACGTTTTATAAATTGATGAGCAGCACTCATGAAAAATAGTAACGTTCCGCGTAACGTTCTACCTGAGTTTTGTATTACATAAAATAATCAAAGTCAAAGTCAACGTTAACGTCAAAGTCAACGTTAACGTCAAAGTCAAAGTCTTAAATGATTATGACGTTATCAGGTAAATCTATCGTCCGTAAACCGACTTTACAGATAACCAATTTTTTGAGGAGGCTTTAATACAATTCTTTCATTCAATAATATTGGCGTAGGCAAAATGCATAAGCCCCCGTTTTATCCTTACAGTGGTAAAACTTACGAAATTCAACCTAATAATATTAATTCAGGAAAACAATACATGTTATCCTTTCGAAAATGCTGTATCCTTGTACACAATATAACTACAAATTATACTGTTATTGTATGTCAAAACGGACTTGCAATCAATCACCACGTCGGGCGTGACCAATTTTTGACCTAATGGAACTGGTTGGAAACGAGACTCTATAGAATGTAGCTTACACTATACTGTGGGTAATTTATTTGATTTGTTCACATAATTCGGTTGACGTGGCCCAGTGAATAGTGATACTGACTTCAGGACAGCGACCCTCGGTTAGAATCCCGGCTTGGGCAAACAATTCTGTGATGAGTACATGTTTGTTCTCGGATCTTAGATGTTACTGTATATCAATCCAATGTCTTCTAAAAGCCTTCTCTAATTTTTGAAGCAAATCACTGCACCTCGGAAATTGAACGAGGACAATTTAAGGCAGTATAATCCATATCAAACCGATTTAGATAAGGCTAGTCGATACATATATGTACAGTAGTCTTACTAATCCGGCACTTCAATAATACGGCACCCTCACACCTTCCTACTCTCGTTCTGCGCTCGCGCACCAGCATCAGTATAACCCTTAAAATTATTACAATAGGAATTTTATCTGATTTTTTCAAATTGAAAATGGCGTAGCTGATGCATGTAGACAGCGATTTTTAATATTTATACATTTTTTATATTTTCTAAAACCTAGCCTAGCCTATATTACAATTACTGTCAATTATTGTATTCGCACATGATTCGCACTAAAGTGAAGCTGTCTGTTTCTCTTACAACATTCCTAGTACAGTACATTGAGATACAACAAGACGAAATATATTAGAGACAGAAAGACAAATACAATATAGTAGCTGCTGAATTATGTCGTTACAATGTAATTGATCTTTATTTGACAGTTTTATTTCTAGGCTCGTACACAATTAAATTTACCCTTCCCTCCGAACTAGTTCGAAAACTGTGTCTCGAAAGATAGTGATGCGCTTCCTCGCGTACTTGCTAAGATTAGATAAGGATGCAAGATATTTGCCACCTTGTAACTAATGTAGTATACGTAAAATTTGAAGAAACAATTTTTTAAATGATCATTGTATGCTTTTTCTGACTTTTTATGTATAGTTTTAACCTGTAGATTAAAGTTAAGTATGATAGATATAACCCCTCCCAACCCCCTATGCAAACGATAGAGAGAGTTACTACTCGTGAGATTTATAGGTGATTATAGACAAATATGTAAATATAGACAGTGATCAAACGCAAGCTATAATCTACAATCTTTAAAAAAAGAAGGTTAATTTTTTGATAGAATTTACATTTCGGGGCAAACCTCTTTTCCATCTCTAAATTGTAACAAAAATATTGTTATTGATGCCTGTTGGAGCAGCACTAGCTATGTGCCCCATCACTACAGTGTATGGCATCTGTGACCGATAATATATTTACATTCTCTCTGCTCTGTTCCAAAAATGGTTGAGTGTAGTTCTAAGGTTACTTTATTCTTTTTAAAGTGAAATAAAACGCAGTGCGTTATACAAATGCTTTCCGCTTATTTAACACCACTATTACACATCGAAATAACCCCCAAGATCCAACAATGCCAATCGCTTGAGTATGATGTATTTTTAACCGAAATCGGACAACATTCAAAGGTTGAAAAAAGGTTTTTGTCTTTGTATGGACAAGTACGCGGTATAGAATCCTCTTAGGCTCAAATTAACCGTACAGTTAACCAATGGTTAAGAGATCATGGGACATTTAAATTTTGGTGAACAGTAGACTTAACATCTAATCGACTGATTAATGACTGGATTGTATAAAATAATGATGAAGGCATCAACATCACCAGTATGTCATCTCTGAAGCCTTCATACCGTGTGACATCAGCTGTTCAGTTAGTAAAGTTTACTCACTCCATTTTCCATTGGATAGCTGACTTCGAGCATAGACCTGAGCTGCGACGCTTCATCGCCGACCATCAAATCCTGAAATATTACAAGTTTCATCATTAAATGTACAGCCAACGTAGCGGCGTCGTTATCAAGTTCATACGCAATATGCCCAGAAATAACTGAAAGAAGATTTTTTCTCTTATCAAAAGCAGTGACTAGTATTTCCACAAGATTGTGCTTCACCAACAATATATTAAACAAAATTATAATATGTTTGCTTTTTAACCGACTTTAAAAAAGGAGGAGGTTCTCAATTCAACCCGTATGTTTTTTATGTTTGTTACATTAGAACTTTCGAATGGGTGAATCCATTTTGATGATTCTTTTTTTTATTTGAAAGCTGGTGAAATTTCTTCAAAATCGGTCATTAACGGTTTTTCGAATTACACTCCAATGGCAATAACTGAAAAGTGCTACGTATATCTCGAAGACATTATAATTGCGAGTACAGATATCGGTGAACATACACAATGACAATTGATCCCGTGAGTAGAAAAGGTCAAAAAGGTGAAAAAAATAATTACCAAAAACTGGAACCAAGTTCCAACACTCAAAAGTGTGCAATAACTTGTGGAAGTCTGTACCATGCGCACAATATTTTGATAATAGTTACTTTTGAACTATCATGGTACCAACTTTAAGAAAAAGTTATTTCACACTTTTGAGTGTTGAAGTAGGTTTCATTTTTGGATATATTTTTTTATAAACTCAAGCAGGGGTCTTCGTAATTTTTTTAGACTCCTGATCTAAATCAGTACAAGAGAGATCTAATGTCTCTGCGCATACTTTAACTGGCCGGTTGGCGCAGTTGGTAGCACTCTGCCTTCTGAGCACCCGGACAGGTGGACATTTGTGTGCATGAACATGTCTGTTTGACCTGTGTCTGGGTGTGTATATGTATATAAGTATATATTTTTTATTGATTTTTATTTGTTAACTTTCACACAAAGTCTTCAGGTCCCAACAAACTAGGCAGAGCCTGTCCTATGGTAACGTATATATCAGTCATCGGGTTATTATAGCACAGGTTCTGCCTAGTTTGGGACCTGAAGATCTTGTGTGAATGTTAGTAAATAAAATAAATACTAAGGGGCTCTAGGTCTTCGGTCTGTAAACAGTGACAATTTCACATACATACTATTAAAAATACGAAAGTTTGGAAATATGGATGTTTGTTACTATCACGCCAGAACGGCTGGAAAGATCAGAATGTAATTTGGCACAGAGATTGATTAGTTCTGAACAGCACATAGAAAGAAAGAAAGAAAGAAACCACATTTATTCAAGACACTCACAACACACATTACACAAGAGATACATACAAAAACAATAAAGAACAGAGTAATAATGAGTAAATAGGCTACTTTTCAACCTGTAAAGTGCATTATTGTGGTAACTGTGGTAATTTTAGAACAGTAGGCCAGACCAGAGAAATCACAGGGTACAGCATCATATACTAACATATTTAATTTTAATATTGTTCATAACATAAAGATATTTGAATTCAAGGAATTTGTAGCGAGTAAAATCTGCAATGTGCATCATAATTATGGTTCTAACAAAGGCATATTGCGTATGAAATCGTTATAATCAAGTTATAATCTTATTTTAGACGTTAATATGTCATATCATAACACCTGAAAAACATTCACAAAACAAAAAGTCAATAGATAAACAATAATGCAAAGCTGTGGTTATTTTTTAGATATTTTTTTACACTGGTTGTTTTTGATAAAGCAATGTCATCTATTACTATTATACTGTGGAGATAGTTTTAACTAAGGTGTAGAAGTATACTATAGTTATTTGTAAGATTTGACCAGATGAAACTGAAGTAGATTAATGACTAGGCGAATTAAGCAAGTGAAAAATTAAAAAAAATCTAACTAATAATGAAAAATGAAAAATTCTTAGATTTAAACCAACGCTCTTGTATAAAGGTTGGATGAGTGTGAATGAAGCGGAAGAAGTGCTTGGGGATCATAGCATTTGGAAGGCTGTGGTCTCTGCCTACCCCTACGAGAAAGAGGCGTGAATATAATTATGATTAATATATATCCCCCTTACTTATAAACGTTGAATAACCTCTGAATAGTTATTCAGTGTTTTGTCTTTGTCGCTTATATGACAGTTTGACGTTGAAAGAACGGAACAAAACACTGAATTACTATTCGCAGCTTATTCAACGTTTATAAGTAAGGAGGTATATGATTAATATAAATCTATTTTATTAAAAAAATTGAATAAGCATTTTGTATTATATTGTAATTGTAGACAGCTGAATTGTCAAAATTTGATCCTGATTATTGGTTTTAATTAGCAACTAAATAATACAAGAGTAGATATATATCCACTAATCTAAAGCTACCTAGTAAATATGCATATATACTGAGCATCAGTGAGCGATTGCTATTCAGCTATTCTGTGTACTAAGTGCCTATTACCTGCACATCTGGTTCAAAAGCCTGGATGCATGAAATTGCAATATGGTTTTAATAACATTAACATGATAAATATTTTTAGCAATTGCCTTCTTTTAAAGTTGCCATGACTTTGCCAATCTTTTCGTTCTTATTCGACAAGGGTATGATATGCCCACTAATGACTTTCCGCTTGGGATACATTGTAGAGTCCTGGTCATATACTTCTAAGCAGGAGGTCCTTTGACATGTATAATTGGAAATTATTTCTTAAATAACAGAATGTTTTGTTCTTTGATTATAAACTGAAGAAGTTATTTATTAGTTTACAAACACAATACTGTTAGGTAATCCACAAGCACAGGATATAAAATTGTAATGAAACACACAATACCATTCTTTTGAATAACAAAAAAAATCTGTGTTACTTTTTGTGTTAAGCCAACACATTTTTCTTATGCCATATTATAAAGCTTCAGGGATTTGTAACATAATAGGCAGACAGATATCAGGGCTGCGAGCATGGATCGTCGACTCCATAAAATTCGACAGTAAGTGCTTGTTCAGACATGGCGTACACAGGAATCGTGCAAGGTTCTATTACTGTGGAGATCTGCAAACAGCATGGATATCACTGTATCTGAACAAGCACTTACTGTCGAATTTTATAGAGTAGACAATCCATACTCGCACAGCAGTGTATGTTAAATGAAATTTGTTATAACACTACAACATTTGAGCTGGAAAACTATCACAATTTTCATCCATCCTAATACTATTATTATGCTAAAACCGGCCATGATTCACGTGATATTTACCGGAAAATTACTCTCCAACCAGTTTCAAACTGTATTGCAGTCTTCATGTGGGATACACAATTTCTGAATTTTTTAATTTTTTTTTCTGAGTTTATCTACTATCAGTGTTTACTTTCAGCAGATGTGTTGTGGGTGGTTTGGCTTTTTTGGGTGTGACCTCCAGTGAGGTCATAGCCCCTTTCTTTTTTTTTTTAAAAAGGCACTTTCAGTTCTTTAATCTAATAATCTAATTTCTGAATTAGTATTTATTATACGAGGTTTTAATTAGCATCAAATTACATGATGCCTAGTAAGATTTCTAAAAATATTGTTTTTTAATACTTTCAGTGTGATACCAATTAAAATTTCAAGATGAATTGAACATAAACTTTCGTATATAATATGCAAAACAAGAATGAAGTGACATGAGACTTGCTATTTCTACTAGGTTCTCACTCACACACTCTCAAGAGTCAGCCAGAAGTGAAAAATGTAACATAATCATGTATCCAACCAAATACTTGATTAAAATAATAATGCTAAGCCCATTAAAATCTTTGTGAATGGAGACTTTTGTTATATATATGTGGTATCCGGCTTTACTCATGTTTATAGTCAAAGTTTCGACCTAGGTTTCGAGCATGTCCGATGCTCATCCTCAGGTGAGTTTACACTGCCAGATTGCGGCGACCACTGGTGAGTAAAACGTGAGTAAAGCCGGATACCACATATATATAATAATGTGTCAAACTCACGAGAATTTCCAATCAAAAAAAGACTTTTGTGTTTTCCGTTTCAAAACATTGTTGATGTTTGATACCGGATTTAGACCTCATTGGTAGTGATTCTCTTATTCAACCAAACTAAACTAATATTGTGGAAAATAAGATAGTTCTTATCCGGTAATGGTGACGTCTAAATTAGTATGACACTTATCAATAAAAACACTAAAATTAGATCTTTTTATTAAAACTGAGTGTAGTTTTAAGTACAACAAGTTATCACTTATTTGGTGCCGACTAAAACTATACACAATTGGCCTGCAATTAAATCAAACACATCTAAAATTAGAGATAGCCTTGGAAGGAGTCATACAAATTTGAATTTTGGCTCAATTACAATAAGATCCTATTGACTAGAAATTTTGTTGTTGTGAGTGACAGAATTAGGCGCATTTTCTAACTAGTGATGGCAAGCAGATATTTTTAAATCATTACAACTTTCATATTCAGTTAAGGCTCTTACAACCATGCTAACTACTTGCCAGTACATTAACATTATTATGATTAGATAAAATTGTACATATAAAAAAATTGTTATATGTTCACTGAAGCTTAATAAATTGGCACTGAAGAAGGCACTAGCGTATCAAACTTCCACAAAAGTCATGCTTTGCTTACTCCCTATTATTATCACTTACTCCAATGCAAATGTCCTGTGAAATTAAAAACTGTTACAATAGTTGTGAATCTACACACTTTCCTATATTTTATCATCATCATCATGTCAGCCATAAGACATCCACTGCTGAAAATATGCCTCCCCCATGGGGCTTATTGCCAATACTCTCCATGCTTGGCGGGCGGGTTGGTGAGCGCAGTATATTTTGTCACCCTCAGAAGACACCGCTGCTCATTCTCCTGGTACATGATCCCTTAGCTGACTCTTACTGCACCCACGGGAAGAGAAGGGGGGGGTACAATTCTAAGCCGGTACTACCACAGCACTATACTTTATAAATAGATTTAAATTCATCAATTTTACATTCCTTTACACTTCTTGTTCCGCTCTACTAAGAACTTGGAACACAAATTTATTATAAGAATAAGAATAAAATTATTATTATAATCTGTGTACATATGTAAAGATCTTATTAAAAAAGAATAAAAGCGGCGTCAGTTGTACCAATTCAGGCATACATACGTAATTACCATATATAGATATTGTACCTACAGTATGTAAGCCAGAGCCAAGCTTCTGGTTTAGATGGGATTGTGTTCTTATCGCCACTTTTGAGGATGAACAGGGTGGGAGGGCTGAAATTGTGTCTTGTCTGATTGAAAGATACACACAACTGAAATAGCATTTTTGAATGGACGAAGATACTGCCTTCTGGATCCTCAAGTGATATGATGTAAATAATTGTCATATTTTTCGAAATTATAAAACTTTAGTACCAAACAAAGCTAATAGGATGTGGAATGTATAAGACAGCTAAACTCGGGTTTGCGTACCTTGACATCGATGTCTCCAACTTTATTCTCCGCCCTAATGATAGGCCTTCCTACCATTGACGGGAAAATGTGCGCAGGGAAGTTGCTGCCGGCATATCCACATTTCACAAACTAGAAGCAAGAAGTAAGGAAAACGATGACTCAATGGATGTCTTATCAATACAAATATTCTTGCAGACATTCAATGTACTCACGCCTGTGCCGTTGTCGCATACAATAACTTTTCTTCCCTTTTCGTCCATAATTTTAATTTAACTATTTTCAGACAGACAGGCAGTGGTATGATTTATAAATCTAAAAAACTAACCAACACCGCCCAACTCGATGTTTTATTTACGACTTTTACACAGATTACGGTACGGAAACCTACGGTTGGACTTTTACGTGTACCATAGATGAGTAACTACGGACGAGTATACGTATACTATGCTGCCAGTAGAAACATAAAATAAGAAATAATCAAATTAGAAATTAATAGAACTTACCCGGTTTTTAAGAGAAGTAAAAACAATTTGTTCTATAATAGGTAAAATATTAGGAATCACAGGAACTGCTTCAGTTTCAAAATTACTCAATACCTGAACCCTAACTAGCTGGACCCTAAAGGCAGACTTATGACTCAATTAAGCAGCACGAATTAACAAACCGACAACTGGTTTTGTTAAAAAAAAAAATGTTATCCATTTGCTTAGTACAACATAATATCACCTGTCCATTCACAGTCTAATACAGTTGTATAATAATTAGGTAAGTCTATTGCGTTATTTCAAAAAGTAAATAAACCATAATAAATAGAATCAAACAATGGTGTGTGCAACGCGATATCTAAGTCATTTTATTCCTTAGATCTGTTTTAAGTTGAATAACATAATTTAATGGATAGATTAGAAGATTCTGTTTACAAGTCTGTACCCAATGATTATCTTTATGCCACATGGAAAATCTATATAAATACGGAGAAATCTGTATATATGGCAACACTATGTTTAAGAATAACGAAATACAGCGTACACATATCTATTCGTTATTAATTACTCGTTACTGCCGCAATGTTGAGTTACTCGATAATTTACCATAATTTCTTAATAATTCATAATTTCATAATTTTTACTATAAGGTCAATAAAAAGTTAAATATTTATCCTCTTACATCATATAGATGTAAACAAAAGTGTGTTGTGGCTTCAATCGTTATCATATGATGACACTGAAAATTTTTTAAAAGTTTTAAAATAAATTACACGTCCTGTATGCACACACACAAACGCACACACGCATGCACGCACGCATACACACACAAATACGCGCGCGAATACACACATACATACACACACAGACACACACACACACACACAGTCACACACACAACGTACACAACAAGTGCACGCATACACTCACACACACCCTCTTATAAGTACCTACTTATTCCCACCTATCTTAACTCATCCTACTAAATTTTAAATGTATATAAAAACAAATATGTAAACTTTAAATCTAAACGTGTTATTGTGGAACTTAATATAATGTAACTTCCGAAGGAGGGCGTTGACATCTGCGACACAGTTAAACACTTCTGCAGCTGTCATCGTTTCTCATATGTTTGTAAACAAACCATGTTTTTAATCCAAAAAAAAACTGAATTGAATTGAATTGAAATTTTAGTATCTATTAGCATCGCGTCGTTCGTACTTTGTAGGAAACATACATAGATACATATTCTGTTTACCTAGCTGAGTAACTCGCATACTGCATGTTTCAAGACCAGAGTATTCTGAACCAGAGTTGCGTTATACAGTAAATCTAAATTTAGTTAGGCTTAGTAGGAAAATTGGTAGAAACTACTAGTAAACTGTTATTAAATTACCGCTAAGATCTGAGGGAAACTACAGAATTTGTAATGAACTTACTGTTTTGAATTTGTAATCCGTGAGAATATGTAACGTCACAACAACACCACCATCCACATGCAAAAAGAAGCAAACCATTATATTATCAGTACGAAAATACGAAACATGCGAGTAAAGTAATATACTCGTGGGAACGTTCGGTACTAGAGTAGTCGTTAATAAGTAACGAACATAGATATAAGCAACTATGGTAACGAATACTTACGGTTTGCTCAGCTCTAAAAAGAATAGCATGTTTATCTCATGGATTTCTTTCACGTGTTTGGTGTTTATAATTTGAGACTACATTAAAAGCTATCAAAATGAAGCACAAGAGGTTTGAAGAAAATATATTAGTTGACGAGGCATACACAAATTACGGCAAAGTTGATATAAATGAAGATACTAAAAAAGCTAATGGAATTGCAAAACATTTCGCTGAAACCTTGGAGTACGAGGACAAAAAGAAGTGGTACCACCAGGTAAGTAGTTAAATATTATTTTTGTCTTCAAATATATATCAATCTACTTTAAATTATGTCTGTATCATGATTTCCACTGCGTGCAACTGTATTTTTAGATAATCACAGGTAGGTTTTGAGGTTGTTTCACGAACAATATTTTTATTCGTTAAACTGAGGCCGCGTTCCTTTTTATGATTTCGTTGTTATTGCTCACAAGGATCACCCTTGGCTAATTAACAAGAGACAATTGCTTACATCAATGCAATGTCATCAATATTGAAAATAGATCGGCAGTTGTTATTGTTTCGTAATTTAAATTCATAAGACAGCATAAATACCCAATATTATGCAAAATTTGTCAGATGGTTTGTTGTAATGAGTCCGATATATAAATAACTAGCTGCGCCCCGCGGTTTCACCCGCGTGCACTACGTTTTTCCCGCTGACTCAGTTATCCCACGGGAACCATACTTCTTCCAGGACAAAAAGTAGCCTATGTCCTTCTCCAAAGTCCCATGTATCTTTATACCAAATTTTATCTAAATCGGTCAAGCCGTTTTCATGTTATGTCGTGACAACGGAAAACGGGTTTCATTTTTATATATATAGATGATAAAATATACATATCAATGTATTGTTGCTGAGCTGAGCTGTCAGATACATTATATTGTGTGTATGTTTCCTCTCTCCTGTACTAAGTACTACTTAGTACTAAGTATATATATAATGCATATTTAAAATTTCACCACAAATAAATTAACAGTATATCCGTTACGTTTACAGTTACCAGAAGAGCCCACAACAACATCAAGTGCATTAACTACAGAACAGATTGAAGAGTATCGTAAGGAAGCCAGTAGTGCATTACACGGTGATACATTGGCCTATGAGACAAGTAAGTTTAAAAGAGAAAACATTATTTATTCACACACAATAGATTGACTGATTCTTGTCTCTGATGGCTTGTGTGGGGGGGGGGGGGGGGGGGGGTGCCACAATTTCGCCATTGTTAAGTCACACAGATAGAGTAGAAAACAAACATTGGAGTGTTGTATGTATTTCTTCCGGGCTGTTTGGCCTTGGTTTTGGTCTAAATGAAACTTGTGTTCCAGATGTTTCATCGATCACTGCGGTCGATATCTTCAGTGGTTCAGGTCAGTAACAGAAGATGTTGCGAAGGAGAGTTCTACACTCCTGTCGCCGCCCGGACCTGAACCAATGAAGATGTCGACCACAGTGATCGACGAAACGTCTGAAACACAAGTTTCATTTGGACCAAGGCCAAACAACCCTGAAGCAAGACATACAACATGCAACGCCGGCCGTAAAAGCCTTAGAGTTTACAGGCATAAGATTGTTTATGATATGTGTATAACATATTTCAGAATCTACAAAAAGCAGCTCATCAGACCACCAATGGGCGAGAACATTACTCAACAAAGGTGCCATAGGAGATAGGGTTGCTGCTGCCACCATACTCATACAGGTAATGCACAAGAACTAGATGTGATATGGAACTATTGAGTGCTACTATAGCATAGCTGGACGTCTTCTGTACTTGTGTTCAATGAAGTCCCCCAAGTAGCTGAATTATTTTCATCGAAATTTCAATACATATAAGAGATTTATGTCCATCTCAATACTATTAAAGAATCGATCAAGTAGAAACTTAAACTAAGTTTATGGTTTATTGCATTTACAATATGCTAGGTGAAACATATGTTCGAATTTATTTTTTTTATAAGAAAAATATTCCCCTTTTTTCTTTTCATTATTATAATAGAATATGTTTTATTAAGTAAAAGTTATTTATGTTTAAATAGTCTATATATAACAAGCTACAGTGTAGTCCGCTTAGTTCGACTTCGTATATATCAACCAACTGTTTTGAGCGACGTCAGTATAAGCATATGATGTACCTACAGGGCAAATGCCTTTATTAAAATAAAACACTTATTACAATACTGCAGCTACTACAATAACATACAATAGCATATGATTGGTTTTAATATGAGCCACTATGAAAGTACATCCAACCATTAACCATGTTTTTCATTCGTCTGATAAATAATTACTTGGTTATATGTTTTTACAGGACAATCCCATTTACAATTTGTCAGCATTGAGAAATTTGATCAGCAATGTGAAACCAGCTAAGAAGAAAGATGGAATCATAATTATAGGTATGTGATTAACGCCCAGGTTCTGAACAAACAATAAATACATTTTTAACTATAGGACCCAGCGAAGACTGTTGTAAACAAATGTTTGTGACATTGACATACATCTATAGCAAATACATACATCAATTCAAACCTCTCGTAGAGGTAGGCAGGGACAACATCCTTCCAATTGCTACTATCCCGAGTCTCAACACACTTCCTTTGTTCATACAAAAACGTAGGCTTAGAGTACTCTTGCATAGGCCTCAAATCTATGTTAGCAGTCCTAATTTGTTCCTTTTATTTAAAGATTATAAGCTTATGTTTGACCACTGTCTCACCTGATGTTAAGTGACGATGATGTCCAAGGTGTAACACGGAAACTTAGAAGGTACCTATTCACTTGCGCTTGAAGAAACCGCAGAACGCAGCTAGTTATTAATATAACCAAAAAACGGTTTAGAAATCTATATCATATGAACTTATATATCCCAGATGGTCTCTCTGAGCTGCTGATATCCGATCTACTGATCCCGGATGTGAAGCTGCGTACCTTCGCTTCCCACCCCCTAGCCGAGGTGGACAACATGACCTCGGGGAACAAGCAGGCGAAACGGAACATACTGAAGCTCTGGTACTTTGAGGATCAGCTCAAAGAACTATATGGCAGTAAGTGTAGTACTAGAAATAGATTAAAATAGCTGTACTACTCCAACTCGGATGGGCTGCATTCGGGAACCTCCACAACATCTTCTCGTCCATAATTCAAAACAAAGCTTAAAACGAAGGCCTTCTAACAGTGTGTGTTACCAGTGATGACTTACGGAACTGAAATGTGGTCTCTGACTATGAGCCTTGTGAGCAGGGTCAATGACGCTCGATCGAATCAGATATGAGGAGATCCATAAAAAAACGAAAGTCACCAATATAGCCCAGTGGATGTTGAAGTGGCAGTGGGTAGGGCACATAGCTCGAAGAACTGATGGCCGTTGGGGTCGAAAGGTGTTCGAATGGACTGGCAAGTGCAGCATAGGACGGCCACCGACCAGGTGGACAGACGACCTGACTAAGATCGCAGGTAAGGGCTGGATGCGGGTCGGTTCCGACCAATCCTTGTGGAGATCAATATGGGAGGCCTGCTCGCCTATCACTCAAATAAATCAATAAAAACACGAGGGACAGTCTTTGGGAAGTGCCGATAGAAGTGAAAACTACATAGTTTCTAGGATAAAATAGTAAGCGTGCGGTGACGATGATGCGAGTTTCACGCTTTTTGTTCACTCAAAAAGTGCTCAACGCGCCTAAAGAAGTTTTCACTTCACCAAATACATATTTTTTCAGCATACGTGGAAGCCTTAAACAAATTCGCCCACGACACGGTTGATGCCAACAAGGAAAAAGCTGTCACATCAATGTCGTACCTACTGATGCACCATCCAGAGAGAGAAAAGGTATACCCTCTTTTTTTGACTTCCAAACAAGATTATAAAAATATCCATAGGGTGCAAAGTCTCTTATATGCTAAGACAAGCGATTCATAAACATTGCAACAGTAAAATAATAATAAATCATTTATTGCCATAAAAACAAATGCAATCATAAAGAATGTAAACCTAAGGCTTTCACGGCCGGCGTTGCATGTTGTATGTATTGCTTCCGGGCCGTTTGGCCGTGGTCTATGTGAAACTTGTGTTCCAGACGTTTCGTCGATCACTGCGGTAGACATCTTCAGTGGTTCAGGTCCGAGCGGCGATAAGAGCGTAGAACTCTCCTTCGGGGCGTCTTCTCTGATACTGATAATCAGTAGTTGTATAAACTATTAATAGGACTGATAGAAAAACATTACAGTTGATATCGTATCAAGCGAAGGCATCATGCCCTTATTCTAAGAGTTGTATGGTTTATTGCATTAAGAACATGCTAGGCTATTTTGCATGGTAGTAGGGTAATTTCGAGTACCCGCCTGGCTAGCTACCACCCTCAAGTTTGAAAACCTGTCACCAAACACGTGTGTTCAGGCAGCAGTCCTTGAGAGCCAGTGAGTATTCTAGGTCTAGCGTGATAACATCTTCGACCACATCGTCACTGACCATCAAGTGAGAGAGTGGTCAAACCTAGATGTATACAGTATAAAAAAGGGCGGAACTTGCGTTTAAATTTGTTTTTTTTCACACCCTCATACCCCCACCTTAGGATACCCTGTGTCGCGGGAGGCATAGACACACACATTCACAATTGTGTATTGTATATATATATTATATATCCAAGACCCGAGAACAAACATCTTAGCTCATCACAGAAATGTTTGCTCCGGCCGGGATTCGAACCCGGGATCGCGGTTCCAAAGTCAGTGTCGCTGATCACTGAGTCACGACGACCGTCCGAATTATTTGAAGGAAAAAATTACCATTAACATATAAAAAAATACCATTGAGTATTTGTTTTTTTTAATTCCAGATGCTGCTAACGTATATAATCAACAAACTGGGCGACCCGAGCCAGGCGGTCGCCTCCAAAGTGATATACCACCTCTGTCAGCTGCTCTACAACCACCCGAACATGAAGGCTGTCGTGCTCGCTGAAATAGAGAAAATGCTCTTCCGGTAACATATTCAAAACTAGTAGCGCCCCGCGGTTTCACCCGCGTGGATTACAATTTTCCCGCTGCCTCAATTATCCCACGGGAACTATACTTTTTCCGGGATAAAAGTAGCCTATGTGTTAATCCAGGGTTTAAACTATCTCCATACCAAATTTCATCGAATTCAGTGTAGCCGTTTGAGCGTGAAGAAGTAACAAACATACACACAAACTTTCGCATTTGTAATATTAGTAGGATATTCATTGTCATATCAATTAAATATTTTTTAATGAAATTATTAACATTATCGGGATATTTACCTTTCAATATAATTCCTCAATATTTCGGCAGTCATTTATGCATAAACGGTAATAGTTCCGAAATGGATATGCCTGCGGTTACCGTGAGTTATGAACATCGAGTTTTGACTGACTTTTGTGACATTGACAGTGAGTAACACCACTAAACGCAACAAACGTGAAAAAAATGAGGGTAGACAGATTTGGCTGCTACTAAATAACACCTAGCCACAGAAACTTCAGTTTAGCGCATGTACACTATGGCGAAATATCGACCAAATAAACAAATAAAATAATAATAATAATGTTAATTCTTGTATAGTCCGAGACACACTAGTTGCACCAAAATTAAATTGCATACATCTAGCGTTTGACCACTATCTTACTTGATGGTCAGTGATGATGTGGTCGAAGATGTTATCACGCTAGACCTAGAATGCTCACTGGCTCTCAAGGACTGCTGCCTGAACATACTATCCGTTTGGTGACAGTTTTTCAAAGTTGAGGGTGGTAGCTAGCCAGGCGGATATTCGGAAGTACCCTACCACCATGCTGGGAATTTGTTAACTGTGTTACCTTCACCGGAAGCTCAAGCTGTTGGGGATCGAACCAATGTCCGTCAGTTTGACAGGCGACGCTTTCCCCGCTGAGCTATCATCGCTTCAAAATAAAACGTAAATAATTGTGTGTTACAGATCAAATATATCACCCCGGGCACAATACTACGGCGTTTGTTTCCTGAACCAATTCTATTTGGGCAAAGATGACTCGAAGATTGCAGAGAACTTGATACGAATTTACTTCTCGTTCTTCAAAGCGTCTATTAAAAAGGTTGGTATGAGATTAATCCAGCAACTGTACTACATACTAACTTAATAGGACTGATAGAAAAACGTTACAGTTGATATTGTATCAAGCGAAGGCATCATGCCCTTATTCTAAGAGTTGTATGGTTTATTGCATTAAGAACATGCTAGGCTATTTTGCATGGTGGTAGGGTACCTACTTTCGAGTACCCGCCTGGCTAGCTATCACCCTCAAGTTTGAAAAAATGTCACCAAGCACATAGTGTGTTCAGGCAGCAGTCCTTGAGAACGTGAGCATTATATGTGTGTCTAGCGTGATAACATCTTCGACCACATCGTCGCTGACCATCAACTGAGATAGTGGTCAAACGCTAGATCTATAACAGTATTTTAAAAAATCCTTTCAGGGCGATATCGATTCCCGTCTGATGTCGGCCATATTGACGGGCGTGAAGCGCGCGTACCCCTTCGCGGACAAAGACCGTCTCGGCGACACTCCGGCGCATATCGACGCCATATACAAGCTGGTGCACCTCACCAGCCTCAACGTGGCCATACACGCGCTCGCCCTGCTCTTCCACATCAGCGACGCTTCCAAAGGTACTTCTGATCGGTGAGTCGCCTGGATTCCTGATCCATATGTGTAGTTATCCCATGATATTACACACCTACAGGCAAACTCTACTTGGCCCTTCAACGATCCTTTGATTGCTCCGCAATAAAGTAAATTGAGTTTATCAAGATGTATCAGCTGGAAAACAACGCTGACCTAATGTCAGAGGAAACACACTAGTCACAGGTAGTGGCACGTAAGTTTAGCGCTGAGTGAAATGAGAAGGGGATAGCTGGGCGTGGGTACAGTCGTGCTACTAAGCACTAATAAAAAAACCAACAGTAACAAACGAAGTCAAGCTTAACAAAAAAACAATAGCATCGAATGGCAATAACAATACACTTTAGACCGCGACTGTACAGTCAGAAGTCCGCGGAGCGTCGTATCGGGGCGGGGGACGGAATACGACTGGCTAGCCAACTGGCGCTACGCACACGCACCCTTCGTCCCTCCACCCCTCTCCCCTGTGATACCTAATTTTTGGCTTCTGCGCAACAACGGTCAGCTCTAGAGTTTCGTGCCGCTACCAATACTGTACATGCCTATTTAGAAAAAACGCACACAGTTATTAGTTTTACAGGAGTTATTTCTGCATTTTGTTAAAGCACAGGAAGGCAATAAATCTGCTTATTTATAAAAAAAATCTTGCTACACATCTGCTGGTTCGAATGCGGCTAAAATAAAATTAGGTGCATTAACCTAGTTTATGCGGTCCACCCTCTGTGACATGTTTATATATTTTGGATTTTATACAGAAGAGCCAGGCGTTTGACCATTATCTCACCTGATCTTAATGATATTACGTGTACATACTTATATATCAGTGTTCCCAACTCTCAAATATTGTTCACCCTATAGCTTGAATCAACCCCTAAAGTCATGACAATTACATGAAAATCCCCCTAAAAAGTAATATTAAAACAAATGTAAATAGTAAATGAATATAATAATCAGTTAATACTATAATAATTATAATAACCAATAATAATTAATAAATCATCAAAAATATTCTTTAATATTCATAACATACATATATTAACATTATAATAACTCCGCATACTTAGTAATTGAGGAATCTTACTAATGTCGCTAATTTTTATACCTTCATTTTTCTTATAAAAAAAATGAGAAAAAACTTAAGTCGAGAAATCCTAAAAATATATCACCCCTAAAAAAATCCCACCTCACTTATTTACCCCCTAAATTTGGGGGGAAAAACCTTAAGTTGGGAAGCACACATATACCAGTATATGTGTACGTACTGGTTCCGTCATTGAAAGGACGACTTTTGAAGCTTAAATTGTATTTTTGATTACAGCTACTACACCGCCCTCTATCGCAAGTTGACTAACGCGAATATATTCTCGACGAGTCACTCGGCTCTCCTCTTCTCGCTCGTTTACAAGTCGTTGAAGCAGGACAGCAATACGGACAGAGTTTGCGCGTTCATCAAACGGCTGCTGCAGCTGTGCACGCACATGACGCCTGCGCAGTGCTGTGGGGTTCGTAATACATATATGTTTTGTTTATGTGAAAACTTCTTTAGCGGCGTTGTGCACTTTTGTATGGGGAAAAATGTTAAACTCGCGTCAGGTCAAGTGGCACTGATCGAAAATTCGTAAGGCGCGTGACGTCATCGACGACGGAGGGAGAGTAGACATAAGGTATTATAAATTGTCATGTTTGTGAACGATAACGCAATAAATGAATATTGTATTTTACCACATAAATGATAGTAATTTTATACTAATAATTAAAGCAATTCGTGCAAAATTATTCCTTAACCATTTTAAAATATTCAAACATGTACAACGCCAATGTTCAAGTTTTCACTTCTGCCGGCACTCCCGGAGTACAAACCATTGTTTTGTTTTATTATATAATTCTTTTAGCAGCAATATAGACTATTTAGTAATACTGCGTATCAGACTGCCAACTGATGAACAAAAAATCTAACTATGTTTTAATGTTGTATGGCAGATAGTTTTATTTTTGAGCTAGTGAAAATGGCAAATGTATTTCATACAATACTGCCGGAATAGGGTCGCATATGGCGCGTATACAGTGTGTCCGGTAATTAATTGATAACCCTGCAGGTACTCGTGGGGGGAACCGCAGCCAATCAGGAAATAAATCTACCTGCAGCTGTCTGGGTTGCTTTTTTTTGGTTATGTTTGAAATTTGATACCTTCGCGGAGTGCATCAGACGGCGCTGCGGACTTGACTGGAAGACCTGAGCTATGGACCGCGATGAATAGAACAGAGGAAAAGATCTATATCCAAGAGATCACTATGATGATACATATCTACACTAAGATGTGTATGTTTGTAACGAATAAATTCAAAAACTACTGGACCGATTGAACGGATTTGACTGTCGCAGTGGTCAGTGACATTGAATTCTGTGTCGTCGGGACCCTGGGTTCGAATCCCGGCAGGGGCAAACATTCGTGCGATGTTTGTCCCGGGTCTTGGGTGTTTGTGTGCTGTAATTGTATGTGTCCATGCCTCCCGCGATACAGGGAATCTTAGTGCGTGGGTCTGAGTGTAAAACAAATAAATAAATTTAAAAAACTTTAGTAAAATTCTACTACTGATAACTTTGCTCGTAGCCTTTGGATATGGAACCCTTTAAATGAAAACTCAGTCTCTTGCACATGATTTTTTTTATTTTTTAAAGTTGCATTTTGTACAGCGCCTTAAAAATGGTATTTTGTAGGCCAGTAGAAATACTGAGTTTTTTTTTTTTAACATATTATAAGTTTGCGTTTGACAACTGTCTCACCTGATGTTAAGTGATACGTTGTCTACGATTTAGCACGCAAACCTAGAAGGTACCTATTCACTCGCGACTTGAAGACTCCAGGATTGTACATATCAAGAAACACAGACTCGGGCAACGAGTTCCATTCCTTGGCAGTACGCATTAAGAAAGTGGAAGCATAACGCTTCGTGCGTATAGGTGGTATATCTACCATATAACGATGGCGAATTGCCGTACGTCGAGTCGACCGATGATAGAAAGGGGATGGTGGAATCAGATTGTGTAATTCCAGTGCACATTCTCCGAAATGTAACCGATAGAAAATCGATGAGTGATGGTCTTCGACTTATTTATTTGTTTACCAACAGATTCTGTTCATGGTGTCGCAAGTTTTGAAAGATGGGGACAAGAAGGAAGCAGTCAAACTTGTGTGGACCAAACGGGAAGTCAAGGATGAGGTAAGCTTGTCACCTTAAACCATCTGGGTATGTTACCCTCTATCATGCTCGCTAGACAATGACACTCTTGCAAATTAATGGGCAAATATACATCCACTGCTGGACTTATGCCTCCCCCATATATAAGATGGTCGTCGTGGCTCAGTGTTCAGAGACACTGACTTTGTAACCGCGACCCCGGGTTCGAATCGCGGCCGGGGCAAACATTTCTGTGATGAGCAAAGTTGTTTGTTCTCGGGTCTTGGATGTTTGTGTATTGTGATTGTTTGTGTCTATGCCTCCCGCGACACAGGGTATCCTAGTGCGGGGGTGTGTGTGTGTGTGTGTGTGTGAAAAAAAAAAATTAAATATAGAGGGGATTTGCCAACACTCGCCACGCTTGTGGCAGGCGGGTTGGCGAGTGCAGTATGATTTCCGATTCTCAGAAGGCGCTGCTGCCTACCGCCTGGTACGTGATCCTTACGGCACCCGCGGGAAGAGATGGGGGAGTACTATTCTAGGCCGGTACCACCACGTATACATGTATATTAATAAATATTTATTTTTATCGTGTTGGTGTTGATTCTTATATTAAAAGAAATTATTAATAGCTGTTACCAGCCTATAGATGGCTCAAATACTCGCTACCGATTCGAGCGAAGCCGCGAAGAGTAGCCCTAGACAAAGTAACATTCTACAAGCGTTAACGCTGAGAGAATACAAAAAAAAAAGAGATCTGTTATAACTTATAAAATACTGTACTCTTTGGGAAATAAACTTTTATCATTATATTGTATGTGTGTTCCCTTATGCAAGTAAAATTGTCTTCTGTTTTATAAAAATGGGAAAGATAAGTAAGTTTTTGACGTGATAACGTTTTATAAATTGATGAATACCAGCAACACTCATGAAAAATAGTAACGTTCCGCGTAACGTTCCACCTGAGTTTTGTATTACATAAAATACAGCATGTACAAAGTCAAAGTCAGTCAAAGTCAGTCAAAGTCAAAGTCATAAATGATTATGACGTTATCACGTAAATCTATCGTCCGTAAACCGACTTTACAGACAACCAATTTTTTTTTTTAAAATGGTTACTGTTATTTTTCCATACACTCATACCCCCGCACCAGGATACCCTGTGTCGCGGGAGGCATAGACACACACATTCACAATACACAAATATCCAAGACCCGAGAACAAACATTCTTGCTGGTTACAGGAATGTTTGCCCCGGCCGGCATTCGAACCCGGGGACGCGGTTCCAAAGTCAGTGTCGCTAATCGACGTCCACGACCACGACGACCGTCGCGGCTCAGTGACAGTTGTGACAGTTTGTGGACTGTAATGTTTAAAACAATCTTGATACATTTTATTTTGATTTATTAGTGGTTGTATGTTATAGGAAGTGAAAGAAGAGCCCCCACATGAAGGAACCCAAAACGAAGACGGTCCGCAAGACGATTCTGTTCAAAATGATACATTAGATTCTAACGCTGAGCCGAAAGAAGAAGATAAGCAGAAGGAAGAAATGAAAATAGATCTTTTAAAAGGCGATAAGAAAGATTTGCTCATGGGTAAGAAACGAAAATATGGATTATTTTTGTAATGTAACAAACCGACTAGGACTCACGTGGTAAACACTGGAAAATTACTCTCCGTCCAGTTTCGAACTTATTTGCAGTTCTTCATCTGGGAGTTATGATCGTGCCAGGCGGCGAGCGCGAGCCTCAGCACGTAACTGGCGTTGAGACGGCTGCGCTGCATCAGTCAAATTGTCCCGGTGTGCACTGTCACTTGAGTCATTGTCACTGAGAGTGTCATTGTCACTGTCACTTTGGTGATGATGATGGTAGGAGGCCGGTTTATTTTCTTTTAATTTTCCAGTGTTTACCACGTGAGTCCTAGTCGGTTTGTTACATTACAATTATGGAAGAAACTCGCGATAGTTTTCAGACTCAAATTGATTATTTTTATAATAAATTGGATGGGATGATAGTCTTCCGGAAGGGCTGGCCTGTTAAACTGACAGATGCTGTTCAGTCATGTACCGTCAACCCCAGGGGTGTCTAGAACAACTCTGCATAGGGTCTGCTTGACTCTTCCTTATGTTTCATTTTAAGAGTAGTAAAAAGGTACTTGAAGTTCGTGAGGTCATGTCTATGGGCACCGACTGAAAATCAGTGACTGAGGCTTTTGTCTTAGTTTTATGCTGAGTCGGGGCCCATATTCATGACACTCACAACATCATTATTACTCTGTTCTTTATTGTTTTTGTATGTATCTCTTGTGTAATGTGTGTTGTGAGTGTCTTGAATAAATGTGCTTTCTTTCTTTCTTTCTAAAATATGCTACTGGTCCCCAGTGCTAGCAGTTTCCACGGCTACCAGGAGCATATTAGATATAATCTATGCCAGGAGCTCCTAGGGAGCCCATGCTAGACCTTCTTGGCGTTCGGGGGTAACGCATGAAGTAGGGCAATTACGTGGTGGTGGATGTGTGGTCCGTTGTCCGAGCTATCTAGCATTTTACTAGGACGCTGGGAATTCGCTCAAGCCGTTGGTGGGGATCGACCAAGCGTTTGTCAGTTTGACAGCTGACACGTCCTCCGCTGAGCTATAATTACTTCCACTTGTATGTACAAACTAAATGCCTATTCAATTTATTTCATTGGGAGAGGCATATGTCCAGCTGAGGACGTCCTACGGCTGAGATGGTGATGATGATAAAGATTAATTGCTCAATAGACTTGCAGTGCTGATTAGCACAATTGTTTGCTGTTGCTTTAATAATAAATGGAATTTTCAGACGATGATGAAGAAGCATATGTAGATCTAAAGATCGACAAGGAAGGTAATGTGAGGCCGAAGAAACGTAGAGCCGGTGCCACCGCCGGCGCCGGCTGGTTCCACGCCAAGGTCGAGGTCAAGGACGAGGACAGGGAGAAGGAAAAGAAGCTCGAGACCAAGATACAGCTCAAGAAGACTGTTAATATGGAAAAAGTAAGATTTTAAATGTAATCTTGCATGATGGTAGGGTACTTTCGAATACCACCCGCAAGTTTGAAAAACTGTCACCAAACACATAGAGTGTTCAGGCAGCAGTCCTTGAGAGCCAGTGAGCATTCTAGGTCTAGCGTGATAACATCTTCGGCCATATCGTCACTGACCATCAAGTGAGATCAAACAGGTCAAACGCTAGATCTATGCAGTATAATAAAATTTAAAAAAAAATAATATTACAAGAGCGAAACTTAGTTTGTCTTTTGTTTGTTTGTTACTCCTTCACACTGAAACGGCTGAACGGATTTGCATGAAATTTTATGTGTGTTCGCGGATAAGTTCGTCGTTTATGAACCGATTTTGATAATTCTTTTTTTGTTAGATAGAGTATACTTCCGTGGTGGTCCCATTCAAATTTTATCAAAATCATACAACCGGTTTTTGAGTTATACTCCAATAAACGAAAAGTGCTACGTATACCTCGACGATATTATTGTCGCGGTTGAAGACATCGCAGAACACACAATGACAATCGATCCCGTCAGTGGCAAACTTTATATACTTCATATACTACATTCAGGTTCACACACACACACACACACACATTATAAATTATCAAATGTAAGAAATTGTAATAAATCTATGTATCATCATCATCTCAGCCATAGGACGTCCACTGCTGGACAAAGGCCTCCCCCATTGATTTCCACAAGGACCGGTTGGAAGCGGCCCGCATCCAGCCCTTGCCTGCGATCTTAGTCAGGTCGTCTGTCCACCTAATCGGTGGCCGTCCTATGCTGCGCTTGCCAGTCCGTGGTCTCTATTCGAGAACCTTTCGACCCCAACGGCCATCGGTTCTTCGAACTATATGCCCTGCCCACTGCCACTTCAACTTGCTAATCCGCTGGGCTATGTCGGTGACTTTCGTTCTTCTACGGATCTCCTCATTTCTTATTCGATCACGTAGAGAAACCCCGAGCATAGCCCTCTCCATAGCTCGTTGTGCGACTCTGAGCCTGTTCAGAAGGCCTATAGTCAGATCTAACAATCTATGTATAATAAATTGTAAACTATAAATTGTAAACAGTAGATTGTAAATTATAACATCTCTTTTTTTTTTTTTAACCACCTGTCATCGACGGAAGAGTCCTGGAACTCATATCACGGGCTTTCACGAGCCTAGTATGGGAACTAGGTGATTCCTTTAACATGATTTGTAAATGCCTTTACCTGAATAAATGATTTATTAAATGATTTACCTGAATAAAGGTCACTGAAAAGGGAGAAAAAAAAATTTTTAGCAAAAAATGGAACCGACTTCAACAGTCAAAAGTGTGAAATAACTTGTCGAAGACGGTACCATGAGCACAATATTGTGATGATAGTTACTTTTGTGTGAACTATCATGGTACCGACTTCAACAAGTTATTTCATACTTTTGACTATTGAAGTCGGTTTCATTTTTTGCTTCAAATTTTTACGGAAGTATTTAGATTGTTATTAAATCAAACGAGGCTTAATCGCGAGAAAAACATTTAGTAATTTATATACCTCGACGTTTCGACCAAGTTGCATTGGTCGTGGTCACGAGAAGACTGTCTAACTTGGTCGAAACTTGGTCGAAACATCGAGGGATATAAATTACTAAATGTTTCTCTCGCGATTAAGCCCCGTTTGATTTAATAACAATGTGTTCGAATCGCGAAAGTCTAAAAATTACAAGTATTTAGATTGTTTCGCACTCAGTTTAGGTGGTAGAAGTTAGTTATGCATAGCTGTCGAACCGCATGGTTGTTGACATAAACACGGTTTTATTACATTCGCCTGTAATTATGTAACGAAATCTCACAACTCGATTTTCTACAGTTCTCATATATTATCATTATTATTAATATATATATTAATAATAATGATAATATATGAGAACATATATTATCATAATATATACAGTTCTCATATATTATTATTATTATTAATATATATATTAATAATAATGATAATATATGAGAACTGTAGAACTGTGTCTCTTGAATTTGTAATATTGTTTGTATATTGCTTTCGTGACCGTGTGTCGCTGTGGGTCAGTGCTGGACACCAGCGCCGTGGACCAACTCACGGCATAATGCTGAGCTCTGACCTTTTCTGGCAGTACTGCATATGACAACAGTCCGTTACCATCTAGTTCGTATTTTATGTTCTTGTGTGCGGTACTGTTTTGAATAAATTATTTTTCATTTCATTTCATTTTCCTTCAAAATCAGTCGCAGTGATCAGTGTCAGTGACATGACTTCTGTGTCTCCGGGCCCCTGGGTTTGAATCCCGTCATGGGCAAACATTTGTGCGATGAGTGTAGATGTTTGTCCCGGGCCTTGGTTGTTTGTGTGCTGTGATTGTGTGTTTGTCCATGCCTCCCGCGACACAGGGAATCCTAGTGCGGGGGTCATAGTGTGATTTAAAAAAAAATGCTTGGTTAATTTGATACTTAGTCCCGGGACCAATAACAATGTAAGATTTTAAACAGTTTTTCCCATTATCCTTACCAGGATTTCCAGGTTCTCCAGGATTAGCTATTTTCATGGTGTTTTCCAGGTGATATCGGAGTATAACCCTCACGTGCGGAACCCTCAGTTTGCGGGCGCGCAGTGTTCCGCCTACGTGGAACTGGTGCCCATCTCCAAACATTTCCATCCAACTGTCAAACTGTTTGCTGAGAAACTGCTCAACGGTGAGTCTATTTAAATAAAAGTTTGCGTTTGTTGCCCGCATTAGCTGATTTTAAGTAATCAGCCCAATATGTTACCACAGCTGGGATACGAGCCTTCCTCACAGAGAAACGATGATAGCTCAGCGGCGGGAGTGTCGCCTGTCATACTGACAGAGGCTGGTTGATTCCCCACCAACGGCTTGAGTTTCCGGTGAAGGTATACTGTGATCGAATCCCAGGATGTGGTAGGGTACTTTCGAGTACCCGCCTGGTAAGCTGCCCTTCTAAAGTTTCAACTATGTGTTTGGTGACAGTTTTGTTGAACTGAAACTAGAAAAATATTACGTCAGATGTAGTAGCTGTAATAAAATAATAAATTGGGAGTGGGATGCTTGTATAGCTTAGTTGGCAAAGTGACAGGATGGTATTCTGTAGTCGTGGGTTCAAATCCCACGGGTAGTCGATTTTTTTCTACAAAAGTTTTAACTGATTGCATATTTAAGCTATTTGAGATTTTCAATTTGTTCTGCAGATCAGTTAATTCAATACAGTGGCGATCCCCTGAAAGACTTCGCGTGCATCCGTTTCCTCGACCGATTCGTATTCAAGAATCCCAAGAAACGTGTAGACCAGGAGCCTGAAGATGAAGGCGTCAAGAAGATAAAGGGGTCGCATCCTAAGTTTGCGGCGAGGAAGAATTATGTTGCTAAAGGTATTCTTCAAATTATATACCAACTCCGCCTGCAGTTTTATTCTCGTGGGCAATGATTTCCCTTTAATGCTCCAGATTGTTTTTTATCACACAGACCCCCGCACTTTCGCGGGAGGCATGGACACACACAAACATCTAAGACCCGGGACAAACATCTACACTCATCGCACAAATGTTTGCCCTGCCCGGGATTCGAACTCAGGGTCCCGGAGACACAGAAGTCATGTGAATGACACTAACCACTACTCCACGGCGACCGTCAATTCAAATGTGACATATTTTTTTATACTGTATAGAGGAAAACATGTCGTGGCGACCCCGCCTAATGTGGGATAAGGACAAGAAGAAGAAGACTGTATAGATCTAGTGTTTGACTGGCTCTCAAGGACTGCTGCCTTAATACACTATGTGGTTGGTGACAGTTTTACAAACTTGAGGGTGGTAGCTAGCCAGGCGGGTACTCGAAAGTACCCTACCACCATGCTGGGAGTTTGATAACGGTGTTACTTTCACCGAAAGCTTAAGGCGTTGTCGGGAATCGATTCAGTGTCCGTCAGTTTGACAGCCGACCTTCCGAATAATGGACGCCCCCGAATGAATTATGTTTTACGTGTTTTTTTAGGTCTGAAGAGTATACCAGTGAATTCGTCTACATACCTCAGTGAAGACTCCAAAAGGATCCCGGTCGACGAACGATTCTTATACGAGTGAGTTGTTCATTTTAAATGTTTCACACGCACTGTTGGATCGTCGCGATCATCAGCGGCCTTACCGCGGAATTTAGCCCATTATCAAATGTCTCTTTTTCTCCATTCTCTGTGTTTTCATCCATCGATCTCATCGAATGAAGATTTTTTTTATTCTGTATAGATATATCGTTTGACCATTATACCACTTTACGTCACTTGACGTGGTCGAAGATAGACCTAGAATGCTCACTGGCTCTCAAGGACTGCTGCCTGAATACATTACGTGTTTGGTGACAGTTTTTCAAACTTGAGGGTGGTAGCTAGCCAGGCGGGTATTCGAAAGTACCCTACCACCATGCTGGAGATTTGATAACGGTGTTACGTTCACCGGAAGCTCAAGCTGTTGTTGGGGATCGAACCAGTGTCCGTCAATTTGACAGGCGACGCTCCCCCCGCTGAGCTATCATCGCTCCAAGGAACAGAGTGTGCATGCGAAGTGCATAATCGACGAAGTGTTCAATATCCCTAGATTTAGAGATATTATGTTGATGTGTGTATATCAGATTAACACCTACAACTGAGTAGGAACTTGATAATTTAGATCTATTTTCTCAAAATCACCCTATATGGGGGAGGCATATGTCCAGCAGTGGACGTCCTATGGCTGCAATGATGATGGTCGCAAGAGCATTTATGGTACAGTTCCTGGGTAAGTACTGCCATCATATCTATTCCTACCGCCAGGCAGTAGTGTTCGCATTTCTGGTTTCCGGTGAAATTACAGGCACATGAGACTGAACTTACTTACTTACACTTAACTTTGACAGTTGTCAAACGCAAACTTATAATATGTAAAAAAAAAAACTTACCAACTTTGTCTCAGTTTTTTTTTTATTCGGAATAAGCAGGCGTTTGACCACTATCTCACCTGATGTTAAGTGATGATGCGGTCTACGGTGGAGCACGCTTGCCTAGAAGATACCTATTCACTCGTGACTTGAAGATACCCAGGTTGTATTTATTCGGAAACACAGATTTAGACAATAACGCTCCAGCTGTACGCACTATGAATGTGGAAGCAAAACGCTTTGTGCGACAAGTTGGAACGTCCACCATGTATGGATGTCGTTCTTTACAAATTGTATCTGTGTATTCTATATCTATAACTAATAACCCTCATCTTACCTAATAAATAAAAATTGTACTGATATTTGATGATGTTCCTTAATAACAATCTAATCTTGTTCTATTCGGAAGACTCCCTTGAGTTTCTCGACCAGTAACACAGCAAATTGAGTTAATCAAGGTGTGACCGCTGCAAAACGACTCTGATCCCATGTCAGAGGAATAACCAGTACGCATACAAAAAAAAATGATAATAATAATAATAACAAAAATATGGTACCCATATAATTGTTCTATATTAATTAACTATTTCATTTATTTATGTATTTCATTCTTCACTGTATATATATTGATAGCTTGTACGCTTTCCAAGTCACTGCTTTAAGTGATACCAAACCTAACCCTATGAAGAACTTTAAACCTTGGGCTACAAGCTATATAAATAAAATAGAACTTGAATGTTTTCTATGGGCGCCTAGTGCTTGCAAACCAAAATATTTTAAAAATTCAATTATAAATGAAGAATTTTCTACTTGACTTAAATATGTTCGATGTAGTTTCTTGCAGAAGCGTCGCCCTGTCGAGGACTCCGATGACGAGGAGGACAGCGATGCAGACTCCGTCACCAGCGAGGACTTCGAGAAGTATCTGGACACAGTCACCGGGTCCAAAGACCAAGGTACAAGCTTTACTCCTAATTCATAATCAATGGTTATAGTGTAGGTGTGTACTTGTCAGTACCAGCCTGCTGCCACTCTCAAGTTTGAAATAACGTTTTTTGATTGGAAATTCTCGTGAGTTCAACACATACATATACATTATACAGATGTTATCTTTTTTTTATGTACTGTATGGATCTAGCGTTTGACCACTATCTCACTTGATGGTCAGTGACCATGTGGTCTAAGATGTTATCACGCTAGATCAATGCTCACTGGCTCTCAAGGACTGCTGCCTGAACACACTACGTGTTTGGTGACAGTTTTTCAAACTTGTGGGTGGTAGCCAGCCAGGCGGGTATTCGAAAGTACCCTACCACCATGCTGGAAATTTGATAAAGGTGTTACCTTCACCTTCAAGCTCAAGCTGTTGTTGGGATTGAATCAGTGTCCATCAGTTTAACAGGCAACGCTCCCCCCGCTGAGCTATCATCGCTTTAAAATTATTATTTATGTGGTAAAATACAATATTTTCATTTATTGCGCTATCGTACACAAACAAGCTTATTGATTTTATGTACACATAGTGGTCAAACGCTAGATCTAAGCAGTATGAAAAAAAACATAGAATTAACTTAATGACGTTTTTTTGAAACAATGAAATCTTTCCTCTTAATAATATCGGCGTTTTGATAACCGAGCTCAATAATACTTTTAACAAAACGACTTTATCTAATAAAACTACCAACAAACGAAAATGTTCTTTATTTGTAACACTTTTAAGTTTAAATTTCAAGGGCGTTGTACCCTCCCCCCGTTTTAAGAATTCGATGACGTCACGACCTGACGTTCTGTCGCGTTATGAAAACGTGTCCTGACGCGAGTTTAATATTTTTTTCCCATACAAAAGTGCACATCGCCGGTAAAGAAGTTTTCACTTCTAAAATCATTGAATAAGGTTTCCACGACACTGGTTTAGTGTGGAGCCGTTTGCGTCTAAATCCTTGAAAATCACATTTTATTTTCACTTCTACTGTTATTACGTTTAGATCTACTATAACAGCATTTTTTTTCTGCGTTTATTTACTATCAGTGTTTACTTTCAGCAGATGTATTGTGGATGATTTGGCTTTTTTGGGTGTGACCTCCAGTGAGGTCATCTCCCCTTTCTTTTTTTTGAAAGGCACTTTCAGTTCTTACTCACTTTTTAGCACCAATTTTCTTTTTAAGCGAGGTATAACTCGGTCAGAATATCTGTGCACCTCGCTGAAATGCGGCGCCTCTCCCGCTTCCCCTGTCACCTATCCGCGCACTTTTTTTCACACCGTACCCAGACCGCCGATATGACGTCACGAGGTCAGGTGCACAGATATTGTGACCGGGTTGTATATAGTCTCGGTGGGTCACTTGAACAACCAGTTGGTATGGGTGTATCTCCAGTCGCTCCTGGTACTTTTTGCCGGTGTTTTTTATTTCATTATTGATGGTGTTGGTGATGTACTAGGCCACGCTACTTATTGTTTTAAGTATTATATTTTGCATTCTTTTCATTTGATTTAAATTAATAAATTATTTTGTTCAACAGCAGAATCTGACGAAGAGCTGGACTTCCTGGGAGACATGAAAGCCGCTCAGAAGACTAAACAGAAGAAGAAACAAGACAAAGTCAGCGATGAACCGCTCGGCAGTGATGATGATGACGATGAAGATGATGTGAGTGTAGGCGGTGCTGACGGAGGTGAGCAAAACTTTATCCATTTTACCTGAATGTTAGCACTAATTTTCACACAAACAATCTGTAATCATAAAAAAAAATTACCGAAAAATGGAACCAACTTCAACGTCGTTTGACGACTATCTCACCTGATGTTAAGTGATGACGTGGTCTAAGACATAGCACGCAAGCCTAGAAGGTACCAATTCACTTGTGTCTTGAAAACTTCAGGATTACTTATCCGGGAACACAAACTCGGTCAAAGAATTTCACCCTTTGGCAGTACGCATTATATTATTGAAAGCAGAACACTATTTGTGAAGGTAAATCTACCATGTAGCGGTGGCGTTAGCCGTGCGTCTGGTTGACCGATGGTAGAATGGGGATGGTGGAAGTAAGTTGTGTAATTGGGACCCCATAATTCGTTATCAGGTTACTGACCGCTGAGCCATGACATTCCTTACCTTATCAATTGCCTTTAGCTTTTGTGACCAGTCGGTCGAAACCTACTCTCCACCATCTTTACTTATACTATTGACTGATAATATACAAAGATTAACATATACAAAGGTCCTAATTGCATCGATCTTCTTATTCTCAATGGGAGGACTGGGATTTATTATTCTCGACCGCACGCACAACCCTTCCACCCCTAAACTAAACTCTTCTATTTATTTCTATCTTTATTTCTGTTGCATTTCTCTGCATTCTTGTTTAATTCTATACCACCTGGATATTCATGAGAATGAAGCTCCCAGGGTACTTGCAGAACTAGAAATGCTATTAGATTTTATGTATACATCCATGTCTTCTTATTTAAGACTATATTTGTGTAATACATTTTTAAATCGATATTAGTGTTTATTTTCTGTATCCAATAGCTTATTGCTAAGATACATCACTATTACTGAGCTTCAGTTCAAATATTTGAAGGAAAAAATTCGGCTGCTAGTGGGACTTGAACCCACGACTACAGAATACCGTGATGTCGCTTTGTCCAACTAAGCTATAGCAGCCCATACCACTAGGGCCGAATTACTTCCTTCCTTTATTAACATCTTGCGGGGATGTTTTATATTTTTATAGCGTTAATGCGATACTCAATAAAATTCTCTTACTATTACTGAGTTCAAGAATAATAATAATAATAATTCTCTTAATCACTAGAACTATCTAAAATTCACTATAATTCTACAAAATGAAATTGCTCGTATTCTATTTACGCTGAAACTTGAATTCGTATAACTCCATACAACATACTGTCATTAATATTATACGAGATTTATTCAATTGTAGGCCAATTGCGGATAGTTTTAATCTGCACCAAATAAGTGGCGACATAATTTACCTAAAACAACTCGTGAATTTAATAAAATTATCAAATTTTAGTGTTGTTATGGATATGTGTCATACTATAAATATACTAATTATATAACATAAATACTAATTTAGACTTTATCGCAAGCATACCAGAACTTATCCTATGTCCGAGAATTTAAGTTTAGTTTAGTTGAGTCGAATCACTACCAATAGATATACCACCTATACGTACGAAGCGTTTTGCTTCTACTTTCTTAATGTGTACTGCCAAGGAATGGAACTCGTTGCCCGAGTCTGTGTTTCCCGATATGTACAATCCTGGAGTCTTCAAGTCGCGAGTGAATAGGTACCTTCTAGGTTTGCGTGCTAAATCCTAGACAACGTCATCACTTAACATCAGGTGAGACAGTTGCCAAACGCAAACTTATAATATGTAAAAAAAAAAAATGTTTTTTCGTGATATCTCAAATTGAATTAAGTAGTATAATCAACGAAATGTTCAATACCCCTAGATATTGTTTTGATGTATGTATATCTAATTAATAACTGAGTAGTAACTTCATATATAATTTAGATCTGTATATCGCAAGAGCATCTATGTGGCAGTTCCCCTGTGGAAGTACAGCCACCAGACCTATTACTACCGCCCGGCAGTAGTGTTCGCATTACTGTGTTGCGGCTTGAAGGGTATAGTTTCCGGTGAAATTACAACCACATGAGACTTGCCTACTTTGTCTCAGGGTGTTAGCGCAGTGAAGTCGTTTACGAATGGTATCTGTCTATTCTATAGGCAGAGGTTACCACTTAACATCCTGTGGGTCTTGTGCTTGTTCTGTCACCATTTTTTTTTTCTTCTTGTCAGCCACATTATGTCTACTGCTGAACCTCCTCCATATAGGGGGTTTTGCTAATACTCGCCACGCTTGGCAGGCGGGTTGGCGAGCGCAGTATGATTTCCGATCCTCAGAAGGTGCTGCTGCCCACCTTCTGGTACGTGATCCCTTAGCCGACTCTTACGGCACCCACGGGAAGAAATGGGGGAGTACTATTGTAGTCCGGTACCACCACGGCATCTGTGTCTCCATAACTCATTAAAAATATTTAAACAATGATACTCCTATTGGATGATGTTCCTTAATGACAAAATACATATGATATGAGCTAAGCTATTACTATATAAACATTATTTTTTATGAAATTTTATTTTAATAAAACTTCATAATGAATTTAAAACTTTATTAAAAAACAATTATTTTCAAGGCTCAACTTTCATTTTTATTTCACTATTTTTATTTATTTTATTTAATAATTTCTTAGGATTATTTCCTTATATTTGAATTATTTTTTTGATAAGATAGTAGATAATATTATTATTATAATAATATTATCTACTCAAAAAAATAATTCAAATATAAAGAAATGAATTAGAAATGAATATAATTAATATTGAAATATTTATTATTAAAATAATTAATCGATGAATATATACCTCACGAAAATGTCTGCTGCAGTCGACGTTGGTGAAAGTCGGAGTAGATGGGTGAACACAGATGACATGTATTTGATGTGGTGTTCTCTGTACGGTTTCAGAGAGCGACGGTGAATTGAATATATCGGGTGATGAGAATGAGCCCACATTCTCTGGTGATGAAGACGGTAAGATTAACTAGTTATTGTTTATTATATATATTGAAGAAGAAGAAAGAAGAAGAAATATTGGTTGTCTGTAAAGTCGGTTTACGGACGATAGATTTACGTGATAACGTCATAATCATTTATGACTTTGACTTTGACTTTGATTATTTTATGTAATACAAAACTCAGGTGGAACGTTACGCGGAACGTCACTATTTTTCATGAGTGTTGCTGGTATTCATCAATTTATAAAACGTTATCACGTCAAAAAGCTTTATTTGTGACATTACACAAAAGTTCAGACACATTCAAGTTATACACCAGCAAATAGAAATAAAAAATGCAGTATAACGTCACAAAATGGCCCCAACTCAGCATAATGCCGGGTGTAAGCCAGCGCTGGTCTTCCGTTGGAGCCATTCGGTGATGTCACGCAATGTAGGCATATACACAGCACGTATTTAGGCTGAACAAAAACATGAAAACCAAAGGAAAATAAACAGATTTATAAAGGTGTATAAACACTCGAGCGTTCATTACTAATTATTAAATATATAATACAATGTTGCAAGTTTTAGAATCACGCTATATTGCACTAGTGTCGTGTTGAAGAGTTTCCTCCAATATTTTCCTTCCAATTGACAACCTCTTCAATGCGTTTCTGGCATCACAGCCTAACCCCGGTATGTGCTGCTATCTCTTGAAAGCTCACCCACCATTAGAGGTGATAGCCTAATTACTTCTGTGGCCTCGCACTGTAGAAGAACATGGTGTACAGTTAAATAAATAAATAGATCATTTATTGCCACAAAAGAAATACTTTTAAATTGATTAAATCTACAAAAGATTTATTTCCAAAAGTATCTTAAATCCCATACATTTATTCACACACAAACCGACGCACTTGGGTTCCCTATGTCACGGGAGGCATGGAGATACACAAACATCTAGACTCATCGCGGAAATGTTTGCCCCTGCCGGGATTCGAACCCAGAGCCCCGGGGACCAGAAGTCACGACACTGACGACTGAACCACGGCGGCCGTCAAACATTTTTATTAGTATATAAATGCGATAGTTGGTTTGGATGCAGGTATATATATATGCTTGTTACTCAATCACGCCAGATCTGCTAAACGGACATGAACAAAATTTGACATAGGATTATAGACTGGAACAATACTCGGTATACCGGTTATACATAAGTACGGTTCCCGTGGGATAGATGAGATAGCGGTAGTCCGTAGTGCACGCGGGTAAAACCGCGAGGCGCAGTTAGTATTATGTACTAATTTAAAGACATATTGAAAACGTTTTAACTGGCCACCTAGTAAACGCTTGGCTCTGGTTACTGAGTAAAAAGTTTCCAAACACAGAGAGAACTATAATTAATAACTACCATATTATTGTCAATGACATGTTGTTTTTATGATACATTAAAAACGCATCCACCCTTCAGCAACTGCAGGTCTAAGTCAGACTCTCATCGACATTCCTAAGGAGAATTCTCGAGAAGTTCAGTCGCATAGCCAGAAAAGATAGTAATAACCTAGAGAGGCTGATGGTCATAATGAGGTCACTGGCAAAAAGAGTTTAAAAAAATACCTGGGTTGCAGTCCAATGCGTTGGTCCGACCAGATACGCTCCACGCTCGAGATTACTGTACATGAGACTTTACAAATTGCGGGCAACAGATCGACGTGACGCTGATTCATCCAGAAGATCATTGGTGGAGGTGGTCACGACCCTCAGTCATAAGGATAACTAATAGATAGATAGAAAACTCTTTATTTGCACACTATTTCAAAACCACACACATAAAGAAAACAAACAAATATAAATACAGTGATACAAAGAGCGGCCTTATCGCTTAAAGCGATTTCTTCCAGGCAACCAAACATACAGGAATTGTCATAAATTTTAATGGTGGAAACATTGTGTTTACAGAATTACTACTCGAGGGCAGCGACGAAGACGATGACGATATCAACATTCCGACCGGAAAATCGAAAGGAAACAAAATGAAACTAAAAGGTATTTTGTTTTACTATTTATAGATCTGATGTTTATCAGTGAAGATTGTTCTCAACTGGACTGACTCATAGAATGTTCTCAACGACTGCTGTCTGAACACACTATGTGTTTGGTGACAGTTTTTCAAACTTGAGCGTGGTAGCTAGCCTAGGCGGGAACTAGAAAGTACCCTACCACCATGCTGGGAGTTTGATAACGGTGTTACCTTCACCGGAAGCTCCAGCCGTTGGGATCGAACCAGCCTCCGTTAGTTTGACAGCCGACGCTCTTACCGCTGAGCTATCATCGCTCAAGTTCATAATAGTTTCAATAAGGGACTGGTTTTGCACCTGATGGTGAAAGCCACATAACTCTAGCGGTGCCATACAGAGTAGGCAGAAGTCACGATATGACTGAAACGTAAACACTTATACCAAATGTGCAAATTTCTAAGAAAGCTTCATTGTTTGCAGGTAAAGATAATCTCGGCTCGCTCTTCGCTTCAGCAGAAGAGTTCTCCACACTTCTAGAAGAAACGGCAACTAACAAGAAACAGGGCTCCAGCCAAGCAGTTTCTAACACCGACAACTCTAGTACGAAACAACTGGCTTGGGAAGAGAAACGAGATAGATGGATAAAAGGTTACAACAAGAAAGTGTTGGGTAATAAAGGAAAAAATAAAAGAAACTTCAAAATGGCGGACCGAAATGGAGGGAAAAGGAATTTCAAAATGGCGGACCGAAACGGAGGGAAGAGCTTTAAAATGGCGGACAAAAATGGTGCGAAGCGAAAAGGCGGGAAAGTTGATGGTGCTGGCGGAAAAAGAAAAAAGAAATAAGTTTTTTTATATTGGAATCATAATAAATAATGTGCGATTGTAATAAATTATTGTTACTAACTAATATTTGTTGGTGTTATTTTTATTTTATAGAACGTCTAAATGTTTAGTTTATCATTTGAGCATATAACACTTTTATTAAACTGGGATTGTGAAGTGTTCAGAGACTGGTCAATCCTTAAGCTACTTATAAAAAAATAATGTAGTGGAATAGATCTTTTCAACGTAAAGAAACTTCAAAAAGTCTTATTTATTCTCAAAAAACACATAGGCAGTTACTTGAGAACACAATTAAGTGTATATATAATTATTATGTACATTCGTCATTCTGTCTCATTTGACCAATTCTTTTTTTTGTACTTGTGTAATGCAAATATTAAGATATAATTGATTACTTATTTGCATAAAAGTGAGCAATTACTATATTTGATTATTTCGTTAAAATACCTTACAAAAACATTGCAAACCATGAAATAAATATTGAAACTATAACATAAAAGATTAATAAAATATGTTTTGAAGTGAAACTTCTAATGCAACTTACAACAAGGTTGCGTTAAACGTTTAACGCTACCATGGAGGGAGTATGTAATGAAAGCACTGTTGCGTTAAACGTTCAACGCTTTTATTTTCATTTCCACATCACGAAGTTTCACTTCTGCCGCGCGGAGGGACTCCACGCACTTTTTGTTTAATCAGGAAGACCAAACGTGGTAATAAAAATCACCAGAATGCTGGCGTCATTGCAACCTTGAATAGATCTTTTGTGCAAAATAAATGCCAGCACTCTGGCCACCAGACGCCTGCACCAAACGCTTGGCCAAGTCTCTATATAAAGTGAAAGCATTCGGTTCCCACGGGCCTTAATTCTAACCCAAAAGGCTTAAACAGGCCCGGTCTAGGTCCACATATTTATAGATACTTTTATAGTTTTCAACTCTAACAGCGGCAGCGCCAACTTTAATTGTAGTGTAGTGAAATCATATCATATTGAGATTAGATAGTCCTGTGTTATTAACTACTAGGAGCGCCCCGCGTGGATTATGAAGTTTTCCCGCTACATCAATTATTCCACGGGAATCACACATTTTACCGGGATAAAAAGTAGCCTATGTGCTAATCCAAACTATAATCTATCAATAGCCAAATTTCATTCAGTTCCGTTCTGGTGTGATTGAGTAACAAACATCATCCATTCAAACTTTGACATTTATAGGGATAAAAGTACCTATTTGGACCTAACCTATTTCCATACCAAGTTACATCCAAATCCGTTCAGTAGGTTTTGCGTGAAAGCGTAACATACCTCCATCCAACTTTCACATTAATAATATTAGTGGGATTAGTAAGTATAATGTTTGTGCTAGTTACTTATGTATATTTACGTAGTCGTGTCGTGTTCAAGTTGCGCCGTGGGAATGAATGGCATGGCATGATTGTTTGGGCGCGGCGGGAAGCAAAGTGGGATAAAAAAAGAGGAAACAAATATAAATAGGTAGTAAAGACACGAACGAAGAAGTCCCAATGTCAGTGGAGTTTACATAAATAGCTTTAGGGTATGTAAGTACTACCTAGGTACATACCCAAATTCATGAGTCAAGTCAGTAACTATGCCCAAACCAGCACGGATAAGAAAGCAAAACGCTGATGAAGCGATGGGCCACTCAATCAATATGTGTCAACAAATGCCTCGATAGAACAAGAATACACAAAGCAAAAATTAAATTGTGCTAGCCATGGAGTTCCATTTTGAGCCCAAGCTAAAAGTATGCGGAGCCATACTAATAAAAAAGTAAGCGTTTTAGAACGAAAACATTTTTAGTGTGAATATAGCCGCACTCCATCCAAAATAGAACACAAAACAACCATGATCGGTTATTTTTCACGTCACTATGGAAATAGTGACGTGAAAATAATCGAGGAGCTCGATGTTTATGGTAGGTATACCTATTACATAAATAATAATTGTTTTAAGAACTTGGTACGTTAACATCTTCTAACTCATAATCTGTTAAACTATTTTACTGATCCAAATTCGTATCGATTGATACACTAAGATGATAGGAGCAAAATTGTGTTAAGTTCGATATGTTGATGTATAATTATGTTATTATCGTAGAAAGAGAAGGGATAACTTTTATCTAGGATAGAAGTTATCCAGATTCTATCTAGATATACTTCTATAAGTACATATAGAAATTTAATCAGAATTATTGTCAAAATAGAATAATTAGGTTTTTCCATATGGAAGGTGCAAAGATCTAGAACATTCTAGACCTATTATGATTTTATTAGGTCTAGAATGTTTGTTTATTTTTTTAAATTTATAGATGTATCATCGCTATGGTAGATATACTAACCTATGCATACGAATCGTTTTGCTTCCACATTCCTACTGCGTACTGCCAAGGAATGGAACTCGTTGCCAGAGTCTGTGTACCTATGCTTCCCGATACGTACAATTCTGGTGTCTTCAATCGCGAGTGAATAGGTACCTTCTAGACTTGCGCTCTACATCATAGACCATATCACTTAACATCATGTGAGACAGTTGTCAAAAGCAAGCTTACAATATGAAAAAAAAATCTAGCGTTTTATCTCACTTGGTCAGTGATGATGAGGTCGAAGATGTAATCACGCTAGACCTAGAATGTTTACCGGCTCTCAGGGACTATTTCCTGAACACTTTAGTGTTCGGGTTAGGTGAAAGTTTTTCAAACTTGAAGGTAGGTAGGTAAGTATAACAGTGCTACCTTCACCGGAAACCCAAGCCACTGGTGAGAATCAAACCTACAGCCGTTAGTTTAACAGCCGACACTACCACCGCTGAGCCATTATCGCTTCAAAATATATACTATTTTTAACGTAGAGTAAGTAAAGTTCGCGTAACTACGTAGATAACTTAGTTACTATCCACACAACGACGTGATCTTTCTTTGAAGAAAAATGTAGGTACCTATGCTTCACACAAAAAGATGTGGTTCTTTTGTTTGGTGTAAATGTATAACGGTCACGAAATGTAAAGACATATATCCAAAAGACCATTTCTGTAGGTCAGTGGGTCAATGTCAGGTAATGTGAATGGTTTTGCACTAACGAATAATAGCCATGACCATGAGTGATGATGTTGACAGCACAGTTTTGGCTAGGTAATATAAACTTAAATACTTACCCAGATTACTGGCAGAAAAACAATAAGGCGTAGGTACTTAAATACTTTGTTATTTGATAAGTTTAAAATAGTAATACCTACTCATTTGTATACTTACATGGTTTATTAACAACGGAGGACGCTGTACGATAAATAAGTAAAAAAACAACGTACCATCTTATAATTAAGACAAAATAGCTTTACTTTATTTTTTCTTGAATACCTCCTGGTATTCTACCACACGGAGGCAATGAATTTTAGAAAACGAAAACTAATTTCTAACTCAAAGCCCTATGATGTGTTACACACACAAACACACACATTCTTCGTAAGTAACTGACCACTTACGTACATCTGTAAATAACAAAATAATAATACTTCCAAGAGAAAACATCAACAAGTTACAATAATAATGATAATGTTATCTAAATTAATGGATATCTGAAGTTATAAAACTTCAAAATGTATATCTCCCGCGCAATGGCCAGTGGTGCGTTCACGTTCCAGCAGCGGCTTGTTTGTTGACAATACTACATTTATGTAGTTGTGACGAGGTACGCGCCGTCGCGCCGTATTTACGCAGTTTTAAGCGCTAATAACTGTATTTTGATCAATTTATCGTATATACAAACAGTGGGAAACCTTAACAGTGAACAATAAACAATACAAATGTATAATTGACAGTCTATTACTGTAGTAAGTGCAAAAAGGCGGGCAAAATGAGTGTACAAGTGACGATTACTGATCTATTTATAGCCGAACTTGTGAATGTTTTGATGGTTACGTGCAATGCATATACTCCTGAATTATAAGAGTTATTATACTATTATTAAAGACGTAAAGTGACAAAACCATTTTAAATTTGTTATTGTATTTTTATAGAGATAATCTATATAAAAATAACCAAAAGGTAGCCGCGAAACTCGTTTGACAGCTCATGAATAGCACACATGAAACGGACTGCAATGCGCATGTGTGTGTAGGAGACTCAGTGATGTGTATATGCGCTTATCGATTGGCAAGATTATTTTTCAAGGACACACAAGTTTGAATGGCTAATCAATGAACTACGAAATAACTTTTTCATTTCTAACTTAAAGTGAATATATTTTGTAATTTAAAAGATGGAACCGCCAATTATTGGAAATAAAATAACGAGAGTACAGTCGACCTTGTCGGCTAGCTCTGGTTCCAACCAGCTATATATTGCTGAGAATTTAGAATTACCCGAAGATACATTCCGCATGAGTTTAGACAACTTTTCCGTAATCGGTGAAAATGTTACGATTACTGATAGAGACGTGTCCAACGATACTTTAACTAGTTCAAATGTTGGAACTCCAGTATTGGCAATATCAACACCAACTACACCTGACAATCAAACACCACCCGAGAAATCACCTCCAATAATAGATACACCATCTCTCCCAGCGGAGAAAAGCACCGAGAAAGTTGACAGTATTTGCAAACGACCTCCAGCATTTCTTCAACTTTCTTGGTCTAAAAAGAATGACTGCGATATATTTGTCAAACCTTCTCCAGTTGCAGAAATTATGTCACCAGCTAAAATGCTCAGATTTGAAGTAAATTATGCAGCTAGCTCTACACCAACAATGAAAAGAGCAGCAGTTGACTTTGATTTCTTTAAAAAAAACAAATTCAGCGAACTATGTGATGAGGACCAGGACGAAAATTACAAAAAAACACCATTGTGTAATGCTAAAGACTTGGGAGAGCACGGCATCGAATCCGAAGAATCACAGAACGCCGTGAAAAAAAATACTGTGCGTCATGAAATTGGATATGGTTAGTATATCTATAAAACCTAAAATGTTTTACGTATTTTATATGACATGAACTACACAACCAACTGAATTATGAATAATAATGATTACCAAGTGTTTAAATCATCAAGAATTGATTAAACACTCTCATATCATTATTATGATATTTGATGTTATTAAAAAAGTGAGATGGGGTATTTACTCATCGTGGACGGCATAAATTAGAAGCATGCACTTAATTTGCTATAGACGCATTAGGGGCCCAGGCAATGATGTTTTACTAAAGATGACAATACAATACAATACAAATACACTTTATTGACACAAAATTACAGAAATTAAAAAAAGAATATTTACAATGAGAAATGTCCAATAGGCGGTCTTATCGCTAAGAGCGATCTCTTCCAGACAACCTTTGGACACCTTTGGTGTGTCATATAAAATATTAAATAGAATTTAACAAAATAATAATATTAATGTTAATACATACCTAATATATATAAAATATTAAATACATATAAATTTATATACATACATATTCAGACAACTAAATAAGATAAATATTGATGACGTATATTCATACTGCGCGGTGCTCAGATTTTGTTCCTTTACGACATAAACATGCTTACAGCGACAGATAATATGGTACAAATAAAAAAAGAAAAGGATAGCTATATGTTTAGACTTGCGCTAGAAATACGCTTCGCAATGAAAATTACTACAATTGACTTAATTTTGCTGCCTCAGTTTCCGCGCGCTTGTGCGACATCTATCTACCTCATATAAACATATAATATCATTGGGCCCAGGCGTTCTGTAGCGCGTATGGTTCTCACTTAATATTTTTATAATTAGAAAAAATGCTTTTACATGCTTTCAAAATGGTACAAATAGCTCTTCTAAAACTAACAACTGGGTATGCGTTTGCCTGCAGTTGTATCCAGCCAAGTTATTAGTTACGACAGTACCCTTTCTTTTTTAAATAGAATCATTTGTTTTTTAATAGGTGGCAAACAAGCTGATTGGTCTTTAGCGATTACCGTCGCCTATCGTTGGATATCTGTAACACTGGGGGCATTGAGATGCCAATCCCTTTTAAGACTCTGTTAACTCTCCTTTTTAAGAACCCCATATTGCACCTACTCGGGAATACCGAGCTCGTTCCACATTTTGCAGGTGTATGGCAAAAAGTATCGGTTAAATTGCAAAGAACACACATATTATGTGCACATGGGGATGCACATAATATGTAGGTTCCTTGCAATTTAACGTCGTCAACTATATGTGGATGAGCTTTAGAGCGATTTCGGCTAGAACGATGGAAAGCCTTGATGTTGGAATAAGGTTGAAGAGCTAATTCGTTCACGGAAAGTGGTACCAAGTTATCAAAAGAGAAATAGTTCATATTTATCATATGAAAAAGTTAATAGAAATGCGGAGTAAAGCCCTTTGCGAACTTCATAGGTGGTATGACGTTGAGCTTACTTATAAGCCGCACGGTCAAGGTACATTTCAAAAATATAACATGTAAGAAAGCAAGTCAACACTTCAAACACACATACTAATTATAAACTTTTAAGTAAGGCCGTGAGGTATTCTCCCTAATGCCAGGCAGCTTGGCAGTATTTGATTTGACGATTGACCTCTCCCTAGCAGCGGTTCGGCAGACGAGTTATGTGAAAATCACGACTGTTACATTACAGGACATTACTGTATTTGGATAATGAAAAAGAGTGTTGTTTTTTGTAGGGCAGTATGAGTGGAAATGTATTTTAAAAAATTAAATTATTTAGAATACGAGATTTGGTGGTAACTCACGCTCCGGCTCGTTTCTGGTGAAAAGGATGGAGATTGCCATCGTGGTATGTATGTATCTACTATCTATCCTAATATACTTCGGTTAAAAAGGTAAATAAATAAATTGATATCGGTCACAAAAATACCACTTCGACAATCGGTATGATGCAGAAAATAACAGTCAGTTAACTACGATATTCCAACTGATTATTATAATGTATGAGACAATAAAAAACAAAATTCGAGATCTTACGGTGATCGATATCGATACATAAATTGCGTAAATAATACCTCTACATTGGCTGAAGGATCGGTAGAGGCGTACTTTATTTTAAATAATAAAATACATCTTGATGTTTGAATTGAAAACAGTTTGGTAGCACATTTCGGTTAGCCAACCAACAAGATTGTGCACATTTTAAGAGATTTTTTGATATGAATCCCCTCCTTACAGAAGAAGAGTTGATTTTTCTAATCTTAAGTGATGATAATCCACAGATTACTATTTAGTACTTAATTGTAATCGCTACCGTTTAGACTGCTTCTCGTAGGCCGTCTTGCACTAAACAAATGATCCGAGAATATCTGATTAAATCACATATTTGCCCGCAAATTTGCGATTCAATCTGAGATTTCGTCAAATATCTCGAGGTTTTAGGAGGTGCAAGTGGACCTTTAAATATTTGGACAGCTTACACATCTTAAGTCAATAGTTTATTTTGAGCATAAAAAGTATTATGTAAATAGTTATACTGCATTGACATTTGTTATATTTTGTTTTTTTTTTAATATAAATTTAAACTCTGTATTTGAGCCAGTGATTCGTATGAATCACATTTAGATATTAGTTTTCTACGACATATTATCTCCTTTGTGGTAACAGAAAGTTCCATTGTACGCAATGATGTTTTACTAAAGATGTCGTATATTCATACTGCGCGGTGCTCAGATTTTGTTCCTTTATGACATAAACATGCTTACTGCGACAGATAATACGGTACAAATAATATAGAAAAGGATAGCTATATGTTTAGACTTGCGCTTGAAATACGCGTCATAATGAAAATTACTACAATTGACTTAATTTTGCCGCCTCAGTTTCCGCGCGCTTGTGCCACATCGACCTCATATAAACATATAATACCATTGATTGTACGAGTATGTTAATATTTCATATATGTCAGTGCGCCGCATAGCAATATAATATATACAATTATATAAGATTTTCAAGAACAGGAAGGAACACAATTCTTTTTTCAGTAATTATGTCTACAAATAAAACACGTGCTTAAAGATTTTAACGTTTCTACAATACACACGCACGAACATAAAAGAAATGATGGCTCAAATTATATCATTATGTCATCTAAGATAACAAAATGTGTTATCTGATTACCGATAAGATGTTATCTCAGACTATTCAAAACAAAACGTATAAGACGTGCCTTTATTCATTTTTGCAGCATAATTTTAAGACCACGCCGCTTCCGTGTTTGATAGAGCTACCTTCTGTGTTCTTAATTACATAATTAACAACACTAATTAATTAGTAAGTACAAGTCAACATATTACTGGGTGGCTGACGCGCCAGCAGCTTAGGTCGTCTGACCTGACTACAGATACATTACAAACATTTATCTCAGGCTGAGAATATACGGTAAATAGACAGTGGTCAAACGCAAGCTAATAAACTTAAAAAAAATAAAAAAATAATTGGTTGTCTGTAAAGTCGGTTTACAGACTGAATATTTAATTCATGCGATTTACTGAGAACATTTTAGTCATAATACAAACAACTGCTTCAAGTTAGCTTATAATTTTTATTATTAATTAAGAATAGGAAAAAAAATCTACCTACTTAATATTTGATGGGATACGGCTAAATAAATTATCCAAATGAAGCTGCAGCAAGAGTCATTGGTAGAATATGATTAAGATGTATTTTTAAAATTATGTCACTCTAGTTTTAATTTGAAATTATTCTTTAAAACTTGGATCTGTACAAATATTCCACTTATCAGACTAATCATTCAAATCTCTTTGATCACGACACGTTTTTGGATTATATAGTTTTCGGCGAAAATCTCGGATAATTTGGTTGCCGCAAGTTGTTGTAGCCTAAGATTATTAATGACATTGGCTTTCGAGCATCATTTGGATGGATTAGTTATATCGATTTCGGCGAAAATCTCGGATAATTTGGTTGCCGCAACTTAGCATAAGATTATTAATGAGGGGCATTGGCGTTCGGGCATCATTTAGCTTGATGATCAGTGAGAATGCAACCAAATATCGTATTAGACCAGGATTGTCGAGTACCAATCGAGAACTTCTGTCATGATAAGACACAGAGTGGTTTTTTTGCAAGGACAAAAAATCATCATTTTAGCTAAAGTAAGTATGGATGCTAATATTTACATATTATAATTAAAAATGCGTGTATCTTCTTTTTACTACTTTTTCAACCATGCCATCCCTTAAGTGATTTGAGATATATCATATCGTCTGTGTAACATATCAACTTAAAGACTTAGATATAATAGAAAAGAGAGCCGAAAGCATAATTGGCAGTAACCTCTGAACCATAAAAATCCACGTAGAGATTCTTGCCTGCCAGTTTTCTATCAGATACATTTTGGCGAATGTGCATTGGATTTAGACCATTTGTCTCCACGATCCACAGTCAGCCAGAATGGACTGCAAAACGGCGTCGGTACATGCTAGAGAGATGTGTATGAAGCGTTTTGCTTTTATCTGCATCATGCGTAACTATATTGCCAATGAATGGAACACGTTACTCGAGTCTTTGATTCCAGGTAGGTACTCCAAGGTACAATCCTGAAATCTTCCAGTGACATGCGAATAAGTCCCTTTTAGTTGTGCGTGCAACATCATAGTAGGTGATCATATCTAGAAATTCACCAAGGAATAAGCAGCAACATATCACTGAATAGGTAAAAGACACCAACGTTATAATAGAATAAGCTGCTACAGGAATACTTATGATTGCTTATATACATTCAAGGGCATCCTGAGCAATAACAGAAATATTATTACAGGTATCGCCTATGTGTATGGGACGGGATAGTCTTTAAAAAATCTAGGACTGGGGTTGTTACATGTGTACCCTTACTTCCTTGTTTGTTGTTTAGGTTGGGCCTTTTTGCAAAAGCAGTCTTGCCCTTATTTTATAACCAGGAACTTAAGTCGACGCAGCCAATAAACGACGCAGCATAATCCTTTGTGTCCTACTACCTATATTGTAATTATAAATACATTCTACCAGTATGTAGGTACTGAAACCTTATTAGTTGTAGAACGTGTATAGTTACTTCATTCTTGTTAGGTGCATTCGTTATTTATGCCACTTGATGACTTAACCATGGTGCAATAAATTGTATCCCTACATATCCAGGACATGGTGGGAATTAATCTAAATGAACAATTACATTCATACAAAACATATAATTAATCATTTAATTTATTATATAAATGTTATTAATAATATGATTAATAAACTTGGTATTACGCTAAAATAACAATGTCATCTCGATCGCATTGTAGGAAATCACATTGCGGTAGAAGGTAGATTTGTGCAGCCATTACAGTAATACTCCAAGTAGAATGGCAAAATTAATAGCAAAAACGACAATTCATTAACAGTCTATGAGAAATTAGTTAGTAGAATTGATACCCAGGGTTGGGTAACTGTTTGTTTTTGTAGGTATATGAAGTAGGTACACGAGGATCCATCGACATTTATCATATTTTTCCGAGTACTTTTTCGTATAAATGTAATTGCATAGTAATAAAATGCAAAAAATATCAACCGGGTATGGTTCCTAAAAACTTATATTGGATAAGTAAGTATCTGTTTATAGGATAAGAAACCAATGTCTTATTTTAAGGTAAATATATAAACCGCAACCACAGCGCTAGTACAATAAATGCATAAAGTATGTTAATTAATATATTTTTAGTAACAATATTTTTTTGTGATTCTAGAATAAATGTTCAATTCAATCCCTATTATAACTTCAACTCAACCTTTGAGTAAGGAACAGAGACAACAAATATTTCTAAGACACTCTTCAATCTTTCATCTCACTTTGGTAGATAGATAAGCAGTAGTGGTGTCTCGTTTTATTTACGCCCATGAAAACTGTGTCTGACAGTATATTCAAATAATTACCATGCAGCAATATATTCAAGCTTCGGAACGAATATAAGTCTGTATGTGATATTTTTACTGTTAAACGGTTGCACTTAAAAATGCGTTTTATTAATATTTTGAATACATTAAGTTCGACGTCATCGTTACAAATAAACAAATATGCACAGTTAATTCATCTGATTATTGCTTGTACTACTTGGCCTCGTAAATCGTAAATGGAGGGGGAGGCTTCGTTCGCCGCTCGCATCGCGCTTGCCAGCAATCAACACGGTTTCTATTTTGTGTTTCTCGACTCGAATTCAGTTACTTTAGCGCGCTGAGTGAGTAATCGTCTCATTCTTGCGTGCATTTTAAAGTTATTTATATAAGTGTACATAAGTGTTGCATATAGAAATACAATTTTTACTTAGTGATAGTGAATGTTTTATCGATATTCCAACTGAATAGACATAGGGACTGTACTGATAGTGAAGTGAAATTTTGATTAGAATTGTGTATCTGGATCAGTTGAAATCGAAACCACATCGGAACGAATGACGAAAATTCTGTGATTTGTATATAATATCATAACAACAAAAAGAAATAAACCGAATATTTGACATTTTTATCAGTGTGAAGTTGTAAACAAGTGTGATATTTTTGTTGCGAGATAGCATTGACATCTGGATCGAACGGGGACAGTTTCTGTAGCCGACATTCAAAATCGGGCGGGTTATAGCGCGACGGTGGCGCCGTCTGCGTTGATATTTTGTGCCGCACAAAGTTCGTGCTGATTGCGGCATCTACTCGCGAAATGCTTTACGTGTCGTTTGTACTTTCGCTGAAAGTTGTTCAATAGTTGAAAAATAATTTCGTGTGGCGAGGGCGGCACTTCTCGTCCTGGATATTTCTCTTAAGAGTGGTTGTGCGTGATTCTGGGACTTTATGCGAGTGGTTTGAAGTTTGGGTCCTTCATGGTGTTGGTGGACGGCTGAACCATGGCCACTGCCGAGATGAGCGTGCCAGACAAGAAGCCTGAACACGAGTCAGGGTACTACGAAGGCAGCGACCAAGAGGGCAGTATGGAGTGCCAGTGCCCTTCTCCTATCAGCTCTCGGAACTCGTCGCGCTCACAAAAGCGGCGTCACACTCACAATCACAAGAAGGTTTCATGCAAAAAACCTAGAATAGAACCTCCTGTAAATGGGCACAGCAGTATTAGCCATACAGACAAAAGTGTTGAAATAGTGGACTTTTCTGTTGGTGCCCAGGACCTGAGAACTCATGCCCAGGATTTGCGGCAGCGTAAGCCTAGCCAAGACCTGGCCGTGCCTGGGCCGAGCACCAAGAGAAGTAGTTCTGTTGAGCTGATTGGTGGGACTGTTCCAGCTCCGGCTAGGGACTCTGTCGACTGGAACCTTGTGGAGGCTAGTAAAATTAGGAAAAGATGTAAAGGTTAGTTTAATTCGTTAATTATCTTCTAATATTAAGTATCATAAATGTTTTATTAATACAATATCATGTTCAACCTTGTGCTGAGAGCTATTCACAATGTTTCCTCAATTTGAAAACTCTTAAAACTTTGACAAAGCTACATAAAATGTTATTATTTTAACCCTTAAAATATGGCCAACAAATGATTTCCAGTATATTTAAAAAAAATTATTGACTGATTACCCTTACCATAGCCACCGACAGTTCATATTCAGTTCAACATACAGTCAAATTTGTTGAATTAAAGTTTTAATGTATTTAAAATATATCCATACAAGAAAACAGCTTACTTACCGTTATCCAATTTGCTGCAATCAGTAAATTTTACTACAGTATGTTTATTTGTTTACTTATTTATTTATTTATGTCCACAAAATCTTGGCTTGGCAAAATGTCATGGCCCCATCTGAAAGTTGCAGTCAAAGTTTATTTACCACTAGCTGCAGCCAGAGGTTTCACCTTTGTGGTGATGATGATGAGCCTGTGACAGAAATAACATGGCTTTCTATGAGTGAAAAAATGTCAATATCTGTTCAACAGATCCAGAGATTACCCCCTATAACCTCACAAACTCAAAACCTTTACCTCTTTATATTATTTACCATAAAGCAAAACCTTAATGTAGACACACATAACGTAAAAACTTATATGCACATATTATTGTTAAACATAGTAATGAAGGAACTAAATTTATCTTAGAAATGGATAGTGAGACAAGTTTTTGCACAATATTTAGCAATACTGATATCAATAATGACTAGTGACAACAATGACCTACAGCAAAAGGGGACAATGGGTAGATTGCAGTTATTAGTCATGAAGTTGAAAATAAGACAAAAAAAAGAATATATTTCATAAATATTCTTAGGGGAAACTATAACTTACCAAATATGAATCAAATAATATTTTTGAAAGTTAATATTGAATAAACTCATGGTCACCAATACAGAAAAAGTTGGGCTACATTTAAGACAAACACTGCATCACCATTTCTTCTGCAATAGACTTGTCCATGACTGGAACATCTTGCAATATGGAGTTGACTCGGGTACCTCTAAGAACTCTTTTAAAAACAGACTTGTAAAGTGAACATTTAAAGTGGCCTTCAACTCTGACATGAAGACCATGACCACTATAGCTGACTATATATTTCAAAGAAATAAATGAAATGATATAAAACTCTTTAATATAATGAGATGGTCGCTGTAGCTCAGTGGTCAGTGACATGATTACTGTGTCTCTGAGGCCCTGGGCTTGAATCCCAGATGGGGCAAACATTTGTGCGATGCTGTGATTATGTATTTCCATGCCTCCAGCGACACAGGGAATCACAAAATATTGTGGCGGTTTCAGTGTGAAATAAATAAAAATTATAATCTCTTTTAACATTATAAATGCAATAAAAGCGAAATCTTTCAACTGTTACTTATAGTGCTATAAAATGAAAGAGGGCTAGATTAGGCAAAGCAGTGCAAAGTAATTGTGTTGAATGAAGCTTTTACAAAGATTTAGAGATCTATCAGAAAGAAGTAATTGAGATGTGTGTTTTGGGGCTGGTTTTATGATCTATAGTAAAGTCAAGCAATAGGAAAAAAGATAATTCATTGTTATAATTCTGATATAAATGTTATTTGACCCCTAGACAAATGGTCAACAGGAGTTATGTGTGTTATTATGTGATATTATTGGTGAATATTTTTTACAACATCTTTCATAAATATAAGTAAAACTAATTAACTTTTTAACCTGCTTTTACTGGAAGTTCATGTAGCAAGGAATAAAGTACAAGTAATGATAGCTCATCTGTAGCAGCGGCCACTGTCATGATGAACAATGGTTTGATCCCCACTAATAGCTACCTTTGATGGAACTCTTACTTTCGGTACCACTCCTACCTCTCCTGCCTACCACTCAGAAGTTTCGAAAACTGTCACCAAAAACCCAGTGTGTTCATGCAGCAGTGCTTCAGAGTCAGTAAGAATTCTGGGTCTAGAGTGATAACATTTTTGACAACATCATCATTGACTATTAAGTGAGATAGTGGTCAAAAGCTAGCGCTTCCTGCTCTACAGGCTATCTAATTACTTTGTTTCTATGATACCTATGTGACAATTACTCTTCATTAATCTATCCATATAGATTCAATCCCCGCGGTTTCAACTGCGTGGGTTACCGTTTTACCGCTACCTCAACAATCCCCTGGGAACTATACTTTTTCCGGTAAGTAAGTAGCCTATGTGTTAATCCAGAGCTTAAACTATCTCCATACCAAATTTCATCGAAATCAGTGTAGCCGTAGGATCGTGAAGAAGTAACAAACATACACACAAACTTTCGCATTTATAATATTAGTAGGATATGTAATATAGAGTATCCATAATAACAGACACATAAGACCCAATGAATGACTATTGATGTTTTCGACTTTGTTGATAGGGATTTTACCAAACTGCAAGTTATCAATAATCACCATAATGTTGTTATCTATAAGTTAGTGCCATTTTGGCACAACTTGTGGGAATCATGTTGATAGGGTTGGCTATTTACTTCTTATCTTTCAAATTCACAAGAGCCCATAAAAAAGACTATATTCGAATTGTGATTTTATGTAGCACACATGAAACGCAAGCCAATGGGATGATTTGAGGTCTTTCTATGAAAAGTCTCAGAGTGAAACAGAACAGGGCTTGATTATTACCAATTAAATTTACATTATGACTACAGTATGAGTGTGATAAAAAAAACCTTATTATTGAGATATTTATCATGTAAGAGATAAATATCAGTGAGATATTTTCCAGTGTTTACCACGTGAGTCCTAGTCGGTTTGTTACTTTACAATTATGGAAGAAACTCGCGATAGTTTTCAGACTCAAATTTATCATGTATTTTATAGTTAACTTGTGAACATAGCTTATGTAACTGTCCAGCCATGGAAACAAAAACATAATTATATACCTTAGTTGTGTATTGTATTGTGACAATAATGATAACTTTTGCATTAGTGATTTATAAGTGGTGATAGCTCAGTGGTGGGAGCATCGGTTATCAAACTGACAGACTGTGGTTCGATCCCCACCTGACTTGAGCTTCCGGTGAAGGTAACATTGTTGCCAAATTCCCAGTGTGGTGGCCCGCCTGGCTAGTCTGTCTGTCACCCTACATAATAGTGTGTTCAGACAGCAGGCCTCGAGAGCCAGTAAGCATTCTAGGTCTAGCGTGATAACATGTTTGACCACATGGTCAATGTGAGCTAGTGATCAAACACTATATCTATATAGTAGTCAAATAAAAAACTATATCAGATACCTACATGTCACAGCACCACTTACAAACTATAAGTTGAGTTTATGGTTTATTGCATTAAAAACATGCTAGGCGGAACTTGCTGGAGTGCAACTATAGTACCCGAATTTATTCCTTCAAATGGTTTAAGTTGAGTATGTATCATGGTGAATTTTAGATAATGGCTTGCCCGGGATTTCTATTTTTGCAGCTACGGGTTAAAAGTAGTTACAGATAGAAAAATATCATAGTCAAGTGCATGCTAATTAAACTGGAACCTTACCATCATGCAAATTTTTCTGTTTAATTACTTAATTTTTTTTAATTTGTTATTACTTGACTACTCCCTAGTCTGCTTCTCCTTCCTTACCTTATCCCAGGTTAAGTGAAGTCTGCACAATATTCTTTGTTTACTCACTAGCATGAAAACTGTATATGATGAACACCTAACTCCATTCCTAATCCATTAACACTCGGCTCCAAAACACAGTGAAAACTAGTTTGGAGCCAATGGGTTCATGTATTGTTAGACCTATTGTTATGTCAAATAAATATATTTGTATAATTACCCATATTTATTCATTTTTTACTCGTTACTGAATTTTAAGGAAAGTTCTAAATATAGTATAAGGAATTCCCACAATGATATTTAATACTTTACACTGTTTCTATGGGTATAACGTGGCACGTGAAGTCGATATCACGATCGAGAATTGTTTCGGCTTCTTCCGGAATCCTTCATTCGTTTTGGAAAATCCAACAAGCTCCCGGTCCCCATGGGCCCAATATCTCTCAACCCAATACAGTTAAAATATGTAAGCACATATAACATACATAAGAATAAAGTCATTAGGATACTAGGCCAGAACTTAAACTGCATATTGCAATATGTCCTTGAAAAGCACAAAGTCCAAAGCAGAAGAACCTGAAGACAAATTGAGGCCATTTTGGCAGATAACGCTATCGATTCTCGAAAAGAGGTATTATCATATTCAGAGACAAGAACAATCATTTTCAGAATATTGTATTGATGGTCGCCCTCGCTCAGTGGTAGAGTTAGTGACATAGCTTCTGGTCTCCAAGGTCCTGGGTTCGAATCCCGGCAGAGGCAAACGATTGTGTGCTGAGCACAAATATTTGTCTCGGGTCTTGGATGTTTGTGTTGTGTATAAGTGTGATAAAATTTATATAGATCTAGCATTTGACTACTGTCAAATGCTAGATCTATAGTGTGATAAAATTTATATAGATCTAGCATTTGACTACTGTCAAATGCTAGATCTATATAAATTTTATCACACTTATACACAACACAAACATCCAAGACCCGAGACAAATATTTGTGCTCAGCACACAATCGTTTGCCTCTGCCGGGATTCGAACCCATCAAGTATGATGTTCAGTGACACTGGTCGAATGTGCAATTACACTAGACTTAAGATGCTAGTTGGCACTCAACAACAGACCCTATCTAGTTATTACTGTCTCTGCTACAGAATTTTATTCTATACATATTACCTAGCTAAAGTTAACACACTAGTTCTTCATTGTTCTGTAGACATAAGTAAAGTTTGAATTGTATGGGTAACACTCTTTATCAGAATCCTTGGCACAAACGCTGATAAGGCCTTATCAACAACACAGTGTCCAATATACTATAAGGCTGCACAGGTCTGTGTAAATTTAATAGCCATATACTATAGGTAGTAAGCACTACGTGTGCCATTCATTTTTTTATGTTACATCAGATAAATCTTTTATTCTGGATATTTCAAAACATTTTACATGGATTAAGAATTTATTTTTTTAAATGTCACGTAATTCGTAGTGCCTCTTGGTAAAGACATTTTCCATTGGTTCCTTCCCGTCTAGTTCTTCCCTTCTTCAATGGTGTCCAGTCGTGAGTTTCAGGTCATCCACCCATCTTGTCCGTTGTTATCCTCTTTTGCATAGGCCGTCTCTTGGGTACCAGTCAGAGATGGTTCTACTTCATTTTCCTTGTCTGTCACGGGTCATGTGACCAGCCCATCTCAACTTCAGCACAGCAAATTAAATACAATATATAATTTAATTGTTATTGATTCGCATTTTCGATACATAAGATCTATCTGTATCTTCTATCCCATCCATATATTCTATCCATTATCTGAATATTGTTATGAAGCGAAACTTTTACAAGATGGATGTTTATTACTCGATCACACCAGAACAGGTTCTAAATGAAATTCAAATGTAATGTAATAAATAAACTTGGTGTTCCGCTAAAGTAACAATTGCATCTCGATTGCATTGCGGCAGAATTTAGGTCTGTGTAGCCATTACAATTATACTCTAAGTAGTCTAAGTAGACCAGCAAAACTAGCAAAAACGACAATTTATGCTCAATGTATCCAGTTCTCAATCAGGGTTGATACCCTGATTGAGAACCTCTTCATAATTTTTTGGATGTTCTCGGTTGAATAAAATTACAATGCGCGTCAGTTTATCATTCTTTTTTATGTCGTAATTTGCTAACAAACAGTCGGGCCGCCTGATGGTAAGCGATCACCGTCGCCTATGGATATCTGTAAAACTGTAGGCATTACGATACATATTGCCGATCCTTTTAAGGCTCTCTTTTTGAAGAGTCCCATATTGTTGCTACTCGGGAATAGCGAGGGCGAGGGAGGAAGCTCGTTCCACATTTTGCAGGTGTATGGTGTATATTATTTATCGTCCATATATAATAGAACCTATAGATGTCGCTGAACTTGTGACATTACTGTGCAAAGGTGGAAAAATATTGTCTTTGCCATATTTGCTAGATATTATAGGTATTATATTTTGTTTTCTTACAATTCTTATGTAAATTTGTGTGCAAATGTGCATCAGTCACAAAATCATTTTAAATGCCTACTTACATATATACATAGTTACATATTTTTATTTCTTTTTATGCAAGTCATATTTTTTTTCGCATATTTAGTTTCTCAATGTCTTGTAAAAACATATCCGCATGATTTTGATTAGTTAACCTGTTGTTTAAATGTTTACTTACCTCTAAAAATATGGATAGTTAAAAAAATATATGCCTTGATAAATTGATTGAGTTGAGGATAGATTTTGAAGAATTTTACATAGTTCGTGTGATTAATAGAATTAGGGCCTATCTAACTTGTAATGTAATATTTTTATTTCTTTTCAGTTAACCTGAATGGGGCATCGAAAGTAGACATCTCGCATTTCGACTTGCTCAAAGTCCTTGGCACTGGAGGTAAGTTTATGTATTACTTCGAACAACTAATCTAAAAAAACGAATTCCTGGTACGCCAAATATTGTGCTTTGACACATCTTCTTTTCCTTATCCCACTACTGGTGCTGCGTTTTGTTTGCGTTTAAGGTGCATACGTTCGTACGATAGCACTGTCAGTACTAAATTGATTCTGGGATGAATTTAGTACGGCCCAGCTAGTAGGATATATTTAAGAAAAACTAGAGCTCTTTAAAAGTTCTATGATGATTTATCAAAAACTGACCTATTTTTATAATAAATAAATAAATAACTATAACCTCGCAAGACTTGACCTCAACTAACAAACATACAAAACAGCATGTAAAAAAAATTGACGTTGATCAGACATGACTCGTCTTCAATGCAAAATGAGACACCCTTCGATCAATTCTTGATCGAAGGTGACACCATACCGCCGTTTGTTCTCGAATACTACAAGTCATTACAACTAGGAGTTAATAACTTCACCTCTCATATCGTGCAATTGCCACACTCCCGCGCACCTGCCCGCTATAAAAACCCCACGCTACCAAAGCAAAAATGTTGTACGTTACTGAAAAAAAAAATTGCAAATTTTAAACGATACCACGTTAACTTCCGCGATGCGCTCGATTATGAACGACCGTTAGGTAATAGCCGGGTTATTGTACACTAGACCGCGAGCTTTGTTGGCAAAGAGCTTACTGCAAAATAAATACAGGTATTTTGCCTGTAAAAATATCATAACTGAAAGCTTGCGAAGAGTAACATGGTACAATGTATACCGTATTCATTGAGTGCTCCTAGAGGTGATTTTAAACTAGATTATTACTGATTTAGCTTACAAATTACTGATATAGAATATTCATCGCAACCATAGCTAATTGTCTCAAATTTGACCTTTTTACAAACTTTCATTTATTTATTTATTTATTTGAACACCAACACTGTGTACACTAATGCGTTTACAAGGATTGCGCTTAACACACTAAGAGGCAAATGCCACAGCAGTTAAAGGTGTAGACAACATGCACATTAATGTATATTATTTGAACGAGTAACAGATGTAAAATGTAATATAGACATAATAAAAATAAATTGACTTGATATATAAATAATTATGACACTTAATGTTGCAATGGCAAGTGGAAGTTTATAAATAGATCATGAATAATAGATTATATAGTAAAATTGCATAGTTGAACACAGATGTACAGAAAACAATATAGAAACAAATAACTAAGCTTCCTCTGTCCCGATGTTTGCCATCAAATCTTGCGAATTAAATTTGTATTTTACATTCCCACGTGTGAATCGCGTGGGAATGCAATATTATGATGACATGGTGCTGATCTGATAGATATCAGAATTTCTTTTTCCACCTCTCCCGCCGCGCCGGGCTTGATGGCGACGCGGTGAGGGTGAAGTGAGTAAGAAGTAAGAGAAAAAAAATAAAAAAATTTCCCATATGTTTATTCTTGGATATTTTTTAAGTAAGGGTTCAATTTTATGAGAAATTGCATTGAACAAATATTGATTACATTACAAAATACTGTTGGACCACTGTGCGCCGATTCTACTCAAGTAAAATGATTCCCACTCAACCACTGTTGGCTCTCGGTCCATTCACAGTGCAGTGGTCACCCCTAGAAATGACTCCTGCGGGTGCTTAGCATTTTTGTCCGATATGGTGTCATGTACCCGTGAGGCATGACCGCTATAACTTACGTAAGCTTTTATTATTGTACCATGTTAGTAACTGTATTGTAAGGAGTTTGAGTATGTAGTTAATACTTTTTGCACTGTAACCTTTTAACTGATATTAAACAAAATTATTCTTAGGAAAGCATTATATAAAGGTGTAAGCTTCACTTATGTGTCAAATAAGGGCTATACCTGTAGCGTAATGATTGGAAATTCTACTTTAAATATTATAAATGCGACAGTTTGTGAGTACGGATGTGTAGATGTATGTTTTGAATGAAATTTTGTATGGAGATAGCTTTTACCCTGGATTAACACATAGGCTACCTTTTATCGTCATCACCGTTTTTCATCACCACTCGGGTAAAACAGATTTGGATGAAATTTGGTATGTAGATACTTCAGGTCCCGGAATAACACATAGGCTAGGTTTTATCATCATCATCATCACCACGCGGGTAAAACCGCGGCGCGAAGCTAGCATAATAATAATGTAGTAATTCAAAGTGTGTTCAATTACTATATTATTACTTTTTGTGTTGTGATTGTGTGCTCCCGCGACACAGGGAATCCTAGTGCAGGGGTCTGAGTGTGATAAAAAAAAAACGCTGCTGGTGTCGGTGGGACATTTGCTCCAGGTACGATGCGGGACGCGTTATGGTATCCCACGGAAACCATACTTTTTCCAGGACAAAAAGTAGCCTATGTCCTTCTCCAAGGTCCCATCTATCTTTATACCAAATTTTATCTAAATTGATCAAGCCGTTTACGCGTGATGCCGTGACCAAGGGGATTCGGGGTTCGTTGTAATCTTGAACCTTTTTGAATTTAAATAATTCATTAAATATACCAACTGCGCCCCGCGGCTTTACGAGTGGGCGGTGTGGACACGGGTGGACTACGGAATTCCGGTTATCGTACATTTTTGGATTTTTCACGTACACATATCGATTGATACACTTAAATCAAAGATTTCCAGGAAACTGGCACTGATTAAATCTTAAGTTACAGCGTAAAGTTACTCGATCAATCGAAGGTTCATTAAACGTTTGAACACAGATTGTACAAGAGTTGGTGTTCGGTGGCAACGTGACCGGCGCCATGTTTACATCGGGAAGGTCACGTGTTTGTTCCAACGCTTTCTTTGTCAAAGGAACATAATCATGAGCAGTCTATTTAGGTAGGCTTAAGTTAAGTGAGGCTGGATAAAAATTTTTTTTTACCAAAAAATGGAACCGACTTCAACAGTCAAAAGTGTGAAATAACTTGTTGAAGTCGGTATCATGATAGTTCAAAAGTAACTGATATCAAAATATTGTGCTCATGGTACCGACTTCGACAAGTTATTTCACACTTTTGACTGTTGAAGTCGGTTCCATTTTTTTGGTAGAAATTTTTTTTCACTCTTCGAATCCAGGGTTCCGGAGACACAGAAGTCATGCCACTGACCACTGCGCCACGGCGACCATCAGTTAGAATGCTATTATAGCCGATTTCAATTTTCCTTTTGTGAACTCTGTTTTTGCCTTTTAGGATTTTATTATAAAAACGAATACGGTTCCCTCGGAAGGCCTTGTTCGTATTTGCTAATCTTAAACTCGGAACAGTGATACTATAGCTTAATTGGCAAAGGGACAGGGACGATATACTGTAGTCGAGGGTTCAAGTCCCAATGGTAGCCAAATATTTTCCTTCCAAAGTTTGTAATATAATGAACTAAAACCATTTTTGATAATAATCGTTAAGTACTAATATAAATGTGAATGTAAGTTTCTTTGTTTGTTACGTTTTCACGCTCAAACTGCTAGAGCAATTTTGATTAAACTTGGTATGGAGGTAGCTGACACCCTGGAATAACACATAGGCTACTTTTCATCACGACGCGGGTGAATCTGCAGGGCGCAGCTGGTATAAAATAATTTGTGACTTATTTTAAACATATGTTACCTTAGTTACGAGTAAAACACTAACCCTTAATCTTCTGAACTTTAGATAATTTGATCCGTGCTGTCTAGACGAAATCACAGAATACAAACATAGTGTTCATTAAGGGTCTGATTGAGGCACAGTCGTTATATAATTCATGGTAATAATCTGTCATGTCCTTGGGGAATATGTGAATGCCTTCAGATTTGACAAAGCCCCACAATCAGCTTGTCAAATGTTTATGCGTCTCGTATAATAAATATCATGCGTCACTGTTATACTCGTAACTCCGCAGTGGCGATTTTCTTCCAATAATAACTAGGGGCTTGTCTCTAACAAAAACTTCGCAATTTGTCGTACGTACAGTCGGCAAAGAAACCAGACTAAATATCGTGCACTTATTTAACCAACTGGTCTTTGTTAACGTTTGTGCAAATTATATTGCAATTAAATTAAACCGAAATTGGCATCCGGTAATAATTGCCAGAAATGCATTTTTAAGCTGCATTCATTTAATTAAAAAGAAATATCAGGCTACTTCTTAGGTAGAGTCGACAAAAAAAAAGGTCCACTAGTTTTGACACGTTTATGTGTAATCACAATAGCGATAAGGTTGAACCTATCTCACTGTCAGAATAGAAACTCAACCTTGTTGTTTTATGATGTCAAATGATCTTCGACCGTAGTGGTAGACGATAATATTTGGCGCAGTATACACAAACATCGTAAGAGTACATATCTTTCTTGGTTTTTCACAGTATAGCAAAAACATTAGCATAAATCAGCTCAATAGGTTCCGAATCGATTCAATTCGATACTTTTCATGTATTTGAAATTACGAAACTTTTTAATGCGCACATATTTCGTGAATGTAACGGAACAGATACTTCTATCATCGACTAATTTCCTAAAGAATGATTTGAATAGTCTGTAGAAAGTATTTTCTATATAAGTGACTAGCGGCCCGCCTCGACTTCGGATAAGTATATCCTACTTCCTACTAATATTATATATTTTACCTTGTGTGAATGTTGTCCCATATTATATATTATTATTATATTATTATATATAAATATATATATAAATATATATAATATTTCCGGTTTCCGGCAGTGGCGAAATAACACCCGTGTCAGTGACCTCCGTAAATAATATTCGAAAACGGGGTAAATACTTAGCTTCACAATACACAATATAAACATTTGGTGACCACTCATGTGTACGAACTTGGAAAACATTAATAATTGCAGTGAAAATATACAGAAGTCTAACATTTCATATACTAATTTGCGAAACATAACCTAAAAGTGTATGGGCCGCCCACTACCAACACAGCAAACAGAATCGATCTGACAGTGATATTGACATTTGAACAACCAGTGTTTACCGTTACGAAGTTACCAGTAGAGAAATAATTTATATCTAAAAAACGTTCCGTTTCACTCAATATTAAATCCTAAAGATTTTTCATAATAATGGAAGAACAATTTCAACTTTTATTCGACAAAATGAAAATAGAGCTGGCAAATCAAACAGCATTAATAACAGAGTCCATAACAAACACGATTATGGAAAAAATGGAAGAAAAATTGCAGCCTGTTATTACAGAAAATAAAATATTAAAATCAAAAGTTAAAGTACTAGAAGATGAGATAGAATATCTTAAAAGAGAAAAGAAAAACAATAATATTGTCATATTTGGATTGAAAGAGGGTGAAATATCAACTACACAAATACTAGAAAAGGTAAATACGGCTTTTAAAAATGACTTAGGTATTAATATTGAAGAATACGAAGTGAACAAACTATATAGACTTGGGAAGATAAGTAGGGACGATAAACCCAGGCCAATCCTTTTGTCATTAGTAAGTACATGGAAAAAAAGTGAAATCATGAAAAATAAAAAGAATTTAAAGGATCTGTACGTGAAAGATGATTTTTCGAAAGAAGTGATGGAAAAGAGAAAAGAGCTTCTTCCACAATTAGAAGAAGAGAGGAAGAAGGGAAATATTGCTTATCTCAAGTACGACAAACTCATAATAAAAGGAATCGCCGTAAAAGAAAATCGAAAAAGGGAACTATCTATGTCACCACAAACTAACACCCAACCAAGAAAACAAACTACACGGGCGTCGAATGAAAACAGAGCAAACGCCTTTGATTTATTGAGAAATAGATCAAACTCTCTCTCAAACTACACGACCAATAAAAAACTATAGCAACCAACAATCGGAAACCGGAAAACTGAACAGAATACGAACAAAGAAAAAATAAAAACTTATAACCAAAACGCTCTCCCAAGCCGACTGGTCCTCGTGGGAGAAAATGACCTCGACCCTCTAAGCGGAAAAAAGGAAGAAACAAGCAAATCAATCTCGGACATATACATAGCGACTCTGAACACGCGATCACTACGAACATACGAAAAACTGATGGAACTGGAGCTTGCTTTAGCCAAGATCAAATGGGACATAATAGGAATCAGTGAAATGAGACGGTTTGGTGAAGGAATTGAAGACTATCATGGCAAGTATATTCTACACTACATTGGGGAGACACCAGGACTCTATGGAGTCGGATTCCTAATAAAAAACAATTTGGCAAACAAAATAGAAGAAATAAGAGGAATCAACGAAAGAATAGCGCTCCTTAATATCAAACTGCCTTCGCATAAAAACAAAGAAGAAAGGTGGACCATAATACAAGCATATTCACCTACAGAATCAAATAAAAAAGAAGATATTATAAAAACGGACAAATTCTACGAAGATTTACAAGCAGTTGTACAAGCTTCATGCAAAAATCTCATCGTCATGGGCGATTTTAATGGTCAAATAGGAGTCTGTCGTAAAGGAGAAGAATACACAATAGGAAAACATGGATATGGGCAAAGAAGTAGAAACGGGAAAAAATTAGTCACTTTTGCGCTGGAAAACAAGTTGAGCTTTCTAAGTACTTTCTACGAGAAAAAGAAGTCGAGAAAATGGACATGGAAATCACCCAACGGCTTACACAAGAATGAAATCGACTTCATACTGACCAACAACAGAAATTTATTTAAAGACATAAGCACTGTTAGTCAGCTTAATTTCTATACAGACCACAGAATGATAAGAGCATCACTATCAAGCAAACAAGTACAGAAAAGAAGATATATTCATAATAGTATTTACAATACCGGACTACTATCTGCTGGAAAAGATGATGCTCTCCTCGACAATCTAAATACTACATTGAATAGAAACACGAATATACACTATGAACGAATACAGGAACGATATAATAACCTATTACATATACTCCAAACAGAAGTGAGGAAAGCGAGCAAACAGATTGAAAATACGTTATCTTTAGAAACTAAACAATTGATTAATGAAAGAAAAGAACTCATACAAAAAGGAAAAAATAAACAAATACGTGATAAGATATCTGAATTAAGCAAACGGATAAATGAGCACATAAGAAAAGATACAAAAATAAAAAGGCAAAGCACTATTAAAACTTTCATCGAAAAAACCGGAGGGATTAAAAAAGCTATAAAAAAACTAAGCCAAAAGAAAATATGGATGCCAAATCTAAAAACCGCAAATGGAAATTCTACAAGCAAAAGACAAGCAATACTCAAAATAGCCACAGACTACTACAGAATACTGTACAAAAGTCAAAAGACAACTCAAATAGAAATCCAAAAACATACAATGACAGACTCGGAGCCAGTACCGACAATACTACAGGGAGAAGTTGCAAGAGCAATCTATACACAAAAATTAGATAAAGCACCAGGTTCAGATCGCATATCTAACGAACTATTAAAATATACAACACCAGCAATTACTCCTAGATTAACAGAACTATTTAATGATATCTTAACACTAGAAAGCATTCCTAACGATTGGACAAAATCAACTATAGTTCTGATTCACAAAAAGGGAGACAAAGGAGACATTAGCAACTATAGACCAATAAGTTTAATGTCCAACATCTACAAGATATTTTCAAAAATAATACTATCACGAATAACAATCACACTAGATGAAAATCAACCCAAAGAACAGGCTGGCTTTCGTAGTGGGTTTTCGACGATAGACCACATTCACGTCGTGAGACAGGTACTTCAAAAATACAAAGAGTACAACAAAGCTTATTATTTGGGGTTCGTAGATTTTAATAAAGCATTCGATTCCATAGAACATGATGACATCTGGAGAGCACTAGAAAGTCAGGGAGTTGAGCCCAAATACATAAGAATACTCCAAAAAATCTACTCAAAAAGTACAGCCAATGTCAAACTAGAAAGAACGGGAGAAGAATTCCCTATCGAAAGAGGAGTCCGGCAAGGCGACCCTATTTCACCGAAGCTATTTTCTGCAGTTTTGGAAATGGTCTTTAGAAACTTACAATGGGAAGAAAATGGACTCAACATCAACGGAGAAAATCTCAGCCATCTACGTTTCGCAGACGATATTATTGTGTTTTCTGAAAACCCAAGCAAATTGCAGCATATGATACAACAACTTTCCAATGAAAGTGCCAAAGTACGTCTATCAATGAACCTGTCAAAAACGAAGGTAATGACGAATTTACTTAAAACAGATATTAAAATAAACGATGGACACAGAGTTATACAAATAGAATATGTCAACGAGTATATATATTTGGGCCAACTAATATCTACAGAAGACACAATGCATAAGGAAATAGATAGGAGGATAGCGAACACTTGGAAAAGATTTTGGTCGCTGAGTGAGGTAATGAAGGACAAAGATATGCCCATCAAGGCAAAAAGAAAAATATTTGACACATGTATACTTCCATGCTTATCTTATGGATGTCAAACATGGGCACTAACTGAGCAACAACTCAAAAAAATACAAATATGCCAAAATGGAATGGAAAGAAGCGTGTGTGGAGTCAAAAGAAGAGATAAGATAAGATTAAAAACTATAAAGACAAAAACTAAATTTAAAAATATACAAACCGTGTACAAATATCTGAAATGGAGATGGACAGGACACATGCTAAGGGAACCAATAGAGAAATGGACAAGACTAGTTACAGAATGGTACCCACGTGATAGCAAAAGGAACAAAGGTAGGCAAACTAAACGTTGGGAAGACGACATAAAACAGACTGTTGGGCCAGAATGGACACGCATTGCAAAGCAAAGAATGAAATGGAAAGCCTTAGAGGAGGCCTTTGTCGAAGGACAAGCTGTAAAAGAAAAACCGGTTGCCGATACAAATACATAATTTATGTATTTTTGTAGTTTAAGTACTTTGTATTTATGTAGTTTTAGTAATTTAAGTAGAGAAGAAGTAAATTTTAGCTAGTGCTAATTTATAACTACTCCATGTTTAAAGTACAGCAATAAAGGCTTATTTATTTATTTTATATATAAATGCGAAAGTTTGTGTGTGTGTGTATGTTTGTTACCTCTTCAAGCTCAAACGGCTACACCGAGTTCGATGAAATTTAGTATTGAGATAGCTTATACCCTGGATTAACACATAGACTTATTTTCATCATCACCGTTTTTCATCACCACGCGGGTACAACCGCGGGGCGCAGCTAGTAATACATATTTTTTAAAATATAAATTTACACACAACTTAATCCAATAAAGTGTTTATAGTGACTTGACTGTAATAGTTAAACGTGTGATGTCCCAGAGTTTTTTGTTTTTATATCAATATGTTCCTCAATAGTGTAGAACATGTTTTTGTTCTATCATCGATAGTTTCGCATCATATGCGATGTGTGAAATTTTTTTTTTTTTCGCCTTGGATTTTATATTTATGTTTTAGGAAGAATCCTTAATATATAATGGTAATATAGCCTATGTTACTCAGGAATATAGCGTTTTAATGTTGTAAGAATGTTTAAAATTCACCTATTAGTTATTGATTTGATTTGTTACAAACAATGATGTTTAACTAAAGATGACGTATATTCATACTGCGCGGTGCTCAGATTTTGTTCCTTTACGACATAAACATGCTTACAGCGACAGATAATACGGTACAAATAATATAGAAAAGGATAGCTATATGTTTAGACTTGCGCTTGAAATACGCGTCATAATGAAAATTACTACAAGTGACTTAATTTTGCCACCTCAGTTTCCGCGCGCTTGTGCGACATCTACCTCATATAACATCATTGGTTACAAACGTACACAAATACAAAGTAAGTACTCGGGGTGCGCGCAGTGCCAAAGCGTTTAAAAACGACCGCTGGCAGGGTATGCCTTTATGTAATACGGTGTTGCGACACGCATGTCAGCAGAAGTTGTAGTACAAAATTTTTTAATTAAATTAATATATATGTAAACTCTAAGGCTTTCACGGCCGGCGTTGCATGTTGTATGTATTGCTTCCGGGCTGTTTGGCCGTGGTCTATGTGAAACTTTTGTTCCAGACGTTTCGTCGATCACTGCGGTCGACATCTTCAGTGGTTCAGGTCCGAGCGGCGACAAGAGCGTAGAACTCTCCTTCGCGGTGTCTTCTCTGATACTGATGGTGACTGGTGATAAGACGCCGCAAGGGAGAGTTCTACGCTCTTGTCGCCGCTCGGACCTAAACCACTGAAGATGTCCACCGAAGTGATCGACGAAACGTCTAGAACACAAGTTTCACATAGACCACGGCCAAACAGCCCGGAAGCAATACATACAACATAAATTAATATAGATTTATACATAACCAAATCGATCACTTAGATAAATCCCGAGCACATTTTTCTTTCTCTATAGCATAACGTGCTGCCTTGAGCTTGCATAAGAGGATCATAGTTTATTCAACGTATATAACTAAATTGACGGTCGTCGTGGCTCAGTGATCAGCGACACTGACTTTGGAACTCCGACCCCGGGTTCGAATCCCGGCCGGGGCAAACATTTCTGTGCTGAGCAAAGATGTTTGTTCTCGGGTCTTAGATGTTTGTGTATTGTGATTGTGTGTGTCTATGCCTCCCGCGATAATCCACGGTATAAGCTATCTGCATACCAAATTATATTCAAATCCATCCAGCCGTTTAGGCGTGAAAGAGTAACAAACTACATACATCCTTACTCACAAACTTTCGCATTAATAATATTAGTAGGATAAACAATCTTCTATATAGCATTGCAATTCAGCGTGGCAATGCTGCTAGCATTCTGGGCACGCTGCCGGCCGGTAGCGGGTTAGAACATTTGAGTTATCTATAGGCTACCAATAGCTAGTGGATCGCTCAAATGTTATTGTAGTAGCTGCAGTATTGTAATTCGTAATTTAATATTTTATTTTAATAAAGGCATTTGCCCTATGAAAAAATCTGCTATAATATTGAGACGCAACGTTTGGAGTACATAAACTATTTACCAACTATAGTGTCGCAAATAACATCTATAGATATATTATGCTTGCTATTTATACTTGACTTGAAATCGCAGAAAACAACAAACAAGTCGCAACAGAACTGATTCCTTATCAACGGGTAGTACATAAAGTCAATGATTGTCAACATCTCCGATAAACATGTGCCTACGTCACGCGACGTTGCGCGATTCTTCAATCGGCGTATTGATACGTCAATTGACGTGCTCGTACGTCGGATGACGTTTGGAACGTCAGCGGGCGTAATGCGCATTGGCGACGAGTATTTGTTTTGTGGCGGGAAATTTTGAAAGAGATTGACCTTTTGTTTTATTTTCCAAAATGAGTGGTGAAATATAGAATTGTATCTGTCTTCCTGTCATGTCACGGAACCAGGCAATATTTCTGTGGAATAAAATAGCTTATGCATTACTTTAGCATTAGCAACACGCTCTGTCATGCGCGAAGGAGTAACAGACATACAGACGAACGACAAAATCGGGGAGAAATTTTCGGGCTAAGCTTTTAACGACCTACAATTAGAATTAACTGATCTTGAAAATATTAAACTTTACTACAATCTAAAATAAAGGCTAAATGCACTTAAAATGCGAAGCCATAACGAAGAAAAAAACGTAGAAAGTTTTTTTTTTTTAATAAATTTATAATTAGTATATAATCAAATCGAACGAAGTGTTTTACTTTCTAATAGTGCGTATATTTAACGAGTTTGAAGTATTATAACCTTTGATCTTTGACCACTGTTTCACTTGATTTAAGTGATGATACGGTCTAAGATATACCACCCAAGCCTAAAAGGTACCTATTCACTCATGACTTGAAGATTGTACGTATCGGGAAACACAGACTCGGCCAACGAGTTCCATTCCTTGGCACCTCCTTAAGAAAGTGGAGGCAAAATGCTTCCTACGCGTAAGTTGTATATCTTATAAACTTATAACTTAAATATAATATAATAACGCGGCCGTGGTGGTACCGGCCTAGAATAGTACTCCCCCATCTCTTCCCGTGGGTGCTGTAAGAGTCGGCTAAGGGATAACGTACCAGGAGGTGGGCAGCAGCGCCTTCTGAGGATCGGAAATCATACTGCGCTCGCCAACCCGCGTGCCAAGCGTGGCGAGTATTGGCAAATCCCCCCTATATATGGGGGAGGCATACGTCCAGCAGTGGACGCACATGGCTGAGAAAAGAAAAAGAAAAGAAATATAATAAAAAATCTTATAACCCTTGTAAAATACTCAACAAAATAGCTGCAGTTGTAACTATAAACTAATAATAAAAAAAAAACACAACATCCCCTTGTTTGGGCGGCGCGCTGCTTTCTGGCCCAGTTGGGGACCCGAAATGGCGTCGATGGAGCATTGCCGTACGTCTAGTGGACCGATGATAGAAATAAACTAATTACAATTCTACAGCTACTATACATTTGAGACCAAACCACTTTTTCTGAAATTGTTCTGCCTTATTTTGAAAGTTGTACTAATATCTGTTGTTTAACAAGATTTAGTCGTAGTATAATCTTATAGAATAGTAATCTTATATTCAGTAGAGCGACTAGACATGTAAATATGAACATTGTGGAATGGCGGAAAGTTCCAGATATTACGTCTAGACTCAATTTGTAAGCAGACGCCCTGCTAGTCCTGCTATGTATCTCTCTGTGACTCAAACTGTGTAGAAGCGGTTAAATGAGAGGAAACATTTTAAGAGATCTCGCTTCGTATTCATCGTTTGAGCTTGATTATAAGCAAAAACCGGCCAAGTGCGAGTCGGACTCACACGTTACGGGTTCCGTACCCATTATCCTACTAATATTATAAATGCAAAAGTTTGTGTGTATGTTTGTTATTTTTTCATGATCAAACGATTACACCGATTTCGATGAAATTTGGTATGGAGATAATTTAAACCCTGGATTAACACATAGGCTACTTTTATCCCGGAAAAAGTATAGTTTCGATAGGAATTTATGTATCTACTTTTACCTACTTTTCATCATCATCATCAATCATCACCACGCGGGTAAAACTGGGGGGCGCAGTTAGTAATATTATAATTGTGAAGTAACGCCGTCTGTCTATTACGTTTTCAAGCCTAAACCGCTGAACCAATTTTCATGAATGTTAATATAGATATAGATGAGACCTTGGAGAAGAACATAAGACTAGATGCCCTAGAAAAAGTGTGGTTCTCGTGAGATAACTGAGGTAGTGGGAAAACTAGTCCGCGCGAGTGATATCGCATTGCGACATCACTTGCACTAGCTAGTATGTTCATGAAATAAGTTCTGAAGCAACAAACATAGAACTAGATCGAAAACCTCCTTTTGTCGATGTCGGTTGAAAAGAAATTCAGGTCATCACTTCAGTTCTGCTAAGTGTCACACACTTTTACTTGCGGTTGAGTCAAACTAAAGAGGATTTACTCTACCTATTTGGCTCATTTGTCAATCTAGGCAGCACATGACAAAAGATCCATTGCGAATTCTGTTCAAACTTTTCAGGTGGTAGTGTTGTGACTCAAAACCTCGCACTTTCGCTTTTACAATAATGAAGTGAAGAAATGAGTATGGTCATTTAGGACACCATTTCGAAACTCGTGAATATAATGGGTTTGTTTTGTTTTTTTTTATTGGCTTATGGCTACATGGAGAATGCTAACTCTATGTTGTTGTGTGGGATGATGTTATGGGTAGCTCATTAGTTTGGCCGCCAATGCTTGCAAACTTTATCGAAAAGGCTTTTGACGTGATAACGTTTTATAAATTGATGAACGCCGAAATGAAACATAGTAACGTTCCGCGTAACGTTCCACCTGAGTTTTGTATTACATAAAATAATCAAAGTCAAAGTCAAAGTCGAAGTGGAAGTCGAGGTCGAAGTCGAAGTCAAAGTCATAAATGATTATGACGTTATCACCTAAATCTATCGTCCGTAAACCGACTTTACAGACAACCAATTTTTATTTTTATTTTTAGCCGACTTAAAAAAAGGAGCCTCCTCATTTTTTTGCCAATTTTTACCATGAGCACAATATTTTGTTGATAGTTACTTTTGAACTATCATAGTACCGACTTCAACAAGTTATGTCACACTTTTGAGTTCAAACGTCGAAACAGAGCTGCAACTAAGACCTTCCAACGTATCTTTGGGTCTAATGTAATCATTGATAAATAAACTCCTTTGGTTCTTTTCGCCCGAAATATGCAATACAAATTGTGTTTAGGATACAACATTAGGGTAATTGATGTTTGAGTTTTGAAATTTTGCCCTTGAAACTCAAGGGCAAAATTTATAAGACCATGGTTAGACCTGTCGTAATGCATGGATCTGAAATGTTGACAGCAAAAAAGGTGGATGAAAGAAAAGTGCATGTGGCAGAGATGCGAATGTTGAGATGGATGTGTGGTGTGACTAGGATGGATAAAATAAAGAATGAGTATATCAGAGGAAGCTTGAAAGTAGCACCACTGAATGATAAGTTGATAGGGAGTAGATTGGCTTGGTATGGGCATGTCATGGGGAGGGATGAAAAACTTATAACAAAAAGAGTACTTAACATAAATGTGAATGGAGGTAGAGGAAGGCCGAAGAAGGTATGAATGGGCTGTGTGAAGAATGATATGTTTAAGAAAGGTGTGAGCACTGAGACGACTAATGATAGAAGAGAATGGAATAGGAAAACATGTTGTGCCGACTCCCCCTGGTGTGGGATAAGCAGAAGAAGGAGACGAAGTGTAATTGATGTTTATTCACATAATACTAATGATGATGATGATGATGATGACAGCGCATTACTGCTTTAGAAACAATATATATATTTTAATACAGTTGCTCAAATTGTGTCGTATTGCAGGGACGTATAGCGTTCGGGATGTGGGCTATTACATACTCGAGCTTTTTCTTTACCTTTTCCGAACTCGTGCGTTATCTTTCCCAACTGTCAAAATAATGTCTATTAAAAAGAAAAAACCAACCACGAAGTTTTTATCATTCATGCAAATATATCTAAAAAGAAGCTACTAACATGTTTCAATATCAGATTTAATGATTTGATTCAATGAGTTACGTTGGGTTTCATTTCATTTCACCTCATTAAGTTTCATTTTCATTTCATATCAATAAAAAAAATCTACTGAAGACTTGGCTGTGTGGGCATAGTTCCCTTTGCCTACCCAGAATGGGTGAAGAAGTCAAAAAAAATCTCTGCTTATATTCATTTGGTGGTTGGCGCCATTTTCCATTAGTTGAGTTTATAGTGTTTTTAGTATTTTATTAAATTGCTTCATTTTTTCGCAACTGTATTAAAAATAGTTGTTCAGTACACGTGTGGAACCGTCATTGCAACTTGTTCCGACTGTCAACCCTCACCTTCGGCTGCGCCTCGGCTCGTGTAGACATATTTGTCGGAACTCTTTGCTTTCCGCACTCGTAATGAAATATACTATTCTGGTTGAAGTATCTTTTAAATGTCTTTTTCTATCTTTTTTCTTTTGCGTATGTATAAGCAACAAGTTGACATATTTTATAGCAATCGAATGTTATGACATTAATTAAATACGAACAACAAAATAATTATTGTCATGACATCAGATATAAACTACTTCGAAAGGTTCTCAAATCATTTTAGCTAGGGTTTTTTCGTGTTGAACGCAAGTCTTTGAAAAAGGTATTTAAAAAAAGATGCCCTAAAGATGTTTAATGTATAAAGAGGATTAATAAGAAGAGTTCAATGTCTTTTAAACGCTTTAAAATTAGTCAAAATCGCCTAATTAAACCATCTAACCGTCTGCGGTACCAGGGCCTCATGACACGGACGGAGGCCGTCCCAGGACGTCCGTTCGGTCGTCGACCCCCGAATCGCGTAGCGGTGCCCGGTCGTTAACCGCGGCCGTCCTTAACGAACTGCTTCGACCTTATGAGCACCTGGTACGTGCAGATTGTTTTCTAGCCGCGAGACAAGGAATCTTGTAGAAAAATTTGCATTTATAAATTTTATTTGTCTGAGGTCAAGGTCGTAAGTAGCCTGACGTTAAGCGCCGTTATACAGATAAGTTACTATTAGCTATAAGACGAATTCTCCGTCATTCCACGACACCCACAGATATATATTAAATAAAACCGGTTTCGTTCCCTTCACACAGTTTGGTTTATTAATAGCACAGTATTGGTAATTCCACTGTAAGCTCAAACGACATATTTTGTGTATAATACGAAAGATCTGATAATGTGATGTTTGTTTGTTGACAAGGTTACCATATGCTTTTTCCTTTTGTCACCATACGTAATTATTACATTTTATTTTCCCTTTATCATATAAATTGTAAAAATGAATCCAACGTTGAAATACGTCCACGAATAATTTGCGTCAATAGCTTACGTACAAACTATCAAGTAGCTATGTCAGAAATATTCACTATATCATGATAGTTTGTACCGTTGTCCATCTCCGCTGTGGTATAACTGCGCTACGATTGAGATCATTCCTGCTCGGCGCACTCTGTTTGCTTAGGCAAGTCCACCCACAACACGGGGTATCCTGGCATCATTATATTACATTATGTCTACTCTCCCTCCGTCTTCGTCGACGGCATCGATGACGTCACGCGTCTTACGAATTTTCGATCAGTGTCACTTGTCCTGACGCTAGTAACATTTTTCCCCCATACAAGAGTACACAACGCCGCTAAAGAATCTGCTAGTGGGATTTGGACGCAATAGTACCTAGACTACGGCTACAATATTTGTTTTAATTTTATAATGTAGGTACCTGGGACCTAAGTCTACTGTTCAATATGGCAATATGATCGGCTTACAATGGGCTATTTTGACATTTTCGGTAGTCCGCCATTTTTAATTCGTCCATATTGAACCAATTTTGATTCATTTCTAGATTTAGTGACGTAGTACGTAATTTTTCGTAGTCTGTTAGCATCTAACTTGTCAATTTCGTACAAAACCGATATCTATAGGCCGAGCATAGGTTCAACATAGATTCAGGCCGCTAGGAACTTAGCAGACTACGGATTTTTGACGTTGCCTTATTGGCATCGAGTCGGCCCCGCACTGGACTGAATATGAACATGAAATTAGTAGACTTGACATCCTGGATTGACACATAGGCTAATTTTTATGCTAAAACGGGTGGACGTCCGGGTGGAATCACATTCACTAGTCCGCAGATGAAGTGTGAATGACAGTGCAGCTTTCTTGGTGTATTTTACAATTTACAACCGCCACGCTGTCGCACCACCAACCGGTTATTTTACCATGTGTTTATTTTTATTATTATTGGCGGTAGTTTCGCGTAAAAATTGCGAATCGATGCGCGAAGCGAACGTCGGAGTACCGAACAACCGTTGCTATTTTATTGGTACCGATAACTGGTGAAAAAGAGTTCGTCGAACCCATTGACTATAAAAATATGTGTTTTGTTTAAACTCCAATAAGGTATCTGTCGTGGTGTTAAGGGTTTCAGAGGTGTCGATGACTTTACAAAGGCTCGCGGGTGTTTACAGGCAGAAGGGGCGGGACAAATGATATTCCAAAAACAACTCGAGATAAAATAAAGTAAAATATGGCGAAAGATAAATTCATACAATTATAGAAAGTCATTAAAGAAGAAAATATATATATATAAATTCTAATTCTAATATAACTATTTATTTTGTAACTATATTATTTTATAACATTATTGATATACTTTTTCTAAAACTGCGAATAATAAATATACTTACCAACGCAGTAATAATGTGCAACATCTTGTATGAATGGTCCAGCTACACTCGTACGCTAATCCGATGAGAGATAAGAAGCGACAATAGAACAGCTGCTAATGACCGGTTCCGAGCGCATTCGCTTTATACTTATCTGTCAGATCTGGCGACTTGCAACTAATAATTATTATTAAGAGGATGTAATACTCAAGTTAAACCTATTCTAGGTTTTTTGAGTATTTTTAGCTTAAGTTAAATATTGTAAAAACTGAATAAATGGAAAAAAAAAAAAAAAAAAAAACATGATGCGTGTCGATTTCAAATATTACAAATCCTACATGTTGGACTTTTAACAAAATAAGCTGTAGAGCCGCAAAGTTGTCTATTTACAAAATGGTAAAGCCTTAAAAAGCTGTTGAATCTTCTGTATTAGGCTGTATAGTGCGGTCTTATCATCTTGGACTACGGTGTTCCCATTATCGCACGGCCACTGTAAATTTGTCTAACATAAAATGTAGTCTATGAACTTTTCAAGACTATAATTTATCTCTGTGCCACATTTCATCTAGATCTGTTGAGTCTTTCTGTCGTGATTGAGTAACATACTTCCAAACTTTCGCATTTATATCGCAGCAGAATTACTGGAAAGCGTGAGTAAATGACGCATCTATTGGTTATTTACATACGAATGTCTGCATTTTTCACCGTACTCGTGTTTTGACGAACTCATTTGAACAAGAAGAATATTTCACAATTATTAGCATTTCCTATGCCAAGCTGCAATAAAACACATGAGTTATGATACAAATATATTATATTCGTAATCACCGTTAAAAATCCTTCATTATGATACTAGATTATGAATTTTGAAAACGTTTTTTTGAATTTCATTTTGGCGCCATCAATCCATTATTTTTGAAATTTTGATGTAGCCAATGTCACTTTCACGATTAAGGCGAATCTGTGGACACCTTGCACTCACAAAAAATACAAGCCGTTTAGGCTCTAAGGCCGGGCGTGCTAAAAAAATATACGTTCATAAATACATACACTCGAAAAACATAACCCTCCTTCTTTCGCAGTCGGGTTAAAATGGGTTATTATTGCTCAACTATAGCTGCGCCCCGCGGTTACCGCCGCGTGGACTATGGTTTCCCCGGTGTCTCAGCTATCTCACGGGAACCATACTTTTTTTTCAGTACAAAAAGTAGCCTATGTCTTTCTATAAGGTCCATTCTATCTCTACACTTCAAATTCATAAAAAAATCATATATAAATAGTAGTCTATGTGTTTATCCAGGTTATAAGATACCGTTTCGAATTTGCTTCAAATCTGTCAACCCTTTAAAGCGTGAAGAGATAAAAAACATATGAGGACATAACCTTCGCATTTATACTATGTGTGATCAAATATCATGTCACTCCATAATAATGTGGCTTTTCATAAGTGAAACCATTTTTACAAACATACAAACAATGCAACGTTTTCTGTTTATATAGTAGTGTAGATGACCTCTTTATAAGTAAAATAGATTTTTCGTCGTTGTCTATCTGCCCCGTATCTAAAAATAGGGACACAGCTAAAAAAGCAATCAGTAGATACATTCCCAACAAAGTCACATTTTTACATTTTTTTCCCTGTTAGAAAGGGGGCGTAGTGCATTGACATCGGTGTCACAGCCCACCCATATCCGAGATAAGCTTTTTACCCCTAGGAGAGTTCCATGTCTGTGTTTGGTTTACAAAGTTGTACATCGCATCTCAAAATCAGTCCCATTTAAACGCTATGTCTAAGATTGAGGGTTCAATTTAAAAGTGTGAATGATGTAAGGTGTACTGCTAATGCAGTATGGCCTTATCTTTAACCTCTATAATTGATTCTATTTATACAGTGTATTTATTTTGCTATTAATAGGTTGGTATTCATAGGAATATGTTTTATTCTTTCTAAAATGAAAAAGACCTTAATATTTTTGTATGATTAGCGTTAAGTTGATAGTAGTTACGCTGATTGTAAATAATTGTATTTAATAAATAATAAAAAACGACTATATCAACAGTAACAGTTAAGCCGGCTCATTTTATTAGAACCCATTATCCATAACGCGAATCTAATCAAAATTCAACGATCGCCAGCAAAAAGTTGCCAAATGCTGATTTTGGACACAGATTAAATGACAGTGACTTTGAAAATTGCGTGCTGAAGTGATCCGATCGAATTGCACGTCCGGTCGATCGCGTGACTCGACCGGGAATGCAGCTCAGTGACCAAACTCGGCTGAAGAGGGAATCATTATCGCAGTCGTAGGGCAGCCGTATCGTAGCGTGAAACAATTGGACACAGCGCTTACCGTGCTGAGTTCAATTGTTTCACGCTGTCATTTATAAAGCGCATCATTGACACAGAATAATTATATTTTGCTCGGACGGTACGTGCGTTATTCAATTGTTTACACGATTGCGATACGATGAATGTGACGCTTAACTTATTCATGCTTCAGGCATAGGACTAGAATGCCAGTTTATTTTATAACGGTTCTAGCGGCCCGCTCCGGCTTCGCACGGGTATATAATATAGCCTATGTCATTAATGGATGTTATACATATAAATCTTCCTCTTCAATCACTATCTATTAAAAAAAAACGCATCCAAATCTGTTAAATAAATAAAATAGCCTTTTATTGCCCAAAACAATGTACAGTTTACAACATATTTTTTTTTTTTTTTTTTACTAGAAATATATATATTTTAACTAAATTTTAAATAATATTATAACCTCGTTTAAATTAATCGGGCGTCCATGAAAGGATATAGGCCTCCTCCATGTTGGTCCAGGTCTTTCGGTCTCTAGTTGATCTCGGCCATGCTATTCCTGCGATCTCGACTATATCGTCTCGCCATCTTTTTCTTTGTCGACCTCTTGATCGTGTACCGTCCCTGGGATACCAGTGCAGGATTCTTTCGCTCCATCTGGTGTCCGTGCTCCGGGCGATATGTCCTGCCCACTTCCATTTTAGTCTGCAGAGGGTCGTTACAGCGTCTATGAGCTTAGTTTTGCGTCCAAATCTGTTGCGTAGTTTTAAAGATTTAAGCATACATAGGGATATAGGGACAGAGAAAGCGACTTTGTTTTATACTATGTAGTGATAAGCAATATTAGATTACGATAGTCGTTACCGTTTGAAAAAATATATAGAAAAAAAATCATTTCAATGTTATTATTGCCTCACGTTTTACCTGGCTTGCTATTTACGGATCAAATATTTTCAATACATTAAAAAAGACGTGTGGCACTCGGGGACTGCCGCGGTAAAGCTTATATATAGCTAAGCTATAAACCTACACTTTTTTATCAACTTATGCAATTAATATATTAATAACTTATGCAGTAACGCCGATACAACCAATGCTACCTAGAGGCGAGTTGCTGAACTAAACGGACAAGCGTGATATTTCAAAAAAGTCATTAAAAGTTCTGCTATTCATCGATAGATGGCAAAACTAAAAAGTATCACCGCTGTGCCGGTCGGAGTGGGGGGTGTTAGGTTATTTTCGTTACGGAATTTCTGGATTCGGTCTCCATGCTCAAAGCCCGCGATAGAAGCTATGCAATAGCTTAAAAATATGAGACAGCTCAGAAAATATGCTTCTAAACAATATCTAAACCCGTGCATATATTACGGAGTACTGAGGTAACGAACATAATAAAACGACCGAATTGACAACCTTCTCTTTTTTAGAAGTCGGTAGAAAATGTTCGCTAAACTATTCATCAACTCACTGTGAAATAGTAAATTGTGGTGATAAGTTTTTACATGTATTTCGTGCATTGACATCTTGACGTCACAATCTCTGATAAGTTGATAAACTAAGTCCGTTTCAAAAATACATAAGCAAAGTGGACTGGCCGGTTGGCGCAGTTGACTCTGCCTTCTGAGCCGCTGATCCCGGGTTCGATTCCCGGACAGGTCAAACATTTGTGTGTATGAACATGTCTGTTTGACCTGTGTCTGTGTATATGTATATAAGTATATATATATACCAGTCATCAGGTTACCATAGTACAGGCTCTGCCTAGTTTGGGACCTGAAGTAACAAACATACACACATAGACACAAACTTTCCCAATTATAATTATACCTTCAAATTTTTCAACTAATACATTCGGCTACTAGTGGGATTTGAACCCATGACTACAGAATACCGTCCTGTCGTTTTGCCATAAGCCGTTACCTAACCTACCGCAATATCTTACACTGTGGTCTTTTTAATCTCGGGCTGAATGAAGAGGGACCCAGTTCTTGCGTCAAATGGGGGTAGTAAAGAGGGTTGGTGGCTAGCTAAGGATACTTTTTGAATGGTTTTTTAAAGCTTTTGTTAGTCTCTAGTCGACTAAACGCAGACATTTTGCGTGACGCTTTTCAAGAAAACTTTCTAATGCCTTGTCACGATTATTATAGCAGTAGGCCTCTTGTTGAAGACATCGTATTGGTTGTTACCGCTGTAGAGCGTGGGCGAGATAGTCTGTTATACAGTGCAAACCTAGTGTGTATTTATTTAAGTATTGTAGCAAGTCTACTTATTTAATTGTAATATTTAATCCTATATTACATATGAATAGTCCGTGTCATTTTTTAACATGCAGCTTAACTTATTAAATAACAATTAGCTAGGGCTGAATGCGGGCCGCGTCGAGCCGGTCCTTGTGGAAATCCATGGGGAGGCATATGTCCAGCTGTGGACGTCCTATGGCTGAGATAATGATGATAACCAGGCAAGCGTTAGCCATAAACTTTATCGAAATGTCAAAGTTGAAGATTAATTTAAATTAATAATTATTTTTAATTATTTGAAATCTGTCACTTTGAGGCAATAAATGAATATTTTATTTATTATTTTATTATTATTATTAAGTGACACACTTCATTTAAATTACTTCTCGTCTAATGAGCGACGGTTAAGTTATTTGGATATTTGGTCATACAAAAATAATAAAATCGCGATAAAAATGAGATGGTCCCGCCTAATTTTTATCACAATTTTAAGTGGACCTTCGCTCCGCTGTGGATTCAAAATAGCGCCCTTGCCGCGGAAATATTATTTTGCTCCCTTGTGGTACAATCTACTATTGTACGACAATAGACTTAAAATTAATAAACTGATTCATATTTTAAATATTGCTTAACACGGGATACGCACCATGATTTTGATTTTGATTGAGTTCCCGATATTTCGGCGCGGTTCCACACACTACTCTCTACTAGTCTCTCCGTGATCATGGTGCGTGAAATCGCCCCGAAATATCGGGAACTCAATCAAAATCATGGTGCCTATCCCGTGTTAAACAATATTTATATTATGAAAAGCCATGAAAGTATAAAACAATACTTGATTCATATTTGATATTAGATGGCACATTTGCATTCAAAACTTGTGTGACGTAGACCATCCCTCTTTAACAATAAAATTTTTAATCAACCTTGGAGACATGTTAAGTTAGTGCATCTCACTCGACATTACGTGCCGTACAGGACGCTGAGGTAAACGCCCTGCCATCGAAACATCTGTCCATTGATAGCCACAAAAAACGTCGCACCTGGCTTAGGGCACTATTCGTAACCAGTTAATGTAGAGCTGTGAATGTATGGAAGATGGGGAGCTTTCAGATTAGCACATTGACTTAGGCTGCTGTTCACCAACATTTAAAACGTCCGTTTATCGATTTAACCGTCGGTCAAACAGAAAACCATACAGTTAACCGACGGTTAATTGATAATCTGATGTTTAAATTTTGATGAACTCCAACCTTATTCGTTTAAGGTGAAGAATAGAGCCAATAGGACATCTTTAAAAGGATTCTACTCATCAACAACTAAGCATAAACAATATATTTTATTTTAAAAAATGAGAGTTCGTGTTACTTCACAAATAAATGATTTCATTTTATATATTTTTCGTTTTGAAGAATCCCATATTGGTATCATAAAAACTTTCACAGAGTTATTCATATTTTCTTCGCAAACTATTCTATTTATTGTTATTAAAACTAACAGTTGAAAATTGAAGTCGGTTCCATTTTTTGGTAAAGATTTTTTTTCATTCATTTCAACGTCCTTTGCTACTCACAGGATCAATTGTCATTGTGTATGTTCTCCGATGTCTTCACCCGCAACTATAACATCGTCGAGGTATGTGAACCACTTTTCAGTTATTGGAGTGTAACTCAAGAACCGCTTGTCCGATTTTGAAGAAATTAAATGGGACCACACAGGAAGCACCAGCTTTCAATTAAAAAAAAAAAAGAACGATCAAAATCTGTTTACCCAGTTGAAAGTTCTGAGGTAACAAACATAAAAAAAACATACGGGTGGACTTGAGAACCTCCTCCTTTTTTGTAATCGGTTAAAAAACAAGAATTGGATACCACTAGTGTCTACAAGATGGATACGTTACAAGTTCTCCGTTAGATATGGTATACTGCGAGACAGTATTTTTAGCCCATAAAAACACTGTTGTACCAATTTTGCAACATATTTTGCATAATATTTGTTTGTAATCCATTAGCAAGCCCAAGATTGCTTCATATGCCCGTTTAATAGATTCATCATTCAGCATAATAATAAATACACTATAATAAAAAAATCGTCTCCCAGTGGTGGACTTGAAACCACGACTACAGAATACCGTCCAGTCGCTTTGTTTCAAGTCCACCACTGGTAGCCGATTTTTATCCGTCAAATAATTTGCACGTAAGTTCCGCCTAGCATGTTGTTAACGCAATCCTACTAATATTATAAATGCGAAAGTTCGTGTGTATGTGTGTATCGTTGTTACCTCTTCAAGCTCAAACGGCTACACCAATTTCGATGAAATTTGGTATGGATATTGTTTAGACCCTGGATTAATACACATAGGCTACTTATCATCACCACGTCGGTAAAACCGCGGGGCGCACCTAGTAAACCATAAAACCCTTGTAGTGTAATAGTTCGTTATGTTTACTAAAACTCTATCAAAGCCTTCTCGGATCATTAAAATCACTATAACTTGAACCTCCAACCGCATACTAGCCAAAGTAAGCCATGCACAACTGTGAATCAGGCGTATATACATACGTATAAGACCAACAGATACATACATATATACCACCAAACAATTCACCCCTATCAAACGCGATACTATCCCAAGGGCCACAGTGAAAGCATTGCGTTAGGTCAAGTTAGCACAGCCGGTTGTAGGTCAGGTTAAAACTTAGAGTGTATAATGTACAGAAAAATAAAATTGAGCAGTAAGCCCCGACCTTTACGGATCTTTTTGAAAAACTGATTATTATCAGTAATCTAGTTAGTCAGCCAGTAAAAAAACATATATATAAGAAAGAAAGAAAGAAAGAAAAAACATTTATTTTGGAAAAACACAAACAACAAAAATCAAGAAGAAAAACAGATACAAATTCATAAATTAATAATTACACAACAAAAATATATTGAGATAGTAGAAGTATCATTTCTGCCTTGTGTAGTCCAAGAATGGACTTGGCTCAGCAAAATGCTGGCGGATAATCCCACAGCGCGAATATATATTGATAGATATAAGAGTACCCTCTATTTAAAGAAATATTATTTAATAATTTGTATTAAATTTATAAAATATATGTCAACGAACCAATGAGGTATATTCTCACTTTTTTACAATATATTGAAATTATCCGAAATTGAAATTGAATATCACTTATGTAATTTTTTCTCGTTAATGTTTCTAGAAAAAATAAAGCTTGTTATTTAAAATTAAATCAAATCGTTTATTTGCGAATATAGGTAGCACAATAGTTGTTAATTAAATGGTTATGATCAGCCATTTGGCGCGCAAATATTAACAAGGTAGGTACATATCTATATACACAATTTACATTATAAAACTTATCTCTAGAATTAATGTCAAATTTCATTACATGTCCAGTTAGCAGTCATTCTATCATTTAAATATTAATTGACATTATAATATGCTTTATTTATCAAAAACATTTGTAACTTGATATTAAATATATTAATATTATTACTACAATTAATTATAAATAACATTTTATATATTTTCTGTGCCTTTGTAGTTTAAATGTGTAAAAATACATATTATTAATTATACACTGATTTCAATCATTCCCTCAGCCGTGTAACATTGAGAAAAACGTCTAGATTCAAATAGTATTATATCCAGGGCGTGTCGTCTGAGACCCTCTAATTTGGGTCGTGTCCCTAGGGCTCCAGGGGTCAAGGACACCGCAGATGTCTACCCCAGTGACCTACTCGAGGTCACGCCGCCAGTGTGCCGACCTTTGCTATTTCGGATAGACTGCGCACCTTACTTTGAGTCTCGCAGGATTGATTGATCAACACGTTTAAGGGTTGAGCGGGAGAATATTATTTCAATTGTCAATTTTTTTTTTTTTTAAATTAAACGTGTCGTATTGTAGAATTGTGTACTAAAAGGTCAATTGTATATGGCGTTAGTATAGATATAATTAATTCATACATTTTTATTTATTTTTTCACACTCTGACCCCCGCACTAGGATTCCCTGTATCGCGGGAGGCATGGACACACACAATCACAGCACACAAACATCCAAGACCCGGGACAAACATCTACACTCATCGCACAAATGTTTGCCCCTGCCGGGATTCGAACCCAGGTTCCCGGGGACACAGATATCATGTCAATGACACTAACCACTGCGCCACGACGACCGTCAACTTTATATATTTATTATATACTAGGAATTTCCGCAAAGTAATTCCCCCGGTTTCACCCCCGTGGATTACCGCTTTCCCGCTACCTCAACTATCTCATGGGGACTATATTTTTTCCAGGATAAAAATAGCCTATGTGTTAATCCAGAGTTCAAACTACCTCCATACCAATTTCATCGTGATCGGTGTAGCCGTTTAAGCCTGAAGAAGTAACAAACATACACACATGCACACAAACTTTCACATTTATAATATTAGTAGGATAGGATATCGACTAATATTATAGGTAAATGTGAAAGTTTGGATGGATGTTTGTTTCGCAATAACGCCAGAACGGCTGAACGGATTCGAATGGAATTTGGTATGTAGATACTTCATGTCCCAGAATAATACATAGGCTACTTTTCATCATCATCATCATCATAATCAATCATAATCAATCATCACCACGTGGGTAAAACCCCGGGGCGCAGTTAGTTACCTATATTTTGCAAAAAATCTTATTTGATTTGATTGGCATCGCATCTTGAAGCCCTTAGTGTTACAGATATCAATAAACAATGGTGATCGCTTACCATCAGGCGGCCCGACTGCTTGTTTACCATCTATACATATTAATTAGTATAAAATATAACGTTTTCTTGAGTTTGTTTGGCAAAAATTCTTATCACATCCAATCATTTCAATTTATTATAATATGTGCTCAACAGATACTGTAACTGCTTTTCCATCATTATCGTAATCGTCATTCTAATTATTTCAGTAGTGGGAAGTTCCATAGTTGGACATAATAATATGCCTCTCACAATGATCTGCACAAGAAGTAAGCTAAGAACCAATCGGAAGCGGCTTACATCCAACTTTCTCCTGCCCGTCTTCGCTTGTTATTTTTACTTACTTTGATTGAACAAGAGGGTAACAAAATTATCTAGAATAGTGTTAGCACTCTATGTCACGGAGAAGTACTGCATTCATATCTATTTCTACCGCCAGGCAGTAGTGTTCGTATTACTGTGTACCGGTGTGAAGGGTATGGTTTCCGGTGAAATTACAGGCACATGAGATTTACCAACTTTATGTGTCAGGGTGAAACGCAGTGCAGTTGTTTACGAATTGTATCTGTCTAATAGGTACCACTTAACATTCTATGGGCCTTGTGCTTGTTCCGTGACATTATCCCAAACGGTAATTGAATATTATTTATTTCTTTCGAATGTGAGTACAGAAAGTAAATAAATAAATAATAATAAATAAAATTCATTTATTTCAGGTTACTATGACCCATACACATAAGTTAACCAATTGAATAAAATAAGTATTAAATTACAATAGAGTTAAAAGATTAAGAGATTAAGATTTGAGTTAAATGTTAAGATCATATTGAGGATCTTACACATTTACCGCCATATTAATGGCATGAAAAATACCTCCACACTTTGGTAAAAAAATAAAACACTCCGACTTTTTATATAACTGGAGCGAAAACGAATATAATTGTTTTTCCAACAACATCTTTGTTTTTTAACGCGACGCTAAGTATTCACCTTTCTCTTCTACTTGTCCTTTTCCCACACTACGTAGGGTCGGCACAACACGGTCGCCGTGGCTCAGTGATCAGCGACACTGACTTTGGAACCGCGACCCCGGGTTCGAATCCCGGCCGGAGCAAACATTTCTATGATGAGCAAAGATGTTTGTTCTCGGGTCTTGGATGTGTGTGTCTATGCCTCCCGCGACACAGGGTATCCTAGTGCGGGGGTGTGAGTGTGAGAAAAAAAAAAACATGTTTTCCTCTTCCATTCTCTTCTATCATTGGTCGTCTCAGTGCTCACATCTCTCTTAAAGATATCATTCTTCACACAGTCCATTCATACCTTCTTCAGACTTCCTCTATCTCTATATCCATCCACATTCATGTTAAGTACTGTTTTTGTCATATATATTCTTATCTTTTAGCATTTAGCATTTTTATCTTTGCACAGCTAATGATGCTAAGTAATCACCTAGAGAATAAAATGCTCGATTCAGTAGCCTGAACTTCAATTCCTATTTAAACATTGGTTAAGGCATTTGTTTAATATAGTATGACAATTGATTAAATATTTGTATGGATGTTGAGTAACTACTTTTTGGACAGACGACATGACTAAGATCACAGGTAAGGGCTGGATGCGGGCCGTTTCCATCCAATCCTTGTGGAAATTAATGGGAGAGGCCTATCACTATGCCTAGATTTACCAGTCATCATCATCATCATCATCTCAGCCATAGAACGTCAACTGCGGTACAGATACCTTTCCCATTGCTTTCCACAAGAACCGGTTTTAACCGGCCCGCATCCAGCCCTTGCCTGCGATCTTATAGCCAGGTCGTCTATCCACCTATCCTGATTACCAGTATAAAGCATGTTTAAATGAGGCAGGTGAACCGTCACTCGACCACCCTGCTCATTGATAAGTACACATCAATATTAGGAACACCCAATATCTATAGCAGCTTTAGTAATGTCGCATTGTTCTTTGAATATGGCAGGTCGTTACCCCGACGCTATGTACATTACGAGTATGTGTCAATTAACATATTATCAGGACTCGCTCCAAATAGTTTATTTAATGCTGAAATCGCTGATAAAACCTGTTTGCTGTTTGAATTGTTGACACTTTCGTATTATCCTTGCTGTTCGAATTTTGAAATAGTCCAGCCCTGTCCTATGGCGACACCTCGCGGTAAGTTGTGTTGTGGTTTATAGTATGAGACGGGGAACATACATAAAAAAGAATCCGATGATTTGATAACCTTCTCCTTTTTAAAGTCGGTTAATAAATAATTTCTCCCCAAAACAGATGCACTCAAATTCGTACTAAAACGTTTTGCTGCTGTCCCTCCTCTCTCTTCTTGAAAAGATTTTATTGGAAAAGCATGGATCCCGACTTTTATTCTTTCTGTTCTTCATCTGAGAATTTATTGATTATAGAGAGAATTCGCGGTTGTCTGAACAAACATACAAGTGTACATCGTATTCTTTTTTTATTGTCGTCTTGTATTGTGTCGTTGAGAGTGAGTGAGTGAGTGAGAGAGCGTGTTTGTGTGTGTGTGTGAGAGAGAGAGAGAGAGAGAGTGTGTGTGTGTGTGTGTGTACACGAAAATAATATTATCTGCACAAGATGTGTTTGGTAAGATTTTTATTTTGGGATGCCCATGATTGTATTGGTGATTTCCCAACCTTAGGGAATGATATTTATCCGCCTATCTAGGACATATGTCTAGGCTATTACCAGATAATACCGGTTGGTAGGCCTCTTCAGCACGAGTCTGTCCCGGTTGTATTATAATTTATAATATAAGCAGTTTCTGGAAAATATGCCAAAGTGTAGGCCGCAAAAGGAGCAATCGTTTTATATGTATATATATATATCTCTATATATATTTTCTAGGTACACGTTTGACCATTGTCTTACTTCACAGTGACGGTCTGGTTGTAGGTGGAACTCGTTAGATCCTCCTCCTAGGATGTCCCGTGAACTCCCGTGACTCCCAAGAACAGTAGGCTGGACACACTGTGTTTGGTGACTGTTATGGGGGCAGCTCCTTCTGAGGATCGGAAATGATACTGCGCTCGCCAACCCGCCTGCCAAGCGTGGCGATAATTGGCAAATCCCCCTATATACAAAAATGGGGGTGGTACCTATCCAGGACTAAGCTAGAAAATAATTTTTGGTGTGGCTCTATCTAAATTGGGTGGCGGCGTTACAGTTTTTTTTTTTACTTATTATAAGTTTGCGTTTGACAACTGTCTCACCTGATGTTGAGTGATGACGTTTTCTAGGATTTAGCACGCAAACCTAGAAGGTACCTATTCACTCGCGACTTGAAGGCTCCAGGATTGTACATATCGGGAAACAATGATTATTAATTACCTCATCGATGTGCATAATTGAAATTGAAAAAAGGTATTTTTTATTGTACTATTTTTTTATTTTTTTTTACATATTATAAGTTTGCGTTTGACAACTGTCTCACCTGATGTTAAGTGATGACGTTTTCTAGGATTTTGCACGCAAACCTAGAAGGTACCTATTCACTCGTGACTTGAAGACTCCAGGATTGTAAATATCGGGAAACAATGATTATTAATTACCTCATCGATGTGCATAATTGAAATTGAAAAAAGGTATTTTTTATTGTACTATTTTTTTATTTTTTTTTACATATTATAAGTTTGCGTTTGACAACTGTCTCACCTGATGTTAAGTGATGACGTTGTCTAGGATTTTGCACGCAAACCTAGAAGGTACCTATTCACTCGCGACTTGAAGACTCCAGGATTTTACATATCAGGAAACAATGATTATTAATTACCTCATCGATGTGCATAATTGAAATTGAAAAAAGGTATTTTTTATTGTACTATTTTTTTATTTTTTTTTACATATTATAAGTTTGCGTTTGACAACTGTCTCACCTGATGTTAAGTGATGACGTTGTCTAGGATTTAGCACGCAAACCTAGAAGGTACCTATTCACTCGCGACTTGAAGACTCCAGGATTTTACATATCGGGAAACAATGATTATTAATTACCTCATCGATGTGCATAATTGAAATTGAAAAAAGGTATTTTTTATTGTACTATTTTTTTATTTTTTTTTACATATTATAAGTTTGCGTTTGACAACTGTCTCACCTGATGTTAAGTGATGACGCTGTCTAGGATTTAGCACGCAAACCTAGAAGGTACCTATTCACTCGCGACTTGAAGGCTCCAGGATTGTACATATCGGGAAACAATGATTATTAATTACCTCATCGATGTGCATAATTGAAATTGAAAAAAGGTATTTTTTATTGTACTATTTTTTTATTTTTTTTTACATATTATAAGTTTGCGTTTGACAACTGTCTCACCTGATGTTAAGTGATGACGTTTTCTAGGATTTTGCACGCAAACCTAGAAGGTACCTATTCACTCGCGACTTGAAGACTCCAGGATTGTAAATATCGGGAAACAATGATTATTAATTACCTCATCGATGTGCATAATTGAAATTGAAAAAAGGTATTTTTTATTGTACTATTTTTTTATTTTTTTTTACATATTATAAGTTTGCGTTTGACAACTGTCTCACCTGATGTTAAGTGATGACGTTGTCTAGGATTTTGCACGCAAACCTAGAAGGTACCTATTCACTCGCGACTTGAAGACTCCAGGATTTTACATATCGGGAAACAATGATTATTAATTACCTCATCGATGTGCATAATTGAAATTGAAAAAAGGCATTTTTTTATTGTACTTTTTTTTTTACATATTTGACAACTGTCTCACCTGATGTTAAGTGATGACGTTGTCTAGGATTTAGCACGCAAACCTAGAAGGTACCTATTCACTCGCGACTTGAAGACTCCAGGATTGTAAATATCGGAAACAATGATTGTTAATTACCTCATCGATGTGCATAATTGAAATTGAAAAAAGGCATTTTTTTATTGTACATTTTTTTTTTTTACATATTATAAGTTTGCGTTTGACAACTGTCTCACCTGATGTTAAGTGATGACATTGTCTAGGATTTTGCACGCAAACCTAGAAGGTACCTATTCACTCGCGACTTGAAGAAAATTAATAATTACATTAATATGAATTGCCATTTATATTAATGCTTATACCAATATCCATGAAATCCAATTACCTACACTAGTATCGGAAATACGGTCCCTTGGAGGCGCATAATAAAACATACGCGTTCTTCACTTACTTATTTGATTTCCTTTGAAAAACGAATAACAAAAGACGATCTTGTATGCGGCCGAGATTCGCAAAAGCCCACAAAAATGATATAACGCCCCCGAACTGTTGATTTATTTCTTGACCTACAAAATTGTGGAGTAGGTCACTAACGGTGTCAGCATTTATGTAATACCATGCTTTAACTGTTTCCACGCTATTATTATATTTCATGAAAGAGTGCTCGTTTTAATGACCCACTTAGTTGACAAGTGACAAATTGTAGAATCATTTAAGAATATAATTATAGTCTGAAAATTATCGCAAGTTTCTTCCATAATTGTAATGTAACAAACCGACTAGGACTCACGTGGTAAACACTGGAAAATTACTCTTCGACCAGTTTCGAACTTATTTGCAGTTCTTCATCTGGGAGTTATGATCGTGCCAGGCGGCGAGCGCGAGCCTCAGCACGTAACTGGCGTTGAGACGGCTGCGCTGCATCAGTCAAATTGTCCCGGTGCGCACTGTCACTTGAGTCATTGTCACTGAGAGTGTCATTGTCACTGTCACTTTGGTGATGATGATGGTAGGAAGCCGGTTTACACACCGTACTAGTCGTGTCGTCCTCATGTTTCCATAGCCCGGATGAACATGAGGACGGATAACTCCCAGATGAAGAACTGCAAATAAGTTCGAAACTGGTCGGAGAGTAATTTTCCAGTGTTTACCACGTGAGTCCTAGTCGGTTTGTTACATTACAATATAATTATAGGTTAACTTTATTAGGCTATGCAACTACTAGTTGTGGATTTATTAAAGCAATGATTTCGGGCCAGTCCATGTCTCAATTAGTCCAACTGTCAACAGATCGAATCCCATCTCTGCCTTTCGATTAATGTAACATTGTGCCCATATGAAAACCTGATTCAGATTCAGATAACTTTATTGTAAGACTGTGTACACATTGGTCTTAAATAATAAATTTGTATCGACAGCTACGTTCATAGTGAACATACTACTTGTATATGTGCATTTGGTACATACATTAAAAACATGTGTAAAAAGTAATTTTATTTACCTAATTCTATTAATAAAAAACATGTATTGTATGTAACAATTAAATGATAGGAATGTTGGGGACTCGATATGATCGCCTATTTCTTGCATTAATATTACAATGTCATAATTCAAATAATACCCACATTTTGTCATATTTTAAGAAATCATTTACTTGTAGTAAGTCTTTTGTATGAGTAAATTGTACAATTCGGTCTGAAGCGAGCTTATGGAGGCAAAACAGTTATAAAATTCACAGCCTGGTTATAGAGTAGGTACTTTTAAGGCTTTCCAGTACCTGCCTGGCTTGACTAATTTTTAATACGGTCAAACACACGGTATGTTTAGTGCCCGACGCAGGAATTATTTGCGTTACAGTCGTATAAACAATTGAATAACGCAAGGAACGTCCATACAAACTATCATTTTTCTGTGCCACAGTTGTACTAGACAAATGACAGTTGGTACTGAATATACCGCTGCGGCTACGACTGCTATTGTGATTGCTGATTAGGGTACAAGCAACTGTCCCTTAAAGCCAGTAAACATTCTTGATCTAACGTGATTACAAGTGAGATTTTGAAGCGATGTCAGCGCGTCCCCCCGCTGGCTGTCAAACTGACGGACACTGGTTCGGTCCCCAACAACAGCTTGAGCTTCCGGTGAAGGTAACACCGTTATCAAATTCCCAGCATGGTGGCAGGGTACTTTCGAGTACCCGCCTGGCTAGCTACCACCCTCAAGTTGGAAAAACTGTCACCAAAAACATAGTGTGTTCAGGCAGCACTCCTTGAGAGCCAGTGAGCATTCTAGGTCTAGCGTGATAACAACTTCGACCACATCGTCACTAACCATCGAGTGAGATAGAGGTCAAACGCTAGATCTGTACAGTATAAAAAAAAGATAATGGGCTTACTAATCTATGTACCTAATATAGACTTATAAAAGTGTGATTTTAATGATCAAAGTTGAAACGATTAACAGTTTGTGCTAGCGATTGAGTGGGTATTCAAATTGTCGAGTTTCCAAGTTCAACGCTCCGAGCCCTAGAGGACGTGTATTGTTTGCCGGAGGTATCAGCCTGCTTTCTGTGTTTTTGTATACGTTTCGTTTATCAACAGTTCGTTGCACCCCTGTTACGTCTGTTGATGATATAGCTTATATCACAAATCTAATACGTGATTAAAAAATGATTGTCATGCGATACATAATAATAATGTTGTAAAGTCGTGCCGTGACTTATCTTCCCCATGTTTATTTTGCAGCTATTTCACAATATCACACTTCAATCAAATATACTATAGATACACAGTCTGTATGAAAATCAAACATCAAAAGCACCTCGCCAGTGTTTAATTCTACAGGTATGCTATGCTACCTTTCCAGTTAATATAAAAGTTCACAAGCTAATTGTTTCGTTTAAATAATGAACCTTAACACCTTAGCAATAGCGCTGCAAAACATTTTGAGAGTTTTTAAACTACTACTTTTTGTATTTTCACTTAGGCATCGCAACACGTTACACGACGGGCGCGGTCACTCGCGACCGAGAGCAAAACAAGGCATATGCCTTGTTTCGACGGTGCCGTTTTCGAGCGGGCGATCGGGTATCTTCCCTATTTTATATCACTGCTATCACACTAACTAATATTATCTAAAGTTTGTTTGTCGTTTTGTCGTTTGTGTCTTTGTTAACCCTACACGTTGAAACGGCTCAACGGATTTGCATGAAATTTGGGATGAAGATAGCTTATATTCTACTGGAATAACACAGGTGGTGATGACAAACGGTGTTGATGGTGATAATGAAAATAAGTAATAAGTCTATGTGTCACGCCAGGGTATAAGCTATCGGTGATACCGCGGTTTTACTCGCATGGTAATGATCGATGATGATAAAGAAGTAGCCTAGAAGTAGCCTATGTCTTATTCCTTGACCTGAAGTATATACATACCAAATATCATCCAAATCCGTTTTATTACCCCGTGGTGATGAAAAACGGTGATGATGAAAATATGTCTATGTGTTATTCCAGGGCTAGCTATTTGTGTTCCAAATTTCATCCAAATTCGTTCAGTAGTTTATGCGTGAAAGAGTAACAAACATAAATCCGTACAAACTTTTGCATTATATATAATATTTTGTATTAATATGAGTAGTATTCAGTGTAATACAATATGCAGCAATGTTCAAGTGTAAGAATCAATGACCTTGCAGTTCTCCCAGCCGACTATATACCTACCTACGTAGACTATTGTTATTGTTGCTATGTATATACGTACGTATTTTTAAACGATTCTACGATGCAATTTTATTGTACTTCTTATTATTAATGCTTTTTTCTAGAATTTCTAGCAGCATTACCGCGTTGAATTGCAATGCTGATTTTTGTTTTCACATAGGTAGGTATTTAGTAAATGTAATGGAATATTACTATCTATCAACATCTCAGCCATTGGGTGTCCACTGTTGGACAAATGCCTCCCCCAATTGGGGGGAATTGCCAATACTCGCCACGCTTGGCAGGCGGATTGGCGAGCGCAGTATGATTTCCGATGCTCAGAAGGCGCTGCTGCCCACCTTCTGGTACGTGGTCCCTTAGCCGACTCTTACGGCACCCGCGGGAAGAAATGGGGGAGTACTATTCTAGGCCGGTACCACCACGGCGCTTAATGCTTTTAACCGACTTTAAATAAGGACAAATTTATTTCCAATTACCTATACCTAAGAATTGATTGTTTTTATAAATATAGATTTTGTGATAGTATGTAGATATATAAATATATAATGATAGTATTATGATTTAGTCGGAAACGGCTCTAAAATTTTGATGTATTTTGGCATAGAAATAGATGGGATTGTAAATATATCCATAATAATTAAAAGTAAGAGATTATGATGCTACAAGGCTACTTTTTGTCTTGGAAAAATATGGTATGGCACCCGTGCGATAACCGGGGCAGCTGGAATGCCGCAGTCGACGCGGGCGAAACCGCGGGGCGCATTTACTATATTATATAGCGAACAAATTGAATTTCATATAAATATATTATTCTGACGTGATAACGTTTTATAAATTGATGAATACCAGCAACACTCATGAAAAATAGTAACGTTCCGCGTAACGTTCCACCTGAGTTTTGTATTACATAAAATAATCAAAGTCAAAGGCAAAGTGGAAGTCGAAGTCGAAGTGGAAGTCGAAGCCGAAATCAAAGTCAAAGTCGAAATCAAAGTCAAAGTCATAAATGATTATGACGTTATCACGTAAATCTATCGTCCGTAAACCGACTTTACAGACAACCAATTTTTTTTTACATTGAAGGTCATACGTAGATAATGGGAAAAATCAAGTTGTAACATATAAACAATATCCAAATATATGAATAGAATTAACTAATAAATTGCTATATGTTTTTGTGCAAACTATTGTGTTGTGAAAATATAGATATTAATTCAAACCGAGCGCGGAAGTTTCGCTTAGAATTTTATTAATAGGTACATCAGGGTTATTCATTATTAACCTACCGCCAACTGAAGTTTAATTAAATCCATCAAGGAAGTCATAAAAATATGCACGGTATAAATGCGATTTCTAAAAATATTCCATAACCTGTTGACCCGCTCACAGCAACGGTCGCGGGGCCTAGAGGTGTATGGTACCCACAGACTTTATCCCTGGCTAATTCACGGTTAATTGAAGACAGTGTTGCAAACTTACAATATGAAAAAAAAAAAAAAAAACAATTATACCGTCGACATTGATCTCCGAATAAGTTAAATTGTCCAATTTAAAAAAGAAAGTCTCACCTGATGTTAAGTGACGACGCTCTAAGATGAAGCACGCAGGCCTTCCAAGGTACCTTTTTACTCGTGACTTGAAGACTCCAGAATTGTTCCTATTGGGAAACACACTCCGGCAACGAGTTCCATTTCTTGGCAGAACACACTAAGAAAATTCATATTTAAAACTTATCCACATTACTTATTATTTCATCATCATCATCATCATCTCAGCCATAGGACGTCCACTGCTGGACATAGGCCTCCCCCAGTGATTTCCACAAGGACCTGTTGGAAGCGGCCCGCATCCAGCCCTTGCCTGCGATCTTAGTCAGGTCGTCTGTCCACCTTGTCGGTGGCCGTCCTTTTCTGCGCTTGCCAGTCTTATTATTTATTTACTCTTAATTATTGATTTATTACACATTAATTATTTTTAATGTAATGTAATTTTATACTATGACTTAAAGTTGAAATAAATGAATTATTATTCTTACTCAATTCCCTAACGTTTATCCAAACTAAAACTATGTTCTGCATGAGATTAACAAATATATTTTTTTCTTGAATTTAATGCTGTACATTTATTTATTTTTTTATTTATTTATTTATTTATTCTTGATACAAATCATTTAAGTACATTGGCAGACACTGCCCAAAAACCAAAGTTAGGTTTGTCTGGACAGAGCAGTTCTCTAAAACATTAATCCACAATAATATTTGTAATTAGTACTGTATCGTTATAGATATATAATCATATATATATAGTATATATATAATCATATCATCACCACAGTTTAAGTTAGGTTAGTTCTTATATGTCCATCACTTTTTCAACGACTTCGCGAAGTGAGGGTCTACCAAGGACTGCGATATTTGAACCAATTTATTGGCACCTCTGATGAAATGCTTATTTTTATCAAACACAAATAATAATAAACATCTTAATCCTGGTCTTGCATTACATAAAATCTGGTTCCTAATGTATTCGCTCACCAGTAGGTTAACTTTTGACCGCTAGAGTGCCTCGTAAGTATACAGTATCTGAATCAGGAATAACGCACGTAGCGTCCCTGCAAACTAGAATTATTCTGTGTCACAGTTGTGCTAGATAAATGATAGTTATACTCGTAGTACGAGATACGGCTTAAGGAATATATTCACTCATCTGTTATTTACTTGTGACTTTGATTATATGTTAATTAATATGTAGATTGATACATTGCACATGGGTTGTCTAGCGAAATCTCGTACCTACACTGTTTATAATATTAACTTTAATATTAAACAGTGCTATTTGACTGGATTTATTTTTAAAATAAAGCTTATTTTATTGCCTATCCAACAGTATGAGGTCGGCTATTTATTTATTTATTTGGGACAAAAAACGGTAACATAATACATCTTAAGTAACACAAATTGTTCTTATCAATACTAACTATGCTACCCACAACATTATCCACTAATTACTTAGAACAAAATAAATCATAATCTATGCTGGGCTAATAATATAAATATAATATTTAAAACTGTGTTATGTTTATGTATGCTTAGATTTTTTTAAAGTTCAACTTGAAGCGCGTGTATGGAGTGACCGAGAAGCGTTGCGCGCGCTACTCCATGTGAGAGACAAGGACGCAGAGAGATTTTATAATTATTGGGTTGTTTGACAGTATAGGCCCGGGCTTAGCTCGGCAACCCATGTGCACTTTATCCCTCTACATATTATCTAACATTTAAGCCTTCTCATAATTAAATAACAGATGAGGGGATATATTTCTTAGGCCGTATCTTAGACCATTAATGTTGAAATCAATGGTTTCTCACTGCTATAGTGATTTCTGGACCGTCCATCTGCATTGTAATCTCGCTATTCTCGAACTACGAGAGAGCAAGAACCAACTCTCAAACATAACATCGGTCAGGTCTCTCACCCGATCGCGTTCAGCATCGACCTAGACCGGTCGTTGATCTTCGCAAGTTGTTGTAAATAAACCAAAAATAGCCGAAAATTCGCGATGCATATCTCTCCCAACGCTTTGTTTTGCTGCAAATATGAGTGATTGGACTCACTTGTCAGGCTTGAGTCAATGCCAAATGCAGCTGTGTCATCAGCATTGTGATGATGCGCTATGGTTTATTATAATGGTCTTAATTACGTGCTTGGTTCCACTACGTGAGCCGCAAAAATGCCTTCCAGCGTATTTATGTAATGTTTTCCGACAATGATTATTTTCGGCATTGGTAGGGTTAAGCTATAAATACATACCTTACCTACGACAAAGTCAAACACATTTAATAACCAAGGTTGTCATTCTTCATCAGTTACTGATAGCATAATGATCTGGCAAGTGTAATGCTTATTTTATGCAATATTTAATTATATTTACAATTTGAATAAAAAACTATATGGTAAAACAAAAACTAAAAAATCTGAATTGAAAATTACGTTAATTTACACATTCATACGCCGAGGACGTCATGTTTGCATGAGTTTGCTGATAGTGTTGTGACTTTACAAGCGTGATGCTTATTTAATCTCATACTTCATACTTTTCTCACGTATATGTTTCACTTCACTACATAGTATAAACAAAGTCGCTTTCTCAGTCCCGATATCCCTATGTATGCTTAAATCTTTAAAACTACACAACCGATATTGATGCGGTTTTTTTAATAGATAGAGTGATTGAAGAGGAAAGTGTATATGTATAATAACATCCATTAATGACATAAGCTATAAAATATATTTTATACCCGTGCGAAGCCGGAGCGGGCCGCTAGTTAATAGATAAAATATTCAAAACCAACACTTGTTTTGATGCAGTGGCATTGTGCAACACTAATTATAATCGCACAGACTCGTTCATAATTACCACACACGAGAACCCTAGTCGGCACCCATTCAAATGTTACCTATCATTTTTTCCGAGCGGGCTCACATAACTAAATGTTACACTGGGAATACCAAAGAATTTTTTGTTGTGTTACAGCGCCATCTAGTAGGCCTTAGTATAGGGTCCGTCTCTTCAGTAAGTATGTACGTGGAGGAATTGAATACAATCATATGTAACCACCCTTCGCTAAACAAAAAAAACATAAAATCCTAATTAGTTAACGCATATTTCTATAAACTGATAACTTGCATGCTCGACAATCCTTAACTACAGGATTGTACATGTGAGTAATATACCTACATAATTATGTACTTCAAAGTAATAAATAGATTTTTTTAATTTTTTTTTTATACAATCATTACTCGAAACAATATGAAGAGTAAGACAAGTTGACACACCGACCGACCCCGAGCTCGCGTGGTGATGACCACATAGAGACAGCTGTTTGGCGGCAGTAAGCCGATACGTCCGCCTCTAACCCGGGAGGTGGGCACAGGAACAAAAGGCTAACATGGCTGGATATGGTAGCGTGTGAAATCCGGGGAGAAGATTAAATAACATTTTACGTAGAAGGAAATCGTGTCCTAGTATCACATATAAGACGGCAAGGCACAAGATCCGAGCGCCTTGCTATTCCAGTTCCATAAAAAGGTGCAAGAAAGTAACTGGAGAGAGAAAAAAAAAATTGGGTCTGTAAGCGGCTGGAGTGAAGCCTCCGCCTCCTTATAAAGGGTCCTTGAGAAGGCAACTATAAACAGTGGTATGTGTAGTACTAGACATCGAGCAAATTTGGGGGTAACCCGACTGCCCCTGGGATATTGCTACAAGCGATATGCGAAAAGGACACCGGTGCGTTCCTCTGGAGTTCCCGGAGCCCTTTGTCAAGCGTAGAGGTTGGCCACCGGGGGGGTTTTAGTGACCACTAGAAAAGAACCTCTCATAACTTCGCTGCACCCTCAATGTAGCGAAGTATCTTGGTGAAGATTTCCCAATCGACAAAAAAAAAATCATATATAAAAACAATTGCACATGCTATAAAATACTGTACATTTTTCCGGGATAACAAGTAGCCTATGTGTTATTTCAGACTTTTATCTATCCCTGTGCCAAATTTCGTTCAGATCCATTTAGCCATTCTGTCGCGACTAAGTAAAAAAACATTACATACATATATCCAAACTTTCGCATTTATATTGTAGTAAAACATGAAATAAGTAGGGACAATTATGTGCTTAAATTATATTTAAGATTGTAGATGTAAGATTAATTTTAATGTAACGCTTTATGCATTACTAGAAATCCTTTACTTTGAGGCAATAAATGGATATTTTATTTTATTTATTTATTTAAAAATTTTAGCACAGAAGGTTTATATTCTGTGTGTACAAGGGGTGTGTTATTTTTGACGTGATAACGTTTTATAAATTGATGAATGCCAAAATGAAAAATAGTAACGTTCCGTGTAGCGTTCCGTGTAGCGTTCCGTTTCCGTCAAAAGTCAAAAGTCAAAAGTCAAATGTCAAAAGTCAAATGTCAAAAGTCAAATGTCAAATGTCAAACGTCAAAAGTCAAATGTCAAACGTCAAATGTCAAAAGTCAAGTCAAAAGTCAAATGTCAATGTCAATGTCGATGTCAATGTCAGTCATACATGATTATGTCGTTATCACGTAAATCTATCGTCCGTAAACCGACTTTACAGACAACCAATTTTTTATTAACTGACTTCATAAAAGGATGAGGTTCTGTGTTCGACTGTATGTATTATTATTGTGTATGTTGACCGATTTGTCTTCCTATTTGTTGACCGATTCTTAACAATTATTGTTTGATAGAGTATACTTCTGAGGTGATCCCATTTACATTTCATCAAAATTGGCCAAGATGTTTTTGAGTTGCACTCCAATAGCTAAAAAGTGTTACGTCTAGTTGGATGACTTCATTATTGACAGTGAATGAGAATCGATCCCGTGACTAGCAAAGGTCACTGAACAGGAAGAAAAATTTGTTTACCAAAAAAAGATTTATTGTTAATATAATTGTGGTGTTACGATCTACGTTACATCACGCCTGCCTTAAAGATATGTATTCACATTTGATATATATATTTATTATTGAAAGCCGCTTCTCATACTCTATTGTCATCCATACGTTGGTCAATTCAGATATTGTAGTAACCTTGGCAACGTATAGGAAGCCGTATTTATACATTTTCATTAACAAGTATGTCAATAACTTGTGTCTTGTTTCAAGGTCGGTAAAGGACACATTCGTACGTTAGAAAATAGAATTTACTTCGCCCGAAAACTTTACAATGATAAATGTATAATCATGTAGGTGTGTAGAAGAAGTGTTTTGTTCTCTTGCCAAATTCTTTCATAAATAATATTTTTGTGAATACAGACTTCATTGAGGTTAAGGATCTGCGGAGTTTTGATTAGAATCTGTACTCTACAATACAACATTAGAATAACAATATTATTAATACAATATTATGACAAATCGAACAGCTTTGTAGTAAAAGTGTATTATGTATGGCCCCCAGAATATATAACCATTTACCTAAAAGCATTATTGCATTACCCATATTTTTAAATATACTTACGTTTAAATTCTATCTTCTAAATCCTACTAATATTATAAATGCGACAGTTTGTGTGTATGTGTGTTAGTGTGTATTTGTATATGTTTGTTACCTCTCCTCGCTCAAACGGCTACTCCGATTTCTATGAAATCTGGTATGGAGATAGTTTAAACTCTGGATCAACACATAAGCTACTTTTATCCCGGAAAAAATATAGTCCCTGTGAGATAGTTGAGGTTGCAAGAAAACCGTAATCCACGCGAATGAAAGCCCAGGGCGCTACCAGTTATCCATAGAAATATTTTTCATTTGGTGCAACAATACTATGACAATAGAATATCGCTTTTAGCCGTGTATGTCCTGGCTTATGGCTGTGTTCTATTTTAGCCGACCTGACGCGAACGTACGTACATTGGGCACGTTTTTTTATATACATATATAATAAAAAGAAAAATTATATCAGTTAGTGTCAAAAAACTTATTTCATTCAGTACTATAGTCAGCATATGACTATAGTACTGACGGTTATTGTGGCTTAGTGATCAGTGACATTGACCTTAGAACCGCGACCCGGAGTTCGAATCTCGGCTTCGGCAAACATTTCGGCCATTAGCATAGAAGGTATACTTGCTCTCGGGTCTCGGATGTTTGTGTAAAGGGTATCCTGGTGCGGGGCTGTATGTGTGAATGCGGTTTGTTATTATAATGTAGAACGGGGTGAAGTAGCTTTATTCGTGACCCAAGAACTACAAAGCACACGGAAGAAGCTCTACAAATCAGACGGTGTAATAAATAAGGCATTATTTTAAAATATGTCAATGTATCCGATATGCTCAATGATATTAAATGTTTATATGAGGTAGATGTCGCCCAAGCGCGTGGAAACTGAGGCGGCAAAATTAAGTTAATTGTCGTAATTTTGATTACGACGCGTATTTTAAGCGCAAGTCTAAACATATAGCTATCCTTTTCTATATTATTTGTACCGTATTATCTGTCGCAGTAAGCATGTTTATGTCGTAAAGGAAAAAAATCTGAGCACCGCGCAGTAGAATATACGTCATCTTTAGTAAAACATCATTGGATATTATGGATATATGGACTTATAACTCATAACACAAACGCAGGAATTCACAATGTAAGACTCTTAGGACCGGCTCTTTATCTTGCTCACGTGTAAAAAATAAACAAGTTTTAATTGATATTTTGTTTGTGTGATACGTGACCTACTTTCGTGGGAGCCACCCACAACTCAATAATACTCTTTTCATGTACCTACACCGGTTAAGAGTTTGATTTCTGTGGGTAGACGAGGCGATAAGCGGAAGCGAATCCTTCTAATATTATAAATGAGAAAGTATGTGTGTATTTTTGTTACCTCTTCACGCTCAAACGGCTACACCGATTTCGATGAAATTTAGTATGAAGATAGTTTAAACCCTGAATTAACACATAGGATACTTTTATCCCGGAAAAAGTATAGTTCCCGTGGGATATTTCAAGTAGCGGGAAAATCGTAATCCACGCGGGTGAAACCGCGGGGCGCCACTAGTAATTGATATGTTAGAGAGTCCCGATGGAATATAAAATCTCGTCTTCCTTCTTAGTCGGAATCTTCATTTCTGAAGGTCGTGTCTAGTTTCAAGTGGTGGTCACTCGATGTACTATACTCTTCCACGTGGTTCTGTCTTCGGCGGTCTCAATAACTTTGGTTGTTGACAGTTCAGTTAGCGACTTAATTATGCCTCACCGCCATGGCATCGTGGAGATCAAATTAAATCAAAATATTGGAAATATTCTACGGATAAGCAGTAGAAGTCAGTATTTTATAGTTACTGTGTACAGTTACTATGAATTTTCGCAAAGTAACCTCTGAATCTATAAACTTTCTATTATAATCCTAATGATAATTAGAATAAACCTGAAGTTCTTAGCATTGGAGATACGAATTTTATAGGGAGATTGCATGATTAAAGTTATTCCATTTTATTATTATCTCTTAATCGCACAAATATAAATACCAGCCAATAACCTCCTATTTTTTAGCCCAAGAAGATGCGTATCTTCTTCTTCTTCTTCTAATTTAAATCAGTTTCATGTGTGTTTTTCGATTAACGGTACAAAATTGAATCAGTAGGGAATTGTTTATTATCTTATTTTAAATTGATCCAATATTTTACGAAATATAATCGCAACTTTTTTGTACATGAGCGCTTTTGTCAAGTTGTCTGACGATTTCCTCTTACGTAGATAATGAACACCAACGAACCATTTACGAGCTTAGCTAATATTTTTTTTATATTTTTTTTATTGGGAATAGGCAGGCGTTTGACCACTATCTCACCTGATGTTAAGTGATGATGCGGTCTATATATTATATAGACTATAATATTATTCTATATTCTCTATATCGCGTTCGCTTATGAACTTAATCAACCCCTATCACGTCGATACGATTATTGCTAACAACGATTTTCTCTTTGTTACAGCTTACGGCAAAGTGTTCCTAGTTAGAAAAAAGAATGGAGTCGACGAGGGTAAATTATATGCAATGAAAGTTCTCAAGAAGGCGTCAATAGTGCAGAAATTAAAAACTGCTGAACACACTAGGACAGAAAGACAGGTGAGAATCAAAATTTAATTAATAGCCAAGAAACAAGCAGCGTGGACATGCTGGAATACTACATAACAAAATTTTGCTTATTTTTAACCGACTTCAAAAAAGGATGTTTTTTCAATTCGACCGTATATATACATATATATATATTTAAGTGTGTTCGCGGATTACTTCGTCGTTTATGAACCTATTTTGATGATTCTATATTTGTTTGATATTGTACATTTCCGTGGTGGTCCCATTTAAATTTTATCAAAATCGGCCAAGCGGTTTTTGAATTACACTTCAATAACTGAAAAGTGCATCACATACCTCGACAATATTAAAGTTATTAGAGATATCGATGCACATACACAATAACAATTGATCCCATGAGTAGCAAAGGTCACTGAAAATGGTGAAAATAATTACCAAAAATTGGAACCGACTTCAACACTCAAAAGTGGGAAATAACTTGTCGAAGTCGGTAACATGAGCACAATATTGTGATGATAGTTACTTTTGTGAACTATCATGGTACCTACTTCAACAAGTTATTTCACACTTTTGAGTGTTGAACTCGGTTCCATTTCTTGGTATAAAATTTTTTCTAGTTCCAGTTCTAGCATTTGACCCATATGTTCCAATCTTTCGCCTGAGTGGGCCTGTTTATTTTTACCCATTATAGTTGCAATGGTTGAAATTTTAGATTCAGTACGGCTCTGTTTCGAGTTATTTAGAACAAGGAATTCTAGGTTCAAATACTGAGAGTTTTTCTAACCTCAGTTTTAGAGTTCAAATCAGTTTTCATTTACGATTCGACATGAAAATAGTAATACCTATATAGGTATATAATATTTTTTCTTTTATTGTCTCCATACGTTTTAGTCGATTTTACAGAACTAAATTAATATCTCGCTCCATATTTTAAAGTTGACTAATGCATTAAAAGACCAGTGCATACTTTTGTTACATTACTATCTAATAATAACAGCAATTCGATGCTTAAATTACTTACTGTATTCCACTTCAATAATAGTAATAATGAAACTCCATTGGATGATTCTACTTATTGACTCACGGACAAAAATCCATTTACGATAATTTCATTCGTTTTTTACTTAGCTCGCTCGTTAAACTTCTCAGAATCAATAACTGAACATCGTTAATGGATTAATAAAATGAGCCGCAATCGATCTGTCACTGGAATGATAGAAGGAGGAAAACATTGACTTAATTAAGGCTTTCGATACCATGAGTCTAATGAATTACTGCAAATTATCCGTAGTATTCCATCTAAAACTGTCATAAGTAACTTATTATTCAATTAAGTAATTAATAAGTTAATAAACAATAACTTACATATTCAGTTACCTAAAATTTTGTTGTGGAGTTCCTCAAGGCCCAATTCTAGATCCGTATTTAAACTGCGCTATTTGTAATATATCTAGCGGGATGTAAATTGAGATTGAAGTCTATTTTTGTGTAAATTTAACAGGTCCTGGAGGCTGTGAGGGAGTGCCCGTTTTTAGTCACACTACACTATGCCTTCCAGACGGACTCAAAACTGCACCTTATTCTAGGTAAGTCTGAACTATTACATTTTATTCGCTATGTCCTAGTTTATAAATTATCTAAGGCCGTAAGTAAATGAGATACCGAGTGAGTTATTTTAATTTGGCGTTCTGCAAGCACGTACGCACGTACATAAATAATATTATAGGAAGCGGAGGTCAGAAGGTTCATCAATAGTAATTTTCAGCCTATTGTAATATTTAATTATGAAAGTTAGTTATTAAATTATTATTAGTCTATGCTCTTTAACAACTATGACACGCAACGAGGTTGTTTGAACTTTACCGTAGAGAAAGTGGTGTGATCGAGAAAACCTTTTTAATCGCTATGAATAATATTGAAATTCTTATCTTAGTTCTAATCGTATCTCGTTAATAGTTCTAAAATATTTATAGATTCACAATATTGAGTTACATAAGTCTGGGTTCTCTATTCGCTTAAATAAGAGTTCAAAGCTTTTGAAAATATTGAGTGATCAATGGTGGCTTTAGAAACGGAATATTTACTGTGTGTCAGGATTTTGTAAGGGCCTTTCCGGCACTTAACATAAATAGGAAATTTTAATTTCTGACAAAATAAATATGTTTTCTTTCTTTTCTATGATGCATTTACGTCTAATATTTGGGATAGTTACAATCTAAACGTTCGTTCATTACTTCTATTGCATTGGGGGCTAGACTTGATTGATTTTAAAGAACACAAGAATTCTGAGTGCTGGGGAAATATTTGAGCTTTTACTGTACACATAACTGTTAAACTTTGATCATACTCTTGTTTATTTGATTTGTGTCTGCCATCAAACTTGTTTATATAAAACCTTGTTCTTAGGAACTCTGATAATTTGATTTTTTTTATTTCTGGTCCCTCGAGTATCAAATTATCGAGAGTCGTAAGTATTGGAAGAAAAAATTCTCCAGTCATTAACCGTTACCGAACCGTTTGCGAACGAGTGCGAGCTAAGTTCTCACTTCGACCTCATGGATACACAATGTGACCCTCCGTCTAGGTCTCCGTCCTCAGGTGATGTCAAAGAACCCTGCGGCCTTTCAACTGTTGCGTAATTGGCCGCTACGCCTGTATTAAAAATGTAAGGACTTTTAACCTATTTCGAAATATGCGGAGGTTCTCAATTCGTATTTTTTTTAAACGTATTGTCTGTGGACAATACCGGCGAAACCGCGGGGCGCAGCTAGCAAATTACACGTGTATATAGAAGAAAGAAGATACAATACAATATATATTGTATATGTATACGTGTAATTTGCTAACTGCCGCGGTTTCGCCCGCGTGGACGTTTTCGTGGTAAACGCTCAGTTATTCCAGACAAACCTTACATTTTAGGATTTTTATTTTCTGGGATGAAAAGTAGCCCATAGGTTGCTATGTGCTATTTCAGTCGATCTATCTGACACGTTTTGATTTATCCGTTTTGGCGTGATTGAGCGATAAACATCTAAAGAACCAAACGTTGGCTTTTACAATTGTATTTATTTTATGTTTTCTTTCCGATTTATATCCAATGACAAGTTTTACTATTTTCATTATTAACAGTTTCTAAGTAATGCAATCGGGGCAAAATACTTTAGATATAGATTTTATTTTAAAAATAACTACCACGATCTGTCGGTCATTCTCACGGCCTGTCGGCGGTGCGCGGCGGCCGGATTATAAGTGTATCTAGTTGAAGTACTCATCGCGATAGTATTTAATCCATTCTCGGAATTTTAATTCAAATACTTATAGAATTATGTTACTTCTTGTATCATGAGTAGCGTGCTGTGTGTCACCGCCCTAAGGGCTTACTGAAGGGCAAGGTCGTCGCTTGGGACGGCATTAACCTCTGGTCTGATTGGATTTACTTCACAACTTTGACAATTATACTACTTATCTGTATACTTGTTTGATTCTTACTTATCTGTGTCTCAAGTATAAACAGTTTGCGTAAGTGCGTTCGTATCGTCAAAAATTCATTAAGAAAGAGTTTTACGGTTCGTTGTATGATGTTAACATCATGCTAGTCTGAACTTACGTTCAACTAATATAAGGAACCATCTACAACAGAATATCGTCCTGCCGCTATGCCATCTAAGCTACAGTAGCCATGCACTCCGTCCGAATTGATTAGCATACTTATTGCGCGTATAAGTTATTGTAAAAGCGAGCTCTTCTATGACAACTGTATCTAAATGTTACTTTTTTACCATTACGGTACAACTTCAGCTAGACCAATAAGGTTGCACTGCTTTTTTTTTTACATAATCTGTGGACGCGGCGCGACACGCACGCATGTATTTTGGCGCGAAACGCTTACAAATAAATACAAATATATGCTGTACATTTAATGTCATTATCTATTTTATGAGATTAGATAAGGTAGTGTATGAAAGTTATAGTTTCGTCTTAAAACGCGTGTGTAAGTTAAAAAAAAAGCCGAGGCGAGTAGAGAGTAGGCGAGTTTTTTTTAGCATTACGCTACAAAAAACTCGAGCCTCCTACTAAAAATGCTGTTTCATAATAAGACCCCTTATAATGAAACAGTTTCATAAACTACTCTATTTTTGTATAGAAAAACGATGGATTCAGGCGTTACCGTGCGGACAATCCGTATAAAAGTCGTAATTCTAGTCGGAGATAAAATTTTGCAAAAACATTAAATATATTCTGGAATAGTTAAACAAGCTATTTTTTGTTCGATAAAAATGTGCGGTAACGGAAGAGCCGCAGGCCGCGGGTAAAACGGCAGCTAGTATTTAATAAATAATTGAGTAGTTTTAAAACCATAAAAGACCTTAAAATACGTTTAAAAAGGTATATTTTTAGTTTATTTTGATGTTTTTGGCTCTCGATATTTTTTAGTGACATAAAAACTGCTACCAAATCAGAGGTAAAGGTAGAAAAAGGTAGTTATCGGCCCTCCTTTTTCGAAGGTCGGTGAAAAAGGTATAATCGTGATTAATTAAAACCTTCGCAAAGTAAAGAAAAAGGTTAAAATAATTTCGCTAGTTATTTAGGTCCTGTCTAGAAAGCGTTAAGCATTTTTAGCTTTCTAAAGCCAATTAGTATTTTTGGTTGTAGTGAAAGTATAATTATATCATTGTACCTTGTTAATCAATTACTTAAACACGGAATTTATTACGTGTTTCTGCCGTTCGAGCCTCTCGTCAACCTTTCGATTCGCGATAGTGCCCGTCGGCATAAATACATAATGGAATTCCAAGCAATGCAATGGTTGCGGACCTCTTTAAAATCATTTTATATCTGTAATATGTTGTAATATTTGCGTGTTTGAATTAATACACTCTGTATTATTACTTCATATTTCGAAGTGAAAACTTCTTTAGCGGCGATGTGCACTGTTGTATGGTGAAAACATTTTAAACTCGCGTCAGGACAAGTGACACTGATCGAAAATTCGTAAGAGTCGTGACGTCATAGACGAAGACAGAGGGAGAGTAGACATAATTTTACATAAATTGTCATGTTTGTGTACAATAGCGCAATAAATTAATATTGTATTTTACCACACTAATGATAGTACTTTTATATTGATAAATAAAGCAATTCGTGGGAAATTATTTCCCAACCATTCTAAAGTATTCAAAAAATCACGTTAATATTCAAGTTTTCAAGAACTATTTTGAATGAAAGTTGGCATAGATATAGATTTTAGTTTGGAATATTTTGTTTCACACAGAAATATGTACGATTCCGATACGGTATGATACGTTATCAACTTATCACACGATGACTGAGGTAATGGAGACCCTTAGTGTAGTCCACGCGAGTGAAACAGCGGGCGTAACTGGTTTTTCTATATATTTCCAAGTCATTTCCTAAACTTCTAACACTGTAATCTCAACTACTTGTATTCTCTGCTACGTGCATGGTGGTAGGATACTTTCTAGTACCCGCCTTGCTAGCTACCACCCTCAAGTTTGAAAAACTGTCACCCAACACATAGTGTGTTCAGGCAGTAGTCCTTGAGAGCCAGTAAGCATTCTAGGTCTCGCGTGATAACATTTTCGACCACATCTTCACCGACCATCAAGTGAGAGACTATTAGATCAAACGATCTATACAATATAACAAGGTAGTAAAATTGTTTTTTTTTTTTTTTTTTTTACAACCTTCACACAAGGTCTTCAGGTCTCAAACTAGGAGGAGCCTGTACTATGGTAACCTGATGACTGATATATATTTATATACATATACACACCCAGAGACAGGTCAAACAGACATGTTCATACACACAAATGTTTGACCTGTCCGGGAATCGAACCCGGAACCAGCGGTTCAGAAGGCAGAGTGCTACCAACTGAGCCAACCGGCCAGTATTGTATTTGATATTTTCGTGACTCTATTGGACATTGCTGTTTATTAATATATTCTTTTAATCCTTAATTTAACGTACTCGTATTCGGTGATTTAATTGTATTACTAATTTTATTTTATTGTGTCATTAGTAATAATAATGTGTTCTTAATTGAAATACTGTTATATTATAATCGTATAATCATATTATAAATGCGAAAGCTTGTGTGTAAGTGTGTATGTTTGTTATCTCTTCACGCTCAAACGGCTAATACGATTTCGATGAAATTTGGTGTGCAGATAGCTTATACCCTAGATTAACACATACGCTTATTTTCATTATCACCATCTTCACCACGCGGGTACAACCGCGTGGCGCAGCTAGTGATAAAATATAAGTGAAATATCACTTACCACAGCATTCACGTTGACAGACGCACATGCCTCCTCCACCACCTCTTCCACGGCGCCGTTTTCATACTCCTCAACTGGCAGCGCTCATCATCAAGGTTTTTCATCACCACGCGGGTAAAGCCGCAGGGCGCAGCTAGTGATAAAGAAATAAAATAAAATCATCACTAGCGCAAATATGTTTACGCACTCCCTTCCACACTTGGGTCAGTTATATTAAAGTTTCCACATTCAATATGGCTCATTATCGTTTGACCGTTTTCCTCGTTAGTTAGGAAACCAACAATGATTCACGTATTCCGATCGTCGATTTATTAAATGGAACATTAAAAAAATTCGGTCACAACAAACAGCTCGCGGTGGGTTGAGTTTACTCGAAAGTGGCGCCAAGCACTAAACCGCAATTACATATTTTTAACCGACTTCATAAAAGGAGGAGGTTCTCAATTAGACCGTTTTTTTATGTTTGCTTTTAAGTTGCGAGTGAATAGGTTCCTTTTAAGTTTGCGTGCCCCATCTTAGACAGCGTCGTCGCTTAACATCAGGTGAGACAGTGGTCAAACGCACGCTTATAACGTTTCAAAAAAAAAGTATTATTAGTCAGGTCGTCTCTCCGCCTTGTCGGCCGTCCTATCCTGCGCTTGCCAGTCCGTGGTCTCCATTTGAGAACCTTTCGACCCCAACCTTTTGATGGCCGAATTTGATGCAACAGTTTGAACACACCTAAAAACATAAGGATTGCATCTGGTGAGTCCTATCGACTTTCGTCACCCTTAAATAGGCTATGTCAGAATCAGGTCATGACTATCAAGGTATCATTGAGCAATTCTACTATAGGTACCTATGTAAGTACGCCTCGAGAACTTTTTGATGTAGGTGCTTGAGAATCAGGTCTTGTGCCAGATTGACTTAAATTGGCGTGCTAAAATTAGTTTTATGCGTGCGCTGTGAACTAAAATAAGGACGATGAAATTTGGTAAACAAACATTTTATTAAACAACTTCAAAAAATAAGAAGGTTATATGTTTCACTGTATTGTTTTTAATACATGTTCACCGATTTCTCCTCCATTTTTGGACCGATTCTCATAATTCCTTTTCGTTTGATAAAGTGTTTCTCCGAGGTGGTACCATTTAAATTTCATCAAAATCGGTCAAACTGTTTTTGAATTACACACCAATAACTGACACGTGCTACGTATACGTGGACGACATTATAATAGATTCGGGTGAAGCCATCGGTGAACATACACAAGTACAATTGATCCCGTGAGTAGCAATGACTCGTTGCCCGAGTCTGTGTTTCCCGATATGTACAATCCTGGAGTCTTCAAGTCGCGAGTGAATAGGTACCTTCTAGGTTTGCGTGCTAAATCCTAGACAACGTCATCACTTAACATCAGGTGAGACAGTTGTCAAACGAAAACTTATAATATATAAAAAAAATTGGTTGTCTGTAAAGTCGGTTTACGGACGATAGATTTACGTGATAACGACATAATCATGTATGCCTTTGACTGACTTTGACTTTGACATTGACATTGACATTGACAGTGACATTGACTTTGACTGACTTTGACTTTGACTGACTTTGACTTTGACTGACTTTGACTTTGACTGACTGAATTTGACTTTGACCTTGACCTTGACTTTGACTTTGATTATATTATCTAGATCTAGATAAAACTCAGGTGGAACGTTACGCGGAATGTTACCGTTACTATTTTTCATTTTGGCATTCATCAATTTATAAAACGTTATCACGTCAAAAAAAAAAAAGCAAAGGCCACTGAAAAAGGGTGACAAAAATAATTACCAAAAAAAAGGATCGACTTCAACACTTGAAAGTGTGAAATATTCTTTCCCGTAAGGGTAGGCGGAGAACATCATCATCACCAGAGACCAAAGCCTTCCAATTGCTACAATTTATTTTATTTATTAACATTCACACAAGGTCTTCAGGTGCCAAACTAGGCAGAGCCTGTGCTATGGTAACCTGATGACTGATACATATACTTATATACATATACACACCCAGACACAGGTCAAACAGACATGTTCATGCACACAAATGTTTGACCTGTCCGGGAATCGCTGTCCGGGAATCGAACCCGGGACCAGCGGCTCAGAAGGCAGAGTGCTGACCAACTGCGCCCTTTCTTAGAACTTCCTCACAATCTGGATTCGGAACTCACGCCTAGGTCTTCCTCTTCCAACACTACACTGATTGGTTTTCATATAGAAATTTATTCTTTAATTAACTGTTGATAAATATATATATTTTTTTGTAATAAGTTATATCCCACTATAATATTATAAATGTGAAAGTTACGATGGATGGATGGATGTTTGTTGCTCAATCACGCCAGAACGGATCTATATGAAATTAGGTATGGGGATAGCTTATACCCTGGATTAACACATAGGCTTATTTTCATCATCTCTGTTTTTCATCACCACGCGGGTAAAACCGCGGGATGCAGCTAGTATAATATATTATTAGTATACATTTATAGATACTACGGAGATCCGTAGTAGAACGCAAGTCACCGATATAGCCCAGCGGATTAGCAAGTTGAAGTGGCAGTGGGCAAGGCATATAGCTCGAAGAACTGATGGCCGTTGGGCCGAAAAGTCCTAGAATGGAGACCACGGACTGGCAAGCGCAGCATAGGACGGCCACCGACCAGGTGGACAGACGACCTGACTAAGATCGCAGGCAAGGGCTGGATGCGGGCCGCTTCCAACAGGTCCTTGTGGAAATCAATGGGGGGAGGCCTATGTCCAGCAGTGGACGTCCTATGGCTGAGATGATGATGATGATGATACATTTATCTATACTATCTATCTACCCTATAACTAACTGTTATATCGTTGCCTGCCGCGTTTGTGCCTCTTCGATTTTTATTGCTATGTCCTTGACCTCTATCTGCTGCATCGGAAAACATAATCAATACAACCTTTAACGTTGCCGTTGAATTCTTCCATAGCTTTGAATGGTTCGATGTTAGCTATGGTCAACCTTTGCCGTTACTTATTCTTCTATTCGATGGCTCTAAATTGATTGACCCGCTTATCGCGTTTTTCTCATGGTTGATCGCGGCGCCATAATTTATGGCTAAACTACTGATTTGTTAGATGGATAAATTGAATTAATGTTTTTTAAGATATATATTATATTGTTTAACACGGGATTCGCACCGCACTATGTTTATTTTGATTGAGTTCCCGATATTTCGGCGCGGTTCCACGCACCATGATCACGGAGAGACAATCAATCAAAATCATGGTGCGTATCCCGTGTTAAACAATTATATATTATGAAAAGCCATGAAAGTTTTATATGATGTTGTATGTATTGCTTCCGGGCCGTTTGGCCGTGGTCTATGTGAAACTTTTGTTCCAGACGTTTCGTCGATCACTGCGGTCGACATCTTCAGTGGTTCAGGTCCGAGCGGCGACAAGAGCGTAGAACTCTCCCTCGCGGCGTCTTCTCTGATACTGATTGTGACTGGTGATAAGACGCCGCGAAGGAGAGTTCTACGCTCTTGTCGCCGCTCGGACCTGAACCACTGAAGATATCGACCGCAGTGATCGACGAAACGTCTGGAACACAAGTTTCACATAGACCACGGCCAAACGGCCCGGAAGCAATACATACAACATCATATAAAACTTTCATGGCTTTTCATAATATATAATTGTTTAACACGGGATACGCACCATGATTTTGATTGATTGTCTCTCCGTGATCATGGTGCGTGGAACCGCGCCGAAATATCGGGAACTCAATCAAAATAAACATAGTGCGGTGCGAATCCCGTGTTAAACAATATAATATATATCTTAAAAAACATTAATTCAATTTATCCATCTTACAAATCAGTAGTTTATCAGTAGTTTTTAGTTTAGTTTATAACATGCAACGCCGGCCGTGAAAGCCTTAGAGTTTACGTTTTATATGATGTTTTTAATTTATGAATGTTAAACTAAGTAAAATACTGATGTTTATTATAAAGGGGTACTTAATTACCTATGTACACTATAATTTATATTATGAATTTGCATCAATTCTTCAATCACGAATTCATAGACTTACCGAACTTAATAATGTGTTAGTCTTACCAAAATCAGTGTAATATTAATTCAGCTGAATTATTCCAATATTTTCAGGGTTTGTATAATTGTATGCTGTTGCAAAGCTCAAGTGGCAACTCAATCACACAATTCAAAGTATCATTCGTATGAAGAAATAGTAGAAATTTACAAAAAGTGCGCGGTTTGAGAGATTGCTAAACATTGCGAACGGCGAGGCCTACTTTAGTCTCGCCTTGGCCTACTCTTGCCGCCATAAATGCAGATAGCTCACGAATCTACTTACTTTGTCTACTGTATGTTTTTGACTGAAGTAGCTAGTAGTAACTTTGTAGAATTTGAGCCCTTAAAAAGCGATCCATAGCGAAGGTATGGATTTTATCCCCTTTTTATCCCCTTTTTATAATACTTTAAAAAAATACATAATTTTCTAAAAGCAGTTTCTGTTGCTTGATCTACACTAATGATATATTTCATACTAGTAGCGCCCCGCGGTTTCACCCGCGTGGATTACGGTTTTCCCGCTACCTCAACTATCCCACGAGAACTATACTTTTTTCCGGGATAAAAGTAGTCTATATGTTAATCCAGGGTATGAGCTATCTCCATACCAAATTTTGAGCGTGAAGAGGTTGTTTTGCTTCCACTTTCTTAATGCGTACTGCCAAGGAATGGAACTCGTTGCCCGAGTCTGTGTTTCCCGATATGTACAATCCTGGAGTCTTCAAGTCGCGAGTGAATAGGTACCTTCTAGGTTTGCGTGCTAAATCCTAGACAGCGTCATCACTTAACATCAGGTGAGACAGTTGTCAAACGCAAACTTATAATAGTAAAAAAAAAAAAAAGGTAACAAACGTACACACATACACACGCACACACAAACTTTCGCATTGATAATATTAGTAGGATATAGTATTATGAAGAGGAAATACTTGTATGTTTGTAATGAATACATTCTAAGGCTTTATTTAATACGATAAAATATTAAGAATCTCTACTTATACTTCAATAACTGTGCGAAGCCGGATGGGCGGCTAATACTGTATTATAATAGTAATAGCAATCTGTATAAGAGCACTATGTCTGTCTGTCGGCTAGTCCTATGTCTTAGGGTATTGATAACTTTTGGATTCAATTACAATATTAAAAATAAAGAGAAATGGTTAGATCGGATGTAAAAATAAATATAGGCCCATATTTGACTGGACGAATCAGAATTTTATTTCCACGAGCATTCTGGGTGCGCTGGCAACTGGTAGCGGGTTGGAACTTTTTTTTTTTCAAGCTATCTTGCTGGCTTCGCACAGCTAGTAGGTTGCTGAAATATGTGTCGTGAAATTATAGCCTAGCTTAATATATTTTTTTAAAAATTATTTTTTATTTATTTATTAACATTCACGCAAGGTCTTCAGGTCCCAAACTAGGCAGAGCCTGTACTATGGTAACCTGATGACTGATATATATACTTATATACATATGCACACCCAGACACACCGGGGAGTCGTAGAGTTATATCGATATTTCCTTATATCTTAGAGCAGGTTAATAATAACTTATATAATTTGTCACAGTAACGGTCATGTAAATGATTCCCGCTCAAAATAAAATCAACTAATTTCATAAGGCAATGTTGCGCCCACCTTGACCCAGCGGACGCGTTTCGCGGTTTTTTCCTCTTATTTGCAATCCATTGTTGATTCGGTTGCACGTGCGCCGTTTATTGTGTTCATTTAGCGTTCAAGGTATAGGAAATAAGCGACAAAGTCGTATGGAACATATTTTGTTGTATATTCAAGCAATTTTTTGGTGCCAACTTTTATGTTGTAATGAGAAAAGATTAGATGTTCTGTTTTCCCCTTCATATAATAACGTACTTTAAAAACGGTTTAAACTGATTTCTGGAAGTCATGATGACTTGACATGGAGACATGATGGTTCACTTGGTCGAGGACCTGTCTTCTGCTCCCGAGGCTTTGGGTCGAATCCCGGTTAACGAGGAATACTTGACCTAATGGAATTTTTTTGAACTTATCTGAAAGAGTGTCAAAATAAGAAACGAATTGTTTTTATTTCAAATCTGTTCATAAAGGCCTTTTTTCATGGTTAATACACACATATACAAAAAATATACACCTAATTGAGAACGTCATCCTTTTTGGAGAAGTCGGTTGAAAATAAGTTTAAAAACTGTGACGACTGTAAAATTTTCTTTTCAAGTAGAAGTTATTACGGAGTTAAGTATTGTAAAAAAACAATTGAAGATCCATACGTAAGCTTAAAGCTTAAGAGACATAAATGTAACCGAAAAACATTATGTTTTATTCCTCTTTCTATATTTCAAACTGTAAAAAAAGTTATATAAAAATATTGTTAATAAATCAAACGGGGCTTGATCGCGAGAAAAACATTTAGTAATTTATTTACCTCGACGTTTCGACCAAATTGCATTGGTCGTGGTCACGAGAAGACTGCTAAATGTTTTTCTCGCGATCAAGCCCCGTTTGATTTATTAACAATATTTTGATATAACATGATTATTACACTTTGAAATATAGAAAGAGGAATAAAATATAATGTGTTTACTCTCGGTCTCAAGCCCCGTTTGATTTATTAACAATGTGTTCGAATCGCGAAAGTCTAAAAATATTATATAAATATCCTAGCTTTGTATGCGTTGTAAAAACTATGGATAATATAAATACTCAACAGTTTAGCGTAAAGAATAATCACACTAAAAAAAACATTTTTAAAACATTATTCACAGTACCAGTAGAAATGGATAGATGGCGATAGTTGAAATAGGCGGTAAGCTAATGTACAGCCACGTCAGCGTCGCGTTCGTCGTCTCTCGAATGCTCTGTTGCCTTAGTGTGCGCGTGCGCTCACGCTATACTCGTATATTTTTATTAGACGTTTAATTCATAAGAAACAAGCGACTGTTAGTTATTATGATTCTAATTGGACAAAGAGAAGAGGCTTGTCTACGATCATGCTTATTGTTTTTTTTTTTACATTATATGATTAACCTCAGTCCTTCTCGTATCTTACTCCTATACTTTTATTATCATCGTCTCAGCCATACGACAGTGGATATATGCCTCAGCTATTTATCTCCACAAGGTATAATAAGAGGCTCATTAACAAGGATACTTTAGTCGAGACACGACTTCAAAGCCTGCAGCACCGACGTAGAGTCGCTAGCTTATCGGTTTTTTACCGGAGACATTTCTGGGAGTGTGCTCTGGAGTTACATAACTTGGTACCTCCTTCCCCATTCCATCAAAAAACGACCAGACGGACTGCAATGCGACATCCATATATGGTAGACGTTCCACCCTGTCGCACTAAGCGTTTTGCTTCCACATTCATAGTGCGTACAGCTAACGAGTGGAACTCATTGCCTAAGTCTGTGTTTCCACATGAATACAATCTGGGCATCGTCAAGTCACGAGTGAACAGGTATTTTCTAGGCAGGCGTGAATCATCGTAGACCGCATCATCACTTAACATCAGGTGAGATATTGGTCAAACGCCTGCCTATTGACAATAAAAATTTTAAAAAAGGAACTTTTAGAAGCGCCCTGCATCCAGCCTCGCGATCGTGGTGGTCGTCCTACGCTGCTCATACCAGTCTGTGGTCTACAGTCGTGAAGATTTCGACATCAAGTTTATTAGATATGTACCCTTCCTAACGTCACTTCAACATGTAAATCCGCTAGGCCTGTGTTGGTCATTTATGAGGGTTATATTCGTACTTGATTCATACTATTTAAGAAACACCGAGCATATCTCACTGTATCCTCGAGATTGCTTACAAGGCCCATTGTTAATTAAAACCATGGTTTTTTTTTTTTGTACATAATATTTCAATAGGTTCCTGTTTATAAATGAAGAAGTTATTAAGTTGGATAGGATTCGTACGGACTATACAAACTTATTAGGCTTCCTTGTACGGAACTCTAAACAAACAAACTTGGAAAACAGAAAACTCAACTTAGTTAAATGTTCTTCGTGCCTGTATACATTTCTACAATATCATTGCTATTGCGATGTAGCGTGTCTTGTCAATTTTAAAATTTTATTAAAATCTATTCTTATGCCATTATTTAGTACTGTTATTATTGTATTAGGGAGTTCACTTTGAAATGTTTCGGCAACACGAGGCGGAGTTGTCGACGCGGTATGGCGGTGTAACCTCCCCTTCTTGATAGGCGTCGGGCATACTCTTAGTAGTGTAATCTATTTGTGCTATGTTTATCGTATTTTTTATATGTTTTTTCAACTTTAAACGTAAAAAAGTCATAAGTAAATGTTCACCTGTTTAAAGAATTCGATTAATCGACCCGAGTAGTTTAATAAAATAAAAAATAATCTTAATAGACATTTCAAATAGTCAGGTAAAGGTGCTCCTGATTCTTAGACTAGGATATCACTCAGGAGGTTTCTACTGGTGAAATAATTTTTAAAATCGGTTCCGTAGTTTCCGTACTCCTTATAAACAAAGTTACAAACTTTACCTGTTCATAATATTAGTGTAGATATAGTACGTAGAATGATTTAAGTCTGGACTGTGTCATAAGCCAAATGTTTTATCTCTTTCATTACATGCCTCGTAACTTCTCTCAGGAATTAGGAAGTGACTTGAAGTCGGCCATTCTTATCATGCTCAGAAAGTGGAGCTATTGTTTTATTGGCGCGATTAGAAATACATTAGCATTGTGCTCTCATTTTGCTCGATTTTGTTCCCATTCATTTTACTTATGGCCAAGTGTGCACCAGAACGTTTTTCTAGAAAATCTTGCATGTGCAAGGTGTTAAAAATGCGATAGTGATATATGAGTATAGTGATATGTGAGGGTATATCGACTATTAATTATATCTAAGTAGAGGGTACTTAAAGTACAATAAAATCAGTTGTGTCACGGGTTCCATGTTTTCTTCCTTGTTCTGCCTAAATATTCCGTAAAAATATTACCGATAGTATCTTATTCTGTCGGGTCATTAACATGGATTTGTAAATTAAAGCTGTTGGTGTTTTCGATTGAGTACTCTTGTACTTCGGTGGTTGTATTAAGCCGTCGCTCCAGGTTGCTGTCGTAGGTCAGGGGTCGGCAACCTTATGAGACGGAAGGCTATGTTATGTATATAATGTTTATTTTGTTTCGTTACCTTACTTTTTTTTAACTGATATAACGTCCGGGATCGGTGAGCGATACTATTTCATGAGGTTATATTGGTAAAATACATATTTATTTTTTGCGTATACCTGGAAGCAGCAACTTTTCAACGAGAGCTGCACGTGGCTCGCAAACCGCATGTTGGCGACCCCTGTTGTAAGATAAGTCATTACGCCACGTCGTAGACTCGTAGGTCGGTCGGAAAGTCTGATATTGTGCTGGCTACACGCTGGCCGATGCAGGTATTGCCATATCTGCCAACCTGCATCAGCCAGCGCGTTGGATTATCGGTCAGTACATTTCTATTCGCCAACTTGCATCGGGCAATGTAGAAATTGATACAAAAGAGCTTATGTAGGTCAAGGCTTATAAGTATCCAATAATAATTAGTGTCATCATGTTCATTAAACATAATATTAATTATTGCCGCTGGGCAGGAGATGTAGGTTAAACGCTCTGTGTTACCACCGACCTAGATCTAATTAGTCACGTGATAAACATAGATTAATGCTACACTAATGTAAATAATTTGATTGGTTTATTCGACTGCTTCAAATCCGTTCTAAATTTGTGTCAAAGACAAACGAGTGTGTTCATGAAGCAGTCTCAGGATTTTTCAAAATAATACTAGTATATCAACAACTAAAAAAAATGTGAAACTAATCAATTAAACCGGTACCTGCAGTGGGCAATGTTTCCGAAATACACTGAGCATTGCCATCGTTGAATAGCAACGCAAGCAAGCAAGATAAAGGCCAGCAATTTGATCACGTGTTGCCTCATTTCGTCGCTCCGACGAGGTCTTAGAATTAGTTTAAATAATATACAGTAAAATTAAAAACCATTATATTACCTGTTTTTCTGAACATCCCAAACGTGAGCTTCGAAATATACACAAAACTCGCTCGATTACTATTTTTTTTATCACACTCAGACCCACGCACTAAGATTGTATCTCGGGAGTCATGGACACACACACAGACCCGGGATAAACATCTACACTCATCGCACAAACGTTTGCCCCTGCCGGGATTCGACCCCAGGGTCTCGGAGACACAGATGTCATGTCACTGACCACGGCGAACGTCACCGTTATAATACCCCTCAGAATAAAATTGAAATCAGAATGCGTTCTAATAGCACAGTAATTAATTGTACATGTACTAACAATAGTATATGTTTGCCAACAGATTACGTAGCTGGCGGAGAGTTGTTCACACACCTGTACCAGAGGGAGCATTTCAACGAAGATGAAGTCAGGTTATACATCGCCGAGATCATTCTTGCCTTGGAGCAATTACACAAGGTAAGAGCAGACATGGTTTTATTACATTGAAAAACTACATTACATGTATATTTATTTTGTTTATTCTCTACAGCAGACGTTGTCTTGCAGTTCAATGGTGACTCTCAACCATTCAAGAACATATTTGGCATACAACTATGTATTCCAAGTTTCAGCCCAATTCGTACAGTGATTTGAGATCTCCAATTTGTCTATTCGTACATAAAGGTGATCGATATTATTTTGATAAAGTTTTACCTGGAAATATTTTGTAGTCAAATCCGGAAAAAGTTAATATTTTACTTTCCTGGTTGCGAACGTTTAATTTTCTCTGTAATTTTCAAAATGAATTAATATGCCACATCCGAAATTCAAACTTCACAGTAAGGATCTTACGTTAATTTTACCATTAATAAGAATTTTACCACATCCGAAATTCATACATCACAGTAGAAATGTTCATCATCTGCATTCATGTGACATGAGACTCAAGTTGCGTATTTAGATTATAATGTATAGTAATCTCGTTGAAAGTTGTACGTCTCGTCTCCGCTAGAAACTTTGAGGACACTTGTTTAAATATTTAACTCGCCTAGTTCACCGCATACAATCTACGTATAAAGCCACAATTATAATAGTTAATTAATAAATTAGAAGAATAACCAAAAATAGAAAACATAGCCAACGGTTGCTCAGGGCTTTCCTCTACAAGATCGAAATAGCAGTAGGCTGACCATATATCAGACAGAACTGAAGGCAAATCAGTATCTTCGAATGGAGATAATTGATCCATGGCAAGCTCAGCATAAGGCGTCTACCGACAAGGTTGACATACGGTCTGCTTCCAACCGGTCCTTTTGGAGATCAAGCGGCAGGTATATGTATGTCCAGTAGTGGAGCTCCTACATCTGAATGATGATGAGCCATCATCATCCTGACCCTCTGATTCAGAACGATCGATAACTGACTGAATCGAATCGATTAGATATTGTTCATCGGTACATTTTAAGTTTGGAACGTTTTTAATTCGCAAATCAACATCAAATCAGCTTTGGATTAAAGAATATAAATCGATAACTTAGTAAAACTAGTCGGTACTCGTTCTATAACTACGAAATTTTCCAAACCTGTAGAGCCATCTAGATTTAGCCTGGAGTTATGAGTTGTTTTTAGGCGATTGTCAGTCTTCTTGTAGCATATTGGTCCATCGGCGAAAGTTAATTAATATAAATTTGTTGAGCGAAGTCGAGTTCTTGTCTTGGTCTCTGGACGAAGTTCTTTTGTTAACACTTTTCTCTTGTTCCCAGCTCGGCATCATCTACCGCGACATCAAACTGGAAAACATACTGTTGGACGCAGAAGGCCACATAGTCCTCACCGACTTTGGCCTGTCCAAGGAGTTTGTCGGTGGAGAGACCAGAGCCTACTCTTTCTGCGGAACCATCGAGTATATGGCCCCGGAAGTCGTCAGGAGTGGCAGCCAGGGGCATGATATCGTGAGTAGACTTCATACTTTATGTACCTTCAATGTGTATTCCTTAATAATCGGCCATATATATATGAAAAGAAACATAGGGACTCAATTGTCATTGATTGCGTGTGACATAGTTCAGATAAACATACAGATATCTGTGCAGTTTTTATCGTAGGATGTGGTCGATAACATAGTGTGGGAACGTTGACGGGGAATTCCCCAAATTCGAGTGTGTAATACTAGCTACTTAGAATATTGAATACTTTTTGAAGATGGAATGTTTCTGTATCGGATTGGACTAGCGATCAGTGAATATCACACAACAACTATAAGTAAGCTGTAGGTTTTGGCGCCCAAGATACAGGCTATATTATATACCTAGTTTGGGGCCCGTTGTGCAACAATTAAATTCATTAGGTTATTTTAAAATAATAAAATAAATTTGTATATTTTTTGTGGAAATTATGTTTCTGTGAATAAATGATTATTTACTTACTATTGTAAATCTAGGAGTGCGTATGAGAATGTATTGATATAATGAAATTGGACACCGAAATAGAATGTTCTCTGGAATAGTTACTAACTAAGTTAATAATTTGAAGCGATGATAGCTCAGCAGTTGGAGTGTTGGCTATCAAACTTACAGACCTGTTTCGATCCCCACCAACGGCTTGAGCTTTTGGTGAAGGTCGTTATCATTTTCCCAGCATGGTGGTAGAGTACTTTCGAATACCTGCCTGGCTAGCTACCAGGCTACCACCCTCAAGTTTAAATAACTGTCACCAAACATACACTAAGGCAGCAGTCTTCGAGAGGCAGAAAAAAATGTAGGTCTAGCGTGAGCACATCTTGACCACATCGTCACTGACCATCAAATAAGATAGTGGCCCTAGTATTGGGGTGTACCCATATGAAACTGGGGCAAGTCAGATAAATTAGAATACATATTTATAAAATAACGCAAACAATCGAGCGAGTCCCCTGTAGTTAATAAGAATATAAATCAAATATAACCATTCTGTTAACATGATCCCCGAGAAATTCATCAAATTGACATTAACGGAAGTGAATAACAAGGCATAAGCCAGTTTATAATATCAAAACATATGTGTCTTTATATTGTTTTAGTACGAAAAGGTTAAAACTCAACCAGGCCAAAAGACAATCTGAACTCTATATTCATCTAATATAAGTATAACTTTTATATTCAAGTGGCAAAGCAAAAGTGATTCGTTACAAACTGGCAACTTTCTAACACGCGCTTCGGTCTCGTCCGCTTGTGCTCAGCTGATTTATAAAAACACTACACTGTTATGAGAAAACAAATGGGGAAAACATGTTGCGTTGCAATTAATTTAATTTGACTTCATTGTTAGTTGAACCTTCGAGTTAAATCTGCGATTCGCTATAGTGTCCATTGTACGCGTGCATTTTAAACATGATAAACTTTTTTAAACCTCAAGTGGCAACTTTTGTCTATTAAGTGAAATAATACAAACTAATAAACTACAATTACTATAATAAACATTTGAGCAACCCACCAGCTGTTACCAGCCTATAGATACGATTATTCATATTTCAAAGACTAAAGATTCTAACGCCGTGTTCCAAATTAGATAATACCACTACCGATAACAAGCAGTAGAAAAATCGACGTTATTATTACCCAATACAAAAAAAAATCCAAAAAATGGAACCGACATCAACACTCAAAAGTGTGAAATAATGTTTTGAAGTCGGCACCATGATAGTTCAAAAGTGACTGATATCAAAATATTGTACCGACTTCGACAAATTATTTAACACTTTGAGTGTTGAAGTCGGCTCCATTTTTTGGTAAATTTTTTTTTTTAACTCTTTTTAGTGACCTTTGTTATTCATGGGATCAATTGTCATTGTGGTGTAGGTATGTTCACCGATGTCTTCACCCGCTGCTATAATATCGTCTAGTAAGCACGCATTTTTCAGTTTTTCGAGTGTAACACAATACTGCTTGTCCGATTTTGATGAAATTTAAATGGGACCACACGGGAAGCACCAGCTTTCAAATGAAAAGAACGAACAAAATCGGTTCACCCAGTCGGAAGTTATGCGGTAACAAACATAAAGAAAACATACGGTTCGAATTGAGAATCTCCTCCGTTTTTTGAAGTCGGTTAAAAATATATCGCTAGTAATATTTTTATATTTTACTAGCTACGATTTTACCTGCGTGGAGATAATTGATGATGATGATGATTATGATGAAAATAGCCTATGTGTTATTCCGGGACCTAAAGTATCTCCATTCCATGCCAAATTTAATCGAAATCGGTTTAGCTGTTTGAGCGTGAAGAGGTAACAAACATAAACACAAACTTTCGCCTTTTTAATATATTAGTGTGATAAATAGCGATGATGTGATCCTTGAGGGCTCACTGTGCTCTCAAGGACTGCTGCCTGAACACACCACGTGTTTGGTGACAGTTTTTTTAAACTTGAGGGTGGTAGCTAATCCGGCGGGTACTCGGAAACTACCACTATGTTGGGAAGTTGATAACTGTTAGCGGTAGCTCAAACCGTTGAGGGGGCTCGAACCAGCAGCGTCCCTCAGTTTGACAGCCAACGATCAAACCTGTAGGCAATGGCTTCAAAACTTATTGTATGAATAGAGGAACCGCGTGTGACTTACACGCGGTTCCTCTTACATGGTCTGCAATTCTTAGTGCTTAAGAACACTTTTTAAATAATGCAGCCCATTCGCAGAATTAAAATGACATCTGAAGGTTTCCAAGCTATACTGACGAAACTCGCTCTGTACAAGAACAGGTTTAATTAATAAGTTTCAATAATACACACATAATATCGTATATTAAACATGTCGTTTTTGAAGTATATTTGGTATGTGTAGCCTTTTGAAATATCTCTCTCACATTCACACGTACTCGATACGTGGCGTTCCGTCTCGTTCTCTCACACAAACCATGACCTACATGTGAGCGCCGTGTTGTGCTAATTTTGGTACTATCGCTGTGTTCATAATGATATATATTTATAGCATATCTCTTTGCATATGTATAATAAAGTGATAAATATAATTAAGTGTATGTACAGAAGAAAGTTGATATGATAAATATTTGACTTCTGCGACTCAATTGTAATAACTAATGGTCCGCCCCGGGTAGGCACGGGTAAAAAAATTCATAATGAAACATAATATGGATCCCTAATTAAAAAAAAAATATAATATAGCCTATGACACCTGGGGATAGTGTAGCTTCCCAACAGTGAAAGAATTTTTCAAATCGATTCAGTAGTTTCAGAGCCTATTCAATGAAAACAAAGTTTTCCTCTTTATAGTATTAGTAGTAGTAAAGATTTTTTTTTTTTTTTTAAATTATCATGCACACAATGTCTTCAGATCCTAAACTAGGCAGAGCCTGTGCTATGGTAACCTGATGACCGATATATATACTTATATACATATTATTTTATTATAATTACTTATTTAATTTCATTATTTATTTATTATAATTGATTAATCAATTTGTATTAGTAACATATGTAACCATTGGAAATGATAAGGGAGAGCGGGATCTTCTGACATTAAATTTCACGAATTGTATATTAAATACCATGTAGTTTCATTTGGAAAGTTCATACTGTCAAAAGCACTGTAAAGATTACATCAGAAAAGTTTATGTGGTCGTTAAGTTTCTTAAATTTTGTAATGTTCCGCGCAAATTTCTTATTTCTTTCTACCATAAAAACTATTCTAACAATAACAAACACAACATAATCATAATTATGTAGCGAAATTGATCCGGCAATTCACGCGTGATACCGTGCCCATGGGAAATGGGAATAGGTCTTGATGGAAATCAATGGGGGAGGCATATGCCCAGCTGTGGACGTCCTATGGCTGAGATGATGATGATTCAAGCTTTCTAAATGCCATGAATACATGGTCATGTATCAATTTCGCAACATTTCATTGTACAAATACGTAAGCCAAGCGGTGCGGGCTGCGACCAAGGTTGATTCAACAACCGCCCAGCATGGGGAACGTCGCAAGCAAGCTCACTCTGCCTTCTGAGCCGCTGGTCCCGGGTTCGATTCCCGCACAGATCAAACATTTTGTGTCCATAAACATGTCTGTTTGACCTGTGTCTGGGTGTGTATATCCTACTAATATTATAAATGCGAAAGTTTGTGTGCATGTTCGTTACCCCTTCACGCTCAAGCGGCTACACCGATTTCGATGAAATTTGGTATGATATTTTATACCCTGGATTAACACATAGGCTTGTTCATCAATACCGTTTTTCATCACCACGCGGGTACAACCGCGGGGCGCAGCTAGGACCTGAAGACCTTGTGTGAACGTTAAAAAAAAATTATATTATCTAAACAACACTAATAATAATATTAGTGTTTATTAGAAAGTGTTTATGAAAGACATTTTATGACATTTTTATTGCACACTCTTCAAGGTTCAGAAGGATCCTTACTCAAATGAATAACTTAGTTTACCAAATAACAGAACAACATACAGGTGAAAGAAAAAAAGTGCCTGATATGTATGCGCAAGTTTGAGAGCTCCTTTATTCCACTTCAAAGCGTGACTCACGATGCACAGAGACAGTATGTCTGTCCGTAGTGCCAAAGTATGTGTCTCAAGAATAGGGTAACCCAGAAAGACGGTTATAGGACACCAAAGGTTGAATAAGAGTTATAATTTGAAGCGATGATAGCTCAGCGGGGGGAGCGTCGCCTCTCAAACTGACGGACACTGGTTCGATCCCCAACAACAGCTTGAGCTTCCGGTGAACGTAACACCGTTATCAAATCTCCAGCATGGTGGTAGGGTACTTTCGAATACCTGCCTGGCTAGCTACCACCCTCAAGTTTGAAAAATTGTCACCAAACACATAGTGTGTTCAGGCAGCAGTCCTTGAGAGCCACTGAGCATTCTAGTTCTAGCGTGATAACATCTTCGGCCACATCGTCAGTGACCATCAAGTGAGATAGTGGTCAAACGCTAGATTTTTATTTTTTATTACTAGGTATTATAAGTTTGCGTATGACAACTGTCTCACCTGATGTTAGGTGATGACGTTGTCTAGGATTTAGCACGCAAACCTAGAAGGTACCTATTCACTCGCGACTTGAAGACTCCAGAATTGTACATATCGGGAAACACAGACTCGGGCAACGAGTTCCATTCCTTGGCAGTATAAGAAAATAAATATACAGTATAAGAAAAGGCGGTTATAGGACACCAAAGGTTGAATAGGATCATGTGCTTTGTGAATACGTTAATCTGTACATATGTTTTGACTGGTCGGTTGGCGCAGTTGGTAGCACTCTGCCTTCTGAGCCGCTGGTCCCGGGTTCGATTCCCGGACAGGTCAAACATTTGTGTGCATGAACATGTCTGTTTGACCTGTGTCTGGGTGTGTATATGTATATAAGTATATATATCAGTCATCAGGTTACCATAGCACAGGCTCTGACTAGTTTGGGACCTGAAGACCTTGTGTGAATGTTAATCAATAAATAAAAAAAAATAAAAAAATGTTTGATGGGCAATTCTCGTGTGTTTGACACATTATTATATGTATGTATTGTGCTAGTTATTGTGTTAGTGTATAGTGCTAGAGTTAGCACGAGGTATATAAAGCGGGCTTTGTTTAATGTAATGTATAATAAGTTTATATGATCGAATCAGAAATGAGAAGATTCATCATTATACCCCAGCAGTTTATTAGCGACCTTCCGAGTTGAGACTATGTACTGGTAAGCGATGCGTAAAAGTTCAATCGAAATTATGATTTTTTTTTTGTTTTTATTATTATTTATCAACATTCACACAAGGTCTTCAGGTCCCAAACTAGGCAGAGCCTGTACTATGGTAACCTGATGACTGATATATATACTTATATACATATACACACCCAGACACAGGTCAAACAAACATGTTCATACACACAAATGTTTGACCTGTCCGGGAATCGAACCCGAATCGAAATTTGACAAGGTTGCAGAAGCAAGATAGATGCAGACCCTTTCAACCAGTTCTTGTAGATATATATCACTATTCAATGGCGAAATCTAATTAAATTATCACTTATCTTATCTAAATATTATACGTGTGTGGTATACACTAATGACATTCAAAAACTATGTAGCATATCGCGCCAGCACATCTCGCAGAGAGGGACACCATGATTAAAACAATACATATACGAAAGGGACAGCGCAATGTCGTACAAATCTATTTATTGTCGGAGATAAGATACGCATAAGTATATATTTGTTACAAGAGTAGAGACCTCCTACACTTCCTGGACGGAATTAGATGACCCAATAAAAGTAGAGAACGGTGGTACGGATCAATGTTGGAAATAGAGTCTCACGAATGCTGCTTGCATTTTGTCAGGTATTACCAATGATGTTTTACTAAAGATGACGTATATTCATACTGCGCGATGCTCAGATTTTGTTCCTTTACGACATAAACATGCTTACTGCGACAGATAATACGGTACAAATAATATATAAAAGGATAGCTATATGTTTAGACTTGCGCTTGAAATACGCGTCGTAATCAAAATTACTACAGTTGACTTAATTTTGCCGCCTCAATTTCCGCGTGCTTGTCCAAACTTGTCGCGACATCTACCTCATATAAATATAAAATATCATTGGGTATTACTGTCTTGGTGCCCGCGGCTTCCCTTGATGAAGTGATGTCAGAAATGAGCTTCCACTGGAAATCTGTGTTCAAGAGTGACCCTGAGCGTATACTGAGTTGACACTCGAAATTAAAAATATTCAATTAAGTAAAACTTCAACGCTTTGAATACGCGATGTATAGGAGATTGTCCATTAAAAAATTACATAAATTATTCCACAATTCTAACAACAACATAACATAGGTCGACCAGACCTACGGCCATGTTTTTTGTATAAAGTAATATTAAAATTGCTAACGCTCGCTATTTCCATTTTAATTCCACTGTCGTGATTTCGCTGATATATATCTGTGTATCTCATCTATACTTATATTATAAAGAGGAAAGATCTGTTTGTTTGTTTGCATCCAATAGGTTCCGAAACTACTGAACTTGATTCTACTGATTCTAGAAATTCTTTCACTGTTGGGAAGCTACACTATCCCCGGGTGATATAGGATACATTATTTTTTTTTTTAAATTAGGGATCCTAATCATTTTTAGTTTTGAAATTTTTTACTCGTTCGAAGCCGGGGCGGATATCTAGTTCCAAATATAGCTAAGAGCCGTTGAATGTCTATTATCAACATTTGAAGAATTTCTCAACGTAGGAAGCCGTTTGTAAAGTCGGTGTTTCAACTATTGTCCAAAATTAATTTTTACTATCTCTAATATATATGCATATATATTATCATGTGCCGTGGTTGTACCGCCCTAGAATAGTACTCCCCCATCTCTTCCCGTGGATGCCGTGAGAGCCGGCTAAGGGACCACGTACCATATGGCGGGCAGCAGCGCCTTCTGAGGATCGGAAATCATACTGCGCTCGCCAACCCGCCCGCGTGGCGAGAATTGGCGAATCCCCCCTATATGGGGAGGTAGATGTGCAGCTGTGGACTTGCTATGGCTGCGATGAATGAATGAATCTCTAATTTAGACTCTAACATAATTTGTTTTGTATTGAGGAAGGAAAATCTTATTGGGCTAACAATGTAACTGTCAATGTGTATAGAAATATGTTTAGAATTAATTCGGTGTGTACATTTTGAATGTGAAGAAATAGAAAACTACAAGTTTTTATAGTGAAAGTTGAATTTGGTAGTAATACTTTCGGATGCCGAGCAATATTTTTGAGCAAAACCAAGGTTGTTCTATTAATACTTATCATCGTTGAGCTCCGTTTCTTGGATGTTTTTGGTCTGTGTCGATCGAGCGCGTGCTAGTCGCTAAATTAAGTATTGCTTTTTTATTTGGGAAATTATAAAAGTGATTGTGAGAGTGATCCGCTAATAGTGAGGATCACCAAATGCTGTCGCTTGTCGTGGCTCAGTGATCACTGACACTGACTTTAGAACCGCGACCCCGGGTTTGAATCGCGGCTGATTCAAATATTGCTGTGATGAGCGTAGATGTTTATTGTCGGGTCTTCAATGTTTGTGTAATGTGATTGTGTGCGACACATGGTATCCTAGTGCGGCAGGTACCCAAACCAGTGTGTGTGTGAATGCGTTTGCGTTTGTTTGCTTGCTGGGCTTCACTTTTAAGTGAGTAGTTGTGTAGTAAGCTGAATGTTGGAAGCTAGGTCAATAGTGGCTAGATCTAAGTGTTAGGGACGGCTTCTTGGCTGAAGCGCATACTTTAAAATGTTGCCAATATAAGTTTCCATAGGTTGTTGCATAACCTAGGCAATCGCATTAAGTCGAATAGGCAAGATCAGCTCGTTTCTATTACTTCCATTTGTTTTTTTTAAATAATTCAGTGTATGTTAGATAGATAACTCTGTATGTGTATTTATTTGAATTTTATTGATTATGTTAATTATAATTAAAGCACAGCCTTTAGGAATTCATAAGGTACTTATTCAGTCTTACTAGCATGAGAACATTACTTAAACTAAAATAAAGAAAGAAAGAAACCACATTTATTCAAGACACTCACAACACACATTAGACAAGAAATACATATAAAAACAATAAAGAACAGAGTAATAATGATGTTGTGAGTGTCATGAATATGGGCCCCGACTCAGCATAAAACTAAGGCAAAAGCCTCAGTCACTGATTTTCAGTCGGTGCCCATAGACATGACCTCACGAACCTCAGGACAACGTTAACTTATAAACCTATGTAAATAATAATAATAATAATAAATATACTTATATTTAAACAAGAAACACAACAAAAGAAAGAAGAGAAAAAGTAAATTAGTTAACTCAACCAACCTCACAGTTTCCTCTATAAACTCTCCCAAAATTAAGAGATAGGCATGTGAAATGTGCCACCAAATGCGGCGCACGCGCACCGCTGAATATTCAAAATGGCCGGCGACAGTACCAATACAGAACAGTGATTCAAGTTTGTACAAAATCATAACAAGCCGTGTGATACAATGGAAGTCATATTATTTTTATACGTATTCATGAATTTGACCGCTTGGTGGTTAGTGACGTCTGAGGTAGAATCATTAAATCTAGAATATCTCGTGGCATTCAAAGATAGCTGCATAAACATTGTTACATTTTTTTTTTACCTGAGATGGCAAAATGGCGAAGCGGCAGGCATTATAAAGAACATGACTACTAGTTACCAAATTTGAAAACTCTTGTATTACACGTTATAAAAAAAGCTCTCACGGTTTTTAAACGGCATTATATAAAAAACGCGAGTGTAGCCGGTTTCTTCTTATAATATTCTACCGTACTAATAATAATATTTGGAAAATCAGCCTGCCAAGGGCAAGATTGATAATGTTATGAATTTGACTTACAAACAATTTTGTACTACAACTTACTTGAGTTTATCCTTTTGTACTGATTTTTATTGATTGTTTGGGTTTAATTTTGCTTCAATTTATTTCTCCCATTAACGATTGATTATTATTAATTCGGCGATTCGTGCGCGTCTTATTCGACACATTTTGATATTTGTTATTCCAGAGTAGTAAGTGAGCGGTAATTGGCTAATTAAATAACGAAACGCATTCGTTCATAATTGTGTCAATGTCATAAACATTGAATTCATTTCGTTTACTTTAAATCAAATCAATGTTTATTTTCATTTTCATGTTCTTGGGTTTATAATTATAAGGTGCAAATATTTAGTATTTATGTAAACATGTCCTTTAAAATTTAAATATTCTTTTAGGTTATAAAAACAATTGCTCAACTGCCAGTCTGTCAACACAATCTTAAATCTATTGCCATCTAGTAGTTTTATAAAACTCGGTAAAGCAATGTATATTAAAATTATCATATTATAAAATGTATGTATGTACATACATAAAAGATAACAGTTTTAATTTTTTTTATAAAACATAGCTTATATAAAGTAAAAGTGTTAAAAAATAGAAATAATTTTTATTCTTAAGTAAAGGGAGGCCGTGGTGGTACCGGCCTAGAATAGTAGTCCCCCATCTCTTCCTGTGGGTGCCGTAAGAGTCGGCTAAGGGATAACGTACCAGGAGGTGGGCAGCAGCGCCTTCTGAGGATCGCCTGCCATGCGTGGCGAGTATTGGCAAATCTCCCCTATATGGAGGAGGCATACGTCCAGCAGTGGACGCACATGGTTGAGAAAATAAAAAGAAAGGGAGGCATTCGTGTTGCATTTTATGATGTTGGAGAAATTGCGTATGTATGTTAATACAAAATAATGTAAGCTATGGTACTGATGAATGCGGTCGACTGAAATGTGGGTCACGGCGACCGGTGCTGAGGCGCCTCGCTGTTACGATTTTAAAAAGTTTAGATGACAGCCAGGTTTGACAATTTTCAAGTGTAATTTCGTTGACCCAATACTAAAATCAGTTTCGCAGAAAAATGTCACCAGGGTGTCTAGTCCGCTAATTTCATGTTCATATTCAGTCCAGTGCGAGGCCGACTCGACGTCAATAAGACAATGTCAAAAATCCGTAGTCTGCTAAGTTCCTAGCGGCCAGAATCTATGTTGAAACTATGTCGGTTTTGTACGAAGTTGAAAAGTTGGAAGCGAACTTCGAAAAATGACGTCCTACGTCACTCAATCTAGAATTTAGTCAAAATTGAATATTACATACACTAAAACAAGGTTGATAGCTGTCAAAGTCGCCTATTGTGAGCCGATCATATTGCCATATTGAATAGTAGACCCCGCCGGGTTCCAAATCAATCCATGGGATCACCCCCTCCCCCCCGACCTTGCTCTCTCTCCTGTATGCCCTAAGTCTTACGAGGACATTAGAGCTACGTTTTATGGTCGTGAACTCGAATCCCACATTGTAGCAGTAAATTGCTTTTTGAATTTAAATATCCCTTGGAATGCATGTATAGGTACATTGCTAATGGTATTAATTTTTAATTTATCTATATATATAAAAATGAAACCCGTTTTCCGTTGTCACGACATAACATGAAAACGGCTTGACCGATTTAGATAAAATTTGGTATAAAGATACATGGGACTTTGGAGAAGGACATAGGCTACTTTTTGTCCTGGAAGAAGTAAGGTTCCCGTGGGATAACTGAGTCAGCGGGAAAAACGTAGTGCACGCGGGTGAAACCGCGGGGCGCAGCTAGTTTATAATAATTATTAAAAAAATAATATATACTAGTTAGTTGAAGTGGCAATAGATAGGTACTTCATATTATTTATGTATAGATTTCTCCGAATTAACACCTGACTCTTATTTACATGTGAATACTGGAAATTATGTTTAATTATCCAATCGAAAAATGAAAAATTGTTAAATCGATCGGGACCCGTGACACGAGAAGTGTTCTTGACCACAACCAATGCAAGTTGGTCGAAACGTCAAATGATTACACGCGATCAAGCTTTGAATTATTAACAATCGCAAAAGACAAAGTTACAAATGTAAAATTGTACATATAACTATTTTGTCTCTTGTATATAATTTCGCTTTTAATTTTTTCAGTTACTCCTTAATCTGAATTCTTCTTTTCTTAGACACATATATTGTTCACAATTCAATAACCGTTAAATTCCCACAATTCACTTATTTCTGTCTTCGCTTTCACTGAACCTCATAAAATGTTTCCACAAAGAGCTATTCGCGCTTCTACAAAATCTTCAAGACTCAGTTTATTCCCCCGTATGAAATAAACATAAATTTAAATTTAAGGGGCTTTCGCCATCAACGTTTAGTATGCAGAAGGAGATAATCACGATACAAATCATATTTTAATGTGTCACGGCGACGAGGGCTTTATTTAGGACTCGGCTATTTAATTGTAAAGCTTTTTGTGGCAATAAGAACTCACTGTTAAGGAGTTATGATACCACTAGTAGCGCCACGCGGTTTCACCCGCGTAGATTACGGTTTTCCCGCTACCTCAATCGCACGGGAACTATTCTTTTTCCGGGATAAAAGTAGCCTATATGTTATTCCAAGGTCTAACCTATCTCCTTACCAAATTGCATCGAAATCGGTGCAGCTGTTTGAGCGTGAAGAAGTTACAGAATCTTTTGAATTACTGGCAAAAAAATATATTTGAAAAATGAAAAAAAATTGCGAGCCCTTACAAAGCTGTGCTTTTTGGTAGTAAAGTTTTCTTTGCTAGGTACTCAATGAACTTGGTTACAGGACTTAAGCTCTATCTAATAAAAATTTACATAAAAATCATTAATAAAAATACATTATCCCAAATGTTTACTAGCTGTTAGCTGTTTACAACACGCGATCTCATAGAAAGTATTTGCTATACAGTTACAAAACGAGTAATATATTTACGTCTCCAACAGAACTGCTCGCGAATTCCTTTCCACGAGAAGTGAAAGCTTAATGATATATTTATTAGAGCGGAACAATATTTTTTGTACAAAGAATAATGCACTCCATTGACAAAACGTTTGGTAAGCACCGAAAGTGTTGCCAATGTGCTCGCATTGTGAATGAATATTGTAATAACGACATATTCTAATTTTAATAATTTATTTTCGCACACCCGCCAGTCGCCCGTCCTCTCTCTTACAGAGACTCTGTTGGAATGAGGTCGACGTGTTCCAATTTTAAATTTCGATTGTCAGCCGCGAGTTTGATACTTGCACTTTCACTGCCAGTCTGCCACCTTTTTAATTCTTGAGCTTCGTAGACCTTTCGTACAGTATAATTTTAGATCCGCATTCGTCTCCGGCTCGCTGACGTTGCGATGTCATTTCTTTCTTCGAACCTAATTGTTATCATTATAGGAAACGCTAAATTGGTTGTTCATTTCGTCATAGCTAGCTTGTTATGCGGCTAAATTCTTTTTTAATAAGCTAGTTCTGATTAATTTATACAACCGTGTTGCCCTATTATAGTGTAACGTTTCGTTTTTAACTGTTTTAGTAATAATATTTTACAACTGTATATGTAAAGGTTAGCGTTAAAGATGACTGTAAATGTATCTCTTTAAAATGCTCATTTGTTATGAAAACCTGTTATAATACGCTTGGTAGCCATATATTTTTTACCGTTTGATATGCTTGGTGTTTGTGTCTAAATATTACATGATTCTTACGCCATAAAATATGATGAATTATCTATTATTATTTCTGATGTTTTTGCTAAGACCATATATTGTTATTATTAAGGCGAAGAATTGAGTTAATTAGTGATCTTGTATGTTAAGCATCACTTAATTATTCCATTTAATGTGTTATAAATTTTAATAACAACTTGTAGTTAGTGTAATTGGTATTATAACCGTGCTAGTGATTATATAAATAAATAAATCTTTAATAAAATTCTACTCATTAAGAACAAAACATAAGCAACATTTAAAATAATGCTGTGTATTTAAAAACTAATTTGACAAAAGATGATGATGATGATGATTAAAATTATGTTGTTTTAAGAAATAAAGTTTGATTTAATTTTAAATAAAGTATCTAAAGACTTAACTCACAAACTGTTCATGTAATTTGTTAAATTAGCTATTTTTCAAGCGAGAGTTAATATATTTTTATTGCTCGTTTTACTAATAATTAGCAGGCCGGTGTGCGGTTTTGCTCTTCCAATGTTATCGGGTCTTAGAAACGCGTTAAACCAACTTTAAACATTTTTAATCACGATGTTTTGTTTATCTTATGATAATAGCCCAGCGGTGGGAGCGTCGGCTGTCAATCTGACAGATGCTGTTCAATCCCTGCCAAAGTCCTGATCTTCCGGTGACACCCTTATCAAATTTCCAATATGGTGGTATGGTAGGTACTGTTGAGTACCCACCTGGCTAGCTACCACCGTCAAGTTTGAAAAAATGTTACCAAATACATAGTGTGTTCAGGCAGAGCAGTCCTTGAGAGCCAGTGAGTATTCTAGATGTTTTGTGATAACATCTTCGACCACATCATCACTGACCATCAAGTGAGATAGTGATCAAACACTAAATCGATACAGTATATAAAAATAGTTAATAATAAGCAATATAATATGTAAAATACATGTTATTAATGTCAGAAGTTACTTTGTAATTAATCTTTCCAAACTGTCCATAAACCATAGATAATTAAACATTATAAAGTCAGAATAGCTCATCTACAGTTATTACTAACACCAAGTATCGCTCGGCCAATTATAAATAGAGTCTTGATAAGTTCCGTTAAACCGTTGTCTTTATCACTCCTACAGAAACATTCACATTGAAAGAAAGAGATGACAATATCAGCGAACCTGTCTGTGTAGGCCCGCGTGTTATGTATCGGGTTTTCCCAAGCGAGGCCACTTTCCTTCAGTCGACATGCGAATTATTTCATTAACAATATTAATACCTACCTCCTTATTTTTAAAGTATATTTTTGTGTATCAGATTTTGTAACGAGAGAACCCTTGATAGTTTTTTGACATTACCGAATCGGACCAGGACGTTGCCCTTTTTGAGAACATACTATCCGGCCGATGGCAAGTCGTACTGTTGTTAATGTCATGGGTTTCATGTGATATTTCCTGGTGTTACTTAATTGGTTTTTATTAATTGTATTCATTTTAACAATAAAATCACTAAACGGTGACTACAGAAGAAAAAATCATTGGCAGTAAGACAGGTTTTGGAAGGGCATACTAATATGTAAGTTCTCTGAAATATACCTATGAGAGGAGAAATAAAAAAAAGCGTGTCAGTATCGCTAATCGGTTAAATTATAAATGTAATGTGTATAACCTATCCGCGGCCGTGTCTTAGAATTTAATTATCTAACTATACGTATTGGTACATGTGCGGCTCTTATCATAAGTCAAGCAAGGTCTTGCTTACCACGAGCATTTTGTGGAATCCTTTTATATATGAATTATAAGCGCCCTGCGGTGCACCCGCGTGGATTATGGTTTTCCCGCTACCTTAATTATCCCACGGGAACTATACTTTTACCATACCCATACTACTTTTCTATACCATATTTCATCGAAATCGGTACAGCCGTTTGAGCGTCAAGGAATAACAGAGGTTTTTGAATTATTCGCAAATCCCACGGGAACACCAATTATTTTCGGGATGAAAAGGGTTAGGGTTTCAACTATCTCCGTACCAAATTTAATCGATATAGGGGTAGCTGTTTGAGCGTGAAGGAGTAACAAACATACATACATACAAACTTTCGCTTCTATAATATTAGTAGGATGGGATGAAAAATTGTATGTTTATACATACAATTTTTCATCCATGATTATGAGTAACAAATGAGTAACAAATTGCTTATGGCCGGAGCCAAAATTTGATAATTCTTTCACTCGAAATATGATTACTCAATATCACCAATAGTGACCGCAAAGGCAAGTGTTTGAACAACGCATTGTCAATGTCATCGGAAAGGGTCGTCATTACTTGAATGAACGCGGTCCGGATTCCGCACCATCAGCGCGAGCGGCGTAACATAGCGGTCCGTCGACGTAACGAAGTTTCACCGCGGTAACGGATGACACAAGCGGTTACGGTATCCGCGTCGAGGAGTGGGGATACTTTCAAACTCACGCGCACCGCCGCCATTGCGCCGAACAGCGCTCGGCGCCACTTCGGCAAGCTCCGCCGCTCCAAATCCCAATCGAAACTCTCAGACCGAGAAATAAGAAAGACGGAACATTACGATCAATCTAGTGAAGGCGTTAAAGCAACTAGTAATCTCACGCGCGCTCACCTATACAAGAAGACACAAAACCATGCCCACAACAAAATTTATTTAGTATGAAACATTGATTATACTCGTGCATGAAGACGTCGTTACTCGTCAGCGTCTTATAATTTGTGTATGACGTGTCTAAGTTTACTTCTAATGTTTTAAGCCTTTTAGATTACTGCAAATACTCAAAAGCAATACACAATATAGTTAAATGGTAAATCAGCAAACACTCACGTTTTTGACAGTTGCTAATAATTCTCGACCGATTTTCGGGCAGTATGCGATACTCGTAGATGCCTATCCCCATGGTCGTCCAGTCAGTGCGCGGTTTACCATTTATAGTCTTCAGGGTAGTTTTTATAATACATTTTTCGGAGGATCTCCTTGTTAAATAACATACGTAAGGAAGAAGACTTGTAAACTTCTAACCGTCATGGGAAGAATATTATATTACTCAGACTACTCAGAGTGATTTAATTTTTTTTAAACATATAATTCCAAGACGCTGAATGAACAAATTAGCCAAATTATAGGAATTTTCAAAACTTTTACATACACACGCACACACACCAGTAATAAACTGGTTTTATTTTTTGGTAACGTTTCAATGCGGTGTCTTTATTTATTTCTTGGTCTGAGATCCAACCGTACCTACACCTCGCTGTGACGACACGATTTCAACCAATCCGAGATGCACCAGCAACGTGTCTGCAATGAATATAACGGTTTATTTTTTTAACGTTAAAGCAGATATTCGTTTAGCATTCAACAATGGCTGTCGGACCGTTAGCAGTGAAAGTGTGCGAGCAAAAGTGAAATGGATGATTTAGAGTAGCGCAACTCGCTCGAGATTTACCGTGAAAAATCGCTATCGAGGAAATGTGAAAGGTTAATGTCGCAAAGTGCTGCTTTTTGTTTGCTAATTGGACGCATTCTTTTTTTAACTGACTTCAGAAAAAGGAGGAGGTTCTCAATTCGACCCGTATTTTTATATTTTTTTATATTACCTCAGAACTTTCGACGGGGTGAACCGATTTTAATCGTTCTTTTTTTATTTAAAAGCTTTTCGTGTAGTCCCAATTATATAAGGTAACCTTTTTTACCTAATATGATTGTGTGGTGGTAAATTTCATTAAAATCGGTCAAGCTGTTTTTAAGTTACACTCCAATAACTGAAAAGTGCTACGCATACGTCGATGACATTATAGTTGCGGGTGGAGAAATCGGTGAACATATACAATGACAATTGATCCCGTGAGTAGCAAAGGTCTCTGAAAAGGATGAAAAAAAATACCAAAAATGAGAATAAAGTAAAAATATGGTTGCTCAAATATATTTTTTGCCTAAGAAATTAGCAAATGAAATCAAATTTGGTTCGATCAGGGTGTCAAGTCTACTAATTCTAAGTTCATATTCAGTCTGCTGCGAGGTCGAGCCGATGCCAATAAGACAACGTCAAAAATCCGTAGTCTGCTAAGTCATAGCAGTCTACGGATTTTTGAGTCTATGTTGAATCTATGCTCGGCCTATGTCGATTGAATAGGGCATTTGACATTTAATATGCTAACAGACTATGAAAATAAAGCGCTGTGTCATTGAATCTAGAATTGAATCAAGATTGATTCAATATGAACGACTTAAAAATAGCGGACTACCAAAGCTGTCAAATTCACCAATTGTGAGCCGATCATATTGCCATATTGAATAGTAGACTTAGGACCCAGAAGTAAAGTTCGTGAACTGTTGTTATAAGCGGTATTTTTAGAGGTGGTTTGGGTTTGGCGTTACACATGGACGAACACGAATAAGGAATATTTTCGTTTGTTGGTAGTATTAATACGACCTTTTTGAAGCAGACGTCGCTCGCCCGTTTAACATGTTGATTTTAACTTCATTCTATTGTAAGCTCTATCGCCCTCACTATAGTCACAAAACAGATAATATAATAAGTACTATAGTAAGAGATTTATGGTTTATTGCATTTTTTTTTTTTTTTTTTTTTTTTTTTTTTTTTTTTTTTTTTTTTTTAAACATTCACACAAGGTCTTCAGGTCTCAAACTAGGCAGAGCCTGTACTATGGTAACCTGATGACTGATATATATATACTTATATACATATACACACCCAGACACAGGTCAAACAGACATGTTCATACACACAAATGTTTGACCTGTCCGGGAATCGAACCCGGGACCAGCGGCTCAGAAGGCAGGGTGCTACCAACTGCGCCAACCGACCAGTCATTAACAACATGCTAGGCGAAACTAACGTTCAAATATTTAAAGGAAAAAATTCGGCTCCTAGTGGGACTTGAACCCACGACTACAGAATACCGTCCTGTCGCTTTGTCCAACTAAGCTATAGCAGCCCATACCACTAGGGCCGAATTACTTCCTTCGTTTTAACATCTGAGGGGATGTTGTTTTAGCGCCATCTACCATTTTTTCCTTCAAATATTTGAACGTATGTACCTATGTACTATATGTGTAGGTACATAAAATCAATGAACTTAAATACCTATTGTCATGTTTGGTATTGGCTGTACGATAGCGGAATAATTAAATATTGTATTTTACCACATAAATGCAAGTATTCACTTCTACCGGCACTCCCGGAGTTCAACCCTGTTTTCTTATTTGGCTAAACATTTGTTAACATTGCAAAGGAGAGCCACTTCCACTCATATAACGGGTTTTTCCGGTTCGGTTTGGTATTATCTAGTTTTTCGACATTACAAAATTGTGCAACTTGTGTCGTTATGACATGTTTTAGACAGTTCAGTAGTAGCAAACATTAGGCGTCATTGTTTGAGCTGAGTCCTTATGATTTCTAAAATGATGAATAATGAGATGGATTGTAATGTAACAAACCGACTAGGACTCACGTGGTAAACACTGGAAAATTACTCTCCGACCAGTTTGGAACTTTACCACGTCCTTGTCGGTTTGTTACATTACAATTATGGAAGGAACTCGCGATAGTATCAGACTCAAAATGAGATGGATGTTCTTAAATCGACTGTCTTTTTACGTGTGTTGCCTTAGAACTTTTTTCTAGGCGAACCAATTGTTTTATTAATATTGTATATATGATATATATATAGCGCTTGAACAATATCTCACTTGATAGTAAGTGACGATGTGGTCCAAGATGTTCTCACGCTAGATCTTTTTGCTGGCTCTCAAGGCCTGATGCCGAACACACTATGTGTTTGGTGATGTTTTTCGAATTTGATGATGGTAGCTGGTCAGGCGGGTATTCGAAAGTACCCTACCAGCATGCTGGGAATTTGATAACGGTGTTTCATGCACCGGAAGCTCAAGCCCTTGGTGGGATAGAACCAGCGTCCGTCAGTTTGACAGCTGACGCTCCCACCGCTGAGTTATCAATCGTTTCAAGATCATCACCGTCGTATAATATCATCATCATCATCTATCATAGGACGTCCACTGCTGGACATAGGCCTCCCCCATTGATTTCCACAAGGACCTGTTGGAAGCGGCCCGCATCCAGCCCTTGCCTGCGATCTTAGTCAGGTCGTCTGTCCACCTTGTTGGTGGCCGTCCTATGCTACGCTTGCCAGTCCGTGGTCTCCATTCTAGAACTTTTCGGCCCCAACGGCCATCAGTTCTTCGAGCTATGTGCCCTGCCCACTGCCACTTCAACTTGCTAATCCGCTGGGCTATGTCGGTGACTTGCGTTCTTCTACGGATCTCCTCATTTCTGATTCGATCACGTAGAGAAACCCCGAGCATAGCCCTCTCCATAGCTCGTTGTGCGACTCTGAGCCTGCTCAGAAGGCCCATAGTCAGAGACCACGTTTCGGTTCCGTAAGTCATCACTGGTAACACACACTGTTCGAAGACCCGTCGTATAATATAATTATAAACAATTGAATAACGTTCGTACCGCCCGTACAAACTATAATTTATCTGTGTCACAGTTGTACTGGATGCATGACAGTAATGAGTTCAATTATTGTTTCACGCTGCGATACGGCTTCGGTAGTGATTCCTGCTTCGGCCACTGTTCATAAATGTCAGAGTCATACGACCTAATTGAGAATCTCCTGTTTTGAAAGTCGGTTGAAAACCACCTTCTTATGTACAATGTCAATATTTAATTGTGTATGAAATACTTAAACACAAGATCAAAATTTAGTTCTTGGTCTCATCATTTACTTCAGTATAGATGAAAATCTAATTTATAAAACATAACACTGTATTAATCTATTGATTATCTGGAATCAATGGTTCTAAGCTCCTAAGTAATGATCACTGAACCATTGCTGTGTTGGAGGCTGAACTGAACGATATGACATTGAAAAAATATAGCTGAGCGCAAGTGCAACGCGCGCACTGATGATTCCGTAGAACAATAATGTAAACATATAAATTATTTAGTTAACATTATTTGGAGCCGAAACGTGGACATTGGTGGTGAGAGCGTCGGCTGTCAAACTAACAGGCGCTAGTTTGATTCCCACTAATAGCTTGAACTTCACACCGTTACCAAATTCTCAGCATGGTGGTAGGGTATTTTTGAGTTCCTACCCACCTGGCTAGCTACCATCCTCAGTTTGAAAAACTGTCACCAAACGCATTGTGTGTTCAGGCAGCTATCCTTGAGACCCAGGGAGCATTCTAGGTCTAGCGTGATAACATCTTCGACCACTTCAGCATTGATCATCAAGTCAGATAAGGTCAGACGCTAGATGTATCCTACCTACTAATAATATAAATGCGAAAGTTTGTGAATATAAATGCATGTTTCTAACTCTTTCACGCTCAAACAGCTGGACGGATTAGGATGAAATTTGGTGTGAAGATACTTCAGGTCTCGGAATAACACATAGGCTACTTTTCATCATCATCATCAATCATCATCTCGCGGGTATAACCACGGAGTGCAGCTAGAACAAAATAAAAAATGAATTTAAAAAAAAGACGTGTGGCACTCGGGGACTGCCGCGGTAAAGCTATTGCATAGCATTTTTTATCAACTTATGCAAATAATATATTAATAACTTATGCATTAACGCCGATACAACCAACGCCACCTAAAGGCGAGTTGCTGAACTAAACAGACAAGCGTGATATATCAAAAAAATCATTAAATGTTCTGCTATTCATCGATAGATGGCAAAACTAAAAAGTATCACCGCTGTGCTGGTCGGAGTGGGAGTTGTTAGGTTATTTTCGTTACGGAATTTCTGGATTCGGGCTCCACGCTCAAGGCCCGCGATAGAAGCTATACAATAGCTAAAAACCATGCAAAAATGTATATAATATTTATTTTGTTAAATAAATAATATAGGTATTGGCCAGATTCTTAATCTATATATACGGTCAACGAAGGGTTTCAATTATTGTGCTGAAGTATTGAACCCTAGAAACCACTTGATTGCGCTCGTACCGACGACGCAGCGCCCGCCGGTGTGGCAATGTAACCTAATTTCACCTATCGATTGTGAACTAAGTGGCACGGATGTGACTTCGAGGTTTCTGTTTTAATCCAATACGGCAAAAATAGGTCTATTATTATCTATTTTTCATTTTTTCAACGTAATTCTCTTGCAATCTTTCTCTTTCTCTTGCAAATCTTGTTGGCAATAAAATTGCTTTGCTTGATAGGCTCACTAAAAATCTGTGTTTAATTATACTACTGCACTTTGAACTATTCGAGATTACAAAATAAACATTTAAATTGAATAGATTTTTTGGTTGATACACTTTTTTAACCTTTATTATACATATTTATTTCCTCTTCAAATTTCAAATAAACAATAGAAAATAAAGGAACATTCCCAGATGTGAATGTTGGTTCGGCGCCCTGTATGGTACATTTTTGATAAAGGGATTCCATCAAATATTTTCTTCGCAACAGCGACGAGGCGTTAAATGCTGGCATTGTATTACTCAAAATCTCGAACATAATATAAATTATTATTATTATGTTATATATTAATACTAGAAGTGCCCCGCGGTTTTTCCCGCGTGGTGAAGATTGATAATGATGATAATAAAAAGTAGCCTATGTGTTATTCCGGAACCTAAAGAATCTACCAAATTTCATCTAAATTCATTCAGCCGTTTGAGCGTGATTGAGTAACAAACTTCCATCCATCCATCCATCCATCCATACTTTTACATATATAATATTATAGTGGGAAGTGGGATAATTGTTATTTAAACTGACGTGTTTTTGACACATTAAGAATGTATAAAACACGGGAATTACTCACGTCATAAGTCCAGTACTAAGCGAATCGCGACTGTGTCCGTATTTTCCTTGAAAAAACAACCTAATGTGGTCGAAAATAAAGTCGGAACCCCGTGACTTATTACGTGGGTAATTCTCGTGTTTTGTACATTTATAATATAAATTACTACCAAATTTAATTCACTTGGATGTTCTCGTTGAATGCCAATGTCATTCGCACAAAAAAATCGCACAGTTTCGATCTTGGCCTTCCCGATACGAGCAAAAAAATCGCGTGTAAATGTAATTTGAAAACGAGCTCTAGATAAGAGTAATTAACCGTCAAAGTTAATAAATAATGCTAGACCTAATCCATTGACCTAAATTGCGTTGTGATTCATACATATTTATCATTAATCCAAAGCCCCTATATAGTAGGAAATATTTGCTCTATTACCGCTGGCAACATTCTTAGCGACCAAATTTTGACAAGCTGTGTTCCTGTCAAAATTTAGTTACAATTATTATTTAAAATTTTAAATTCATTAATTTTTAATTCCACCGTTCGATTCCCGGACAGGTCAAACATTTGTGTGCACATGTCTGTTTGACCTGTGTCTGGATGTGTATATAAGTATATACATATATCAGTCATCAGGTTACCATAGTACAGGCTCTGCCTAGTTTGGGACCTGAAGACCTTGTGTGAATGTTAATAAATAAATAAATAAATAAATAAAATGATGAAATCCTGCAAAGGATAACAGTAGTACAAATGAGTCACAACGAGTATACAGTAATGTAGTGAGCCACGACGCGGCGCGATGTTATCTAGGTCAGTTGGTCGCCGCGCGACCTCGTACACCGCGACCGGTGCCTCTTCAATATAGTGTTTGGGGTAATCTTGATCGGCGCTGGGCGTTGCTCCCCAGACCGTGATGAGCTTATGCCACACTTAGTTCCAATACTCCGATAGAAAGTTCTACAATAAAGATTAGTCTTAGAGTTGGTTGTTTTTCACTTGAAGCGATGATAGCTCAGCGGAGGAGCGTCGCCTGTCAAACTGACGGACACTGGTTCGATCCACAATAACAGCTTGAGCTTCAGGTGACGGTAACACCGTTATCGAATTCCCACCATGGTGGTAGGTTTAGACCCGCCTGCCTAGCAACCACCCTCGAGTTTTAAAAACTGTCACCAAACACATAGTGTGTTCAGGCAGCAGTCCTTCAGAGCCAGTGAGCATTCTAGGTCTAGCGTGATAACATCTTCGACCACATCTTCACTGACCATCATGTGAGATAGTGGTCAAACGCTAGATCTATACAGTGTATATAATGTGGCATACTTATCTACTTAACAAAAAACACTAATAATGGTTGTTCCTAAACTAGGCTCTTAGACCCTTGACATAGGTTCCAGGCCTCTTTCGTCGAAAACATATAGGTGCATGGCCTTGCATGATAATTAATTAACAATAAACTCGTTTTAAAGTTGTGAATGGGTATGGATTCTATTCCGTCCGTTTCGTTTGTAAACGCTTAAACGCGTTTTTAACCCGAGGTATACTCACCAACACAAGTGAAAACTTCCACCCAGTGATTGCTTTCCAGCTATATGACCTTAATTATCGTTTCTGCTAGCTCCGAGCGATACCGGGAATTTGTTTTACTAAATGTAAGCTCCAAACGGGAAAATTCCATGCAAATTGGTATTTTAGCATTTCTACGAAATAATCTCACTGCGACAAGTAAGGCAGTAAGATTTCAGTGTTTTAAACGAAATAAAAATCCTGATGAAGCTTTCGGAAATTATCGATTGTAATATCGACAACGCGAAAGTTTCACGCTAAACTCGTTTTTAAATATCATAATATAAAAAAAATTGTAATAGAAAAAAACTGAAACCGTACAAGTGCGAGTGGGACTCGCCCACCGATGGTTCCGTACGAATTTGTAGATACGTATGTTATTTATTTAAATAAAAATGCTTTTTTTGTCATTCTTCGTCATAAAATTAATTTAAAATCTGGTAAAGCTTGTGCCAATGAAGCCCACTCATGCGATAATCACGTTAGACGTAGAATATTGTCTGACATTCAAGGACATTGTCTGGGATACACTGTGTGCTTTGGTGACAGTTTGAATAAAAACCCGAAGTTGGTAAGCTGTCAGCAGACAGAACTGCAGTATGCTGAGTATCCGACAAACATGAACTCTTCATTATAGTTAATTCTAATCCCACTAATATTATAAATGCAAAAGTTTGTACAGATGGATGGATGGATGTTTGTTACTCTATCATGCCAGAACGGATCTGGATAAAATATGGCACAGAGTAAGATTATAGTCTGGAAAAGCACATAAGCTACTTTTTATCTCGGAAAAACATAGTTACTGCGGGATACTTGAGGTGGCGGGAAAACCGTAATCAACGCGGGTGAAACCGCAGGGCGCTCCTAGTGATATATAAGTAGGTACACAAGCGTTGGTGAACCGCGACCGCCTCCCACATTATAACCACGTGACACGGGAATAGTCCAGCGCGTTCCAAAATACATTCCGAACGAGACAAAAACTATGCAACACCTATACAGTTAGTTTGTAATTTCTATAAATACGTTTGTCGTCACAGCAATGGTAGATCACGCCGAACGCCCTTTCGCATGTTAAATAGACACAGTGGTTAAAGCTTATAATCCTTAAAACAAAATAAGTACAATACAATACAAATACACTTTGACACAAAATTACAGAGATTAAGAAAAAAATATATATTTTCAATAAGTAATGTTCAATAGGCGGTCTTATCGCTAAGAGCGATCTCTTTCAGACAACCATAGTAGTGAGGTGAATAAGTGTGTAACATTAACTAGACAGATATTTCATAAGCATCGCAATGCCAAAGCAATTTCGTATTGACCTAAATACTCTGTGTTCATACGTCAACATTTTCAACATAATACGGAAGCTTAAAAGGTAAAGCGGACTGGAACGCACCCGGACTGCGCTTGCGAGGATTCTCTCAGAAATGTGACAGTATTCTGTTAACAGTAGTTTAAATTTTACAGTAAGCAAGAGTACCTACTTAGATAAAAACTAGTGAAAGTTGAACAAGTTACCAAAATATTTTTACATTAAAATTATTTACAGAGGGCAATGTCGAGGATTTATTTTTTTATATATTGTCCAAATCGTTGAATCAATTGCGAATTATTCAATTAAATATCTGAAGACTGACGTACTAAACAAAAAATAATAATCAAAATCAATTTTACTGGTCCAATTATAATTTGTATAGAAATATACAATAATAATATTAATAAATCATTTATTGCCACAAAAAAAGAAATATTTATACAGGACATGTTTAATTAATTAAATATCTATGGCAAAAGGGATAGGCACAGCACGTGTCATGTTCCCACAATGTAGAGACCATAACGCTGTTTTTCAGCCTACCCCTAAGCTCGGACTATGGTCTTAGCCGAGATATAAAATAAGAAAGGAAAAAAAAAAACGAACACCCACAGACAGCAGCTTAACAATTCTAGGAAGCTAAATAAATAAATATTGTACAAACATCGAATGTATTGTATACATCGAATGTATAGTCGAATTGAGGACCTCTTCCATTTTAACACGTCTTTATTAGCTTCGTATATATGATATTATATATACTCGTATATTGTGTGAATGTTAATAAATAAAAAAAATCTATGTAACGGAACACATGAACGTGCTTTTCACTCCTTTCAAATCAATCCCTTGTTTGGAACCCTCCCCCGAAAAATCGATCAAAAACAACGGATTGATTTGAAACTTTGCACCAGATGACATTGCTATATATTTTATAGTTTGTTAAGAAATTAAATAGTAACAATAATAATTGAATTCAGGACGAATTCAGGACCGGTCGATTAAAAAAGAGTGCTTGAATGCATGCACTTTCTTCCGATATTTCTTATGTAAACTATCCATGTTTTCGTCGGATAATAATACTGGTTGTTGTATTAGAATAACATTCACTAAGTCATGTCAAATTCACCGAAGGCGACCTGGGGGGATCATCCGCCTAAATATATTGCTTTGAGTATTGCTATAGTTTCCGACTTTCTTTCAGTTATTTGGAACCTAAGAAAGTTACAGCAATTAATTAATTTTAATTGATTAATTAGTAATTAATTTTAATTGAATAATTAAGAAATTAATTTTAATTGATTAATTAATTTTAATTTATTAATTATATTATTGATTTATTAACAATTAATTAATTGTTCACCCGCCTAAAAATATTGTTTTGACTACAAAGCAATATTTTTAGGCGGTTAACCCCTGAAAACTCCAACGTGGGGTTGTCCACTTGCCAATCCGCCAACCAGCGCGGTGGGTTATACGCACTGGGATTGTATTAGGGTGAATATACTAATTATTTGGGTTTAAAAAAACTCATGTTAGCACTGATGATATTTTTTTCATAAGAAGTTTACGACTCTGTGTATTCCAGTTTTGTACGTACCTGAAGTACTGTTTTCGCTGTCGGTGTCCGGAAGGTCGATTGCACAACCCACTTAGCATACGCCGACCTCTCGGTGCGCGGATAATAAAATGAACAATAGTACCTATTGAAAGAACTGAGCAAACATACATCATTATTCGTGATCTAGTTGTTAAAGTTTGCTGAAGTTTTGATAGTTGAGGCCTAATTGACGGTCGCTATGGCGCAGTGGTTCGTGTCGTGACATGACTTCTGTGTCGCCGGGACTCTGGGTTTGAATCCCGACAGGGGCAAACATTTGTTGCTATGAGTGTAGATGTTTGTCCCGGGTCTTGGGTGATTGTGTGCTGTGATTGTGTATGTCCATACCTTTCGCGACCCAGGGTATCCTAGTGCGGAAATGTGAGTGTGAATGCGTTTATTCCTTATATTTATTCTTTATATCATCCAACGGTACGTCAGAAATGCTCTGTACACTTGCGTCTGTCAATCAACGAACACGTCACGCTGAGCAGCTGATGCCAGAAGTGCATTTAGTAAATATGAAAAAGGTCCATAGATGTCATATCTTATACCTAGAGAGATTAAAGAGTTGGTGTCAGAGGAAGAAAGAAAAAAAAGGAGAAAGGAGCATCAACTACACTAACCAGAGAGCAAAGCTCTTCAATACGAAGAAGAAAAGCTATTGTTTATATCAACCTTTGCGAAGCCATCTGATATTTTTTTTCACCTCCTTAGCTTCATAAAGTAAACATTAATCATCGTTGCAAATTACTTTGCAATTCCAAAGTGTTACATAATAACCCCTCTTTTCATCACTGTAAGGTCTAATTTCATTTGAATATTTGCAAAAAGATTCATATATTCTTCTTTGAAATCGGTACAGACCGCATACGTGGCAACCAGTTTTATACCTACAATACGTAGTTATATGAACCATACTCCAATAAACCAACCCTATTCTTAAATTACGCGATCTTCATACATTGTATCGTCATAACTTGCTTATACAGTACAAATAAAATTGATCTCTAACGATGCTGTAACAGAGTTGATATTTGTTTGAAGTAGTATGTGTATATTGAGGTTAGTAGGACAGTCGGATCCGCGACTCGACCGGTCCGCGTCAGCCCTGAACTTGCACCGGGATTTGACATGTTATGTCATTCCATGTGTGCGTGTCTGTGATGGATGTGTGCGTGGAATGGCCATTAATCTACAGAAATATAGAGTAGTTACGGGAAAATGCAGACAGCTGGGAATGTCGTATATCTGTGTAGCGGTCCTCGCATATTCTTGTGTATCGTCCCTCTTAGCGGGAAAATGTGGATGTGGATTGGTTTTTGTATCATACGCAGTTCTATATCGATCTTAAAGCGGTCAGGTGGCCGACTCTTGACTCTACCAGACGAGTGGCGAATATGATTTTATTTATTTATTTATTTGGCGTCCTCCATCGTAGACCGCATCATCACCTAACATCAAGTGAGATAGTGGTCAAACACCTGCCTATTGTAAAAATAAAAAATATTGATTTTGCAAAGTCCAATAGTTTCTTAACATTGTTACAAACAATGAATAGCTTATAGGCTAAGGCTTTACTATTGCTGAGTAGTCAATTATTTTGAGTCTCAGCAGCTTATTTTTCCTTAATGTTCTTCATGTCCTAATGAACTTTAAAAAATACCACTTATGAGAACAATTCATGAAGGTTAATTCTGATTGAACAAAATTTGATTTCATTTGCTAATTCATTAGTGAAAATATATTAAAAAGTATAACTAATTATGAGAATAGTTCATTCGGGTCAATTCTGATCGAACAAAATAATATTTAAATTGGTAATTTGCCTTTTTTAAAGAGTATATTGAGTAAATATTATATTTTTAATTAGTGACATAAACATTTTCGAGTGACCATACTTTTTTCTATCTGAAATTCTCGCGGTAAAGACAAATACGCTTGAGCTGTACTGTGTCTTAAACCAGAATGATTTTGATGCGGTTTTCACTATTAGTAAAACAATATTTCACGATAATAATTCTATTCTATATAATTCTATTTCCTTTTATAGTTATACCACTGTCTTACTACCGTGGTAGGTGTATTGTTATACTGTGGTTATAGCATGGTTAGTATTTCGAACTTGAGAAATATACACACGTAGGTTTCTTACTAAAGAACAATTTAAAGTTCTGTGAAATGTTGATTTATTTTAATTATAACAGTTATAAGAACCAAAGCGTTACAAATAACTATGTACTTATTGTTAAATATATGTAATCTTAAGAGTTTTTATTATGTATCGCATTAACCATATGCTAGGAAAAACTCATGTTCAAATATTTGAAGGAAAAAATTCGGCTGCTAGTGGGACTTGAACCCACGACTACAGAATACCGTCCTGTCGCTCTATCCAACTAATCTATAGCAGCCCATACCACTAGGGCCGAATCACTTCCTTCCTTATTAACATCTGCGGGGGATGTTATTAGCGCCTTTAATTAATTTGATTAATTAATTGTATGAACAATTAATTAATCAAATAAAAATAAAAAATATGTAATCTAATTGAATAGTTTATATTTTACAATTTTTGTTGAACTCGAATTATTTATTTAAACAAAATGGTATCAACAATCATCAAATTTAATGTTAGTATGGTTGTTCGTCGTAGTGGACGTCCTATGGCTGAGATGATGATTATGTCCAGCCGTGGACGTCCTATGGCTGAGATGATGATGGTTGTTCGTCTAAACACAGCATTTACTGCCTAGCCTTAACAACATGCCTACCTTCAAGTTTGCCGACATTCAAACATCGATTCAGTCATCAAATTACAAGTTACCAAATATATTTAAAACTTTCACTATTGTCCTCTCATTGTGCCTATGATTGGCTATTGCATATCGATTTATTGACTGTTATTGACAATCGATTTCGTATGGGTTAGTGGCCAGTCACGATGTATCTGTCGGCGATATGTTACATGCGATTGATTTCTTTTTTTATGCAATGGGTCGTAAACAAGCTGACGGCCGCCTGATGGTAAATGATTGCCATACTCTATGTCAATATGCAACAAATTGTCATTATAATTCAATGTCATTACCAAAATTTAAGAAAGAGCTAAAAGTTTGGTTGTTGTCTTTTTAAATTAATTTAATCATGCTTTTTAATCTTTATCTTATTTTATTTTTTGTATAAGTGCCATTGTTATGTCCGATGCCCATCCTCAGGTGAGTTTACGCTAGTGGTCGCCGCGATCTGGCAGCGTAAACTCACCTGAGGATGAGCATCGGACATGCTCGAAACCTAGGTCGAAACTTCGACTATAAACGTGAGTAAAGCCGGATAATACATCTATATTATTATAATAATGTGTCAAACTCACGAGAATTTCCAATACAAAAAAGATACGGTACCTTTGGGGTAAAACCACTCTCACCCCGCCGTATACTTATATATTATATATTTTTTTTTTATTAATCACACTCAGGCCCCCGCACTAGGATTCTCTGTATCGCGGGAGGCATGGACACACACAATCACAGCACACAAACATCCAAGACCCGGTACAAACATCTACACTCATCGCATAAATGTTTGCCCCTGCCGGTATTCGAACCCAGGGTCCCGGAGACACAGTAGTCATGTCACTGACACTAACCACTGCGCCACGGCGACGGTCAATATAATAATACTGTATAATACTAGTGTGTAGTGCAGATTGGCGAAGGCCTTCATTGAGTAGTACCGGTTAGAGAACTGTGTTGAAACACGAACCGGAACAGTTCATTTGTTGTGGAGATCTAGAAAGTTCTGGCAACACTTCAACTTACAATAACAGAGGAACGCTCATAGCTGAACTTCTATATGAAATGAAATAAAATTTATTTATACCAAGGCATATGGGTCATAAAACTAATAACAAAGTTTCCTATATATATATACAACACATACAATATAATATACAACTAGTTCACATATATAAATAGTTTATTTTACTGAAAAGATTAAACTTAACAATAAAATAAACTTTTCATTGTTACTTAAAAAATACATAAGCTTACTTTTTTTTATTTTATTTATTTATTAACATACGGTCTTCAGGTCCCAAACTAGGCAGAGCCTGTGCTATGGTAACCTGATGACTGATATATATACTTATATACATATACACACCCAGACACAGGTCAAACAGACATGTTCATACACACAAATGTTGAATATTAGAGTTTGTATATGAGTCACTAGCTCCCACACTAAGATTCCCTGTGTCGTGGGAGTCTAGTCTCTTCCTAAGGAACAGAAATAAGTACTTATTTAGATAATGTCGACGTTATTAAGTTAAGGTCTACAAAATAATTACCTACATATCTATGTATTTAATCATTATAACCTTGCGCTTGGCCACTGTCTCACCTGATGTTAAGTGACGACGCGGTCTAAGATGGAGCACGCAAGCCTAGAAGGTACCTGTTCACTCGTGACTATATGCGGTCCTAATGGATCAACATCGTAGGTCAAGTCCAAGTAATCGCCGAATATTTACTTCAATGATTTGAACGGAATGATAAATAACAACCCCCAGGGTCCTTACGTGTGAAACAGCAATTTGTAGCTATGAGGACAGATTCATCGTAGCGTCTCTCACGTTCTATGGTTTTTTTAACCGACTTCAAAAAAGGAGGTTACTCAATTCGACCGTGTATGTTTTTTTTTTGTGTGTGTTCGCGGATAACTTCGTCGTTTATGAACCGATTTTGATGATTTTTTTTTTTTTAAATAGTGTATACTTCCGTGATGGTCCCATTTAAATTTCATCAAAATCGGAGTCGGATTCATACCTCGACGATATTATAGTTGAGGGTGAAGACATCGGAGAACATACACAATGTCAATTATTGATCCCGTGAGCGTTTGCTACATTTGCTAAATGTAGCAAAAAAAACCCCAAAAAATGGAACCGACTTCAACACTCAAGAGTATGAAATAACTTGTCGAAGTCGGTACCATGAGCACAATATTGTGATATAGTTTCTTTTGTGAACTATCATGGTACCGACTTCAACAAGTTATTTCACACTTTTGAGTGTTGAAATTGGTTCCATTTTTTTGTAAAAAATTTTTTTTTGCAAAACACTCATTTTTGTCAAATAATAATTTTGAAGCAATGATAGCTCAGCGGTGGGAGCGTCGGCTGTAAAGCTGACGGACATTGGTTAGATCCCCACCAACGATTTGAGCTTCCGGTGAAAGTAACACTGCTCTTTAGTAGTACTAGTATCACTAGTATAGACCTAGATATAGATCACTAGATATATCACTGTATCAAATTTCTAGCATAGTTGTTAGATACTTTCGGGAACCTGCTTGTCCAGGTACCACACTCGAGTTTAAAAAACTGTCACCAAACACATAGTGTGTTCAGGCAGAGCAGTCCTTGAGAGCCAGTGAGCATTCTAGATCTAGCGTGATAACATCTTTGACCACATCGTCACTGACTATCGAGTGAGATAGTGGTCAAGAACTAAATCTATACAGTCGTGTTAGTGCGCAGCAACACAGATAAGTGTGGCCAACCTTGAGACGAATCCTTGAGGTGTTCCCCCAAAGGGCATGAATAATTTATCGCTCGTTTTATTTATCTCTACTTTCTCTAATGTTGCTATATCTGATAAAAATAATTAAGTGTCGGCCGCGGCACGTAACATGATTGATCCGAATTCGATGACCTAATTAGTTGTATTGTGCAGGGATGAAGTAAAGTAGTCGAATGATATCGATTATTTTATACATTAAAATAATCGATATCATTGTCAATTTATCATCTATTTATCAATTTATCACACTAACATTGCAAAGGTGATAGTTTGTCGTTCGTATGTTTGCTGCTCTGTAATGCTGAAACGGTTGAATGAATTTGCATGAAATTTTGAGCGAACATCGCTTATACCCTGGAATGACACATAGACTACTTTTATCCCGGAAAAAGTATAGTTCCCGTGGAATAATTGAGGTAGAGGTAAAAGCGTAGTCCACGCGGGTGTAACTGCGGGGCGCAGCTAGCGTTTGTATATTATCCGACTTCAGTTGCGTTTAACACAACGCTTGCCGTGTGACGCCAAGAGTGCGCACATACTTATAATAATATGTGGTAATAATATTTGTAATGTAACAAACCGACTAGGACTCACGTGGTAAACACTGGAAAATTACTCTCCGACCAGTTTCGAACTTATTTGCAGTTCTACATCTGAGAGTTATGATCGTGCCAGGCGGCACGCGCGAGTTACGTGCTGAGGCTCTGGTCGGAGAGTAATTTTCCAGTGTTTACCACGTGAGTCCTAGTCGGTTTGTTACATTACAATTATGGAAGAAACTCGCGATAGTTTTCAGACGCAAATTGCTAACCGTTACGGCGCGGTAATAATATTATCAAGAAGAAAATACTTATGTAAAGACTCATAACAGCTTGATCCCCGCCCCGGGATAAGTGTTGATCTCGCGCTTGACCATATTATGCTACTTACAGCATTATAATTTAAATTGTTTACCTTTATTTGGGAGGTTCTATTTGGCTAAATGGCTCCAACGGAAGACCAGCATTGGCTAGCAGCCGACATCATGCTGAGTTGGAGCCAATTTGTGACAGTTGTTTTATTAAAAATATTTCCGTTTATTTGTTTGTATAATATTTTGTAAGTCACAAATCAACTATTACTGTTCTGTTCTTTCTATTCTATTTACTCGAATGAGTGGCATACTTTGTAGGATTTGCACCAGTGGTCTCAAATACCAAGTCAAATATTATTATATGTATTGGCTTTCTGTTACATTGTATTTTATTCTGTGAACATTAGAAACCCGTGTGTTTATATTTCTAATATAGTTTAAAAAAAAATACGGGGTTGCGAGTGTCAATGTGTTTGTTGTCCTTTGATCATTGATAAAAACGCTGCGCGCCATATTTGGATATAGCTCAAAAAAGCACGGGATTTCCTTAGGCGATATTGACTATGTGACGATAACCTAAACCCTACCCCCGTCCTTGTGACCAAGCGTGGTATTCTCAAGACCACCCTCCCCCCTCTGAACGGATCACGTAGTATACTTACGTTCCTTACTCACATAATAAGTATTTTATGATTAAATAAAAATGCTTCTTAAAATAGGTGTCTATTCCACGCGGAAGAAGTCGCGGACAAAAGCTAGTGTTCTATAATCTACTTCTAAAACGTATTCACCACCTCACCAACACACACGTAATCTATACAGATGCAACACGTGCATTATATACTTCACGTTCGCTCGGATAACACACAGGTGTGACATCTGTGTCTATGTGTGCAACGCGGCCGTGTCACGTGGCCTGATGTTCCCAGAGGTCGCGTGACAGTATAACTTTGTAGGTATTCTGTGAAGAAAATTCTGGTTTCACGACATGCGTTCGAGATGGGCTACGGAACAGTGAAAAACACCCAAATCGATCACGTTTAGCGTTCGTTTTGAACTGTTTTCGTTCACCGTTCGAGATGTATGAAAGTGTTAAAAACGCGCCACCGTGATTACCATTTTTGACTCACCACCGAGGCTGTGACTTTTGAGCGTTTTTTAGCAATTTAAAAATTGACAGTTCAGTATAAAAAATACGCTAGTGTAATGTTTTATTTCCATTTCGAAAATGTGAAACTCGTTATGATTCCAGCTAATTACTAATATTAGAGGTATTCAACATTTTTAAGTCACTAATATTCAAATGAATCGTCGTATTTGACAGCTCTTGCGTATATTATCTTTCGTGCCGTAATTTTGGGATATAATGTTTTTGCCACAAATGTCACATTCCCGAATCGAACGGATGTTAAGTTGTGCCTTAAACGCCACTTGTCCATCTCGTACACACCTCTAGGTAGCAATTCTGTTGTTCGATCAAACTAGCTAAAATGAATAAAGTAAGAGAGTAATAAATATTAACTAATTATACTTATCAGTGACAAAAGTACGACCACGATGGGAATTTGAGAACGGTGTTGCCTTCTTTCGAAGCTCCAGCCGTTGCTGTACGCTCCCAGCGCTTCATATAGTTGATATATTAATGTGCGCGAATAGACCCGATAAGCAGCGGAAGACCAGGCCTTGGTTTACAACCAGCATTATGCTGAGTTGGAAGCTATTTGAGACGTGACAATTAACACACTCATTAGGTACGTTTAATACGTTTAATTTGATGAATGTATATAACACGGGAATTACAGGGTTCCGACTATAGTTACCAGTACTAGGCGAACCGCGACCGCTTCCGCGAGCTTCCCATATTCTCCTTGAAAAAAAAACCACCGAATGCGGTTGAAACTATAGTCGGAACCTCTGACTTATTACGTGAGTAATTCCCGTGTTTTATACATTCATCATGTGTCAAAACCTCGTTAGTTTTAATAACAAAAGAGTTTATTTTGTGAAAAATTAAGTGTTTTTGTTACTGTGTCAAATAAATCTATGTTCTTTCTTTCTTTCTAATTTAAAACATGGATTCCATTCGCGAAATTTTAAAAAAGATATTGTAAACCTTTCGGTTTGGTCAGTGCGCAACGCGGTGTCGTCCACGTGGAGTTGTTTTGTTATATTATTATCTTTGTTAAGGCATTAGAGTCTATTTTGGGTCAACATTGTCATACATATGTAGGTGGCATGCATTGTTTCATTTGCTCTATATGTTTGAATATTAGAATACCCTTTTCAACAATTACAAAAAGAAACCGAATTAAAACCTCTGTTTTCAATTCGGTTCCACATTTGCTAATTCACAGAGTGTATCATTTATGGACAGTATGGTCAAAATTATTTAAACCGTCAAAGGTATAATTAATCTTTATAATTCATGTTTAAGTTGTCAACTCGGGCATTAATATATTTGAAAGTTATAATTTTCGTGTTTTCGAAATTTATTTTAAGATTATTTTTGCAAAGCCAATCAAAGCTGCAAAGCCAATCAAAGTGCAAAGGATATTAGGGCAATTTGATGACCACATCGGTGACGATGTGGTCATCACATTGTCCTGGTCAGTGATGATCATCAAGTGAGATAGTGGTCAAACGTTAAATGTATACAGTATTAAAAAAATCTGTGTCGTCTCACCCATTGCAACTATACATTGTATATAGTGTATACTATGTACATACAATACATATCAGTATAAGAGTATCAACGCAGTAGTCTCACCGGCACGCGTCGAGGTCGCGTGCACTCGCCCCCCGCCCCCGCCCGCGCCGTCCGTCTCCCCTCTATTATCTTATGCAATGCTAACTGGCCAAGTTTATTTGGAACATTGCAACAAACGTATACAAACTACAGTTTGTTAATTAGAACGATCTCCTGATACATATTATGAGGTCGGTCGGACGGAATTGTCAGATTATATGATTCTGAACCCGACTAGGTGGGTAGGTGGTAGTAAAGGTCGAAAGTGTAGCAACTGCGTGGGAGGTTATTTCTGCACTCTCAAAAAGAGTAAGTCCGCATTACAGCAATACGTCTTATATTGAAAATGTACATAGATTTTATAATTTTAAAGCATAACAGCCCGCGCGCATTTCGAAAATGTCAAATAATTTAGCTGACCTGCATCATAGCAATCAGGACAATTTTTGGTAAGGGGGTGTCCATAAATTACGTGAGGTAGTTGTAGCGATTTGTAAACCCCCCTCTCTCCTTGGTGAGATGTCGTGAGATTTTGCTGGACCCCCTCCCCCCACCCATAATCTCACGTGAGACTTGAAAATACATATTTTAATGTAAATAAATGAATTGTGCTTGATTGTGTTGGATTTAATCAGGATTTGTTATTTGAGATTATAGAGAACCACACAACAAATATATTTTTACTTAATTTAACCCAGTCTTCTCGCTACATTACAATGTTCCTTGCGGGAAAAAAAAAACGTGAGTATTTGTTGAACCCACCCCTTCCCCCATGTGAGTTTGGGTGAGATTCGGCTTGGCCCCCTCCCCCCGTAAACACCTCACGTAATTGATGGACGCCCCCTAGACCTTTCATATGACTGCCGGGCTTATGAAAAATCTATTTTCGGAAATTTTCTGTGTCGCGAAACTATGATAAAGTTTGTAAACTCTAAGGCTTTCACGGCCCGCGTTGCATGTTGTATGTATCCGGGCTGTTTGGCCGTTGTCTAAATGAATCTTGTGTTCCAGACGTTTCGTCGATCACTGCGTTCGACATTTTCAGTGGTTCAGGTCCGGGCGGCGACAAGAGCGTAAAACTCTCCTTCGCGGCGTCTCCTCTGTTACTGATGATCAGTAACAGAAATTAAACCTTAGAAATACCTACACCGTTCGCTTAAAACATGAAAAGTTCTTAAACCTTCCTATCCATCTAATTTTCTAAACAATTATAATCCGGTCGTAAATTGTTTGCACGCGACCCAACGACAATATCATGCAAATTCACATCTACCCTCTTATTCTCATACTGTTGTATACAAGTACTGTCTGAATGCTTGGCTCGAGCATAGCGGTAGGTAATGCCAAAATGGTGGACATAAATTTAAAATAATAGGTTCGTATTATGTCCTTTAATGTTGACAGGAATGAGTTTATAGGGTGGGGATGGAGAAGGTCTACGATTTAGGTATTTATGCATCAACATTTCAAAATGTTTATTAAAAATTCATGGCTATGTTTTTTTTATTTGGCTCCGCACGGTCTTTGCTTTTATATTTGTATTTATCAGATTAGCAGTCTAGTAAAATATCGTGACATCCTACTAATATTATAAATGCGACATTTTGTGTGTATGTTTGTTCCTTCTTCACGCTCAAATGGATACACCGATTTCGATGAAATTTGGTGTGGAGATAGTTTAAACCCTGACTTAACACATAAGCTACTTTTATCCCGGAAAAAGTATTGTTCCCGTGGGATAATTGAAGTAGCGAGAAAACCGTAATCCATGCGGGTGAAACCGCGGGGCGCTACTCGTAAATAATAATAGGACCGTGCCTCCACTTTTCGGCAATTTATGCCATCACTGGTAACACACATTACTCAGAAGTAAAGTTATAATTAGCATCACGAAGTTTCCCGAATACCGAACGGAATGGATTGAACGGCTCTCGTATTTACTCGCATAATAAATATACATACTCGTATAATATCCATCAATAGTTGTGAGTGATTTTTTTACACTGTAGAGATCTAGCGTTTTACCACTATCTCACTTGATAGTCAGCGACGATGTGGTTGAAGATGTTATCACGCTAGATCTGGAATAAAGATATAATATAAATAGGAATAATATAATAAATTTTGAACTATCATGGTACCGACTTCAACAAGTTATTTTACACTTGTGAATGTTGAAGTCGTTGCCATTTTTTGGTTTGATTTTTTTTTTAAAGTCTTATTATATAAGTAAGAACCGTATTTAGAATAACGTTTAATATTCTCGTTTCCAATATTTTGGTTAACAAATCAACCATTGCGTAGCTAAGGTTTCCACCTCGGAAAGAAGCTAATTCGTAATTACCAAGGCAAATACGTGTTTTTGTAGCGTCGTCGCCCATTTAAATATGGGTACATACGTCTGTCTGTGCGTTAACCCGGTTAACAGAATATACGAGTCGATTTATTACTCTGTATGTTTACAAATTGTGTTGATAATAAAATTGTGTTCTCGTCAATGTTATCATTTGTACAATGTTATTCGAGATGTTGCTATTCGGAATAAACGACAGTTCAATAACACATTAAGTTTAATAACAATTATCTACGACCAGTACTTGTTTATTCTATCCCATTAATGTTATAAATGTCAAAGTTTGGATGGATGGATGGAATTTTGTTACTCAATCACGCGACAACGGCTCGACGGATCTGGATGAAATTTGGTATATAGATATTTCAAATCCCGGAATAATACATAGGCTACTTTTAATCATTATCATCAATCATGCTCAAGTTTTCACTTCTGCCGGCACTCCTCCCAGAGTGCAACCGGTTGTTTTTTTTTAATGTCTTACATGGCTAAAAAAAATGTAATAAAAAACACCACTTATGAGAACAATACATGAAGGTTAATCAACACGCGGGTAAAACTGCGGGGCGCAGCTAGATTCTATAAATTAATCTTCCTAATGCGAAAACACCTTCGATCAATGACGGGTTTACCTTAATTTTATGTATCAACTAAAATGTTATATAATAGTAACATGCTGTAGGTAAGTTTTAAATACGTAAACATGTTTTTAGATTTTTTGTAGAAATAAAAGGCTTTTTTATTTTATTGATGCGAAGACCTGAGAGACGTTTGCAAATCACGCTTCGCACTAATGTTATAATATGTAAATTCGACAATGTGGTCTGTTTGTTAACTCTAAACGCCTTAGATAGATTTCAGTGAAATTCGAAATGTTGATTATCTTATTATCTGGATTGCAAAATAGGCTTTTTTCCCCTAAAAAAATAATGATACTTTTTACTTTGGGATATAATAAAAACCTTATCACAGTAATATAATATAAATGTGAAAGATTGCGAGTATGTATATGTGTGTTACTTCTTCACGCGCCGTTCCGTCAAAGTGTCGTTACAACTTTTGATCCTAATTTTTTCCGCCTAGCCCTCTTTCGCAACGCGCGATAAGGAACTACGTTCCATAATAAACATTCTGATACAATTATTATTATTCAGTTCGTATACTGTCAACAAAGTTCATCAATTCTTCACTTTGTTAGCACCTCTGACTTGCCGCGATATAACACGAGCTTCATAACGAGTGCGAAACAATCTTGTTGCTAACCAATACTTGCCAAATTTTCAACTGCGTCGACCTACATCCATCTCTCAATTTGGCTCAGACGATACTCAACTTTAATGTTTCAACGTCAGACGTCAAATTGAGTTGACAAGTTGTTTTAACAACTACAATAAAACATAAAGAAATCTGTGCTTAGTTGTGTGCACATTTAAGTTCAAAATACAATTTATACAATGTAAGGGAATTGAAGCTCTATCGTCCAGTGATTAAAGAGCATGTTGTTTACATATTACAAATTGACGATTACTCTAACCTTCCGCAAGACTAGAGGCGCGACCTCGGTGCTCTATCACGTTCAAGGTTTGATTCATCGTATTGTCATGGAAATAACAACTCTATTCTGATAACCGTGTGGTTCGTTTCAGTAGAAGATACAGAAATTATTGTATTACAAAGAATTAAGCACCATTGTAGTGCTAACGGCATTGCCGAGTTGCCATCTGCTCAAAAAAATGTGGTAAAATTTGTCTGTAATTTGATGAGACACCTGGTGAAATGGGATTTATTTCAAACATTCTATGGCTTTCTCTGAATTTTATTCCTTTTTTTTCTTCTTTAGTTTACAATTTGAAATGTTGTCTTATGGAAACATTTTAACCGACTTTAAAAAAGGAGGATATTATCAATTCGATTGTATTCTGCTTTGACGTTCGTTGCCTTGTTTTGTTACCTCAGAAATCCGTCATTTATAGGTTTGAAACTTCTACTTTTTTCATATGAAAGCGTGTCGCTAACCATCACGCGCATGACTCGCCCGTACCGTTGTTTATAATCATCGTTAACATTGTCGTTGTGGTTTTTGCTCATCATCATCATCATCATCTCAGCTATAGGACGTCTACTGCTGACATACTATGAGTCCCCCATCGTTTCCACAAAGACCGGTTGGAAGCGGCCCGCGTTCAATCTTTTCCTGCGATCATAACTATGCCGTCTCATCGTCTGTCCTTGTCGATGGGTGTCCTATGCTGAGCTTGCCAGTCCGTGGTCATTGTGGATTTAAGATGGAGTAACATATGCAGACTTTTTTGTTATTAAAACTGACGTGGTTTTGATAGTATATATATAGTAATAGTTTATAAAACACACACACACACACACACACACACACACACACACACACACACACACACACACACACACACACACACACACACACACACACGAACTTTACTCACGTGATAAGTCAGAGGGTTCCGACTATAGTTTTTAGTATGCAATAGAAATTTAAAAATTGCTCCCCAGTCACAATGTTATGTAATCGACTATGATTTTTTCACGACAGTCAAACGACAGTCCACATTGGCATTATCTCTGCAATCACACTTATATTATAAAGGCGAAAGTTTGTGTGTATGTTTGTTACTTCTTCACGATCAAACGGCTACACGGATTTCAATGAAATCTGATATGGAGATAGTTTAGACTCTGGAGTATCACATAGGCTACTTTTCATCTTCTTGATCATCATCAATCATCACGACCCGGGTAAAATCGCGGGGCACAGCTAGTAGTATTATAAAATAACGTTAACGCTGGCACGTGGCAGTCACGACACGGAAGTGGAACTCCGACTTCGCTGAACATAACTACAAACATTTGACCAAAGATTCGCTGTTTGTTTGTGTTGGGAGCACGAACCGCTGATACTACAGCTGAGCTACACGCTACAATATATTATTCTCTAATCTGTAGAACACAAATGAGTAGCTTCGACAATGATCTTTATCTGCTTACTTTCACTGCTTTGATAGATACGAGAATGATTTATTCCTTACTAGTAGCGCCCCGCGGTTTCACCCGCGTAGATTACGGTTTTTCCGCTACCTCAATTATTCCACGAGAACAATACTTTTCCCGGATAAAAGTAGTCTATGTGTTTACCCAGGATTTAAACTATCTCCGTACCAAATTTCATCGAAATAGGGGTAACTGTTTGAACGTGAAAAAGTAACAAACACACACACACACACACACTTTCGCATTTACAATATTAGTAGGATGGGGGAAGCCATTGCCGCCTGAAACATAGTAATTCTAATTCAGGTGAAAGAAAGAAAGAAAGAAAGAAAGAAAGAAACCACATTTATTCAAGACACTCACAACACACATTACACAAGAGATACATATAAAAACAATACAGAACAGAGTAATAATGATGTTGTGAGTGTCATGAATATGGGCCCCGACTCAGCATAAAACTAAGTCAAAAGCCTCAGTCACTGATTTTCAGTCGGTGCCCATAGACATGACCTCACGAACCTCAGGACAACATTAACTTATAAACCTATGTAAATAATAATAATGATAAATATACTTATATTTAAACAAGAAACACAACAAAAGAAAGAAGAGAAAACGTAAATTAGAGAGGGGACGTTTCATTCCCGTAGTTTTTTTAGGTGCGTGTGGACTCATGAAAATGAATGTAATATTTATGTAAAATGTATGTGTTATTTTTGGTTACGTCAAAATGACTCGCAGAGCCACACTTTGACGTACTTTTGATATGCACTGGGATTAACAAAGTTATAAAAGCGAATTAAGGGTTTACCATTTGCTAAATAGACAGTTATTTGATTTTGTGATTGTTTGTCTCCATGGTTCCCGCGACACAGGGAATTCTAGTGCGGGGGTGTGGGATAAATAAATTAATAAAAATTGGTTGTCTGTAAAGTCGGTTTACGGACGATAGATTTACGTGATAACGTCATAATCATTTATGACTTTGATTTTGACTGACTTTGACTTTTGACTTTGACTGACTTTTGACTTTGACTGACTTTGACTTTGACTGACTTTGACGTTGACTGACTTTGACTTTGACTGACTGACTTTGACTGACTTTGACTTTGACTGACTTTGACTTTGATTATTTTATGTAATACAAAACTCAGGTGGAACGTTACGCGGAACGTTACTATTTTTCATGAGTGTTGCTAGTATTTATCAATTTATAAAACGTTATCACGTTAAAAATTTTGAGTCTTTTCAGCGTATTTTGTTGAAAGTCCTACGTGTCTAATAAACTTTGAAAAATACCACATATAGGAACAATTTATGGAGTTTAATTCTGATTGAGCAACATTTTATTTTATTTGTTAATTTATTAATGAAAAAATGTTTTTGACTGTCCATATGTTTCCTTTATCAAAAATTATCTCGGTTACCACAAATGCGTTTTATCTGTATCTTACACCAGTAGAAAGGAAATTAAAAAGTCTAAATCTGTGATTCGTATTTTTTTTGGATATTCTAGGTCCTGTAAAAAAATAAATTATTATTAATATTAAATTAAACAAATTTTTGTAATATTCTAAACCCGCATTAGGACTTGTCCCGCCCCTTCTGCCTGTAAACACCCGCGTGCATCTGTAATGTCATCTGCACTTCATAAACCCTTAATCATAAATACAGGTACATTTGTATATGCGAATATAGGACAATATATTATGTGGTTTACCATAGCGACCATGATGTGTATTGATAAGCGACGTGCTTGTAGTCATGCATGATGCCCTCGTTTTGCTTATTTAGCGAATTATACACCGATGAACTGAAATTGTATAACTCTAGCAATGCAAGTGCAATATGACCTATAAAATACTCCTGAATAATGATGTTTTACTAAAGATGACGTATTCATACTGCGCGGTGCTCAGATTTTGTTCCTTTACGACATAAACATGCTTACTGCGACAGATAATACGGTACAAATAATATAGAAAAGGATAGCTATATGTTTAGACTTGCGCTTGAAATACGCGTCGTAATAAAAATTACTACAATTGACTTAATTTTGCCGCCTCAGTTACCGCGCGCTTGTGCGACATCTACCTCATATAAACATATAATATCATTGCTCCTGATAGACCATTGAGACACGTTCATATGATTAAACCGTACCAATGTGCTTGTCTATCGGGAAATGTGTATCGGACTTATATTTTGTAAAATTTATTTTATTTTCTTAGGGTGGCTTACAGCTAAAGTTACAAATTAGCACAACAAATATTATACGGAAGAGCCATTTACAAGCCTCTACAGATAATGGGGATACAGTAATAGTACATAATATCTAAAAAAATAGATACAATTTACAATACATAAAAACTAATGGCTAATGTCGTAAGGTACAACGAGAGTGTTGGTTAGTGCCGTGTGTATTGACGCCGAACTACTCGCAAATAAGTCGATGTTTGGATTTAGTTTGAGAGTATCGTTGAGAGCCATTGTTGAGCGTATAAAAAATGAATTTTGGCGATAGTTGGTGCGTGCGCTAGGGGCATAAGATTAATCAGTTGCCGATTTTGGGGTCTCGGTGGAACTTTTAATGCTAGCATAGAAACTAGTTCTATACAATCTACTTTTGATTGTGCCACTTTCGTAAGGTAACGCATGACACTTAAATTAAATGTCACTTAAACGTAAAGATTGCTTTTGCCCACTCTCTCAGCTGTTGATAAGTGATGGCGTGGTTTTAGATGTAGCACGTAAGGTATCTTCGTGATTTGAGGTTTGTGCGTATCGGGAAACACAGACTCGAAATTAAATTTAATTATCATTTATTTGCAGCGTGTTACATGTTGTAACCTTGTTCTAGTATTTAACCACGTGTGTTACAAACTGTAACTTTGTTACAATATGTAACTACGTGTGTTACAAACTGTAACTTTGTTACAATATGTAACTACGTGTGTTACATACTGTAACTTTGTTACAATATGTAACTACGTGTGTTACAAACTGTAACTTTGTTACAATATGTAACTACGTGTGTTACATACTGTAACTTTGTTACAATATGTAACTACGCGTGTTACATACTGTAACTTTGTTACAATATGTAACTACGCGTGTTACATACTGTAACTTTGTTACAATATGTAACTACGCGTGTTACATACTGTAACTTTGTTACAATATGTAACTACGTGTGTTACATACTGTAACTTTGTTACAATATGTAACTACGTGTGTTACATACTGTAACTTTGTTACAATATGTAACTACGCGTGTTACAAACTGTAACTTTGTTACAATATGTAACTACGTGTGTTACATACTGTAACTTTGTTACAATATGTAACTACGTGTGTTACATACTGTAACTTTGTTACAATATGTAACTACGTGTGTAACACACTGTAACTTTGTTACAATATATAACTACGTGTGTTACATACTGTAACTTTGTTACAATATGTAACCACATGTATTGTATTTCGGTCGGTAAGAATATATATATATGAATTTCCAACAACATCACCAAAACTGGCATGCAGATATGCGGTAACATGTTTTACTACAATGTTATGTATATCATTAATATTTGTAAATACTAAGCGTTGCTATATTTATTATAATTTATTACAACTGAAATTCAAATAGTCCTAATGTCGAATATAAACTTATGCTTGTTTTTGATTTGAAGTTTGTAACTACTTTATTATTCATATAGTTACAAACTTTTAACCTTGTAAACTTTGCCACTTAGAAATTATCAAATTAATTATAGGATAATTAAGAATGACATATATTCAATATAGTTAAGCCATTGGGAGATCTTGCGTTAATTTCGAGAGAACTAGAAAATATACTTTATATTCGACGATGTAAATAATCTGTTAAAAATTTTAATACATATTAATATTAGTATAGTTTTTTTCTGTGGAATATGCAATATAACAACCTTTTTAGAGGTCAGTTGAAAATACTTTTTACTTTATTCTACTGTTGACGTCACGCCACCATCGTGTGGCTGTTTTCATTAGATAAGGTAAATTGCCTATCTAATGACATAACGAAGCATTCTTGACCTTGAATAGCATCCATTTCTACACTAGACGTGACCTTTCTCGCTGTGGTAATCATACCTCGCGTATAGTAAACACAATTTCCCGACCTCTATTTCCACTCGCGAGTTTTCCCCGAGTGGAGCCGACAATTGTCGAAGATTGCCGAGCGTGCGTGTGCGCAGACTGTTTCCGCGCGAGAAACCTTGACGACCCGATATACACATGAAGGAATATAGTAAACAAGTTTTTTATGTTGGCATTTCCGCCGTCTAAAGGGCATGTAGGTATAATTTGATTTTGGCAAACTGGTTTTTGTTAAATGATTTTTGGTAAGAACTATCGTTTCATCTGTGGAATACGTTGTTATTTTGCTACTATTTTTTGTAGGCAATGTACCAATGTACCCAGTCGTGAGAATTTAAAAAATAATTTGATATGTATATTCTCAGTAGCTAAATTTCAGTAAAAAATAATAATGTGTGGTATGTGAATAATTGTACAAGAATGAAAATAATTTTTTCATGACTTCATGAGACTTTCAGTACGCATATCTCTGTATGGTTCTGACGTTAGGCTCCTTGAACATTTCCTCATATACGTGTCAAACAGTTTGACATCGAGCAGAGTAAGCGAGATAAGAGGATCCGAAATACGTGAGCGAGTAAGTGAGACAGTTGTATAATAATTAATCCCTAGTGACACCAAAATATGTACTGCGCATCTACGTGCATGCAACTTCAGAGAAACAGACTCGCTTAGTGTAGATCGACAAACTGAGATGCGCCTGACTGGGGAGCGACCAGCTCCTGGTCGCTTTTACAATATAACAGCTAGATGTATCAGAAGTTTCGGTTTATAACCCAAATGAAAAAGGGGTTTAATTTACTCCCCTTCCCATCATTGACTCTATAGTCCATAAATATTTATATTAAATTTAAAATTTTACACCAATTATTATGACATTATTTTATTAAACATTAGATTTAAAAAAAATTGGTTGTCTGTAAAGTCGGTTTACGGACGATAGATTTACGTGATAACGTCATAATCATTTATGACTTTGACTTTGACTTTGATTATTTTATGTAATACAAAACTCAGGTGGAACGTTACGCGGAACGTTACTATTTTTCATGAGTGTTGCTGGTATTCATCAATTTATAAAACGTTATCACGTCAAAAAAGTCCGGAATACCTTATGTTTGTTTATATTCCTTTTAAAAGAATCCTTGTTGACCTCGATCCATTCTGGGATGTCCTTGTTCTATACATTTCTTAGTTCTAATACATTTAACAATGTTCGCGGTCAATGCCGACAGAAGGTTTCTTTGTTTAGTATATTTATAGTATCTTTATTAGGTAGATATCTATCTATATCTTCATGTACAGTTCTACTACAAATGAGAAAGTTTGGATGGATTAGTTGCGGAATCATTTAGATAAAAAACAAACATCTAGCATAATGTTATTAAAACTGATGACGTGTTTTTGACAAAACAGTTTTTGATTTTGACGTGGCCTATTACTAGGTGAACCGTTCTCTTACGTTGCTCTAGTGTTTCATACATTCATAATCGACCATAATGTAAAAGGGAAGGAATCATTATGACACAGTAGGGCTTGACAAAGTAACATTCTACAAGCGATAACGCTAGGGAAAACGTTTATTTTTTATTTTATTTTTTATTGGGAATAGGCAGGCGTTTGACCACTATCTCACCTGATGTTAAGTGATGATGCGGTCTAATAATATCTATCAATCTCATACATAAAAATGTATGAGATTGACAGTTCAAAGCGATATGTCACGTGATCAGCGTGAACTATTAATATTCGTCGTTAGCGGTTAGAGAAAGAGAAGCGATGCATCTTGTCTAGGCCCGCTGGTCTTCGCCTGGTTTAATGGTTATGGCATAACATTCATGTAAAATGTAGAAAACAATAAAAAAAATTCGAATCATGCCTTAAACGGCTGAACGGTTCTGAATTATATTAGGTATAAAGATATAACCTATATATAACGTTTTTATAGTAGCGCCCCGCGATTTCAACCGCGTGGATTACGTTTTTCCCGCTACATTAATTATTCCGCGGGAATCATACATTTTACCGAGATAAAAAGTAGCCTATGTGCTATTCCAGACCATAATCTATCTCTGTGCCAATATTCATCTTGATCCGTTCAGCCGTTCGGCGTGATTGAGTAACAAACATCGATCCATCCATCCAAACTTTGACATTTATAATATTGTATGTATTGCTTCCGGGCTGTTTGGCCGTGGTCTAAATGAAACTTGTATTCCAGACTTTTCGTCGATCACTGCGGTCGACATCTTCAGTGGTTCAGGTCCGGGCGGCGACAAGAGCGTAGAACTCTCCTTCGCGGCGTCTTCTCTGTTACTGATCAGTAACAGATCAGTTACCATCAGTAACAGATACGACGCCGCGAAGTCGGTTTAAAAAAGCGGAAAATAATATTGTATTAAATTACTAGACAACCAATTGAAAAAAGATTAATTTTTGGTAGCACTCATAAGTGTCGATTTGAAGTTTATCGCGAATAGGATTTGCGTGGGGGTAGGGTACTTTTCAAAGCCAGCCTGACTAGCTACATATAGATACTACTAGGTATTAACAAAAGAGCGATGTCGGTCTTCAAAACAAGCAAACTGGTTTTAATATGTATACATTATTTCGTTTATACATAAAAGAATGCGATAATGAACCAAATGCTAATGCTCCAAATACTCAACTACCTAATTTACTTAATAGCAATGAATCGTTAACATCGCCCTGTCATAGTTAAATGCCTACCTCCGAGCGCCTTTACGATTACCATCAATACCTGAAAATGTAGGTGATATTTTTGCTTAGGAAAGCAAATATGGGATTTAGAGTTCATTAAAAAGTTAAATTAAATTTAACTAAAAAATTTTTTAGTTAACTTCAAGTCGCGAGTGAATAGGTTCCTTCTAAGTTTGCGTGCTCCACCTTAGACCGCGTCGTCGCTTAACATCAGGTGAGACAGTGGTCAAAAGCAAGCTTATAATCTTTAAAAAAAAAAAAAAAAAAAAATGTGACATTTGGAACCAAAACTTGGTCTCATAGGTAAGCTCAAAGTTGCACAGCGAGCTATGGAAAGGGCTATCCTCGGGTTTCATCTACGGGATCAAGTCAGAAATGAGGTGATCCGTAGAAGTTTGCACTGACGCGGGAGTTTTAGAAGTGTAGTTTTATTAGTAGAAAAAAAATTACATTGACATTACTCGTAAGAGGTGACTTTAGAAAAGGATTTACTGTGTATTTTTGATTTTGATGTTTTTGGCTCTCGCATATTTCTCCGAACACTATCAGTGCCGAAACATCGATACCCAAAAACATCAAAATAAAAAATAAATATTCCGTTTCTAAAGTTAACCCTTATCTTTGTGACTCTGACAGTTTAAAAACATATATTAACACTAGCAGCGCCCCGCGGTTTCTCTAGTATGATGATGAAAAGTAGCCTATGTGTTATTCCGGGACCTGAAGTATCTACATACCAAATTTCATCCCGATCAGTCCAGGCGTTTGAGCGTGATTGAGTAACAAACATCCATCCATCCATCCAAACTTTCACATTTATAATATTAATGGGATTACTCATTCCTAGTCACTACTTCATCATCATCGCAGCCATAGGACGTTCACTGCTGGACATAAGCCTCCCCCGTTGATTTCCACAGTGACCGGTTGGAAGCTATCTCATCCAGCCCTTGTCTGCGGTCTTAGTCAGGTCGTCTGGCCACCTATCCAATCTCTACTAAACACTAACTATTCCTTTTCTTTGGTCCGCAGGCGGTGGACTGGTGGTCAGTTGGCGTACTTACGTATGAACTCTTGACTGGAGCGTCTCCATTCACGGTCGAAGGAGAGAAGAACACACAACAAGAAATTACCAAGAGAATCGTCAGATGTAGCTACCCGGTGCCACCCGACGTCAGTCCTGAGGTCCAGGACTTTATCAAGAAGTAAGTATTGTTATGATCTCACAGCATAAGATTCCCGAAAGCAGGTCTAACGCTTGTATACGCTTAATGTTTAGTGATAGAGAAGAGAATCCCTCGAGTGGGATTCAGGCCAGAGTTCTCCGACTTGCTGTGTCGGACGCCGTAATACTCTTGTAAGGATCTATTCATATAAAAGTAACGAATTTCACGCTCTAGATTTTCATAAGTATCTCGTTGGGACTAGGGCGCCACCTTTTAGGATTGCCTATTCTTATTCGAGTTGGGTGATGAATCCTGTACTGGCGTGCCGCTTGGCTGTTTTGGGCATAACTCCACCAGCCAAGCCATACTAACTTCTTAATAAGGATGGCCCTGGGGCAGTGGCACAGGTGCTTCAGGGGCACTTGTGTTTGTTTCCGAGACTAGAGCTAGTTTCAAACAGTCCAAGCACAAGTCCGGTCGTGCATGGAGTACTGTTCCCACCTTTGGGATGGGTCAGCCAAATACCAACTAGAAGCTCTGGAGTCAATCGAGAGGCCAGCCAAAAGAATCATCGGCTGTAACTCTTTGGTTGAACGTAGGCTTCAGAGCCTTGAACACCGGCGTAGAGTAGCAAGCCTATCGGTTTTCTATCGGGTGCATTTCGGAGAATGTGCACTGGAATTACACAATCTGATTATAGATATACCACCTACACGCACGAAGCGTTATGCTTCCACTTTCTTAATGCGTACTGCCAAGGAATGGAACTCGTTGCCCGAGTCTGTGTTTCCCGATATGTACAATCCTGGAGTCTTCAAGTCGCGAGTGAATAGGTACCATCTAGGTTTGCGTGCTAAATCCTAGACAACGTCATCACTTAACATCAGGTGAGACAGTTGTCAAACGCAAACTTATAATATATTTAAAAAAAAAAGTCCAGTTGTCATTTTTATATTTTCCTTGGCCTCTCAGTGCAAAAGCACGGGCTCCACTTTCTCGATTTTCCAGCATGCAATTCTTACATAGAGGACAATTTATAACTTTCTTTATAAATCTTTTTGAAAAGGCTTAATATTTTATAGGCTTTTAGTGAAGAATCCCCGATGGAGACTTGGCGGCGAAGAAGACGCGGAAGAACTGAAGAGGCATCCATTTTTTAAGGTAATATAAGATAACCCTTCAATCTCATTTCCGAGTTCATCTCACAAAACTTTATAAAATTTCAGCAGCAGTTTCTTTCTTTCTAGGCTCGCATAATAGGTTGTATATATGAAGAGTGAGTTTCGTCGCAACATTTCAGAGCTCTCTTGTATTCTGTCGTCTTCAGACGGGCCTATGGTAAGCTCAATGTCACACGGCGAGCTAAAGAGAAAACATTGCTCGAAGTTTCCTAACGTGATCAAATGAAACAACGAAAGAAAACATAACTGAGTGAAACATTCTCGAAGAGAGAGCCATAACAGCATAGGCCACTTAAATGAGACAATCTATATCAGGTCCAAGTCAGGTTATCTGTTGTCTATTATTTTTGCAGGACTTCTGAGGTCGTTTCCAGGCGGTAAAGATCTCAGAAATGTCGCTTACAACCAGTCCTATGGCTGAAATGATGTAAGAAGATAGCGCGTAACATGTATTTTGTACATTTCCAGAATCTCGATTGGTGTGCAGTAGCGAGACGGGATATCCCAGCGCCGTTCGTCCCCCAGTTGAGCCACGCGACGGACACGAGCAACTTCGCCGACGAGTTCACGCGGATGATACCCACAGACTCGCCTGCGCACGCGCCGAAACACCATGACAAACTGTTCCTTGGTATGTTCATAATCACGTACTTTGTAAATCAAATCAATTTATTTATTCCTCAAAATATGGGTAAATATTACAGATGTCATAAATAAATATGCGCTCCATATTCTAACCTATCGGTATGCGAAAATTCTTAGTCTTATAAATAACACAGTGATGCGTTCATATAATATTATAAAAAATACAACAAAAACATAATTAATGTCATTAAATATTATGAACTCCCTTTTTTCTCTAATAAATAATGTAACATTGTCAAAATAATAATTAATTCTTAATATTTTCCTATTGCATATCAAATTACTAACTTATGTCTATCTTATCCTTAATAAATTTATCTACTGAGTAATATGCCTTGTCAATTAATAATTCTCTCAGTTTACGTTTGAATAGATAATCTCTTTGGAGGTCTTTCAGCGGGCGTGGTAGCTTATTATATATATCAAATCTCATTACAAATGTACTTTTACTGTGAATTGCAAGCCTGCGTTTCGGCACACGCAGTGTACTTCCATATCGTTTACTATTTAATGTTTCGTAAAGCTGAGCCAACTCGATTGGAGCAGTCTGTAGGATGATCCTAGAAGTCTGATGTGATGGTCTGTTAGTAGGCGGTCAAATCACGTGAGATCTATTATATTGGCTGGCACTCACAGAACTGCTCTGAACACACTGTGCGGTTTTATCTTTTAAACTACGGAACGGACGGCGGTAATGCGGTATCGAGCAATAAAGAGTGTTTCAAGAGAAAGGTTTATTTGTAAAACATACATGTATATAATCATAATAATACGATAATTATTCACTACATACTCACACCATATTAGTATCTACATTGCACTCGTGCGTGGCCGAGGCGGATTACTAGTTTTTATTGAGAGATTAGATTAATATCACATAAACGGTTACCTGAACGTGGTCTCTGACTATGGGCCTTCTGAGCATGCTTAGACTTCCAAAACGAGCTATGGAGAGGGCTATGCTCGGGGTTTCTCCACGCGATCGAATGAGAGGAGATCCGTAGAAGAACGAAAGTCACCGACATAGTCCAGCGGATTAGCCAGTTGAAGTGGCAGTGGGCAGGCCACATAGCTCGAAGAACCAATGGCAGTTAGTGTAGAAAGGTTTTCGAATGGAGGCCACAGACTGGCAAGCGCAGCATAGGACGCCCACAGACCAGGTGGACAGACTAACATCGCAGGCAAGGTCTGGATGCGGAGCGCTTCCAACCGGTCCTTGTAGAAATCGATAGGGAAGGCGTACGTAAAGCAGTGGCCGTCCTATGGCTGAAAGGTTTGTTGATGATGATGAAATGTTGACCCCGGCCAGGATCAGGTCCCAGGGTCCAGGGGTCATACTTGCGATAGCCTAGACCATGGATGCACAGACTTATTAAGACTAGGGGCCACTCGGGCAAATTATGAACTGATGGTGGGCCACCAGAAGTATAGGTAATTAAAGACAATGAAAAATTGATAATAATGTATTCAAATTGAAAAAGAATTTATTAATTTGAAGCGTGGCACTGCATAGTGCTTACAATCTTTTTTATATTTGGCTCAAATTTACTTGTAGCAACACGTAAAACTGCTTCCAAACTTTCATTTGCAAGGCGGTTTCGATTTTTTGTTTTATTATTATTTAGGATTGAAAAGGTTTGTTCACATATATAGGTAGAACCAAATAAGCTTGCACATTTCAGAGCGTTTATGCGCAACTCTTTGTACGTATTTTTATCAATGCAGCGGTAAAAGTTCAGCAAGTCTCCTTCGTTGAATTTGTTGCGTAAATCTTGGTCGTTCTGAATGTCGATAATTTCTAACTGCATTAACTCTGGCGCATTTTCAACTGAAATCGTGAAAGGATTGCTAAATATGTCCAACAGAGGTTTCACTGTTTTAAACTCCGAAAATCTGTCTTGAAAAGATTGAATCAAAATATCTAGCTTTTTTACATAACTGAAATTAATAGCAGTTTTTTTGAATTTTTCAGCCATTTTCTTATAATTCGGAAAATGATTGTAATTTCCAGAATTCAATTGCGATCTGAAAAGTGTCAGCTTGCATTGAAAGGATGATACATGTGCGTAGAGCTGGGATATCAGTTGATTTTTGCCTTGAAGCCGTGTGTTCAAGACATTCAAATGATTTGTAATGTCAACTAAAAAAGCCAAATCACACAACCAATCAGGACTTTTAAGTTCCGGGACGTCCCTTTGCTTTTCCGCCAGAAAAATATCAATTTCTTCTATTAAATTTAAAAATCGTTCCAGTGTCAATCCACGACTTAGCCACCTTACTTCTGTATAATACAGTAAATCTCCATGTTCGCATTCAATGTCATCAAGGAATTGTTTGAATTGCCTGTGATTGAGTCCTCGTGATTTTATGAAATTCACAGTCGAAACTACCACTTTCATGACATTTTCAAATTCAATTTTTTTAGAACAGAGGGCTTCTTGGTGTATAATGCAGTGAAACTGCATGAGATCTTCAGCGTTTAAGTTTTTTTCTTGCAAATGCTTTTTCAACAAAGTAACTAGCCCAGAATTGACACCAATCATCGAAGGAGCACCGTCAGTCGAAACTCCCGATAATTTCGATAAGTCCAAATCAGTTTTTGAACACTCGTCCAAAAGTACATTGAGTATATCAACTCCTCTGGTTTGACCTTTCAATGAACACATTCCTAATAACTCTTCGAAGACTTCAAAATCTTGAGTAACACCTCGTATGAATATAAGAAGTTGAGCTGTGGAACTAATATCAGTGGATTCGTCGAGTGCTAATGAAAAAAAATCAATTATCTTAGTTTTTTCATTTAATTGTTCCGCAATATTATCTGACAAAGACATAATTCGTCTTTGGATGGTCATACGATTCAGTTGAATTTTCTCAAACTTTTTTGCTGCTTCTGGACACATTTTCTTAGCGGCAATTTCTATGCATTCTTTTACAAAATCCCCATCATTGAAGGGGCGACTCCGCTTTGCTATCATTCGAGAAATTTCATAACTAACTTCTGTAGCTGTTTCTGTATCTTGAATGGGTTTTGTAAACATAGCTTGTTGACCAATAAGCTCCCGTTTTAAAGACAAAACTTTTTGCTTTCTTAATTCGCCTGTAAACTTCGTAAAAGTAGGATGCTGCGTTTCATAGTGCCTTTTTACATTATATTCCTTTGCAATCGCAACAGAATTCTTGCAAATTAAACAAACGACTTTGTTATGCGACCATACAAAAAAGTATTTCTCAGTCCAAATTTCTTGAAACTGCCGATTTTCATCTTTAACCTTACGTTTTTTACTAGTTCCTGGCATGTCCATGTTGCGTTTTAATCCTGACTAGGATTACCACAGCACCTAAAACCAATTACTAGGCATGAGTTCGATATATCAAAACGTAACTAATAACCGATATGAGTTTCATATCGTATCATATCGATATGACGGTTGCACATAACCGATATTACAAAAACTATGATATCTATATTATCGAGACGATATCAAAACACGCGCGAGAATACCTACGTTATGAAAACTGCAAACGATATAACCAAAACGCAAAACCGTGCACACAACTGAATGGATTGATATTCGTTTCTTCTCTTTCTTACTAAAGAGCGGTGTAACGGTTTTGGTGATATAACGAAAACGCCCATGTCTACCAATTACAGTTCCTAATTAATTACCAAAAATAATTGATAAAATATGTAGATAAAATTAATAACAGTTTTACTTACGATTTCACAACACAATTATACACGGCACTTGACGGGAAATCTACGTTGAATGTGGATCAAAATATATTATAATTATGACACCGGCTAGTCGAGTTAAAATCTACACTAGAACTAACGACACTTTACTCAAATTAAAACCGAACTGTCGGTCGCTGCGGTTAGCGTGGCTTTTATACCACGCGCATAGAGTCGAAAACTGTCTGGAGAAATCTCGAAACCGACTCTGGAAGCTTCGTGTATCTACCTACGCGAGCTATCGGGAATTTGGGACTATTGCTATCTCGCTCGCTCGAATTTAACCGAGATCAGCACGAACATTACCGACCGCTGTTACCGACGCATGCACGGCGCACCGATAAGATTGATAGAGCGCGCGCGCGAGATTCAAATTACTTTTCGAACATTTGTTATTGGTTTTATTCTGGAATAGAACTCAATATTTTCGAATGTACGAGAGTATTATTTTTGCTGTCGGCGGGCCACCAGTATTCGACCGGCGGGCCGCATGCGGCCCGCGGGCCGTAGTCTGTGCATCCCTGGCCTAGACTATACTAGCAGTATTGCTCTAGTCAGTATAGCTAATGACAGTTGATCATCGTGCAAGGTATTATTCTGACCTGTCTATGTGTTCTCTTGCAGGTTACTCGTACGTGGCTCCGAGTATACTGTTCTCGGAGAACATCATATCGGACCAGATATGGATGCAGACCACCGGACAGAAACAGGACAAACTCAAGGGATGGGTCGCGAAGGTGAGTCGTCTTCATTTCTACACATCAATTGTTGAACTACATTAAAATAAATCAGTCTTTTCGTGACCAGGACTAATGCAACTTGGTCGAAACGTCGAAGTAAATAAATTACTAAATGTTTTTCTCGCGATTAAGCCCCGTTTGATTTACATTGCTATACCCTACCAGGGTCATATGTACGCTTGAAAAAAATGTATTTAGGCCTGCATGTAACGCCATATGAATGCAATAAACTATTGAGTATTGATTAATTCATAATACAAAATAGTAAATTTGGAGCACTGGGATGTGTCCTGGAAGCGTCCAGGCTCGTCCAACGTCTCAGTAACATAGTATTGACCATAAATGAGTCGGGTATATCATAATTTGTTCAGTCCTACTGTAAGGACTAGAAATGAGCTAAGAACATTGCAAATTACAAACGTAGACTTGAGAATTGTTTTTTATACTGTATAGATCTAGCGTTTGACCACTATCTCACTTGATTGTCAGTGACGATGTGGTCGAAGATGTTATCACGCTAGACCTTGAATACTCACCTGAACACACTATGTGTTTTGTGACAGTTTTTCCAACTTGAGGGTAGCTCGTAGGCGGAGACTCGAAAGTACCCTACCACCATGCTGGGAATTTCATAAGGGAGTTACCTTCGCTAGACGTTTTCATTTTGTTTCCTAGAATTATCCGTGTATGAGGACTCGAGGAACTAAGATGCCAACGACGGTGTTCCACAGACTTAACATATTTGTTTGTACCTCATGTACAATCGATTGTCTGAGCAAGATATAGAAACTTGGGGGCCTTGAAAATTATTATTATTTTTTTTTTTTTAATCACACTCAGACCCCCGCACTAGGATTCCCTGTATCGCGGGAGGCATGGACACACACAATCACAGCACACAAACATCCAAGACCCGGGACAAACATCTACACTCATCGCACAAATGTTTGCCCCTGCCGGGCTTCGAACCCAGGGTCGCGGTGACACAGAAGTGATGTCGATGACACAAACCACTGCGCCACGGGACCGTCAATTTAAATGGCGTTGCAATGATGATGAATGGTTTAACGTTACTTTTCTCATGTAATGTTGAAAAATTGATATATTTTTCATTCGCTGCGATCCAACTTGATATAAAACATATGAATAAAATGTATATTGAGTGGACTATGATGGCTAATTGTTGGTGATTGGTTTCCCAGGACTCTCCGTTCTTCAAGAAGTACGAAGTGGAAGTGAGCACCCCGCTGCTCGGCGATGGATCCTACTCAGTCTGTCGGAGGTGTATACACAAACAGACAGGACAACAATACGCTGTCAAGGTAACTAACCATATATACTAACCGCTAGTACACGCTTTTTTTCTTTTTTTTTTCTTTTCTCAGCCATGTGCGTCCACTGCTGTACGTATGCCTCCCCCATATAGGGGGGAATTGCCAATACTCGCCACGCTTGGCAGGCGGGTTGGTGAGCGCAGTATGATTTCCGATCCTCAGAAGGCGCTGCTGCCCACCTCCTGGTGCGTTATCCCTTAGCCGACTCTTACGGCACCCGCAGGAAGGGATGGGGGAGTACTATTCTAGGCCGGTACCACCACGGCCAATGCCACGGCCAGTACACGCTGTCAAGGCACAATTCGGGCCGCTTTCAACCGGTCTTCGTAGAAATCAATGCTCCCATAATGTTTAATTAATATTTTTAAATAGTATTATATAATTAAATTTAATCAAAAAAAGGTACGGACCATTGAGTCTGTAGTATGTATGAAAAAAAAAAACATTGCCCCCATTGATGGGTCTTTTGTCCAACATTGGACCTCCTATGGCTGAGAGGACCGCGATGAGGAGGAGTAGACGCAATGTAATAAGTTCAAATTATTATGTATACTTAAATGGGATCTTTTTATATGCGGGTGGTTTTACGTCTAATAAGTCGTTACGATGCTTTGGTGGCAACTATAACTACCCGCAATTCTATGAAACGTTTGTAGTATTTAAAAATGACAAAGCATAGTTAGAGAAATCGTTGGCTATGGAAAGGAAACGCCGGCGTTGGACGTGCAAGTACTACCTGATGTCTTAGAGTGAATCTTTTTTTTTTTTAGCGAATAGAGTGTCTTAGAGTGAATCTTATTGTGAGGTACAAATAATATTATTGGTAAACAACACAACTCGCGGCTCGCCCGCGCGGTAGTCGGTAGGCGGGAGGGGGTATCGGTGCACACGTAGTTAATTCATCATCATCATCTCAGCCATGGACAGACGACCTGACTAAGATCGCAGGCAAGGGCTGGATGCGGGCCGCTTCCAACCGGTCCTTGTGGAAATCAATGGGGGAGGCCTTTGTCCAGCAGTGGACGTAGTTAATTAACCCAAGAGAAATAATCGCGAGATAATTTTCGATGGACACAATTTTTGAAATACCATTTATCTTTATCTCGCTGGGTATAAATAAATAAATAAAATAAATAAATAAAAATAAAATAAATAAATAAAGTATACATAAAAAGGTGAATTTATAACTATATTATATAAATTTATTTTTTGTGAATATATAGTTAATTTATAAATCAATATTTAATTTGAAAAAATATTCAATATTTATTTATAAATTGTTATTAAGTTTTTGTAATTTTCTTGCTAAAAATCGTAGGGCGATCCATCTCTTGCGATAGATCGTGGGACGTTTACCTCGTGTGCGTTTTGGTCAAACCGTCCGTAACAAATAATTTAACTGTTCACTGCGAGAATCGCGAGGTCAGCCCTCACCCCGCTGCCCCTCCACACACACACGTCACTCTCTCCTCCCGCGAACCTCTTGCCGCGCGGGCGATCCGCGAGTTGTGTTGTCTACCTATAGAGATAGCGTTGTAAGGAGTTGTACGATTTTGAATGAAATGAAAGATAAATGTAATATGAAAAATGTAATTTAATAAATAACTTTTCGACAGATAATCTCATCACAGAAGAAAGACATCAAACAGGAGATAGAACTGCTGAAGGCGTGTCAAGGCTGCCCATACATCATCACGCTGCGTGAAGTCTTTCATGATTCGGTGAGTTTGGACAGAAACAGCATGAGAGTTCAATTTTAATTATCATAATTACCCAAATTTTTCTAATTAACTATACATGTAGCTATCAATTAAATATAGCAAAATTTTAAAGGTAGCTGTCAAGTGTTCTGTATTACATATAAAAATCGTTGCTGATTGACTGTACGGATTGGCCTGAAATTTTGTACGTAAATAGTTAATTTGCCCGAGTCTGTGTTTCCCGATATGTACAATCCTGGAGTCTTCAAATCGCGAGTGAATAGGTACCTTCTAGGTTTGCGTGCTAAATCCTAGACAACGTCATCACTTAACATCAGGTGAGACAGTTGTCAAACGCAAGCTTATAAAATGTGAAAAAAACTTGAACGACCCAAGTTTTTTTTATATAACCAAGGCCTTAATAAATTAAATTAAATACGATTTTTTAAAAATAATCTAAATTCACGATTTCCACGGAATATGTGAAGCCCTGCCTCTGTAGGATATTCGAATCTAGGAGCCCAAGAACCACAAGTCACGTCACCGACCATTGAGCCACAGCGACCTCCATGAATCGATAGTAGAATAGATGTTGAATTTAAATATATTGTGTCATTGTTTCAGGCGTTCACATACATAGTGACCGAGCTGGCGGCGGGCGGGGAGCTGCTGGCGGCGACGACCCGCCCCGCCGCCCTGCCCCCCGGCGGGAGCCCCGCGTCCCCCCCGCAGTGCGCCGCGGGCCCCCCCATCCCCGAGAGCGTGTCGCGGCGGCTGCTGGCCCAGCTGGCGATAGCCACCGCGCACATGCACGCCAGGGGCATCGTGCATAGGGACCTTAAACCTGAGGTATCATATACAATACAATACACTTTACCAAAGTACCAGTACAATTGGCGGCCTTATCGCTTAAAACGGTCTCTTTCAGACAAACATTCGACGTAAATAATATATTAGGAGGCGGGAAGGTCGGTGATACAAAAATCAGGATCTATAATATAATAAACATAATATATATAAAATTACAACTAAACTGTATGTTTGATGTGTGTTTCTCGTGTAAAATTCTAAATGATTAGTAGGTTGATGTAGGTATATGATTGTTCCAGAACATTCTCCTGACGTCGAGTCGGCTGCCGGAGGCGCGAGTGAAGGTTGTGGACTTCGGGTTCGCGCGCCGCATACCCGATGTGGACGAACGGCAGAGAATGATGACGCCGTGTTTTAGGTCAATATGTATTAATTTAACCATCATTATCACCATCTATTAATATATAACATCAGGTGAGACAGTTGTCAAACGCAAACTTATAATAGTAAAAAAAATAATTTAAAATATATATATATATCTATATATATAAAAATGAAACCCGTTTTCCGTTGTCACGACATAACATGAAAACGGCTTGACCGATTTAGATAAAATTTGGTATAAAGATACATGGGACTTTGGAGAAGGACATAGGCTACTTTTTGTCCTGGAAGAAGTATGGTTCCCGTGGGATAACTGAGTCAGCGGGAAAAACGTAGTGCACGCGGGTGAAACCGCGGGGCGCAGCTAGTATATATATAAATATAAACGTAAATTAATATATAATTATAAGCTTGTGTTTGACCTTTGTCTCATCTGTGCGCCGATGCATCGATTCTCTTTCTCTGACCGCTTGCGCTTTACATTTGTTCTCGTTGGTCAAATAATCTATCGCTTTGAAGTGTCAATTTTATACATTTTGACGTGATAACGTTTTATAAATTGATGAATGCCAAAATGAAAAATAGTAACGTTCCGCGTAACGTTCCACCTGAGTTTTATCTAGATCTCAAAGTCAAGGTCAAGGTCAAAGTCAAAGTCAGTCAGTCAAAGTCAGTCAAAGTCGAAGTCGAAGTCAAAGTCATAAATGATTATGACGTTATCACGTAAATCTATCGTCCGTAAACCGACTTTACAGACAACCAATTTTTTTATGTTTTCTCTCGCGTTCACGCTTGTAGAATGTTACTTCGTCTAGTGCCTCTGATATGAAGTGACTACGGTCTAAGGTGCAGCACGCATTTTAGAAGGTATCACTTAAGTGATACCTTCTAAAATGCCCTCAAGATCCATTGTAAAAGTGACAGCTTACTTAGTAAATTGTGCTCCACAATACCACCACCACCATTTATACAAACTAATGGTCGCCCATTGGTCGAAATTCGACCTTCATCATCATCATCATCTCAGCCATAGGACGTCCACTGCTGGACATAGGCCTCCCCCATTGATTTCCACAAGGACCTGTTGGAAGCGGCCCGCATCCAGCCCTAATTCGACCATAATTATTAATTTATATTGTAATAAATGAATTTATTATGGTTATGTTTGACAGTCAGTAAGAGTATAGACAAATAATATTAATCTATTCTCAATTTGAAAGCAGATTGTAACAGTAAACAAAAGAGTATTTATGCGTGAGTGTGTCGAAGAAATAGTGTGTTATACACACTATAAGTGTAGAAAATTTCATAGTTCTCCGTTCGCGCTATTTTCGTACAAAGGGATACAAAGTTTACATTTTACGTATTAGATAAGTGATTGATCAATCAATCAAAAACACTTTATTGAACACCAAAAAAGAATACAAAATAAAATATAATGATATTTTTATTATTAGCCTTTATTGCTGATACTAAACAATTGTTTTACACACAATAGTAAATTGTTTTAACTTAAATCTAATACATCGGGTTTCCCGGTTCAGTGGTCAGCGTGTCCAGTGACACATAGGCCTCTTCCAGCTGCTTCCATTCTTCTCTAATGGTAGCTTTTCTAGACCAGATCGTCCCTCCAATCATCTTGATATCATCTGTCCATCTTTTAGCTTGCCTGCCTCTTTTTCTTTTGCCATCACGTGGCTGCCATTCTGTTATAATTTTAGTCCATAATGATATTACATGAGTCAAAATATATTTTTAATTAAATGTGACAGAATGAAAAGTTCACATCCTATAGGCACCTTAACTGTGTACTCAAGTAAATGACTCTAAAATGTCTATTCAGAATAAATGTATTTAAATATAAAAACAATAGATAAGCCTGTCTTGTTGGGACATTTGACACAATATAACATACTAAAATAAATTAAAACGTACGTTATTATATATCTAATATGTATGATGATATTTGTTGTTCAGTTTACCGTACGCGGCCCCCGAGGTGGTGTCGCGGGCCCGCAACGCTGCGGCCCCTGGCTACGGGCCCGAGTGTGATCTATGGAGTTTGGGAGTTATATTCGTGAGTATTTATATAGTACTACATAAACGGACGAGTTTCATTTCATCATCATCATCATTTCAGCCATAGGACGTCCACTGCTGGACATAGGCCTCCCCCATTCATTTCCACAAGGGCCGGTTGGAAGCGGCCCGCATCCAGCCCCTGCCTGCGATCTTAGTCAGGTCGTCTCTCCACCTGGTCGCTGGCTGTCCTATGCTGCGCTTGCCAGTCCGTGGTCTCCATTCGAAAACTTTTCGCCCCAACGGCCATCGGTTCTTCGAACTATATGCCCTGCCCACTGCCACTTCAAGTTTCATATACGATATGTTTATTATAGTGATATATATAAAAATATGTTTCTCAAAACTGGGTTCTTTTTATCGAGATACATGTCAAGACTTTTATCAAATGTACTAGCCGCGCCCCACGGTTTCACCCGCGTGGTGATGATTGATTTATGATGATAAAAATTAGCCTATTCGTTATTCCGGGACCTATCTCTCTTTACGTATTTAAAGCCGAAGTCATAAAGTTTTACTTAAATTAATAAAGCTCACGTTGTGTATTATATTACAATCGATTACGAATATCATGTAATGTGTAAGATTTATGACACTTATTTTCTCTTTGTTTTTCTTATTTTTATATACTCACTTATTTTATTTATTTATAAGCTATGTAACACCCCCGTTATTTTAATTTCTTTCCATCCTCCGTGCAAAGGTTGCCTGGTAGAGATCACTTTTGGTGATAAGGCCGCCCATTGTCACACTCTATGTAAATTTATGTTTATTGTAATTACTGTTTTATATGTAAGGTGTAACAATAAAGTATCTTCTAATCTAATCTATCTACATACCATACCAAATGTCATCCAAATCCGACAATAAATAAATAAATAAACGATAACATTGGCATATTTCCAGTACTGCATGCTGTCGGGCAAGGCGCCTTTCCAACCGACTTCGAAAAAGGAGCCCGTCATCGCCTTAATGGACAGGATTCGACAAGGGAATTTCTCCATGGAAGGTCAGTATTGTTTTGGTGTAGTATTAGTGCGAGACACGGCTCAAGAAATATATACCCTCATCTGTTATTTACTTGTGACACCGATTATATGTTAGTTAATATGTATATTGATTAATAATGGCACATAATTGATCACATTAACAAGGTAACATTAACATAATTTAAAAATAATTTAGAATAGCAATAAAATAATCTAACTTAAAATAAAAATCATAAACATTTAATAAAAACTAAATTAAATCTAAAACGGGCCCCTGCGGCATTGTGCCCAAGATGCTGGCAGCGTTTCCTCTCTGTATTGCTAGGCTAATACGTTGAGCGAGGAAGCTGCCAGCTCTTCGGTCTCCTGAGACGTCAACCAGTCTCTTGGAGATTTCCTTGTAGAAGTTGAGCGCGCTAGGACCCCACGGGCCAAGGGTCTCGACACCGAAAGGAACAAAATTGTATTCCGCGCCGAGACCGCTGTATTTAGCTACTTTTGCCTATAATGTATATTGATACATTGCACATGGGTTGCCTACCGAAATCCCGTACCTACACTGATTAATAATATTAACTTTAATATTAAACAGTGTTATATGACTGTCTCTTTTTTAAGATTCGTCATTATTTTATTGCCTATCCAACAGTATAAGGTTGCCTACTCAAAACTGTATCATGTTTTTTTTTTATTCGGAATAAGCAGGCGTTTGACCACTATCTCACCTGATGTTAAGTGATGATGCGGTCTACGATGGAGCACGCCTGCCTAGAAGATACCTATTCACTCGTGACTTGAAGATACCCAGGTCGTATTTTTTCGGAAATACAGATTTAGGCAATGAGTTCCATTCGTTAGCTGTACGCACTAAGAATGTGGAAGCAAAACGCTTCGTGCGACAAGTTGGAACGTCCACCATGTATGGATGTTCATAGTTGCTTAGAGTTTTGAAAGTTCGGATTGAGGCGCGAGTAGGGAGAGTGACAGAGAAGCGTTGCGCGCGCTACTCTGTGCGAGAGACAAGGATGCACAGAGATTTTTATAATTATTGGGTTCTTTAACAGTATAGGTACTGGGCTTAGCGCAGCAACCCATGTGTAACTTATCCATCTACATATTATCTAACATTTAAACGTATATAATACCTAAATAACACATGAGGGTATATATTTCTTAAGCCGTATTTTAGACCATATGTTACTTTATGTGTTCAGGCTACTTTTTATAGCTGCCATCATTTTGTTCTTCATTTCATTGACGCCTGTCTTAGCTTAGAGGCTAATGCGCGGATGCGAATGAGAGAGAGAGAGAGACACACACACGCAGAGAGATAGAGAGAGAGAGAGAGAAGGACCTGCAAAAAAAATGTTTTGAAGAGACAGATAGAAACAGTCAAGTGGTTTTATGAATCCCTATTACCCTTGGTCACGCCATAGTTAGAGGACGACTTTATAAATTTTTTTTTATTGTTTTTTTATTCATTTACATAATCCAACAGCGTCACATTAAACACGTCTGTAGTAAATCTAAGCTTAAGTATGGCCAAAATAGGATTACTCATATTACTAAAATTATATGACAAACGTTGTGTTTACAGTGCTCGTAAGTATAAAAACAAATAACCGTGTATGTTTTTATGTCAGGAGGCTGGTAGTAGAGTGGAGGGTTGTGTGTGTGGGGATGTGAGAGACGGTGAGTGTGTGTGTTTTAAATGATACATACATATGTGTGAACACTCGGTATGGCGTTTGCAGGAGGTGTATGGGAGTCGGTATCGGCGAGCAGCCGCCGCATCGTGTCGGCGCTGCTGGCCGTGGACGCGGCGCAGCGCCTCACCGCCGCGGAGCTGCTGCGGAGCCTCACAGACAACCACGACGAGGCCACCAGCTTTAAACTTGCTGTAAGTCGATCTAATTTATTATTTGCTAGTGGAGTGCTTAATTAGCAAAGCGAAAGCTCGGTATTCTATCGTCCAGGATTCGAATCCCACCATTAGCTCATTTTTTCTCAAAAATTTGTTCATTTTCAAGATACATCATCATTGTTATAGATCTCGTAAAGGCATCTGTTTTTTTAGACCACGTTGTCGGGTCTAATTTCATTAATTCGATCAACAGAAAATTTCCTACCAAAACCCTCTACAAACCTCACATCTTATTGTGATTATAATTGTTCCATATCTTCCCCAGGACATGACCAAAGCGGATCTATACAAGCGTCGCAACAAAACGAAAACTCAACGGAGCTCCAGCACTTCAGAGGCGAGCGCTTCAGAACAACAACAAGACGACAAAGACTTAACCATTCTAACTATTAGCGAATTCAATTTCCGAACGCATAAGAACTCCATAGAAAACGACGTAGAGTTAATAAAAGCCAACACTCTGGATACCCCTCCAGTCAATGAAATGGCTGAACCGACGTATGAAGAAATACCATCCGTCAAACCTGTAGAGAAGACTTACGCAAAACCAAGGTCTAAGCTTGACGATTACATGTATGTAGAATCGAGGCAAGCTTTAGACGATACGGAGATTATATACCCCAAATCGAGAACTAGCAAGAAGAAGGAATCTCTATCGCCCGCGCCGGCCAAGAAGAGAAAAATAGAAACAAGGCAGAATAAGAATGAGAGCGGACGCCAGTTGAGAAGTAAAGACGTCAAAATTGTTAACGGAACTAAAAAGGATAAAAGGAGCGTCGAGAAGCGAGTGCTTAGAAGCAATAGTGGCGATAATAGTGAGAGGAAAACTAGGAATGGAAAAGCGTCTTTGGATAATAAGAGAGTTAGACATAATAAGAAATCTATACAAAATGATAGCGTTGAATCTGAGAACGAAACAATCATTGTGACGAGAAAACTTAGGAGCAACAGCGGTGTTGATGAAAAAATTAAAATTAATAGTGATAAGAAAACTAGAGCAGGAAAAGAGTCTATAGAGAACGAGAAGGTGACACGCGCCACGCGCAAAAGGAAATTTGAAGAAATCGCCAAACCCGTCCTCAGAGAAAAGGGGCAAAACGGACGCGCGGCTAACAAAAGCATCGAAACCGAAAGGAGAATAGTACGACGCGCTAAAAAGACGCCGAAAGCTTTAGAGCCTTTGAAATTAGACGTCGACACGAATGTTAGAATGACGCGCTCTCGAAAACGGCGGATGGAGATCAGTCTATCGCCGTCTGAAGTGAAAGCAGTCATGCCGGCTTTCTCATTCGATTCGGATGTAAGAGTCAACTCGGTAGAATCGAACAAGTCTAACAAATCGAACGCTTCCAAAGCGAAAGCAAACACCAAAGGTAAAAAGAACGCTAGCAAAGCTAAAAAGAATCCGGGGAGAGCGACGCGGTCGCGACCCAACAGGAGATGAAATGGTGAATCATAATTTTGTTATTATAATAGAGAAATTATCATAAGATAAATGACTGTTACGCCGGATGGCAACTAGTGAATTCCAAATGCGTCTGTAAAACGACTTTTAGACGCTTGCTCATACACAAGAGGTACCCATTTATTTATTAGCAACCTTTTTGCAATTCTTTTTTATTTTGCTTTGGAAATGTTAGTGTTAAAAAATTTGGAGTGTCCTATGGCACAATTCAGCTGATAAGTTTGTTGGATCGCAAATTTCTTTGAAAACTTGCGATTGTCGAAGCCATAGAACGTCCAATGCTGGACATATACCACTCGCAATACGAATCAAGTTTGACAAAAAGGTTGGAACCCTCTGTTTGTAGTAATAATGTTTTAATTTTTAATCTGTTTTATTTAATGTTACTATTAATTTATAAGATATTTTTTTCCTTATAATTATTACCATTAGATATAATTCTTTGGCGTTATTTTAAAAGTAGAATAATAATTAAGGAGGTTATTGAGTGGTTGTTGCACTTTTACGTAAAGGTTTTCAAAGGCTTGTCCACGGTTTGTATCGAGTAATATTCGTATTGTTAATAATTGGTCTCAAACAGATTATGACCAATTACATTGTAAGAAAGTTAGGGGGTCGGGTCTTTGAGAGATCCGTTTCCAAAATTTGGATAATGATAGCAGATATGAGCCGAAAATTAAGTGTTCATTAAGATTTTGATATCTGGATAAATAAACGCAAAATTGAAATGAAATATTTATAACAATATAAAATACTTGTAATGTAACAAACCGACTAGGACTCACGTGGTAAACACTGAAAAATTACTCTCCGACCAGTTTCGAACTTATTTGCAGTTGAGTGAGTCGTGAGTCCTAGTCGGTTTGTTACATTACAATTATGGAAGAAACTCGCGATAGTTTTCAAACTCAATATAAAATACGCTTATTTTCTTTCATATGCAAACCGTGGACATAACATGTGTTAACTTCTTCTACATAGCTAATGCCTATATGTATGTACATCCAATCATACACCAAAAATGGTAAACGCTGTTTTTTAATCTCTAAATTATAGAATTGAGTTGTTATACGTTTTTTTATGTTAGTGTAAAAAGAGTACGCAAAAAACAAACCGAACGCCAAAAATATCTGCAGTTTCAATAGTGTCACCACTCCTTTTAACATATAAAACATGTGTTCATATTTATAATAGAGCTGAGCAGTTTTTGATGGGAAATTGCCGGTGCGTACAACATAACCGTCGGTCCCAGACGGCCCATGGATCGCATTGCAATTACCATACTTTTAATTACTTAAATCTCACAGCCTTGTATCTGATGACTAGATTTCTGTCACGCTGCTATGACTATGGGGCCGAAAGTGACGATTTGTTTGTGATTTAATCATTATTGGTGGCGGTCGAAGGTTTCCACTATATTTAATTCAATTTTAACCAAAAACAAATTTTAGTAATGATTATTATTAATATTTATTACATAAATTTTAAACATTATTATACTATGACATTTTGCTGATTTTAAATATATTATAACTTATTTATTGCTTTGATATTTTAATTTCGACGTAGAATCTATCCAAAAAAATGCTCTGTTTCACAATTGTTACTATCACTATATAAGTTATGTGAATCGCGCCGCTGCTTTATGGAATGATGAAACAAAAAAATGAAAAAAAGAAGTAAAACATAATTGATTGCAATAGTTGACTCAACCTATTGATAACAGTTACGTGCGTATTAAATAAACGAATGAATATAGCGGCGTAATTAATTTTTAACTGCTTTTCCCAAATGCCTTTTGTCTGTGTACATAAATATCTTCAATGAACAGATCTCTCTCCATCATTGTGAATTTAGGTTGTTTGTGTATATTTGTTTTATTATATAAATAGGAATTAATAGTGTTAATTATTTCCTACAATAAATAGAGCAATAATTGGGATATTTAATCTATCATCGTTTATCTGACGTCTATCGTCGTTTATCTGATGTTTCTTATAAATGAACATTTTTTATTTAAAAATTCAACTAAAGTTAATATTTTTCATTTATAATTATTTGACATAAATGTGGTGACATGGTCCAAATTGATAAGATGATTTAATGTTAAGATGATAAACGAAAATTGTTCTCTGAACATGATATTTCCCGATTCAATTATATTTTTTATAAAACGGTGTTGAGTGCCAAAACATGAATCTTAAAAGAATTAATAACGAAAGTTTGGACAACAACCTAAAAATATTAGTTTGACTCAACAAGTTTGGTTTAATTATCATTGCACATTTAGCTAACAGATTTTCTGTGTTCAATAATGAAATTACCCTTGTGTATCCATAGTTACGGGTTTCATACCAAATAAACCATTTGTTATGTTTTTTCACTGTAAATGAGAAAAATTAGTACGAAAATGTTTGATAATGATTTTTTATTACAAGTGAATAGACAATTACTATCATACTATTAGAGAACCCTGTATTGTAATACATCATTACTATCACACTATTAGAAAGCCCTGTTTTGTAATACATCATTACTATCACACTATTAGAAAGCCCTGTTTTGTAATACAAAATTGCTATCACACTATTAGAAAACCCTGTTTTGTAATACAAAATTACTATCACACAATTAGAAAACCCTGTTTTGTAATGCAAAATTACTATCATTCTATTAGAAAACCCTGTTTTGTAATACAAAATTGCTACCACACTATTAGAAAACCCTGTTTTGTAATGCAAAATTACTATCATTCTATTAGAAAACCCTGTTTTGTAATACAAAATTACTATCACACTATTAGAAAACTCTGTTTTGTAATACAAAATTACAATCACACTATTGTAAAACCCTTTTTTGTAATACAAAATTGCTATCACACTATTAGAAAACCCTGTTATGTAATACAAAATTACTATCACACTATTAGAAAACTCTGTTTTGTAATACAAAAATTAGGCACAATAGTAATTTGCATGTTTATATAATTTGTGTTCGTAAATTATGCTGATGTAAGACTTATATTGTTGAAAACCCTCCCATTTATTTTCAAAAAAATTTTTGTGGCATATCACTTAATTACATTTTATAAAATACACGTTTTATTGCAATAATTGTGATTAAATGAGTTTGTCTTTTACGAAACTCAAAAATATGTTTTAATGTAGTACCTGCTTTATGAGAATTTGTTGTTTAGGTCCAATCGAGTTTATATCAATGTTATCGCATGTTATACAATTATAACAAATTAAATAATTGCATTAAGACATAAACATAATTAGATCAAATTAAAATATAAAATGGCATGTGTATATTAAAAAAAAACTATCAAAAGTATACCTATGTAATGGCTGATAATTTCACGAATAGTTATACATTGAAATTAAACAATTGTAAAGCGATGCGGTGGGAGCGTCGGCTGTCTAACTGACGGACGCTGTTCGACCCCTACCAAAGACTTGACCTTTCCGTGAAGGTAACAACCGTTATAAATATTAGCAGCCTGGAGGTACGGGACTTTAGAGTATCTGCCTAGCTACCAGCCTCAAGTTTGAAAAAACTGTCACCCAACACATAGATAGATAGATAGAAAATTCTTTATTCGTTTCTCCAAGTTTTACAAAAGTAACTTAATAGATAGTGAGTTCAGACAGCAGACCTTGAGAGCCAGTAAACAATCTCGATCTAGCGTGATAACCTCTTCGACCGCACTGTCACTGAACATCAAGTGAGATAGTGGTCAAATGGTAGATCTATAAAAGAATAAAAAAAAAAACTGCAAGAATATATATTGTGAGCGATGTTTCTTGAAGAATAGATTGAAATGTCTGAATAGTTATATGTTGTAACTTTTTTATTGAAATATGTCATACTCTATCCGAGACCACAATCACTGGAATGTGTTTGAAAAAGTCATGATCAAACTAAAATACGCGCTATTATGTCTGTCCACAGTAATTGTTTAATTTCAATGTACTCGTAAGACATTATCTTCTTCTACATTGTCTTCTGATAGTCTTCAAAGTATCATTATGTCAGTTTGTGAGTTGAAAAATAAATTGTTTACTATTGTAAAAATATTTATATTAAAGGAGGATGGCAGAACAAGCCTTGCTCCCGATAAACGAAATGACAACCCGTTCATGTATTCTTTATATATTAAAATTTAGATTATATTTTTGTGGATTCCATGAATAATTTTCATTATTTATAAAGTTGGGAATCAGAAGTACTTTTATTTTATATATTTATGTGGTGTTTATAGTTTTCGAACGCACAATATACTTCTCATTATGTTTGTTGCGTTCGAATACTTACGCTCCGACATTAATTGTTAGTGTTACTCTATAATCTGTAGTCAGCTGCTCTGTACACCCGGACTGCGGTCATAAACACACCCATGCCTATTTTATTCCAGAATATAAAAGTAATCTGTATCTGTAGCGCGATCCATGCAATATTGCTTTCTCTGTCTACGATGCTGTAGATGGATAGCGATCCATAGAATGGTTCGCTTATGGACGTGTAGTTAGCATACTGATACAGATGATTTTCCATGATAACTTTTTACTCCCAACTTCCAGGAAAATGATTGAATATACAATGTATTTATTGCTCTATCGATACGTATAAGTTTCATTCATGAACGCGGTTTCTTTCTTCTAGGCTGCAAATGTATGAACGTCTGCCATCCTCCTTTGGCATGTATCTAATCTACCAATAATTTATATGTGTTAATACAATCGTGTATATCAAAATATTCTTTAGAGAAACGTTGAAATTCGAAATACTATTTAACATTTAATTAAACGCATGGGCTGTCTGATATTCAAATTAATAACAATATACTAACGCGGGCCAATAACAGATTCCTTGTCACTTTGGTCTATAGTGAAGCAGCCTTAATGTCATAATATTAATGTCGCACACATATTTACACTTAAAATGTAATAAGGGGGCGTCCATAAATTACGTGAGGAATCCCCCTCCCCCTATTCCCTTGGTGAGATGTCGTGACATTTTGTTGGACCCTCTCCCCCCACCCATAATCTCACGTGAGACTATTGAAAATACATATTTTTAATGTAAATAAATGAATATGTGCTTGATTTTGTTGGATTTAATCAGGATTTGTTATTTGAGATTATTAATATCGTGGTATAGAACTACACAAAAAATATTTTTACCTAATTTATCCCAGTTTTCTCGCTACATTACAATGTTCCTTGCGGAAAAATAATTACGTGAGTATTTGTCAAACTCACCCCCTACCCCATGTGAGTTTTGGTAAGATTTGGCTTGACCCCCTCCCCCCCGTAAACACCTCACGTAATTAATGGACGCCCCCTAACCTACTATTACTACACATTAACACCCAAAACACTGTATTTTAGAAAACAAACAATATATCTTGCTCTTGGGAGTTTAACACCTTTTTCGGAATTCTAGAACCTAATAAAGAGTGACTATTATTTAATCACTTTCGTACAGTCATGGACACTCTCTTACACTTAGTGTTATTAATCCACCTTTGTTACACAGTGTCATATGACTTATTCTGCTAAATGAAACAATCTTGATTCTAGCGCTGGGTAGTGTAAACTTTATTTAAACTTAGAGTTAAGTGACAATTAATTTATGAATGCTCTAGCTTATACACACTCACAGATGCTAAAAGTAATAATTCGCTATAATTATACATTGACCCGTGAAAACATCTATATTATTTTGTAATATAAAGCAACCTTGATATTTTGCACGGGTTAGTTTTAAATTTTAATTGGTCTTTTGGAATTAAATAAAAGAAGCTAGATTTGTTATCATATTCTTACACAATCTAAAAGTGTTCGTGAGTACCTATAAAGACAATCACGAACACTTAGATCAATTCACCATTATTACACATTAATCCGCACTTACCTTTGATCATAAACGGGGGAATCGAGCCAAGCCAAAATTCGGTCTTAGAACTATTAAGCTTACAACTTTATAGGATGGTGACTTGTTGACACAAAACTTGACTGACACATTGATTTATAAATTTGAGCATGAATATATAGTATAGTTATACACTTCGGTAGTGAGATCAAAGGCACTTCATTTGTGACACGTTGATCACCCCCCCCCCCCCCCCCCCCCCCCCCCCACTTCACGCGTGGTGAATTCGTTTTCTTTTATACATTTCATATTATCTAATATAATAGTATACATTTGTCTTATAGGAGATGAATGTTAAATTTTTAATAGCGTCAATGTTACGATTAGTTAATACATGTTTGTATATAATTTTTTTGTGAAAAATAGACCTTATGTGTTGTATTAGTGTTCATTTTTAACATTATTTTAATGAGAATAATTTTATTTCGCCCCAGTTGTACAATTCGATTCGCTGCAATAACATTATTTTAAATTAGAATAATAAAATTGAATTGTGATATTATATATATGAAGGGAAGATAGTAACCCCCAGTAATTTATGTATTTATTATGTATATTAATTTTTATTATATATGTATCAAACGGTCCTCGGATCAAATTTCACCTTGCGCTTCAGATTTCAGTGACTAACGTTATGGTTGAACCCGCATTAGGGTAATACCTAGCGAGCGACTGGTTACTTGATTCAAGTTTTTAAAATCTGTCATAAAGCATACAGTGTGTTCAGCTAGCGGCAGCTGTCCTAGAGAGTTTACGATATGTTGTAGGTCCACTGTGCTACCGCTATCTTTGACCGATACTATGTTATTGTATGTGAAATGAGACAAAGCAAAAGAAACGCCAATCACAAATTGTATTATTCTTAGACTTTCGCGATTCGAACACATTGTTATTAAATCAAACGGGGCTTAAATGTTTTTCTCGCGATTAAGCCCCGTTCGATTTAATAACAATGTATTATTCTTATTATTAAATGTTGATAACTCATAATTGTAACTTTGTCGCGCACCTTTTATGTCAATCAAATGAATCGGATGCTTATCTACGAATTGTGTAACTGGGGCTAAAGAATGGAAAATTGAAAAAAAATCTAAGTCGTACAAAAACAATCGAACATCTGTGTAGAAAAGAACGAGAATGGTCAAGTTTGAAAGGTGTTCAAAAAAAAGTATGAACGCATTTTGTTGATAAATTAATTTTAGATTAGTGTGCTCTATAATGTTTAATATTTAAGCGTGAGTTAGGGTACATACTTGTGGTTCGCTATATTTCAAGAGTTGTTATTGTAAACGTGTAAAGATGAATTTTTGTGCCGATTCGTATCAAAATTATTGTAATATATAGGAAATTGTGAATTTCCAAACGCTTCGAAAGTAGCTTTTACGTCACTATGTCGTATTCATAAGTGCACTTAAGTATGTACTTTGGATAAACCAAAAGAAATATATAATTTTTGTAATAATAAATGTAGTTATTTAATATATGTGTCGGCCCAAAATAAATTTTGTAAGATGTTCGAATGCTGTCTGCCGACAGACGCGGAGATGAACTGTCATGAATATACCATTTTAACATTAACACTACTTTTGATTTGCCCTTTACATTTTTATATCTTAACTAGTAGTACGGCAAGTACTAAGTAAGTACGGCAATTCGCCATCGTTATATGGTAGATATACCACCTATACGCACGAAGCGTTATGCTTCCACTTTCTTAATGCGTACTGCCAAGGAATGGAACTCGTTGCCCGAGTCTGTGTTTCCCGATATGTACAATCCTGGAGTCTTCAAGTCGCGGTGAATAGGTACCTTCTAGGTTTGCGTGCTAAATCCTAGACAACGTCATCACTTAACATCAGACAGTTGTCAAACGCAAACTTATAATATATTAAAAAAAAAATAAAAAAAACTAGCGGCACGTCCTGGCTTCGCACGGTTACATTATTGAAGATTTAGGGTGGAGTTCATCAAAATTTTAACATACGATTATCAATTGAATTAATTAATTTAAAAATTTGACTGGCCGGTTGGCGCAGTTGGTAGCACTCTGGCTTCCGAGCCGCTGGTCACGGGTTCGATTCCCGAACAGGTCAAACATTTGTGTGTATGAACATGTCTGTTTGACCTGTGTCTGGGTGTGTATATGTATATAAGTATATATCAGTCATCGGGTTACCATAGTACAGGCTCTGCCTAGTTTGGGACCTGAAGATCTTGTGTGAATGTTAATAAATAAAATAAATTAACTTACTCTGTTACTTTATCAGTAACAGAGAAGACGCCGCGGAGGAGAGTTCTACGCTCTTGTCGCCGCTCGAAGCTCGTATCATCGTTATCAAATTCCCAGCATGGTGGTAGGGTTGGTACTTTCGAAAACCCGCCTGGCCTAGCTACCACCCTCAAGTTTGAAAAACACTGTGTTCAGGCAGCAGTCCTTGAGAGCCAGCGACCATTCTAGATCTAGCGTGATAACATCTTCGACCACATCGTCACTGAACACCAAGTGAGATAGTGGTCAAACTCTATCTATACAGTATATAAAAAAAAAATTGGTTGTCTGTAAAGTCGGTTTACGAACGATAGATTTACGTGATAACGTCATAATCATTTATGACTTTGACTGACTTTGACTTTGATTATTTTATGTAATACAAAACTCAGGTGGAACGTTACGCGGAACGTTACTATTTTTCATGAGTGTTGCTGGTATTCATCAATTTATAAAACGTTATCACGTCAAAAGACAATATACTGGGAAAGATAAGTCTGCGTAGTTTGCGAGCTGCGGGTCTGCTGAAAGGACGGACACTAGGTATTTAGAAATGTATTTGGGCTAAATATGAGGAAGCTAATACAAAGCTTAGTAGCTAATCATTAATATGGATTTCCCTTTTGTCTTATACATTAGTCTATATCATTGTATAGTAATTTTTGGCCAAGCGCTAGTTAACCATAAAATTCTGATTCAGTTGATTATTGTAGGCCATGCGGGCTAAGCCGCCAATAGGTATTTATCTGTGTGTCGATAGAGACGTATGCGAACTGATAAATTCATCATATAACGAAGGCGAGAACGGGATTTTGGTTAAATCAAAGAAAACGATTTCCCGATATGTACAATCCTGGAGTCTTCAAGTCGCGAGTGAATAGGTTTTCTAGGTTTGCGTGCTAAATCCTAGACAACGTTATCACTTAACGGGCTGAATACAGCCAAATGGGCTTCATTTGAATGGAATTACAGCCTTATCTATACAGTTTACAGCAACCAAAAAATTTGACATGAAACTTCATTATATTTTTTATTGCCTCAAAATATTAGAACATTCAAGTTTTCAAATTTCTTCGATAGAAAAAAATATTGAAATCACCTCTAAATAAGAATTTCAAACGTGGATTTTATTGTTAATTAATATGAACGTATGTTACGTAAACCAAATATAAGTATGTGCAATTTGCTTTAAAAAGAGCTACAAATGTTTTTTATTTTTTATGTGACTTAGTTTTATCTAAATTAATTATTTTCATTGCATAAACCGAACTAAATCGAGCGTCATTATTGTCGAGGCTTAGTAAATGCTTGCGTCTCACTCACTTCTAAGCAGTCCGACAGTGACCGCTGAGGCGTGGTGCTAGACGGATGTGTGTCACTTTTCTCCGCACCTCCGCGCTCGCAACAATAAATCGAATCTTGATCTTTGCTTCACTTCATATGCATTTTTGAAGTTTGTTTTTTGTCATTATTAGATTCCGTAATAGTCTTGTAAATATTTATTATAGAGTGTGTATTATAATATATAATAATTAGCTAGATTGACGTTAAAATTATGAATGTTTTGTAACTTATGAATGCTGTGTACAATGTTTGAGTTAGCAAATTTACCATGTAATCGTTTCATTATTTTTCTTATATAAGTTGAAGTTTGTAAACTATTTTTGTTCCTTAATAAATAAATAAATAAGAGTAAATTTCATAAATATAGATAAGGTAATTTAGGTAAAATATTAAAACACAATGGGTAATAAAAGAAATGAGGAATTTATTGATTACCTACTCAACAAACATCAAAGAATCAGGCGACTTTAGATCAACCTAATTTTTTTTTTTCACACACACACACCACCGCACTAGGATACGCTGTGTCGCGAGACATAGACACACACAATCACAATACACAAACATCCAAGACCCGAGAACAAACATCTTTGCTCATCACAGAAATGTTTGTCCCGGCCGGGATTCGAACCCCCGGGTTCGAAATGTTTGCCCCCCGGGGGCAAACATTTCGCATGTCGCGGTTCCAAAGTCGTGTCGCTGATTAATGAGCCACGACGACCGTCAAAAAAAAATTGTTTGAGATACCTCGATCTAACAAATCTGTAACACAGAATACAAGTAAAAAAAAACAATAGACAGTTTTTGTGATAAAATAAAAAGGGTTTAGGCATGAAATTATCGTTTATATGTAGTAATAGATTTTTACATATTGTGTTTACAGATTGAATCCTAAAATAGAACACGTTATATGTATATTTTTACATTTACAATTTGTTGAAAAACATGGCTTTCTATAATTTGACGTTTATAGCACTTGGACTTTTTAGCGGGAAGGAACGTGTGTGGAAGAGGGCAATATGAGGGGCACTTTTATCTAAGTTTAGTATTTATCTATTTTATCCTTTTTTCTTTTTGTGAGACGCATGTCGGTAGAACTACTGATGTTGAGCCCATTTATCGCAAATAGTGAAAATCACTGAATTTTGATTTGGGCCCCTTACGATTATATGACTAAGAGGGCAATATATTCTTGCAGCTTACACATAGTTCTATCAAACTGTACTACTATACTGTAGTAGTAAGTGAAACCCTAATTGATTGTCACGCCACGGCACGCCTCATAGAACCAAGAACTGCGAAAAAAGAACACGGGGAGGCCTCTATCCAGCAGTGGATAATTTACGGCTGAGATGATGCTGATCACAGATCAAACAAGGGAGATGTGGGTCGATAAGGGGCGTGTCGCGTGCTAGCACAACGGCATCGACGACTTCTCCAGATTTTTACAAAACGCCGCGTTGTTCAGTGGTTTTTTGTAAAAATACCAGCTAAATATATGCTAAAATATAAATTTCGTAAACGATGGCATATAATTTCATACTTTAGTACAAACATCATTGTTTTCCATAAAAAAACAGCAAAACATTATACCGTGGTATCAAAAATGTAATGATGTAGCCAAATAGTTCCTTTTATTAGAACAATAACCATTGCTTGCTAAGTACAAATCGATCAGTAAATTAGCTAGCCAAACGGCGCAATGTATAAGTGTGTATACTGATACTATCACGCGCCGCGCCGCTGCTGTTCTCTTTTGTGAAATTTATGAGATGTGATGTGAAGTTTGTTCGTTTGTTTGTTTGGCTGTGGATATTTTTATATGTTCTGTGATGCTGATGATGATGTGGTAAATAGTTAAAAATGCACTCGTGTTTTAATTAGATGTACCGTTTCTGCTTTTTGTTGTTTAATTTTTACTGTATAATAATATCGATTACTCTCAAATTTTTCGTTTCTTTTAGATAAGTGTACCCTTGCGTGAACCTTGTTGGTTTTTATTATATTTGTATTTGTTCCATTACGAAACTCTCCTCCTATCTCCTTTCGGACAAGATCCTTTTCGATAACCCTTAGTCATTTTGCGTATTTTTTCTATTCATAATCACTTTATTTATTCAATTATTGTATGATTCGTTTGTCTTACTTTCTACTTCTACTTTCGTCAGACTGGTTCCACCTTTTATTAATTCTATCAACACAACATAAAATAATAAAAATCATTAAACAATATTCCAATGCGCATCTTTGGAGTCCAGTGCAAACCGCCACAGATTACGTTGTGTTCAACAAGTCGTTGAACTCGTAGTTCGGCGTTTGAGCGCTACTTCACTGTGGCGTTGCGTATCGGAGATTTTGTGGGCGTGGTTAAAGTTCCGAAATCGTAATTCTCATCAGGTCTTGTCTTGTCTCATCAGGAGAGACAGCTGTCAAACGCAAACTTATAATAAGTGTAAAAAAATATAATTTAAATAACCAACAGAAGTACTTCACGTACCTCCACATGCTGCAATGATGCGCCACCTAGCGGTGTTAACAATATTTAGTTTACAATATTAGATTTTGTATGTATATATATAATATTATATGATTACACTTGAGTTCTCACACGCACATTATTTTATAATATATTATATGACATACGTGCGTTACGGTGGGTAACATATGACATTTTAATATCCCCTAACAAACGCATTTCGTATAAATTCGTAGCGAATTATTATTTATTACAGTGTCTTTAGTACTGATTGTATGTATTCGCTCACGCATAGACGAATATACTACAAGTACTACTTGTAGTATTTTGGTACATGGCCTACGAGGCGGTTCAGATATTGACGATTATGAGCTTTGGTTAAATAGAGCGATCGGTCTGTCTAGAGTCTGTTCCAAGGCGCGCATAGAGTAATTAGATAGATTAAAATAGAACTATTGATGTGTAGAGAAGCTTTGGTCGGGTTTTTGAGATGGCGTGTCAAGTCAAATGTGGCTAACACTGATCAGAAAGCGAAAGTGGCTAAGTGTTCTAGCGTTATGAACTGTATTTTGCTATTCTCGTCTGAATTTTTGATTCACTAGCTCTTCCCATTTATATTGCATGTAATGTTACATGCGCTTTGAAACATTCCTGTGCTGTACTGACCCCAGTTATGTTTCCCGCAGGTGCGAGATCTGCTACTTCGCTATACTGAGAAAGAACAGCAACGCCTGTGGGATAAGAGAACCGATTATCAACAAGCAAGAGCCATGTCTTAAATTCTGAATAAAAGTGTCGCAATTCGCAAATAACTCCCTAAAACTGCAGCTACAGGATCTGCGGCTACTGGTAGGGCTAGTTACAAGTCATTACACAAGATGGAAGAACAGATAGTTCCTAGTCAAGGATGCGATCAGGAAAACGAGACTGTGGAACACGCGCTACTACATTATAAGAATCACAACCGGACTGCGTAAAACTGACTCGTTATTATCTATGGAACAGCCATATGCACCACTGGAGCAGCTATGCCAGAAACCCAAGGCCATGCTCCGTTATATGGAGTTAGGGGCTCGGGTAGTGTCTGGCGGGGGTAACGCACAAAATACTCCAAGCGGGACGTCAGTGAAGGTCTCAGCACCCCTTATTCGAATAAGAATAGGTGGGTCTGTGTCGTTTAGCCCTTTACGAATCTTGAGTTTTAAAGCTGCAATCGATTCGATTGGCTCCTTATAACTCTCTTTTGAACGCTGTTAAATCACATTAACGAGCACGACACTTAACAGCTCAACTTTGTTCAAGGCTAAGGCCCTTGCCCTTAGCCTTCGTGGTTACTTTTTATAATTAACTACCCAAAACCTTCCACTATAATTGAACTATGATACAAAACCGGAGCCAAAAAAAAAAAAAAATGTAACTGATTTGGTGCTGCCATGAAATATGAAAAGCTACTAATAAAGTATTTCTATAGTAGCATGCAAAACATGACTTTCACTCTAAATCTAGCGGAATGTTGAAACTCTAAAAAAAGACACATACTTTAACTACAAGAAGTTTTTGGTCAAGTACAACAAGATTCAAACTGGTGAAATATTCAAAAATATTTCGATCAATATATTATAAATATTGATCAAAATATTTTTGAATATTAACCCACATAATGCATGTATTATAAGTATGCATGATTGGGAGATTCATTGGCAATATGTTTGATGAATTACGTAACTCTTGCATACACATTTCAATTAACAAGATAAAACGGAATGGGAACATATGTCTTATTAATTTATTTTGAAAATTATTGCGTATAAACACACCTTAAAATAACTTATTTAATATGTTCAGAGTGGGTGACAGTGTGAAGCTTAATACCAGCCGGTATAATATGATTATTAAGTGATTTTAGTAGTTTCAAAAGTAACCATGTTTTTGCAGTATGGTTTCTAACAGAGATAATAAAATTACACGACTCGCAGCTCAATAGAGGAATTAATTGGTATCGTATCTTCCAAATGGTACTTACAATGTGATGAGGAGATACGAGATGAGTTATGTTTATCTGTTGCACTAAATATTAAATAAAATAACCAATATTATTATTGTCCTAGACTTTATTTTATCATTTATTAGTTATAAAAATTATAACTGATATATGTGTATTTAGTACAGTATAGGTAAGATGTCTTTAATTTGTTTTTGTCATTGTTTTGCGCAGTATTCTGATCATGAAATTATGATAGTAATCACCGCGCCCCCACCACGGCCGTCCGCTTCCGGATCTCTCCAGGGGGAGATGACCCTAACCACGCGACCGCGCCTGACCCAAAGGTAAGGAGGCACCATCCCGGGGACCACTAAGTGCAATGAACGCCAGACTTTCCACATCTGACGCTCGTGGTTCGTAAATTTAATGTTGACGTGTATAGATTTCCCTATGATTATTTTGATTGGTAGAAAACAAACATTCCATGTAGAAACCCAAGAATGGCTCTGTGGCAAACGTCAAACAATGTGGATTTGTGGTGAAAAATAAATTAATGTCTTGACTTTTTGTGTTAATAATTATGTGATTATTGAGATGAAAGTGTAAATAAGTTTTAGTTTAGTGATATATAGTGATTATGGCGCATGGTGGTGGTGTTCTTAGTTCTGATATATCGAGAAGAAATCCACAAGATGAGTACGAGCTCGTGCAGAGAATTGGATCTGGCACGTATGGCGATGTGTACAAGGTAGGGGGTCGCGGTCCACTTTATTTTATATATTAAAATTTCATATATTACCTTCTCGTATGTTCAACTTAGCTCCGTATCTGATTTTCCTTGCTAATTCCTTGTTGATTCAAGGCATTTTTGACTGTATTTTTCCTGCTTTCTCAATCAATTTCTTGGAAAATACTTTAGAAACCTGTTTTAACACCATACAAATTTTATAACAAGTTTATATATTGAAACAAAAACATGTGCATTGGTTGACCTTGAATCTGGGACAAGTGTAGTGTACATAATTAGGCTTTGAACACACCCACTGGGCTGAATTCTGAGCACTAGGTTCTTTGTTTAGAATTTACATAGTTGTTACAGAGAATAGATATTATATAGTTACATAGGTAATGAGTTTTTATCATATTATATCACTCATACATTTTAATACCTACTAAAAGAGGTATGTAATTATATGATATATTTTTTTATATTTAGCGACCAGAGGCCTTACCATTAGCTTTGTAAAATCGATTCAAGTTCCTAGCAGTTCTAAAACGTGGCTTAAACATGCCAGAGACAACAATAACAGTTCACCTTTAAGGATATCAATGTTCAAACCGTTCACCGAAAGGAGCGTGATGCAGTGGTGATGGTATGACTTTACACTAAGTGGTTTAAGCTAGGTTGTAGAACTGCTTGGAACTTGAATGGATTTTACAAAGCTGATAGTAAAGGCCTCTGAACCCTTGCACCCTTATTCTATTTGACATTTATCTTAAATACTTTAGTACTAAATAAATACTGGTCTTAAATACTAAGCAATTATCATTTATATAGTATTTGATAAAAATGTATTAGCTTAGCTCTTTTTTATAACCCAGTTAAATTCAAATGTTTCCAATCATAAGACAACTTTGAATATTTATTATGATATGCATGTGGATTTTTTGGGATTATTAAATTTGAGATCTTATCCTTTGTTCTAAAATTAGATTAAATTTATCTTAGTCTGTTAAATTGTCAACTTCATACAAAACTGACATAGGCCAAGCATAGGTTCAACATAGATTCAGGTTGCTATGGATTTAACAGACTATAGATTTTTTATTATGTCTTTTTTTATTGGCATTGAGTCAGCCTTGCACTCGACTGAATGTGAACATGAAATTAGTAGACTTGACACCCTGATTCCAGTCTTCTTATTAAAGAAGTTAATGTCATGTGACAGTTACATTAACCTTTCACAGAGATCATAAAACGATTATGCCAATTGTACTTTGTTTAGGTATTATGTTCTATTTTTGTTATTGTTTATGTTTTTGTGACCAGTGTACAATAAAGTGTTTTGTGTTGTGTATTTACCACAAGTGAAAAAGAAAACAAAAATAATCTTCTTGCTTTTATTTAATTTTCTGTCAAGCATGTTAAGTTTATAGATCTAATCTAATCTCTAATCATACATTTGATCAAATAATTTATATGAATTTTTATTTGATGCTGTACACTGTACCATTGACTGAGTACCTTGTAAAATGTATGTTTAGTGTATTTTGAGTATTAGGACCCAATGTTGGAGGTTCCAAGTCCCACAAGTAGCCGAATTTACTTTAGTGCAATGAACCATACAACTCTATGAACCAATATCTAATTGCTAAACCTAATTTTGTTTAAATAATACACTAGAAGGTAAAATAATCTTTTTATTACTGACTGACCCTAATATTTATAATTTGTTTGGGATGCCTTCTAAAAAGAGGTATAAATTTATTAGGAATACATTACAAAAGAAAAATTGAGATGAGAGATTGATTAGTCGAAGTATAGGGGCTAAATGAATGTTCAGGCAGGACTACATCTGCATATGCATAAATTAAAAAAAACAAACAAATGGTTTCACATTTACACCCCGCACATAGATTCATTGTTTCGCACAATGCATACACATTGCACAAAAGTTTGCCATATCTGGGAATGAACCATAAAATCCTGAGATCAGCAGATAGGTTATGTTCACTGAGACGTGACAACTGTTAAAGGTGTGTATTATTAAAAAGCTACCCTTGAATGAATCTATAAAACACGTGAACTACTCAAGTAGTAAGTCAGAGGGTTCTGACTATAGTTTCGACCACATTCAGTTTCTTTTTCATGGAGGTCACCCCCACCTCGAAAAAGACCACCGAATGTGGTCTAAACTATAGTCGGAACCCTCCGACTTACTATGTGAGTAATTCCTGTGTTTTATATATTCATAATGTGTCAAAACCATCAGTTTAAACAACTAACCTTGAATGTCTATGAAATTGTGTCATAAGTAATAAGTTCTTATCACTACTGTACCATCATTTTGTAAATACATTAACTACATATACATCGTTTTCCCACTCAATGGAAACAAATATGATCAGATCTCACAGTGACTCAATATGACTCAGTGTTATATGTATATATGCCTATATATTATAGCCATACATGTTATATGGCTTGGATACAGGTGCTAAATTTCTATTTAGGTGGATGCTGCTTTCTTGGAATAATGATCTAATGAACCGTCATACTTTTTTACCTTATAACTTTTTTCATTGTGCAAGATGAGTGCAAATGATAAAACTGAAACATTTTAATAATCTATTTGTTGTAATGTCGTTGATATTGCAATACATTCTTCATAGATGATGAACACTTTAATACTTTCTATGTCAAGAGCCAATCAGATCTTTTGTTAGTAAACTGTTGCAATAAGTTATGTGACAAATTTGTATTACATTTGATATTGCAATTTGTTCTGTCTTTTATTGAAATGCAACGTTTTTTCTCTGGTAATAATTTGTAATGACAGATATTTTTGGTAAGTTTTTAGGGTAAAACTGGCTTTTCAGCATATTTTCTAAAAAGCACAATGTTCTATGTCAATGTATATCAACATTGAAAAGAAATGATATTTTATTACCATGGTTTAGGATATAATAAAGATAAATTATTACAAATATATATAGGTATACAATACTCTCACTCATATAAACTTGCCTCTTATTGAGGCTCTGTGAGCAATGCTAGCGAAGTTGCGATCAGGTCAGCCAGGTTTTTACTGTAACAAAATTGCATCAATTTAAAAATGATTCAGCAAAATGTATGAGTCAGTGACCAGAAGTGTTTAAGTTGATTCCTCTTCTGTGACAGGTGTATGACCTTCAGTACATAATTCAATGCCATGTGTAAATACTTACTGTATATTATATGTATTTAGGTAATACACCAAACAATATATTGATATGACAGTAATCATTATGTATAGTGGTATTCTTCTCAAGCTAATGTTTTAATATGTGTATATATAAGTTGTGTGAATGCTGACCCATGCTATATATATAATAGGACTCTTACTGTATTTGTCACTGGAATGTTATGTAATAACTTCCATTTATGGTATGTGCGCAATTTTTGTTACTCAATTATTTTTGTTACTTAAGTCAGAACAGCTGAACAGATCTGCATGACATTTGGCAAAGTGATAAATGATTTTCTGGAAAAACATATAAGCTACTTTTAATCCCAGAAAAATGCACAGTTTGTAGTTTATTTGATATCACAGTAAAACCGTTACGTTAAAACCACGAGGCTCAGCTAGTTTAGTGCATAATAGTAGGATTCATAATATATGTACTTATTATTATTATTTATTTTTATTTATTTATTTTAATAACATTCACACAAGGTCTTCAGGTCCCAAACTGTCCGGGAATTGAACCCGGGACCAGCGGCTCAGAAGGCAGAGTGCTACCAACTGTGCCAGCTGGCCAGTCGTATTAAATTTGCCATTCAGATCTTATCACTGACTTAAGCCTCTTTGTCGATGTGATGCAGGTACCTATAATTGTGACGGCAGTTCTTATTTTTCAATTCTTCAAATTGGGGATGTTGAGAGGGTGCACTGACGTCCTGCTTGGGGTGTTTTGAGCATTCCCCCTATCGGCCACTACACAAGCCATCCTTGATACTGATACCTTGATTTCCGTTCTTGCCAATGTCATTATAACAAAAGTCACTCAAATGTCGGATTTTGATTACGACACGCATAACTCACAGTATCCGCACGTGTTTTTTTTTTTTTTTAGAATTTTATTTCAATTAAATTAGAATTAAAATTAATTTATTTTAGAAACATTTTCGTGTTTTACATTTACGAACGACTAGCTCTTAAGGGCTTCACTGGTGTCGATGATATTATAGAAGCTCGCGGGTGTTTACAGACAGAGAGGGCGGGACAACTCCTGTTGCGTGTTCATTTAAAATATGTATACTTTACAGATCACCTGCGGCCCCCCAAAAAAATTAAGTACAATATTTTTTTTATACTTTTTTTTCCTCTCTTTTAGTGTATGTTACCGCCGAGAATATTAGATAAACGAAAAATTTGATTGATCGGAAATATTTTTTTACTAAGTAATGAAATGAGCTAGCAATTGAAATAAAATTTTGTAGAGAATGTGTTTTTTATAGATAAACATTGTGACTTTTAATTGGAATTACAATATTTTCTAATAAATTATAATAATAATGAATACTTCATAGTTTTAGGGATTTGAACGCGCGACCATAACAATATTATGTAATCAGATTGTTTAAAAATGTAACTTTAATCAAGGAAAATGTGATGAAAAAAATCGATCAATTGCATCCTCTCAGTCAGACTTTGTGGAAATCAATGGGGGAGGTAGGGTACCTACATTGACCTCAAAATGAACTTACTTATTTTAATATGCTTACTAGTTTAAAAATTACACACACACAAATTACTTGTTTTATAAGCGAGTTGTTGAATTGATTTCGAAGCGATGATAGCTCAGCGGAGGGAGCGTCGCCTGTCAAACTGACGGACACTGGTTCGATAAAAAGTACCACCGCTGTGCCGGTCGGAGTGGGGGGGTGTTAGGTTATTTTCGTTACGGAATTTCTGGATTCGGCTTAAAAACTTAAAAAAAAATAAAAGATAGTTACATAATTTCAATATATATTATACTTAACAATGTACTTAGGTTTTTTCATATATTTCATTTTAAGAGGTTTATCTATGTGATGTTTACGTTTTTGGGAGGGGTCATAACCCCAATGACGTAGACGGCCCCTGATAATACTTAGCTGTACTTATATTATATACCAACTATTTACCCCTGCAAAAAAACACTACAAAGAAATATATTATAATGTATGTATGAGTCTTTGGACACGCGCAACACACTAAATTATACAGGGTTACGTTTTTACGGTCTCCTAGACCGTGCCTTATATGGGTGACAACACGTTTGGCGAGTGCGAATGAATGTTGAAGAAGTTAATCCACATAGATAAGTAAAAGTAATCCTTAAATTCTCGCTTGATAAAGATGACATTGAAATGTTTGAGAAGTGCAAACTTCTTTGTGTACTGTGTGTGGCGTTGTGCACTTTAGTATGGGTAAAATGATTAAACTCGCGTCAGGTCAAGTGACACTGATCGAAAATTCGTAAGAGACGTGACGTCATGGACGAAGACGGAGAGAGAATAGACTTATTGTAATATAAATTGCCATGTTTGTGTACTGTAGCGCAATAAATGAATATTGTATTTTACCACATAAATAATAGTACTTTTATACTGATAAATAAAGCAATTCATACGAAATATATTCCCTAATAATTTTTATAATATTCAAAATTGCACATCGTTAATGTTCAAGTTTTCACTTCTGCCGGCACTCACGGAGTGCAATCCGTTGTTTTTAGGTTTTATTAATAATTTGGCTTCGCATGGTGTGCGCATTTACGCATATGGCTTGTGTTAAGTTAAACAATATTAAAGTTTGAAACTCTTTATAACAAAGCTTATCTGTGTTTTATTAGCCGTTTTATTATTAGAATTCAAGTTATAATAAATGACTTACGGAAGTGAAACTATGAGTCTTGTAATCAAGCGCAAAGTCCCACAACGATCTATGCACGGGGTTTCTCAACGCGATCGAATCAGAAATGAGGAGATCCGTAGAAGAAAGAAAGTTACCGACATAGCCAGCGGATTAGCAAGTTGAAGTGACAGCGGGCAGGGCACATAGCTCGAAGAACTGATGGCCGTTGGGGCCGGAAGGTTCTCGAATGGAGACCACGGATTTGTGAGCGGCAGCATACGACAGCCATCGACAATGTGCACATCTGTTCTAACTAAGATCGGTTTCTCTTGCTGTTGCTAAACGGTAGGTATAGTTATTTTAGTCCATGAGCGCTAAGAAAAGACGGCCGCAATTGCTATCGTTACGAGTACAAAATAAGTTGTATGTCACTTATTGAGCACTCTTAACGATAGCAACTGCGATTGTCTTTTTATCTTCATACATTTTATAGTTTTTCTACTTATTCTCTTTACTCACCGCATCAATTTCATCCGGACTTTTCCTTTCACAACTTTTTGTAGTCTTTTTTTTTCTGTCCTGGCGCACGGCGGGCCCGCGAGCTAGGGTCCCTAATATTATTAGGGGTGTCTGATCGATTTTGTTTTGTTCATAAGAGTTCTTCTATGGTAACAAAATATGATACGTGATTTATCATAATTATAAATTTTTATCACTTAACCAACAATGGAACATAAGTTTGTATACTGACTCATGTTTCATATTGTTCGATTCCCGGACAGGTCAAACATTTGTGTGTATGAACATGTCTGTTTGACCTGTGTCTGGGTGTGTATATGTATATAAGTATATATATCAGTCATCAGGTTACCATAGTACAGGCTCTGCCTAATTTGGGACCTGAAGACCTTGTGTGAATGTTAGTAAATAAATAAATAAATTATTCTTGAGCGTTCTACTAAGTAGATATGCTGACCATTTTTCAACCGAATTTATTGACGAGTTACCAAATTGTAATTATTCAAATTATAAGTACATAAGTAGTACAAGCAAAGCTTTCTTCGTTGACAACTCTGAGACAAAACGTAGCAACCCTATACAGTTAGTACATAGGCACATAGTTTATTCAAATAGCAGCCCTGTTTATAAAAATCTTGTTGCTTGACAATGTGGCCATAGATAATGCATTAATTAGTAAGCCAACACGCCCACGGTTATAATACAGTCAGTGGCCTTGTATTGTGATGCTGTACTGATGGTAATTTAGCGCAGCATTATGTTAAACGGTTGTTTTAGCGAGTACATTAGGGGCTGCTGATTACTTTAAACCTTGAAAACTAGTTCAAAATAAGGAAATATTAGGCAAATACTATTTATGATGTGGTCGTCAATTTTTCGTGCGAACACTGCGGAGAGTGTACGTTACAAGTATTTTTTATTATTATTGGGAATCGGCAAGCATTTGCCCACTATGTCATTTGATGTTAAGGGATGGGATAAATTCAAATGGGCAACAACCACACGAGAAGCAACAGCTTTCAAATAAAAAAAGAACGATCAAAATCGGTTCACCCAGTCGGAAGTTATGCGGTAACAAACACAAATAAATAAAAAAACATACGGATCGAATTGAGAACCTCCTCCTTTTTTTGAAGTCGGTTAAAAAAATGTTTACATTTTTACAGTTGTTTCCCTAATCATTGAGGCGTGATATACACATTTCAATAAAACCTCAGGGAGTCTTTCAACTCAAGAATTACTCGATATATTATATGTATTAAGGCAGCATTTTCTCTGTGGTGGTGTATAATTGTATATGCCTTGCCGGTTAGCTAGCTTTAAATCAAAAAATGTCCTGGAATTATTTAGTTTACGGTATAGAAGTCGCTCATCGAACCGATAGCTTTCGAGAAAGACCTTTAAGTAACTCCCGCGAATTGGCGCTACTGAGAAAGCGGAGGAGGGCGCGGGCGGTCCCACGTGGTGTAAAATCGCGGGAGGGAATCTAAAGCTGTCTTGGACTGACATCTGTTCTGTGACATAAGCAGATGCCATGTTTATACCCATCATCATCATCATCTCAGTTATAGGACATCCACTGCTGTACATATCTGTCTACCCCATCGATTTCCACAAGGACCGGTTGGAAGCGGCCCGCATCCAGCCCTTGTCTGCGATCTTAGTCATATCGTCTGTTCGCCTGGTCGGTGGAAGTCCTACGCTGCACTTGCCAGACCGTGGTCTCCATTCGAGAACCTTTCGGCCCCAACGGCTGTCAGTTCTCCGAGCTATGTGCCCTGCCCACTGCCACTTTAACTGTTTATACGCAGTATGGCTCTAATTCGGTTAATCACTCGAACTAGCTAAAATTCACTTAAATTTTGCAAAATGAAAAAGCTCGTATTCAATTTACGCTAAAATTCTAATTCCTATAACTCCAACTATCGCTATCTAATATTAATAGACTCTGTCGTGACTGACTGATCAATAGACACAATGCACAGCCCAAACGGTTGGTCCTGGGGATATGAAATGAGGAGGGTGATTCCACCATCCCCTTTCTATCATCGGTCGACTCGACGTACGGCAATTCGCCATCGCTATATGCTAGATATACCACCTATACGCACGAAGCGTTATGCTTCCACTTTCTTAATGCGTACTGCCATGGAATGGAACTCGTTGCCCGAGTCTGTGTTTCCCGATATTTACAATCCTGGAGTCTTCAAGTCGCGAGTGAATAGGTACCTTCTAGGTTTGCGTGCTAAATCCTAGACAACGTCATCACTTAACATCAGGTGAGACAGTTGCCAAACGCAAACTTATAATATGTAAAAAAAAAGGGTGTGTTTGTTTTTGTACATAGACGTGTACTAATAAGGGATTTTTGCAAATCCCATCCATAAGAAAGGAAAATGGGGTAAAATTGTACTTTGTATATATGTACTTTATTCAAAATACAAAATATATGTCAACAAGTTATTTCACACTTTTGAGTGTTGAAGTCGGTTCCATTTTTTGGTAATTTTTTTTGTTACTTTATGAATCTAGCGTTTGACCAGTATCTCGCTTGATGGTCAGTGACGGTTTAGTCGAAGATGTAATCACGCTAGACTAGATATTTGTAGGAATAGGTATATCTTCGAGCATAAGTTGCCGCTAAGGCTCTCTTAACCATCGTAAAACCAGATATTTCTCTCTTCATTGGTTCGCGTGAGAAAACATATTCTGAATGTAAAGCATAAATAAAAAAGTTAAATATTCATAAATCGAATCAACTCATAAGAATCATCAGACGGCGCAGGACCACTTTCACATACATGTTAATTATGCCATAAATACAGAAAGCGTGACGTCATCGAACACAGTCTGCATCGCACATGTTGCCTGTTGTGTACATAATGACGTTTACTTATTACTTCTTGGTAACAATGTGTAAACAATGGTAGGAAAACGGTCAGTACATAATAATAATAATAATATGGGACAACATTCACACAAGGTCTTCAGGTCCCAAACTAGGCAGAGCCTGTACTATGGTAACCTGATGACTGATATATATACTTATATATACACATCCAGACACAAGTCAAACAGATATGTTCATAAATACAAATGTTTGACCTGTCCGGGAATCGAACCCGGGACCAGCGGCTCAGAAGGCAGAGTGCTACCAACTGCGCCAACCGGCCAATCAATACATATACTATAAATTATATAAAATATAATTAATTATAATAATACTGTATGCAATATTAATATAAACGCGATGGCCAGTTTTATTCACAAGCTTCTAATTAAAGATTATGCCGTGGTGGTACCGGCCTAGAACAGGTACTCCCCCATCTCTTCCCGCGGGTGCCTTAAGGGTCGGCTAAGTCCCGTTTTCTATAACATAGTACAGACAAAGGATAGACAACTATGGGAAATAAGCAATAAATTTTACTTTATCTCTCGAATGCGTTTCAGAAGCTCCAGTATCAGTTATCAATCCTGTTTAAAGAAAGGATAGCCGAGCTATCTGTGCCTTCCCGTACGCGTCGATATCATATTGAATGTTCTAAAAAGAAAGTTGGAATCATCTCCCCCCCCCCCCTCCCCAAATAGACGAGAGAGAGAGACATATGTCCAGCTGTAGACGTCCTATGGCTGAGATGATGATGAATTGAAGATTTACACAAATTTGCTGTTAATTCTGAGAACACTTAACAAATGAAGCCCAAGAGAACGACGTTGCTATCTCACTAATAATATAAAGGCGAAGTTTGTTTGTATGTGTGTGTTTGTTACTCCTTCACGCTCAAACGGCTGCACCGATTTAGATGAAATTTTGTATGGAGATAGTTTAGACCCTAGATTAATTTTGCACACTCTTAGTCACTATATCTTAGTTTTCACCACAACATTCCCTTATCACACTATTATTATTATTTTTCCACACTCACACCCCCGCTCTAGGATACCCTGTGTCGCGGGAGGCATAGACACACAATTACAATACACAAACATCCAAGACCCGAGAATAAACAATTTTGCTCAGCACAGAAATGTCTGCCCCGACCGGGATTCGAACCCGGGGTCGCGGTTCCAAAGTCAGTGTCGCTGATCACTGAGCCACGACGACCGTGATTATTATTGACTCTGTCACTCACTATCACTCCGATCACACTGCTCAGAGCTATAATTTCAAAACGTAGTGGAATGTACTTTGTTTTTATTGACGTGAATTCATCTCTAATTTCTCGACGATATATTGTTTGCAAACACAGTTGACGAGCATGCGGGCGTGTCTGTTTGTGTTTACTTTCACTGACTACGTTCCGCCCCGCGACTTCACCTGGTCGTCGAACCGACATTGGCATTCACAATACTGCCATCAGAGACGTGCTGTACCCTTGGGACTCGTCGGAGCCTACAGTGACGTAGGCACTAGTAGTAGGTGATGGCGACGCAACAATTCTTATTAGTAACAATAAAATATAATAAATGTAAACATTACATTAAGAAATAATAAAATAAATATTACAAAGTGTAGTTCGTGCCCTGACGTTACTAACCTACCCCAACGGAAGAACTGCGTTGGTTTAAAGCTAGAATATTTTACGCCGTTGTAGGGGATCAATTTATGGCATGTCCTTATTATTACTACTATATATTTACGATTATTAACCGATTTCAAAAAAAGGAGGAGGTTCTCAATTTAACCCGTATGTTTTTTTTATGTTTGTAACCTCAGAACTTTCGACTGGGTGAACAGATTTTGATGATTTTTTATTTGAGCATTTATTTGAGTTGCTTCCCGTGTGTTCCCATTTAAATGGGGAAAAAAAGAACTAGTTTCTATGCTAAGATTAAAAGTTTCACCGAGACCCCAAAACCGGCAACTGAGTAATCTCTTTCATGCCCCTAGCGCACGCACCAACTATCGCCAAAATTTATTTTTTATACGCTCAACAATGGCTCTCAACGATACTCTCAAACTTAATCCAAACATCGACTTATTTGCGAGTAGTTCGGCGTCAATACACACGGCACTAACCAACACTCTCGTTGTACCTTACGACATTAGCCATTAGTTTTTATGTATTGTAAATTGTATCTATTTTCCTAGACTTTATATACTATTACTGTATCTCCATTATCTGTGGAGGCTTGTAAATGGCTCTTCCTTATAATACTTGTTGTGCTAATTTGTAACTTTCGCTGTAAGCCACCCTAAGAAAATAAAATAAATAAATAAAATAAATAAATATCATCACAATTGGACAAGTGGTTTTTGAATTACACTCAAATAACTGAAAAGTGCTACGCATACCTCGACGACTTCTAAGTTTTATAATATATGATCTGATTGTGACGATAGAAAAGCGCGCGAATCGCCGTTTGCAGAAGTAGATAATACATTTATCCAGACAGAAGACAGCATAACATTAAAGAGGTGCATATATTCATTAAAATCCTACTAATATTATAAAGGCGACAGTTTGTTACTTATTCACACTCAAACAGCTACACCGATTTTGAGGAAATTTCGTATATAGATACTTCAGGTCCCAAAATAACACATAGGCTACTTTTCATCAATCATCACCATGCGGGTAAAATCGTGGGGCACAGCTAGTAACTAATATATCAAATAACGGTCGTCGTGGATCAGTGGTTAGTGACATGACTTCTGTGTTCTCGGGACCCCGGGTTCGAATTCCGGCAGGGACGAACATTTGTGAGATGAGTGCAGGTGTTTTTCCGGGGTCTTGGATGTGTGTGTCCACGCCTCTCGCGCCACAGGGAATCCTAGTGCGGGGGTTTGAGTGTGATATATAAAAAAAAAAGATTAAAAAAGTAATATTACTTAATGTGAGGAATGTGTTTCGACTCAGCATAGCATACACTAGGATTACTCCCGACACTGTTTAACACATTTTCAATTGAAACTAATTTTTAACCGACTTCAAAAAAAGGAGGAGGTTCTCAATTCGACCCGTATGTTTTTTTTTTCTCTTTTTTTTAAATTTGTGTGTTACCGCATAACGTAGACTTGGTGAATCGATTTTGATCGTTCTTTTTTTATTTAAAAGCTTTTTTTGAGCACTTTTTGAGTTACTGCGTGCTTATACTACACGATATTATAGTAGCGGGTGAAGACATCGGTGAACATACCTACACCACAATGACAATTGATCAAACTAAACTGAGCACAATATTTTGATATCAGTTACTTTTGAACTATCATCCTACCGACTTCAACAAGTTATTTCATACTTTTGAGTGTTGAAGTCGCTTCCATTTTTTGGTAACAATTTTTTTTAATAAATAGATACAATGGCGCTGAAACAGTTATCGCTGGAATCAGCTTCTGCGACCGTTTACGCCTGTAAACATTCTGGCTCTAGCGTGGTTTAAACTTCTACCACATCGTCACATGCCATTAAGTGAGCAAGTGGTGAACTGTACGAGAAGATAACTTTGAGAATGAATTCTGACACTTCGACCGCAATTGGTGTGCTTTGTTAATGTACAAGTAATACTAGGTTAGTCATATTATATTTCAAGACTAGTAACGCCCCGCTGTTCCACCCGAGTGGATTACTGTTTTCCCGCTACAATACTACAACTACGCTACTAAATGTATGATTTCACGGCAATCGTACATTTTAAGATGCCGTGGTGGTACCGGCCTAGAATAGTACTACCCCATCTCTTCCCGTGGGTGCCGTAAGAGTCGGCTAAGGGATCACGTACCAGAAGGTGGGCAGCAGCGCCTTCTGAGAATTGGAAATCATACTGCGCTCGCCAACCCGCATGCCAAGCGTGGCGAGTATTGGCAAATCCCCCCTATATGGGGGAGGCATATGTCCAGCTGTGGACGCACATGGCTGAGAGAAGAAGAAGAAGATACATTTTAAGGCGATAAAAAGTAGCCTATGTTCTATTCCAGACTATAATCTATTCCTGTGACAAATTTCATCCAGATCCGTTCTTCTGTTCTGGCGTAATTGAGTAACATCCATCCATCTATCCATCCAAACTTTGACATTTATAATATTAGTGGGATAACTCATCATCATGCAAACTTAATAAAAATCGGTATAATTAACAATATTAACAATATTAATTTTCAATTGGTTACGTGTGAAAAGGAAAATTACACAAATACAAAAATATATAATATAATAATAAGCGTTGATTGAGTCGATCTGGATTTTCCTTATATCTTGTAATAATAGACTGCCGATGTTTCCATGATTCTGTGAAAGAAAGAGAGAGATTCATAACTTACCGTGTCGTATTACTCAATACTTTGTATTAAACAAGTGGTTTTCTTGTGAATCTCTCATGGTCATGCCGTTATCAACCGACTACCAAAAGAAGTAGGACGTTTCAGTTCTACTTTAAAAAAAATTGGTTGTCTGTAAAGTCGGTTTACGGACGATAGATTTACGTGATAACGTCATAATCATTTATGACTTTGACTTTGACCTAGACCTTGATTTTGACTTTGATTATTTTATGTAATACAAAACTCAGGTGGAACGTTACGCGGAACGTTACTATTTTTCATGAGTGTTGCTGGTATTCATCAATTTATAAAACGTTATCACGTCAAAAATATAATAACCTACTAGCTGCGTCCCGCGGTTGTACCCGCGTGGTGATGATGGTGATGATGAAAATAAACCTATGTGTTATTCCAGGGTATAAGCTATCTCCATACCAAATTTCATCGAAATCGGTGTAGCCGTTTGAGCGGGAAGAGGTAAGAATCATACACACTTACACGCAAACTTTCGCCTTTACAATATTAGTGGAAAGGATTTCTAGGTAACCAATTTTGAAGATTATTTTTTTATTTGAAAGCTGGCGCTTCTCATGTGGTCCTATTAAAATTTGGTCAAGATCTGATCTGGTGGCTTTTGAGTTATCATTGCATTGAAGAGGTAAGAATCATACACACTTACACACAAACTTTCGCCTTTATAATATTAGTAGGAAGGATTTCTAGGTAACCAATTTTGAAGATTATTTTTTTATTTGAAAGCTGGCGCTTCTCATGTGGTCCTATTAAAATTTGGTCAAGATCTGATCTGGTGGCTTTTGAGTTATCATTGCATATCTCTTGCGTGACGTACAGTCGGCAAAGAACATACCAGTTTTCAAAAAAGTTTGCCATGAATATCACAACGGGGATAAGTTTCAGCTTCCAACCGGTCCTTGTGGAAATCAATGGGGGAGGACTATGTCCAGCAGTGGACGTCCGATGATGATGAAACAGCAACCGTAACGTGGTAGAAGATATATTTTGACCGACTGTACGTACTCGAATACAAAACAATCAATCCGCGGATACATAAATAAACCGTCGAAGCGATTATAGCTCAGCGGTAGAAACATCGGCTGTCAAACTGACGAACGCTGGCTCGATCCCCACCAATGGCTCGAGCTTCCGGTGAAGGTAACACCGTTAAATTCCAAGCCTGGTAGGAGAGTACTGTCGAGTACCCGCCTGCTTAGCTACCGCCCTCAGGTTTGAAAAAACTGTCACAAAACACAGTGTGTTCAGAGCCAGTATAAGCATTCTAGGTCTAGCGTGATAACATCTTCGACCACATCATCGCTGACCATCAAAGTGAGACAGTGGTCAATTCTATACTGTATACAAAGAAAATAGGTTTAAATTATATACCTATTTTCTTTTTATATCTCCTCCATTTTTTTTTTCATTGTATTATATAAAGAAGATTAGATTTTATATAAGTAACTGGAGATTAGTTTTATATGTGGAAACTGTCTTGGCTTGTTCGTACTACACTAATTTTTGTCCTATATACTTGTTCATTAAGCTGTTTGTTTTCCATTAAATAAATAAATAAAATTTGTTATACCTTTATCAATGTATAAAACACGGGAGTTACTCACGTAATAAGTCAGAGGGTTCCGACTATAGTTTCAACCACATTCGGTGGTCTTTTTCAAGGAGAATACGGGGCGCTCGCGGACGCGGTCGCGATTCGCCTAGTACTCACTTTGTTTTTGTCATTTGTCACTTTGTTATACCTGTTTTTTTTTTTTATATATAATTATTATAAGTTTGCGTTTGACAACTGTCTCACCTGATGTTAAGTGATGACGTTGTCTAGGATTTAGCACGCAAACCTAGAAGGTACCTATTCACTCGCGACTTGAAGACTCCAGGACCTAGACTCTAGTCGACTGACTAGAGAATCGTGACAGACACGATTGGTAGTCAATGATAGCTACCTGAGCGCAATCATCGGTTTTCGAATTTCTTTCAAACTTGAGGTTGGTAGCTTAAGTAGTAGTCCAAGTAGTAGCTCGAGTAGTGGTCCAAGCGGACATTTGTAAGCGACTACCACCATTCGACGGATTTTACGTTCTGCTGGCCAGTTTACTCAGCTGTATCGTAATACGTTTACAAATCTATACACACATACGTATAAGAGATGCGTACAAGTTCACCATAACCACTTAACGCGGTAATATAACGCACATTTGGCGTCGACAGTTAGGGGTCTGTGACCTGCTCGCTCGGTATACTAATTAGATTTGCTGGGCGAGCGAGCGCCGAGCGTGCGCCCTAGTCCGCTCATACGGAACCAAGTCATATCGTACACAAGTCGCGTGCCTGACCCACTAGGCAACGTGCACGCAAAAAAAAAATTTTTAACAAAAAATGGAACCGACTTCAACACTCAAATGTATGAAATAACTTGTTGAAGTCGGTACCATGATAGGTAAAAAGTAACAGATATCAAAATATTGGGCTCATGGTACCGACTTCGACAAGTTATTTCATACTTTCGAGTGTTGAAGTCGGTTCCATTTTTTGTTAAAAAATTGTTTCTCACCCTTTTCAGTGACCTTTGCTACTCACGGGATCAATTAATTGTCATTGTGTGTTCTGCGATGTCTTCAACCGCGACAATAATATCATCAAGATACGCGTAGCGCTTTTCAGTTATTGGAGTATAACTCAAAAACCGCTTGTCTGATTTTGATGAAATTTGAATGGGACCACCACGGAAGTATATTCTATCTAACAAAATATATATCATCAATCAATCAATAATCAAAATCGACGAAGCTATCTGCGAACTCACATTAAAAAAAAAAACATATATTCGGTCGAATTGAGTAAGCTTAGAGCTTATAAAAAGGTTCCTTTTTTTCCTTTTGCGGTACGGAACCCTAACAACATGGTGACGACAACAGATTGTGTATCAACACATACCTACAGTGAAATAATAAATATGAAAATTCACTTGTTTTACCAGATTCAGATTATTAAATTATTAAATTTATATTAATAAATAAATTTATATTTAATATATATTTTAAAGACTGGTCCATATGAAAGTGGAAATATTGACGTCAATTATTCCAGCCATGCCCCTAGTATCGCTAAGTACAACAAACAATAATTCGATCCGATTAATGCACTTCCCGCCGTCTGTCTGTCTGTCCGCGTATTTGGATCAATAAAACAATACTGCATTAAGGGGGGGAGTTGGCAAGCCTTGTTGTCTGCTCGTCTCTTATTGAGTCACACATAAGCCACCAATGCATAGCATAACCATACTCGTTCAATTGTTTTCCAGCTGTTAATAAGGGTTTGACAGGTGCCAATGACGTTACAGAGCCTCGCGGGTGTTTACGAGCAGAGAGGGAACAAATTCTGATGCGCGTTGTTTTAATTAATTTTTTTACATCACACTCAGACCCCCGCACTAGGATTCCCTGTATCGCGGGAGGCCTGGATACACACAATTACAGTACACAAACATCGAAGACCCGGGACAAACATCTACACTCATCGCAGAAATGTTGGCCCCTGCCGAGATTCGAACCCAGGGTTCCGAAGACACAGCAGTCATGTCAATGAGACAAACCACTGCGCCACGGCGACCGTCAAAAAATGTACTTACAAATGTTGTTGTTTAAACGGACGTGGTTTTGACACATTATGAATGACACGGGAATTACTCACGTAGTGCTACGTGAGTAATTCCCGTGTTTTATACTTACAAATTAACTACGGGCTCAAAAAAGGCAATCCATCGCATTTTTAGACTTTTTGTTTTCCCTGATTCTGGTGTACGACACAGTTCAAAGTACATTTACATTTTTACCATTTTCAGTGACTTTTGCTACTCACGGGATCAATTGTCATTCACCCTCAATAATGATAGATAGATATAGAATGATAGAATAGATGTAACACTTTTCAGTTATTGGAGTGTAACTCAAAAGCCGCTTGAACGATTTTGATGAAATTTAGAATTTTGAGAATCGGTTCATAACCGACGAAGTTACCCTTCGCGGGTAACTATATAATATATATATGTGTTGAATTGAGTAACCTCCTTTTTTGAAGTCGGTTAAAAATGAGGAATTATTCAAGTTGGTTCCAAGATTTTGAAACAGTGATGCGAGTTTGGAACACTGTTCTTTGTTCATAAAGTAACATTAAGCTTGTAATATATAGAGTCGTTGCCGTGGGGTACCGGCTTAGAATAGTACCCCCCATGTCTTCCCGTGGGTGTCGTAAGAGTCGACTAAGGGATCACGTACCAGAAGGATGGGCAGCAGCGCCTTCTGAGGGTCGTATTTTATATACTGCGCTCGCCAACCCGCATGCCAAGCGTGGCGAGTAATGGCAACCCCCCCCCCCCCCCCCCCCCCCCCCCAGTAGTGGAAATCAATGGGGGAGGCATTTGTCCAGCAGTGGACGTCCTATGGCTGAGAAAAAAAAAAAAAAAAAAAAATATAGAGTCGTATATATCACACGTTTTTTTAATGATTTTGTTCTCTAAATTGCCTAGTGTATGGTTTAAAATGGTGTTATTTCCAAGCGGTGTGTCACATAATCCATTGAACCTTAGCGTTTAGCTAATCTTCAACACAATTAAGTAGGAATTAATCGTATAGTATACTGTATGTGAGGTGCGATTAACTACTTTCACGCGAGCTGATTTGCTTCTGATATAAACTAGACGTGGCGTGCGGTTTCACTCGCTCCCGATATGGTTTGGTCGTCGAAGCATAAAGGTGTAGGACAAATCCTGATGCGTATTCATTTAAAATTTTACAAATATGTAAATTACTAGCTGCGCCCCGCGGTTTTACCCGCGTGGTGATGATTAATGACGATGATGATGATGAAAAGTAGCCTATGTGTTATTCCAGGACCTGAAGTATCTACATACCAAATTTCATCCAAATCCGTCCAGCCGTTTGAGCGTGAGAGCAACAAACATCCATTCATCCATCGTAACTTTCACATTTATAATATTAGTGGGATACAGATGTCCTGTGAGCTCAAACAAATATTTTATTAATTACATGTTTATACACCTTTCTTCTGTTGTAGGACACAAGTCAAGTGCATTAGTCGTTACCGCGAGAGTTCTTGACAAAAGTAAAAAAAATTCGCTAGAAAATATTTTTCACTAATAGATTAGCAAATGAAATCATACCGTTGCATCAGCGGTTCTCAAGTAAGCGGTATTTTTTCAAGTTTATTAGACATATTATATATATTGTAGGTACATATGGGACTTTAAAAAGTAGCTGACGAGACTCAAAGCGTTGATTGTCTAGTTAGCAAATTTTAAAGCCTTAATAAAATGCAACGTTATCGGTTGTAGCGTGCTTAGTGGTTATTTGAGTTGGTAAATAAATATGCTACCCTCGCTTTCTGCGGAATGAGTAACAACTTACAGTATACACTAAAGTAAAGTGTTCTTTTTATCTTATTTCTATTTGTTGTCATTAATCCATTTGATTTCTAATAATTATATTAAGCAAAGGAGGATTTCGATAATGAATCGCCTCATCTTGTAGCATTTTGTAGCATCCAATCTGCAAGTTAGAATTGTACTATGTTAGTTTTATATTTGTTTAAACAAATTTTATAAATTATGCAATGATTTGCATGCATGCAATGCAAATTTGATTTGCAAATATTGACTGGCCGGTTGGCGCAGTTGGTAGCACTTTGCCTTCTGTGACGCTGGTCCCGGGTCTGATTCCCGGACAGGTCAAACATTTGTGTGTATGAACATGTCTGTTTGACCTGTGTCTGGGTGTGTATATGTATATAAGTATATATATCAGTCATCAGGTTACCATAGTACAGGCTCTGCCTAGTTTGGGACCTGAAGACCTTGTGTGAATGTTGTCCCATATTAAAAAAAATTACAAGTAGGTTTAATAATGATACTGTATAAAAGAACCATCGATATAAAATATTGTCAATTTGTCCCGATGGTATTTCCAAATGGTAACTCAGTATGTAAGTAGGTAGGTACCATAATTGTATGCTTCGGCAACCTACTCTGAGCTTACCATATTTCTTACTAATGTCATAGTATCCATACATTGAAAATTATACACATGTCTTGACATTTTTTTTTTTAATTTCTTTAGATCTATTGAGATATATCTGTTCTAGATTTTGCATGATCCATAATTTGATGATACATACTAAAATTAATTTAAAAGTTTAAATAGCTCTAAGCCAACAAATAGCTTTGAATTTTAAACAACATAAATCACCAGCTTTTAGCCCAATTTTCAGAATATCGTGACATATTTTGTTCTATTAAAACTATAAGGTGTAGGTAATACTAATGCTGATAATGCTATGGCATAAACTGGCATATTTAACACATTTGTGCTGTAAACGTACGAAAAAGCAAAGTAGTACGTATAAATAACAATTATTAATAATTGTTACACCTGACTATATTTTACTTATCGATTTAATCAGAACTATTTAAAAAAAATTATTATTATTATTAAAATTTATGACAATTTATTGTATGTTTGGTTGCCTGGAAGAAATCGCTTTAAGCGATAAGGCCGCCCTTTTTACCACTGTATCTATATTTGTTTGTTTGTTTTCTTTATGTGTGTAGTTTTGAAATAGTGTGCAAATAAAGAGTTTTCTATCTATCTATTTAAACTAAAACAACAAATTGTTTTGAAAGTATTAAAAGGCGGTCCTAGCCTCTAAAACGACTATAACGCTATGATTATTGTAACTTAGATTGTAACGCTGAGTTGTACAAATAATGTATATATATATATCTATGAAAATAAAGAAATCGATAAATCAATCAATCAATCAAATTCTAAAGCCTTAATAAAATACGACGTTATCGGTTGGTCGCAACTGAATTGACCACTAAGCGACAATCGAGTTATTTTAATAAAAATGTATTTCAGAGAAACTTTTTGTTTCGTTATATTATTAATTCGAATATTATTATTTAAGAACAGTTCGAAAGATATAAGAAACTATTGTGTCGGTTATCGGTCGAAATTTTCTTTGCTTCCGCAGATAATTCTTTGCTGCCTATTCCCAATAAAAAAAATAAAAAAAAAATTATTCAATTAATCGCGTCGGTCAACGCACGTGCGTGTCTTTGGATTAAACCAAAACTTTACTGGTCAGGTTGCTGGATATTTTGCTGTATGACAACTTTCCTTATTTCCAGGCGAAAAGGCTCAACGCCAACAATGAACTTGCTGCCATCAAGGTGATAAAGCTAGAGCCGGGTGATGACTTCGCCATCATCCAACAGGAGATCTTGATGATGAAGGATTGTCGGCATCCAAACATCGTAGCTTACTATGGCTCATATCTCAGGAGGGATAAGCTATGGATTTCTATGGAGTATTGCGGTGGAGGCAGTTTGCAGGTGAGCTCATTAGCATTTCTGATAGCTTAGTACTTTATAGTTGCCTAAAAATCCTACTTCAAAAAAAAAAAACAAAATTGGTACCGACTTCTACTAACCATAAGCACAATATTTTGATAATAGTTACTTTTGAACTATCATGGTACCGACTTCAACAAGTTATTTCATACTTTTGAGTGTTGAAGTCGGTTCCGCTTTTTGTTAAAAAAATTTCAAAGTCCTAAATATCCTGATAATGACGATTTTTATTTTATTTCAGGATATCTATCACGTGACAGGCCCGCTCACAGAACTTCAGATCGCGTACATGATTAGAGAAACGCTCACCGGCTTGTCCTACCTACACAGCATGGGCAAAATGCATAGGTGAGGATTATTGTAATTCATTTATTACTAGCTGCGCCCCGCGGTTTTACCCGCGTAGACATACACATCGACATAGACATCGACATAGTCATCAACATAGACATCGACATAGACATCGACATAGTCATCGACATAGACATTGACATAGACATCGACATCGACATCGACATAGACATAGACATAGACATAGACATAGACATAGACATAGACATAGACATAGACATAGACATAGACATAGACATAGACATAGACATAGACATAGACATAGACATAGACATAGACATAGACATAGACATAGACATAGACATAGACATAGACATAGACATAGACATAGACATAGACATAGACATAGACATAGACATAGACATAGACATAGACATAGACATAGACATAGACATAGACATAGACATAGACATAGACATAGACATAGACATAGACATAGACATAGACATAGACATCGATATCGACATCGACATAGACATAACTTTTTTTTTCCATAGGGCAAATGCCTTGCCAGCCAAATATTTAGTGGTACAATTATATTGAGGAATGCGCTTTTGATACAAATTTTTGTTTTTCACAGAGATATAAAAGGCGCGAACATTTTGCTAACAGAATGTGGGGATGTAAAGCTGGCGGATTTCGGCGTTTCAGCACAGATCACTGCCACCATCAACAAAAGGAAGTCTTTCATTGGAACGCCATATTGGATGGCACCTGAGGTGAGCTCTTTGCACTCTATTACTCCCTGGTATTTTGAATTACTTTCTATAGAAAGTATACTCTTTTAATTAAAAACATTACCTTCCACAGACTCTAGGGTTCTATGCCATTTCTTACATAAACTGTTTTTTATACTGTATACAACTAGCGTTCAACCACTATCTTACTTGATGGTAATTGAAGATGTGTTCGAAGATGTAATCACGCTAGACCTAGAGTGCTTACTGACTCTCAAGGACTGCTGCTGACTATGTGTTTTGTGGCAGTTTTTCATACTTGAGGGTGGTAGCTAGCCAGGCGGGTACTTAAAAGTACCCTACCACCATGTGGAGAAATTATGTACAAACAGCTGTCCTTGATAGCTACGAGACATTATAGGTCTAGCGTGGTTTCCCCTTCGCTCACCATCAAGTGAGATAATGGTTAAAGGATCAAGATCTATTGAGTTTAAAAGGAACTTCCTGCGATGCTTGACGCTGCTGGTACAGGTTCTGTTTATATATTCCAGGTCGCCGCTGTGGAAAGGAAGGGGGGATACAATCAGCTGTGCGACATCTGGGCGTGTGGGATCACCGCAATCGGTAACTTACAGCAAAATAAAAAAAGACGTATGGCACTCGGGGACTGCCGCGGTAAAGCTATTGCATAGTATTTTTTATCAACTTATGCAATTAATATATTAATAACTTATGCAGTAACGCCGATACAACCAATGCCACCTAGAGGCGAGTTGCTGAACTAAACAGACGCGTGATATTTCAAAAAAGTCATTAAAAGTTCTGCTATTCATCGATAGATGGCAAAACTAAATAGTATCACCGCTGTGCCGGTCGGAGCGGGGGGTGTTAGGTTATTTTCGTTACGGAATTTCTGGATTCGGTCTCCACGCTCAAGACCCGCGATATAAGCTATACAATAGCTTAAAAATCCCACTAAGATCCTTTAGTCTAATTGACAGAGATAGAACGATACTCTCGAGTTGGTTCGTCATGGGTTTGAATATCCGCCGTTACACTCGCGCGCACTATGATTGTATCGTTATCCCTCCAGTCACGCAGCAATGATTTATTTCTAATCATACACCATGTTAACCACAGGGTACCATGTTAATTTTGTGGTCATCCTTATTTTATATTTAATAAGGGCTCCCTATAACTGTTTTATTGTTCTTTCGCACAGAGCGTTTTACTTCCACATTCATAGTGCGTACAGCTAATGAGTGGAATTCATTGCCCAAATCTGTGTTTCCGTATTAATACAATTTGGGTGTCTTCAAGTCACGAGTGATTAGGTATCTTCTCCGCAAGCCTGCTCGTAGACCAGATCATCACTTAACATCAGGTGAGATAGTGGTCAAACGCTTGTCAATTCCCATTTTTTTTTAAAACTCGCTGCATTATCCAGCTCCCTTATTTTTTATGGTAAGTTTTTAACTAATACATTAATACATTGTGAACAAAGATACAAAAAATCCTTGTTATAAGTATAAATCCTAAATTTAATCAATTTAAAGTTCCTTAATTTATTCTGGTATCGTGTTTTCAGAGCTAGCGGAGCTCCAGCCGCCGATGTTTGAGCTCCATCCGATGCGTGTACTATTCCTGATGTCCAAGTCGGGGTTCAAGCCGCCGGTTCTGAGAGAGCGAGAACGGTGGTCGCAGCTGTTTCACAATGCACTCAAATTGGCGCTCACGAAAAATCCGAAAAAGCGTCCTCAGGCCGACAAGTTATTACAAGTAAGCTATACATTTACTTCAGTAATACTCCCAATACAATTCTAGGCCGGTACCCCCTTGTCTCTACCTGTGGGTGCCGTAAGAGTCGGCTAAGGGACCACGTACCAGAAGGTGGACAGCAGCGCCTTTTGAGGATATAATCAACATACTGCGCTTGTCAACCCACCTGCCAAGCGTGATGAGGACATGCAAATCCTTGCAAAAGAAAAGACATAGGAGGCATATGTCCAGCAGTGAGTGTGATATGTTTGAGATGATGGTACATTTACTGCGCTCTATTATATTATGTTTATCTAAAAATTGTCATCCGCTTTTATCTCCCCAAGCAAAAAGAGGGGTGCTATAAGTTTGATGTGTCTGCGGCATCGTAGCTCCTAAAGAATGGACCGATTTGGTTACGGTTTTTCTTATTTGAAAGCTGACGTGATCGAGATGGCTCTTAGCTACAATTTAGGAAGAATGGTTCAGGTGTTTCAAGGTCATCCTTTTTGACGTGATAACGTTTTATAAATTGATGAATACCAGCAACACTCATGAAAAATAGTAACGTTCCGCGTAACGTTCCACCTAAGTTTTGTATTACATAAAATAATCAAAGTCAAAGTCGAAGTCAAAGTCATAAATGATTATGACGTTATCACGTAAATCTATCGTCCGTAAGCCGACTTTACAGACAACCAATTTTTTTTTGTTAGCTGCCATTACTTGTTTGTTCTTTTGGTAAATACTGCGTCTAAACGCAACATGGGTATTTACACTTTAATTTTAAATGTATGTACGTTTAGATTTTAATTTTATTATTATTACATATTGATGCAGGCCGCTTACAATCTGCTCTTGTGGAGATGAATGGATGAGGCCTATGTCTAGCTGTGGACGTCTTATGGCTAAAATGATGATCTTTACACACATCTAACAAGAATAAATAACTGGTTTTACACATAGGTGTAGTGTCTCGCTCGGCCCAGGTGGAGCATACCAAGCGTTTTTGTCTCACATCACATTACTTAAATATTGTTTTTTTTTTTTCAGCATCCGTTTTTCCAACAAGACATGAGCAAACGACTGGCGATAGAACTGCTGCATAAATACTCCAACCCACCGACTCACAATACTCTAGAACCTGACGAAGAAGCGGTAAGACCTGTTCTCACCACTATTTCTACAGCTTATATGACGTTTTAGAAAGAGGCCAGGTTCTCAAGTTTACCAATTCGATAATATGGTCGAATTTTCGGCTGATCCATGTACATTTATAATTACATAGGAAATGTACCATGTACATCGTACGTATAAATCATGGACCAATATACTACGGTTCATGATATAGATACAGGTTATATGACACAGGGGAATATATTTTTGCCAAGGTGCCAATGAATCCTAGACAACGTCATCACTTAACATCAGGTGAAGCAGTTGTCAAACGCAAACTTATATGTAAAAAAAAAAAAAAAAAAGAATGTGGGAGCTTGTATTTTAACTATAATAATTTTTATTGATTTTTCCAAAAAAATACGTTAATTTGATATTAAAATAAACTATAATCCACTTGACAGTAATATGTGTATAGGACTTGAAAAGGTTTCAGTTGCTGAGGCCGTACTAATGCTGATAAGAGAACTTAAAAAATCCGCCTGCTAAATTCATAGCGGCATGGATCTATGTTGAACATAGTTCAACTAGGTCAAACAGGCTGAGCATAGGCTCAGCCTGTGCAGTTTTAACAGAACATTTGACTTACTGTATATGACGTGCTGTGTCATCCAATCTAGGATTGAATCAAGATTAGATCAATATTGACGGATTAAATTCAAATTCATTTTATTGTCAGACAACTACAGTCCATTATAAATTATTACAAAAAATTAAATTAAGTAAAACATTGTCAAGTAAATAAAATAATTAAATAAACAATTGTCAAATTAAAATTACACATTATCAATTTCGAACAGAATTGTAAATACTTGTGGCATTGGGACACTAAAACCTGAATGATCGCATTACCAGATCTAAAGAGTGAAGTTCGAAATCTGGCAATGCGATGTCTGATCAGTGCATCGAGAGCCGGCGCGCGAGCTTCGGCGAACATTGCAGGCGCGCTGCAGTACCGCGGGAAGTGAAACATTATTCGAAATGAATCGTTGTACTGCACCTTAAACGTTCGGTAACTTTCGAATTTATACCGTGACCATAATTGTGGAGTATACAGTGATGTGCAATATGTCTTAAACAATAAGATTTTAGCCATCCGCGAGCTATTGCTAAATCTTCTACCTAGCATGTTGGCGCGGACAGCGAGAGAGCGTCTCTCTCTGTCAACATCTTGGTCATATCTCAGGTCCCTAGTTACAACGTGACCCAAATACTTAAAAGAGGTGACATACCTCAGCATATTCCTATTGAGATACAATGGAAGACTAGTGTTATCTCTGCAGGTTGCTCCAAATATAATCGCCACCGACTTTTCAGAGTTATAAATCAACTTGTGGTCATGGGCATATCTCTCACAGGTGGTAACCAATATTCTCATGGCTCTGGCCATGGCTCATGGCTCTCATTAAAATTAGCTGACTGGCACAGTTGTCAAAATGGGCTTTAGTGAGTCGAGCATGTTGACCTATTGAATAGTATACTTAGGCACCAAGTCAGCAGCACCTGTCGACGCTGAGTAAACATAAATCGCTTATCAAAGTGAATGAAGAATAAGATATTTATGGTTTATTGTATTAACAACATGATAGGCGAAACTTACGTTCAAATTGTTTGAAGGAAAATAACAACATCCAGAAGATGAAGAAGAAAATACATTTATTTATGACACACAACACACATGAGAACACAATAAGAAAAAAATAAGAAAAATATCAAAAAGAAAGATATAGTGTATGTCATAAATTGGTCCCCAACTCAGCATATGCTAGATTTTAAACCAGCGCTGGTGTTCCGTTGGGTCCCAGTTAAATGACGTCACGGCACGATTCAACAACAATTAATATTAGTTTTATATAAAAGTAATATATTATTTAACATCCCTTCAGATGTTAAAGGAAGGGAAAAATTCGGCGCTAGTAGTATTGGCTGCTATAGTTTAGTTGGACAAAGCGACAGGACGGTATTCTGTAGTTGTAGATTCAAGTCCCACTAGCAGCCAAATTTTTCCTTCAAATTAGTAAATGAAGAATATTACAATACATTTTTTTAACAAGCTTTTAATTATAATATTCGTTAACTAAAATGAAAAATAGGTCTATTGCAATTGAATGCATTAAAAGTGTGCTGTCTATACGCTGGTCGCCGTTGAGGAGCTTTCAGCTGGGTGAACCGATTTTGATGATTCTTTTTTATGTAAAAGCTGGTGCTTTCCGTGTGGTCCCATTTAAATTTCATCAAAATCGGTCAAGCGGTTTTTGAGTTACACTCCAATAACTGTAAAGTGTTACGCAGACGAGGCTGCATTATAGTTGCGGGTGGAGAAATCAGTAAACATACAATACATGACAATTGATCCCGAGTAGAACAGGCATTTAAAATGGTGAAAAAAAATGTAACCGACTTCAACACTCAAAAGTGTGAAATAACTTGTTGAAGTCGGTACCATGATAGTTAACAAAAGTAACTATCATCACAATATTGTGCTCATGGTAACAACTTCAACAAGTTATTTCACACTTTTGAAGTCGGTTACATTTTTTTTTTTTTATATACAGAATAGACATCCGTTTAACTCCATCTCACCTGATGTTAAGTGATGATGCGGTCTACGAATCTCGTCTGCTTAGAACATACCTGTCTTGAAAATACACAGACGTAGGCTAAACCCATAACCGATACACAACATGTACAAATACAGTTTGTTGTAGAATTACATAAGTTTCCAGGCGTTGTCGAACGTGCCCCAGCGCATAGCGTCCAAGCTGACGGGGCGCGGCCGCCGCGTGCTGCAACACCAGCTCGAACGGACCGACGTCGTGGAGAACAACGCCATGAACTTACGGTGAGCGCTGTGTCAACTAGATGCTACTGCTAGGAACTAGCATACATCATCAACATCAAAGCCATATGATGTCCACGGCTGGACATAGACCTCTCCCATTGATTTCTACAAGGACCGGTTGAAAGCGGCCCGCATCCAGCCCTTACCAGCGTTCTTAGTTTTATGGTGCGCTTGCAAGTCCGTGGTGTCCGTTCGAGAAACTTTTGGACCCCAACGTCCCCGGTGGACGTTGGGGTCGGATCTTCGAGCTATGTGGCCTGCCCACTGCCTCTTCAATTTGCTAATCCGCTGAGCTTTGTCGGTGGCTTTAGTTCTTCTACGGATCCCCTCAGTTCTGATTCGATCGCGTTAGGAAACCCCGAGCATAGCCCTCTCCATAGCTCGTTGTGCGACTCTGTAGTTCTCACTGCACTACCCTATCCATGTCTCGTTGGGTATTGGAGTGGAATAACTGTATGGGCTATAAAGTTAAACTTTTTTTACTGTTAGATCTAGCGTTTGACCACTATCTCACTTGATGGTCAGTGACGATATGGTCGAAGATGTTATCACGCTAGACCTAAAATGTTTACTGGTTCTCAAAGACTGCTGCCTGAACACACTATGTGTTTGGTAACACTTTTTCTTGAGGGTGGAAGGTAGCCGACTCGAAAGTAGTATCCTACCACAATGCTGGGAATTTGATAACGGTGTTACCTTCACCGGAAGCTGAAGCCGTTGTTGGGGATCGAGCCACTGTCCGTCAGTTTGACAGCCGACGCTCCAGCTATGTTAGCTGTTCCATCAACTGGAGCCTTTGGTAGTTAAATGTTACGGAAGTGTGTACGGGATTGGAAGGAAACAACACTTGCTACAAAAGTGACGATTTATTGACTCGACTTACCACGTACAGAGTCCGAGAGTCTCGTGGATCGAGTATCTTTACAGTCGCAGTCACTGATTACTGTTACTGTTCACTTCTTTCACTTCACTTTTTATTTCACTTCTTTATTACTTCTTTCTTATGCTTTATCTCAAACTTAACTGGATGATATTGATATAATATTGGGGCTGATCTGGCGAGCGAGATTATCGCCGCTTATTTAACGGGATTGTGTTACAGGTTAACGAACTCGAGTAGATCCGGCGTCCGGTCGTCGGTGTACGATGACTCGCCCATCGTCGATCTAGACGCTGAGGACGAACTGCCCAAGGTCATCGACCTCGGGGAGGGGCTCAGTCGCTGTCAGGGCGACACTGGCAACAGGAATCATGGTGAGATCTGACCCTGGCAATGTTTTTTTTATACTGTATAAATCTGCGTTTGACCACTATCTCACTTGATGGTCAATGATGATGTGGTCTAACTGAGGTAGCGGGGAAAGTGTAGTCCACGCGGGTGAAACCGCGGTGCGCACCTGTTATACAATGTATCTGGACTGGTATGATGAAGTGACCGTTGAAATGCTTAAAATTAGGGCGGTGTTTCAGTGTGGTATCATGTGCTGCCAGCGTCTATTAAAAAATTCTCCGGAACGTGGCTTAATTGTTCCATACAATTCGGTGAAAATGTGCATTCGGGGTTTTACATACTTTTTTTGTTTTCAGCGTTCCACCGACAATCTAGCGAAGACTGGTCCGTTGCGTCTCTAATGTCATGTCCAAAGCACAATCCTCTCACCACCGAGCTCTCTACCGACACAATGCCATCTAGCGAAAAGTGAGTACAACTCTAGTATCTAGCTTACTGGAATGGTAAACAGATGACGCTGAAGATAACTTCCTAGGAATATAATTTATAGTATAAAGTACCTATTTAGTGATGAAACTCTTTTTGAGAATGTCTTGGGAAGTCTTGGTCAAAACTGTTGAAAATAGTTTTGTTGTTGGATTAATACGATGACGTTCCCAAACAAACAATTTCTAAGAAAATATTTATATAATTGTATCAACGACACCTGCAGTGAGTTTCTTAATATCCTAAATTAACGCCACACTTAACCTATATGGGTAATTTAAGGAATTTCTTCTTTTTGGACGATTTACTTTTTGCGAAAATTCTATACCATTCGCATGAAAGTAACTTACAGTAGGTACCAATTGTTTTGAATTTTACGTGATCTTTCTCTGAGCGTACGTGTCATACAACGTGTCGTAAAACATGTTGCAACATTTATTATTCTTTGTTGTAAATGTTTAATATGTTGTTTCCAGTGACAACGTATTTTCTACAAGTTGTTTGTTTGCGGTTGTCTAAAGAAGGGTTACGAGAATTTCGTATCTTTACTAGTACTTTCATTCTTGTCATTTACTATGGGTTAATTTGATATGATCTATGTTGTAACTAATTTGTTTTAGTTGTGTCTCACAGAGGACATTGTTTTATTTTGTTGGGCTATTCTATGTGACATTGCTTTTGTGTTATTTGATGTTTTGGTTTGGAGATTTATTAAATGAGCTCGCGTTTTTGATCCTTTCGCATATTATTGTAAATGTGTATAAAAAAACCATAAATTTACATTTGGCTGTTATAGAATTTTTCTTTGGGGAATATACGTACATACTAAATTCTTGCTATATAATTAGCTAGATGTATGATACGTCATATGTTTATGTTATCAATACGCTCAAGTTGTTAAGTCTGTATTTAACTGGATCACGATTTGTAATAATTGATTTGTATCACAAATCAATTATTACAAATCGTGATCCAGTTGCGTCCAGTGAAAATCATTCCCACCCGTGGCAGTTGCTCCTTCACCAAACTGAAAAAAGAATAAAATTAGAATGTTTCATAATTATGAATAACAATTCCGCAAATAAATGTTTTTAAAAATTGATATGTGGGTACTTTTACCTACATTGACATGTCATCTGGTGAAAACTACCCACAAACTAATATAACTACTAATATTAGGAATAGCATGGATAAGTTGGTGAGTTATACTAATTGGAGTAGCGAAACCAAAATAAGAGCTTTTTATTTTAGAGAAGTTTCTTTACAGTTTACATAATAACAGCCAATTTAATTTTGAATAATATCAATACTTATCGACTTTTACTACACCAGAGATACCCGGTGGGCTATAGGGCTCGAGGTATAAGATTTTTTTTTTTTTAAATTTATTTAGAATTGTTTAGTAAAAATCTTAGTATGCACCATATTTACCCATTTGTCTATCAGAAACAGGTCCATGATTAAGATGAAACTTATTTAATATGAAAGTTTAAATTTTTAATTTTAATTATTAAAATGTTTTTCTAAAATTACGGTTAAGCGCCATCTCGTAGTTGTCCAAGTACTGGAGATAATTTGACTGCAATGAAATGACAACCAAGTCGCTTCTTCCTCCAAACCAAAACCTTACCTATACATTCTCATTTAATTATATGCGTATTATATTATTTTATTATGTCGTGTTTATGTATAAGTAGTTAGTTATTATATATATATTTATTATTTTATAGCAAGTGGTGTCGGGTGCTCACTGGTGACGATTTATACAAAATGACGTTAAGGTATAATTTTGGGATAATCTGCTGAGAAGAAATTCAAAATTAATCATTTTCATTATCGTTTTGTTTCTAACCATATTTGAAAGTATTCGTGTTTTTGGGAACATTGGTGGTGGTATTTATTTTATTAATATGTTCACTAGAGTCACTTGGTGTTAAATGGTGAATCAAATTTTGTTTAAATGAACAACTTGTGTGTTAGTTTCAAAGGTTACAACTAAATCGATGCTCTAGCCATATGTCTCTAACTGAATCTTCTTTTAGATTTCCGGTACAGATGATAAAACGATATCATCTGTACCGGTAATCCAAAAGAAGCTACTTCGGGACCCGTATGAGTAAGAATTGTCTGTGTAATTTAAAGTAATTTGGTTAACTATTATACGCGATAGTACTTAAAAATCATTGGTATTTAACTTAACCAACATCGTTGTATAACGTAGACGTCGACACTTTATTATCTTTGATATTCTTAAAATGATTTCAGTGTTGCGCTTAAAATAAACCAGTGTCTCAGTACTTACAAAACAAAACTTAGCGTGGCCAGTTGTAACAAGTTAATAATATAACTGCTCTTTAACCTCGTGAAGCTCATCATTCATCATTTTCATTTTGCTTATCTGATGAGGATGAAAATGATCATCTCTATAAATCTAAAAAAGGTCTAAGTAGCTACGACGTCATCAAAATCTGTTAAACCTGAAAGCGAGTACGAGGATATACTTACCAATAAATGAAAATCCATTATCTCCGTCCACGCTCGCCAATATACATTGTCATTTATAATATAAGTATAATAACAAATGTTGTTCATTTAAATAGTTTGGTTGAAACATTTAATGCCGGGGTGTATATTCACGCTAAAAATTTCTTTTTCAAATTGATTTGAAAATTGACAATGGGTGTTATGCACAGTGAAGCAATTGTATAGAATTAAATCACGATTTATGATAGTTATACTATATGCCTATCAACATACGGTGCAACGAAACAAATAATGGCCGCATCACACTTGTCATGTCTAAGTATTGTATTGTTGTAGAGTATTGTTACTTTGTTCTCTATATGAGTATTTCGTGTGCATTAAATTTGAGAAATTGGTCGTCCCACCCTTAAAATACTACTCAATATGAAGTTTTCTACGCTGTAGACCTAATAAGTACAAGTTCATGTGACGTTTGTGTCTTGGTGCTTAATTTTAAATATTCCTTCAATCTGAATCCAACTTAAACAGACGGTCGAAAGGGTTCACATTGAAAAGACTCGGTTAATGAACTGGTCGAACAACTGTTTCTTTGTCTCACAATGATGAATGAGGATAGTGATGGCGCAGTTTTCCGTAGAATTTCCCTAAAATTAAGAACGTTAAGGATTTTTAAAATTATTCAGATAACTAATTTAAGAAATGTGTAAAAGCCATACAGTATAAACGATATATGACGTGATGACTGACAAACAGTGAAGGTATATGTACAAAAAGGTTCTTATAAGTTTCGTTGCATTCTATGTATTTAGGCCGTGCATGTTGTTCTGGGCCGCGAATTGAAAATGTTTGGCTTTCTATTGAAAAATATGGGATGGTTTTGTAATAAGTTCTTTTTTATAAGGTAAGGTGTGATGTGATATGATGAATTGATTTAACTTGTGTGTATGACACTAGATAATATTGCCTTCTGTGTGATTTTTGAAATGGGAATATGGTCTATAGGAATGTTGAATTGTCTGCCTTTATTTGCGTCGGAATACCCGAATTTTGGAAAAAATAAATTGGGTGTCTACGCACAGCGGTTTGACATCTATGTCAAACCGTTTACCTAATAATATCTGGCCACTAATCACCCTAATATTATAATGGCAGAAGGTTTTTTTTTTACATTTCTATCTTTGTTAATCCATTACGCTGAAACGGCTAAACGGATTTGTATGAAATTCGGAATGACGATAGCCTGGAATAACATATAGGCTACTTTTTATTCCGAAAATATTCACCGTTCCCGTGGGACGACGGGAAGACACAAAAATTGTCAATACCACGTACCATTTGGCCGCGGGTAACAACGCGGAGCACAGCTAACATAATATGACACAGTTGTTAAAAGGGCTATTATTATTCGTTAAAAATATTTATTTTTACGAACTGCTATTCTTCGATTTAAAATTCTGTTGCCAGATTTGACCCCAACAGCCATATTTACATACTAACAAACATTGCCAGTTATTTTTTAACAATGATGTACCATCAGCCAAATATAGCGTCTCCTACGGTTGCAGATCATTTGAAATCATTAAACAAGGTTGATTTTCCCGTGCAATGACATTCTGACAGTTTCTAATGCTGAACCATATAATATAATAATAAAATTACTCTGAAAAATCTATAAATTCAATAATTTACATCACAAGCATTATTAACTTTATAGATTTCAATATACATAAATTATGTGTACTTTGGAATGTCGCGTTTCTCAACCCCTTTCTATAATAACCATTTGAGCACTAGAAAAAAAATAGATAGACCCTATTTATTGAGCACAGATAAATGAACCCTTCCTAGGATGTTGCGTTTACGACTAAATTATAAAAATCGCTCACAGAAGAAATGATAAATTCATTCTTTAATGTTTAAATTGGAATGGCTGCAATTATATAAGGCTTCTTTTTAAACACAGAGGTACTTAATAAACTCCCGCGGTCTCCCTATCCTTACCCATGTAAAAGAATATGAGTTTTTTGATATTTATTTTATCCTCGTCAATAAAAACGTTCACAAGTCCCGGAATCTAACTTAATTTTTATTGCAATAACAATTGCAGCGCAAAAATCCTTTTTGTAAGTTAATCATAATAAAAACATATTCATGTTAGTTTCAACAAAGAAACTTATATTTATTGTTATTTGTTCTTTATAAATCCAACAATACATTATTCTATCGTTATTGACTGTCTTATATCCAAATATAAAGTTTCTCCTACTTTGCAGACCGTTTCTATATGCAATGATTGAATGCAAAAAGTGACAAATATACTTTAGTAGATATCTTGGGTAAACAAATTTTAATAATTATTGTCGAAGATCAAATGTAGACCATATTCCCATAATTATAAAGTTTAAATCGCTGCCTGGTTGGCACAAATCCTGTATGCAAATCTCTCTTGTTTTAGGAGCCTCTTACAATATATTGACGAAGAATTAATGCTCAGGTAAAACATACAGAGAAGAAATCTGCATGTACATTATTATAATATAGTGTATGTGTTCGAATGTAGACGCTTTTTGTGTTTAGATTGTTTTTGGGTATACATTTTTTTAAATGTAGTACGTAAATAGTTCAGTTTTTAGTTCTGACACATTGCTTTTAACACGTCGATAGTTAAATAAATTAAAAACTAAATTGAACGAAAATAATTGGAACATAGATGAGCATGTAGCATGCTTACGATACTTGTTAGCTTCGAATCTAGTATTGCATATTTACAAAAAAAAAACTTAAAAATAAATTCATTTAAAATCCATTTTAAACCATTTATTTTTTTATCACCAGAGCACCACTTGTTATTTTAACATAAAACATAACATTGCCTAGAATATTATACAATAATAAAAACATCCCGTTGTGTCTAACAGCACTCAATATAGCTTACAAATTCCCATAACAGCACTGTATTTACCCCAAATGCTTACTAAAACTGCCACATAAATTATCCATATGGTAACTTGTATTTCTTTAACAGGGCAACACTACCTTTGACAGCGGAAACGGCAGCAATGTCCCAAACGGGCAACACCGGGCTATCCCTACACGATCAACACTTATCACAATGTATACAATTAAAGCAGAACTATTTGAATAATTCTAGTACAAATATATATCAGAATTTAGCATCAAATTTACAGAGTGCATCGAATATTTCCATAGATGATCCTTTATGTAGAAAAATTGAAGATATACTGTACGTTGATCAACAAGAAAGCGACGTTGTTGAATCGCCGCCAGTCAGAAATGCAAATTGCGAATGTGGACTCTGTCCCAAACCGCAAAGATCTCTCAGTTCAAACAACACTTTAAGCGACTTACAACGTTCCGTAGCCCCGAAATGCTCGTGCGACTCGTGCAATTCCAACGGTGACATTCTTAGCTACTATCGAAATTGCTCAAATCAAAACGTCGACTCCGGCATTGTCCATTGTGAATCGTGTAAAAAGCAAAAAATATCCATTTCCAATTTTAGAGCGTTACAAATAGCAAACAGACTACGTATTGCCGACGATAGGCTTCAGAACGGAGCGGCATCGGACGAAGATCTGTGTCGTAGAATAGATATGAGCATGGAAGAGAAAACATTCGAGCATAGAAAGAGACACAACAGACATAACTCTGACTCTGTCACCGCTGGTATAGATCTCAGTCAATTCTGTCAGTGTGAATTAGAAAACAACAAACGGAAAACGTCGTCCGTCGACGAGATCTTCAATATGGTCGATGAGAATGGAAGGGACGCGAAGAAGGAGGTCGAGGTTGAGAACAAGATAAGTCAGAGGCAGAGGAGCCTATCCGACAGTCAAAGGGACAAGGCGAAGGTTGAAAATAAAGGTTAGTTTATTGATATACCTCGTTCAGATTGTGTTGGTATGTTGTTGTTGGTTGTGTTGTGTATGAAATTGTAATGTTGCGTTCTATGGCATCGTTTTGTCGTTGATTTAGGTCTTAGAATAGGTCAGTATTCGAAGTAGTTCGGTATCTATTTTTTTTTTTTTTTTACATATTATAAGTTTGCGTTTGACAACTGTCTCACCTGATGTTAAGTGATGACGTTGTCCAGGATTTAGCACGCAAACCTAGAAGGTACCTATTCACTCGCGAAATAATAGTAATAATCTAATTTCAATTCAATAAAAGTAAAGTTTTTAAACAGTTACGATAAAGCCCAAATTGGCATAACACTCATGAATGACAATCCTAAAATTAGACATGTATATTAAATTTATAAAGGTATTTTTTCGTAAAATAAGTCATGATTCATTGTAATTACGGGTATAATTACATGTAATTTGATATTTTGATAAATAAAATACGCGCAACGTGAATAAAAATGTTCTAATAATAATAAGCGCTTTGTTAAAAGTTTTATCTACCTTTCAATTTGGATCTTAAGTAAGACAGAATAAGAGCTTTTGGAATTGGAAGAATTGCAGGTAGTTTAAGTAAGTATCAAGATTATCAAACGTAAGTCTTGTTTGCCGAATAGAAATTCATCTACTTTAAAAAATGGCAGCAGGGCGTTTTCTTGTGGCTGTGGTATGTGTAGTCGTGGGTTCAAAATCCACTAGTGGCAATTTTATTAGTACACAGATTTGAATTTTGTAATTCGTTTTCCGAATATCTGTGAAACCGATGTGAAGATAGTTGTCAGTAGAATTCAGTGTATTATTCAAAGATTTAACAATGAATGAATGAATGACCGTTTATTTCGGAATGTAGGATCCATAGATTTTGTTAGTAACAATTTTCTTAGAACTATGTTAGTACTATACAATGCAAGTTGCGGTTTGTTCCAGCGCCGGGCACGCCCCCCGTTCCCCCTAGAAGAGGCCGAGCGCGGCGGACGCACACCCCCCCTCGCCCCGCTCCCAACGGACTCCCCCCAACACCTAAAGTGCATATGGGGGCTTGCTTCTCTAAGGTGTGTATATTCTTGAGTGGTATAGTTGTTTACTGAGTATTTTCTGTGATGTGCAAAAGTGCTTATAATAATAATAATAATAATAATAATATGGGACAACATTCACACAAGGTCTTCAGGTCCCAAACTAGGCAGAGCCTGTACTATGGTGACCTGATGACTGATATATATACTTATATACATATACACACACAGACACAGGTCAAACAGACATGTTCATGCACACAAATGTTTGACCTGTCCAGGAATCGAACCCGGGACCAGCAGCTCAGAAGGCAGAGTGCTACCAACTGCGCCAACCGGCCAGTCTAATTTTTTGTTTGTTCTCGGGTCTTGGATCTTTGTGTATTGTGATTGTGTGTCCCTCGCGACACAGGGTATCTTAGTGTGTAGGTGTGAGTGCATTTGTTTGTTTTATTTCAATGTCGTCGAAACACCTTGTGAATATGTATAATATACAGGGTGTCCCAAAAGTCAACGTCCAACCGAAAACCCAAGCTAGGCCTAGTTGTGGGGGCTCTCAAAAAAAAAGAAAAAAAAATCTATCTCATGTAGTTTCGAAATGACAGCCATTTTTCTTAAATTGACACCCTGTGACGAGTTTACGACTACTGGGGCTACAAATGAGCTCTTTTATAATTTTATTTTTGTGTGGAGTAGTCTTAAGTGATGCTCCTACAAATTCCAATTCATCATTTGCACACAACTTCATTGGAATTTCAGAAAATATCCGTTTTATACCGAACCATGACGTGAAAATGACTACATCACTAAACTTTGACAGTCTGTACTGAAAAAAAAATCTACTATGCAATTTCGGCAAGTGCCCTTAAAAGTTGGCGCATTTAATGGGCTTTCCAAAATGGTATAATACTTACTAAATTATTTCTTAGACGACGAGAAAAAAAAAATTAAGAAAGTCGATATTTAGCTTATTATTAGTTAGTCATAAAACTTTCTCAAAATTATTCTAATATCATCTAGGCGTTCTGTAAGGTGTAATTAAAGAAAGAGACGAAGAAAAGTTAGAGCGGGATAGTGACGCTACTAAAAGAAAGAGACGAAGAAATGTTAGAGCGGGACGGAGAGTGACGCTACTTGGTGTCAGTGAATTTTTGGGATTGTTTAAATAAAAGTCAATTATTAAAAATCGAATGTTTATTTAAATCATATCAAATGTTCAAATTGCTTGCCATCAGCGCGTATGCACGCCCTACACCTTCTTAAAAACGATCGTGTAATCTGGCGGGCGAAACGTCTGGAATTGATGTGATCAGCGGCATCTTGAATTCTCTGACGCAGTTCCTCTAAATTTTCAATTGGTTTTTGGTAAACAATTTCTTTGACCGTTCCCCAATAAAAAAAATCAATAGGATTTAAATCCGGGGAACGGGGGGGCCACGTGATCTGACCGGATCGACCAATCCACCTATTTGGATATTCTTGATTAAGGAATTCTCTCACTGGGCGCGCATAGTGTGCCGGACAGCCATCTTGCTGGAACCACATGTCTCGATAAATGCTAAGTGGCACGTCTTCTAACAAATTGGGTAACTGATGTTGTAAAAAGTCCAAATAAGCTGCCCCATCGAGGTTTTCTGGCAGTTCAAAAGGCCCAATAATGGATCCATTTAAGATCCCAGTCCACATGTTTATTTTAAAGCGGTACTGTGACCTATCTTCGCGCATCAAATGTGGATTTTCGACGTGCCACTCGTGCAAATTATGCAAATTCATGTATCCGTCTTTTTTGAAGGTCGATTCATCAGTCCAAAGAATTTTACGCAAGAATTCTGGATCTGCTCTGTGCCTTTCGAGCATTGATTGACAAAATAAAATCCTGCTAGGATAATCACGGGGTAGCAAAGTTTGTACCCGTTGCATGTGGTACGGATGCAATTCGTTTCTCTTCAGTATCCGATGTGCTGTACTTTTAGGTACCCCCAGACTTTGCTCGATTCCACGTACTGAGATACTCCGGTTCTCTGCAATTGCATTTAGGACATCTTCTTCATAAGGCACGACGGTTCTTCCCACTCTAGTAGCTCGAGTAGGAAGTTGATTTTCTGATAATAAACGGTGCACATTTACAAAAACTCGATGATCTGGGTGACGCTCGGCATTCGGATATCTCTCACGGTAGAGTCGAGCTGCAGCTCTAGCATTGCACCTACATTCCCCATAAATAAGGTGCATGTTTGCATATTCCTCTGCAGAGTACAAGAAAGGCATTTTCTTACAAAAACAGTCCAGGAGAAAGCCAAGTTCGTCAGAAACGGTTCGAAAACAAATCCAAGTCACACGCAATCAAGTCCAGTAAACAGAGCCAAGGTTGTAAGCACGAAATAAATACAAACGAATACAAAAAGATGCGCAGTAAACGAAGGCACGAAACGTACTGAATTATTGTACGTATACCACGCTGTTGTATTAGCGTGCTATCTGTTTCACCCACACTAGCCAAAATGTCAATTTCGTCTCGCTCACACATTGTAGAAAGATTCACTGACACCAAGTAGCGTCACTCTCCGTCCCGCTCTAACATTTCTTCGTCTCTTTCTTTTAGTAGCGTCACTATCCCGCTCTAACTTTTCTTCGTCTCTTTCTTTAATTACACCTTACAGAACGCCTAGATGATATTAGAATAATTTTGAGAAAGTTTTATGACTAACTAATAATAAGCTAAATATCGACTTTCTTAAATTTTTTTTTCTCGTCGTCTAAGAAATAATTTAGTAAGTATTATACCATTTTGGAAAGCCCATTAAATGCGCCAACTTTTAAGGGCACTTGCCGAAATTGCATAGTAGATTTTTTTTTCAGTACAGACTGTCAAAGTTTAGTGATGTAGTCATTTTCACGTCATGGTTCGGTATAAAACGGATATTTTCTGAAATTCCAATGAAGTTGTGTGCAAATGATGAATTGGAATTTGTAGGAGCATCACTTAAGACTACTCCACACAAAAATAAAATTATAAAAGAGCTCATTTGTAGCCCCAGTAGTCGTAAACTCGTCACAGGGTGTCAATTTAAGAAAAATGGCTGTCATTTCGAAACTACATGAGATAGATTTTTTTTTCTTTTTTTTTGAGAGCCCCCACAACTAGGCCTAGCTTGGGTTTTCGGTTGGACGTTGACTTTTGGGACACCCTGTATACAGGTAACTAGAATAGAAACTTGCAGTTACTTCAAATATAATAACTTGGTATCACTCTAGCCAGATCATAGAAATTAAGTAACTCAAGTAATTAACTTGACTTAATTAATGATCCCATAAATATGGTATATTGGGAATGTGCTGTAACATTTAAAATTATTATTTTAAAATGTATATACAACTTGCATTTAAAATATTTCCAGGTATTCAATGGATGTCCACTTCGAATAAATTGCACGGCGTCATGGATCCACCCGGACACGAGGGACCAACATATACTCATAGGTATTTTTTTTTTCATAAGCATTGATTGATTAGTGGTGTGAGCGTCTGGTGTCAATACGACGATCGGTGGTTCGATTCCCATGACCAGCTTTATTTTTTAGAATAAGTGACTTGTTAATTATTTACCAATGAATATCTGTATCTGACTGTACTTTAGATCTTTTTTTTTTTTTTATTGGGAATAGGCAAGCGTTTGACCACTATCTCACCTGATGTTAAGTGATGATGCGGTCTACGGTGGAGCACGCCTGCCTAGAAGATACCTATTCACTCGTGACTTGAAGATACCCAGGTTGTATGTTTGCGGAAACACAGATTTAGGCAATAAATTCCATTCGTTAGCTTTACGCACTAGGAATGTAGTAGCAAAACGCTTCGTGCGACAAGTTGGAAGATATCAAGATCAGCGCCCTCTATTGGCTTGCTCTTGTACCAGTACTGCATTGCTATACTATTGTGTTACGCGGCGTGTATGGTTAATGCGGCAGAGGTCGCTACAATCTTTAGAACCATTTCTTTAGTTTAATGTGATGATTCTATCTTCAACCATATCGTAATTTATCTATTCAAGCGAAAGTTATTTCTCATGAAATACTTATAATTATTAATTTTATTTTTAGGCGCAGAAGAGGGTATTTACACGTTAAATCTGAACGAATTGCACGAAACGGCGATGGATCAACTTTGCCCCAGACGAACAATATGGATGCATGTCATCAAAGACGTCCTTATGTCACTCTCTGGTAAGTGATAATTCACTAATAGTGGTATACACCGGTTTAGTTAATCCAGATTAGTAGTTAAATATTGGGATTTCTGTTATTCTTATGTTTCACACACAAACATCCAAGACCCGGGACAAACACCTACACTCATCGCCCGAATGTAGGCCCCTGCCGGGATTCGAACTTAGGGCCCCGGAGACACAGAAGTCATGTCAGAGCCACGGCGACCGTCACGTTACCTGTGTATAATGTGAGTGTTGTGCCCTCGGCGCGCGCAGGCAAGACCCCGAGCCTGTACCGGCACGAGCTGCTGGCGCTGCTGGGCGGCGCGCGGGGGAAGTCCCTGCGGGTGCTGCCGCCGCGGCTGCTGCCCAGGAGGTTCGCGCTCACCACGCGCGTGCCCGACACCAGAGGTACTGTACACATGCCTGCCAATACAATACACTACTCATATTTCTGTGTGAATGTTTGTTACCTCTTCACGCTCGAACGGCTGCACTGATTTCGATGAAATTTGATAGATATATATAGATAGGTTATATCCTGGATAAACACATAGGCGTATATTAAACATCACCACGCGGGTAAAGCCGCGAGGCGCTGCTTTTTCCTAATATTATAAATGCGAAAGTTTGTGTGTGTGTGTGTATCTGTGTATGTTTGTTACCACTTCACGCTCGAACGGCTGCACTGATTTCGATGAAATTTGGTATGGAGATACTTTAAACCCTGGAATAACACATAGGCTACTTTTATCCCGGAAAAAGTATAGTTCTCGTGGGATAATGAAGGTAGCGAGAAAACAGTAATCTACGCGGTTGCAACCGTGAGACCCTACTAGTATTATATAAATAATTCGGAGGCACAATCATATGCCTATATATGCCATATGACAATAATTGGTTTAATTATTTGTGGCACGCTTACTACTGCCCTACATAAGGGTGCGCCCAATGCGAAAATTACGCAAAATGAGTATTTTCAAATGCACACATGTCACTAACCACTGCGCCACGGCTACCGTCAAATATGGTTCTGTTGTTGCCAGGTTGCGTGAGATGCGCCGTGGCGCGGAACCCTTACAACGGCTACAAGTACCTGTGCGGCGCCACGCCGGCTGGACTGTTTCTGATGCAGTGGTACGACCCGCTCAGGAAGTTCATGCTGTTGAAGGTACATTACACTTATATTTTTTCCTTCAAATATTTGAACATAAGTTCTTCCTAGCATATGGTTAAGGCGATACACAATAAAATCTCTTAAGATAAGGGTAGGATGCCTTCGTTTGATACGATATTAACTGTAATGTTGGTCTATCAGTCCTATTGATTAATTGTTCATACAATTGAAGGTAGATGGCGCTAAAACATCGCCGCAGATGTTAATAAGGAAGGAAGTAATTCGGCCCTAGTGGTATGGGCTGCTATAGCTCAGTTGGACAGAGCGACAGGACGGTATTCTGTAGTCGTGGGTTCAAGTCCCACTAGCAGCTGAATTTTTTCCTTCAAATATTTGAACATAAATTACACTTATATGTTTTAACTTTTCTATTATATAGAATATTTGTAACAACTCATTCTAAATTTCTGCATTAGATGTAACACCTGTAATGATAGCAGTAAGTTTGAGTCTGAAAACTATCGCGAGTTTCTTCCATAATTGTAATGTAACAAACCGACTAGGACTCACGTGGTAAACACTGAAAAATTACTCTCCGACCAGAGCCTCAGCACGTAACTCGCGCTCGCCGCCTGGCACGATCATAACTCCCAGATGAAGAACTGCAAATAAGTTCGAAACTTGTCGGAGAGTAATTTTCCAGTGTTTACCACGCGAGTCCTAGTCGGTTTGTTACATTACAATAGCAGTAAGTTCTAAAATAAATTAAACAAATAATGGTAGTGATTCGCTTATTCAACTGAACCAAACTAAAATTTTGGAAAACTAAATCAGTTCTTATACGGTTACGATAAAGTCTAAATTGGTATGAGACTTATCAATAACATCACTAAAATTAAATAAATTTACTACATTTGCGGGTAGTTTCAGCGAAATGAAGTCGCCACTTATTTGTTGCTTACTAAAACTACCCGCAATTGGCCAACAGTTGAATAAAACTCGTCTAATATTAGTGAGAGTGTTGTATGGAGTTACACGAATTTGAATTTTAGCGTAAATAGAATACGAGCTATTTCAATTTGAAGAATTTCAGTAAATTTTAGCTAGTTTATGTGATTAACAGAATTGGGGCCAATGACCGACTAAAAAGGAAAAAAGTAAAAGTTCCACTATATGTTAAAAAAAAAATTGGCGGTCTTGAAAAAGGGAGAAGATTTTATGTTCCACTGTATGTTCTTTTTAGGGTTCCGTACCCAAAGGGTAAATCGGGACCCTATTACTAAGACGCCGCTGTCCGTCTGCCGCCCAGGCTGTATCTCATGAACCGTGATAGTTAGACAGTTGATATTTTTACAGATGGTGTATTTCTGTTGCCGCTATAATAGCAAATGTTAAAAATAGAATAATATAAATATTTGAGGTGGCTCTCATATAATAAATGTGATTTTCTTGCTCGTTTCGGCTCGATATTGATAACGGCAACAGGTAGACGCTTGAAATGTTCACATAATATTGAGTTAAATTCATTCATACATCGCAGTCATAGGATGTCCACTGCTGGACATATGCCTCCCCATATAGGGGGATTTACCAATACTCGCCACGCAAGCGGGTTGGCGAGCGCGGTATGGTTTCCTATCCTCGAAAGGCGCTGCTGCCCACCTCCTGGTACGTGGTCCCTTAGCCGACTCTTACGGCACCCGCGGGAAGAAAAGGGGGAGTACTATTCTAGGCCGGTACCACCACGGCAAATTGAGTTATATATTCACTTTAAAAATAAATAATTAAATTAAAATAAAACAAATATTTAAGGAGGGCTGCCACAGACATGATATTTTTTTGTCGTTTTTATAGACGATGGTACGGAACCCTTCATGCGTGAGTCCGATTTGCACTTGGCCGCCTTTTATATAATTAAGGGATCCCAACGAAATATTCTCATGCTGCAGGTGATTGCAATATATCGTATAGTTTGTGATATAATAGTATTTTTTTTTTTATTTATCAACATTCACACAAGGTCTTCAGGTCCCAAACTAGGCAGAGCCTGTACTATGGTAACCTGATGACTGATATACATACTTATATACATATACACACCCAAACACAGGTCAAACAGACATGTTCATACACACAAATGTTTGACCTGTCCGGGAATCGAACCCGGGACCAGCGGCTCAGAAGGCAGAGTGCTACCAACTGCGCCAACCGGCCAGCCAATTTGTGGTGTACCATAACAAAACGTGAATATTGTTTTAAAAATCTATATTATCTCAAGCAAAACCGCGTGCAACAGCTAGTAAACCAAAGATGGCGTTAAAAAACATTATCGTGCGGCAGATTTAATTTATTCTTTCCTATACATCTTATGGGGAAAGCCACAGGACGGTATTCTGTAGTCCGTAGAATTTTTAATTAGAAGCCTTTTTTTCCTATAAAAAATTTAAACGTATCGTTTTTTTTCTTTTCAAATATGGATTATAATATATAACATATTATTATTTTTTTTAATTTGTTTCCAGAACATAGAGTGTGTCCTGCCGTCCCCGCTGACCGTGTTCGAGCTGATCATCACCCCGGAGCTGGAGTACCCTCTGCTCTGCGTCGGCGCCACCAGGAAGCCCCTCCGGCTGAACCTCATCAACATCAACTCCGGTAAGTCTACCTCGCCCATGCGACTCTTCCTCTTATACTGTATTCATATATATATATATAATTTATTGGTATTCATTCCATACACGTCAAAATAGGATACACATTATATAAAAATCATCTAATCTAACAATATAACCGATTATAAACAGATTTAATGTCGTAAACTCTAAGGCTTTCACGGCCGGCGTTGCATGTTGTATGTATTGCTTCTGCTCAGTAACAATACTCGCAAAGGTGAAGCGGTACTTCACACCGGAACAACTGCTCAACTTATACCAAGCACAAGTCCGATCCTGTATGGAGTACTGTTCTCACTTGTGGGACGGCTCGGCTAAATATCAGCTTGAGGCTCTTGAGTCCATAGAGAGGCGTGCTAAAAGGCTCATTAACAAGGATTGTTTAGTCGAGACACGACTCCAAAGCCTGCAGCACCGACGTAGAGTCGCTAGCTTATCGGTTTTTACCGGATACATTTCGGGGAGTGTGCTCTGGAGTTACATAACTTAGTACCTCTTTCCCCATTCCATCAAAAAACGACCAGACGGACTGCAATGCGACATCCATACATGGTAGACGTTCCACCCTGTCGCACCAAGCGTTTTGCTTCCACATTCATAGTGCGTACAGCTAACGAGTGGAACTCATTGCCTAAGTCTGTGTTTCCACATGAATACAATCTGGGCATCTTCAAGTCGCGAGTGAATAGGTATCTTCTAGGCAGGTGTGAATCATCGTAGACCGCATCATCACTTAACATCAGGTGAGATAGTGGTCAAACGCCTGCCTATTGTGAATAAAAAAAAAAAGAGAAGACACCGCGGAGGAGAGTTCTACGCTCTTGTCGCCGCTCGGACCTGAACCACTGAAGATGTCGACCGCAGTGATCGACGAAACGTCTGGAACACAAGTTTCACATAGACCACGGCCAAACGGCCCGGAAGCAATACATACAACAGATTTAATGTCATAAATACCTAATACAGTGTAAACTCTTTATAACGAAACTCAAGGGACTGAGCATTTTTGGTCGTTATAGAGAGTTATCGTTATATGGAGTGAACAAAAAAACAACCAAATTAACAGTTATAACGTAGAGAAGAGCGCTGATGATACTCCATAATATAGATGTTAAGCAACTTGGTATATGTAACAGCATTCTCACCTTTCCTTCATCAGATGGGGCGAGAAGGCTGTACCACCTTGTTAACATAGCTATAAGACGTCGTGATTAGTCCTAGTGTTTGTACACTATGGGAGTGGCATGATCATGATTGATCAAACTCCTTTTAATAAATAAAGATTTTTAAAAAAAAATTGGTTGTCTGTAAAGTCGGTTTACGGACGATAGATTTACGTGATAACGACATAATCATGTATGACTTTGACATTGACATTGAAATTGACATTGACCATTGACCATTAACCATTGACCATTCACCGTTACGCGGAACGTTACTATTTTTCATTTTGGCATTCATCAATTTATAAAACGTTATCACGTCAAAAAAATTAACAGTTTCTAGGTATCTACTTCACGTCACTTCCGAGAAAACAATGCGTCATACTGCACGTGTTCAAGCAATTAACGATAACAAAAGCTAGACCGACCTCGGATGTTTCGGAGCTTTAAAGTCTTTTGTTACCTGATAACATAACATAAAGAATAATACCGATATTAAATATTTACTGTCTAAAAATAGGAACACATTTCTTCGTAATAGAGAATGGCGTATCGCTATAAAGAGTGTTTGTTATGTGGGTTTTAACGCAAACCAATCAAGTTGGGCTCACTTCAACGTTACAGGGAGTTTATTGTTATAAAGGATGACGCTATAAAGAGTTTACACTGTATTATGAATAGGTAAATACTAGTAACAATAAGAATAACATTGAGCAATTTTTGTATTGATCTAGCGTTTGACCACTATTTCACTTGGTGGTCAGTGACGATGTGGTCGAAGATGTTATCACGCTAAACCTAGAATGCTCCCTAGCTCTCAAGGACTGCTGCCTGAACACACTATGTGTTTGGTGACAGTTTTTCTAACTTGACGGTGGTTGCTAGCCAGACAGATAATCGAAAGTACCCTACCACCATGTTGCGAATTCCATATCGGTGTTACCTTCACCGCAAGCTCGTCAAACTGACGGACGTTTGTTCGATACCAGCGTCCGTCAGTTTGACAGCGGACTCTCGCACCGCTGAGCTATCACCGCTTGAAAACTTGCAAAACGTCACGAATAATCAGGTCAGCATAGAATATCCAGTATCCACTGCTGGACATACGCCTACCCCATGTCCTTTTCCAGGCCATGTCTGGTCTTTGGCTGCCTTATTATAATAGGAAGGGATTTGCCAGAACTCGCCACGCTTGGCACGCGGGTTGGCGATTTCACTCATGTTAGTTTTATCCGCAAAAGGCGCTGCTGCCCACCGTCGGGTACGTGATCCCTTAGCGGACTCTTACGGCACCCACTGGAAGAGGTAGAGGAGGGGATGGGTACATTTCTAGGCCAGTACCCCCACAGCACTGTCAGGATGTCATGATCTTTTTTTTATTTCGCATACTTAGACCTCCCGCACTAGGATTCCCTGTGTCGCGGGAGGCATTTACACACACAAACACCCAAGACCCGGGACAAACATCTACAATCATCGCCCAAATGTTTACCCCTGCCGGGATTCGAACCCAGGGTCCCGGAGACACAAACTTTGATCGTGTTGTTGTGTTGCAGGCGCGACGTGGTTCCATTCGGAAGAGCTGGAGCTGTGCGTGGGCGGGTCCAACACGGTGATACCGCGCCCGGAGCGGCTGCACACGCTCAGGGCGGTGCACCAACTGAATAAGGACGCGGTATTACTTATTTTATTCAATTCAATTCATTTATTCCGTGCGTAACTTAGACCCCCGCACTAGGATTCCCTGTGTCGCGGGAGGCATGGACACACACAATCACAGCACACAAACACCCAAGACCCGGGACAAACACCTATACTCATCGCACAAATGTTTGCCCCTGCCGGGATTCGAACCCAGGGCCCCGGAGACACAGAAGTCAAGTCACTGACACCACTGCGCCACGGCTACCGTCAATGGGTACAATAATACAGGTGTAAATTTTTAATAATTATCTACAGAGCTCCATTTTCTGCCTTTCGGCGTGCACCTTATGTTATATGTGTAGTACTTGCTTAAAACAAAATACAACAAACACATTAAAAAATAATAATAATAAAAACTCACAGGTATAGCGTAATTAAAAAAGAATCGTTATTATATTATATATATATCATAATCCAAAGCTTAAGTAATTTGAAACTCTAAAATTTATCATCTTAATATTCCTTATCACTATAATATGATGTATCGATGCAAAAAGAGTTGAGAGTTTGATGTCTCTGTGTGTCTGTCTGTGGCATCATAGCTCCTACAACATTGGCTCGCAACCTTTTATATAATAAGGACCACATTGCTTTTTTTTATTTTTCTTACACACTTAGACCCCCCGCTACAGGATTCTCTGTGTCGCGGTCGGCATGGACACACACACCCCCAAGACCCGGGACAAACATCTACACTCATCGCACAAATGGTTTGCCAAATGATATTTTTTTTATAGCAGTGACTACGTTGTGCAAGATAAATCAATCCAAAAATAAAGTTTGTTCAAAACTCAGAAGTATCATGATTAATAATATTATTTTAATAGAAAATATTCATTTTATATTATTCATCATATTTTTATAAAACTCCTTCATTAAATTTTAAAAAAAACACTAGTCTAGACGAGCTACATCTAGATGGCGCTACAGGTTTGGAAAATTTTGTAGCCATGGAACGAGTATCGACTAGTTTTACTTAGTTACCGATTTATATTCATTAATCGACAGTTGCTTTGATGTTGTCTTAGTAGTATTATTGTTTTTCTAGTAGTCTTCTTGTAGTATATTGGTCCATGCTGATATTCAGGATACCAATGCGATATTCTTCGTAGATCATCATGTCAGCCATGAAACGTCTACAGCTGGAAGTTGGCCTTCCCGATCGATCTCCACAAGGTCCGGAGCATCGCCTATCCAGGTCCTGTTGATATTGTTGATATTTATGACATGACTAGCTGAGTATCGCGGTTCTACCCGCGTGGTGATGAAAATAAGCCAGTGTGTTAATCCAGGGCAGCTGCTATAACAAATTTCATCCAAATCCATCCAGCCGTTTAGGCGTGAAGGAGAGAAGGAAAGAGGGTCATCACGAGTTAGATATTGTTGTTACGCCCTTCGTTTGTAGAAACCAACAATAATTGTAGTATATATTGTTGTTCAGGTGCTGGTGTGCCACGAGAACGTGGTGGATATAATCCCGGTACTTCCCCCGAGCGCGCTCGCGGACGGCGCGGGGGTGGGGGCGCGCTGGCGCTCCGAGAGCGACAAGCGCCGCTCCAAGCTCATGTCCAGGATACAGTTCGACTTTAATATTGATAGTATATGTGAGTACCCCGCTTCACCTATAACTCATACCAGTGCTTTATAGCCTTTTTTTAATTCCCTTTTAAAAAGTTTTAGCCCCGTCTTAAAATAAAACTGCCTTGATGAAACAATCGCAATTCATGGGCCTTTTTTTGCTATTCAATGTGGGCGCGATAAGTCCTGCACTGACGTTCCGCTGGGGTTATCCATCCATCCTCACTCCTTCATATAGCGGAGTGTGGCTTTAGGTTGTTGGGTCAACTGCTCCATTCCTTTTTGTTAATTGAAAATGAATCATTTATGTCTGAGAAATAGAAGTACAAATTGTTAAGGTATAAGCTATTGCTTACATATTTTTCTTTTCAGTTTTTTATATCATTTTAAAGTTAAAAGCATCACAACCAGACATTTTTGCTGTGACACTGTGGTCATTTAAAGTGAATATTTAACTAAAATCATAAACTTTTTTGAAAAAAATAAAACGTATAAGTTTAAAATACATCGTACTCAAGCAATTGACATCAATAACAATTATTTTTGTTACAATTTAGAGAGACAAAAGAGGTTTGCTCCAGAACGTAAATTCTATCAAAAAATTTTAGGAGCAGCAACTGTCTCTATCGGTTGCATGGCGGGGTTGGGAGGAACGCTGAGATAGCAATACGTTTGCATAATACTTAAAACGAGAAAACAGTGTACGGTATAGAAACCTCTTAAGAGCCCAATATTTAAAGCACATACCCATACTCTTACAGAGAAAGGCTGTGATTAATTGGTCTGCAGTTAGCAAGGTAGGTAAACTTTATGAACACCGGATAGACCTTTGCAAGCTTCCAGGATACCAGGCTTCTAGGACTTTTTTACTTGTTTAGTATTTAGGTCTCCGATTTTAAACACACTGTATAGTCTCACTCACTTTATTAACGTAATATGAAGCTTAAATATAGCGCTTAGACTAGTTATAATGATTCTTTAATGCGGAGACACCTTGTTGCCGTGATCAAAGGTGACGGAAGGAAGGGAGGGAGCGAATAGAATAGAATGTTTTATTTGCATAAAATGTTGGTACATAAAGGTGGGTTAATTATTGTACAATGCAGATCTACAACATTTTGCTGGACACCAGCGTGCAAATATTTATGGTAGTATTAGACGTTTAACTAGAGCAACTAGAGAAAAAAAAACAATAATTATTTATATCAATAAAATCATAAAACTAATAATAATTACAACGGAGATGTACATTATTAGACTATTATAGTCGAGATTGCCAAACTGATTGTCAGACTATTGTCAGATTTAGTTCAGTGCCGAACATTACTTTTTCAAACAGTTTTCAAACAAAGCTGGGACTTTTTATTTCTGAAAAAGGGTTCCTTAAAGAGCAAAAATAATACATACCCAGATGGTGTAACGTTTTGATGAAAATGTGTATGCTCTGTTTGTCGATGTATTTTATATTCATTTTTTTTTCGATGTTTCGATGTGTCAACATTATAAGAGTTTCCTTAAATATGGGTACGCCACTATTCTTTAGTGTTTAGGTCCAAACCCTAGATAAAGCTAAATTGGTTTCTTTTATCTTTTATGATGGCTTCACATGCTTTTGCAGTAACCGATATTTTTTTGGGAACAATTAAAAAATATGTTGACTTGATCTGTTTCAGTATGCCTAGCGGACTCTGTGTTAGCGTTCCACCGTCACGGCGTACAAGGCCGGTCGTTGCGGAACGCTGACGTCACGCAGGAGATCAACGACCTCTCGCGCGCCTACAGGCTTTTGCCGCATGATAAGTCAGTACTGCCAGTCCGCATAACATAGATTTGAAAACTTTATTTGTATTATTTGTAGCATAACACAAACATGAAATAATACAAACGTAGAATTAAAACTAATGTGTGATTGAAAAATGGAACCCCCTTCAAAACTCAAAAGTGTGAAATAACTTGTCGAAGTCGGTACCAATGCTCACAATATTTTGATACCAGTTACTTTTGAACTATCATGGTACCGACTTCGACAAGTTATTTCACACTTTTTAGCGTTGAAGTCGTCTCCATTTATTGGTACATTTTTTTCAATTGCTGTGTTAAAATAATCTTTTCTAGCGCATGGAGTGTTATAGAATTGATGTTATCATTAATGTCATCAATAATTAAGCAAAAGCCATCTTATAAACATTGTATTCTAAGAGTTTTATAGTTTATTGCATTAACATGCTAGGTGGAACATGCACGCTGTAGTCGTGGGTTCAAGTCCCACTAGCAGCCTAATTTTTTCCTTTAAATAATTTGAATTGTATGTTTCATTTACAGAGTGGTCGTGCTGGAATCGCATACACTTCAAAACAACACGCTGTCAGGTGAAGACGGAAACGATCTCTATATCTTAGCGGGCCACGAAGCCTCGTACTAAACACGTACCTGCATACTAACCTGGACGAAAGTTAAACTAACCCGGGTAAAAATCAAACTAAATTTGATCAAGCTTAGTTAGTTCGGACGTTCAGAACTCAGTGGTAATAGAATTATACTAATTTGATTCTTAGTGTAGAATATGTTTTAGATGTGAGGTTTAGAAAAGGTGTTTTAGAACGTGTCTCAAGGTTTGTATGAATTCTGTTTGTTTTAACTACGGACTAACTTTCGTACATGATAAAAATATTGAACCGTATTTCGAACAAAAAAAGTTTACATTTTAATCAAATTTGTATTAAAAATAACATAAATGACCGATAAAAGCAATACGGAGCTGTTCATTCATAAGTCAGGTTAGTGAATGAATACTTGACTGTATCGTTGCCCGGTTCGTTTAAAAATAAAAAAATCATTGTATTAAATTTGATAATATAATTTGCATGTGTGTAAGTATATGTTTGTTACTCCTTCACGCGTAAAGGCTGCACTGATTTCAATGTAATTTTATATGGAGATAATCTGGACCCTAGATTGACACATAGGCTGCTTTCATCCCGAAAATAATTGTTGTACCCGTGGGATAAGAAAATAATTTAAAAACCTCTGTTACTCCTTCACGCTCAAACGGCTGTACCAATTTCGAAGAAATTTGGTCTGGAGATAGGTTAGATCCTGCAATAACACAGGCTACTATTTATCTTGGAAAAGTATAGATCCCGTGGGATAATCGAGGTGGCGGGAAAACCGTAATCCACGCGGGTGAAACCGCGGGGGGCTACTTATAAATTATTAAGCTCAGCCCGAAACTTTCCTTACGTCACAGTTCTTGGATTCAAAAGTAATAAAACTTCTCTTAGAAATAAAAACACTTAATGTTTACAATGGTATAGATCCACCATCAATACTCTAAATAACAGAAATAATTCATTTCGAAAGATTCCGCATTTATTCTCAATGAAATAGTCTAAGACCCGTATTCTAGAAATATAACTAAGGCTGTATTTAAAGACCGGTAAATATTAACTGAAATCGTCAAATAAGTTGTCAATACCTTTGCGGTATTTCCCCTGTGCGAGCAGGGCACAATTTATTTACTTACGCGACAGACAGGCAATATCAATATCTGTAGTGCATGTATAAAAACATAAGTGACCGGTTTTTTTTTTTTAATGATATTACGGCCTTGGATACAAGTCCTTTAGCCAAAACTTATTACATCAGTCAGTGTCAACTTCGTTGGCTGGATGTGTGTATTCTATGGACTGGATTCACTATCATCCTTTGTTGTTTGTTTACTGACTGAACTTCGAAATTCAACTCAATTCCATGCCGTTCTGCTGCGATACTACAGTTTTTCCACTGTAGAATAAGTGACCGGTAAACTGTGTTGTTGCAAGCGTCTAAATTTAAAAGGTAACCTATAAAAACGGTGGTGATTATATTTCACCTGAAAAGTGTTATTTTCTTTTGTACCTAGAAACGTTCTAAAACACTCATCGGATCTGGCAGCACTGCTCATAGCAAATGTCGCCAATAAAATAATTACGGTGCAAAATGGAGTTGTTTCTTGTAGAAGGTAAGTCGGCAGTACTTTTATTGCCAGCAATAAAAATATTTTCGCACCTCTTAGAGTTGTGCTATAAAAGAATATGTATTAATCTTTATTGTAGCCATTTTGGATGAAAATTAAGCTTTTAGGCACCTTTTTATAATTGTATCATTGATATGTTTTATTTTCAATGTATACAACAACTAATTTGTTTAGTCGACAATAAACGAACTTAGGTCACGTCCCAAAATAAATGGCGTAGATTTTTAGGTTAAGTATGAATTGTTAATATTAATTGTTCATCCAAAATGGTCCATTACTTATTGTTTTAAAGTACCTTCTATACATTATACAAACCAAATAAATGTGATTAGAATAAGAGTTTTGGTTTTGTGTAGTATTATTAAAACATAGAAATATATTTCAAGAAAAAGACAATTTCTCATATAGATTTTTAAAATATAGATATTGTTCGCTTATTGTATTTAATTTCAACTTTAAATAACAACTGTAAATAATAATATAAAGTTATTCCATCTAGATATAGTCAATTGTATTATAATGTCTATAGTATAATTGTAATAAAAATGTATTTAATTTTTTTTCTACTGTTTCGGATTGTTAGTGTTGATAGCTTCGCTTGTCTGCTCATTTTATTTATTAAAATACTTAATAAAACAATATAGAGGGCAGCACTATTCCATGTTGCTCAAATTAAAACCAAACATTGACATCAGAGAGTATAATTAATATCGTAGTGTTTAAAAATTGTATATTACTAATTAATTATTTTGAAGTCTGTGTATCCAGTGATATTTTGAAGAGATTAATTTATACCATGTAATTTCTTTTTGTATCGATTTAGATGTTAGCAACACCGTTACTTTTTTGTAGCCGCAATGGCAACCCATGTTGTGATACCATTTTCAAATTTTGTTTTTATCTAGATATTTTCAATGCATTAAATAGTATGTGTATATCCAAGAAATTTAACCGCAAGCTTTTAAACATGCTAAAAAGTAGCACTAAATACTGCCATCTTGGATTTTGATTTTTAATCATATTTATATTTTGTTTATAAAATCAAATTTTCGCTTTAATTAAATCTCTATTTTATTTATACCCTCAATAAACGTTTATTTTGTACATTTTACGTTTTTTTATTTCGTTCTATTTCACTCGCACTTTATATTTTCACTCATAGGTTATTCCAGTGTTTATTTCAAGTAGGTGCATTTAGTTCTTCAGAACGCTAAACATTTAATCAATTCATAACCGGTGACCATTATTGTACCTCGAAGACTGTGTTTCGAAACTGGTTCTACGTTGAAGGGTTTGGGTTTTTGGAAAAGGCTGCAATACCACGCTAGAAGGCATCATTACTAATCGCGTTTGTAAACAGTAATCGCCGGCGGAGCACACTTTGGACGCCCAAAATATATACAGGCAATGGTAGTGATTCGCTTATTCAACTAAACTAACCAAAATTCTGGAAATTTGAAAAAGTTCTTATATGTTTACGATAAAGTCTAAATTAGTATGGCACTTAATAACAACACTAAAATTAGACGTTTTACTAAAACTTTGCGGGTAGTCTTAGGTAAATTAAGTCCCCACTTATTTGGTGTCTACTAAAACTACCCGCAGTTGGCCAACAATTGAAGAAAACCCGTCTAATATTAGTGACAGCGTTGTATGGAGTTATACGAATTTGAATTTAAGCGTAAATAGAATAGGAGCTATTTCATTTTGAAGAATTTTAGTTAATTTTAGCTAGTTCTAGTGATTGACAGAACTAGGGCAATTGCGCAGCTTGTGCTGCAGATAAAATCAAATGATACAGGAATAACAAACCATTGGCCATTGCAACATGAGTTCGTCTACATATACATTAATAGTGTATCATGTTACTGTAATAATCTGTATTACTCATAATTGCCTTTCTAGGAATACATATTGAAAAAAAAATTGACATTGATAAATTGCCGTTCGAAAAACTCAAATTTACTTGAGGAACATACAAGCGTTTTGGAACGCAACCTTAGTGGGCATGGGCAATGTAATACAAACGGTCAAGGTTTATGGTACATTAGCCTGGGCAAATTATAGTCGAAGAGTTCAAGAACGTAGCACATTCACAGGTAAAGATCATAAGACATTCCTTGATTAAAAATATCTAGCACAATATATTCTTAATTTTGTAAAAATGGACCCAAAACTATTTAAAATAGGTAGTTATTTTAATACTGCCAAAATAATTGTCTTTCGTGGAATATGCAATAATAACCATAGATATAATTACAAATTAAGAATATTTCTCTTCCATTCTTCTGTGGCATCATACTTAAGGTAACTGTTGAATTGGTGTAAACAGAACTGCCGGTGAGTGGGGCTCACTGCCCGAGTCTGTTTCACGATGGGTACAACCCAGGAGTCAAGTCACATGGGTGTCTTCTAGGCTTGGATGCTAAATCTTAGACCGCGTCGTCACTCAACATCAGGCGAGACAGCGCTTAAATCTTTAAACATACAATTGCCAAAGCAATTAGCAAAGTAGTGCGTAACCATTATCTTTATATAAATATATTTATATATATACATAACATAACACTTAGATATTATATATATAATATCTAAGTGTTTAAAGAATCGTAACATTTGTTCTGTTTACACCTTTTTAGATTAGTTAACCAAAACCACAATTTATTTGGTACAAGGACTGAGAATGGCTGTAATTTTATCCAAAGACGTTAAATTTATTAGATACGAGTATAATAAGTTATAATCAGCATAGACTATTTAGGTTAATCCTAGATTCGATATGTAAGTAGGTGTAGTCCGATGCAAGCCGTTATGAACTAGGGCCGAAACGCTGCGCGATAGCAAATCCTACGTACCCATAAGCCCTTGAGTTAGGTAGGTACCTACTAACCCAAAGAGATGCAATGGGACATGCGTTTATACCCAATTCATTCCAATGCGAATTATAATATAAAAAAATACAATATCAATAAATGCCAATATTTGCCAACGCACGCTTTGACTGGTTGGCATTAACGAGACTAGGTTTGCGTGCTAAATCCTAGACAACGTCATCACTTAACATCAGGTGAGACAGTTGTCAAACGCAAACTTAAAATATGTAAAAAAAAAATTGGTTGTCTGTAAAGTCGGTTTACGGACGATAGATTTACGTGATAACGTCATAATCATTTATGACTTTGACTTTGATTATTTTATGTAATACAAAACTCAGGTGGAACGTTACTATTTTTCATGAGTGTTGCTGGTATTCATCAATTTATAAAACGTTATCACGTCAAAAAAATCATTCTATCTCGCTTACTCGATGACGAGTTATTTACCGGTGTACTTTCGGTACATGCGCAGATGTTTCTAGAGCCAACTTCAAAACCAGGAAGAACGGTTGCGCGTACTTATTAGGTATAATTAGTTGCTATTGATGACCTAGTTGTATTTTGAAAATTATGAATTAGCGATAAATTGAGAAACAAGAACACCAGTACGTACTGATGATATTAGTATCAGTAATTAGTAGTCGTAACATTTAATTATCTATACGTTTTAATAATTACACGAGTAGGTATGTCTATTTCTTAATTATATAAGTAAAAATTATATATTATATAAGTAATTATATCTGCATTTATTGATAAAATATCAGATTAAAAAGTATTTTTAGAATAAATATAACATTAATATCGAACGTTACAGTTTTGCATTTATGATTGCATGAAAAAAATGCACCTATTCATAAGTTTTGTCTGTTTTTCAAAGGCAATAATTTAAACCATACTATACAATATATATAACTTACATGAATTTACCGACATAGATTTTGCTTGAAGTGGGTTTTTTCATGTTAGCTATACCTACTTAGATTATAAGAATTATTGTGTTAATTAGTTAATTTTGATGTCTAAAAAACAGATTAAATACCCAGAAACAAATATAGTTTTGAAACTAAATATATTGATAATATATCGTTTCCTCGAAAAGGCTTTTATAGATAATAATATAATAATTGCAGAAAATAAAGGGTGAAAAAAATATTTCTTAGCTTTGATTTTTTGAGCATTTGTCTTCATGAATGTCCGCGTACCTACTATCTGACTCAAAATCAAGTACACATTTTTTTTGTATATGCTGTATTAATAATGTCTCGTTTCCACAATATTATAGTACCTATAGATTAGAGGTATAATCAACCAATCAATCAAATACCTATTATACCTATTGTCTACAACCCTATGGTTGACGATCATTTGACAACATAAAACAATAAGGTTGAATTTCCCGTGCATCTCTTTCAATGTTAGATAATGTTCAACTTTAACGCTGTTGTGATTACAGATAATTTTATTTTAGTCGACTGTACGAACAAATGGCTGTTCATATAATATAGTTATGCAAAGCGAAACCAACGCACAAAACTAGTGAAATTTAGTTAATTGTACCAACAGAATGTAAGTAAACGTTAGTTTATCGAAGGGTCTTGACAGAAACACGGACGGACAACAATGTGCTCCTTTTAGGGTACCTACGGAACCCTAAAGAGGCTTATGCTGATTGGACAGTCTACTCATATCAATAAAAGCAGCTAAATATACCAACCTAAGCAGGCTAAGACTTTTGATAAGTTCTAATTCTATCTCGGAAGTGATTTTTTGTAGGTTTGTTCTCCTTTGCATAACTATGTAAATTCAAATATGTAATTTCCTACAACAATTAGTTAAGAAATAAGATAATAACTAGGTACTCTACCTGTTCCAAATTAATATGTTTATTAATAAGTCTGGATTTACATCGTACGATAAAATATATTCAAAATCTAATGTAGACATTAAAAGGCATATGATGCTCATTATTTTTATAGCTTCAAGATATTGGCTAAAGTATCATGAATGTTATATTTCATGTGTCTGATGGCACAATTAATATTTGTTATAAGAATGTAACTTACATTTACACCTTGATTTATATTGTTGAAAAAATTTTTTTACATAAGTCAGATTTTTTGTAGGTTCATAAAATATAAGACGACCGTAACTATAGCAACCGATGTCATTGTGTAGTTTATGAAATAGATGCATAACAGCGGTAAGATAACAATTTGGGCATCGTAGAATGTAAATTGGCCTGGGACACCGTTTAATATAACTTTCGTATACAAAAGCGACACATTTCTTTAACCGACTTCAAAAAGATCCAATCCTTTAGAGCCAGTCAGCATTGTAGGTCCAGCGTGGTTACACCTTCGACCACATTGTTACTCAGTGAATTGGGATACTGGTCAAACACTAGATCTAATGTAAAAATAAGCTTTCGCACAAATTATGTGTGATCTGCGCGAAAACTACATCAAGTTGGTAAAAATTGAAAACTGTTTATAGAAATTGTTAATTTCATATTAATTTCTACATAAGGCTAGATTATGTACTTATATTTATGGATGTGTGGATAACTAGGTTTTAATGAGAGTAGATTTACTAACATAATTTATGGGTTCATGTCTTATTCTTGTAGAGGTTTAGCTTTTTAGCTTATTCTAAGCAGAATTTTTGTCTAGCTTTCAATAAATATAGCATTAAGGCTTAACCATTTACTAAATAGACGATTATGAATCTTTTCAGATAAATTTGTCGAAATTCCTTGATGTCTAATAAACTTAAAAAACTACTTATGACAAGTTCATGAAGGTTAATCCTGATGGAGCACAATTTAATTTCGATTGCTTATTTATGTGTGAAAAAATTTTTTTGAGCGACCATATCTTTTCTTTATAAATAATTCTCGCAGTAACGACAAATGCTCCTGAACGAAGACGAAAGCTAATAAATAAGTCCAAAACTTTGATCAATTTTTTTAACCCTTTTGATCATCTGTAAGCAACAAATTTGTAATATTTTAAATCAACACTCATCTCTGGATTTGTTCCACGCTCTCTGCATGTGAACCCGCAAGGTTTTGAAATGTCATTGGCACCTGTTATACCCTTAAACAGATAGCACTCATGACGGTCCTCGTGACTCTGCAATCAGTGACAACAATGTTTGACACCCAGACTTGACAGACTTGCCTCGAGTGGGCAAAGATCAGCTAGTCGAAAATAAATCATTATTAATCAATTATTGACCTAAAATCATTTATTGAATTTTAAATATTAATTTGATAAGTGGTATATTTACAAATGTAGAAAAAAAATCTTTTCATTTACCTTGCCATGGGGTAACAGCCTAAAATTGTACCCTCCTCCCCCATCTCTACAAGTGGATACCATTAGAGTACTGGCATACCCCCCAAGAAGGAAATGGGGAAGCTTATACCCAGCAGTGGATATTCTATTGCTGAGATGATTATGATTCTTCTTATAAACATAATTGGATCCACCATGCTCATTATTTAATAATAAATAAAATTAAAACCTAGAAAAGCCCAATTTCTAGAATGAAAGCCCTGCTTAGAATAATTTAGCTATTCATTATTTAGAAATAAATCTTTCCAATTTTCACTTTCAATTCTATATTTAAGAAGAGTTTGAATATTAAAGTATTAGAATTTAGATCGCGTAGTGGAGATATTAGTAATTATTTTGGTTATTGAAGAGGGTAAGACGTGGCTGTCATCAATGTGTGTAAATAAGATGTAGGTAGGTATAGAAATGTGTAATGCATTGATTTCAATGATACCATTCGGAATTATTTGTTAACAGATTTTATTCCTGAATAAAGTGGTGAAAAATGGAGTGTTTTTCCTTTTCCCTCAAATTTCATTCAAACTTTAAGAAAAAGAATCTACTAATAGGATTTTATTGAACCCATGCCTACAGCATATTTTTGTTTAAGGGGTATTATCTTTACTATCCCTTTAGTTTCCTATATATCCTATTGTTTACTATCCTTACACCTCAAATAGGTAATAACTATCAAGGACTTTGACTGTATATATACGAGTATATACATCTTAATAACTATAGTCAAAGCCCTGCTTGCTACTTACAATTATGTTAGTATTTAGAACATGAAGACTACTTACTGGCAAGGATCTCTACCAATAAGGTGGACGGGCAACCTCACTAAGATCACATGTAGATACTGCATGGGTGCCGCTTCCCACCAGTCCTAGTGAGGATCATTGCGGGAGGCTTATCTTCAGCAGTGGACATCCTATGGCTGAGATTATGACGATTTAAGTTATATGTTTGCAATAACTACTAGACACACTACTGTTCCATGTGAAATAAATGTCACTATCACAATAATATTATAAAGGCGTAAGTTTGTCTGTTTGTTAATCCTTCACTCTGAAATGGCTGAACAGTTGCATGATATTTGGAATGAAGATATCTTATACCCTGAAATAACACATCAACTACTTTTTATCCCTACATAGATATAGTTCCCTTGGGATTATTGAGGTAGCGATAGAACCTTAGTCCTTCCAGATAAAAACTTTATGCATATGTTAACATAACGCAACATCAAGTTACGAGTCAACAGCTAAACAGTGAGTTTTTATGTACCTAACCATTTAACTATTTATAATTATATCATTACAATACGTCACCTATAAATAAAGTCAAGAAGCGTAGGACTATGGTCAGTCAAAAATGCCTCCCCTAAATGCCCCCTGCCCAAACATGCCCATTATAATCTTTGGAATATAATATTTAATTATAAACCTGTCCATGTCCTGGATACCTAATTTTTGCCATTTGCCCTTTTCGAAGCAACACAAACAGGAAGAATACAAAAAACAAACTTGAGCGTTCAACATAATTTTAAAAAAACCTTAGATATACTTAACCCTAAGATCTATTATCACATCAGTCGTCTTCTATGGTTTCCACTTCTTCCGTATCTTCTTTCTTTTTTCCAGCACCTGATTTTCGCGCCGAAGCTAGCTGCTTGTATTGTTCTAATGCTTCGCTTAAGGGCTCGACAAATCTGTCAAACTCGATATCCCGCATAGCATCAAGCACATCCTGCCCCGTTAAAGCCTTTCTCTTCTTGTTTTTTACGATATTAGTGGCTGCAGAAGTTACGTAGAGCACAAAAACAGAAGCTGCTTTTGCGAGACCGGTTCGCGCCTCTTTTGAAATGGCTACTCCTTCTGGTAAAACCTCCTTGATTATTCTAGTGACCACAGTCATTGGAAGATTTAAATCTTCAAGCTTTTCAGCCATTATAATAAGAATAATATAAAAAGTTAATCAAGAAATTTATTTTATAACCGCTCGCTCGCTAACCTTCAATTCCGTTAATTTTTTCCGGCCAGATTATTTTTTATTTATATATGAGTTTGACTGACCAGTGACAGTAGAAGATGGCAGATCATCAGATTATTGCCAGAAAAGAATATAGCAATATCCCTAAACTAGGTATGTAATACTTATTTAGGGAAAACAGAAACAATGGAGCCAATTATTAAAAGTACCTATCAAAATTTACTGTACGAATTATTGATACGATGAAAAGCACCACATTTTAACTCATTGCATACCGCATACAAATAAATTCTTGGTAAGCATAGTATTATCTAATCGCGCCGATGGAAGCACATGCGAATCGCCTAATTAATAATCACCATGCGAAACGTCTGGATGAGAAAACGTATAAACAGATAATTCCGCTTAATAGTATCGTTTAATCATGATACAAAATATATTAAATTTAGCCAAAAATGGAGAAAAAAGGCACCTAAATATTAATATATTTATGGTAGTGTTTCTAGAGTTCCTCTTGTTTGAGGAAGCTTAAGAGCGGGAAATACAATCTCAACTGAAAATCATCTGCAGCTACAGGCGTCCGCTAAAACTTTGAGGCTTAATATTTAGTACTATTCATAAATTAAAACTGTTTAAATGTTTGATTCATGCCAGTGGTCTTTACTCTGTTCACCGCTTAAAGTTGTTAAAATTCTTTAAAATTAAAAAGCTCATAATCGTTTTACGCTGAAATTCAAATATGTATAACTTTTTGCAACTAGCGTCTCATACATTACACGAAATTTATTTAATTGCGCGCAGTTTTCGTCAGCATCAAATAACGTAACGAATTATTTTAACTTACGACACTACCCGCATTTTAGTAAAGAGATGTATGTTATTCATGCTGTTAGGAGTTAATCGTAAACAAATAAAATTTATTTTATTTAACACCATTTGAGCTTGTTTCTTTGTACAACAGAATAAATAGCAATTTATCACTGCAAGTTTTCAGCAAAAGAGTATAAACATGTCCTAAAAATCAAGTAAGACGATTTTTGTAATGTGATATGTAAAAGTATGTTTCTTTAGTGTATGATTTGTAAAAGTGTAATGTACTTACCACTTATATAGCTATTATATTATGTTTAGTTACATACAAACGAATATTTAACAATGTATACTTTTATTTATTATTGAGCCTTATGTGAAAGCCATAAGCTTATTACACTCTATGTGGTGATTACAGTATTTTCTATACACTGATTTAAGTTACAGGTTTGAAGGTTACGGAAACCTTCAACTTAATATTTATAAATTGCTTATATTTTTGTATTTCGTTTTATAAGTCGTGCTAATTTTTTGTTCAAATATTTGTCACATAATTTATGAAACATATAAACTTCAAACTTAATATTGTTAGGAACATTTTGTCTGTTTCTGTATCTTTGAAGTATTCGCTTTCGAAGAGTATAATTTGAAAAGCGTAATGAAGTTTGTTTTACAGAGTTTGTTGGAAAATCATAGTTACATTGTACAATTGCATCGGCTGTTTCAATATTAGTTTGAATTCCTTTATCTGAAAAAATATCAAGTAATAATGGCACGAGTCGTAATTGTGGAAAAGCGGTCTTTTTTAATAACAATCTTTGATTTGATGATCTTCTATTAATAATGAATTCGCGACTAAAATGACCTTCACAAACTCGAGCACGTGGGCAACTTGATTCGATTAAATCTTCTCGTTGTATCAACCTTAACCAATGAGTTCGCCTGAAAGAAAATATTAATTTATAAGCCAAAGTTCAGAGAGTAATACTCTTGCCCTGGTCTATTGTCAATCTGGTAAGAACTCGTTTGAAAAAGCCTGTTTCTTCACCTGTACCAGGAGTAATCTTAACAGAAATGCATGTATGGAGAATTTGATGAAAGAATGAGTAATACGCCAGGATCACAACAAGTGAAAATATAGTATATTATGTTATGATTTTATCATATACATATAAATGATAACAGTACTCAGTTCAAATATTCATATCATAATTACTCAATTGACAATCATATTAACAATAATGTCAAATATAAACTGTTGTAAAGGCCATAAAATATAGGTTAATAAAAAACGCATACATGGCCACTAGAGCCAACGGAAGTGCCCTAAATGTACCCTAGCCTAGCGCTAAAAGCACCAAAGTGGCAGCACTGCCAGTGCCTTGTTGACAAACCGCTCGTTTCGTGTGAAGCTACCACGGAATAAATAATAGTACCTTACACTAATGATCATGGATTTATATACTAAAGGTTCGTGAGTTTAAAGATTAGGGTCTACATACCTGTTTGACTCACCAGGTAGTCTAAAAAACGTAAAATCAGTATTTAAAGTTGAATTTAAACACCCATCGACTGAACAGTTGTAATAACTTCTTTTTCGTTGCTCCATTTCTGCACAGTTATCTATGATGTGACAATACACAATGAGTTTGTAATGTAATCAGTTAATCACTCCTTTTTTTTTGTATTATTACATTATATAAAATCCTTGGTTTTAACATTATGTATGCCTGTATCACAGATCATGGAAACCTACGGTTTGTCTGTTTACAGCGAGCAGTGTTGCCAGCCTTTGAAAAGGAGAAAGCAGCAATAAAACTTAGCCGGCATCGCTAAATCGCTGAATAGTCATCATCGCTGAACAGTATCTCTACTCTATAGTCGTGCTGATAGCGAGTGACACTCCAAAGAGTACTATATTGACACTCTTCCAATCCAGCGTGTTCCGAGCAGTGCTGCCGTTTTATTAATGGAAATAATGCTTAGGCGGAAAGAATGCTAAGTACTAGCAAATTCTAGATCTCACTTATATTTGCTAAAAATAAAATGCCACTGCAAAGTTTTCTTTCAATAAACAAGAAATTCAAAAATAAGTCGGTAGTGTGACTTACAATACAGTGTTATTTTAAAGTAAAGTTATGAATCTTTGTAGGTCAAATAATATTTATAGATCAATAATATGTTTAATACTAGTGTTATAGTAGTGTGTACTACTACATAATGCACACAATATTTTGATAATAGTTACTTTTGAACTATCATGGTACCGACTTCAACAAGTTATTTCATACTTTTGAGTGTTGAAGTCGGTTTCATTTATTGGTATTTTTTTTCTAATGAAGAATTGCGCAATACGGATGAAGACAAGTTATCTGATCATGTCGGTCATACGAGATCTACCAACGGTTGCCTGATGTTCCTAATTAGATATTGACATAATTAAGTAAGACTTACACTCAAAATTATCAGAAAACTTGTTATAAAAGTTGTAGATGTAAAAGATACAATTTGATTTTATAAAAATATTTTTATTCAGACTAAATAATAGGGTTGATAATTTCCCTATATAAAAGCAGCCATTAGGTAAACAGGTAAAGGATGAATCTTTTATTATTTTTTAATGATAGGTAGGTGGTAGGTACTAATCCCCTATACCTTGTAATGTAATATCACCTAGTCTTTTATCCTTATGTCTCTTAGTCTTTTGGGATTTTGTATAAAATGATTTTTAAAAACTATTTAACGGTAATCAAAATAAGGATTAAATTCATGGGCGCCGCCGAGATTTCTTTCAGGGGGGTCCATCTGTATCTACACACATTTAAAATGTCTAAGCAACATGAACAGTTTTCAGAAACTTTTGAACGATTTTTAGTAACTCAAAAAGGATCACTTTGGTATCCGTCCGTCGATCTGTCAAGACCCTTTATCTCGGGAACGCATGGAGTTATGGAGTTGAAATAAACGATATACTCAGAAAGTTTGATTTGTAAGAGCCTAAAGTCTCCTAAAACTTTGAAAAAAATCAAACTTGTAAGTTATTGTAAAAAAAATACGGCCGTTTATGCCGTAAAAATGTATATTTCGACACTCTCTTAATCTCTTAATCTATATCTATCTATATCTATATCTCTTAATGATTCTCTTAATCAAAATTTATATGGTATTTCCCGTTGACCTAGAAGTTCTAGAACTACTTATACAATTTGGCATGTAACACCGTCTTATACTCACTACAAGTATAGGAAAAAGTCTGAAAAGTATAGATGTGAAATTAAATCATAAAAAACAGGGTCTTTATGCAAGTAACGGCGGACCAAATTTTTTTTTTTTTTTTTTTTTTATTCACACAAGGTCTTCAGGTCCCAAACTAGGCAGAGCCTGTACTATGGTAACCTGATGACTGATATATACTTATATACATATACAATTGAGTTAACCATGTAATGTGGGGTATTGTATGAAAGGGCGTCATTGGCACAAGCTTAAAGAGATTTTCAATTATTTTTATGATCTACAGTTTCGATTTAAGACGAGAAATGAAAGAAAAATCTTTGTATTTAAGTAGGTAGGTAGATATTTTAAAAAAGACCATTTTTGAAAATATTATGTACCTGCAAATTTGTACAGAACCCTCGGCGGGCGAGTTCGACTCGCACTTGTCTGGTTTTTACATTACTGACTGGATGCATCTCAGCTTTTCAGCTTTTCTGGGACGATGTTACACTCTTCTCATTTCAAGCCTAAATCCAAACCGGGCCTCATCGCAAAATAAAATTTTATCCCTGCACCATTAATTACACCAATTTATTGACAACATATTTTGATGAACAAATTTGGATAGCAATCTAGACGCTTTCAGTGCAAACAGTAGATAACTAAATAAAAAAAAGGTACGTATTTTTTCCTGACAGGGGGGTGCAAGTGCACCCCGTTGCACCCTGCTGCCGGCGCTCATGATTAAAGTATATTCTTTAATTGCGTCATATGTTTTGTCTAATAACTCGTGTAAATGAAATTTTCTAGTAAAATAATTTCAGAATGACAAGTATATCTCAGGTATATAGCTTTCGCAATATATTGTATTCGTAAAGTAAAAAATAGTCCTAGTTCTAGGACTATCGAACAAAATCTGTTTTAAAATAGGTTAGATATTTATTTATTGATGGTGTTAGCAAAACCACAAAAATTGGTATATAATATAGTGTGTAATATATATAATAGTGATATCAGAAATTAAAACTTACATGCTACCTATTTAAATTGACTTGAAAGAGACCTTGTGTGAATGTTGAAAAAAATAAAAAATAAAATAAAATAAAAAAAATAAAAAAAAAATCCTAATTTACAATAATCTAATACCACACAGTATTATATGGTACTGTATATTATACTCGTATATTATATACAATACCTATACAGTACCATACAGTACTATAACATCTTTTTACTTTTTGTTGTCTGTACTACAGTTTTATTACTACAACAGGCAACAACGTTTTAAATAGGATATGTTTCATAATATATTTTTTTTTAAGACTTACGTAAATTGTGTTTCTTGTGTTTCTGTACAATATGGAATTGTCTTGTAAGTGTAATTTTTGTGATCTTTCTTAAGGCAATAAAGTTCTTATTATTATTACTTACCTACCACTGCTAACAAGTAAGTTGAAGTAAGTACTTACAATAATATCATGCTGATTATATGATTGTACGGGTGAATGACCAGCAAAACCGCATAAAAAGAAAAGGTAAATGAGTAGGACCTACTAGGTCTCTTTTCGGTTAATTATATTTAATTTTATATCACAAGTTGATTGAAACCTACCATACTAGCCAGGTAGGTACATCATCATACAATAAAATTAAATTTGTTCGTTCAAGCCGTAGTTATCACTAGTTTTAAACTTTTATGGTAATCATTATGTTATGTACAAAAACATAATTGGATATTCTCAGGCTATGGAAGAACCGATTGCGCAAACTCAAATAAGCACGCCATTTTGTAGCTTAGCCCATGTGATGTGTCATTAACCGAGTCAGTGCGGCACCGGCTTCGATAAGCAGGGGACGCTATTCACGCGCTGTCATCGATTTAATCGTTCTTTTGACACAAGTGTTATTGTTGTGTTTTTGAAATAGAAAACCTGGCGAATAATACGCGTGTCACAACACTAGTTTGTTCGCGTGTTGTCGTGGTTTCATTTTATTTTTTAAATTCTGTGTTAGACTCCTTGCGTGTGTTTATAGTGTGGATCCTTCTTTTGGAAGTAAAATGAGGTGAGATTATTTTTATGGATATTAAATACTATTTCTGCTGTTTTTTCAAATCATTTTCAATATGGATGATGGTTGGGTAGTTATCTATACCTAAGTAAGTGTGTAGTACCTATAGTTTGTTGCTTTGCTATGTGATATTGATTTTTAATGTTATGCCTAAAACGCGTCGTTCTTGAACGCTGTTATTGCAAAAAGTTTATATTTACTTACTTAACAATGCTTTTTAAACAATAGTTTTTCAAAATTATTGAGATATGTACAGCACCTATTACAGGACTGCTTGTGGAGTTCTCGGAACTACTATAGCTTCGTTGGCAAAACGACAAGGACGGTATTCTGTAGGTAGTCGGAGATTCAAGTAGGTACCTACACGTAGGTTTTTTCCTTCATACAATTTTAATGAACAGTACTTCTATTTGTATACAATACAGTAAGTACAGCAATAACCATAATAATATTATATTATAATATTTCGGACGACGTGTTCCTCGTTCGAAATATTTTTTCACATTCAGATTCCGCACTACCGCACCTGTGTCGCGGGAGGCATGGACACACACATACACTCATCGCACAAATGTTCGCCTCTGCCGGGATTCGAACCCATGGTCCCGGAGACATAGAGGTGATGTCACTGACACTAATCACTGCGCCACGGCGACCGTCTAAATGCAACGAATAATTGTTTTCTCGTTAACAGCTCTGACTATTTAGTCTAGTATAAGTATCTACCTGCATAATAGCAGCATAATAAAAGCATTGTTAGACGGTCGCCGTGGCGCAGTGGTTAGTGTCATTGACATGACTACTGTGTCACCGGGACCCTGGGTTCGAATCCCGGCAGGGGCAAACATTTGTGCGATGAATGGAGATGTTTGTCCTGGGTCTAGGATGTTTGTGCTGTGATTGTGTGTGTCCATGCCTCCCGCGATACAGGGAATCCTAGTGTGGGGGTCTGAGTGTGATAAAAAAATGTATAATAATGACTATTCGACGCAGAGAAGAAAGAATAATATGTTGGGGTGTATTTTACGGGACGCTGATAGCTTAGAAGCGATGATAGCTCATCAGTGCGAGCGTCTGGTAGCACCGTTCGATACTGAATTCCCAGCATAATCTTTCGGCGACCACCCTCAAGTTTGAAAAACCGTCACCAAACACATAGTGTTCTTGCGCAGCAGTCCTTGAGAGCCAGTAAGCATTCTAGGTCTAGCGTTATAACTCTTCTCGACCGTCGATCCTTTTTTGATCTTCGACCACATCGTCACTGACCATCAAGTGACATAGCGGTCAAATGTTAGATTTATACAGCATACTTAAAATAGATATAAAAACGCTAAAAATTGTTTTATTTACCATGTCATCAAAAACAATTGGTTGAAACTGTGACAACACAATGCGCGAACCGAGCGAGCGAAGCGAGCGTTTCGCGGCAGCGCTCGGCGAAGCGCTAAATATTATGAAACGCAGATCTTTAGGTTCACCAACACCCCTACACGATTCATCGATCAGATTACATAATGTCAGTAAAACGTATAGTAGTATTCTTAGTATTTTACAGCAAAAAGTTTCTGCCTTTTTTCCCTTAGCGTCCCATTAAGTGCACATCCCAATAAGCTTGTGGAGGCTACCCCTCCGGTGAAGTTGTAAATGCCGGTACAGGCAAACAGCATTAAAATGCATCTGCATCAGCAGAAAAAAAAAGCTTGTGGAGGAATAAACAAGAAAATTGAAGAATATTATCATTTCAAAACTGGTGAAATGCACCAATATTTAGCGCAAAGCCTTGAATACAAAAAAAGTATCTACCCATAGAGAATAAAAGATGTGCGCGTCTGTAGGGTCGTACATACTATCATTTCTCTGTTTCACATTAATTGTGCACGACACGATAGTGCTGAGTTCAATTGTTTCATACTGCGGTATTCTTTCGGCCACAGAGTAGCAAGTTCGCGATTCAAAATGCACACGTAATATCGATAGAAATTCGAAATTCGAAAATCAATTTTCGAGTCTTCATGTAATAGGCGTCGTTAATCTCCGCATCCAACCTCCTACTTCTGTAAGATAGTATTAGAATTATTTGAAGTGTTACGTAATAACATTGTCTCAAAGTACAAGTTAATTCCATGGTAGTAACTAGTAAATTTTCTGTGGTAGAACTTACATACATACTTCACGTGTTCAATTCTTGTTGAAACATTGAATTATTTATGGTGATTTGCATGACAAGCTACAAAGAACACGCACTCAGACAATTATCCATGTCTTGTTTATTATACTAGCTGCGGCCCGCGGTGAAATGGCACTTACGTGGTAGGTACTGACGATTTTTGTGTCTACCTGACATCCCACGATAACAGTCTATTTTCGGGTTATAAGTAGCCTAATATGTTATCCAGGTTATAAGCTATCTTCATTCCAAATTTTATGCAAATTCGTTCAGCCGGTTTAGCGTCAAAGAGTAACAAACATCCATACGTTTATAATATCAGAAGGATGCACATAAGGCTACCAGTATCACAAAATGAAAAAAAAAGCATAGGTACTTACACTCTTTTGGTTGAAATTGTTGTCAAAAAGAAATTAATTTGGAAATATATATTTGAATCGTACCTACCTAGTTATACCTACTTGAACAAGTATAATAATAAAGTAGGTATAGGTAGGTAAGCTGTAAAGGCGAAAAATTCTGTCAAATTCAGCATATTTTTAACCGACTTCAAAAAAAGGAGGAGGTTCGCAATACGACCCGTATGTTTTTTTTTAAATTTGTGTTTGTTACCGTAACTTCCGCCTGGGTGAACCGATTTTGATCGTTCTTTTTTTATTTGAAAGCTGGTGCTTCCCGTGTGGTCCCATTTCAATTTCATCAAAATCGGACGAGCACTTTTTGAGTTACAAGTCAAAAACTGAAAAATACCTACACGATATTATAGTAGCGGGTGAAGACATCGGTGAACATACCTACACTACAATGACAATTGATCCCATGAGTAACAAAGGTCACTAAAAGAGTAAAAAAAAATATTTTTTACCAAAAAATGGAACCGACTTCTACACTCAAAAGTATGAAATAACTTGTCGAAGTCGGTACCATGAGCACAATATTTTGATATCAGTTACTTTTGAACTACTTGAATGGGACCACCACGGAAGTATACTCTATCAAACGAAAAAAGAATCACCAAAATCGGTTCATAAACGACGAAGTTATCCGCAAACACACATAAAATAAAACAAAAAACATATATACGGTCGAATTGAGTAACCTCCTTTTTTTGAAGTCGGTTAAAGAATGAAACCGACTTCTGATTAAAAAGTGTGAAATAATATTTCAGTTATTGAAGTGTAACTCAAAAACCGCTTGAGCGATGTTGATGAAATTTAAAAAATATATAAATTGGACCACCTCGGAAGTATACTTTTTTTTTTTCTGTTTCTCTTTTTCTTCTTTTTTGTTTCTTTGAAACAAAAAAAAATTTTGTGAATCGGTCCACAAATGGGGGAGAAATCAGTGAACATACATTAAAAAAAATATGTTTCTTAATTTTTTTATACACTAAGACCCCCGCACTAGAATTCCCTGTGTCGCGGGAGGCATGGACACACACAATCACAGCACACAAGCACCCAAGACCCGGGACAAACGTCTACACTCATCGCATAAATGTTTGCCCCTGCCGGGATTCAAACCGAACCGGAGACGCAGAAGTCATGTCACTGACACTGACCACTGCGCCAGGATGCCCGTGACGACCGTCATACAGTCGAACATGTACAAGAAACTCCTCTTTTTTTGAAGTCGGTACATTACTATGCCCGCCCGCGGCCCCCGTCACTAGTGGTGACAACGGTCGACAACGGTGGAACACCTTGCCATAACCACCTTACCTCCCTCCCCTCACCGGCCGGGGGTATCCATAATTTTCCCAGGAAAAAAAAAAAAACGTGTAGCGCCCCAGGCAGCTTTGATGTCTATATAAGTTTTACATCATAGTATTTTTTTATATTTAAAACCTGTTTCTAAATAATATATGTGTAAATAATATAAAAAATACGAACGTTTATTATATCCAAGTTCACACGGCATAATTAACCTTATTATAATAGCTATACAACTTAATACAATATGTTAATATTAATATTTGTGCTGCAATGTTCCACTTTGACAGCTGTGTTAAGATCGAACCTGTGTTAGTTTCCAATAGGCATGGATATAATTATTGCTACTCTTAATTAATTTAGTGAAATTACTTCATATAATTTCACTGAGATCTTTCACGGGCAATTATATTTCATTTATGATAAATGTCACATTTGCTATTATTTGGTAATTTCAAGAATATATTAATAATATGGTGAAATACTTTGGAATATGAATTGTAATAGAATTCGAACATGTATTGTAGTATGTACGCGAATAAATAGCGGGAACTACATGGAGGAGGCAAGCACAGAACCGTACTCTGTGGCAAACTCTAGGGGAGGCCTATGCTGGAAAGCAAGACAATCTAAAACGTACCGGTGTCAATATTAGAAAATAAGTACTTATATATAAGATTGTAAATAAAGGCTATTATTATTATTATGTACGCGAATACGTGCTGTGAAGTGTAAGCCTATTTACGGTCAATGAACCTTCCCTAATAATTTAATTTATACATAATTTAGTTTAGGGGTGTCTAACAGAGGGTTGCAACCGTGCTGCAAGTGTCTGGCAATGGACGACATCATTTCTAATATTATTTCGAAGAAAATATAAAAAAAATATTCTTATACAATAACGCAATTGGGGTACTATTTTATACACCTTTACTACCTGATTCCTGCCAAAGTTCCCACAATCCTAACTCCATACTGAGCGTTTTACCTGTGTTGGGAAATGCTCTGGAAAATTTTCAGCACTTATAAAATAACGAAGGTCTGGCGATCGTGGGCTCTTGCTCTATAACTACGAGTACTTATTATATAACAATAACATAGTTGTTACGTAAAATATCACAGACAAATAATAGACGATCTAGCCGGAGTCGTTCAGAAGTCAGGTTGTGATTTTACCGACTGCGAAAAGTTGCAAGTGTGACGTACGACATCGGACATTGCATTTCATATATTTTGTCAGATGCTCTCAGTGAATCTTCCATGCATACTCTCCGACATTTTCCTTCTAGTGCAGTATCACCGTTGTAGATAACTTTGACCAAACTATTTTGTATACCATTTCGCGTATACAAACAACAATTCAATCTAGACATTTTTCTTTGTTAACGCGCGATATACATATAGTTGATCATATTTGTTGTATTACAGTCGACTAGCCGCGCCCTGCGGTTTCACCCGCGTTGTGATGATGATGATGATGATGATGATGAAAGCCTATGACACTCACAAATAACGTGGCCCTCTATTGGTAAAATAATTTTCTAAATCGGTTCAATAGATCCAGAGATGCTCTGCTAAGAGATTACAATACAACGCAAGTAGGGAAAGACGGGACTCAGTAGAAAAAAAAAACTAAAAGTCAACTCGAGACTACCACGGGTAGCAACATGGCGACTGTAAAACATTTATTCAGTTGTACCAACATAGCGAATGTAATAAGAACGTGCTGCATAATATTTAAAATCTTCTCTGAGCAAATTCGACGATACCTCGCTATTTGAATAGGCGCGAGCAAAGTGGCATGGGTTTTCATTTCAAAATCAATTTCTGTCGAGTTTTGTTCCAAAAATTGTCAAGTGCAAAAAGGTTGCTTCTGTGTGTTCTGTCTAATAATGAAAAAAAAAGCTTAGTTCTGATGACGATGTAACATGGATTAAAATTTAGACACAGAAGCCATGAGCCAAGAAGTCAAGTCATGATTTAGACTAGTAGGTATGTATGTTAATTTCTTTCGCCATGAAATCTAAACCACTTATGATAATTTAGCAAATGAGGTATCGTTACAAACGTCTTGACTGTCAGTTAATTATAGTTATGTGACGTCATATTGCAGTGAGTATAGTGCTACATTGAGTTTACTAAAATTCAAGTCGTTTTTGTGGGGATCGAACCAGCGTCCTTAAGGTTGACAGGCGACGCTGCCACCGCTATGCTATCATTGCTTCAAAACTGGGCACTCGTACATTGCGATTTATTTATTTAGACTTATTAACAACTAGCTGTGCCCCGCGGTTTCACCCGCGTGGATTACTGTTTTGCCGCTACCTCAATTATCCCACGGGAACCAAACATTCTTAGGGGAAATCTCAAAATGCTTTCTTAGGGGATGCCTACGTCATAGTAGCTTTATGCATGCAAAGTCTCAGCCCGATCGGTTTAAAATTGACAAAGTTTCATCCCCTATTTTATCCCATTGAGGGTAGAATTAATCAAAATCCTTTCTTAGCGGATGCCTACGTCATAACATCTACCTGCATGTCAAATTTCAGCCCGATCCGTCCAGTGGTTTGGGCTGTGCGTTGATAGATCACTATGTCAGTCAGATTAACCTATTCTTATACTTAAGGATCTAAAACTAAATGTTTTTTAAGGTAATTGTTTCAGGTAAGTTTGTTTGGAAGCCGAGAAGAAGAATAAACAAAATACATATATTACTTAAACTAAATAATATGCAATAAAAACGAAATAATCTAAAGAAGAGTTGGAAAGTTAGAATTATATTTAATTAAGGCCAAATTGGCTGGGCCAATTTAATCCATCGAGTTTTGATACTCATACTGTATTATGTATTGCATTAAATTTCGGTCGTTATTCTTCATTACGAATAACAGGAAAACTTAGCAATGTAATTTGTTCTAGACTCTTCTAATTTACGTACTAGTGCCTACAGTCATTTGAAGGTCATTCATAATAATAATAATATGGGACAACATTCACACAAGGTCTTCAGGTCCCAAACTAGGCAGAGCCTGTACTATGGTAACCCGATGACTGATATATATATATATATATATATAGTAGAGTGTTCTGAAGAGCTCTTCAATCTTATTCCGGTTCATCACGGTTTCACCACCGCACTAGCCGGCACCGCTTGAAAGGTCATCCACATATTATCGAGTGACGGGGGTCACGTACCGTGTGATAGATACTTTCTGCCATACATCTGCAACATGTGGAACGAGCTTCCCTCGGTGTTTCCGAGTAGCTACAATATGGGATTATTCAAAAGGAGAGTTAACAAAGTCTTCAAAAGGGTTGGCAACGTACCGTAATGCCCCAAGTATCACAGATAGAAGACGGTGATCGTTTACCATCAGGCGGCCCGTCTGCTTGTTTGTCATCTATTACATAAAAAAATGACATGTAATTTAGAGTACGAAATACTCTAAATTACATGTCATTTTTTTTCTGTTTTCTGTTTTGTCTGTTAGACCTGTGTATGGGTGTGTATATGTATATAAGTATATGTATATATATGTATATATATATATATATATATATATATATATATATACTTAACACTTAAACATTTGTGTGTATGAACATGTCTGTTAGACCTGTGTATGGGTGTGTATATGTATATAAGTATATGTATATATATATAAATCGCGAAGGTCTTTTTGCGTCTTTACAAACTACCACCCTGCGGCGTCCACTGAATGTAGTGAATTTTTTAATATTTTCAATGCGTATGTAAGATGTTTTAATCAGTATCATATCAGTAGTCGACGTCAAATTTCATTTAAACGTTAAATGGTGATATTCAAATTAAATATTTCTAGCTGAATTTGTGCGTCCGTTCACTCTTAAATCTTTCTTGCACACTGAATACCTGCGTATACCTACTAAACACTGCATGCATATTCCCGCCTCCAACCGAATGTATGTTTAAATCAATTCCGTATAATGCTCTGCATATATCATAATGATTATAATAACGAAATTACATCCGTCTATTATTGAATTCATATTCGTTCCGAATAACTGAATTAGTGCGTCCGTTCACTCTTAAATCTTTCTTGCACACTGAATATCTCCGTATACGTTCAAAACACTGCATGTACATTCCCGCTTCCATCCAACTGTATGTTTAAATCAATTCCGTATAATGCTCTGCATATATCATAATGATTATAATAACTAAATGACATCCATCTACTATTGAATTCAGATTGGTTCCAAATACTGTTTTTGAATTATTGTATCCAGCTTATCCAAGAGGCTTTCACCTATATACGGGCTTATAATGACTCCAGGCACAGATAATAAATAATTAATAGTTAGCGTACAAAAGTGACAATACCTATGTATAGCGTAGGTATTTTCACTTTGGTGGTCTACAAAATCTTAAAAAGCAATATAATCATTTTTGACGAGTGACAGGTAAGTTTGTATGTATAAACAGGTAAGCTCAGAGGCACAGGCTGATGTGGACAGGTAAGTACAGAGTTGGACAGGTAAGTATGTATAAACAGGTAAGCCAGAGGCACAGGCTGGAGTGAACAGGTAAGTATGTATAAATAGGTAAGCTCAGAGGCACAGGATGGTGTGAACAGGTAAGTCCGGAGTTAGAAAGGTAAATATGTATAAACAGGTAAGCTCAGAGGCACAGGCTGGTGTGAACAGGTAAGTCAGGAGTTGGACAGGTAAGTATGTATAAATAGGTAAGCTCAGAGGCACAGGCTGGTGTGAACAGGTAAGTCCGGAGTTGGACAGGTAAGTATGTATAAACAGGTAAGCTTAGAGGCACAGGCTGGTGTGAACTGGTAAGTTCGGAGTTGGACAGGTAAGTATGTATAAACAGGTAAGCTCGATGCACAAGCTGGTGTGAACATGTAGGTTCAAAGGTAGAAACAGGAACGAAAGGAAGAAATTTTTGATACGAATAATATAATAGTAGTCATATTTATGCAGGTGAATATACGGAATAAAAGGCATATCATAATATAAAACATTTAATGTTTTATTTCAAATCTAACAAAAAATGTGTATCTCAACATAAAAACTTTTCAATCAACAAATCAATGCAATTTAACATTGACATAATAATAAACATAAATTTGCTCTGCCTTGCCTAGTAACGAAATAAACTGAATTATGAACATCAATCAGTCTTCATTACAAGGAACACGTATTTTTATATTATAATTAAAATAAACCAGTGGCTACACCTAAAAGTTTCATGCCTGGTTTCTGAGGTGCTGTTAGATATCTCTTCATTATTTATTAATTCGATAAACAGACAACCTTTTTAATTTTTTATTAAGTCCTTTGTTTAAAAATGCTTTTAAAGGCATTTGCTTATGTATTTTTAAACAAAGTTTAATGACAGCTAAACATCAGATAAAGTTATAGAATAAATAAACAGCTGATACGGACCTCAGAAACCGGGAATTAATCATCAATTCAAACATAATTACAAGTATCTTAATCATTGGTATGCATATACAAACTAAAAATATTTGAAACAAAATATACTATTTTAAAACATAAATTTTCTTCTCTCATTATAGCCTTAGAGTAAATATTTTGGACAAATACCTTTATTTTTAGCCAGTCTTTATTCTTAAATAAATCTACATGTTGTTCTTTTAGTTTCTCACATTCATTTCTTTTAGGCGGTTGGTTTATATTTTTTATGTGAAATTTAAAGTATTTTGTAACTACGTCCTTTTGTTCCTTTGTCCAAGGTACCAACGTCCTTTTTTTCCTTTTCGTATTTTGTTTTCGTTACCTAATTGAGACACGGGTTCATTAATAAGTTGTTGAGAATCATTTTGCATACCAGATGGTTCCAGCCTGAATAAGTCATTTAAATTACAATATGTTTGTACGTAATCAGAATTAGCACCTAAAGTAGGTTCAGGTTCAGGATCATAGTCTATAATTTCGTTGTTGTTCACGGGCTCTTCAATTAGCTCCTCATTCAAATCTAAATCAATCTTTTCGAGAGATTTTCCTTTGTAAGCGTCTGCTTTTCCATATTCCATAAGAATGAGAAGCTTTGATATTTTAGCAGTTTGGTAAACGTCATCTGGCAACCTGTAAGACTTTTTATGTACTTCATTAGTATGGCCCATGAATGTAGCCAGCTGCTCCATATCATTTTCAGACATGCTAAAAATTTGTGATAAGGTGGCTAAATGTTTTCTTAGCCTTGTAGAGGATATTGCTTTAGGCTGTTTCGCCCCTGATAATTTGGCATGCTTTTCCAAAACTTTGTAGCCATAAATTGTATTGTTATAACCGGGATTACCAAACAAAAATTGATTTGGTGTCGAACCAAAAAAACATGCCTAATCGATAATAATAATTTAATATCATCTTGAACTTCTTTATTAAACAGAACTGGTACTCCGCGGCCGCGTTTACCTCTAATGACAACACGTTTAAATTTCTTTACCAGAATCCTTTCTGAGGCAGTAAGCGCACGATCAAACTCTTCATACTTATTATTATCATTATTGTCGCTTTCTAAATAATCGTGCACTGTAATTCTTTGAAGTTCTCCAGGCCTGCGCCTATTTAATAATAAAACCCTACAATACACAGTCTCTAAAAGTTGTGTATATGTTTCAGTAGTTTGTAAGCCTTCTTTAATTTTTGTAGCAGCATCCAAGGATTTTTTATTTAGGTATTCTTTAAGAATTTTTAAATCATTTGCTAAAGGCACAATAGTTATCTTATTTCACTTTTTCTTGTTTAAATTTGTTGCGGCTTGTGTAGACACATCATATTTCCAATTTGATTCAATAAGTTGAATCAAAGTTTTTAAGTCGACTTCTATTTTGCCAGTATCTACTTCCGTGTAAGGCCCTTACTTTTTTAATGCACACATTATTGCAATATTGCAGCATTGTTTCAAGGTGGTGGACAGATTCATTGCGAACGTAGGTGTCTCATACCTATCTTTTTCTATGTCATAATTTCCCAGTATTTTGGTTGCTTGTACAATGATATCATAATGAATTGGTCTTAAGGCAGAAAAGAAGTCATTAATGGATGGATCAATCTTTTTTTAAATTCTAGTAATAATTTTGCAAGCTCTCTCATTTTTCTAGACACTACGTTAACGAAGTGTTTTTCTCGGTGAGTTTTTAAATATTGAGATCCGAAAGCACATATAAGGTTATCTTTTTTTGCAATAAGTGATATTTTGTCTGCCCGCATTCGGGGAAATACTGTTTTCTTAAGTTTTTCGTCGATTTTAAGATAACGTATCAGTAGATTTTGAGCCTCAGATTGAATGTTTTTACTTCCTGATTTACCACTACATTCCTTTTTATGTTTCCACAATAGTTTTTTAGAATAGAATCCCAGACACTCTGTACACGGCAAATAATCAGTAAATTTGAATTTTCGCATCGGTTTAGTGACCTCTTTTGAATTTACAAGGTAGTTTCCTTTTTACGTAGAGCTGCAATTAATTGTTTTTTATCAAGACTTTTTTTAGGTTTTGACACAATTTTTTGAACTTCAGTTTCGTATTTATGAAACTGAAGTCCAAAAAATTGTGTCGGATGGTGTGACGGTCATGGTGTCGGAGTAAATGACGAGAAAAATGTAATGTTTTAAATTTTGCTCGTCATTTACTCCGACTCACAGTAAAAGCAATAATCTTTATCTCGAACCTTTGAACTTTGGGTTTTTGCCTTTGGATAATTGTGGTACTATCATTAGAATTATCTTCTATTTGAGATTTACTATTCATATCGTAAATAATCTCTTCATTTGGTTCTGATTCATTGTAAGGTTGTGGAAATTCCCTACTTAGAATTACATTGCAAGGAGAACTTCTTTTACAATTAGCTTCACTTAAACTTATGTTATTAGGTAGCTTGAAAGATACTACGATGTTAATAATTCCTTGTCTAATACAAGGAATTATTAACATCGAAAGGTATTCCTTGATTTGGTACGAATTTATCTGCTTTATAAGGTTGAAGAAGTTTCCTTTCTACAAATACACTACATGGAGAACCGCTTATGTGACTAATTTCGCTATAATTAAGATTAATAGGCTCCTTGACCGATGAATCGAAGTTCGAAAGACATTCTAATGGCGTTAAATTATTCGTAGTTCCAAATTCATTCCGAAAAGAATCATCAGAACTGGTCTGCAACAAAAAAAAAGCTTATTATATTTTGTTGCACTTTACTATTATTGCTTCGTTAATATGAAGGTAACAACTTGATTAGTGATATAAGTGTTGTCTATCCCTTGCTGAACATCAAAATTACCTATTTCCGATCTCAATCCTGAATTGGCGCTCACAGATATTTTAAGCCACGTAGAAGGTTTCTGACATGGCTTAAGGACTGCTTCGGCTTAGAGTGCTACCGCTTTTTGGATAAAAGCCGTTAGCATATTATTATTAATGAATTAATGAAGTATTTTAGTTAAACTTACTTCGTGTCTCGGTGGAGTGTAATTAGAACATGTCGCAGAAAACTCAGATATTGAACCAGATTTTGAATCAGATAATTCCTGTAAACAGAGATACATACAATAAAATACATGATTAACAACACTAAAAGAAGAAATTGAAGATGAACGAGACATCATAGGTACATTTTTTTTAAGAGCGACTAATGTAAAGTTAATGAATAGACAGCAGTAGCTATAAGATATTCAGCTGGGAAAAACTCGAACCAACACAGGCTGATGTGAACAGGTAAATTCAGAATTGGATAGAAAGTACGTCTACATGGGTAAATCAGAGACGGATTGGTAAGTATGTATAAACAGGTAAGCTCAGAGGCACAGGCTGGTGTGAACAGGTAAGTCCGGAGTTGGACAGGTAAGTATGTATAAAAAAATGTATGTACGTAAGTCGTGTTTTATCTAAGTTAAAACATAAGTACCCCATGTAAGGTTTCTGATTGGTTTTCTTTTTCTTCCTGTTCATTTCTTCCTGAAAACAAAACAGATATATTTGTATTATTATAAAACAATAACAATTTTAAATACCCTCGACCCAAAAGCAAACAAAATCAAGAAAACCTATAAAAAGTAAGACACACACTCAGGTACGCACGCACGCACGCACTCACGCATACACACACAAACACGTCAAACTTATAACACCTCTCTTTGCGTCAGGGGTTAAAAAGATTTTATATACCTAACTGTAATGTCTGATGTAATGTAACTCCATACCAAATTTCATCCAAATCCGTTCAGCCGTTTTTGCGTGAAAGAGTAAAATGCATCCATCCATCTATCCATCCATACTCACAAACACCATACCTAAACTTCCGAGGCACAGTGGCTAACGCAATCGTCCTGAGAACTGTGTGAAGTCGCATAATAGCCGACTATCTAAGTTAAAACATAAGTAGGTACCTCATGTAAGGTTTCTGATTGGTTTTCTTTTTCTTCCTGTTCATTCCTTCCTGAAAACAAAACAGATATATTTGTATTATTATAAAACAATAAAAATTTTAAATACCCTCGACCCAAAAGCAAACAAAATCAAGAAAACCTATCGTGAAAATTATAATCGTGTTATAATTTTCATTTAAGTAGTAAAAAGTAAGTACTTACGGTTTGCCAATTTAAGAATCCTTGCACTTCTTTTCATTGTTGTTCATATATTATTATAATCGCTAACTATGATAATATACCAAATAAATAACCACTTTTAACGCACTTGCAAGTAATTCACTTTGGTGACAAGCTTACATCCCGGCCGGCACATGTCTGTTTACAAACTTCGGCCCGCGAGCGCGCTGAAGCCCGCCGCCCCGCGCCCCGCGCCATGCGTCCCTCGTGAACCCCGAATAGGCCCCTCAAACACAGTACCTAGTGCTCGTTTAAGGATATTTAAGGGACGCAAGATTGTTGTCACTACAACATGATAAACACTTTACAAATTAAGTACGATATTCAATGGACACGATAAGATCGGTGAACTGAACTCAAAGTATACGTGGTAAATTATACGCTGAACACTAGCACCCTCCAAATTTCAATCGGACGATGGCGGAACTATTTTATACGCTAAAAGGCATTGTAGTGATGGAATTACGTCCATGCCAATTTTTCGCTCTAGCATTCTAAAGATCATAAGGGACTCTTGGGCTAAAAATGAGGGTCGGTCAATCTTGCGTCCGTATTCCGGACGCACAAAGTCAGTCGGACGCAGCATCATCGGTAAATAACGCCATGTAGGACGCAACATGTCCTTCAAGATGTATATATATATGTATATATATATATATATATATATATATATATATATATATATATATATATATATATATATATATATGTATATATATATATATATATATATATATATATATGTATATATATATATATATATATATATATATGTATATATATATATATATATATATATATATATATATATATATATATATATATATGTATATATATATATATATATATATATATATATATATATATATATATATATATATATATCACACCCATACACAGGTCTAACAGACATGTTCATACACACAAATGTTTAAGTGTTAAGTATATATATATATATATATAAATCGCGAAGGTCTTCTTGCGTCTTTACCAACTACCACCCTGCGGCGTCCACTGAATGTAGTGAGATTTTTAATGTTTTCAATGCGTATGTAAGATGTTTTAATCAGTATCATATCAGTAGTCGACGTCAAATTTCAATTAAACGTTAAATGGTGATATTCAAATTAAATATTTCTAGCTGAATTTGTGCGTCCGTTCACTCTTAAATCTTTCTTGCACACTGAATACCTGCGTATACCTACTAAACACTGCATGCACATTCCCGCCTCCATCCGAATGTATGTTTAAATCAATTCCGTATAATGTTCTGCATATATCATAATGATTATAATAACTAAATGACATCCATCTACTATTGAATTCAGATTGGTTCCGAATACTGTTTTTGAATTATTGTATCCAGCTTATCAGCCAAGAGGCTTCCACCTATATAAGGGCTTATAAATAATGACTCCAGGCACAGATAATAAATAATTAATAGTTAGCATACAAAAGTGACAATACCTATGTATAGCGTAGGTATTTTCACTTTGGTGGTCTACAAAATCTTAAAAAGCAATATAATAATTTTTGACGAGTGACAGGTAAGTTTGTATGTATAAACAGGTAAGCTCAGAGGCACAGGCTGGTGTGAACAGGTAAGTTCGGAGTTGGACAAGTAAGTATGTATAAACAGGTAAGCTTAAAGGCACAGGCTGGTGTGAACAGGTAAGTCCGGAGTTGGAAAGGTAATCATGTATAAACAGGTAAGCTCAAAGGCACAGGCTGGTGTGAACAGGTAAGTCCGGAGTTGGACAGGTAAGTATGTATAAACAGGTAAGCTCAGAGGCACAGACTGATGTGAACAGGTAAGTCCGGAGTTGGACAGGTAAGTATGTATAAATAGGTAAGCTTAGAGGCACAGGATGGTGTGAACAGGTAAGTTCGGAGTTGGACAGGTAAGTATCCTGTACCAGCCACCAGTTCCACCAGCCTGTGCATCGAGCTTACCTGTTTATACAACAGGTAAGCTCGATGCACAGGCTGGTGTAAACATGTAGGTTCAAAGGTAGAAAAAGGAATGGAAGGAAGAAATTCATGATACGAATATTGTAATAGTAGTCATATTTATGCAGGTGAATATATGGAATAAAAGGAATATCGTAATATAAAACATTTAATGTTTTATTTTAAGTCTTACAAAAAACGTGTATCTCAACATAAAAACTTTTCAATCAACAAATCAATGCAATTTAACATTGACATAATAATAAACATAAATTTGCTCTGCCTTGCCTAGTAACGAAATAAACCGAATTATGAACATCAATCAGTCTTCATTACAATGGAACATGTATTTTTATATTATAATTAAAATAAATCAGTGGCTACAATTAAAAGTTTCATGCCCGGTTTCTGAGGTGCTGATAGATATCTCTTCATTAATTATTAATTCAATAAACAGACAACCTTTTTAATTCCTTATTAAGTCCTTTGTATAAAAATGCTTTTAAAAGCATTTGCTTATGTATTTTTAAACAAAGTTTAATGACAGCTAAACATCAGATAAAGTTATAGAATAAATAAACAGCTGATACGGACCTCAGAAACCGGGTATTAATCACCATTTTAAACACAATTTTAAGTATCGTAATCATTGGTATGCATTAACAAAGTAAAAATATTTGAAACAAAACATACTATTTTAAAACATAAATTTTCTTCTCTCACTTCTTAGCCTTAGAGTAAATATTTTGGACGAATACCTTTATTTTTAGCCAGTCTTTATTCTTAAGTAAATCTACATGTTGTTCTTTTAGTTTCTCACATTCATATCTTTTAGGCGGTTGGAGATTTTTTATGTGAAATTTAAAGTATTTTGTAACTACGTCCTTTTGTTCTTTTGTCCAAGGTACCAACGTCCTTTTTTTTCCTTTTAGTATTTTGTTTTCGTTACCTAATTGAAACACGGGTTCATTAATAAGTTGTTGAGAATCATTTTGCATACCAGATGGTCCAGCCTGAGATAAGTCATTTAAATTACAATATGTTTGTACGTAATCAGAATTAGCATCTAAAGTAGGTTCAGGTTCAAGATCATAGTCTATAATTTCGTGGTTGTTCACGGGCTCTTCAATTAGCTCCTCATTCAAATCTAAATCAATCTCTTCGAGAGATTTTCCTTTGTAAGCGTCTGCTTTTCCATCTTCCATAAGAATGAGAAGCTTTGATATTTTAGCAGTTTGGTATACGTCATCTGGCAACCTGTAAGACTTTTTATGTACTTCATTAGTATGGCCCATGAATGTAGCCAGCTGCTCCATATCATTTTCAGACATGCTAAAAATTTGTGATAAGGTGGCTAAATGTTTTCTTAGCCTTGTAGAGGATATTGCTTTAGGCTGTTTCGCCCCTGATAATTTGGCATGCTTTTCCAAAACTTTGTAGCCATAAATTGTATTGTTATAACCGGGATTACCAAACAAAAATTGATTTGGTGTCGAAGCAAAAAAAATATGCCTAATCGATAATAATAATTTAATATCATCTTGAACTTCTTTATTAAACAGAACTGGTACTCCGCGGCCGCGTTTACCTCTAATGACAACACGTTTAAATTTCTTTACCAGAATCCTTTCTGAGGCAGTAAGCGCACGATCAAACTCTTCATACTTATTATTATCATTATTGTCACTTTCTAAATAATCATGCACGGTAATTCTTTGAAGTTCTCCAGGCCTGCGCCTATTTAATAATAAAACCCTACAATACACAGTCTCTAAAAGTTGTGTATATGTTTCAGTAGTTTGTAAGCCTTCTTTAATTTTTGTAGCAGCATCCAAGGATTTTTTATTTAGGTATTCTTTAAGAATTTTTAAATCATTTGCTAAAGGCACAATAGTTATCTTATTCCACTTTTTTTTGTTTAAATCTGTTGCGGCTTGTGTAGACACATCATATTTCCAATTTGATTCAATAAGTTGAATCAAAGTTTTTAAGTCGACTTCTATTTTGCCAGTATCTACTTCCGTGTAAGGCCCTTGCTTTTTTAATGCACACATTATTGCAATATTGCAGCATTGTTTCAAGGTGGTGGACAGATTCATTGCGAACGTAGGTGTCTCATACCTATCTTTTTCTATGTCATAATTTCCCAGTATTTTGGTTGCTTGTACAATGATATCATAATGAATTGGTCTTAAGGCAGAAAAGAAGTCATTAATGGATGGATCAATCTTTTTTAATTCAAGTAATAATTTTGCAAGCTCTCTCATTTTTCTAGACACTACGTTAACGAAATGTTTTTCTCGGTGAGTTTTTAAATATTGAGATCCGAAAGCACATATAAGGTTATCTTTTTTTGCAATAAGTGATATTTTGTCTGCCCGCATTCGGGGAAATACAGTTTCCTTCAGTTTTTCGTCGATTTTAAGATGACGTATCAGTAGATTTTGAGCCTCAGATTGAATGTTTTTACTTCCTGATTTACCCCTACATTTCTTTTTATGTTTCCACAATAGTTTTTTAGAATAGAATCCCAGACACTCTGTACACGGCAAATAATCAGTAAATTTGAATTTTCGCATCGGTTTAGTGACCTCTTTTGAATTTACAAGGTAGTTTCCTTTTTTACGTAGAGCTGCAATTAATTGTTTTCTATCAAGACTTTTTTTAGGTTTTGACATAATTTTTTGGACTTCAGTTTCATAAATATGGTGTCGGAGTAAATGACGAGCAAAATTTAAAACAAATGACTCACAGTAAAAGCAATAATCTTTATCTCGAACCTTTGAACTTTTGGGTTTTTGCGTTTGGATAATTGTTGTACTATCATTAGAATTCTCTTCTATTTGAGATTCACTATTCATATCGTAAATAATATCTTCATTTGGTTCTAATTCATTGTAAGGCAGTGGAAATTCCCTACTTACAATTACATTGCAAGGAGAACTGCTTTTACAACTAACTTCACTTAAACTTATGTTATTAGATGGCTTGAAAGATACATTAGACAAGGGATTAACATCGAGAGGTATTCCTTGATTTGGTACGAATTCATCTGCTTTATAAGGTCGAAGAAGTTTCCTTTCTACAAAAACACTACATGGAGAACCGCTTATGTGACTAATTTCGCTATAATTAAGATTAATAGGCTCCTTGACCGATGAATCGAAGTTCGAAACACATTCTAATGGCGTTAAATTATTCGAAGTTCCAAATCCATTGCGAAAAGAATCATCAGAACTGGTCTGTAACAAAAAAAAAGCTTATTATATTTTGTTGCACTTTACTATTGTTGCTTCGTTAATATGAAGGTAACAACTTGATTAGTGATATAAGTGTTGTCTATCCCTTGATGAACATCAAAATTACCTATTTCCTTTTTCAATCCTGAATTGGCGCTCACAGATATTTTAAGCCACCTAGAAGGTTTCTGACAAGGCTTAAGGACTGCTTCGGCTTAGAGTGCTACCGAACAGCCGTTAGCATATTATTATTAATATGTATTAAGTATTTTAGTTTAACTTACTTCGTGTCTCGGTGGAGTGTAATTAGAACATGTCGCAGAAAACTCAGATATTGAACCAGATTTTGAATCAGATAATTCCTGTAAACAGAGATACATACAATAAAATACATGATTAACAACACTAAAACAAGAAATTGAAGATGAACGAGACATCATAGGTACTTTTTTCTTTTTTTAAGAGCGACTAATGTAAAGTTATTGAATAGACAGCAGTAGCTATAAGATATTCAGCTGGGAAAAACTCGAACCAACACAGGCTGATGTGAACAGGTGAATTCAGAATTGGATAGGTAAGTACGTCTACATAGGTAAATCACAGACGAATTGGTAAGTATGTATAAACAGGTAAGCTCAGAGGCACAGAATGGTGTGAACAGGTAAGTCCGGAGTTGGACAGGTAAGTATGTATAAAAAAATGTATGTACGTAAGTCGTGTTTTATCTAAGTTAAAACATACGTACCTCATGTAAGGTTTCTGGTTGGTTTTCTTTTTCTTCCTGTACATTCCTTACTGAAAACAAAACAGATATATTTGTATTATTAAAAAACAATAAATTTAAATACCCTCGACCCAAAAGCAAACAAAATCAAGAAAACCTATAAAAAGTAAGACACACACTCAGGTACGCACGCACGCACTGACGCATACACACACAAATACGGCAAACTTATAACACCTCTCTTTTTGCGTCAGGGGTTAAAAAGATTTTATATACCTAACTGTAATGACGTTGTCTGATGTAATGTAACTCCATACCAAATTGCATCCAAATCCGTTCAGCCGCTTTTGCGTGAAAGAGTAACATGCATCCATCCATCCATCCATACTCACAAACACCATACCTAAACTTCCGAGGCGCAGTGGCTAACGCACTCGCCCTGAGAACTGTGTGAAGTCGCAAAAAAGCCTCTGGCTACCCCTTTTGGGATAACAGCCGTGAGTACATACAAACTTTCGCGATTATAATAGGTATTAGTACGAAGTAGGATGATATTACGATATAAGAATGAAATAGGTAGGTAAGTAATATAGAAGCATGTACCTACTTACTTTTGATTATTACAGGTTATTACAAAAACATTCGTCTTCTGGAAAATGATCATAAATGGCATATTCGCAAAATTTACACCACATGAAAGAAGAGTTATAAAGCCTTTTAAAGTCATCGAAATTCATGGGTAGTAGAAAGTGCTTAACTACTGAATTAGTAATATTTATACTGGTATCACAATGTATGCACCGATTTTGCAAAATGAAATGCGTTGAATCCCAAGGCCATTGCAGTTTAGCTTTATAAAAATGTATAAAATCATTTCTTTTAAAAAAAGTATCCACATCAATCACAACAACCATTTTTGCAGACTACACACGTTCACTCACAGATAATTTAACGCAAACTAAGCTCATCATAATATTGTAAGCAGACAACATGTTTAAATGTAAGTAGGTACTTACTAGCTAGATGTTATAGATATTATAATAAGATAAATCGTGTTATAATTTTCATTTAAGTAGTAAAAAGTAAGTACTTACGGTTTGCCAATTTAAGAATCCTTGCACTTCTTTTCATTGTGATTCATATATTATTATAATCACTAACTATAATAATAGACCAAATAAATAACCAATTTTAACGCACTTGCAAATAATTCACTTTGGTGACAAGCTTACATCCCGGCCGGCACATGTCTGTTTACAAACTTCGGCACGCGAGCGCGCTGAAGCCCGCCGCCCCGCGCCCCGCGCCATGCGTCCCTCGTGAACCCCGAATAGGCCCCTCAAACACCGTACCTAGTGCTCGTTTAAGGATATTTAAGGGACGCAAGATTGTTGTCACGAAAACATGATAAACACTTTACAAATTGAGTACGATATTCAATGGACACGATAAGATCGGTGAACTGAACTCAAAGTATACGTGGTAAATTATACGCTGAACACTAGCACCCTCCAAATTTCAATCGGACGATGGCGGAACTATTTTATACGCTAAAAGGCATTGTAGTGATGGAATTACGTCCATGCCAATATTTCGCCCTAGCATTCTAAAGATCATAAGGGACTCTTGGGCTAAAAATGAGGGTCGGTCAATCTTGCGTCCGTATTCCGGACGCATAAAGTCAGTCGGACGCAGCATCATCGGTAAATAACGCCATGTAGGACGCAACATGTCCTTCAAGATATATATATATATATATATATATATATATATATATATATATATATTATACACAGGTCTAACAGACATGTTCATACACACAAATGTTTGACCTGTCCGGGAATCGAACCCGGGACCAGCGGCTAAGAAGGCAGAGTGGTACCAACTGCGCCAACCAGCCAGTCGAAACATTCATGTGGTTATTTTGCAAACACCTCACATGTTCAACCGCGGGTCACGGTTGTCTTCCTTATAAAACATAATGGCTTTCTACTTTGTATATTTATAAGATATGTTAATACTAGTAGTTAATACTAGTTCACCTGCGTGGATTACGGTTTCTCGCCACATCAATTATTCGACGGGAATCAAACATTTAACCGGGATAAAAATGTAGCTTATGTGCTATTCCAGACTATTATCTATATCTGTGGCAAATTTCATCCAGATCTGTTCAGGCGTTCTGGCGTGATTGAGTAACAAACATTTATCCACCTATTCAAACTTTGACATTTATAATATTAATAGTAGCGCCCCGTGGTTTCACCTGCATGGATTACGGTTTTCCCGTTACCTCAATTATCCCACGGGAACTATACTTTTTCCGGGATAAAAGTAACCTATATGTTGACTTAAGGTTTAAACTATTTCAATACCAAATTTCATCGACATCGGTGTAGCCGTTTGAGCGTGAAGAAGTAACAAACATACTCACATACACAAAATACGAATGGAAGAAATCCTACGTAATACTAATTAGAAAACCTTTACTTACCTAGGTTTTTCATTATTAACGAATATGAATAATCTATGTAGAATACTATTTTAATAATATTAAATACTCGATATTTTAATTAATCCTTTCATCATCATCATCATCTCAGCCATAGGACGTCCACTGCTGGACATATGCCTCCCCCATTGATTTCCACAAGGACCGGTTGGAAGCGGCCCGCATCCAGCCCTTGCCTGCGATCTTAGTCAGGTCGTCTGTCCACCTGGTCGATTAATCCTTTAAATGTAGGCAAGTATCTAGTTACTCGTACTAGAGATTTTGACTTACTTATAGGTTTTTTTTTTTATCCAAAAATTGTAAGTGTACGATATAATCACATCAACAATAAGTACTTATTCTTTATCAAGGGAATGCACCTCTTTTGCGGATACCTCTATACTCTCTCACGAGATTAAAATTATACACTTCGATAAGGTAAGTCGCAGCCTGTTTGATAACGGAGATGATTACATGCACTGATAACTCTTCAACCATGGAATTCTTACTATGTAAGTATTAAAACTCCATATGAAAATGAAAAAAAAATTAAAAAGTTTTTTATTGCCAGTGCTAAACTCAAATGGCAAATACGTAATACAAAAATATGATATAAACTGACGAACACTGGTTCAATCTTCAACAACAGCTCGAGCTTCCGGTGAAGGTAACACCGTTATCAAATGTCCAGTATTGTGGTAGGGTACTTTCGTGTACCCGCCTGGCTAGCTACCACCCTCAAGTTTGAAAAACTGTCACCAAACACATAGAGTGTTCAGACAGCGGTCCTTGAGTGCCAGTGAGCATTCTAGGTCTAGCGTGATAACATCGACCACATCGTCAATGACCATCGAGTGAGATAGTAGTGGTCAAACGCTAGATCTATACCTACAGTATATATTAAAAAAGCGTGCATAGGTAACAAACACACTTACAAAAATACACATATTTAGGTATTTATACTCTTTTGCACGCAAATAACGCATTTATATTAGTGTGATACCATAATTTACACAGGTCGTTGGTGATACCATAAGAAATACAGACCTCTTTTTCATATTTATTTTATATAAACCAACGCAACCACACCTCATTTCGTCTACAATATGTATATTCTATAATTTTAAAAAAATATACCTAGGTGTGAGCTTCTATAGCTTATATAATGCACAAAAAAGACCAAATTTCTGAGTGCTGACTTAGCCGTGACATACCTATAGAAAAAAGTGCGATGACGTCACAACGTGGCGTCGCATAGTCAGGGCGTTCACCTTGTAATATTACAATTATTAGAACTTCTAAAGGTCATTTTTTTTCATCCATCGCGTCGGCTTGAATCAAAGTAAAAAAAGTCGCCGCGAATACGTTACTTCAAGTTACATAACGAACTAATTTAAGTACCTACAGCCTATAGGTAGGTACATAGTATTTATATGTATGCAAGTCAATGATATTATATGTTTATATGAGGTAGATGTCGCACAAGCGCGCGGAAACTGAGGCGGCAAAATTAAGTCAATTGTAGTAATTTTCATTGCGACGCGTATTTCAAGCGCAAGTCTAAACATATAGCTATCCTTTTCTATATTATTTGTACCGTATTATCTGTCGCAGTAAGCATGTTTGTGTCGTAAAGGAACAAAATCAGAGCACCGCGCAGTATGAATATACCTCATCTTTAGTAAAACATCATTGTATGCAAATATATATATCCGTCATCAGATTACCATAGTACAGGCTCTGCCTAGTTTGAAACCTGAAGACCTTGTGTGGATGTTAATAAATAAATAAAAAATAAATAAATAAAAAATAAATAAATAAAAAATTGGTCATAGGGCTGCTACACGATTAAAAAGGGGACATCAAGTTTCAATCTAAAATGAAAAAAAGGGTTTAGTTTGTTAACTAACTTAAACTGTAGTAAATCAGATCGTGTTATAGCATTTAGTACATTTTAGGCAATGTTCCAAAATTTTTATTTAAATAAAAATGTCCTGTATTTAACTTAATATAGTTTCAATTTAGTGTATAGTCAGTTTATATTGTGAATAGGTACTTCCAGGCTAGCGTGCTACATCTCATACCATGTCATCACTTAACATCAGGCGAGACAGTTGTCATGGGGAAGCTTATATCAAAATATCAAAAAGGGTGCATAAAAATATGACAATTAGTACCTACGTACAATTCTAAGTATGTCGATCTTCCAACATCATTGGAAGCATCTTCCAACATGAAGATTGGCCTTTGTCTACCAAGCTACCATAAATACTTATGAATAAAAAATATTAAGGTTGTGAAAAACATAACGGTAAACCATCTTGAATCTTTCCCAATAATTCCAAAAATGTACGAATGAAATGTATTATTTGCGTTTACATAGTGATCTAAGTGTGTCGATAAACACATTTTCCAAGACTTCGTCGAGAATTAGCAATTTAATATTTTTTATTGCCGTGGGGCATTAAAAAATATAACATTTATTCATTTTTTTGTTCATTATATTTTAAACGACATCAAAACGAATTTGTAAGGCGATTTGAAACTAGCATGTTAAAAATATACATGTACTGCTGATTAATCCTATCGAAGATTTTTCGAAATCAGTTCAGTATTTAACGTCTTTAAATACTGGACATATTTTGCCTCCTAGGCAGGACAAAATGTTTATTGTGTAGTTTTAAATTAATGCAATATAAAAGCCCCTAACATTTAATCCAGCAACCCAGTCAAAATAATTTTCTTTCCCATATTTAAACCACTCAAAAGGCAATTAGGTACGATTTGATGTTCATTGAACGTTAGGATACCTATTTTAAATACCGTATATAGCACACGTATAGTATAACTATAATTTTCTGAGTAATGTCAACCCTAGTCTACGTGGAGCCCCTCACTCACTAGAAATGTCAGCTGGTTGGTCTAATGGACGAAAGGCAAGCACGACTTATGTAAATGCTAAACCTAATGGGCTAAAACTAAGGCACTAGTAAACTGTGTAGGCGATCTATTTTGTGTACAAACCAATGATATTATATGTCTATATGAGGTAGATGTCGCACAAGCGCGCGGAAACTGAGGCAACAAAATTAAGTCAATTGTGGTAATTTTCATTGTGACGCGTATTTTAAGCGTAAGTCTAAACATATAGCTATCCTTTTCTATATTATTTGTACCGTATTATCTGTCGTAGTAAGCAAGCGTTTATGTCGTAAAGGAACAAAATCTGAGCACCGCGCAGAATGAATATACGTCATCTTTAATAAAACATCATTGACTTAAACTTAATAATTTCGACATTATTATTTGAATTATCTGACTAAGTATTTCTGTTTCTTGGGAAGAGACTAGACTCCCACGACACAGGGAATCCTAGTGTGGGAGCTAGTGACTCATGTACAAGCTTAATCATAGTAGCAATGAAAAGTTTATTCTATTGTTAACTTTATTCTTTTTGGTAAATAAACTAAACTTTTGAGTGAGTGTTTTTTTTAGTGTATTTAAAATTTACATTGTTACTTGTAATAAAATATTTCGTTGAAATCCTTTAAGTAAAATGTAGCACGGCTAGTAGCCCGGGTCGAATAAATTTACTAGGTACATTTTGAATTGAAAATTCTCATGAGTTTATCACCTGACGATGGGCATCGTCAGGCGTAGACAGCCAGCCAGTAGCAGCAGTGCCATAGACTATAGAGGGAGATGATTCAGCAGACGCAAATTGAATGAACAATATTTTTAGATACTCTACTTACTACCACTATATTCTACTCTAAGTGATAGTACCTCGTCGGCATTGACACGTGTTTAATAGTAGCCCAGTTTAAATCGTGCTAATTCGTATGTTTCCCCCACTCTGAGGAACAACCGAAGTTCGTTCACTTTAAAAGTAGATAATATATTTCGTCATAAATTCAAGTAGCATCCAATACGCCTTCGTCGGAATACTCGCATTCTTTCCTTGCTTTACAACATAGGTACTGTTTAACTGACCCTCCCTTTCTATGATAAAGAACAATTTCGTGAAAAACAAATTTTACCAAAAGATGGAACCGACTTCAACACTCAAAAGTGTGAAATAACTTGTTGAAGTCGGTACCATGATAGTTCAAAAGTAACTAATATTAAAATATTGTGCTCATGGTACCGACTTCGACAAGTTATTTCACACTTTTGAGTGTCGAAGTCGGTTCCATTTTTTGATAAATATTTTTTTTATACTCTTTTTAGTGACTTTCGTTACTGATTGGATCAATTGTCATTGTGGTGTGGGTATGTTCACCGATGTCTTCACCCGCTACTATATTATCGTCTAAGTAGGTATAAGCACGCACTTTTCAGTTATTGGAGTGTAACTCAAAAACCGCTTGTCCGATTTGGATGAAATCTAAATGGGACCACACGGGAAGCGCCAGCTTTAAAAAAAGGAACGATCAAAATCGGTTCACCCAGCCGGAAGTTATGCGGTAAAAAACATAAAAAGAATAATTTAAAAAAAAACGAGAAAAATAAATGAAGGAAGGATCTTCTCCACACTTCTAATTCGATCGCGTGGAGAAACCGCGAACCCCATTTACTATAGTAAAAATGTCTATCGAAAGGATTTTTACTATAGTACCTTTCGATAAAGACATTTTTACTATAGTAAATGGGCCCACCTGACCTGGCATTACAATGACCTTCTGATTAGCAACAGATAGACACTACCGGGATATCACTGTCACTAAGTAAATAAATAAAGATGACATCACTGTACACATTTCAACAAAATCTTCCTCCACAAATGTTATAGTTGTACTAATAACCTTGTAAAACTCGAACGTGGTAACTCCGTCAAGTTGAATCGGTCAGTGCATTTCTGTGTGCCGTTGAGAGTGGACATGTTGGTGCTTTTGTTGTGGTTGTTATGAAGTGTTGTGATTTAAAAGTAAAAATAGTTCAGGTAAGATGAAAGAAACAAATATTTAAACAGTTTCTAGTATTTACATACGGTCACACTGGCAACTTTATTTACCGTATTTAAAAGCAAGATAGGCTTTGTATTTTTTTTTGTTTTTACTCTACGTTGTCTGTGCATTTAGTGAGTTTTTTTTAAAAAAAACATAAGTTTACGTTTGCTGGCTGTTATAGTTAAAAGCTATTTATATTTGTTTAGTGAAAAGGTTATTCAAATATTTTTTCTGAAAGGAGGCTGTAAGGTTTGCTCGAACCTCCCTTCTCTTACTTTAGTAAGATGGCCAATAGGTACTTCACTGCGGAATTTCTGAGGAATAAAGATGTACAAATTTGCTTTATGTTACTTTATAATTATATAAAGAAATTCAAAGGTTCAAGTTAAGGTTATATTATGATTATGAGCTTCTGCAAATGCAGAGTTCAGGAAATCCTTTATTGTAATGTGTCGGTCAAGACCTATACGTCCGTAAATCTGTCATTATGACACAGTTGATAACGCCCGAAGAGAAACTAATTTTAAGATTTAAAAATTCCAATATCGACTTATGTATTTCCCGCCATAAAATAACGTTTACTTAAACTCCTTCGTATGTATTGTAGACTTTTTTAAATACATATCGTTTTAAATTATCAAATTTGTATTAGCTGCGGGGTGTCTACTTTCTACATATATAATGTATATTCCGATTTTGATGATTCTTTTTTTATTTGAAAGTTGGTGCTTCCCGTACGGTTATCGAAATCGGTCAAGCAGTTTTTGAGTTACACTCTAATAACTGAAAAATGTTACGTTTAATTGGATGTTCCTAATTTAGGGTGAAGAAATCGGTGAACATACACAATGATAATTGATCCCGTGAGTAGCTAAGATCACTGAAAAGGGTGAAAAAAATATTTGTACCAAAAAAAAGGAACCGACTTCAACACTCAAAAGTGTGAAATAACTTGTCTAAGTCGGTACCATGGCCACAATTCTTTGATAATAGTTGCTTTCGAACTATCATGATACCGACTACAAGTTTTTTCACACTTTTGAGTGTTGAAGTCGAATCCATTATTTTTGTCTTTTTTTCTATGATACAAACTGGTTTATTTATCTGAGCAAACTAAGCGGTGTAAATACCGTAATGTTTATTTACTTACCCCCTAGCTCAACTTGTTTGCCGCCAGTAACGCTTATCGCAAACGTTCTTATCACTAGATGTGTAATTGCTTACAAATACACGACTTGCATTTTATGGTCTGTGACACATGCTAGATAAGGATAAGTATTATTTATTTGTTTGACCACAGCAAATAAAACTGTTGGTTAACTGACTTCCGAAAAAGGAGGAAGTTTATATTTTTTGAAATACAAACTGCGTTGGGGCACTTTTGTAAAAATCAAACGAAAATAAATGTTAACCGACTTCAACACTCAAAATTATGAAATAACTTGTTGAAGTCGATACCATGATAGTTCAAAAGTAACTATTATCAAAATATCGTAGGCATGGTACTGACTTCGCCAAGTTATTTCATACTTTTGAGTGTTGAAGTCGGTTCCATAAACATTTTTTTTTTCACCCTTTTCAGTGACCTTTGCCACTCACCGGATCAATTGTCATTGTGTATGTTCACCGATTTCTCCACCTGCAAATTTTATAGTTACTATAATATCATCGACGTATGCGTAACACTTTTCAGTTATTGGAGTGTAACTCAAAAACGGCTTGACCGATTTTCATGAAATTAGAACATTAAATGGGACAAAGGCACAAAGAAAGTTCTCACGGACATAAAAAAAAACTGCGAATTAAGGTGAATAATTAGACCCAATTTAGAATCTTTAAAAGGATTCTACTCATTAACAACTAAACATTAAAAAAATAATATGTTAATTATACATCTGTTATCTATAAAGCTAATCATCATTATCATCTCAGCCATAGGACGTCCACTGCTGGACCTATGTCCAGGCCTATGCCTCCCCCATTGATTTCCACAAGGACCTGTTGGAAGCGGCCCGCATCCAGCCCTTGCCTGCGATCTTAGTCAGGTCGTCTGTCCACCTGGTCGGTGGCCGTCCTATGCTAATAAAGCTGATACACACTATAAATAATATACCATACTTACAATCGATAGAATAAATGATGTGGGCTTTGCCTTTGAGAACGGTTTTATTTCAAGACGACGTGAAAGAGCGCTGGTTCGCGTTTTTCAATATTATACTCAATCTGCAGCTTTAATAATGTATATAATATAGATATTTCATTATAACGAAGCAGACCAGGTACGTAATTTAACAGTTTTATTTTTATACTAGCGGTCCGGCCCGGCTTCACACGGTTAAAAAAATCAGAATTAATAATTATAAGGATTTTTAATTTTGACGTGATAACGTTTTATAAATTGATGAATACCAGCAACACAAATGAAAAATAGTAACGTTCCGCGTAACGTTCCACCTGAGTTTTGTATTACATAAAATAATCAAAGTCAAAGTCAAAGTCAGAGTCAAAGTCAGTCAAAGTCAGTCAAAGTCAAAGTCAAAGTCAGTCAAAGTCAAAGTCAGTCAAAGTCAAAGTCATAAATGATTATGACGTTATCACGTAAATCTATCGTCCGTAAACCGACTTTACAGACAACCAATTTTTTTTGAAAATATCATATAGCGTTTGTCACCTGGGGATAGTGTAGCTTCCCAACAGTGAAATAATTTTTCAAATCGGTTCAGTAGTTTCCGAGCCTATTTAATGCAAACAAATAAACAATTCTCCAATAAACATTCCTCTTTATAATATTAGTAGGTAATGATGTCACATCCTACACCACGCGATTATCAAAATACCTACCATATGAATAAATCATCATCATCATCTCAGCCATAGGACGTCCACTGCTGGACATAGGCCTCCCCCATTGATTTCCACAAGGACCGGTTGGAAGCGGCGTGAATAAATATTTTTCTAAAACTACATAGGTACCGTCTGACTCACAAGTAATACCTACAAAAACACGTAAACACTACATAGGTTAGTCGCACAGCGGGAGCGTCGATGACCTAAGCCCCTTAGCTTCTAAATGCACAATCTGTAAAAATGACGTAACGTTAATTACAAAACAAAAGAACACTAAACACGTTACTGTGGTATGGTTAGCTAATTGATGATGGAGGCATCCTTGGGTTAGTTCCAATTAGGCCTACCTAAGTAGGTCATCGGCTGGGGGTTTGGGGGCCCCCTCGGACTCAATGGCCCTTCGTGCCTGGTGGCGGCTCACAGATGAGCTGGGCCGCTCCGTCTGCCGTTGGTCCGGTTGATGGCACCGGACCTTAAGCCGGGGCGGGATGGAAAGTACTTCCCCATCTCTCCCCGACAGGCTGCGTCTGCTCACCGAGGTGGGTCGGTAGGGGTCTGGCTTCTCTGGGTAGGTGTTCCATTAAACAGAGTCCGACAGACCCCGCCTCTCACCCCTGACGTCTGTAAAACGGATTAGACTGGTCGGTTGGCGCAGTTGGTAGCACTCTGCCTTCTGAGACGCTGGTCCCGGGTTCGATTCCCGGACAGGTCAAAATTTGTGTCTATGCACATGTCTGTTTGACCTGTGTCTGGGTGTGTTTATGTATATAAGTATATACATAAACACACCCAGATACCAGTCATCAGGTTACCATAGTACAGGCTCTGCCTAGTTTGGGACCTGAAGACCTTGTGTGTGTATGTTGTCCCATATTATTATTATTATTATTGTCTCTTTATTTTCTTTTTTTCTTAGGTTTAGTTTTTTTACACTATAAATATCAAAAACAAAAATTAATAAAAATATTATAACAAACCTAAACCTATAGTTCCGCCAGCAGCGGGGCAGGGCCTGAGCTACCGGTGGTTAGGGCCGCAGAGTGAGGAACCTCCGGACAATACGCGCCGTTTCAAGGAGTACCGCCTTCTGCATCTGACCCTTATTATTATTATATATTATATTATTATTATTACACCTCGCACAAAAAAAGGCCTACCTAAGTAGGTACCATTTTGATATTGAATGTTCTATAATTAACCATTCCCATAAATCCCATTTCGTGTATAAAAAGAAAATATTAACTTTTCTATATTTGTAAACTCTCAGTATCAGAGAAGACACCGCGAAGGAGAGTTCTACGCTCTTGTCGCCGCTCGGACCTGAACCACTGAAGATGTCGACCGCAGTGATCGACGAAACGTCTGGAACACAAGTTTCACATAGACCACGGCCAAACAGCCCGGAAGCAATACATACAACATTTTCTATATTTGTTTATTTTTCTAAATAGGCAATATTATGTCCGTAAAAACCTGAATGAGGTCAAGTTAATTAGTGAATGTCAATAATTTTAAAACAAGACATTAGCATAAAATAATCGTTTTTTATTTATATAATAGCGAAGACAAACAAATGCTTTCCAGGGATCCCACTAGCAGCCGAATCTTATCCTTCAAACATTTGAACGTAAGTTCCGCCTAGCATGTTGTTTATGCAAACCATAAAACTCCTTGCCAGGGTGTTGTATTAGTTAATAAAAAGTCAAGAACACCGAAGCAAAATTCAAATAGGCTGTAAAAAGGTTTTGATTGGAAAAGTATACTATACATAATGTAATACAACATTTAAAAGACAAAATGCCTGGAAAGCTCCATCTATAAACAAGAAGAAGAAATTCAACACTCAACAGTGTGAAATAACTTGCCGAAGTCGGTACAATGCTCGAAATATTTTGATAGTAGTTACTTTTGAACTATCATGGTACCGACTTCGACAAGATATTTGAAACTTTTGAGTATTCGGTTCAATTTTCTAGGAAAAAAAAATATATTAGGCCTGCTGTTTCATCCGCGTGGACTATAGTTTTCCCGCTACTTTAGTTATCACAAGAGGACTATAATTGTTTCCAAAATTAAAACTAGCCTATAATGTAGACTATAACTTGTTTATGACCAGATCTGTTCAGCCATTATGGCATGACTGAGTAACAAACTCCATCCAAACTTTCGCTTTCATAACCACCCGCGTTTCATGGTTTCACACGCGTGCTGTCCCGTTAACCCCGGGCATAAGAATGTTACAGTCTCAAATTACTGTTATAGACTCTAATCCTATCTCTGTGATAAATACAGTCCGACACCGAGCTCGACGGCGAGCTCAGGCAAAAACATCCTGGTTAGATTCTCTCCAAATAGTCAAAGAGCAAACATCCTGAGGGCCCACTTACGGACCACTTTGGTATCGGGGCAAGTCGATCCGATAACTCCCTGTCCTGGCGACAGCTCAAGCCGAGGTCCGAACCTCAGTGGTGCCCTTGAGCCAGTCGCCTCGTCCTCTCCTAGTGGCACAGCGCCGTCAGCGCTAGCCTCACTAGGCGGTGCGCCTTCTGCGCCCGCACAAATACCGGGCTGAGCACCATCTGTGCTCGCCCCCCCCTCCGGTGAAGCTGTAAATGCCGGTAGAGGCAAACAGCATTAGTCCGTTAGAAAAAAAAAAAAGTCTGTGACAAATTTTATTCTGATCTTTCCAGTCATTCTGGCGCCAAAGAGTAACAAACGACAGATCCTCGCTAAATTTAGCGTTTATCGGAGGATCGTTCGATCTTCAATTGATGGTTCGTTTTTTGTATTATTCTCTTTTAAGGATTCTTTATGCTCGAAATAAAGACTTTTATGTGTATCTCTCATAAAATTCTTAAACCAGTAAAGCGAAAATATAACACGTAATCACATACTACCAATGATATTAAATGTTTATATGAGATAGATGGGCCACATATTCTAGGCCGTGGTGGTACCGGCCTAGAATAGTACTCCCCCATCTCATCCCGCGGGTGCCGTAAGAGTCGGCTAAGGGATAACGTACCAGGAGGTGGGCAGCAGCGCCTTCTGAGGATCGGAAATCATACTGCGCTCGCCAACCCGCCTGCCAAGCGTGGCGAGTATTGGCAAATCCCCCCTATATGGGGGAGGCATACGTCCAACAGTGGACGCACATAGCTGAGAAAAAAAAATAAAAAATAAAAAAAAAATGAGATGTCGCACAAGCGCGCGGAAACTGAGGCGGCAAAATTAAGTCAATTGTAGTAATTTTCTTTGCGACGCGTATTTCAAGCGCAAGTCTAAACTATCCTTTTCTATATTATTTGTACCGTATTATCTGTCGCAATAAGCATGTTTATGTCGTAAAGGAACAAAATCTGAGCACCGCGCAGTATGAATATACGTCATCTTTAGTAAAACATCGTTGCATACTAGTCGTAGCCTCCGCGCCGATACTGTGTCGGCCTTGCTGTGATGTCACCACTCAGGCTCCGCCGAGGTCACAATTAAATATTTAATAAGTGATTTTATAGTTTACGCAATTTTGTACGGTACCAAGGTGTCGAGCTTTCACTGTTTTGACGGCATGACAGGTATGACACTACTGCGATATAACAGAGCCAATGTCAAAGGTTATGCTTACTTTTGTTATTAAAACTGACGTGGTTTTGAGACATTATCAATGTATAAAACACGGGAGTTACTCACGTAATAAGTCAGAGGGTTCCGACTATAGATTCAACCACATTCGGTGGTCTTTTTCAAGGAGAATACGGAGCGCTCGCGGACGCGGTCGCGATTCGCCTAGTACTGGAAAACTAAAAGACCACCGAATGTGGTTGAAACTATAGTCGGAACCCTCTGACTTATTACGTGAGTAACTCCCGTGTTTTATACATTGATAATGTTATGCTTACTGTTATGTCACTAGCCTAATTCTTCATCATACTGTACTTACTGTATTACATACAACATTTGTACTCACTGTATCTGCTCATATTGTACTTACTACTTACTTATATTAAGCGTCACTGATTGTTACCATTTTTAACCGACTTCAAAAAAAGGAAGAGGTTCTCAATTCGACCCGTATGTTTTTTTATTTGTGTTTGTTACCGCATAATTTCCGACTGGGTGAACCGATTTTGATCGTTCTTTTTTTATTTAAAAGCTGGTGCTTCCCGTGTGGTCCCATTTAAATTTCATCAAAATCGGACGAGCACTTTTTGAGTTACAAGTCAATAACTCAAAAGTGTGTGCTTATACCTAGACGATATTATAGTAGCGGGTGAAGACATCGGTGAACATACCTACACCACAATGACAATTGTTCCCATGGGTGACAAGGGTCACTAAAAAGAGTGAAAAAAAATGTGCCAAAAAATGGAACCGATTCCAACACTCAAAAGTATGAAATGTACCGACTTCAACAAGTTATTTTATACTTTTGAGTGTTGAAGTCGGTTCCATTTTTTGGTATTTTTTTTTATTTATTTCCTAATTTGATTACTTATTATATTACTTACTTATTCTTATATAATTTAGTTTTAATTAAATTTTTAAGGTTTTTATATTAAGTTAGATTATTTTATTGCTATATTATGTACGTTACTTGTTAAAATAAATTAATCGTCGTATTTGAAAAAAAATAAAATTGATTACATTTCTGCTACATATCAGACCGACATTGTCATATCTTTTTAACTTTTTTTTTCTTTGTGCTGATGCAAGTATTACTTGTTTATATCATTTATTATTATGTAGTTACAGTCATCATAAAAATCCTTTTAGTTTAAAATATACTGTTGTCAAATATTCCTCCGTGACGTCACGAACCGAACCCAGCGGAAGACCAGCGCTGGGTTTAGCCAGCATTGCTGAGTTGGTTGGAGTTGATTTGTAACATTTAACATTGTATATTACATCGTATTCCTTCTTTTATTTACTGTATGCCTTAAATGTAATTGTTACAAATAAAGTGTTCTTTCTTTCTTTTTGTTTTTTTTTCTTTCTGTCTGGGCGCTGAGGCCCGGCCCGCGTGGTAGACTATCCCTTTTTATTTTGGGATAACATTATATACTTTAACTACTTAAACAAACAAAAAACACCTTTTTGTAATTATTGAATACTAGTTGCGCCCCGCGGTTTTACTCTCGTGGTGATGATCGATAATGATGAAATGGAGCATATGTGTTAATCCTGGACCTGAAGTATCTCCATACCAAATTTCATTAACATCGGTGCAGCCGTTTGAGCGTGAAGAAGTAACAAACATACACACATACACACAAATTTTCGCCTTTATAATATTGGTAGAATAGGATTTGGGTGATAATTATTTTGATTTCTTATAGTTTAAGGCTGAGATATTATGAGGCATAAGGCTTGTCTTATCTTTGCTTTACTGGTTTGAGAGTTTTATGGGCGATAAAATCTATAACAGAGAATATTTTAAAAAATCAATAGGTCAAACTCATTAATACAATAAACGCGAAATAGCCTAATTGGTAAAGCGTCAGGATGCTATTCTGTATTAGAGGCAGGGGTAAAACATTTGTGCGATGAGTGTAGGTGTTTGTCCCGGGTCTCGGATGTTTGTGTGCTGTGAATGTGTGTGTCCAAGCCTCCCGCGATACAGGGAATCCTAGTGCGGGGGATTAAGTGTGATTGAAAAAAAAAAATCTTGGGTTCAAGTTCCACAAGTAGCCGAATATTTTTCTTCAAAAATTTTAACGTAAACTATCTTTTAATAATCTGTTTATTTTACATTAAATCAATGAACCAACACTTAGGTATTGTCCCTGGAATTCAAAATTCCGAATACGTATGGTCTCTGCCTTTAAGGAATTAAAATAATTCGTTTTAGACGAATAAGGGTTCACCAAAATTTAAACATATGATTATCAACCGTCCTTTAACTGTATGGTAAAAACTGTTTGACACCAGCCTAAGTGACTCATAAGTTATAACATAAAGTTGAAAGCCTAGACCTGACCTAGATTCATGCAGACGACAGTTGACCTACCTGGTTGACCTTTGACAGCTAACCCCTGAATTGTTTGGGTTTGGCCTAATTGGACAGTAATTGCTGTTGTGTTCAATTATGGCTATGATAAGCTTCTTCAGTACATGTTATGCATTTTGAATGATATATTTACTTTAAAAAATGTAATTCTAGTATCAGTTTGTTATTTTAAAATATTGAGCTTTGTACTGCGCATATCCCACTAATATTATAAACTAGTAGCGCCCCGCGGTTTCACCCGCGTGGATTACGGTTTTTTCGCTACTTCGACTTTCGACTGGGTAAACCAGTTTTGATGATTCTTGTTATTTTATGTTTGCCGGGATTCGAACCCATAGCCTTGGAGACACAGAAGTCATGTCACCGATCACTGAGCCGCGGCGACCGTTTCTTTTTCCATTTCGTAATTATTTATTTATAAATGTGACTGAAACTTATTCTAATACATAATTTTGTTGTTGCAGGGTTTCGAAAACATCATGTTGAATTGGAGCATCGGAAAAGCACAGAAACCTAGTTTATAGAAACCGCGAAATTACACGAACGAACGAATTCAAATCTGTGTTGCCCTCTAAAAATGTTATGATTAGATCTCCCCGCGATATGATAAAGACATTGCAAATGATTGTGAACGCATCGTAGAACAACAGAGAGGTGCGGAGCGAGCGAGACTGAGCTGCATCCAAAAATAACGTTACAGAAATAGAAAAAAAATGTCTAGCTCACCAGTTTCGCAGAGTGGGCCGGCGGGGGAACACACAGCCCGATGGTGGCGAGCACCATGGAAAGCTATGGCCGACCTAGCTGAAGCAGTTGACGATCTCATATGCAGCTTCGATTACATGGACACTGCAATGGATAACTTAGTGATGCTTATATTCGTGTGGATTGTTTTCTCGATTGTGTTACTTGGACTGGCCAAATGGGCGTACGGCCGCTTCGCGAAAAAATCTTTAGAGGTCGCTAAAACGAACGATGAAACGAAGAAAGCAGCGAACGAAATTGTATCCAGTGCTGATAGTGTGTTAGCTACGAGTGCGAAAGTCAGGAGTTCCTCTTTGAAAGCTAGCAAGCCGAGCGGTTATGTCCCACCGACGCCTCCGAACAAGAAACGGTTAGGTCGCATGTCCCCAGGCCCGGAGCAGCTCTCGTTGAAGAAGCATCAGTCCATCATCATCCCGACGTGTACGGGCCCCGATCTACCGAGCGTGCAATGGGTGAACGATGTGTTGGCGTGGTTATATAACGATCTTGTTATTGTTAATGATCTGGTGCAGCAATGGATTGTGTCCATGAACGAGTTCTCAAAGAAGTCCGTCGAGGAGGTGAGCTTTAAATTTTATTCTATTAAGTTTTATTAATTGAGGCGTAGGGTTGCGTTTCGTTTATCAACATCTGGCATTTCCGGAGCATCAGCAATCTGTAACAACAAATCTCTTGAATGGATATAGACTTTGATACAAGGTGGGATAGTCCAGATTGCTTTCCAGATTTTAGAGACAGAATTAATAGGTCGACATGAGATTAAAAGAGGTCAAAGATGTATGTATGGCATGCGGCGGCAAAACAGGAAACTGAACACGTAATTAACAATCTCGCCTATTGTAATAAAAATATTATTTGCGTCGTAATATTAAATAGTTAATTATATTCAGCACACAACTCTTTATTTAATAAGATTTTATTGGCAAGCATAATTATTATGATACTACGCCTAGCGTACTATACATACTATGCTACAACGACGAATTTCCGACACCATGCATATTCTCGGATAAAAAGCTGTCTATGTTTTATTCCAAACTGAGCTATCTATGTTAAATTTCACTTAGATCCCTTTACCCGTTCTAGTGTTTTCCTCTTCGCATCGTTTACCTCAATGAGGGTCGTGACCCCCTCCATAGATCATTTTTCTACAAATGATACTACGCAATCCTATGGGCCTTAACAAATTAATCGCTTCATATAGCGATTCTCTTTCTTTAACCGCTTCCGCTTCATTGTTAGAAAAGCTGTAGTTATCGTTCGCTATCGCATTGTCTGTCGTCTTTCTATTTGCTTTCGTTAATCACGTGTTATATAGCTTTGACGTGTCAATCTTATACGAGTTTTTATGTTTTCCTCAGAGTTACAGCTCGTAGACTGTTACTTTGTCTAGGCCTACTAGTCTGTCTTCGGCAGCGTTCATGGCTTCATGCGTGTTAATATTGAGAGTGGCGCGGATTTGATCTGACCAATCGTAATAAATCTTAGAGGACTACGACCACGTGCCCTCTTTCCCTCGATCTTGCCGGTAACAATTAGCTTTTCGAGGTTGTCTGCTTTCTTTCGAGCTATGTGACACAAGTACTCAAAGACTCGTGGAAGGCAGATAGATGACACCTTTGTAATCACTTTGAGTTCCTCGAGTATGTGATGCTAGAGGAGAATGAGAAAGGACAAATTAACTTATTTATTTATTTATTATTTATTTATTTATTTATTTACACCAGAATCAAAAAGAACATAAGTAATCCTAAGTAATAAACTAGCAAACATTTGTGATAAACGATAAATAATTTAATAGATAATGTATACCTAGGATGGCCATTGGTAGCTGTACTAGGATTCCCTGTGTCACAGCTACCACGAAATATATATCGATATTTGTCATTTCTCATTTTCCTCCAGCATCACATCTCTAGAGCGTCAACACGTGTTTGAGTTTTAGTGTAAATGAGAAAAAAATATTGACCTCCGCGGAAAAAGAACCGTGATGTAAGTTTGAAGGTCTATACATCTTTTGGATGGCTCAACTAACTGAATTCTAATAAAATAACCAATAATCTAATCATTATTGGTAATTTCATTAGAATGCAGGAATAAAAGCAATGATTCAGTGCTATGTTTGACGAAAATCTGATCAGCCGTGTTTAAGATACGAGCTAAGCATATCCTATGTAGTTTTTAGACTCGAGATGTAAATGTCGACTGGCCGGTTGGCGCAGTTGGTAGCACTCTGCCTTCTGAGCCGCTGGTCCCGGGTTCGATTCCCGGACAGGTCAAACATTTGTGTGTATGAACATGTCTGTTTGACCTGTGTCTGGGTGTGTAAATGTATATAAGTATATATATCAGTCATCAGGTTGCCATAGTACAGGCTCTGCCTAGATTGGGACCTGCAGACCTTGTGTGAATTATGTTAAAAAAAAAATGTAGTTGACACGTCGAGGTTAATAAGTTTCTAAATGTTTAAGCGATTAGGTCTTTATCGATTTATTTAAAGAGCATACCCCATATATAGGTGTCGTACAGATGCGTTGGCTCTGAACCGCAATATTGATCAGGTTAAATCGATACATGGACAGGGGAAAGGCTACACACTCCCTCTTCCCCTCGAGTTCCTGTTCCCCTGTCACATGCTGGGAAAATTTTAATTTTATATAATCTTTTCTTGTAATCGTAAATCTATAAGTATTGAGGGATCAAATATGTAAAACTAAGGGAAAATATGCCGTATGTGTGGGGTTGTACCTGAGGATTTTAATTTCCTGTAGATACCATTATTGCGTGTATTTTTACATACATGCATATTTTTAATTTTTTGTGCATTAATATCAATGATGTTTTACTAAAGATAACGTATATTCATACTGCGTGGTGCTCAGATTTTGTTCCTTTACGACATAAACATGCTTACTGCGACAGATGATACGGTACAAATAATATAGAAAGGGATAGCTATATGTTTAGACTTGCGCTTGAAATACGCGTCGCAATGAAAATTACTATAATTGACTTAATTTTGCCGCCTCTGTTTCCGCGCGCTTGTGCGACATCTACCTCATATAAACATATAATATCATTGATTTTAAATAAACTTTTTTTGTAAAGGGTTGAGATCTGGACTAGACGACGGCCAGTCTTATAAAATTCGGAACCTTGGTTTCAAGCCAGGCTTGGGTAGTTCGTGCCTTGAGTCCAGGTGCAGAGTCCTGCTGGAAACACAAAAATGTAGCTGGATGACACTTACTGTCAAATTTTATCAAGTCGACAATCCATACTCGCGCTGCTGGTAGAGCATTTTCACCATCAAATATAACAAAGAAAACATATTTACAGAGTAAGAGATATAACAAACCTTGGCCCCGGTCATATTGGAATGTCAAGGTGTAGACAGAAATATCCCACACACTAATTGCTTCAGTGCGTTTTGGCTGATTGTTTTTTATACAGCTGCAATAATTACACCTTATCTGCTTCATAAATGAAGGAATATATTCTTTTAAATACAGCTGTAGCTTTTGAAGCGCTGATAATTCAGCGGTGGAAGCGTTGGCTATCTCAACCTGCCGGACGCTGGTTCGATCCCCACCAATAAGCTTGAGCAAACCCGGTGAGGGCAAACACCGCTACCATGTTCACAGTACGTAGATAAGGTACCTACTATGCAGTACCTGCCTGGCTAGCTACCAGTTAGCCTTACCAGAAGTACTCTAAAACTGAATAAAAAAAAAACATATGGATCGAATTGAGAACCTCCTCCTTTTTTTGAAGTCGGTTAAAAAGTATTTCCAAACTCAAAGTGTGATCCAAAATTCTTACATCGCGAACTATACTTACTCAAAACTACAGCTAACTAACACGTGGATTAACTAAAATCTTACTACTAAATTTTGTCCCTATTTTATCTTTAATTAGGTGAAATAATGGCTAATAAAGTAACAATTAACTTGGTGTGAAATAAAGACGAAGAGGATTGTCATTTTGTTTAAACTTCCTACACTGTTTTCATTCATAGACAGGTTATTAATTATCCATATTATTACACAGTAGCACCCGAAGATATTCATTTTGCAATATATCAAAAAATATCGATTAACATATTTGCAACGCCCGCTACAGTCTCCATCAATCTATTATTCAAACCAATGAAGCTCACGCCATAGAATATTTATTAACATAGTATGTTGAAGTTCTGTTTATTTTGTTTTGATGTTGTTAGTCTCTATGCCCGAATTAACATTGTATTTCGATTTCAGTAAAATTATTTTAAATACTTTTCTGTTTATAGATTTTAATGCATACTAAAAAATAAATGAGTTGGTTGGATTATGTTATTTATTATAGTGAGTGTTTTTACATACTCAAAATTCTATTTATTGCCAATATAATTAATTTAATACGGAAATGTTTGAGAAATTAGTGTTTTGGCGGCCATTACAAGTTACGACTTTCCGGTAACACTGAATTGAGTTATCTGGGACAATCGTCAATGTGTGTGTATTATAAAAAAAATATACTAAAAAATGGAACCGACTTCAACACTCAAAAGTATGAAAAGTATGAAATAACTTATTGAAGTCGGTACCATGATAGTTCAAAAGTAACTGATATCAAAATATTGTGCTCATGGTACCGACCTCGACAAGTTATTTCATACTTTTGAGTGTTGAAGCCGGTTCCATTTTTCGGTTTTTTTTTTCACTGTTTGTTAGTGACCTTTGTTACTCATGGGATCAATTGTCATTTTGGTGTAGGTATGTTCACCGATGTCTTCACCCGCTACTATAATATCGTGGTAATATAATATCGTATAACTGAAATATGCGTGCATATTTCAGTTTTTGGAGTGTAACTCAAAAAGTGTTAGTCCGATTTTGATGAAATTTAAATGGGACCACACGGGAAGCACCAGCTTTCAAATAAAGAACGATCAAAATCGGTTCTCCCCGTCGGAAGTAAAGCGGTAACAAACCTTAAAAAAAACATACGGGTCGATATGAGAACCTCCTCCTTTTTTTAAGTCAGTTAAAAATTAAATATAATTATGCTAAAGAACTACTCTTCTACTCTTGGCACATCCAATATCTTTATTAAATTCCGTGGATAACGCAAGTTAGTCTAATAAAAAAGTAGGTAGTTCAAAACACCGCAATGCACTGGTTTATTAGCATTTCCTAGGTAACCTGATTCGAATCTAGACCGGGAGTTTACTGTCGTTTTATTGCGCCATAATGCTAGTATGCTGTATAATTCTGGGAATGCAACTAGTATGATTGCATGTCAAGTGAAATGGTAATTCGGGCCACCTAACTTTGGCCCTTACCACTAATCTATTATTATAAATGCGAAAGTTATGATGGGTGGATTTTTGTTACCCAATAATATTAGAATAGACAATGGCCCTAATTCTGTTAATCACACGAACTAGCTAAAATTCACTAAAATTATTCAAATTGAAATAGCTCGTATTCTATTAACGCTAAAATTCAAATTCGTATAACTCCATACAACGCTCTAACTAAAATTAGACGAGTTTTATTCCATTACTGGCTAATTGCGGGTAGTTTTAGTAGGGACCAAATAAGTGGCGACTTAATTTCGCTAAAACTACCCGCAAATTTAACAAATATATTTTTATTTTTTAGTGATGTTATTGATAAGTCTCATATTAATTTAGACTTTATCGTAACCCTATAAGCATTGATTTAGTTTTCCAACATTTTAGTTTAGTTCAGTTAATTAAGCGAATCACTACCAATAGCTCCCTTTTTCTTTTGACATTTAGAAATGGGAATGGAGTCACTTTCCCATTCCCATTGTAGATCGCCGGTACCAAACTCCAAAGATATATGTCAAAAGTAGTGAGTTTCGTTCATTCACTAGGTATCACCCTCCGGTGAAGCTGTCCCTCCGGTGAAGCCCCCTCCGGTGAAGCTCCCTCCGGTGAAGCTGTAAATGCCGGTAGAGGCAAACAGCATTAGTCCGTTAGAAAAAAAAAATCACTGGGTATCAACGTCGAAGGAATGGAGTTCGATGCGGCGGATACTTTTCCGGTTCTAATTTTTCCAAAATGGGGTTAAAACGTCAAAATGAAACCCATTCCCACTTCCATTGGCGCGCCCCCTGTAATGTCGCTGTTCCTGGAGGAAAGGAGGATGGCAGACTCCCATACATTTGCAGCCTAGAAGAAAGAAACCGCGTTCATGAATGCAACTTATACGTATCGATAGAGCAATAAATACATTGTTTATTGTATATTTAATCATTTTCCTAGAAGTTGGGAGTAAAAAGTTATCATCTGTATCAGTATGCTAACTACACGTCCATATGCGAACTATTCAATGGATCGCCATGGATCGATATCTAGATCGTAGATAGATATAGCATCGTAGACAGAGAAAGCAATATAGCATGGATCGCGCTACAGATACAGATCACATATTATATTCTGGAATAAACTAGGCATGGGTGTGTTTATGAACGCAGTCCGGGTCTACAGAGCAGCTGACTACAGACTATAGAGTAACAATAACAATTAATTTCAGAGCGTAAGTATTGGAACGCAACAAACATAATGAGAAATATAGGGTGCGTTCGAAAACTACAAACACCACATAAATAAATAAAATAAAAGTACTTCTGATTCCCAACTTTATAAATAATGCAAATTATTCACGGAATCCACAAAAATATAATCTAAATTTTCATATATAAAGAATACATGAACGGGTTGTCATTTCGTTTTTCGGGAGCAAGGCTGGTTCTGCCATCCTCCTTTTACCACGGAGATTGTCGGAGATAGATAACAAATAGCCGGGAATAGGACGTCGGTTACATTTTGGTCCGGGTTTGCTTCTTCGATCAGGAATTGTTTTTTTTATTTTTTATTCACAATAGGCAGGCTTTGACCACTATCTCACCTGATGTTAAGTGATGATGCGGTCTACGATGATTCACGCCTGCCTAGAAGATACCTGTTCACTCGTGACTTGAAGATGCCCAGATTGTATTCATGTGGAAACACAGACTTAGGCAATGAGTTCCACTCGTTAGCTGTACGCACTATGAATGTGGTGTGTGAAACACTTAGTGCGACAGGGTGGAACGTCTACCATATATGGATGTCGCATTGCAGTCCGTCTGGTCGTTTTTTGATGGAATGGGGAAGGAGGAACCAACAACCAACCATAGTCTTCGAAAGGTTGTATTCCTGATCGAAGGCTACCGTAGATCACGCAGGTAAAACCGCGATTGAATTTTTTTTTTTTTTTTTTTTTTTTTAATTTATTTACATTCACACAAGGTCTTCAGGTCCCAAACTAGGCAGAGCCTGTACTATGGTAACCTGATGACTGATATACATACTTATATATACACCCAGACACAGGTCAAACAGACATGTTCATGCACACAAATGTTTGACCTGTCCGGGAATCGAACCCGGGACCAGTGGCTCAGAAGGCAGAGTGCTACCAACTGCGCCAACCGGCCAGCCTAGCCAGCCATTAGATTTATAATGTCAACGATAGTTTTCAATTATTTTAAACTAGACATTGGTAGTGATTCTCTTGTTCAAATAAACTAAAGTAAAATTATGGAAATGAGATAAGTAATTGTAAGAACGTATCTTACTAGGTTCTTATGGGGTTGCGATAAAGTCCAAATCTGTTTGACACCGCTTTCTTCACCCTCAATAAGGAAGTCATCGAGATAGACGTAACAATTGTCAGTTATTGGAGTGTAACTCAAATAGCGCTAGACCGATTTTGATGAAATTTAATTGGACAAAACCACACGATGGGAAGCACCAGCTTTTAAATTTAAAAAAATGATCATGAAACAATCGGCTAACCTAGTCGAAAGTTCTGAAGTATAATAATGATTAAAAAAAAAATTTTAACAAAAAATGCAACCGACTTCAACACTCATAAGTGTGAAATAACTTGTTGAAGTCGGTACCATGATAGTTCACTCAAAAGTAACTAGCATCACAATATTGTGCTCATGGTACAGACTTCGACAAGTTATTTCACACTTTTGAGTGTTGAAGTCGGTTGCATTTTTTGTTAAAAATTTTTTTTTTCACCCTTTTCAGTGACCTTTGCTACTCACGGAATCAATTAATTGTCATTGTGTGTTCTGCGATGTCTTCAACCGCGACAATAATATCATCAAGATACGCGTAGCCCTTTTCATTTATTGGAGTATAACTCAAAAACCGCTTGTCCGATTTTATAGAATTTGAATGGGGCCATCACGGAAGTATACTCTATCCAACAAAAAAAGAATCATCAAAATCTGTTTATAAACGACGAAGTTATCCGCGAACACACTATAAAGGTACGAAGACCTTGTGTGAATGTTAAAAAAAAAACACCCGCTGTAACCTCTATAATGTAAAGTGTTCTTACAATAAAAAAACTTAAACCCTTAATTTAAGACCACTTTAGATCACCCATTTTAGACACACATTTTTTCACCTGACGAAACACAACACGCAAACACAAATAAAATATAATTAATCAACATTGAAGGCTTCGATTATAATTATTTGTTTACTTTGACGTTTCAAACTCGTGGTCTAAATTTAGTCCAAATATATTGCGCCACCGACTACTACACATTATGTTATTGTCCTTCCAAAGGTTGTCTGGAAGAAATCGCTATGAGCGATAAGACCGCCCATATTATTTTTAAGATTATGTTCATGGTAAGTGCAATGAAGAATTATTCATTGTATTGTATTGTGGTCATTGTATCGGTTGGACTTCGAGAACAAATGAATGAAACATAAAATTGAATCTGTTTAAGGCTATTTTATCTTTTTTTTTTTTTAATTTTAGTAATGAATAGATTGTTACTAAAGTTTTAAACAAAATTAGTACATCTAACTTGGTGTTCAATATTTGAAGTGTACTAATAAATATGTCTATTTAAAGACTTATTGAAATATTGTTTGAAACATTGGTTTAAACAATTGTATCTAATGTATAACACTTATGTTTGTTAAATAGCAAGCCTACGAGCAATTGCATTGCATTTTTTGATATCCCACTCCCACTAATATTATAAATGTCAAAGCTTGGATGGATGGATGGATAGATGTTTGTTACACAATCACGCCAGCAGGGCAGAACGGATCTGGATGAAATTTGGCTCAGAGACAGATTGTAGTTTGGAATAGCACATAGGCTACCTTTTATCATGAATAATTGATGTAGCAGGAAAATTGTAATCCACGCGGGTGAAAGCGCGGAGCGCCACTAGTAATCAATATTTACTAGCTTACAATTGAAATATACCATATAAAAATAGATTGTGAGAGAATTCACAATTATTCAAATATCAATTTGACCAATTTTACGACATTTCGGCGCGCGCCCCTAACAATCCTTTTATAATATATTTTTAGTACTGACATTGTGACAACGATTCGTATTTTGAACTATGACATTTTGCGTTGACATTATACAGGGTCATTATATTTGACTTTAAAGCTAGGTCATTTGCGCGACCCTTTTACTGTAATTGACAAATTAATTATCATTTGAGTTACAATTTATTATGTCATCTAGTATCTGGGTGTGACTCACGCGGCGCGGCTATTGGCATGGTTCCATTCTTCTGTCACTAGGGCTGACATTTGTGTCATGATTTTTAAATATTTTGCTATGGCAATCAAATAACTATACCAATATTCTGAAATAGCAACATTGTAGTGATTTGTTTTTGTAAGGTGGTTGTACTGTAAGGTGATTTCATTTTGTGAAATGTGGTAGCATTGGATAACATTACCAATGTGAACGTTTGACCAATCAGAATACTGGTAGAACTGAAGGTTTACGACCGGAGCTAAAAAAGTTACTTGAGCAGTATTGTAATCATTTTGAGGCATTCTAGCCCGGATCGCCAGCCAGTAAACTCAAACAGAGATGTGGAGTGTAAGCTAATAAAGTAATTGTTATTAGATACAGTATAATATTGTCACTAAGTATTGTGGACTGCAAATTATAACGAATAATTGTACAAGCTGAGTTTGATTTATCGCATTTGTAACTTTATTTGGCGTATTTGTTTGTTATTCGTATTAGTAGCCTTTATTTAATAATCTTACATACCTAAAAAATATAATATTAAACCTAATCGTACCAATTACATGACAACAGTAGTCTGATTGTGTTGTTGCAATTATTATAGGAGAAGCCAATGGTAGTGATTCGCTTATTCAACTGAACTAAACTAAAATTTTGGAAAACTAAATCAGTTCTTATACGGTTACGATAAAGTCTAAATTGGTATGAGACTTATCAATAACATCACTAAAATTTAATGTATTTATTATAAATTTGCGGGTAGTTTTAGCGAAATTAAGTCGCCACTTATTTGGTGCCTACTAAAACTACCCACAATTGGCCAGCAATGGAATAAAACTCATCTAATATTAGTAAGAGCGTTGTATGGAGTTATACGAAGTTGAATTTTATTTTATTTTTTCGAACTATTTCAACTTGAAGAATTTTAGTGAGTTTTAGCTAGTTCGTGGGATTAACAGAATTACGGCCATTGTATCCCGAAACACAGTGCAAACTAGTTCAGGGTCAATGGGTTCACATATGTATTATGAACCACAAATGTATGTCAAATAAAGTTGTATGTATTTGTATTTATTTGTATTGTCTTGCGCTTCAGCAAAAAAAGGAGGAAGTTCCCAACTCGACCGGTTTTTTTTGTTACCTGGTTTTTGTTAACATTCGACTGGGTGAACCGATTTCGATGATTCTTTTTTTATTAGGAAGCTGGTGCTTCCCGTGTGGTCGTCAGCTGTCAAACTTTCGGACGCTGGTTCAATCTTTACCTACGGCTTGAGGTGGTAGGGTAATTTCGAGAACCCGCTTGCTAGCTACCACCCTCAAGTTTGAAAAACTGTCACCAACCACATAGAGTGTTCAGACAGCAGTCCTTGAGAGTCAGTGAGCATTCTAGGTGTCGACCACATCGTCACTGACCATCACGTGAGATAGTGGTCAATTGCTAGATCTATAAAGTATAAAAAAGACTCCTTCACGCTGAAACGGCTGAACGGATTCAGATGAAATTCTGAATGAAGATAGCTTATACCCTGGAATAACACACACTACTTCTTATCCCGTAAAAACTATAGTCCCCGTGGGATAATTGAGGTAGCGGGAAAACCGTAGTCCACGCGGGTGACACCGCAGGGCGCCACCAGCCAAAAATAGATTGATTTGTTGACAGCCCTGTTTTATTTTTAAATGTCTGAAGCTGTAGAGCAGGCTACCGTGGCGACCGCATTGCGTGGCAGTTCGACAGCCGATGATGATGTCATCAGTGACGTCACACCGCGTCATGCTGATGAATAACAATAATTTTATTTTAAATTCATGACTGGTACCTACACAGTCAATAATATTATGATATAATCATCGTTTAATATATAAAAATCTAGTGTCACAGTGGTTGTTATCAAACTCCGAAACGACTTGTCTGATTTTTATGAGTTTTTAACAATGATATTATATGTTTATATGAGGTAGATGTCGCACAAGCGCGCGGAAACTGAGGCGGCAAAATTAAGTCAATTGTAGTAATTTTCATTGCGACGCGTATTTCAAGCGCAAGTCTAAACATATAGCTATTCTTTTCTACATTATTTGTACCGTATTATCTGTCGCAGTAAGCATGTTTATGTCGTAAAGGAACAAAATCTGAGCACCGCGCAGTATGAATATACGTCATCTTTAGTAAAACATCATTGGTTTTTAATGTATATTTGGTAGGTCTTAGAATATATGTCGTAAATCCCTACCCCCACAGCTCACTTATTTATCGTGCTTTTAGTATTTTTGTATGCAAAAACATTCAAATAATTTAACCATCTACCATTGAGGTTAAATAATTTGGTAAATTAAGTGTCATGTCAGTATGACATTTCATTTTATAGGCAGAACATTGGTTCATAATTAATGATATTATATGTTTATCTACATCATTGTTCATAACACAAACTTGGGCATAACAAAGTTTACCAGGTCGGCTAGTATTTACAATAGAATACAAATTGATTAGTTTTAGTTTCTCTTCTTTATAATAGGTTGCCTTGAACCTGTGCAAATATTGAGAGCTAAAAACATCAAAAAGTTTTTCAATTGCTATCCAGACAACAAAAAGTCTTTAATTAGTATCTCATCAAGGGGGCCGCCAGGATTAATTCCAGGGAGATGCATCTAATCCTACACAGTATACTACACACAACAAAAAGTCTATTTCAGGAAGATGCATCTGGTCCTACACAGTATACTACACACAACAAAAAGTCTATTTCAGGAAGATGCATCTGGTCCTACACAGTATACTACACACAACAAAAAGTCTATTTCAGGAAGATGCATCTGTTCCTACACAGTATACTACACACAACAAAAAGTCTATTTCAGGAAGATGCATCTGGTCCTACACAGTATACTACACACAACAAAAAGTCTATTTCAGGAAGATGCATCTGGTCCTACACAGTATACTACACACAACAAAAAGTCTATTTCAGGAAGATGCATCTAGTCCTACACAGTATACTACACACAACAAAAAGTCTATTTCAGGAAGATGCATCTGGCCCTACACAGTATACTACACACAACAAAAAGTCTATTTCAGGAAGATGCATCTGGTCCTACACACAACAAAAAGTCTAAGCAAGATGTACGGTTTTGAACTTTTGAACGATTTCCCTCCACCATCCGTTTCGCCGAAGATGAACGCAAGATTACAGAATGGAACTCGTTGCCCGAGTCTGTGTTTCCCGATATGTACAATCCTGGAGTCTTCAAGTCGCGAGTGAATAGGTACCTTCTAGGTTTGCGTGCTAAATCCTAGACAACGTCATCACTTAACATCAGGTGAGACAGTTGTCAAACGTAAACTTATAATATGTAAAAAAAATATGTATTGACGTAATGAACAAATTTGGAGAGCAACCTTGGCTTCTACAGGTTTTGTTCAAAAAGTAACTTATTAAAAAAACTTTTTTGCATGTACTTTCTTTCCTGCCAGGGGGGGTGCAAGTGCACCCCTTGCACTCTGCTGCCGGCGCTCATGTATCTCAGCACCTCTTAAATTAAATGCTAGTGTAGCTTTGAAAGTAAAAAAAAAGTAAAGTAAAGTAGAAAAAGAAAAAAAGAAGTAAAGTACCTTCTAGGTTTGCGTGCTAAATCCTAGACAACGTCATCACTTAACATCAGGTGAGACAGTTGTCAAACACTGTCTCACCTGATGTTAAGCAAACTTATAATATGTAAAAAAAAAAGATGCGTAATTTTGCGGAAAATCTTTCCGACGAAACGGTATGTTTGTTACATGATCTGTGTGTACGTACACAAACGGTTCGAATACATTTCACGAGCCGCTGATTCCGCTCTCGGATTCCGTCTTTACTTATACATATATGTACATACCTACATAGCTACGTACTAGAGCTGACGATGAGATCACTGTATTAAAAAATACAACCGGTTTCACTCCGGGAGTGCCGGCACAAGTGAAAACTTGAATATGATTGATAATGATGATGAAAAGTAGCCTATGTGTTATTTCGGAACCTGAAGTACATACCAAATTTCTTCCGAATCCGTTCAGCCGTTCTGGCGTGATTGAGTAACAAACATCCATCCATCCATCCAAGTTTCATATGTATAATATTAGTCGGACACATAGAATTAACGTGATGACGTTTTTTTGAAGCAATGAAATCTTTCCTCTTTACAATATCGGCGTTTTGATAACTGAACTCAATAATACTTTTAACAAAACGACTTTATCAAATAAAACTACCAACAAACGAAAATTTTCCTTATTCGTAAGACGTTTAAGTTTAAATTTCAACGTCGGTCTTGACGATCTGACGATCTAACGATCTGACGCGAGTTCAAATATTTTGTTCCGCATACAAAAGTGCACTACGCCGCTACAGAAGTTTTCACCTCAAAACAATTCTTATTAATTTCAATCTTTACAAAATCTAAAGACGGTCGCCGTGGCTCACTCATCAGTGTCATACATCGGGTCTCCGGGACAAACATTGCTGTGATGACCACAATATCAAAATATTGTGGTCATGGTACTGACTTCGACAACTTATTTCAAATTTTTGAGCGTTGAAGTCGGTTCCATTTTCTGGTAAAATTTGTCTTTTTCACTCTTTTTAGCAATGATGTTTTACTAAAGATGACGTATATTCATATTGCGCGGTGATCACATTTTGTTCCTTTACGAAATAAACATCCGACAGATAATACGGTACAAATAATATAGAAAAGGATAGCTATATGTTTAGACTTGCGCTTGAAATACGCGTCATAATGAAAATTACTACAATTGACTTAATTTTGCAGCCTCAGTTTCCGCGCGCTTGTGCGACATCTACCTCATATAAACATATAATATCATTGCTTTTTAGTGACCTTTGTTACTCATGGGATCAATTGTCATTGTGGTGTAGTTATGTTCACCGATGTCTTCACTACTACTATAATATCATCTAGGTATAAGCACGCACTTTTCAGTTATTGGAGTGTAACTCAAAAACCGCTCGTCCGAATTTGATGAAACTAAAATGGGACATCACGGGAAGCACCAGCAAATAAAAAATTAACGATTAAAATCGGTCCCAATCGGAAGTTATGCGGTAACAAATATAAAAAAAAACATACGTGTCGAATTGAGAACCTCCTCCTTTTTTGAAGTCAAAGAACGACCGAAAGAAAGAAGTCCGAAAACGCTGGGATGCGTTCAGGAGCTTCGTCGGCCAAATATCGATCGACCAATATTTGATCAATGTCTCACGAACGGCTACTCCATAGCATGTTACATAAGAAGGAGAAGAAGTCACTTACATTGTTCATGGATCACATGATAGTTACTACTGCATATGCCACTTTTGACAGCCGGTCAAGATTTGATGGATTCTAGAGGTTGAAAGATTATGGTCTCGTCGAGCATAATTTGCTCTGACAGGTTGACGTGAACGGTCATGATCAAATATTGGGTGGAGCAAATAATGCTCTAGTTGAGTTCGTGAACGCCGCACATCCGCTGTCAGAGCAAGATATGGCTTGGCCGATGGAGCTGTTGAACGCACGCCGGGAGTAGCGGGCAGTCAGAAAGACTTGGTACTCGCTCATAGATTTAATTGCACGATATTCAAAGATTTTGATAGTAAATTATTTGGTTTCTTGATATGTACCTAATATGACCGAAACTGGGAGCCACAACTGATTATGGAAAGAGCCGCAGGTTGCCGAGCCCTGGTCTAGACAAAAGGCTTTTAAAGAACAGCACTTACGAAGTAAACAACTTTCAGAAAATCAAGTTTCCTTTGGTCGTGTTCCAAGATTAAGATATAGTAGACACCTTTATTTTTGGCCCGCTGGCTGAGGTAATGCGTAACTGCATTGTTCAGATTGGGCGATTGTTTTTGTGATGTAAATTCTAAAAATTCAAATATGTGGTTTTCTGTGTGTGTATATCACAAAAAGATATTGTACCTACACTACATAGATAGATAGATATAAAACTCTTTATTTGCACACTATTTCAAAACCATACACATAAAGAAAACAAACAAACAAATATAAAAACAGTGATACAAAGGGCGGCCTTATCGCTTAAAGCGATTTCTTCCAGGCAACCAAACATACATACATACATACATACATACATACCTACTTAACTAATTTATTGTTTGTGTCTGAAGACTATCGCATAAGTTTCGTCCATCATTGTAAAATATCTTCCATGTAGATTTCAGAGATATGAGATAACCCAACATAATTTTATTCTACTTTTAAGGTTACACACCCAACATAATTTTATTCTAATTTTAAGGTTACACACCCAACATAATTTTATTCTAATTTTAAAGTTACACACCCAACATAATCTTATTCTAATTTTAAAGTTACACACCCAACATAATCTTATTCTAATTTTAAAGTTACACACCCAACATAATCTTATTCTAATTTTAAGGATACTGTTATGTCGGGTGTGCTCTCACATGGCTTAAATTAAATTAAAGCGTTTTTTAATAATATAAGTAAACAATTGATTTTTTTGGTCTAACTTCAAACCAAATACCTACTCATTGGGTTAGTGTTGCTTAACAACGACATCTATTGTCAAGTAACTTTAGTGTTGCTGTGTCGGTAAAACAGTTTTGTTGTTGTTTAAGTAATAAAACTACTCACTTATAGATTTCAGGAACCTCGAAAGCGTCTTCATACTAAATTTCATAAAAATCGATGAAGCCGTTTCCGAGATTCAGATTATAGTACCTACTATGTATGTATATAGTTATGTTCCCATAACGCCTTTCTCGGAACATTCTAGAGTCACGCCACTCTCCCAGACGCATTGTCAGCAGAATGTTATCGCATCCGTCGCTGGGAACGTGACGAGGACCACCGCCTTTCTCGGAACATTCTAGAGTCACGCCACTCTCCCAGACGCATTGTCAGCAGAATGTTATCGCATCCGTCGCTGGGAACGTGACGAGGACCACCGGTGTCTAGAATCATTCGTATTGTATCCAGCTCTACAAGCGGACGTGTAATTTAGAATTAATATTAATTAATTATTAAATATAATAATTAATAAAGTTAATTTAATTTAATAGTTTTTAAAAATTCATTTCGTCGCTCCCGAAAAGTATCTGGCGCAGCCGGTAGGATAGCCGGCACGTGCCATCGCGAAGTCCGCGTTCGTATAATCCGAACATTTAAGTGAAAGTTCGCGAGTGGCATCCGTTAGTGCGACTATACTTAGACTCAGTGATTCGTGCTACGCGGCTATCCTCGAACCAAACAAATACGATACAGGGGACCGGAAAATTATGGCGAGTTATTCGGCGATTGGACAGTGAGTACAGTAAAATCCTTCTACTTCCTACCTTGCCCTAAACTCCCTGAATTTTGTAAACTGTTATACTTAGTTTGTATGTGAATAAAATTGCACATTAGGTTACGTTAAGGTCGAAAGCGAATCTCATTGCGCTTAGCCTTGTATGTCTTTAACTTAGAGTTGTTTTGCTAGGCATATAATAGAATAGTATAAGGAAATATATATAAGTTATAGTGTAGTATCTTAGGGAATACTATTAGGTATAGAATTTGTATAACGTCCGCTAGAATTATATAATTATGGCTAACGAACAAAGGGTACTTGGAGCCCCAGCAGCGCCCGCTGATTTACCGCGGTTGTTGACAAATCAACAAACTGTGCCACGCGAAATTTTAGGTCTCATCCCCGAGTTTAATGGGGACACCAAAGTTCTAAATTTATTTCTTAGAAAATGTGAGTATGTCATTCAACGTTATCAAGGCACCGAGGAGCGAAATGAGTTCCTAATGCAATATGTGACGAGTAGACTATCGGGCAAAGCTGCGGCTTTAATTAGCGAAAGAAGCGACTTCGTAACATACGATGAATTAAAAGCCCTCCTTCTCCAACATTTCGGTGACCCACGAAGCGAGGAGTGTGTAGCCATCGAATTAGAAACTTTAAAAATTAGGCCTAATGAAACATTCTTAGAATTTTGTGGACGTATACAGGACGTTCGGGCCGTTCTATTATCTAAAGTTAATCAAAATCATTCCGCACAGTTAAAAGAAGCTAAACAAATTATATACAACAATACCTCTCTAAATGTGTTCCTATATAATCTACCAGAGCACATGGTGAGACTTATAAGAATCAAAAACCCCACTACGCTAGAAGATGCACTAAAACACGTGCTAGAAGAAGTAAATTTTCAAGAACAATATAATCAACGCACCAAAATGTTACAGAATCGACCTCAAACGTTTCCATCTCAGTCTAACTTTAGGCCACTTATGGCACCACAACCTCAGACCCAGTTCAAATTTGGTATACCAAACCAGACCAGTCAGCATCTGGTGCGGCAACAATTACCAACCCAACAATTTGCACGCCAACAAGTAGGTACCTTTGGATACCGACCTCCAGCACAAATGGGTTTCAAACCACCGGTAGTTCCAGGTGGGCCCCCTCAACAACAATTTGGACCAAGACCACAAACGGGACAATTCGGTTTCCGACCTCAGGTAGGACAGTTTGGGTATAGACCTCCGCCAAACCAATTTGGATATAGGCCTCCGACAAATCAGTTTGGATATAGGCCTCCGGTAAACCAGTTTGGGTTCCGACCCCAAGCTGGACAGTTTGGCTATAAACCACCACAGCCTCAAGGCTACGTCAGTCATAAATATGACAATGACGTTTCTATGAGGACTGCTCCAGCAGCGAGACCTCAACAGCTACCCATAAACGAAACGTATGCACTGGAAGGTCAGTATGAAGAATATTACCAGCCTTATGAGACTTATGATTGTTACTATGACATGACTCCTGACGCATATGACGGTTTTTACACATATGACGAGCCTATAATCGACAACAACCCCACTGATAATAAAATCTGCGAAAGTGATTCACACGATAGTACGCCTTCAGCGCCCCACAATCAAGATGTATGTAGTGCTGTGGAAAATTTTCACATAAGCGTAGACCCAACAAGCACGAAATGATAGAAATAAATTATGATGCTTCCTTAAAACTCCCTTACATATACATATCAGATATCGATGGAAAATTTATGCTAGACTCTGGAAGTACGCGTTCGTTTTTGAGTCCACTAAAAGCGAATGAATATTTCGCCATGTTAAAAAGTTATGAACCTTTTATGGTCACCAGCACCCATGCATCCAGCGTTCACAGTGAAGTCGTTAATATTCCACTCTTCTCCATATTTAAAGAAGATGGTTATCATAAATTCTATGTGTATGATGTGGATAGACGTTACGACGGGGTTATAGGATGTGACCTCATGTCACGGCTCAAAGCTAACATAAACCTTAAAGATAAGACATTAGAAACACAGTGTTCAAAAATACCCATCATTTATAATGACGATCACGTCATCGAAATCCAACCACGCTCTGAACATCGAGTGACATTGCCAGTAAATTTTGAAAACGGAGACGCAATTTTAAACTTTAAGCAGTTCTATGATGGCGTACGTATGCCTACAGCAATAGTCCGGTGTGAAAACTATTTTGCAACCACCGTAATACAAAACCTTACAGAAAACCGCGTCACGCTAACAATAACGGCACCTTTTACAGTAACGAACTTTAATAACGACATATGTGAAGTTAATTACAGTTCTGACTTTAGTGACATACAAATGGACGAACTTTTGACCGACAATTTATCCAAACTACGACTAGACCACCTTAATGATGAAGAAAGCAAGGCCATTCAACAACTTTGCAATGAATATAAGGATATATTCTATTGCGAGAGCTTACCTCTGACCTTTACGAATCAGGTAAAACATCGTATTAGGACAATTAATGAAGACCCAATTTACGTCAAACCCTATAGACAGGCACCGGCCCAAGCCGAAGAGATCAAACGTCAGGTCGAAAAGTTGCTTAAAGATAATGTCATTAGAGAGTCGCATTCGCCTTGGAGTGCACCTGTTCATTTGGTTCCGAAAAAGATGGACGCCTCTGGACAAGTTAAATATAGAATGGTCGTGGACTATCGAAGACTTAACGAGATTACAGTAGATGATAGGTACCCCATCCCAAACATATGTGACTTGTTCGATAAACTCGGAAAGAGTAATTACTATACTACTCTCGATTTAGCATCAGGATACCACCAAATTGAAATAGAAGAGTGCGATAGAGAGAAGACAGGCTTCTCTACACAAAACGAACATTACGAGTTCCTTCGTATGCCCTTTGGGCTTAAAACGGCTCCTGCAACTTTCCAGAGAACGATGAATAACGTTTTAAGAGGGCTGCAGGGCATCCACTGCCTAGTCTATTTGGACGACATTTTAATTTACTCAAATGGCTTACAGGAACACCTTCAAAAACTCCGCGCCGTATTTGACAGACTTAGACAAACTAACCTCAAAATACAACTTGACAAATCTGAGTTTTTACGCAAGGAAGTACAGTACTTAGGACATACTTTGACCAACGACGGACTCCGACCGAACAACGACAAAATACAAGCAGTTCTGAAATATCCCATACCACAAACTCAAACAGAAATCAAACGGTTCTTAGGATTTGTCGGTTACTACCGTAGGTTTGTCAAGGATTTCTCTAAAATCACGCAACCTTTGACCGCTTGCCTTAAGAAGGGCAAAAGAGTAGTGACAGACGATAAGTTCATAGAAGCATTTGAAAAGTGTAAAGAGCTCCTCGTGAATGCTCCTATATTACAATACCCTGACATGACCAAACCATTTATTCTGACGACAGACGCCTCGGAAGTAGCAATCGGCGCCGTACTATCACAAGGACCAGTTGGATCCGACAAACCGGTTGCATACGCTAGCCGGACCTTAACAGACACAGAGAGAAAATACAGTGCAATTGAGCGAGAATTATTAGCCATAGTCTGGTCTACAAAACATTTTAGACCTTACCTATACGGCAAAAAGTTTACAGTATATACGGATCACCAGCCCCTTGCTTGGTTGAATAAATTTAAAGAAGTCAGTAGCAAACTAACTCGCTGGCGCTTACGCTTACTAGAATACGATTTTGATATAATACATAAAAACGGAAAACAAAATGCGAACGCCGATGCTCTATCCCGTATACAATTGAATGCACTAGGAAACGACGACAATGATTCTATGATAGTTAATATTGACGATAGTGAGCACAAGCTACAAGAACATTTAGAACAACTGACAGAACAAATCGCGACTTTGACAAAACGACGTTCAGATGACTCAAGGACTCTAACAGTATCTGATTCTGAAGGTACGGCTTCTGTTAGTCACGAATCTATACACGACACAAATATACCCAACGAGCAAACACAATACCCCGTACGATCCGAATCTGATTCCACAGAGACAATCCATTCCGCTAACGATATGGAATCGCTAGGTATTCCCATATTACACGAAGCAATAGACACCAAACCAAACCAAATTTTAGTATTCAGTTGGTTCCGTAATAATATGCAAGTCAAGGATCTATCAAGAAATAATCAAAGAGTACTTGAAGTGTTCCTACCCATACACAACGAAGATCTAATAAAAGACTTCTTAAAGAAGTACATCAAGCCAAAAACCAAATACTTCATTTACTTCGAAAATGAAGAACATCGCAAAGATTTTAGTAAAGTCATAATTACATTATTTAAGAGAGGAACAGTTAATTTCCACGAGTGCACACAACGAGTCATATATATAGAAGATGAGAAAGAACAAAAGGCGATCGTTAATAAAATACACGAAGGGAAAACATGTCACCGCGGAATCACAGAAACAATTAAACGGATCAGGCGTAGCTATTACTGGCCAAATATGCACGAGACAGTAGCGGCAATGCTTAACGCCTGTGTAAAATGTAGAGCCTCCAAATATGACCGTAAACCAATAAAACCGATGTTACAACTTACACAAACACATGATGCTCCGTTTCAAGAGATCTTCATTGATACATTTTCAATAGAATCCAAACAATATCTTACCCTTATAGACGCATTTAGCAAAATCGGACAAGCTATCGAAGTGCCATCGAGATCCACCCCAGAAATAGTCAGGGCCTTATTAAAATACTTTGCATTCTACGGTATCCCACGCAAAATTAGTTGTGACCCGGGTACTGAGTTCAATAATGAACTACTTAAGGAACTTACGGATTTACATAAGATACAACTGCATATAGGAACACCCAATAATCCCAGTTCAATGGGTATGATTGAACGCTTTCATTCAACAATAATCGAAATTTATCGCTTAGCCAAGTACGAAAGAAAGTACACAGACACAGCATCCGTAATGACATACGCCGTTATGGCTTATAATAACACAATACATAGTGCAACAGACCTAACTCCATTTGAAGTCGTATTCGGCCATACAGAACTTAATTCCGCGTTCGATATTGACTTTGACAAATCTTACAGGCAACAGTTAATAAAAGATCACAAAAAAAGGACACACGAACTATATAAACATCTTTCTGACAAAATGAATACCTTTAAGGAAAAAATAGTGAAGAAACGTGGTGGTGAGACAGGACCAGATTTAAGCATAGGACAAACGGTCTTTGCCAAAGCTGTAAACAAGAGACAATCTAAAGATAAACCAAAGTTCCATAAGGCCATAGTCACTGGACAAATAGAACGCAATATTGTACCAGTCAAAATAAACGAGAGATACACCAAAACTCCTATTAAAAACATTAAACGTCCTCCGCAGGTGGTACCATGTCCTACTATGGACGACGATGATCAGGATCATCCTCTGCCAAGTTCCCCACAGCCAGGGCCTTCAAGTGGTAAAACTTGAACAAAACCCAGGTATATTACCGGTCAAACAAGGTCGTGCTTTCCTGCAACATAATAAGTGGTCAATCATTAAGGTCACTAACCTCAAAGGCATTATTACAGATACAAATTATAATGTAGAGAAATATTCTGATTTCGTGAGGATCATTAGTCAGAATAGGTCGTATATCAACGAAATTCTAGAATTAACCAACCAGGTTAATTACCTTCGTGATGAAACCCTAAACAAAATAGAACAATTGATTCCCTCCAAAAGATACAAACGCGGTCTAATCAATCCCCTCGGCTCTATCTTAAAAATTGTTACCGGTAATCTGGATCATGATGACGCAATACGATACGACAAACTTATTTCTGAAATTAAGACTCGAGAACAGGGCATCTCAAACAAAATCACCCTTATATCCGAAATGATGGACCACTTCCTTAACACTACTCAAGTTATCGATGAAAATACTAAAGTTATGAATGAGCGTTTACAACGCATAGAAAGTATTGTGACAGATCTATCTAGAGAAAACATGTATATCTTCGTATCATACTTAACTAACGTCCTGAATATGTTCATTGCAAACTTTAGAACTTTGTATATTAAACTTAACAACTTAGAAACAGCTCTAGCACTTAGCAAGGTATCTGTACTACACAAATCTGTAATCGATTCGAATGAACTCTTAACCATTCTGCATGAAGTGTCAAAGTATGACAATTTAATGTATTCAGTTAGTGAGCAAAACTTAATTAACATTGAAGAAACACTTTCCGTGAGAGCTTACCTTAAAGATGATGAAATAAGGTTTATAATTGATGTTCCATTAGTTATTAATAGTACTTATAATTATTTCAAATTGTACCCCTTACCCGTATCACACGATTCCCAAACCTTCGTCATTATTCCCGAATATCCTTTCCTGCTAGTAGAAGGTAAGAAATATCGTCCAACCGCCCGTCCATGCCAGGAAATAACCGCTAACGAATACTTATGTTCTGAAGATGACCTTAATCCATATGCCCCTGAGACCTGTATCGAGCAGCTGATGGAGTACCAGCGCAACCTGTCCCGGTGCTTTCCGCGTAAGGTCCTATCAGAGGATCTCAAACTCCAGAGAATAGGATCAACCCGTTGGATATTGTACTTTAAATACGACAAGATACTTACTCAGACTTGTAGCCATGATGTCACCCGTAATACTCTGCAAGGAACATACTTACTAACCACTCTTGAATCATGTGACGTGTCAATAGATGAGATCGTAATATACGGACGTCATTATCACCCACTGGATACGGAATACAACCCCGTTCCGATCATTACCTTACCTGATGTATTCACCCACGAACAGCAGCGAAATAGCCTTATAGCAAACACCGAAGCCATCGATCTTAAGGGGATCGACCTAGCCGACGTACAGCATCTAAACTACCTGTTAAAGAAAAGTGTGAAAAGTGATAAATGTGATTATGGGCAATATAGTGAAAATCTCAACAGTGTCAGTGTCGCTATTATAGTACTGTATGTGTTAATAATTGTATCATGTGTTAGTTATCTAGTTTACCTTAGATATAAGAATATAATTATAGTAAGGCGTGGAAGAGAGCAGGCTAGTGAATTACATGTCAATCAACATGAGAACCAGCCTCAGCCACCCGTTTTGTTAGTTACTCGTTAGATGTAAGCGAAGTTATTGGAAAACTACGTATTCCCAATAACTTCGAGCTAAGGGGGGAGGAGTTATGTTCCCATAACGCCTTTCTCGGAACATTCTAGAGTCACGCCACTCTCCCAGACGCATTGTCAGCAGAATGTTATCGCATCCGTCGCTGGGAACGTGACGAGGACCACCGCCTTTCTCGGAACATTCTAGAGTCACGCCACTCTCCCAGACGCATTGTCAGCAGAATGTTATCGCATCCGTCGCTGGGAACGTGACGAGGACCACCGGTGTCTAGAATCATTCGTATTGTATCCAGCTCTACAAGCGGACGTGTAATTTAGAATTAATATTAATTAATTATTAAATATAATAATTAATAAAGTTAATTTAATTTAATAGTTTTTAAAAATTCATTTCGTCGCTCCCGAAAAGTATCTATATAGTACATACATATACATTGTATATATACAAGAACTGCTCGTTTCAAGGTTCCAAAACACTTTACTCTTTGTCGTGCAATGAGTGGCGAGTAAATTTGAGTTTTGGAACGACCGCTTGTCAATGTCACGTAGGGTAATAATTAACCCTGATTTTTCCAGGTTAATAGAATTCAACTGTCAGATGACATTGTGCCGGTTCGAAAACCTCAACTGTCAACGTGAAAGTCAAAACGTTGGGTTTTGGAACGAGACTGAGTAATGACTTTTTTGAACGATTTGACTCCTTTGACTTTGGTCATACATGCATCAATAATCTGTTTCTTAGAGGGGTCAAAGACCGATATGCGTGGACTTCCGCTGACTACGATCCTGGCATACATCTCTTGTTTCTTTTATTCTCATTCGATTCTTGATACACGTCTCCGCACCTGACCTTGTCCCACAACGTCTCCAATCCGGTCAGATTCTTCGACGTCATTCCACTCGTTCTCTAGTTCGACCAGAGCAAGATAAAACAGAATGACCTCATGCATATGCCTTTGAAGCTGTTCAATTTATTTCCCCTATTTTCAGTAATTTTCTTTGATCACCCGTAATATCAGTTACGTATAGAAATAAGTAGGGTTATGTTGCAGGTGCGTGCGCGCGCGCAACGATGTACCTAGTACAGATGACTCAACGTATGGCAATAGAGCAATGATGTTTTACTAAAGATGACGTATATTCATACTGCGCGGTGCTCAGATTTTGTTGTTTTACGACATAAACATGCTTACTGCGGCAGATAATACGGTACAAATAATATAGAAAAGGATAGCTATATGTTTAGACTTGCGCTTGAAATACGCGTCGCAATGAAAATTACTACATTTGACATAATTTTACATACATACATACATTTGACATATTTCTAGATATCCGAATGGAATGCATAAAGTTCAACGCACTGGCGTAGAGACATAGAGAGGGTATCGTGAATCCGTGAGATGTAGGTCAGATGGGGTGGTAAAATTAGAACGCGGCTTTCTTGTTCGACATTATTGCGACGTAGGTAGACATGTTTTCCTTGATATCGTTTTTAACCGACTTCAAAAAAGGAGGAGGTTCTCAATTCGGCCCGTATGTTTTTTTTTTTTAATATATATATTGGGAATAGGCAGGCGTTTGACCACTATCTCACCTGATGTTAAGTGATGATGCGGTCTACGATGGAGCACGCCTGCCTAGAAGATACCTATTCACTCGTGACTTGAAGATACCCAGGTCGTATTTTTTCGGAAATACAGAGTTAGGCAATGAGTTCCATTCGTTAGCTGTACGCACTAAGAATGTGGAAGCAAAACGCTTCGTGCGACAAGTTGGAACGTCCACCATGTATGGATGTCGCATTGCCGTCCGTCTGGTCGTCCTAAGAAGGAATGGGGATGGCGGAATCAAATTATGCAACTCCAGAGCGCACTCCCCGAAATGTATCCGATAAAAAACCGATAAACTAGCGACATTACGTCGATGCTGCAGGCTTTGGAGTCTCCTCTTGAACAGAGAGTCATTGTTGATGAGCCTTTTAGCTCGTCTCTCTATCGACTTATTTGTGTTTGTTACCGCATAACTTCCGCGTGCGTGAACCGATTTCGATCGTTCTTTTTTATTTAAAAGCTGGTACTGCCCGTGTGGTCGCATTCATCAAAACCGAACGAGCACTTTTTGAGTTACAAGTCAAAAACTGAAAAATGCGTGCTTATACTACACGATATTATAGTAGCGGGTGAAGACATCGGTGAACATACCTACACCACAATGACAATTGATCCCATGAGTAACAAAGGTTACTAAAAAGATTGAAAAAAAAATTTTTTACCAAAAAATGGAACCGACTTCAACACTGAAAAGTATGGAATAACTTGTCGAAGTCGGTACCATGAGCACAATATTTTAATATCAGTTACTGAACTATCATGGCACCGACTTCAACAAGTTATTTTATACTTTTGAGTGTTGAAGTCGGTTCCATTTTTTGGTAAAATTTTTTTTATATTAAACGAAAGCGTACTATGCCACTTAGCAATCTCTTTGTAGTTCATGATCGCTTGGTACTGTAACAAATGTAGGTATTTGTTTTAAAATAAATGCACAAAATGTCTCGCAGTTTGTTTTTTCAAATCTGCCTATAAATGAAGAATTTTTGAGTTAGGTACATAACTAATGACAGTACAACCGTATTGTGAATCTCCTCCTTTTTTGGAAGTCGGCTCAAAATACCGATCATCATCATTATCATCTTCTTAGCCATAGGAAGTCCACTAGACATAGGCCTCCCCATTGATTTCCACAAGGACCGCTTGGTAGGCGCCCCGCATCCAGCTTACCTGCGATCGTAGTCAGGTCATCTGCCACCTTGTCGATGGCCATCCTATGCTGCGCTTGCCAGTTCATGTTCTCCACTCGATAACCTTTCGACCCCAACGGCCATCAGTTCTTCGAGCTATGTGCCCTGCCCACTGCCACTTTGAGTTGCTATGTCGTTGGGCTATATCGGTGACTTTCATTTACTCATTCGCTTATTCGATTGATTCGATCGCGTAGAGAAACCCCGAGCGTAGCCCTCTCCATAGCTCGTTGTGCGACTCTGAGCCTGCTCACAAGGCCCATAGTCAAAGACACCAGACAATTAATTGATTAAGTAACGTTTTTATTAGATCGTATTTTATAACACGTATTTAAAAAATACCAACTATGGGTACTTGCGTTCGTGAACCTAAATGTGTTAATTGCTTGAGTTTTTAATTACTTAAGTTAATTAATAACATGGAATTCGTCTAATGAGAAATACGAAGAAGTCTTAAATATTTAGAGCAATGGAAGTTACTGCTAGTCAATGATATTATATGTTTATATGAGGTAGATGTCGCACAAGCGCGCGGAAACTGAGGCGGCCAAATTAAGTTAATTGTAGTAATTTTCATGATGACGCGTATTTCAAGCGCAAGTCTAAACATATAGCTATCCTTTTCTATATTATTTGTACCGTATTATCATGTTTATGTCGTTAAGGAACAAAATCTGAGTACCGCGCAGTATGAATATACGTCATCTTTAGTAGACATCATTGCTGCTAGTACGTAGGTACTCCATTTTTGAGGGATCTCTAGTTCAATGAATATATTTGGATAGGTTGAGAGCGAAAACGTCTTAACAGCCATGCAGCAGCTCTTGCTTTGAACTCTATATACATTGGTAATTACCGTAGATACACCGTATTTTAGTCCTAATCCTTGACATTGACGGTCGCCGTGGCGCAGTGGTCGGTGTCAGTGACATGACTTCGGTGTCTCCGGGACCCTGGGTTGGAATCCCAGCAGGGGCAAACATTTGTGCGATGAGTATAGGTGTTTGTCCCGGGTTTTGGTTGCTTGTGTGTTGTGTGTGTCCATGCCTCCCGTAACACAGGGAATCCTAGTGCGGGGGTCTGAGAAAAAAGAAAAACAAAAAATATAATAATAATCCTCACATTTCATAGTAAGTTACTTTCATATACCTGGCTAGCTACCCTCATGTTTGAAAAACTTATCACCGAGCCTATAGTGCGTTCAGGCAGCAGTTCTTGAGAGCGAATAAATTTCTAGGTTTAGCATGATTACACCTTCGGTCACATCGTCGCTGATCCATCAAGTAAGATAATGGTCAAACGGAGATCTTAAATATTAAAAAATATAGGCGTAGCAAAGTTAATAATTGAGCTATAAAAGCGAAAATAAACTTTAATTCCAGTATTAAAAGTATTTCCCTAATGCAATCACGGCTATGTAAAAGGTTTTTTTAATTATTATAAGCTTGCGTTTGACAACTGTCTCACCTGATGTTTTTGATAGGTTTGCGTGCTGAATCCTAGACAACGTCGTCACTTAACATCAGGTGAGACAGTTGTCGAACGCAAACTTATAATATGTAAAAAAAGGTAATAAAAAATTTACCAAAAATGGAACTGACTTCAACACTCAAATTGTGAAATAACTTGTCGAAGTCGGTACCATGATAGTTCAAAAGTAACTATTATCAAAATATTGTGCTCATGATACCGACTTCGACAAGTTATTTCACACTTTTGGGCGTTGAAGTCGGTTCCATTTTTCGGTAATTCTTTTTTACCGTAGTTTTACCCTTGCGACACGGTAATTCTCGATTTACATATGGAGACACTGGCCCGCGCCGATAATTACGGTAGAGGTCAAATGTCTTCACCATTATGCATATTTAATTGCTCATTAAAAAGAAACAAGTTTATAATTAGTTGTGTGACCATCGATGATGCAATGAGTGTATGTATATATACTAGCTGCGCCCCGCGGATTCACCCGCGTGGTGATGATGGATGATGATGATGAAAAGTAGCCTAGATGTGTTATTCCCGGACCGGAATTAAGTATCTACATACCAAATTTCGATGAGGCCGTGGTGGTACCGGACTAGAATAGTACTCCCCCATCTCTTCCCGCGGGTGCCGTAAGAGTCGGCTAAGAAATCACGTACCATAAGGTGGGCAGCAGCGCCTTCTGAGGGTTGGAAATCATACTGCGCTCGCCAACCCGCCTGCCAAGCATGGCGAGTATTGGCAAATCCCCCCTATATGGGGGAGGCATACGTCCAGCAGTGGACACACATGGCTGAGAGAAGATACCAAATTTCATCCATCCATTTCATTCATGTAACTATCAGTGAGGACAACATTGTTACCATATTTTCGCAATAATGAATATTGATTGATTGATTGATCCAAATCTTTTTTACCCGCGTGGTGATGTTGATGATGATGAAAATAAGCCAACGTATTAATTCAGGGTATACCCTGAATTAATACGTTGGCTTAACCATCTGTGTTCCAAATTTGATCAAAATCCGTTCAGTAGTTTTTATGTGAAAGAGTAACATACATACATGCATACATTGATCCATAATCACAAACTTTCGCATTTATAATATTAGTAGGAATCAGGATATACATATTAATCTGTGGGCCGTTGTAAAACGTGGCGTGATAAAATTGTAGTTCGTAGATTAATAAAAATTTTCAGCGTACATGCACCCGTCGAACTTATAGCTAAAATTCACTAAAATTCTCATTAAGAAATTGCTCGTATTATATTTATGCTAAAATTCAAATTCGTATAACTCCATATAGTGCTATCCTGAATATTAGACGAGTTCTATACAATTACTGGCCAATAGCGGTAGTTTTAGTGGGCAACCAAATAAGTAGCGACTTATTTGACGTAAAACTACCTGCCATTTTAGTAAATACATCTAATTTTAGTGCTTTTTAACCGAAAAAAGGAGGTTACTCAATTCGACCGTATATATGTTTATTTTTTTCTTTTTGTTATATGTGTGTTTGCGGATAACTTCGTCGTTTATGAACCGATTTTGATGATTCTTTTTTTATTTTATAGTGTATACTTCCGTAGTGATCCGATTTAAATTTCATCAAAACCGGTAAAGCGGTTTTTGAGTTACACTCCAATAACAGAAAAGTGCTTCACATACCTCGACGATATTATAGTTGCGGTTGAAGATATCGATGTACATACACAATAACAATTGATCCCGTGAGTAGAAACCCTGAAAAGGGTGAAAAAAAAAATCTTTACCAAAAAATGGAACCGACTTTAAACACTCAAAAGTGTGAAATAACTTGTCGAAGTCGGTACCATGAGCACAATATTGTGATGATAGTTACTTTTGTAAACTATCATGGTACCGACTTCAACAAGTTATTTCACACTTTTGAGTGTTTGAAGTCGGTTCCATTTTTTGGTAAAGATATTTTATGCATAAGTGTCATACTGATTTGGACTTTATCGTAACCATATATACATATCGGACATATTATATTTTACAGAATTTTAATTTAGTTTATATGAACAAGAGAATCACTACCATTGATTGGCGGCGCCTCGCGGTTCCACCCGCGTGGCCTACGTGTGTCCAGTTACGGTTTTTAGGAAAAAGCCTACGAGATATTTTAGATAATTTATCTCTATACGAGTATACATATGCTAGTTTTTATTGTGTAACGCATTAACTACATGCTAGGTAGAACTTATGTTCAAATATTTGAAGGAAAAATTCGGCTGCTAGTGGGACTTGAACCCACGACTACAGAATACCGTCCTGTCGCATTGTTCAACTAAGCTATAGCAGCCCATACCACTAGGGCTGAATTACGGACACAAGACGGTATTCTGTAGTCGTGGGTTCAAGTCCCACTAGCAGCCGAATTTTTTCCTTCAAATATTTGCACACATATGCTAGTCTCAAGCAGGCGCTTCAAGCTATTGGCAGTATTGTACAATTTTTATCCGTGCCGTTATGTGCTCAAATAAATAGTATAGTAAATAGTATATAATCCATGTCCGTAACTTATATACTACCGAGTTATATATACCGTTTAGTATATAATTAATAAGTGTTAATATTTCACATTATCCCTATAGCGATCGGGGCAAAGTACAAGGCCAGCGCGGTAAATAATATTATGCTGTATATGATAAGCAAAAACCGAGGACGTGCGTACATCAATTAAAACAAAAAGCAAATTAAGGAAGTATTTTTTTAACACGTTAAATATTTTCTTATTAAAGAACTATTTATTATGAATGATCGAAAACCCACAGAGCCATAATAGTACGCCCTTAACCCCACTGCTGAGGCAAACATATCTCGGCTTGCGTTCGGCAGATCCATGCCATATCTTGCTCTGACAGCGGATATGCGGCGTTCACGATCTCAATTAGAGCATTATTTGCTCCACCCAATGTCTTATCATGACCGTTTACGTCAGCCTGTCTGAGCAAATTATCGCTCGCAATATCTGAGCTCGACTAAACCATAATCTGTCTACCTCTAGAATCAATCAAATCTTGGTGGACTGTCAAAAGTGATATATGCATATATCACTTTTGACAGTCCACCAAGATTTGATGTGTAGTAGTTGTAGTGACTATCACGTGATCCATGATCAATGTAAGTGACTTCTTCGTCTTCTTCTGTGACAAGCTATGGAGTAGCCGTTCGCGAGAGAGCGATCAAATATTGGTCGACCAATATTTGGCCGACGAAGCTTCTGAACCTAACCCGGGTAAAACCAATCTTTAGGTTAATCAGATTTAATCAAGGGTGGATCTAGCTCTGAACTTAGGGTGGAAAGGGTTATAAATCTTATTTAATCTTATTATTAACAAATAAAATGTGTCTCTTAAATTCTGACTTATTAGCTCTATTCTCTCCACCATGACAGACCCGTGGACGGGGGAATCCTCCCATCATCTCGACAATAACAACATTATTGTGATCCATCACCTCGCAACACTCCTACGATTGCTTGGAGACATCGATCCTGGCGCGCAGCCAACATATTAGGTTTTGTGCCAAAATGAGTTTGGAGGTTATTGGCAGAGACGGCAAATAGGGATGTGAATTCCGGCTGATTTTTCTATACAAAATGGCCGGTACATTTTATTCCGTTTCGTACATAGTTTCGATAAACATATATAGTGCGTGATAGTAATTTATCGAATCGATCGACATATATGGATACATTAATTAATTGAAATCTTTTCAGGGTCCGAGACGATTCTCGGGTAAAACGTAGGGTATGTATATAGAAAACAAAAGAAAGTTTATTACTCGACTTACGGCACCGAACTGAAGGAGGTCGCCTCTAAGTCCTGTCACCTCCTTGAAAAGTATTGATCCTGGAGCTGTTCCCATAAGTGGTATTTTATTAAGTTTATTACATAGAGATGCAAGACTTTAAAAAAAATAAACTTAATAGACTAAAAACTGTCTGTTTAGTAAATGGGAAGCCATCATATTTTTTCCAAAAAATTTAACCGACCTTAACACTCAAAAGTGTGAAATAATTTGTTGAAGTCGGTGCCATGATAGTCCAAAAGTAACTTTTATCAAAATATTGTGCATGTGGTAACGACTAATATTTCACACTTTTGAGTGACAGCTTTCAAATAAAAAAAAAATCATCAAAAAGCGGTTCGCCCAGTCGAAAGTTATGAGGTAACAAACACAAAAAAAACATACGGGTCGAATTGAGAACCTCTTCATTTTTTGAAGTCGGCTAAAAATATGGAATTTTTAGTAATAAGTTTTTTAATTTTTTTTAGTAAGTAGTTTAGTATAATTATATATTTTTTTATATATTCAAATGTTAAAATATAATTTCATTTGACTGTGACTGCTTACGCAAATATCCGCTACGGGCGCTTCTCGGTTAGACGTCATTCAATATTTATTGTACATTATTAATTGATATATTTTCGTAATAATAGGCACCGCGAATCATTATTATATATATGTGGTATCCGGCTTTACTCACGTTTGTAGTCGAAGTTTCGACCTAGGTTTCGAGCATGTCCGATGCTAATCCTCAGGAGAGTTTACGCTGCCAGATCGCGGCGACCACTGAGCGTAAACTCACCTGAGGATGAGCATCGGACATGCTTGAAACCTAGGTCGAAACTTCGACTATAAACGTGAGTAAATCCGGATACCACACATATATATAATAATGTGTCAAACTCACGACAATTTCCAATCAAAAACCGCGAATCATGTTAGCTAATTATGGACTTTTGCAAGATACAAAAATACGTTTTTTTCGCAGCAAAAAGGATACTTCTTCATTGTGATTCACATTAAACTAGCCAAGAAGTTATTCGATTATATTTTAAATTGCTAAGTATAGTAATTAAAAAATAATTTGTTTTGGTATAATTATACTTTTTATTGTGTGCTATCATGTAGCTATATAAAATGTATAACCAAATCATCTTTATTTTCATAAGGAAAATGGACACTGCACAATACAAGTAATTTTAAAAAAGGAATATCTGCGATGGAAACACAGAACGCAGAGTTCTTTTCACTTCGCAGACTCGATGGCGGGCTGTCGATAAAACTATATGGCGAATAGTAAATACCTTTGGTAGTGAGCACGGACACAGCGGCGCCGGCGCGGCGGCGGGTTCTAGGGCGAATGTAATGAGCCGGCTGACAATTCCGTTGCTTCATATTGCCTAATATTAAAATAAAAAAGTTGATATAAAGGAAAACTTGGACGGAAAAACGAGAGGTGCTAGTACGTCCGCTGCCTATAGGCAACTTTCGGTCTGTTTTATTAGTTTTTTTTGTGGGAAATAATAGTTGGCTTTGTATCTGCAAGTTATTTTTGTCCTATTATTAGAGTTTAGTAAACGGCAGAAATGAGAAATCAAAAATATTTATTGAATAACTGTGAGATAATCCTACTAATATTATAAATGCGAAAGTTTGTGTGTATGTTTGTTACTTCTTCACGCTCAAACGGCTACACCGATTTCGATGAAATTTGGTATGGAGATAGTTTAAACCCTGGATTAACACATTGGCTACAATCCCCGAATTAATTAATTTATATATTATTAATTTATTATTATTATTAATTTTTATCCCCGAAAAAGTTTAGTTCCCGTGGGACAATTGGGGTAGCGGGAAAACCGTAATCCACGCCGATGAAACCGCAGAAGAGAGAGAAGAGCTGTATCGAAAAGTTAACTTTTTAAATTCATTTCAAAATATTGTCTATAAAGACTGTTATTCAAGTTCTGTTTTTGATTTTTTAAATCTTTATATTTCAGTATGAGATTAGATAAAATGACATAATGATACAGCTCATCTATGGACAATTACTGTATCATTATGTAACTTGTTTACCATACTTCAACTGGACCAAAGAGGTTTCAATACAGTTTTTCTACATTATCTGTGCGGCGCAACACGCATGCGCGGTCAGAAAAAATGGATTTTGGCGCTAAACATTTATCGAATTTTACGTAAATATCATTATCTATTTCATTTATTTACATAAAGTAAAGAATGTTATAAAACCACATCTTAAACCAGTACAGAGAAAAAAAGAGGTAAAAGATAACAATATTCATGAAAATACAATTATTACCTTTAACCAATGATATTATATGTTTATATGAGGTAGATGTCGCACAAGCGCGCGGAAACTGAGGCGGCAGATTTAAGTCAATTCTAGTAATTTTCATTGCGACGCGTATTTCAAGCGCAAGTCTAAACATATAGCTATCCTTTTCTATATTATTTGTACCGTATTATCTGTCGCAGTAAGCATGTTCATGTCGTAAAGGAACAAAATCTGAGCACCGCGCAGTATGAATATACGTCATCTTTAGTAAAACATCATTGCCTTTAACACTTTATCGAACAATGGTGGCAATCAGTAGGTGCTTAGCAGCGTGCTAGGGTAGCCCTGTGGTACACTGTGTTTATGTGATAAGTAGGGAATGAAACTGCACATAATTTGGTCTTAAAACACGAGAGTAACGAATTTTAATTCCACGTCCACTGCTGAACATAGGCCATTGATTTCCATAAGAACCGGTTGTAAGCGGCCCGCAACCTGCCCTTGCCTGCGATCTTAGTCAAGTCGTCTGTCTACCTTGTCGGTGGCCGTCCTATGCTGCGCTTGCCAGTCCGTGGCCTCCATTCGAGAACCTTTCGACTCTAACGGCCATCATTTCTTCGAGCTATGTGCCCTGCCCACTGCGATTTCAACTTGCTAATCCGCTGGGTTATATCGGTGACTTTCGTTCTTCTACGGATCTCCTCATTTCTGATTCGATCGCGTAGAGAAACCCTGAGCATAGCTCTCTCCATAGCTCGTTGTGCGACTTTGAGCCTGCTCAAAAGGCCCATAGTCAGAGACCACGTTTCAGTTCCGTAAGTCATCATCAGCTTTTACGCTGTCGGAGCATTTCGACCAACGGAAGACCAGCGTTGGTTTACAACTAGCATTATGCTGAGTTGGGACCGATTTGAGACATGACAATTAACGCACTAATTAGGAATGTGTCAAGGGTTTAATTTTTTTAAATTTAAGTGTTTTTGTTACGGTCTCAAATAAATCTATTTTCTTTTTTCTTTCATTCATAGCATCGGTTGGCAATATAGACCAAAGAACCGAAACTAAGCCAGAGAAACTAAGTCTGATCTTATTCCCAGCTAGCACCCCACGTGCGTGGGTCTACTGTAACACAGTACCCACACTGAGCACTAATAACTTCTAAGAATGTTAGAATTTCGAACAACTCATAATCTAAAAACTCATCGACCAGATATTGCTTTTTCTACACACTGTCTTTGAGACAGTGTGTAGGCCTACTAGCAGATAGTAAATCGCTTACTATTGAGCATTTTACTCTCATGAGTACCTACATCCTTTTTCACTTTAGCAGGAACTCACTAGTCACTATGGCTGAATAAAGTAAGTACAGGTACTTACCATCATTTACTAAGAACTATCTTGCAACCAGAGCCAAGTATTAGCAATAATTAATTATAATTAATTAATGTTTACTTTAATACAACAGAGTACATTTAATAATATCTTAAATCGCCGAGTCACACAACGTTCTTTTCCATTCGTACAAATTATGTGTAGAAAATCAGTAATTTGAAATTCTAAATGAGATCACCGCTTTACAAGCCATCACTCCGTGACCTTGAATATTTACCAATTACATTATTTCTGTGCTCTTTTTTTTTCAAACAGACAATTACCATGTACAGCATAATTAAGTTTATATAAACAGGGTTTTTAAAAAAATTGGTTGTCTGTAAAGTCGGTTTACGGACGATAGATTTACGTGATAACGTCATAATCATTTATGACTTTGACTTTGACTTTGACTTTGACTTCGACTTTGACTTTGACTTTGACTTTGATTATTTTATGTAATACAAAACTCAGGTGGAACGTTACGCGGAACGTTACTATTTTTCATGAGTGTTGCTGGTATTCATCAATTTATAAAACGTTATCACGTCAAAAATATCATTGTTTTGTATTGTGCCGAGCCTGTCGACTCTATTTTATCGACCAAACTAGCTACGCCCCGCGGTTTCACCCATGTGGTGATGATTGATGATGATGATGAAAAGTAGCCTGTGTGTTATTCCGAGAACTACAGAACTCCTGAAGTAACTACATATTAAATTTCATCCAATTCCGTTCCCTCATGGTGATGAGAAACAGTGATGATGGTGAGGATGAAAGTAAGCCTATGTGTTAATCCAGGGTGAGTTAATCTGTGGTCTTAATTTCATCTAAATCCGTTCAGAAGTTTTTGCGTGAAATGGGAACAAATTCGTATATATAATATTAAGTAGGAGTGTTAGAAGGACTATTATGTTGATCGAAAATATCTCTAATTGTACGAAATAACTTTTACACATCCATTATTTTCATAGTGATTTTTTATCATTTTAATGCCATTTTCGAGTGAAATTGAATTCATTGTAACATTGCCTAAGCTTCTACTAGATACATTATAAATGTTTAAAACACGGGAATTACTCACGTAATAAGTCAGAAGGTTCCGACTATAGTTTCAACCACATTCGGTGGTCTTTTTCCGCATCTGCGAGCGCCCCGTATTCTCCTTGAAAAATGTCATAATGTGTCAAAACCACGTCAGTTTTAATAACAAAATTCTACTAGATATGTCAAAACACGAACTGTAAAACTGGCATATTATTATAGCTACGGCAATGATATTATATGAGGTAGATGTCGCACAAGCGCGCGGAAACTGAGGCGGCAAAATTAAGTCTATTGTAGTAATTTTGATTACGACGCGTATTTCAAGCGCAAGTCTAAACATATAGCTATCCTTTTCTATATTATTTGTACCGTATTATCTGTCGCAGTAAGCATGTTCATGTCGTAAAGGAACAAAATCTGAGCACCGCGCAGTATGAATATACGTCATCTTAATGGATTTTGAGATTTCCCCTAAGAAAGTTTGGTTCCCGTGGGATAATTGAGGTAGCGGTAAAACCGTAATCCATGCGGGTAAAACCGCGGGGCACAGCTAGTACAGACATATACGGATATATGTCACCAAACACATAGTGTGTTCAGGCAGCAGTCCTTGAGAGCCAGTAAGCATTCTAGGTCTAGCGTGATAACATCTTCGACCACATCGTCGCCGATCGTCAGGGCGCTACTAGTAATAAATATGTATCGGTATCTCAAAGTAACTAACATAATATGATACTTCAACCAATCTGTATTCTGTAGAAATACAACCTTATGCATAAAGTTAACAAATAATCTTAAGCTAAGTTGACCGTGGATTTACATAGTATCATATGTTAAATAAAGACTTTGTCGAGTGTTTGTAAACCCATTAGTGAGAATCCTAACTAGTAAAAACATAAGAATAAATCTTTATTAGTAGAAGCGCTATTCGCTGCAATAATACGAAGACAAATATGTACCTAAATACGTGAACTATGTTAGCTGGCCCTAATTCTGCTAATCACTCGAGCTAGCTATCATTCACAAAAATTCTTCAAAATGAAATAGCTCGTATTCTATTTACGCTAAAATTTAAATTCGTATAATTCTTATTTGCACTAGCTACCACCTTCAAGTTTGAAATACTGTCACCGAACATATAGTTGTTCAGGCAGTAGTAGTCCTTAAGAACCAGTGAGCGTTCTAGCGTGATAATTTCGTATTTATAAGATTAATGTGATTTCTACGATTAAAATTGTAAGATTAGTGTGATTTCTATGATTAAAATTGTAAGATTAGTGTGATTTCTATGATTAAAATTGTAAGATTAGTGTGATTTCTATGATTAAAATTGTATGATTAGTGTGATTTCTATGATTAAAATTGTAAGATTAGTGTGATTTCTATGATTAAAATTGTAAGATTAGTGTGATTTCTATGATTAAAATTGTATGTATTGTTTGTTCCAGCAAGGCATCGGCGTGGAGCTGGTGCGAGCGCTGGATAGCCATCCGCCTAGCATCTCCAATGTCTTCTGCGAGTGTGACTCAAAAGACGATGTCGTAAGTCATTTCACATAATTAGTACTTTATAACAAGAACTTGATCTCGTCCGTCTTGAGATGCCATCTTGTTTGTCACAGAACAGCCTCTAAAGCACAGTGGATAATGACAGCAATTGCATTGCAATTTATATTTCTTTAGGCAAACATACTTGCTACATATTCTTCGATCCAGAATACCTTGTTCCACGCAGACAACAACCAAGGGGATGTGACACTATTTGGCAGGTAAATTACTGTTTTTAATAGTTTTAATGTTGTTTAGATAGAACGCACCGGTGCTCTTTTCACAATCGCAATCGCTTGAATTCCCGGGAGCTGAAAAACACCCCCAGAACCCCGCCTTTAGTAACTTTAAAACTAACACTGGAACAATCAATTGCGCCAAAGCTCTAGGAAAGATATCCTAACTTTATTGACCTGTGCGTCACTGGAATCGTATTGCAATACTATAAACAATTGATTAACGCAGGGACCGTCCCTACAAACTATACATTTTCTGTGCCACAGTTGTACTAGATAAATGAGAGTAGCGCAGCGTTACGAATGCGGTAGTCATTCCTGCTTCGACCAGTGAACGGAATGCGTTGCACCGAGTACATAGATAATTATAGTATGTTTGCTATAAGTAAAAAGCTCGAAATATCATAGATTGTATATCATAGGTGTTTTTAGAGTTATGTCCCTCGAATAGTCCAGCCCTCTAGGCATTTCACCCAGAAATCTAACGGAATAGGCTAAATTGTTGTCTAAACCTTTATTTTTGCATTACAAATAATGTTGCTGTACTCATAAATAAACTTGATATTCGCTAAAATAACGATTGCCTCCCGATTGCATTGTAGGTGATTGCATTACAGTAGAAATTGGATCTGTGTCGCCATTTCAATCATACTCTAAGTGGAATAGCAAAAACGACAATTCATTAACAATCTATGAACGATACCCAGATTGTATCTATGCTGAACTGAAACACAAACTTAGTCTACTTGTTGGCATCGACTGTATAGAGAATACTATGACGGTGATGATGATGGTGATGTGCTGTTTCAGACCATCACCTGTGACTGCGAGGCGACGCCCGCCTTCCAGCTCAAGGCGTTCAGCCAGCGCGGGGAGAAAGTCGAAGTGTCACATTACAGAGTCAATGTGAACAGGTAAGTGTTGAAGAATTACAATGGGCAACACTTCAACGGATACTAAACTTGATCGATCAGATAGAATACACACATCCAGCCAATGAAGTTGATACTGACTGATAAAATAAGTTTTGGCTAAAGGACTTGTAGCCAAAGCCTATCATTAAAAAAAAAACTAAACTTGAACATGCTCGTAAGATGTCACTTAAAAATGAGCCGACGCTCCCACTGCTGAGCTATCATAGCTTCAACAGTGTTATGGGCATGCACATGGTGGCGTGCCTAAAATGGTGGGTCCGCAATTTTTATCAGATTTGCACCAACAATATTCTCGAGTTATAGGCTAAAAGGTATTTTTTGGAGAAAATATACACATCATACATATTCCTGTGTTCCAGGTTCCGAGCCCGCTTGAACGTGGTCTGTGTGACCGACAAACTCACCGGTGAGCTGAAGTGTGATGGATGGCCAGAGGTGAAGGTGGCACTGGCTCCCGTCGGCCCTCTCCGCCCTAATACAACCGAAAGCAATTTACAGCAACTAGTCAGGTAACTTTTGTTAATAAAACTGACGTGGTTTTATGGTGGTCTTTTTCAAGGAGAGTAGGGGTGAACCGCGACCGCGTCAGCGGGTGCTTTCCTTGAATAAGACCACCGAATGTGGTCGAAACTATAGTCAGAAACCTCTCATAACCTGAAAAAAAAAATCTTCAAAAATTTGACCGTAAGTTTCGCCTGGCATGTGTTAATGTAATAAACAATAAACTTTCAACTCTAATAATTAGGGTATCGTGCCCTCGCTTGATACGATACACTGCAATGTTGGTCTATCAGTCCTATTAATAGTTCATACAATTAAAGGTAGATGGCGCTAATTACAACATCCCCTCAGATGTCACAAGGAATAATTCGGACGGTTAGTGGAGTGCTACTATAGCTTAGATGGCAAAATGACAGGACGGTATTTTGGGTTCAAAATATACCACCAGAAGCAGAATTTTTTCCTTCAAAAATCTCTAAAATTATATATCCTGCCACTACATAATGAGCCGAGCGAGACAGAACGATCAAACAAACGTAAGAGAGTGAGCGAGGCAGAGCATACATTCATTATTTCTGCCGGTTTTTAGCTCGTTTGTCATACAGTCGTAATGTGAGCGTTAGTTTTCTTAATAACTTTTACGTGTCCAGCCTTTTATTATTAATATTATTGCTACTTTTACTTTAGAGACTCAAGCTTAGATTATGTCTACTCCCTATATGAACATACTAGCTGCGCCCCGCGGCTATAACCGCGTGGCGATGATTGATGATGATGATGAAAAGAAGCCTATGTGTTATCCCGGGCCCTGAAGCATCTACATACCAAATTTCATCCAAATCATTTTTACCCGCGTGGTTATGAAAAACGCCGATAATGAAAATAAGCTTATGTGTTAATCCAAGGTATAAGCTGTTTCCATACCAAATTTCATCTAAATCCATCCAGCCGTTTAGGTGTGAAAGAGTAACAAACATACATCCATACTCACAAACTTTCTCATTTATAATATTAGTAGGATTTATCCATAAGGACCATGTGTTCGCACCTAGTAGGTCATACATACTGACTTGTTGTTCGTCATTGTATTTTATACTAGCAGCGCCCCGCGGTTTTACCCGCGTGCATTGGAATGACAGTGACGCCATCTGTTGAAAATTAGACGTACCAACTCAGAAACCTTCTTTAGCTCATGCACAACAACTTTGCTAAAGATCATCACATGATAAAATGCATAGTTTACGATCCATAAAGGACAAACAGACAAACATTCATTTTATGTGTAATATTGTAACGACCAGTTTGCGAAACTAACAATAAAAAAAAAAATGGTTGTCTGTAAAGTCGGTTTACGGACGATAGATTTACGTGATAACGTCATAATCATTTATGACTTTGACTTTGATTTCGACTTCGACTTCGACTTCGACTTCGATTTCGACTTCGACTTCGACTTCGACCTCGACTTCGACTTCGACTTCGACTTCGACTTCGACTTCGATTTCGACTTCGACTTCGACTTTGACTTTGATTATTATATGTAATACAAAACTCAGGTGGAACGTTACGCGGAACGTTACTATTTTTCATTTGTGTTGCTGGCGTTCATCAATTTATAAAACGTTATCACGTCAATAAAATAAAAATAATCAACATCGTTTAGCAGAACAGTCAGATAGCAAAGTGTTAGTAAACATTAAAGTTTTTACTATAATATATATGTATGAATGTATACGCTAACAAGTCCGAGAGAAGGGCTGAGAGGGCCTTTGCACAGGGTCTACCTAGTTTGGGCTCCAGCTCTTTCCACAGAACCTTAACAGCCATGCGAACTTTACGTAGATGTTATATATGGTTTATTTTTCGGAGTATTTGAATACAGTGCCCAGAGTGCATACGCCCGGTTTAAAATTGTATTCACAGAGATAACGTTATATACACGCTACCAAAAATAAAACGCAAATTGTACGCAATTGTACACCACCATCAAATGGCGAATGTCAATTGGTCAACTAGAGAATGGAATACTACTGTGATTGGTCAATTGAATTTGACGTTAGCACACACGCTGCACTACGCTATAAGAATGCTACAAATGACGTCACACCACAAACATGTACGGACATTGTCATATTTTGAACCGACTTGTAGCGTGAATAATTCAAATATAGTGAATAATCTGAATTTTAAACCACAGCAATAGTGTTATTGGTTTGACTGGCCGGTTGGCGCAGTTGGTAGCACTCTGCCTTCTGAGCCGCTGGTCCCGGGTTCGATTCCCGGTCAGGTCAAACATTTGTGTGTATGAACATGTCTGTGTGACCTGTGTTTGGGTGTGTATATGTATATAAGTATATATATAAGTATGTATATAAGTATATATCAGTCATCAGGTTACCATAGTACAGGCACTGCTTAGTTTGGGACCTGAAGACCTTGTGTGAATGTTGTCCCATATTATTATTATTATTAAGGACTTTATGTGGAAAGATAATAAAGTACTTATTTATTATTATTCCAGCGACATAGTGGTGGCAGCACTGAGGAGCACCCACTTGCAGTTCAACCTGAGCTCCTACCCGACCTGTCCCCGTCTGCGGAGGCACGTAGAGACCGCAGCGCCACGACTGCCTGTCCACTACGACTCCATGGTAAGAGCTTATTGAAAAGCCCATTGCGAAAAAAAAAACTTGGCGCAGTGGATAGTGCCCGCGACATGACTACTGTGTCTCCTGGACCCTGGGATCGAATACTGGCAGGGGCAAATATTTAAGCGATGAGTGTAGATGTTTGTCCCGGGTCTTGGGTGTTTGTGTGCTGTAATTGTGTCTGTCCATGCCTCCCGCGACACAGGGAATCTTAGTGCGGGGGTCTGAGTGTGATAAAAAAAAAACATTGTTTTTACTACTATCTCACTATAAGGTCAGTAAAGATGATGTCGAAGATGATCTCACCTAGAATGTTTACTGCCTGAATACTATGTGCTTGACGACAGTTTCTCAAACTTGAGTGTGGTAGCTAGCCAAGCAGGCACTCGAGAGTACCCTACCACCATGGTGCATTTTGATAACGGTATTGCCTTCACCGGAAACTAGCCGTTGGTGGTGATCGAACCAGAGTCCGTCAGTTTGACAGCTGACGCTCCCACCGCTGAGCTACCGTCGTCGCTTCAAAACTGCTCCAGTTATATTCAAATACAATAGAATATAAATCATTTATTCAATCAACTTAATCTAATTTACATTAAATTGGTTTGGAACCCTCTTTTAAGTATCTGAAGCTCCCCACCACCCCTGTCATGACGACCACGACCACTCTGCCAAGAGTGTAACAGCAGAGAAGAATACCTGTGTTAGAGGATACCGTTCTTTCGAATTAAGTTAAAAGTAAAGACAAGCTTAGACTGACTTAAACCTATAGTTGTATAGTTCTTTACTTCATCAAACTTATTTACAAATACAAACATATGTAAATAAATATATAATATATATAAAAATGAAACCCGTTTTCCGTTGTCACGACATAACATGAAAACGGCTTGACCGATTTAGATAAAATTTGGTATAAAGATACATGGGACTTTGGAGAAGGACATAGGCTACTTTTTGTCCTGGAAGAAGTATGGTTCCCGTGGGATAACTGAGTCAGCGGGAAAAACGTAGTGCACGCGGGTGAAACCGCGGGGCGCAGCTAGTAAATATATAAATGTATAGACTAGTATAATTATTAAAATTATTATTATCAATGACATACATCAAAAAACTATTATAATTAATATCACATTGTCGATGACTCTTAAATCGGAATACTTTTTGTATGACTTTCTACGTCCAGTCCAAGAACTCTTCATCATAACTATCAAACGTGTTGTCGACAAGCCAGCGCTTCAGTCACGACCTAAAACATACCAAATGCTTATGTTCAAATATTTGAAGGAAAAAATTCGGCTGCTAGTGGGACTTGAACCCACGACTACAGATTCAAATATTTGAACATAAGTTCTTCCTAGCATATGGTTAATGCGATACACAATAAAAACTCATAGCAAATGCTGTCCGGCAACTTGAGTGGTCAAGTGATCCTTGATGACTTGGGCAGTGTTCTACTGATAGCTACAAGGTTGTTTGCTCTTCGAGTATAAAGAATGGATGTCGCTATGCTTAACATAAGAGTGTATATTGTCTCTTACGTATATTGCTTTTCGTAGTATGATAACGCAAAGATAAGGCACCAAGTTGCTTGAAATATGGCTCACTGAGTCATTGTGACGAATTCGCACTATCTTGGGTTGTTCTATTATTTAGAATTCACCGAGTTAGTTGATTCAGTAAAAGTTGTGGGAACATACATAAAGCATATAAGGATATTTGAAAATCTCCTTGGTGATTGTAAAAAAGGAAAGAAACGTTTTTGAAATGAAATATAATAATAATATGGGACAACATTCACACAAGGTCTTCAGGTCCCAAACTAGGCAGAGCCTGTACTATGGTAACCTGATGACCGATATATTATATGCTTAAATACATACTTATATACATATACACACCCAGACACAGGTCAAACAGACATCTTCATACACACAAATGTTTGACCTGTCCGGGAATCGAACCCGGGACCAGCGTCTCAGAAGGCAGAGTGCTACCAACTGCGCCAACCGGCCAGTCAAAAAATGAAACAACTTTATTCATAGATTTCAGGTAATACATGATGTTATAAAATAGTTCTATCCTGCCAAAATCTGTCTTTACAAAGGTATGAATGGTATGAATAAACCACATATACAATAGTTTTAATAATGAGCACAGACTTTTATCAGCTAATTAACAAGTTTATGAAAGTTGTGATGTCTTGCTTCAGTTAGAATACTATCAGTTACAGCACGAGCGTCAGCTCTACAGCTCCACCCCTAACTCCACCGCCGGAAGCGCTGCGCTCATGGGAGATAAACGGCTGCTGGTCAAGGTTGTCTCTGCTAAGGATTTGGGAGGTAAGGCATACTTTTATGTCTGATGTCTTTGAGATGATAATAGCAACGCCCACGAAAAGTACCCATCACTAACATTCAAAAGTCATCATCATCATCTCAGCCATAGAACATCCACTGGTTTGGGTTTCCCAGCTCCACTGGGTTTGCCAGCATTCGCTACGCTTGACAGGCAGGTAGGCGAGCGCATTATATGTTTATTTTATCTGCAGAAGATGCTGCTGCCGGGGTTCAGCAGGCGTATCAGAAGGTGTTCTGATACGTGATTCCTTAGCCAACTCTTACGGCACCCACGGCATAGTTACTTTTGTGAACTATCATGGTACCGACTTTAACAAGTTATTTCACACTTTTGAGTGTTGAAGTCGGTTCCATCTTTTGTTAAAAAGATTTTCTTCAGTGTCTATTTTAAATTATACCATGCATAACATTCTAATAAGAGTATTGTTCCTTCCATTTATTTGATTGTGTGAAGACCAGACTCAAATCCAACACAATCATATAACCTTTTGCAAATTACCGAACTTTCGATTCAACCGAAGCATTTGATTGCAGGCAAAACCGGCTGTGTAGCTCCTTACTGCGTAGTAGAAATGGATGAACCTCCGCAGAAGAATCAAACTGCCTTCAAGAAGGACACTGCTAGCCCCCAGTGGGAAGAACACTTCCTGTTGTAAGTATTGTGAATTATACCATTGGTGTGTGACAGGGTTCGGTATTTGGACCTATGTTCTAACTGATATCAATATTTATACCATAACAGACTACAAGTCCACTCGTGATCTATACATATTAAGATTTATTAAAAAATAATTTTCTTAATATCTCACATTAAACTGTGAGTTATTATAAAGTAGGATATGTCTAACGATAAACTTCTCTTTTCCAGCGACCTGTCCCCTCAAACAGCAGAGCTGCTTTTCGAAGTGTACGATCGCACTACTCCACCCTCTCCCGGTGGTGGTTCTTCACAACATAGGTATGTTCCACTTCCTTTTTCTAATATTTTAGTTTATATTTTAGCTAGGCAGGCAGAACTCTTTTAAGTTCTTCTTGTTGGAAGTATAAGATAAGTTCTATCCGCTTAACATCTCGTACAATCATGTCACCGTATTAGTAATTACGATGACATGATTAATTTCAATTCCCATTTTGATTTACTCAATTTGATTTCGCGTAAAAAAAGATTTCAAGTGCTATTTTATCCATGAATCAGCCAAAACCTTTATTTACAAATTGTACTTAAGACGTTAAGAATCCTTCAATTGTTTGAAGTTTTAATACTCCAGTGTGTATGTGATCGTATAGTCTAAATTAATTAGCCACAATACACAGATTTCGATTAATTAACATTACTATTTTCTTCCCTATAGCACCATTAACCATTCCTACTTCTACTACGACGGACGCTATATTTTAAGCTATTGCATAGCTTCTATCGCGGGCCTTAAGCGTGGAGACCGAACCCAGAAATTCCGTAACGAAAATAACCTAACACCCCCCACTCTGACCGGCACAGCGGTGATACATTTTAGTTTTCCCATCTATCGATGAATAGCAGAACTTTTAATGACTTTTTTGAAATATCACGCTTGTCTGTTTAGTTTAGCAACTCGCCTCTAGGTGGCATTGGTTGTATCGGCGTTACTGCATAAGTTATTAATATATTAATTGCATAAGTTGATAAAAAATGCTATGCAATAGCTTTATCGCGGCAGTGCCTGAGTGCCACACGTCTATTTTTTGACATGTAATTTTAAAGTAGGCATTTGTATCCATTGTGTTATTTCAATGTGTAGAGGTTGATGATAGTGTTTTATTATTATGATATAGAAAATAATGGGTACAATTACCAGTAGGACAATTTTCTCATTTGATGAACAGTGATGATATATTCGAAAGTTGTGGTTCACAAGACTCAGAATGATGAGGAATCCTCGAAAGCAGGTACGCTTCTAATCCTGTTTGTGTTAACGAAAACACTAACAAATCGGCTGCTATGATGTTAGTTTTTGGTGAACATTATAAGTGAGATCGATACCGACTGGACCCTGGGCAGGTTCCTGGGGCTGGTGGGTATCGACGAGCTGGTGGCGGCGCTCCCATTTGATGAACAGTGATGATATATTCGAAAGTTGTGGTTCACAAAACTCAGAATGATGAGAAATCCTCGAAAGCAGGTACGCTTCTAATCCTGTTTGTGTTAACGAAAACACTAACAAATCGGCTGCTATGATGTTAGTTTTTGGTGAACATTATAAGTGAGATCGATACCGACTGGACCCTGGGCAGGTTCCTGGGGCTGGGGCTGGTGGGTATCGACGAGCTGGTGGCGGCGCCGTCGCAGCGGCAGCAGATCGCGCTGCAGACGCGCCCCATGGAGCACCACGACGTCAGCGGGACGCTCACCGTCGAGGTACGTCATACAGACAGACAGCACTGGCACTCTGTAGCGACACCACCGCTCACATGACACATACACACGTAGTTATTAACACCAGGATCAATCTCGAGATATCGGTCAGTGGACGCAAACTTGAATTATTAACATCAAACTCATCTTTATCAAAACGTTAAACTTATTTTAAAACTAAAAAAGAATCTCACTAATCCCATTCTACTATTATTATAATATTATAAATGTGAAAGTCTGGATGGATGGATTGATGTTTGTTAATCAATCACGACAGAACGGCTCAACATATCTGGATGGAATTTGGCACAGAGATAGATTATGGTCTGGAATAGCACATAGCGTTTTTTATCCCGGTAAAATGTATGATTCCCGTGGAATAATTGATGTAGCGGGAAAACTGTAATCCACACGGGTGAAACCGCAGGGCGCTACTAGTCTGATATAATTTTGAATATGCTTATTATGTACCAAGCAATGAATGGAATTTACATCCTTGCTTATTATATATACATATTTGAGACTCGCAATTCTTGACAACTCTGCATAAATTGCTACCGATGAAGATGCAATATGGCATTTTGTACCAACACTCAGTTTATCATATAACTTTTATTTGTAAAGACTTGATAATGAATCTTTAATACTCTACAAATGTTATTGAAAAATACGACAATGGTAGTGATTCGCTTATTCAACTGAACTAAACTAAAATTTTGGAAAACTAAATCAGTTCTTATACAGTTACGATAAAGTCTAAGTTAGTATGAGACTTATCAATAACATCACTAAAATTAAAATATATTTATTAAATTTGCGGGTAGTTTTAGCGAAATTAAGTTGCCATTTATTTGGTGCCTACTAAAACTACCCGCAATTGGCCAACAATGGAATAAAACTCGTCTAATATTAGTGAGAGCGTTGTATGGAGTTATACAAATTTGAATTTTAGAGTAAATAGAATACGAGCTATTTCAATTTGAAGAATTTTAGTGAATTTTAGCTAGTTTATGTGATTAACAGAATTAGGACCATTATTGCTTACAATTATTTTTAAAATTTGAACTTTACGATAAAAGATTTATCGTAAGCTATAATGTCGATAGTCTTCCTGATAAATAGATTAAATGTTTTCGCGTGCGTGAGTAAGGACAAGAAACATACGTTTATTTATCCACAGTTCCTGTTCATCGAAGGCGCTGACATTCCTGACTTCGGCTCCCGACCCGTCAAGATCAAGGAGAGCCTGCGCACCTTCTCCCCGCAGGGACACCTCACCACCACCACCAAGACCATCTTCAAACAGAATGGTGAGTAACTTACAACCGCGAGTCCTCGGGACGGTTAGGTACGTCTTCGTGGAACAAATGTTTTTGATAGCCATCATCATCATCATCATCATCATCGTCATCATCATCATCATCATCATCATCATCATCGTCATCATCATCATCGTCTTAGCCGTCAACTGGTGGACATATGCCTCCTCCATTCATTTCCACAAGGACCGGTTGGAAGCGGCTCCCATCCAGCCCTTCCTGCGGTCTTAGTCAGGTCATCTGTCCACCTGGTCGGTGACCGTCCTATGCTGCTCTTGCCAGTCCGTGGTCTCCATTTTTCGACGCCAAACAAAAAGTGGAACCGACTTCAACACTCAAAAGTGGCATGGCCTCGGCCGAGGGCCATGCTCGGAGTTTTGATATTACTAAACGCTAATTCAAACAGTTTTTATGCTTCACGGTATTCATTTTTCAGGTTTTTCAACCAATTTGAATAAAGGCATCTAAAAGCACAAACCCCCTTTTGTGTCAATGCAGACACGACTAAATATTTTGTTAACAGATGAACATACCACCATTATTGAAAAATTACCAAAAACAGCGTTTTCTGTAGCTGATACTCGTATATAAGAAACATCTTACATTATCATACACTAGCTGCGTGTGAATACGTATTGAAGTGGATGCGCGTGGTGGTAAAGTTCTTTTAAATATCCACATAGCTAGCTACCACGTTTCAGCTTGAATAATAAGACACAATGTGTTTATGCAGCTGCCTGAACTGGACAGGACTGCTGTCCTTGAGAGCCATTGAAAGTCCTTGACCAAGCCATCTTAGATCACATCGTCACTCACCATTAAATAAGATAGTGGTCAACACTGGATGTATAGAGTACCTACTTATAGTTTTAGAGACTAGGTATTCGTCAGTGATAATAAAATTCTTTTATAGTTTTTTTTAACTGAATAATAAAATATTTTCAGGTCACGACAACTCACAACTGACTGAGTCAGCGTTGCGAGAATTAGAACTGAGTCCGATCAACGCAGCAAACAAGTCCACTCTCATCATTCACTCTGTACAGAGGGTAATAATATCTTCATTATTTATTGTACCTACCCTAAATCTTATACAGCCTCAATAATTAAGAAGAAAACTAAAACATAGCGTTTTTTCCCTTATTATAGGTATGGTATGTGACTAGCAACTCAAACTGACCTTTGTTGCCAGTATGTAAAAAGTCCCTTTAATTTGACAATTACCGTCAAATCTATTACCCAAGTTTGCCAACTAAAAATTAAAATACCCGAAAGCATATTCGATGCGTTAACTTATTCAAGTTTTTTTTAAAATGCTGTGTGCGTTTGTTGTGATTTGATTGTTTAACTCACGTTTCAGGAGCCGAAGCAGTCTATTAAGGTGAGTTGTTTTTCTAAAATATAATGTAATGTTCTTTAGACTTAGAGAAGGTGCCCTACATATCCCGAAAATAGTTTGATATGTAATCTAATAAAATTGTTCCCAAATAGTAGCCTTAGATTGTAAATATTGTTTATTTTGCATGCATTTTGGGATCTATTTTATGAATACCTCGCTGTCATTAATTAATTCTACTTTCTTGTTGGTCTTCGGCATTGCTTTAGGAATTTAGGCATTTAATTATCAATTTAATCATTGTAGGCATTGTTTGCATTTATAGAATAAACTAAATAAAATAAATAAAAATTAAATATAAAGTAATATGTGCAATGTCTACACATTTATACAAAAAATCTATTCAATATCATTTCTGTATGGTAAAATAGTTCCCGAAATCTTGTGTGTTGTGTTGCCATACTAACAAAAACTCCCGAAAAAGGTCGAAATAACTGACTCCGGCAAATTCATCGAAGTGGAAAGGAGTGCAGCAGAGCCCACAGACGACACTTCAGAACCTCAAGATCAGAGTGCCACAGATATAGATGAGAGTCTCAGAAGTGAGGTTGAGAAGCCAATTACCGCCAGTCCTAGTCAGTCTCCTGGGAAAACTGTAAGGATCAAAGAAAATGGTGCTAAAGTCAATGGGGAAAACGGCGCGGTAAGGACTGTTTGAGTTTTACTAATTATTAATACAGTATGGACTTGTTACTGCACTTTTCAGGTTTGCACTCTTTTTATTAATATATAAGGCACTTATTTACTATACCTACTGTATATTAATGTAACTCTTTTATAATTAATGTCTATGAAGTTTTGTTCACTTATAAATATATAAAATATAGAAATCCCTTCCCTCTATTGAAAATAATTCGATTAAATATTTATTGTATTCTGTAAGTAGTCGTATGTTCAAATCCCACTGTAAGGCGAATATTTTCCTTTAAAATATGAATGTAAGTTCCGTCTACCATGATGTTAATGCAATAAAAATTAAAAAATGTCCACCATAAAAACTGCTTAATTTAATTTTTAGTTGTTTATGATTTGTACTGATTATTTATTTTATGTAAGTTATAGAAAGATATAAAGACCTTTTACTCGTAAAGTAATAGTGACTATCTAGATACCTGTTGTATGTATTGCTTCCGGGCTGTTTGGCCGTGGTCTATGTGAAACTTTTGTTCCAGACGTTTCGTCGATCACTGCGGTCGACATCTTCAGTGGTTCAGGCCCGAGCGGCGACAAGAGCGTAGAACTCTCCTCTACTGAAGATGTCGACCGCAGTGATCGACGAAACGTCTGGAACAAAAGTTTCACATAGACCACGGCCAAACAGCCCGGAACCAATACAAACAACATGCAACGCCGGCCGTGAAAGCCTTAGAGTTTACATATCTAGATACCTTATATAATATGTCTAGTTATGTATATGGTGTATTATTATTTGTAACAAAAAATGTTTTAATTATTTACAGCAAGGAGACTATGTAAACAACGCAAGCAGTGAAAATTCACCACCGGAGCCAGCGCCGAGAAAAAAACGACGGGACTTCTTTGGAACTATAAAAAGGAGGTTAGAAAATAAAATATATAGGACTGAAAGATAATATGAAGCACACAGCCGTTCGTCCTTAACCAATTCATTGCTTTATGCAACTCCTGGTCATTTCTTGGATGGGTGATCGCTTCCTGCCAACGGTCGTAGTTGTTGTGTTAACATAACTGTCTGGCTGGCCTCTTCGCCAACCCGCTTTGACCAGAGTGGTAGATTATGAACAATACTCCTTTCTAAGAGGAAGGAGGCTGATTGGGAAGAGCTTGATGAGGAAGCTCCAGACCAAAAAACAATTTTGGTCTGGACACTGGTCAGTTTTCAGTCTCAATGATCAGTAATTATTATGAAAAAATGGTTTTCTTGTCGAATTTATATTAGGTCGTTGTTATCTGTATGATATGAGTTAATTAAATAAAGATAACTATGACAGAAATAAGTCGATTTAGACAAAAGTTAGCAGTTGTAAATAAGTTGCCAAATAAGTCTTCTTTCTTTTAAATTTTTTGTGTTTAGTAATGTCATCACTGTCACTATCACAGAAGTCACTCAAAACTTGATTTTGATCTAGATACAATATCCTGATAGGAATGCTAAGTCTTGTATTAGCGACAACATTTATTCTTTTTTTGCAGATTAGGAAGATCACGCACGCGCGGTGCGTCTTTAGAGCTAACAGATTCAGAGGCCGAAAACCATCACATTCGTTCCGTCAGTGCAGAGCGAAACAGCCATGGTGGGTAATTATAACTTGCAAGCTTTACTAAATGATGGATTATTTGTATTTTTTTAGTCAAAACTCCTGGGTTTTTCGTCAGTGTTTACTTTACACTTTACACCCCTTTACAGTGTTTTTAGTTCGTAAGTACTCTGGGTTTTAATGCCTGTGATAAATGACTTTATTATTACATATAAAGTTTAACAAATATAAACACTCTATTGATTAAAATCATTCAATTCCCGCCCGTCAGTAGGGTTACTTCATTCCATTCTTCATTTCAAAATATTCTTAGTAAGGTTTCAACTTATAGAAGACACATTAAAAGTAAAAAAAAGTAGTAGGTACTAAGGCACTGTTTCACATTTTCAGATAAAGCTCTAGCACTTCCGAATAGGAATGTATATTCCGCCGGCGCGTCACCTATTCAGTCCGGAGACGAGTCCAGGACTTCCAGAAGGTATGTACAATATACAATATTCCAAGTAGGTAACATTTTAATCAAGAGCGCACAAAAAATCGACAGCCATCTTAATAAACTGGCGAGAAAAACGATCTCTAATAAATTTCAAGACAAAAAGAAATATTACAATAGGAAATAATAATAAAAAAAAATTTAAGCCTAAATTTAACCTACTTGATAAAATAACATATTACAAGAATGATTAAGAACGCAACATAGAAAATGTATAGTGTATAAATAAAATCTCATCAGATGAAGTTTAATATTTTAGCATGGCAAGACTGCATTATAGTTTGAAAAGCTTTTAATAATGATTTGATTTAATTCATTTCAACTAACTTCACGCTTGCTTAACGAAAACATAATGCTGTCTTGTCATCTAAAGTTCCTACAAAAAATAATATGCAAATATATTAATCTAGCACTAATGGCGTATTTCTCTTTTTTTCATCTGTCAACACTCACAATCGCTGGGGGTAATGGCACTCTGCAATCTGGTAACACCGGTATTTCATACTTAACTTTTTAAATATTTTAATGCATGCATGATTGGCTTCACTATTATATTATATATCTTAAATTCATGCTTATGCCATATTTATCAATGCTTTTGGCTATAAAATTTATTATTATTTCACACATTTTGATGATTTTCTTTTTTCATTTACTTATTTCATCTATGTTCATCAAATCCACTATTTTTCTTTATTATTGAATTACATTTTGTATCTCCTCGTTCTCTCTTAAATGAATATTGAAAAACATTCTTAAACTACCCACTATTCAATGTAAATCGACAATTTCCTACGTTGCCACTTACCGTCTTCTTTTCTTATCGTTTAAACGACTTAACCATCAAAGATCCTCTCTTAGTGAAGTATCCGGGTTCAGTACGGCATCAGCCAGGACGTTCATCCATGAGGCCTCTACCCTCGTGTTGGAGACCATAGAGGCAGGCATCAAGAAGCACTACCTGGTCCCCTTGACCATCGCCCAGAGGTCCAGGTGGCGGCGGAAGGGAGTTAAGCTTCACATTTACAACGAGCACACGTTCATTGCGAAGCATCTGAGCGGGTAAGTTGTCAAAGAATAAATAGTTTTTTAAACTTGCCATACATATATGATTATTTAGTGCTATATTTCTAAAAAGATTGTACTTCTCATCAACATTTAGATGAGACTAAATTTTAAAAAAAAACTATGCAGTAATGGAATTAGGAAATACATTATTTGCTGGTAATCATACAGAGAGGCGAGTTTAAATTTTATCGACTCATTTCGGTGTGATAGGTAATGTGTCTCATGTTACTAGTAGTATAGATACTTCATCACAGTTGCAGTGCCGTGTATTATAAATATCAGATTATCTTGCGCGGATGTAATGCACTTGTCTTCTACAGAAATGATTAACATAACAATTTCTAGTAGACTATAAAATTTTACCACTATTTACTCGATAGCCGTTTTAATCGAATGTAGAACGACGCCTGATCTGTAATATTTCGAGGCAACTTCAGTTTGCTTTGGAACCAGAAGTTTCATTGCCTGATTATTTTGCTTTTACAAAATAAATTAAATTATGTTTGTTAATTGTAATGTTCCCAGCGGGATAGTGTGCGAGGTGTGCGCGAAGACGATAGCGCGGCGGCTCGGCAAGCAGGGGTACGAGTGCCGCGACTGTCAGCTCCGGTGCCACAAGCACTGCCATGTGCGCGTCCAGGGGAACTGCCCCCACTCCACTGTACATAATATGGAGCTGTAAGATTACTTCTCTGTTTTTTAATTAATAATATTTCTTGTCCAGGCTCAGAATTATCCATTCCAATGACGGTAAATGTTGGTGAGAATATTAATTATTATTAATTTGACCATTCTTCTTTAAATTCAGATCTGTTTGGATCTTTTCAAATAACTATAACATCAAATCAGTTTTGAAAATAAATTATAATGAATCTATATTAATTTTACAATTCTAAATACTTCACGTTATATTTTAACTATTTATAATTACTAATATAAATATACTATGGCTGCGTTCCAAGACAGTTAATTATCACCCGGCAAAGGGTAATCGCTGTCTCGTTCCAATACCCAACGTCGAAAATTCACGTTGACAGTTTTGAGATTTCGGAACCGGCATAATTTTGTCAGAAAGTTGAAATTTAGCACTCTGAGAAAATCAGGGTTAACCCTACGTGACATTGACAAGAGGCCGTTCCAAAACTAAAATTTACTCAATAAAAGCCACAGTGTTTTGAAACGCCTACGCATACTAGAGCTTTATGATTGCCAGTATGATAAATGTTCCTAAAATTTGGGGTAAATGTAAAATGTATTTGTAACACCGCCGTTATAAGATTATGCTATGACAGTACGTAAACAATAGTAGATAAATACTTCGTGCAACTAATTATCAGCATAAATAAATCTATTTTGTATATCGTACCTATGATGAAAAATTTTTTCGGTGCTTAGCATATTTTGGTTCAGTATACAGGATTTATATAAACAAGGATTACGAATTAATATTTTGTACGATGCGCGTAGATTCATTCGCTTAGCCCAATCACACACATATATATTATTGGTTCATTACCACTAATTTAGTTTGTAGTTACAACATAAAAAAATACCAAAAACCGTAATATATTATTCTATCATTCATATATTCATTCACACATGAATATGTAGGTAAATAATCGAACAACAAATTGCATAACATTTTACTAAAATTGAGAATAAGCAGTAAAAAGAGATAAACTACTAATGAGGTCACGCTCAGTTCGGCTGAGTCCTGCTATCCGTCGATTAAGATTTATCAGCCGCGCTTACAGTATCGACTAAGTGACACATATTTCAACGTAGCCCTCATGTAAATTCGTGGGAATGAGTCCAAACTCTAATAACCAATATGGATATTTCTGTTTTCATTTCGAATGTCACTGTTGTATTTATTATAAACTAGCGGACCCGAGCCCACTTCATGGTATGGTAAATATTTGAGGTTATAATGAAAAAGCTTTTTTATTTTTGCGGGTTTATATATAGCCCATGACACTCACAAATAAATTGGTAAAATAGAAACACTCACATACTCACAAACTTTACCTCTCTATAGTATTCCCATTATTTTACATAACATAACATCAGTAGTTATTTAGCTTTTGATTCGGGCTCAGCTATTCGCCGCGCACGTCTTTTTCTTATTAAGTATTATACTTTCATTTGATCATTAGTAGTTTTACGATTATGGTTTGTTCATATTTTAATTGACTTTGAATAATAATAAGAAGAAGGCTACTGTTGAAACAGAAAAAGTTTATGTGTAATTATTAGGTTAGTGTGATTTTTTTTATATTCACACTTTCCTGGAATTTAATTTATTAGACTAGTAACACTATTTTCTCAAATTTGGGACGGTTATATTTTTTCGATTTGTTTTACCTATATAGCTTGACAATGATACGAGTTCTTATATAATTATTTTTACGCTTTATGGATTATATAATTTGTATTACCTATATATTGTTTTGCGATCAAAAGATACCCATAAACTTTTTCTCAACCAGATTTAAACATAATATTCATTCCTTGCTATGTAACGCTTACACGTATTACATTTTATTTTCTATGCTGCCAAGGTCCCATTCCCATAGCTTTGGAAATGGAAGGTATTTTAGTGTTCCATTATTTTACATTAATAAGTTAGCTGTAACTCCCAATTTTGTGAAGAGAACTTCGATCAAAAATACTTGTACGTTGTATTCTTGATCGAAGGAAGAGAATGTTTTTGATGGCAATTTTATCATGTAAGAATTGTACAATTGAGATAGATCTTGAATATTTTATTCAAGATAGTGTCTCAAAATACTGTAAAATATTTCCCATTTGCTAGAATGGTAATTAAAGATAATTAGTAAGTAGCGTAATTAGAATCGGTTTTAAATGTAGACCTTACTATTTCTATTTAGGTTTAATATTATATGTACTAAATCTCTTGCTCAGAGTAGTGTTCGCAGATAAACTAACAAAGATCTATGTTATTGTCAGCACCTACCATTTGCTCTTGATTAGGTAATCATTCAATTTTGTAAATTTATTGGGAGTTTTCAAATGGGATATGTTTTATGAAAAATAATTATCATTTTATATAGCTTTCATTAAATAGCAGTATTCTTTATACTGTTCATACGGGTGTAACATCTTGTCTTCAGTGTGAGACAGGGCGTGTAGGTATCTCTATAAAGTTTGTGGACGTTGCGACGAACGCACCGGAATCAAGATCCTGATGAAGGCTTCCGGAAGAAGCCGAAACAATTGTCGATCGTGATATCGACTACGCGTAAGTGCCACGTTATACCCGTAGAAACAGTTTAAAGTAATTATAAGCGTGAGTTTTAATAACATGTTAAAATTGTCCTTTACATAATTCTTTTTACAAAATGGCCGCACTAATACTCGTAATTTTATTCCTATGAAAAAATATACAGATTACTGGCTGTTGAAACTGTGCGAATCGTAGTTTTTATTTACTTCGCCTTTACTTTGAAAAACTACACATTTATCACTTTAATTTCATTACCAATTATATTCAAAGATACATACAACAATTATGAATATTACCTATATAGATTTACAATTAAAACACCGATCATAACAATTTAAATAGCATTTATTTTTGTTATTAAAGAAATGTATTTCATTGTGATGTTCAATCGTATATAATAGGGGCCATCTATGAATTACTTCGAAAGCTATTTTTAGTTCCCCCCCCCCCCCCCCCCCCCCTCAATGTCACATTTATGAGACCCCCTTCCCATGGAAAATTATATTAAGATTATTTTTGTTTGCTGTGATACATTAATTCTAAGTGTGAGTTGTTCGATTACATCGTCACTTAGCGATGGCCGCTAAATGCAGACTTTTAAGTGTTAAATAATAATTTGGAATGTGACGTCACAAAGCTACAGACTCGCTTGTCACACTACACTGACGGGAGTGGTCCTTCAGACGTGGACATTAATTAAACTAAACTTTATACTTAACTAGCTGTCCCGACAGACGTTGTCCTTTCTTAACTATTAATATTGAAATCTAAACTCATACGAGTATAATTAATAAATACATAAATTAACATTCTGTCAATCTCGCCAACTGTCAAACAACTGACAGTTATGACCGATTATTAGACAAGTTTATATTTTTAAAAAAGCACTTATACTTTAAGGCGTGACGCAATTTATGGATGGTGCCTTATGTATATTGTATTTAACTTGAAGCTATAATATTTATTATTATATTATTTTCATTATAATATTATATTAACACAATATTTATATTACTTTCTAGATCGATGCTCCCAGTGTTAAGCGAATAGACATCATATGCGAGAAGACTGCAAGAGAAATATAAAAATACAAAAAAAAAAGAACCGAGCCATTTCCACTCAGGTTCTAAAAAACTTTTAAAGTTTTGTAGCCGTCGTGTCTGATGCAGCTTCTGTTTTAAGCTTGATGTTGTTTTTTTGATGGTTTGCAAAGTAATAATTGCTCGTACTAATTTCATTGGTTTCTTACTCCGCTGGCTCTGTGTCCTGGCCTCCGATACAAGAATTCCCACTGGTTCCGGTATTGTGCGGTTTTGCGCAAGTCACATGCATGAAGCTCGTGTAGATCACTTTATTTTTTTTTATATTTATCAACATTCACACAAGGTCTTCAGGTCCCAAACTAGGCAGAGCCTGTACTATGGTAACCTAATGACTGATATACATACTTATATACATATACACACCCAGACACAGGTCGAACAGACATGTTCATACACACAAATGTTTGACCTGTCCGGGAATCGAACCCGGGACCAGCGGCTCAGAAGGCAGAGTGCCACCAACTGCGCCAACCGGCCAGTCCAGTGGAATTTATTGCCTAAATCTGTGTTTCCGCAAACATACAACCTGGGTATGTTGTGTGGTGGCTTGCCTATTCCCAATAAAAAAAAAAAAAAAAAAAAAAGTCCAACCGGCCGCTACACCGGTGCCCGAAGCAGGAATAACTTGCGTCACAAACATCGTATTGCTGTGGTATAGGATATACAATTGAATGACGCGCGTCCCTTCTGTACTAACTATAATTTTTCTGTCACAGTTGTACTAGATAAATGACAGTTAGTACTGAGTTCAGTTGTTTTGAGACAGAACAAAATTACATTTAATTTAACAAAATTAAACTAAACTTCATACTTAACTAGCTGTCCCGACAGACATTGTCGGAGACAACTGAACTCAGTACGAGTTCAGTTGTTTTGAGACAGAACAAAATTACATTTAATTTAACAAAATTAAACTAAACTTCATACTTAACAAGCTGTCCCGACAGACGTTGTCCTTTCTTAACTATTAATATTGAAATCTAAACTCATATAATTAATAAATACATAAATTAACATTCTGTCAATCGCCAACTGTCAAACAACTGACAGTTATGACCGATTATTAGACAAGTTTATATTGTTAAAAAAGCACTTATACTCAGATTTCTAATTTTCCACAACACATTTTTAATTTGTTATTTCATATGAACCTTCTCTTGGTAATAACAAATACTTACCAACAGCAAAAAAGAATTAGCGAAAATGCTCCAGCCGTTCAAGGATGATGCCGTGGCCGAGGGAAACAGAGATTCATTTATATATATAAACAGATTAGTATAATAATTGTCCCATGTCTTAATTAGGTCCTAACTGAGTATAATCGCTGGTCCTCCGTTGGAACATTTGAGTCCACACAAAATGAAGAGCTTCATTCACGAAAGTAATAAAATAAATGGAATTTATTAACACTTACACTCAGTCTAGGGCTGCGTTCAGGAGCTTCTTCGACCAAATATTGATCAATATTTGATCGATGTCTCACGAACGGCTATTTCATAGCATGTTACAGAAGAAGATTACATAACGCAGCCCATATGTAAATAATGAATGTAATAAAAACACTCTAATGTCAGACATGGCAGGAAATTATATGTTTTGTTTCGAACAATTATATACACAAAAGGATCACTTGCATAGTACAGAGTTATCACGCTGCTATACAACTGTGGCATTGATTCCTGCTTCAGTCACTGTTCAGCGCATCGCCCTACCTCTATCAGGATGCGTCCAACTGGTCTTTTCGACCCAAAAAAGCTTTTTTATCGTCACCATTCTCATTTCTTTCTAAGAGGCCGAGCCAGGGGAGTCTGTGAGGGCCTAATTCAATTATATAAAAATAATTTAGAGTAATTATGTTACTTCAAATATGTGGTAAGCACGTAGATATGCTTGTAAAGCACTATTTGGAATTGAAAGCAAAAATAATAAAGAAAACCACAGCATGTCATTTTTTGTAGCGGTTTGTTCTGGATTTATACGATACGCCATGAAGTATTAGAATAAATTATCAAATGAGTTGCATGTTTATTTATATTGCCAGTGTGTTTATAAACTGCCGAAAATGAGCATTACACATGCAACATGTTTTTTGCTAAAATGTTGCCAATAAAAAATAAAACTAATGTAGAAATCCCAAGTTCAAATTGCAAACACCTTGCACGTAGTTATTTCACTAATGCTTGCAAAGTCCTTTTGCCTTGATGAACAGGGCACCAGCATGATGGTATGCTACTTTCGAGTACCCACCTGGCTAGCTTAACATAACATTTTCAACCACATCAACACTGCCCATCAAGTGAGATAGTGGTCAAACACTAGATTTATACAGTATAAATAAAATTAAACCCTCATTTATATAAATCACTGATGCTAACGTAGTACCTACTAACTCAAATTTGAAGTATTGAGCTAACTCTTTATTTTTGTATCATGCATGTGAATATTCGACTCTCATTTAGGAAAAACTTCACATTATATTTTCGTCATTCATATTTTCGTTTTCAGCACAAAGACATATCTAGTCTAATTATACTTCATCTAAATATATATTTTCTTTTCCAGGGCTTACTTCACATCACCTTACACCGACAAAAACATAAGGATGTTGTGATCACACTTAAGAGCGCTTAACTGCACAAAAATTGACTTAATAACTAATGAAATCTACTTATAAAATATTTATTAGTAAGATACATAGAGAAAAAACTTGGATAAGTACAACTGTGTAACCAGCTATACTTAATATACAATTTGTAGGCTTTTTATAATTACCTAATATATGATGTTATATAATATAATAGATTATAAGAAAATGTAGAGGTTTTAAATTCGCTGAATTTTGTGATCCAGTTTTTTAAATTGTCCCGCTTTCTTTAACGACATACCTGGGTATCAATTCTGCTAAATAGGTACATTGCTCAAAGATTATTAATGGACTGTCGTTTTTGCTACAATGTAATCGAGATGCAATTGTTACTTTAGCGCAATACCAAGTTTATTTATGATTACATCTGAATTACTATTGCGTTGTGTATGAATTTCTTGACTTAATGAATAAGGGAATTGGCACCCAGATAAGTGAATTAGTTTAGATATCGCTAGAGCCCACCATTATTGAAGCTGGTCTTAAAAACTTTCAAAAGCTTGACATTAGCCAAAGTTAAAAAAGCGAGGTTCTATGTCTACCTCATTTGGCCAAACGACAATACAGTGAACTTGAAACTAAAGTTACCACTAAGCAATACCTTTTTACTTCATATTTTTATGTTATACCTAGCAAACTTTGTGCTTTGATCGCTGCTATCTTTCCAATTATGTTATTTATTTTAATTAGGTACTGAATTATGGAAATATTGAAAAAAAATTATACTGTCATACGAGTATAGCATGGCACTTACGCCTAGTCGATATCACGATCGATAAATGTCTCAGTTTCTGTCGCTCTCACCTCACAGTTAGTGCGAGACGGGACGTTACGACGAACGCACCGCACTCAAGTTCCTGGTGGAGGCTTCCGGAAGAAGCCGAAACAATTGTCGATCGTGATATCGACTACGCGTAAGTACCACGTTATACCCTTACATTATGATGCAAGTGATCTATATTGCGTGTTGCATTAAACACGAGGCTGTTGCGTGGGGTTTCAGTGAGCAGATATTACTTTTTTGATTATTAGTTTCATTTTTAAACATATTTGCGAGGAAAAAAACATACACCTATTGCTCATATCGTTTAATTTTTAATTTGGAAATTCTTTATATATTACGCCCATATAAGTTACACCAAGGTATTAATTGAACTTTGTAGGGATAGTTCTATTACGGACTTATGTGATAAAGTACATTTTATGGTCCTAAAAGCGATGTAATAAGTCTCACTTTACGAGCAAGTGAGTCGTAAACAGTTTAAAGTAATAATGAGCGTGAGTTGAAAATATTCTCATTACAATGGCAATACCGTTTGCAGCAAGATATTTTAGAGTTGCAACAAACTAATGGTCGTGTTAGAGCGATCACAGCACAACATATGACGCAAAATGGAATTGACTCGAATATTTATTGTTTAATATACGTGCTTCGCGCACAAATTGTGATCTATGTAAGTAATATAAAAACGTGCAATAATATATTAATGCCTATTATATGAAATCACGCGCTTAGAGCTTTCAAATTATTACAATTCTAGAATTAATTGATGTCTGCCATAACTTTGAATGACAACCTGGTGTAGGTCCTTAATACATATTATATTTGTAAGTACAGACCTAATAAATGTACGTGTTATTTTCGTTTATTAGTGAGTGTCTGACAAATACCTGAAAAAATGCTACAAATACTTTTATTCACTGTAAAACTTTGTTACTTTTTATAAATTAATGTTTGAATTTTTCAATACCAATTTTTTTATTTTGTAGTTTAATTTTATATGTACATAAGTGTAACTTACCTATGGTACTTACAGGCTGTATTCTGTCGTTTTTTCTTCTACCTCATCCAATTTGACACATGAAGTAACATAATGAAGCCTTAATAATAATAATTTGTAGCGTTTTGATTACAAAGGTTCTAATAAAATTAATATACATGACAAAATAATGTAATAAATGTACTTGTAATCGTATACTAAGATTGTTAACGCATATTTTTTATGTGGTTGCAGAATGGTCATAGTTTTATTTATTTATATAAATGTTGCGCGATGTGTTTGTTCTGTGTAATTTTATTTTCCTCTTATTTTTAAATAAAAAAAGCCTTTTTTCACAAGTTGTTTTATTTCTTATTGCTATGAGACATTGGCCCTAATTCTGTTAATCACTCGAACTAGTTAAAAATCACTAAAATTCGTCAAAAAGAAATAGCTCGTAAAAATATTAACGCTAAAAATCAAATTCGTATAACTCCATTTAATATTAGACGAGTTCTATGACACCAATTAAGTGGCAACTTATTTTACGTAAAACTACCCACAATATTAATAAATACATCTAATTTTAGAGCTGTTATGGATAAGTCAAACTGATTTGGACTTTATCGTAACTAAAAATAGGTAGGTGATAGAGATAGATCTTACCTAGGTTTTCCAGAATTTTAATTTATTTTAGTTGAACAAGAGAATCACTACCACGCTAGCTACAATCTCCAGTAGGTATGTAGTCAGTATGTCGGTGCGCCTAAATATTTTTTTTGTATTTTTTTTTTTTTTTAAAGATTATAAGCTTGCGTTTGACCACTGTCTCACCTGATGTTAAGCGACGACGCGGTCTAAGGTGGAGCACGCAAACTTAGAAGGAACCTATTCACTCGCGACTTGAAGACTCCGGGGTTGTACATATCGGGAAACACAGACTCAGGCAGTGAGTTCCACTCTCTGGCAGTACGCATTATAAAAGTGGAAGCAAAACGCTTCGTGCGTAACGGTGGTATATCTACCATGTAGCGGTGGCGCATAGTCGTACGTCTGGTTGACCGATGATAGAATGGAGAAGGTGGAATTAAATTGTGTAATTCCAGTGCACATTCGCCGAAATGTAACCGATAGAAAACCGATAGGCAAGCAACTCTACGTCGGTGTTCAAGGCTCTGTAGCCTATGTTAGACCAGAGAGTCGCTACCAATGACCTTTTTGGCTCGCCTTTCTAATTTAAATAGGCAAATGTGTAAATCTGCCACTAAACATCGGATGGTCTTATAATTGACAAAGGCGCAAGCGGAATCTAAACCAACACTCAAAGGCATCTAGTGGATCCAAACTATTAAGTAGTTCTTGAGCCCGCTCCAAAATTGCCTACGTCATATGCCATGCATTATAACGTGATGTAATGAGGAGCGGGCTCACAGACTATTATGGACTATGAACAGAGACTATGCACCTGTCTATTTCATTAAGCGTATTGTGACGTTAATTATTTAATCTGAAATGTTAAGTTCCATTCTTCATCATCATCATCTCAGCCATAGGACGTCCACTGCTGGATATAGGCCTCCCCCATTGATTTCCACAAGGACCTTGTGGAAGCGGCCCGCATCCAGCCCTTGCCTGCGATCTTAGTCAGGTCGTCTGTCCACCTGGTCGGTGGCCGTTTTTAAACATTTTTAAACCGTTCCATCCTTAAACAGGTTTATATATAAAACTGAATCCTAGTAAACTGTATGCAATGGGGTAGGGCCTATTGAGTGTAAGTGAAATGGTATAAATAACAAAAGTCACTTTAAACTTATTTATTGACAGTCATGTACTTACACAAGCTATATATTAAACGGCATTGGAGTAAAAATTAAGTCGATATATAACATTACTTATGAATACATTAAATATTATAACCGTTTTATTATATAATTATATAATACTTAGTTGTAGCAAACTACACGACACTTGCCTTCTACCCGAGTGCCAATAAGTATACCTACAGATACTTTTTTATTCGCCCATTTAGGAAAGCTAAAGTCTTGGTGACCGTACCGTCTTCATACGTAGCTATACATTCATATTAAGTAGGTAGGTAATAACTATAATTAATATTATAAATTATTGTTATGAAACCTACGATAAATTACAGTGACTACAGGTCCTTATCAGTTAAATACTTGTTATTATGTACGAGAAATTCAGCTGATTTAAAGTCAGACTTGTCAATTTTAATTTTCGATCTACTTTCGAGTACTGGCAACTTTTTGAATATCTTTACTTATATAATTATATTGTATGTATAGGTATTAAAGTTGTGAAGTGTATTGATCTTTCAAATTTGTGAGGCTTTGTATTTTAAGGTTAAGCGGAGTTTGATTTAAAAAGTAAAAAAGGTAGCTATGATTATTATAACATATAAATTCAAGAAATTAAACATCGTAAGCGATATAGAGAGCAGCATTATGTAGGTACACACATTCCATGCGTTTGAGATGAGCTATAGAACAGTTAAAAACGCCCAAAACGATCACGTTTCGCGTTCGTTTTGGCACAGGTGGCGTTTTTAACTGTTTTCGTTCACCGTTCGAGATGCATAAAAATGATTAAAAACGCCACCGTGAACTGCCACTTTTAACCCACCTCCGAGGCACGGTCTTTTGTGAATGTTTTTTAACAGCTCAGAGATTGGCAGCTACAGCTGATGATAGTAGATAAACAAAAACAAACATTAAAAAATACGCCTGTGTAACGTTTTCTTTCTGTTTCCGTTACGAAAATGTAATTCTCATTAAAATTCCAGCTATTGTAGGTATTGAAACATTTTTAATTCATGAATATTTAAATGAATCGTCGTACTTGACAGCTCTCGTGTAAATGACGTGTATGCGTCGTTCAATTTTGGGATAGATCGTTTTTACCAGAAATGCCACATTCCCAAATCGAACGCTTGCTCAGTTGTACACTGCTAAAAACGCCACTTCCCAGTCTCGAACACACCGCTATTATGATAAAATGGCGTTGTAACTTTAAGTAAATAATGATATGTAATTATCTATGCATACAAAACATAAAAATCTGATATACCTAGCCTTTAGTTTGGTAAAATTCGTGTACTGACAACACTGAATTTGAAGTTGATGAGGCTTTTCTACTTATATCTCACCTACCGTCAAATATTGATAATTTTACCAAGGTTGGTGATAAATAGGAATGTTAAATCACTTATTAGATAGAGTAAAACACAGTTTATAATAAAGTTGGTAGGTATTGCGTTATTTGCGTGGATTTTCAGTGTTTCATTATTCATATGTGTTTTGTGCGTTTTTGAACGAGATATCATTATCCCCAAGCAGATGTGTTATGCTTTATAATAATAATATTTTATTTAAAACTCGTTCTTGAGTTCTTACAACCCATATATACACACACAAACATCTTTGATAGTCAAATGTATAAATAATATAAATTAGTATAATAAAAAGCAGATATATAAAAAACAATACAAATAAATTACTTGCATGTCTCAATAAACATTGTTTTGTTTCATGTTAATAATACCAAATTGTAATCATTAATATAGTTATATTAATTTCGGGAAGTAATTAAAATGGGGAAAACAAAAAAAAAAAACAAAAAAGGCACGATCACAAAATTATATTTAAAAAATCTATGTACACTTGTTTATATGTATGTTTTACAGCATATAACTATTTATAGTTAAATGTAAATGATTATTTCTTATTAAATTTATGCGTACATTATGGTAACCTAAAGTCTTAATGCGAATTGTTTAAGTTTTTCAAGTTCCATCGATACAACATGCGTTTTTATTGCATTATGGCTTATATCATGAAATTACATGTAAAAAATAATGAATAAGAAAACTTGGATTATGTTACATAGGACTAAACAATTTATGTCAGTTCATTTTGTATGCCACGATTCTCAGCTTAAGATGTTATCGAACGAAACGGTTGGCAACACTAATCTACCGTAGATTGGTGTTGCCATACGTATCGCGAAAAAAGTTGCCAGACTATAAACATTTTTAAATAAATAAAATTGTAACTACACACAAGATGCGAAATATATTCAACTTATGCATGTTTCGTATTGTTTATCCATCCATCCATCCACGAAAACGCTTCTAGAATATTCTTTCTCTTGGCCAAAACGTGTGCGAATATATTCTACTGCTTGCTTTTTAGAGGTTTATTGTGTCGAAATTACTTTTATATAAAATTGTGTAGGTTTATGAACTTCAAGATTCATGCATTAAAATGAATGGAGACTTAACATTTTGCTTATTCATCGATACGCACATGAACCGATCGACAACCCTCTTGTTTTCAGCTGTCGAAAGATTAATTTGAGTATATTTCGCAATTAGTTGAATTAAATAATTCCTATATGCACCACAGTCACATTAATGTAACTTTACATTATTTTAAGGTCGTTTCACACTGACGCAATTTAAGGTATTACTTAATATAATTTTAAGTATGTAACATATTAGATATATTATATTAAAAACGAAGAACCAGCGTGTCTGTTTATTTGATAATTTTATCACAAAAATGTTGTGGGTAATAAAAATAGTAAGAGATAAGTTTTTATTTATTGTACTAGCGATTTTCACAAGACAACTAGCTGAACTTGTTACTTTTTTTAACATTAAATCGGAAGACACTGATACTACACAGTACACGTCAATAATCACTTAAATCGACTGCAGGGGGCATGCAGTAGTGAGTAAGAATCATTTTAGCCGTAGGACGAGAATTCGCGGTCTGTGACACATTCCTGACTTAAGGGCAAACGCCAAGGAATAGGAATGCCTTTTAACTCAACAAATATATTTTTATTTTAAAAACTCCAGAAAATTAGTATCGCTTACAATGCGTAAGCGATACTAATTTTCTATAAATACCGCAATTGCCAAATTAACTCACATCTCTTATGCCCTCAATCTACAGCGTAATCTTCTGTTGCTGCAGTAATAACAATAAGTAAGTAAGTAATAACAGACTTATTAGTTCATAAAGAAAACATATGGCTATTTTTTTGACAATTTGCATGCATGTTGATGTTCAACTTTATTTATTTACAATATAATATAGATTTTACACAAGTGAAGTAAAGGCCCATAGTCAGACTATGGCCCATAGTCAGTCTGACTATGGGCCTTCTGAACAGGCTCAGAGTCGCACAACGAGCTATGGAGAGGGCTATGCTCGGAGTTTCTCTACGCGATCGAATCAGAAATGAGGAGATCCGTAGAAGAACAAAAGTCACCGACATAGCCCAGCGGATTAGCAAGTTGAAGTGGCAGTGGGCAGGGCACATAGCTCGAAGAACCGATGGTCGTTGGGGTCGAAAGGTTCTCGAGTGGAGACCACGGACTGGCAAGCGCAGCATAGGACGGCCACCGACCAGGTGGACAGACGACCTGACTAAGATCGCAGGCAAGGGCTGGATGCGGGCCGCTTCCAACCGGTCCTTGTGGAAATCAATGGGGGAGGCCTATGTCCAGCAGTGGACGTCCTATGGCTGAGATGATGATGATGAAGTAAAGGCATCTCTTTTTTGTTGTATGATTTGTGTAAAATCTATATGAGATAAATGAATGTGTATATGTGACAAGTGTAGGGCTACACAACAGAGCATTTGCCAAATGTTGAAGTAGTCAATTAGTCTATATATAATATTATTTAATTAATTAACCATTATAGTCGTCAATACGATCACGCGACACAAATATATATGAATTACAATTGCGTCAGTGTGAATAGACCATTACATTTAATAAGATACATTACAATACATATACATTATTACTAGCATTATTATTCATATTAGTAATTACTAGAACATTGGATTCGTTTAATAATACAGAATTCACAATGACTTGGCTTGACTTAAACAAATTTATTAATACGATCATTTTTGTATATAAATTACAATTATTATATCGTTACAAAATACATTCTTAATAGTACATAATTAATAATACATTATTATTAATAATTATAAGTTATAAGCACGTTATATTAGGCGTTATTATTCGATAAAGTGAACAGCACAAGTTTCTAATTCAAATAAATACTTTCTTTGACATTATTGAGACCAATCCACTTAATAATATATTAGTAGGCATATTCGCGCCAAAATTTGGTTAGTTTTTTTTTTACATATTTTTATTAATACTTATTTAACTTACGCATATATCACTAATTTAATTATTTAACCATCACTTTTGTATTATAAAAAAAATGGTAAAAAAAATAAAATGCATAATAATTTAAAGTATATGCACGTTAAAAAAAATTTATAAATCATATATTGAACAATACATATGTTTGTAATAGTATTTGCGTAGTTCAAGTTTAAAGTTAATACTTATAACAAATTGGCACCTTGCCACGTCACCTGTCTAGTACATAATACAGTGAAAACCAAATAATTTAGGGCATATTTTAGTTTAATACATTCATGATGATCAATGGCGTTTATGTTATTAACTCAAAGTAACTAAAATATTATTACTTATTGTTTAAAGTCAAAATTATAATTTAAGGCAATCTGAATTAGCATTGGCTTAGTTACAGTTTAAAGTAGTAAAATTTCATATTATCAAGTGTTGCTGATTGACATTACTGAAGTTAGAGCATTTTTTTAGGCATTCATATGAAAATTGGTGCAGCATAATAATAGAATTTCCTAGGCTATGTATAGACATGTTTTAACATCATAGGGTGATTTCATGTTGCGATCTGGCTACATCAACTATATTGATGCTAGGAATTAAAAAAAATTTTAACAGAAAATGCAACCGACTTCAACACTCAAAAGTGTGAAGTAACTTGTTGAAGTCGGTACCATGATAGTTCACACAAAAGTAACTATCATCACAATATTGTGCTCATGGTACCGACTTTGACAAGTTATTTCACACTTTCGAGTGTTGAAGTCGGTTGCATTTTTTGTTAAAAAATCGCTTGTCCGATTTTGATGAAATACACAGCGAGCAATAAGCTTAAGATATCCGTAGTATAGTATGTTCTAGATCAGTTGATGCTATGGGTTGATATCGCTGTACAGTTTGTTGAATGGGACCACCACGGAAGTATACTCTATCTAAACTCTCTAACAAAAATAGAATCATCAAAATCGGTTCATAAACGACGAAGTTATCCACAAACACACACAAAAAAAAACATATACCGTCGAATTGAGTAACCTCCTTTTTTTGAAGTCAGTTAAAAAATACTGTAACTTTCGGGTATTCAGTCATTTTTTTAGATTTTTAGGGAGAATAAAGTTAGGGAATGTAACTATACAAATTATAAAACTGGATTGTAAAATAGAATGTCAATAGTTATACGAATCTAAGTCATATATAGGCCATTACTGACCTAAGGAATGGTAACTCAGTCCAAAAACCTACATTAAATAGGTTTCAAATTGCATCACATGTATGTTCTATGAAACAAGCGAATGTGTTGTATACGTGTTTTATGCCACCCGAGTAAGTCGTGGACTTGATGGTAAGCGCTGAACATATATGAATCTTTATATTTACATCTGGGTGGCGTTGTTATTGGCCAAATAGGTTGATGGCGCAAATAACTATGTTGAATTATCGGACAAAAATACATAGTAAATATTCCGATTATATAATGTTCATTCTTGAAAGACCATGACAGTTTAAGTACTATATACAAAGAAATGTAAAAAGGAGGTAGTTTTGCTTGTAAAGAGTAAATCCACGTTTCAGCATTAGTGTTAAAAATGAATCGATCACTTAGACAGTTTTAAAAAGTATTATTTGGTATATCATTAGTACACATCTTTCTTTTTACTTTAAAAATGAATACGATCCCGGCACAATTTTACTTTCTTCAAACATCATGGGCAAAAACCCATCGGTATAAATTATATCTTTATACATAACAATTCTACTGCACGTGTGTATGTCACTGAATCATCCCAGTAGATGCCGCTGCAGTCGGACAGGACACTTGCAGAACAACGTCTGTCGGGTCCGCTAGTATATTTATGTATATACATATATTTATGTATATAGGCTTAGATATCGTCCAAGCGTGGCAAAAGAAATTGTCAAAGAATTCAAAATCTATATACTTTTATCTAATCTATCGTACACATAACATTTAACAATTATTAATTATTTCTTCACGATAGTTCCGCTGTACATAATGTACGTATAACAAAACATTATTTGTTACACCAAACGAAACAAAAATAATCGTGAGAAATAATTAAAATTATCATAATAAAATCATATATAACGACACGAATGGATATGAGAAATTAATTTAATTAACAACTTATCAAAATCATATTTTTCTTGTATGTAAAAGGTTGATTGTCTAAGTTTTGAGGATATCTGTGTAAAATTGTACCATTTTTAGTATTATTGCAGCGGATTGGTATAATCCTAAAAACGTAAATTTTAACAAATGCCTCACTGTAATTACTTGAGACGCGTCATGAAAAGACACAGATATCGATATGTATAGCGCTCTCTCTCTTGCATTAAAGGATTTGTAGATGTCAAAGTACCTTGATTTTATTTAACGTACTAAAAATGAGTATTGTGTGTTTTAATGTGCTCTAATGGTAGGTACACTTTAAGGTGTCCGTGAATGTGCACGCCACTTTCCTTCCCCCGTGTTAACGACTTAAGCTACACGAGTCCACCATTATTACACATTGGATTCCACATAAACGGAAAATTGTCTAATTCTTTGAAATTAAAGGTTTATTTTTATAAAAAAAAGCTTCTAATTGGTGTTTTCAAACAGAGATGGCGCTAACATACAATTACATCGTTAAAGACTGTGGCCGGAGTGGGAATAAGAAATTAAATCATAGCGTCGTCGTTGCAATTGAGCATAAAGCAATGGATTTCAGCACTAACTTCCAAGTATCTGTAACTCGGGCTCAGATAATTGATAGTCTGCGCGTGAGTTAGATGCGTTATTCAATTGGATATACAACGACGAAACGAAAACTTTGACATTAGTTATTCGTACTACCAGCACTGTTCTGTGTCTTCTCATTAATTTATCCTCCAGATTAAGCGTTAAACATTATTAAAACTTTATAAAATTAGCAATGCAGCAACTTTTATATGATTTTACTATTGTTTATTACATCACCTACTAACCTCCCTTTGCCATCCAAGTTTTAATTGTTGTGTACACCCTTTGGTTCCATCAAAAAGCCTACACATATGAACTAATTTACTTTTTAACGTATAAAACCGCATGATTTAATTATAGTTTTAACTTAATAGCGCACAGTTGTAGACGCAGTAGCCAAGCAAATATTAAAAAAGCCTTCTACAAACGTATGAAAAAAAACACCGATGATATTTGTGACAGCATAAACGTTATAGCGAGGGCGACTTGGTCGCCATGACGTCGATAAAAATGCTACATAACGATATTGACATTTTAAATATATTATATATAAGTAGTGGAGGGTTATGCTTCGGGTTTCCCTACGCGATCGAATCTGAAATGAGGAGACCCGTAAAAGAACAAGTCACCGACATAGCCCAGCGGTTTAGCAAGTTGAAGTGGCAGTGGGCAGGTCTCATAGCTCGAAGAACCGATGGCCGATGGAGTCGGAAGGTTCTCGAATGGAGACCACGGACTGGCAAGCCCAGCATAGGACAGCCACCGTGGACAGACGACCAGGCAAGTGCTGGCCGCTTCAAAGTGGTAATTGTGGATATCAATGAGGGAGGCGTATGTCCAGCCGTGGACGTCCTATGGCTGAGATGATGATGAGATAATTGTATGAAAATAAATGTATCTATATAAATTAGTCATAAATAACACTTCATTATTTATAATGGCAACATCCTTATACATTAGAGTATGTCCAATTTTGGTCCTAAAACCTAACGTGAGCAATGATTTGCGAATCCGCAACAACAAACCAAAACATCACTTCCGGTTTAGGGACCAAAGGTAAAACAAGTCGTCATATCCATGTAAAGCGATTAAAAATCACTTTGGTTTTTTTGAGACTACCCGCATATTACCGATAAAATCACCTATAATATTCAAGTATTCCCGAAAAGAAAGGAAGAACAAATCAAAGATAGAATAATTTACGTCAAAGGTCGTATGGCGACGTTAAGTAAGTGACAAAAATAGATTTCGAACCTTTGCGACATGACTTGTACTGTACCCTGTTGTTCCTTGATAGGCCTCTTCAATCATGATCAACCTTATCTCAATGTAATAGAGTACAAATCATCATTTCTATCTTGATTGAACCGTTTCATTAGAATTCCAAGTTCTATGACCCATCTGCGTGATATATAACCCTGGCCAGTGCCATTAGACACGATATGAGGATGGCTTTATTTCTTTACGGATCTCTTTATTCTCGATCTCGCAGAGAAACCCCGAGCATAACCCTCCTCATAGCTCGTTGGGCGGTTTTGACCTTACTAACTGGGCCCATAGATATATACCACATTACAGCTCTACATGTGATCAACAGTAATACACACAGACTGAACACTTCCCTGAGTACAATTTGTACCGTAATACATTGAAAATAAAGTTTAAACTTGACTTGATATGAAGAGCGGGAGAAGTGCTTTCTCGTCTGTATGATCGAAAAAGCAGTCCTGAGGCAGCAGAATAAGAACGCATTTTTTGCGAAGTTATAACGCTGTTTTTGACAACAGTGTACGGTACAATGTCGACCAAACTTGTTACTTAAAAGACAATATATACAACGAACTATACTACAAACTATATATACACGTTCACAAGTGTGTGTCGCAAGGTTCATGAAGAGAAGCAACTAAAGTCTGGCTCTCTCTAATCACAATCACGGTCCACGCATAGCGAATTATACCTATGATCGTAGAATTGACATAAGAAATGTCAATTAGCGCCGTACCTATCTATTTTTAAGGCAGATAATCGCCTAAAAGCTCAGCAATCAGAAAATAGGGCCTTCTGATAAGCGATATAGGTACAGCGTTGGAGAGGGTGGTCGCCAGCCAGTCGGACCTTAAGGAGGCCCTACCACCGGGCGAATCCGTCGGCTACTATACTCTCTTGTACGACGATGACATATTTGCCAACAGTAATAACAATTCATCTGCTGTCTTTTTAGGGTTCGTTTTAGTAACCATTTGCATAAAGTTAGAATTTGAGATGAAAAACAGGTGTGTACATTTTTTGTTATTAAAAACTGAGGTAGTTTGGACGTTATGAATGTATAAAGTGCGGGAATTATTCACGTTGGTCATAGGGTTCCGACTATAGTTTCGACAATATTCAGTGGTCGTTTTCATGAAGAATACGGGGCGCTCGCGGACGCGGGGTCCTAGGCGAATCGCGACCGCGTCCGCGAGCGCCCCGTATTCTTGAAAATCATCACCGAATGTGGTCGAAACTCTAGTCGGAACCCTCTGACCAACGTGAATAATTTCCGTGTTTTCTTTATACATTCACAAAGGTGTTATGTTTAGCGTAATAAGCGTATTATTAGTTTACGAATGAAAAAAGTTGCTCGGCAGTGCGCTATTTTAACAAGGAAACAATGTTTGAATCATATTATACCACGAAATTACTTAGTCAATAACTACTAAGTAATCATTTACACAGTAAGTAAGTTAGGTATAGAGTAATTACTGATACACTCGAGATGTGGCTTCTATTTAAGTAAATAAAAAAAAACTCTAATACGGTATTTTCTCACGGAAGCAATCATTATTTCAGACGTAGGTTCCACAGCTGGACTTATGTCCAGCCGTGGACGTTCCTCCCCCACTGATATCCACACGAACCGGTTCGAAGCAGAAGTCGACATGAAGTCTTTTTCGCGACCATCTTTAGTTCACCACCCCACACAGCAATATCAAAATTTAATTTGAATGATTATATCTTTGGTGTTTGGTACAAAGGCCGCGTTCAAGAATATTTATGACCCTACGTGACATTGACAAGTGGCTGTTCAAAAACTCAAATTTACTCGACATAGATTAACTGTTTTGGAACGCATTCTAACTATGATAAATCCAAGAGCCGAACGTTACAGTACATTTCAAAAAATAAATTCCTACAAATAGGAATTGACCACGAAAAAACGGATTCAATCTTTTTGTTTTTAATGTGCTAATGTTTTATTACATATTCATCGTCAAATTATAAAAAAATCATAAAAAATATAACTCCATACAAACGAGGAAAATATACTACTAAAAGATATAAGAGAGTTGGTCAAATAACTCATCATCATCACCTTCTTGTCCTTATCCGTCACTATGTGGGGTTGGCACAGCATGTTTTCCTCTTCCATTCTCTTCTATCATTAGTTGTCTCAGTGCTCACATCTTTCTTAAACATATCATTCCTCACACAGTCCATCCATACCTTCTTCGGCCTTCCTCTACCTCTATATCCATCCACATTCATGGTAAGTACTTTTTTTTATTATATGTATGTTTTTCATCCCTCCTCATGACATGCCCATAACAAGCCAATCTATTCCCTTTCAACTTATCATTCACTGGTGCTACTTTCAAACTTCCTCTGATGTACTCATTCTTTATTTTATCCATCCTAGTCACACCACACATCCATCTCAACATTCGCATCTCTGCCACATGCACTTTTCATTAAATTCTCGTACCAGAAGCTGGGCAGCAGCGCCTTCTGAGGATCAGAAATCATTCTGCGCTCGCCAACCCACGTGCCAGCGTCAACGTCCAAGCGTAGTGAGTATTACCAAATCCCCCCCCCCCCCATATGGGGGAGGCATAAGTCCAGCAGTGGACGTCCTATGGCTGAGGTGATGAATCGGAGACTTACCTTCCAAACGAAATCTAAAAAAAACTGAGTATATATGAGCGGATATGATGATAAGAATATGACCATTTTTGGAGTTATCATTTATGTGCCACCACAGATATACATTTATAATGGATTTTATAGTGCATTGTATAACTTTTCTTGCACAAATTTAGTAATAACACTAATGCAAAAATGGACTACTAAATGCAAGCAAAAATGTACCCTACAGTATAAAGTAACAACAGCTGCGCCCCGCGGTATCACCCGCGTGGATTACGGTTTTCCCGCTACCTCAATTATCCCACGGGAACTATACTTTTTTCGGGATAAAAGTAGCCTATGTATTAATCCAGGGCTCTAAAACTATCTCAATACCAAACTTCATCGAAATCGGTGTAGCCGTTTGAGCGTGAAGAATTAACAAACATACACACATTTATAATATTATTTTTAAAGAAGTGTCGTGTCCCTTTGACATTTCGATAATTTGTTTGGCAGTACAGTTTTCCAGGTCAGCTAGTTGTTTACATATGTTATGTCACAGTATGGACTTATTTTAAACTAGGCTAAATCTTATCCCCAACTTATGTTACATTCCGAACGTTAAATATTAGAAACAACAGCCATTTATGTATAAATCATCTACATATTGTTATATATTATGTATAAAACTTTAAAAATGTCTAATCATTTAGTTGTAAGCTTCGATATTAGTGCGCTAAGTCTGATACCTTTTAACTATTGCCTGTTTTTTTATTACATACATTAAACCTTCAGACTTCTTTGACTATAATAGACCGATTTCACTAATGTAATGGCAACACCGACCACACTTCAAATACACTGCCGATTTTTGCCACAATTTCTTCATCGTTGTTTTCACTGTCAAATTGACCGTTTATATTTCAAACTGGCAACACTGAATGGTCAGTTCACACTTGACGTTTCTATTTCTATAGTTTAATGTCCACTTCTTTAACTACACGAGAATACAATATGTCACTTAAATTACGTTTGATACTAATTAACACCATTGTTTTTAATTTTATCACTTCACTTCTTTGCATTTGGCGACTATTGTCCAAAAGCATCTCAAATATAATAGTTACGCTTGCGTAATTGTTTCATTACATTGCGTACTTTCAATATTAATATATAAAAGAATGTATATCACATAATACATGGAAAAAATTGTATGTATACAAATACACTGTAAACAAACATATCACCATGAGGTTGCCATACCAAAAGACTCGAAAATTGTATACAAATAGAAATGTTTCACGGCTGTATTTTGGTAGTTTTTTTTTAGGCTATTTTGATGTACAATAGGGCTATTCGGTTTCTTGCAACCCCAAGGCTTATTCCACAATTATTGGATTCCATTTTAGCCAGACTTATACATTTGCAATAAACGACTTTTGATTATAATTTAATATAACAAAATATTATTGAGAAAAATTGATGATACATTTACAAGACAACATAAATACAAGTGATAACAGAATTTACTAAATAACTTAACAACTTATATGCCAATTCAAAACGGAGAATTTAGATTAAATCGGACAGATGTCAAAATATAAAGTGTCAATCTGAGAATGAACTAATTTAATTTATAATTAAAACAAATAATTGCATTTTGTACTGTTGCTGTATTACCAATTTTAATTTGATTAGAGCCTTAATAAGAATTAAGTCATTAGTGAGTTTTTAAACAATATAATGTTTAATCTAGAGTAATCTCCATGCGGCTAAAATGGAGTATAACAATTAATGTGCAAAAAAAAAATATGTAAATACTTAGTAAGAGACGAGTCAGTTCCTACGACGCGTCGTGGCGTGTATAATAAGATAGCTTAACGTTACACTAGATAACGGCAGCTTGTAGACTAGGGTACACTCGGTGACGCGCTGTTGGCTTATCTACGCGCGAATTCTGCTTTCATTGCTGTGGGGGGAAAAAAATTATTACTACAGCACTTGTAATAATTGTCTCTTCTGAAAATTCTCCTTTAGGAGATTCAGTGCGGTAGGATTTCGATGTTGGGGGAGGGGGGGGGCTCAAGACCCCCCGTTCTACATTTGCTTTTTGGTCCATTAAAAAGATAAAGATTACAGTCCCAGATTAGAACACAATTACAGCCCTCCGCTCTCCCTTGTTCTCAAAACTAACCTCGAGTATCCTACCCCTGAGTCAGGCTTCTCATAAATAGCGATCTCTTCCTCTTTGGAACGATAATAGCTCAGCGGTGGGAGCGTCGACTGTCAAACTGACGGACGCTGATTCGATCCCCACCAGCAGACTGAGCTTCCGGTGAAGGTGAACACCCTTAATTCAATTTTTTGGTAAACTTTTTTTTCGCCCTTTTCAGTAACCTTTACTACTCACGGGATCTATTGTCATTGTGTATGTTCACCGATTTCTTGCAATTAAGAAGTCGTCCAAGTAGACGTAACACTTTTCAGTTATTACAGTGTAACTCAAAAACAGCTTGACCAATTTTGATGAAGTTTAAATGATGACTAATGGTAGAAAATAAGAACACGTTGTGATGACCCCCCGTAGTGTGCAGTAAGGATAAGAAGATTATTTGAACATGTGTTAATAATTCGAAAATGCCGGAATCTCTGAGGCACTCACATGTACATTGAGGTCATTGATCCTAAATGTTTTTAAGCTATTGCATAGCTTCTATCGCGGGCCTTGAGCGTGAAGACTAAATCCAGAAATTCCGTAACGAAAATAACCTAACACCCCCCACTCCGACCGGCACAGTGGTGATACTTTTTAGTTTTGCCAGCTATCGATGAATAGCAGAACTTTTAATGACTTTTTTGTAATATCACGCTTGTCTGTTTAGTTCAGCAACTCGCCTCTAGGTGGCATTGGTTGTATCGGCGTTACTGCATAAGTTATTAATATATTCATATTAATAACGATAAAAAATGCTATGCAGTAGCTTTACCGCGGCAGTCCCCGAGTGCAACACGTCTTTTTTTTATAAGCTTGCGTTTGACAACTGTCTCACCTGATGTTAAGTGATGACGTTGTCTAGCATTAGTGATAAATGATTATATATACTCAGATCTATGTGTATGATATGGGCCATACCGTCCAATATTTCTTTCTTCATCTGATTGATCTGCGTCCTCATCTCGCGCAGCATCTCTTGTTTGAAGGAGTCCCACTCGGCCGCGGAGACGCAGCCCCCTTCTCCACCACCGTTCACCTGCTGCAAAAACACGAACGAATTAAGGATTTTTTTTATAATATGGGCCGATACCTTTATTAAAATAACATACTGATTACAATACTACAAGTGCCTAAGTCTACTATTCAATATGGCAATATGATCGGCTCACAATTGGTGAATTTGACAGCTTTGGTAGACCGCTATTTTTAATTCGTCCATATTGAATCTAATCTCGATTCAATGAGACAGCCCGTTATTTCCGTAGTCTGTTAGCTCATTATATGTCAAATGCCCTACTAAACCGACACAGGGCGAGCATAGATTGAACATAGACTCAGGCTGCTATGACTTAGCAGACTACGGACTTTAAACGTTGTCTTTTTGGCATCGGCTCGGCCTCGCAGCAGACTGAATATGAACTTTGAATTAGAAGACTTTTTTAATAGACACCCTGCAACTATACAAACATTTGAACAATCCAAAACATCAACAGTAAAAATTCGGCTTATGGGATTTGCACCCACGAACCACAGAATATCGTCATGTTGCCAGTTTGAAGCCTAGCATGTTGTTAATGCAATAAACAATTAATTATTTAAAATTAAGTTCGATGTTACCCAAATGTCGTTGTAACTTTAAATGGTCACTAAGAGTTTCCAACATTTTTTTATTAAGTCAGTATATGGGTTAGGTTAAGTGTTATTTTATTTTACTATTTATTTAAATTGACGAATTAAAGAGACGTATTAAAATGACACAGTTCTGGAGCCACAAAGAAGTTATATAAAATCTGATCTACCTTTAATATTAAAAAAGAAAGTCCTAGACTCACGTATTTTACCTTGCCTCTCTTATGCAAGTCAAACCTGGATCTAATATACGCACACGAAAGAAAGAATTGAAAAATGCCAAAGAGCCATGGAGAGAAGCATTCTTAACTTGAAACTCAGAGACAAAAAACGACACAGCGAAAGAGAGAAGACAAAAGCTATTGATGCGTTATCCCACTGCAAGAAACTTAAGTGGAAGTGGGCTGGTCACATTGCACGTCAGGATAAAGATAGATGGACTAGAAAGATTACTACATGGGCTGGTCCCCCCGGTAAAAGGAAAAGAGGTCGCCCTCTGGAAAGATGGGAAGATGAACTCATCAAAATAGCAAACAAAGATTGGATGAGAACAACCCAAGATAGGAAAAAGTGGAGCAAGTTGGAGGAGGCCTATACTCGTCGAGAGGTCCTTAGTTCAAATTATGTAATTAAAAAAAAAAAAACCCACTATGTATTGCTAAGGAATTAAAGAGGCTTAAATAAATAAAATAAATAAATAATTTATTTAAATTGGTTAGTTATATATATATTTTTTTGAGTATAAAAGAACACTCAGCACACTGAAAAACTCAGTCCAACCAATATATAGCATCCATAAAAAATCTGTGAAAAGTGTTTAAAGTTACCCAAATAGAGTATGAGTAATGATCTCTCTCTTCTCTTCTTCTTCTCTCAGCCATGTGCGTCCACTGTTGGACATTATGTCTACCCAATATAGGGGGATTTGCCATTACTCGCCACGCTTGGCAGCCGGGTTGGCGAGCTCAGTATGATTTACAATCCTCAGAAGGCGCTGCTGCCCACCTTCTGATACGTGATTGTTTAGCCGACTCTTACGGCACCCGCGGGAAGCGATGGGGGAGTACTATTCTAGGCCGGTACCGCCACGGATCTCTCTCTATGTAATGATAATTGAACATACCTTGAGTATAGTTTCCTCGCTGGCAGATCCGAATCTCTTCCGCACGGAGCGCGGCGACTGCGCCTGCGGCTGCGCGGGAGACTCCGAGTTCGCTGGAACACATCACACACACGCCGTGGTACAGTACAGTGGACACTGTCTTTGTTCTGAACTTTGGCCCTAATTCTGTTAATCACTTGAACCAGCTAAAATTCACTAAAAATTTTTAAACTGAAATAGCTCGTATCTTGCTTACGATAAATTTCAAATTTGTATAACTCTATACAACGCTATCCCTAATATTAGACGAGTTTTATCTAAATGCTGGCCAATTGCGGGTAGTTTTAGTTGGCACCAATAAGTGGCGACTTATTTAACGTTAAACTACTTGCGATTTTAATTAAAAGACGTAATTTTAGTGTTGTAACTGTCTCGCTCACTCCTATCATTTTCGCATTTTGCTATCTTACTAAGTAAGTTTGTTTATGTGTGTATGTTTGTTACTTCTTCACGCTCAAACGGCAACACCGATTTGGTATGGAGATAGTTTAAACCCATGATCATAACGCTTGCAACACTGCCGATACAGTGGGCCTAGACAAGATGCATCGCTACACAGCGATTCTCTTTCTCTAGCCGTTGAATATTCGTTCTCTTTGTTCATGTGATATATCCAATGACTATGAAACCTGTTGACTAAAGGTACACCTTTCCCTTAAGCGAAAATGAGTGGCGCAATTCGAGCGCGTTGATGTCTTTCGTCCTATCCTGTTCTGGTATGTGTAGTTTTGTATCGCTCTATCTCATTTCTACACCCAAATTTATCAATATAAATATAGATTAACACATAGCCTATTTTTATCTCGGAAAAAGTATAGTTCCCGTGGGAAAATTTAGGTAGCGGGAAAACCGTAATCCACGCGGGTGAAACCACGGCGCTACTAGTGTATATTCAGCAGAAAATACGCTAAAATGAAATGTATATAAAAACTTTCTTATTTAAAGGAATTCTAGCCAGTTTGATTGAATAAGACAACGAGCTTCTTCACAATACAAGATTTTGGACGAAAAAACGACCAGTAAGTACTAGCCATATGCTAGTACTTTCTGGTCGTTTTTTGTCCAAGATCCAGATCAGTTAAAGGGGTAAAATTAAGAAAAAAGTGCAGGTAAAAAAGTGAAGGTAAAGAAGTGCGAACAACTCACATCCGTTTCCGTTACAAGTATTATTCGATAGTCGATGGGGTAGAGTCGCAGACCGCTCCCAGGTCTTCATCGGCGTCGAGTTTACAGAACTGTCGTTTGATGACTCCTGGAAATATGGTCACTTTTAACTTTTGAAGCGATGAGAGCTCACCGGGAGCGTTGGCTGTCAAACTGACGGACACAAGTTCGGTCCCCAACAACGGCTTGAGTTTCCGGTGAAGGTAGCACCGTTATCAAATTCCCAGCATAATGGTAGAGTACTACTTACCTGCCTGGGTAGCTACCACCCTCAAGTTTGAAAAACTGTCACCAAGCACATACTGTGTTCAGGCAGCAGTCCTCGAGAGCGAGTGAGCATTCTAGATCTAGCATGATAACATCTTCAACCACATCGTCACTGGCCATCAAGTGAGATAGTGGTCAAACGTCAAATCTATACAGTATAAAGAAAAATAATCCTACTAATATCATATATGCGAAAGTTTGTCGGTAAGTGTGTATGTATGTTTGTTAACTCTTCACGCTCAAACGACTACACCGATTTCAATTAAATTTGGTATGGGGATAGCTTAGGTATACCCTGGATTAACACATAGGCTTATTTTCATCATCACCGTTTTTTATCACCACGCGGGTTCAACCGCGGGGTGCAGCTAGTAGGTATTATAAATGTGAAAGTTCGTGTGTGTGTGTGTTTGACACCTCTTCCCGCCGTAATGACTTGATAGATTTGAATGAAATTAAGAATGTAGGGACCCAATAACCTACATTAACAGATAGGCTACATTTTATCCTTAAAAGCAAAAGTTGAATTAATATCATAAATGTGAAAACTCCGTATGTCTGTCACGATTTCACGCCTTAAGCGCTGAACTAATTTTGATGATTTTTTGTTTAGAGATACATAGGATATTGGGAAGGGCATAGTATGCTTTTTGTCCTGGATAAAATACAGTTCCCTTGGAATAACTCAGGTACTAAAAATAAAATTTTATTTCACACCTCTTCCACACCTTACTCCCTATTTTACTAGTTTAACAGAATTCAATAACTCTGTTAGTATTGACTGTCCTATTTGGTCACTAGCCCTGAGAAGGCCCAAGAGCTGCCAACCGATGCCTCATATATCTTGAGTATATTATGTCATGAGAAAAAAACATGAGGGACTCACCTCTGCTTTATCAAGGTGCGCCCTGCGCCTGGCCAGGGTCCTGGCCATCTCGTTCATCATGCAGTGCAGCGTGGGCCGCCCCCCGGAAGACGAGGAGGAGCCAGAGTGCTCCGCGCCTCCCCCGCCTCCGCCCGCACCCCCTGGGGGCGAGGCCGCCTCGCTGCGGGGGGCACTTCCACCGGGGGTCGGAGCTTGCTGTTCCCAAGAAACAAATGAGGTTATTGATGTGCTCTGGAGTTTTCTTTTTAATTCACTAGAGCCTCGATAGTCTGAACACCTAAAATTTACATCTTGTTCGGATTATAGTATGTACCTAGATCTTTAGACATTAGAAGGTGTTATTGACATTAAATATATTTTTTTAGATGAAAGTACAAATTGAAGTCGTTATAACACTAATTCTTAATACGCCGACGCCAACCAAGTGGTGTACTTGGTAAATTTGATCAAACTTACCAAGTACACCACTTGGTTGGCGTCGGCGCCACACGGCCGGCAGCGTGCCCAGAATGCTAGCAGCATTTTCACGCTGAATTGCAATGCTGATTCGTTGAGCCAAATATGTGCCAGCATTTTGGTCACGCGTCGCATCGATCAAACGCTCAAATAAATTTTGGAAAATCCGATGAGCTCCAGGTCCCCACGGGCCCAATGTCTCGACCCCAAACGGTTCAAATATGTAACCACTACCTAGGTTAGCATATTTTCGCCATTTCAATTGCTCCGCCGAATAAGCCGCGGCGCCAGCCCTAGCATGTGTCTCAGGAAGATGTGACGGCGCCAAAGTGTCAACGCATGTAGCGTTCCACACTAAAGGCCCCCCTTTATTACTAATGTAATATTAGTACACTAAAGGTGTATGAGTCCAACCGACCTTAGCTTGCCTCTTCAGTCTTGCCTGCTGCAGCTGCGCCGCCAGCCCCGAAGTGTCGGGTGTGGCGGGAGCGGGGGGCGGCGGCGGGGGCGGGGGGGAGCACACCGCCGCGGGGGGAGGTGGCGCTGCCGACGGGGCGGGCGCGGGGGGCGGAGGCGGGGGCGGCGGTCCCACCGGGCCCGGGGTCGGAGGGGCGACTTGTTGCTGCTATACACAACATAGAATTGATTGGCCGGTTGGCGCAGTTGGTAGCACTCTGCCTTCTGAGCCGCTGGTCCCGGGTTCGATTCCCGGACAGGTCAAACATTTGTGTGTATGAACATGTCTGTTTGACCTGTGTGTATGAACATGTCTGGTTGACCTGTGTCTGGGTGTGTATGTATATAAGTATATCAGTCATCAGGTTACCATAGTACAGGGTCTGCCTAATTTGGGACCTGAAAGCCTTTTGAGAATGTTGTCCCATAAAATAAAAAAGATAAACAAGATTATGTTGATTCCTCCATGTGCGTTGAACTCGACGCTCAATTTCGGGTCGAGTTCAACCACTCTCAAGTGGTTGAACTCAATTTCAATGTGTAAAGCCAATTGGCAGCCAAAAAACTGGGAGTCCTTGCAAAGGTGAAATAGTACTTTACACCAGAAGAACTGCTCAACTTATATCAAGCACAGGTTCTAAGTCTGATTTGTTTAAGCCTGATTTTGTCTGTAAACAGCACCTCGGTATTCTACAAATAATATTGCTCAAAGAAGTTATTAAATTGCTAGTTTTGGTTGTCTACTTGGAGTTTAACTCTAATGGTTACACAGATCTAATTTCTCCTGCAATGCAATTGTTATAATAGCGGAATACCAAGTTTTTTTTATACTGTGTAGACCTAGCGTTTGATCACTATCTCACTTAATGGTCAGTGATGATGTGGTCGAAGATGTTATCACGCTAGATCTAGAATGCTCACTGGCTCTCAAGGACTGCTCTGCCTGAACACACTATGTGTTTGGTGACAGTTTTTCAAACTTGAGGGTGGTAGCTAGCCAGGCGGGTACTTGAAAGTGCCCTACCACCATGCAAAAAAAAGTAAATTACTTATTAGCTCTTATTTATTTATGATTACATTTGAGTTACTAATGTATTGTTTATGAAATGCTTTTTCTTAATAAATAAGAGAATCGACACCCAGTTCTTTGGTTATAATACAGAGTGGGGCCAATTTTTGGCCCCTTAAGGGTAGCTACCTTTTCTTTTGTTTTAGAAGGTTTTGCTCTTAGGAACCTTCTATTTTATTTTGAAGAAAAATATATTACCATTTTTAGTTTTTTGAAAATAAGTAAGGTTCGCCCATAAAATAACAAATTTGGTCTTAATCGACTCTATTTCCAACCAGGAACACTTTTCCTAAAGTAACATACCAAATCAAATCGTAAGTTTTGGCAATAATTTAAAAAAAACATTCCCATACATTTTCTATGAAAAAACGAGTAAGTGAAAACAACTTCTTAATTTAAATTCGTATGTAACTACTTTTTTAAGATGATAGGCTAATTTTGAAGACAATTTTTTGGGCGAAACTTACTTATTTTCAAAAAACTAAAAATGGCAATATATTTTTCTTCAAAATAAAATAGAAGGTTCCTTGAACTTGGAAACCTTCTAACTACAAAAGAAAAGGTAGCTACCCTGAAGGGGCCAAAAATTTGCCCCACCCAGTTAGATTGACGTCAAACTTACCATTGGAGGTGGTTGCGGCGCTGCGGGCGGCGTAGGGGGCGCTATTGGACCCTACAAACAATACAATCATCAGTAGTACAGATAACGCTGTCAAAATCATCACCGCCATCCCAACCATAGTACGTTCACTGCTCCAATGCAAGTCCTTACACACAGATAACTTAGACCAACTGTGAATGAGAGTGCAGCGCTCTATCTAACGCTCCTCGTCTTAGGGCGGCGAGAGATACCCATAGCTATCGACGGTGCTACCATAGTCTCGGTGAAGGAGTACGCGAGTGTTGCCAGAAGGCCAAGGAGTACGCGAGTGTTGCCAGAAGGCCAAGGAGTACGCGAGTGTTGCCAGAAGGCCAAGGAGTACGCGAGTGTTGCCAGAAGGCCAAGGAGTACGCGAGTGTTGCCAGAAGGCCAAGGAGTACGCGAGTGTTGCCAGAAGGCCAAGATAATTTGTCACGAAATCTCCCAGAGCCCAACTGAATAGTGTGTACGTTGCCATAATAAATAATAAAAATTTCACTGTTATTACAATGAAATTATTATTATTATCACTCAAAATTACATTCGAATTCGTCTAAAATATTTTATTTATTTTCTGTAGAATAAGTAAAAACTACTTGCAATTTGTTTTATCAAATCGGCGATACGCATTCTTGTCGAGTGATATACTTAGATAACGAATCCCTTGCCGAGTTATATACTTACTATAATATAATATGTATCTACTTATAAGGCATTTCTTAGATTGTATAATTAGTGGAGACATTTTTTCATAATATTTTATTGCTAAAAATTCTGTTGGATAATCATAAATCGAAAAAAAATACCGACTTTGAAAACTCATTTCACACTTTTGAGTGTTAAGATCGGTTCCAATTTTTGGTCAAAATTGTTTTTCACCCTTTTCAGTGACCTTTGTTACTCACGGGATCAATTGTCATTGTGTATGTTCACCGATTTCTTCCGCAATTAGGAAGTCGTCCAAGCAGACGTAACACCTTTCAGTTATTTGAGTGTAACTAAAAAAACAGCTTGTTCGATGTTTAAAAATTTAAATGGGACTACCTCGGAGGTAGGTACACTCTAACACACAAAAAAATTGGTTGTCTGTAAAGTCGGTTTACCGACGAAAGATTTACGTGATAACGTCATAATCATTTATGACTTTGACTTCGACTTCGGCTTCGATTTCGGCTTCGACTTTGACCTTGACCTTGACTTTGAATTTGACCTTGACCTTGACTTTGACTTTGATTATATTATCTAGATATAGATAAAACTCAGGTGGAACGTTACGCGGAACGTTACTATTTTTCATTTTGGCATTCATCAAATTATAAAACGTTATCACGTCAAAAACGATTTTTGAGAATCGGTACATAAATGGGCAAGAAATCGGTGAAAATACGTAAAAAAAATACATATACAGTCGAACATACAACCTCCTCCTTTTTAAAAGTCGGTTAATTATAAATACTCACATTGGCAGGGGCTGGTAGGTTTTGATGAGGTGGAACCGGTGGGGGCGCCGGTGCAGCGTTGGCCGCCGATAGTGACATGTTTGGAGGCATTGGCGCACTGTCAAATCAAATCACTGTCTATTAATTCACTTAACAAAAAGTTCACGGCTTTCAATATTTCTGCACATAGCTGATGAACCTTAACTGGAGACAAAATGGTGACAACAAACACCGGCTTAGAGTAGCAAGCCTATCGGTTTTCTATTGGGTGCATTTTGGAGAATGTGCACTGCAGTTACATAATCTGATTCCACCATCCCCTTTCTATCATCGGTCGAATCGACGTACGGCAATTCGCCATCGCTATATAGTAGATATACCACCTATACATACGAAGCGTTTTGCGTCCACTTTCTTAATGCGTACTGCCAAGGAATGGAACTCGTTGCCCGAGTCTGTGTTTCCCGATATGTACAATCTGGAGTCTTCAAGTCGTCAGTGAATTGGTACATTCTAGGTTTGCGTGCTAAATCCTAGACAACATCACTTAACATCAGGTGAGACAGTTATCAAACGCAAACTTATAATATGTAAAAAAAAAAAGATACATAGCATGAGTGTTATACATCTAAATTATTCTTTATTTGAACCTATTAATTAAATACATAAATAAGTGTAAACAATCAAAATTAAATAAATATTGTATTACGTTTATATATATTTTTAATAAATGATGTACGTCTAATTTAATTACGACGCAGCCATCAGCTAATAAGTAATTTACTTTGGACTTAATTTGCTAAAACAAGTAAAATTAAGAATGTGTCGATTAACTGTCGGTTTTATTGTTCTTATTAAGAGTAAGACATCTTGTGCTTATTTTTTTAGGGTAGCACTAACATGACTCACTGACACTTCGCCACACTAACTCAAGAGATGTTTTACCTTTCAAGTCTTCTCACTATGTCCGTGTTGTCGAGGAGCTGGATAGCCTCGACATTCACATGGTGATGAAGTCTTCGTTCATGAGCTGCTGCATGCTTTTTGATTATACGTCATTTTTCAGCTGGTACTATATGTACCAGCGTGCGTTAATATTATATTAATACTACCTGGCCTGACAAACGTTGTCCTGCCATATAAATTATAGAAATGTCATATTGACACGATACTTCAATGTTCTACGGTTAAACTATTCAGATATTTGTTCATACAAAAATAACAAAATAACGATAAAAAAATTAGGGGTGGGAGTTAGCAGGGTGAAAAATACTTTAGTAACTTGTTGTATGTATTGCTTCCGGGCTGTTTGGCTGAGGTCTAGATGAAACTTGTGTTCCAAACGTCTGGAACACAAGTTTCATCTAAACCACGGCCAAACAGCCCGGAAGCAATACATACAACATGCAACACCGGCCGTGAAAGCCTTAGAGTTTACACTTTAGTAACAGTTCTTAGACCTACCAAATGTACAAAAATTAAAATGTATTAAACTCGGTCAACCCGTTTCGAAGGAGGTCGGTTACAAACACAGTGATACGAGAATTTTTTATATATATATTTTAGATTATAAGATTTTTTTTTGCTTTTGTTAAATTTAATTTATTCAAATCGTGCAGCTTAGACAGGGTACCTATGGTTTGTCTATACTTTTCATGAGAGACTACACTAAACTGACTGCGCTGGATACGACGGCGCGTGGAATACCTCTATAGTGAATACCCTAGAGTATGATTACACAAGGAAAATTTACGTTAATTAATGGAATGTTCTGTTATTTATGAACATTATAACAACAATATATGGAACAACAACTGACCAACAAAAACTTCATCATCACGTTAACGTCGAGGCAGTTACGCTCTTCGACCAGACCGATCTAGTGAGAAGACTCAGAAGAACATAACCGTTCGTGTTAGTGTAGTGTTCAGTGACAGTGTTAGTGTAATGTGGTTAAAACACTGCCCATAGAGAACACATGAACAAAAGCTGTGGTTTCAAACTCAGATTATTCACTATATTCGAATTATTCACGCTACAAGTCGGTTCAAAATATGACAATGTCCGTACATGTTTGTGGTTCGACGTTATTTGTAGCATTCTTATAGCGTGACTACAATGTTCAAGAGAACGAGGTAGTGCAGCGTGTGTGCTAACGTCAAATTCAATTGCCATTTAACATTTGATGGTGGTGTATCAAAACAAAGTGTATAACTTTTAATGTTCAGGGAATAGATAGTTACGCAGTGTTTTGCTAAGTTTCACTTCGCGATTTAAACATAAATCACGATTTCAAACTTCATCAAAATACTTATATTTAGCAAAAATTTACAATCAGCTGACATTAGCACACACAAGCGTACAATTTGCGGTTTATTTTTGGTAGCGGGTATATCACGTTCTGTCGGTGAATACAATTTTAAACCGGGCGTATTCACTGTGAGGACTGTATTCGAATACTCCAAAAAATTAACCATACTAAAGTGTCTCCGCCTTAAATAGAGACAATAGGAAAAGTGTTAATGGACACATTCTTAGTACATATATTATCTATACAATATTTCCGTGCAAGTGTGTTGGTTAAGCCTTGTGTTGTGAGGTGTATGTTACCTGTTGGTGCGATGGTGCCCCGGGGTGGGAGCGGGGGCGGGCTGGCTGGGCTGGTGGGGCAGCGTGTGCGTGTGGTGCACGCCGTGCGGCGGGGGCGCCGGTGGGGTCGCCTGTCCGCCCTGCAACACCGCACCTCACTTAGCATTTGCGAAATTATTTCTTGCTTTATACATAAACTATAATAACGATTACTGCGGTTGAGATGATAATGATGATGAAGATGAATTGCAGAGGCAGAAGGATTTCAAAATTTACAATAGAACAGAAGCTAGATTTTAAATTCAATGATAGGCAGAAAAGATGAAATATCAGAGAACAATCAAAAAGCCTTTGTATTGCACGCGGACATGTAAGTACTTAGCTTTATTTCTGTACTGTGTCTGACAGTGACCTGAGATTTCATCAAACTTGTGAGTACTGCGGCCTAATCTAGTACTCCTAATATCATATGTCACTTACAAGGAATGATGACTGATGAACATATAAAAATAAAACAAATGAAAGGAAAAAACAAATTTGACTATCCGACATAGCAGTTTTGAATAGTAGTAAGATTTGGAAAAAGATGCTAGTTTGCCACACAAGAGAAGAGGAAATCTCCTCCAAGATCACCTGATGTTGCTGTAAATGCGGATGCGGCGCGTGGTACTGACTGGGCGCGTGGTACTGCTGGTGGTGCGCTTGCGGCGCGTGGTATTGGGGCTGCTGGAGAATCGCCGCGTCTTCTCGAGTCATCGTCCTGGTGGGCAGCGATAAGTGATCAGTCAGTTGGCTCCGACGTAAGGCGCAGGCCACGTAAATGGCGTCTGGCACGGAGACGACACGGGCGACTTCCTACTCCATTCAAATTGGATACATAATACGTAGAAATAAAGCGCAATTTGGGATGTTATGGCTCGGACGTGGTTATGAGTCAGAATCACGTCCGAGCCCGTGGTACCATGGTGGTACCGGCTTAGAATTGTACCCCCCCATCTGTTCCCGTGGGTCCCGTAAGAGTCAGCTAAGGGATCAATCAAATCGAACCCAATTTAACTAAGCGTCATAATTTTACCGATGCTATCCACAATTTAGACAATTCAGGTGGATACCACGGCAAGCGCAGAATAGAACGTCCACCGACAAGGTAGAAAGACTACCTGACCCCGATCGCAGAGAGGTCAGATGCGTGCCGCTTCCATTCGGTCCTTGTGGAGATCAATGGGGGAGGCGTATGTCCAGCATTGGACGTCATATGGCAGAGACGATGAAGAAATAGTTTCAATAATTTCCGGACATTGTGTGGCTATTGTAAAATCTCATTTTGACTTTGTATTATTCTAAACTTCAGTTCAAATATTTGAAGGAAAAAATTCGGCTGCTAGTGGGACTTGAACCCACGACTACAAAATACCGTCCTGTCGCTTTGTCCAACTAAGCTATAGCAGCCCATACCACTAGGGCCGACTTACTTCCTTCCTTATTAACATCTTGCGGGGATGTTATTATTGTTACTATGTTATTATTATTATTCTAAACGGTTTCAGGACGTTACAACGAGTTCACCGCACTCAAGATCCTGATGAAGGCTTCCAGGAGAAGCCGAAACAATTGTCAATCGTGATATCGACTACGCGGGTTATAGCCGTTTAAAATATTATACAATTAACAATTATTCCCGAGCCCAAATACACAGTCTATATATGTCAAGTTTGCAACTCACCGGAATTCTATAAATAAAAACAGAAACGATCTCCTTTAAATTTCTTCTGCTATTCAAACAGCTAATTTATATTTTTGGTAATAAAGTTATATTGAATAAATGAATATGATTTAATTAAAAAATAAACTTATTTTATTTAAACTCTGATATATATTTAATAAATTTATAGCAAATTTAAAGGGAAAAAAACACTGTCGAAAATTATTTGAGTCACACCTCATTACAGGTTTCAAAATTTAAAAATAAAGTTATGTGTATCCTTTGGGTACTAGATTACAATTGAAATAGGAATGCGAGAAAATATTAAGTGGTCAGTGGGTAATGACTCACATTATCTAATTACGGAGTTCTTTTGATATTATTGACGCTTTTTTGTTTGGAACCCTTGAGAGAAGATTACTAGGCAGGCGATTAGATGCACAATAAAAACAAAATAATAACTATGTATGTTCTTTTGTTATTGAATAAACCTGTTTAAATAATTACAGTGGCTAATTAAACACATTAGGGAATAGTTCCTAAGGACATAGCTTATTCATAAACGCGCTAGGCATCTCAATTCGACCAGTATGTTTTTTTTGTAACTCTGAATTTTCGACAGGGTGAACCGTGTGTTCCCATTTAAATTTCATCGAATTCGGTCAAGCTGTTTTTAATTGCACTCTCGTCTACGTGGACGATTTCCTAATTGATGGTGAAGAAATCGGTGATCATACACAATGAACAATGATCTCGTGAATAGCAACGGTCACTGAAAACAGTGAAAAAAAAAATTTACTAAAAAATGGAACCAACTTCAACACTCAAACATTCATATATCTTATTATATATATCTTATTATATATATATATATATATATATATATATATATATATATATATATATATATATATATATGGCAATGCGACATCCATACATGGTGGACGTTCCAACTTGTCGCACAAAGCGTTTTGCTTCCACATTCATAGTGCGTACAGCTAACGAATGGAATTTATTGCCTAAATCTGTGTTTCCGCAAACATACAACCTGGGTATCTTCAAGTCACGAGTGAATAGGTATCTTCTAGGCAGGCGTGCTCTACTGTAGACCGCATCATCACTTAACATCAGGTGAGATAGTGGTCAAACGCTTGCCTATTCATAAAAAAAAAATCTTTCAGAAAAAAAAATTGGATGACTGTGGTGATTTATGACTGTGTTACCTGTACCCCATGTCTTCGTCGTAGTTGTGCGTATTATTGTGGCCGTTGTGGGGGCCCGGGGGGTTTGGCGGCTGGGGCGGAGGAGGCGCCGCGTTTCCCTGGGGCTTGTTCGCCAGGATCTACGAAATTTTCAAGAGTATTCGTGAAAAATATCTACAAAATATATTAATTCACAAAGGTATTGGCCGTTTTTCTAAATAAAAAGATACCAGCGATGTTTGATTGAGCACTTGTTCAAGCATCAGCTTGAAGTTCGTGTCGGCGGCAGCTGATCGATACCGAGGCGTGACCCCCGCACGCCCGGCTTTACTCCTACACAGCCCGCGCAGCGAGGCGCACGCGCACATCAGTTTATTTAGAAATATTACATAATCTAGTTTGCAATCAATACAATTAAAATACAGTCCACTACAAGTACCACCTTTTATTACCGTCCAGATAGGACCCTAAACAGCAGCAGCTAGTTAGTTTTCTTCCATGTTGTGTCAGAATGTCTGTCTCATTCCTAAATATCATAAAATCATCTTTGTTTGTTGACTACACGCTGTCAAAATACACTCCTGAACATCGTTCAACTGCAGGTACATAAGGTATAAGTATAAGTTTATGTATGTATAAAAGTTTGACCTTATCTATCCAAATTTTTCTATATTTTGTAAATAAGTAGGATACGTTTTCAAACTTTCGTAGGACTGTAAGGAAGAGCCTGCACTCCACGACACAGGTTCAACCTAGTGTGGAGCACAGTGCCGAGTTTAGAATAAGTTAGCTTCGCCTAAACTCGATGTAACCTAGATTTAAGTTTTTCTGTGCCCAAATAAATTATTATTATTAATGTTAAAACACGTATAACTTCTACGGCGGGGGCCTAGTAGTGTTAGGACTGAGTCGTTAATCTTTACACATTCGTATCTCTGAACTCAGACCCTCAGACCTAGCCTGTTCAAACAGCATTTGTTCCTCATACCTGAAGTCCAACACTCTCCTTTCAATGGAAAGTCCATACTCCTCTAATTTGGAATGAAATGTTGAAAAGATTCCACTTTTAAGTAGTCAATCAATCAAGCAATATTCTTTATTGCGAAAAAAATGATAACAATGTTGTCCGTATAGTTAGTTATATCTATATACGTAATATTAAATTGCTTCCGTTACATACATAGGCATTATGTATTCGTATTTGTCGCGGCCAATTGTCCAGCCACTAAGCCATCTTTTAGTAGTAGCAGTTGGTTGTCATACTTAATAATATAAGTTAGTTAATTATTGATTGTACAACTCTTTATATGTTCTCTATTTAGAGAGACAACTATTGTTTTTATACCCGTGACCACTCGCGCAAGGCTTTGCGACACCCTGAGTTGTACGCCCCATAGTACGAGCGATACTGGAATACGGTATTGTAAGAGTACGCAATACTCACCTCTAGAGTGTGCATCATCGCCCTTGCGAAGCTGTCCGCATCCTCGCGACACGAAAAGTTTAATCCATACACGTGTCTTGCGTCGCGCCATTGGTGGAACGTAGCCGTCGCCTGATTGTATTTGAGCCCTCGCACGATTCCGCAGTTTATTACTACCTGTTGGATAGAAAAAGCTTATGTTAAATTATTTGTATTGTATACGGTTGTCGTGCCTAAGTGATGATGATGATGATGATTAGTGACACTGACATTACATTAATGTAGTGAGAACAGCAGTTTGTTCTTGGGCCTTGGATGTCCGTGTATTCTTACTTCAGATGCATTGATAAGGTGGAATCACTTCTGGAGATAGTTCAGTAAGCTGAAGATGATTATGTAAGCTGATGAGAGAATCGGCACAAAACATCTATCTCACATCTATATATCGTTAGTAATGTATCTATGTTTGTATTTAAAGAAAATATCATATATTGTACATGTTTGGGATTATTTATTACTAGTTTGGGACCTGAAGACTTTGTGTGAATGTTGTCCCATATTTAAAAAAAAAATGGTTATGTATATCTATAACTTATATTAAGATTCTATTTCTACTCTATTTCGATTCTACCTTATTGTAAAATAGAGATATGTTTTGGGAAGACACTGCCTTTTGTAACACAATTATTTTTAATTAAAACAAAAGGCAGGGTACAACATACTTTGTAACCTTTACATTTTGCAATAAAGAAAAATTTGTATTTGTATTTTATTGTTAACTGTGTGTACATATAAAAAGTTCTTATAAATATCCAATAATTGTTTCAACAGTCCACAACGGCTTACAATATTTGCTTAATTAATTAATTAATATTTTACAATGTCAGGTAAGATGAAATTTATCTAAATGTATACATAAAAAAGTCAATCAGATAGTTTATACTTCCCTCGATACAAGGTGTCCTGGTACGGGGTTTTAAAAAAAATGCTTAGCTAATTGATCAAAAAGTTTAAAATCATACAATTTATCAGAAAGGTTTCTTATATAACGTAATTAGTTAATTCATAGTATTATTCATCAATAATAATACATAAAATACTTATTACAGTGCACGCTGCCTACTGGTAGCGGGCTAAAACATTTCTGACATTCTGGCAACGACTAGTGGACTTCTCACATGTTATTGTAGTAGTTTTAGTATTGAAAATTAGCGGTATTTTATTTTAATAAAGGCATCGGCCTTAATCACGATATTAATTAATTTTCATGAAAATCCACCGTAAGCCGTGTGCGAGATACCACTCGAGATACTAACTAAAAAAACAGTGCATTTAATACAATATGAAGTACAAATAGTTTTTTTTTTAAATACTCAGAAAATACGCACTATGATTCCCTGTGTCGCGGCAGGCATGGACACACACAATCACAGCACGCAACACCCAAACCCGGGACAAACATCTACACTCATCACAAAAATATTTGAGACACAGAAGTCATGTCACCGGCACTAACCGCTGCGCCACGGCGGCCGTATAATTATAATACATACACATATATTTATATGATATACATACAATTGCATATAAACTATCTGCATGGGGATTAGAACATTTAAAACAGAACAGAATGTTTATTTGCTTAAAATGTTGGAACATGCAAGAGGTTCTTCATAAGACAGAGTGTGTAGCATTTTGCTGAAATTCAGCGCGCTAATATGAATTGTAATAAAGTAATATTACATTAAAACATTTACACACACACATTAAAACTCATGCATGCACTCACATTTAAATAATCATGCATGCTATTATTAATGTATCATTCAAATTAGTCATCAAGTTGTTCTTCTCCAATTCTTGAGTCGGCATCTGATGAAGGTGATCGCAAACTGATCAGTAAGCAGCTTCCCACATGTTATGTGGGAGAGTGCTTACTGAACAGCTGACGCCACACGTTCTGATGAGCTTGGATTGATGGCATTTTTAGTTCAAGCTTTTTTCTGCTCTGCCACGTAGAACATTCAGACGTTTTCTACAAGTCTTGACTGCATTTTGGGATGAAGGTGATCGCAAACTGATCAGTAAGCAGCTTCCCTCGTGATAGAGTGGAAGAGTGCTTACTGAACAGCTGACGTCACACGTTCTGATGAGCTTGGATTGATGGCATTTTTAGTTCAAGCTTTTTACTGCTCTGCCACGTAGAGCCTTCAGACGTCTTCTACAAGTCTTGAGTGCAATTTCGGATGAAGGTGATTGCAAACTGATCAGTAAGCAGCTTCCCAGAAATTGGGTGGGAGAGTGCTTACTGAACAGCTGACGTCACACTTTCTGATCAGCTGGGATTGATGGCATTTTTAGTTCAAGCTTTTTTCTGCTCTGCCACGTAGACCCTTCAGACGTCTTCTACAAGTCTTGAGTGCAATTTCGGATGAAGGTGATTGCAAACTGATCAGTAAGCAGCTTCCCACAAATTGGGTGGGAGAGTGCTTACTGAACAGCTGACGTCACACGTTCTGATGAGCTTGGATTGATGGCATTTTTAGTTCAAGCTTTTTTCTGCTCTGTCACGTAGAGCCTTCAGACGTCTTCTACAAGTCTTGAGTGCAGTTTGAGATGAAGGTGATCGCAAACTGATCAGTAAGCAGCTTCCCTCGTGATAGAGTGGAAGAGTGCTTACTGAACAGCTGGCGTCACACGTTCTGATGAGCTTGGATTGATGGCATTTTTAGTTCAAGCTTGTTTCTGCTCTGCCACGTAGAGCCTTCAGACGTCTTCTACAAGTCTTGAGTGCAGTTTGAGATGAAGGTGATCGCAAACTGATCAGTAAGCAGCTTCCCTTGTGATAGAGTGGAAGAGTGCCTACTGAACAGCTGACGTCACACGTTCTGATGAGCTTGGGTTGATGGCATATGTAGTTCAGATTGCAATACCTAGCAGACACCCGTTATTCCTGTCTTCATAACTATGATTAATGTAATTCGATCGAAACGTCGAGGTTCGGACGGTCGCACCTTTTTTGACTAATTAGTCAAAATTATCGTTTGCCTTTTTACTTTATTATTCAAAAACTGTGTGCGATTAGACCCGATAGTGTCATTAAAACATACATTTCGATTGGATAGTATACAATTGTATTTTTTTTTTATTTAATTATAATATATTTCAACATTTACTTAATTATGTTATCGAAAAGATAGATATCTCACTGGGATCTCCGCCTCTTGAGATGTCTATCTTTCCGAAGTAATTTTATTTACTGTTGCATAAGTATTAAATAATTTAATTTAATTAAAGTCATTAATTAAAGAGGTCTAATGTTAGTTAAATAATTTAATTTAATAAGTCGGTAAGATTGACGACGGACCCATACTAGGCTATGCCTGTATCTTGGGCGCCCAGAATAGTTTGACAATGCAGATTAAAGGCTAGATTACTCGAATACGTATATAACAGTTTACGTTTCCTAAAACAAATACATCAATATTTGCATTTAATGAGGACGTGGAATGAATGTAATTATTAATTATCAGTAATTCTATATATTACTAACATTTTGTAACAAATAACACAAAAGTATATAAAATCTACATCTATGTTGAATTATGGGCTTGATAATATGATTTGTAAACAGACACAACACTGCGGTTGTTCTGTATTTGATTTATTTTATTTACCGGGACAAATGGCTCGATCAGACGGAAAAGCGAAGGGCAATCTGTTATCGTTTTAATGTAAATAGATAATTATATTAAACTCCAGCCTTTACCTTTGAATTCTAAAATTCGGAAGGTGCGATATATATCTAGCTTTTGAGCAGTATCTCATTTGATGGTGAGTGACGATGTGGTCGACGATGTAATCACGCCAGACCTAGAATATTAACTGGCTTTCAAGGACTGCTGCGAGAACACACTATGTGTTTATGACAGTTTATCTAACTTGAGAGCGGTAGCCAGACAGGTATTCGAAAGTACACTATCACCATGCTTTGCATTGAAAAGATAAAAATTGAGACATATTTACAATGCAATGCATTACAAGTAAATTATAGATAACCATTAAATTATTATGCATATAGGTGTAAAGTTTTGCTTCAGTACAACCATGTTTTGCATTTTCAGGCGTACAAATATTATTGAGCTGGCGAAACCGTTAATAATTACATAATACAAAAATCGCGTCAATAAAATGTATTTGTAATGTAACAAACCGACTAGAACTCACGTGGTAAACACTGGAAAATCACTCTGAAGAACTGCAAATAAGTTCAAAACTGGTCGGAGAGTAATTTTCCAGTGTTTACCACGAGAGTCCTAGTCGGTTTGTTACATTACAATTATGGAAGAAACTCGCGATAGTTTTCAGACTCAAATAAAATGTATCATTTGAAAAGTCATGTGTACTATAGTAGGACTTGTCAGTTAACAATTTTTTACATTCATTTTCAAATGCGTCACATTTCAATTGCCCGAGTGCCTTTGGAATTTTAGTATAAATTTGTGGTGCCATTCCGACCACGCTTTTTTGTAGAAGAACTGTTCTACATATTTGGTAGCATACCATATATATATATATATATGATATGCTACCAAATATGTATGTATGTAATATATATATATTATATATATAATATATATTTTTAAACTGATCTGGATTTTAAAATCGGTGTTACTTTCACCGGAATCTCAAGCCGTTGGATATGATTGAACAGGCGTCCGTCAGTTCGACAGCCGACGATCCCACCGTTGAGCTATGATCAGTTCTAGATACGCGGTGATGCACTTACCTCGTGATCGTTTAGCTTTCGCCCGACAACTCTGAAGGTATTGTGTTGTGTGTGGTGGTATATGTGAACTTTTGACAATCCCGAACTGGAGCCGGATGGTACCCAGCGTCTTTGTCCGTCGTCGTACACCATTACTGACGCACGCGCACTGCTGATTGACTGCTCGCTGTGGACAAAATAAAACTTATATTAAAACACTTACTTGGGGCAAATGCCTTTATTAAAATAAAACACTAATAACTAATTACAACACTGCAGCTACTACAATAACATTTGAGCAATCCACTAGCTATTGGTAGCCTATAGATAACTCAAATGTTCTAACCCGCTACCGGCTGGCAGCGTGCCCAGAATGCTAGCAGCATTGCCACGTTGAATTGCAATGCTGATTCGTTGAGCCAAATATGTGCCAGCATTTCGGTCACGCGTCGCATCGATTAAAAAATGATGTTCAACACAAAATGGTTACTGATAATTTTTCATTTATAAAGATTAACATACGAAATCTTTTATTTATCATCATTTCAACCATGGGATGTCCACATGGGAGATGGCCTATTGATTTCTATTTCTAGTTCCACATGGAAAGATTAGAAGTGGCCCGCCTCCAGCCCTTGCATGAGATCTTATTCAGGTCGCCTTTTAAAAAAATAATTAAGATTACGTTTGACCGCTCTCTCACCTGATGTTAAGTGACGACGTGGTCTAAGGTGTAGCACGAAAACTTAGCAGGAACCTATTCACTCGCGACTTGTAGACTCCGGGGTTGTACATATCGGGAAACACAGACTCAGGCAGTGAGTTCCACTCCCTGGCAGTACGCATTATAAAAGTGGAAGCAAACGCTTCGTGCGTAACGGTGGTATATCTACCATGTAGCGGTGGCGCATAGTCGTACGTCTGGTTGATAATAGAATGGAGATGGTGCAACTAATTTATTTATCATTATTTTTCCCGATTGTAGATTACGTTTTAAATTGTTTTTTCTTCATCTTAACTGTGGGCCCCAAACTAGGCAAAGCCTGTATCTTGGGCGCCCAATCTGTCACCTATAGTCGCTGATGGACCAACCATCGGGTGAGCTCCGCCAGCGATTACTATTAACAAATACTATTGTTGCGCTTATCTGTACGCGATTATTTTTTCTTTATAACTCTTCTTTATAATTTATTTAGTATATTAATACATTAAGTTTTATGTTAACACTGCACACTACCTACTTAACAAAATTCAAGTGTATCCATCTAGCCTACGGTTACCTGGAAGAAATCGCTGTTTAGCGATAAGGTCGCCGATTGTGCAATTTAATTTACTATAAAAATGTTAAATTTATCTATGTAATGTCCCCTTTGTGCAATAAAGTGTTATCTATCTATCTATAACTTAACCTTGATAATGGGAGATTAATTGGAGATGAATCGAATAAAAAAGAAAAATAAAAGAAAAAATATCTATCCATTATTATTATTTATTATTCTTAAGAGAATATTGTTTTTATCTTTGCCATCGGTTTATTTCTTTTAAAATGTATTTTATGTCCGTAAAAACCTGAATATACAAAAAAAATTACAAAAGTTACAAATCGACACAAGACATTGAGGTAAAATAAGTGGTTTATACTTTAACCTAAAATTTTAGACAGTGTCCGAGATGCTACCCGCATTACCACGCTGGATAGCGAGACGGACTCGTTGACCAAAATAAAGACTTAATGGTTACATTTGGCTGCATTTTGGTTACGTGTTTATTCAATTCTTTAAAATACAAGCAGAATATTTTATATTGATAGCGCATTCTAATAGTACGTTAGACATACGCACAGAATAGAAGTATTATTCATACTGTAAGAACTAGCTATTGACCACTATCGCACTTGATGGTCAGTGACGATGCGAAGAACATTTTATCACGCTAGACCTAGAACGCTCACTGGATCTCAAGGACTGCTGCCTGAACATACTTTGTGTTTGGTGACAGTTGTTCAAAATTGAAGGTGATAGCTAGCCAGGCAGGTACTCGACAGTACCGTACCACCATGCTAGGAATTCGATAACGGTGTTACCTTCACCGGAAACTCAAGCCATTGGTGGGGATCGAACCAGCGTCCTTCAGTTTGACAGGCGAGGCTCCCAACGCTGAACTATCATCGCTTCAAAAGGGTAGGTAGGTTAAGCAACCGCCAGAACTGTAACACCCGATGCCCTATTACGTGACTCAAGGCACTACATGAGTTACATAACTGTGCAACCTACGTCACGCCCACATCGCAAAGGGCATTAAGCGGACTTGCTCAATAATTACCTACGTCCTCGTGACGTAGTTACCAACGGTTTAGGCGCTGGTTATGCGACCTACACTATACCCCGCATGTCCATACAAAAAGATAAAACTTTTTCTTTTTTTTACATATAAGTTTTGCGTTTGACAACTGTCTCACCTGATGTTAAGTGATTTTATTTATTTTATTTATTATTGTTGTTACAATAAGAACGGTCTTAAACCAATTACACTTATTGCTAAATATATATACATCGTCATTATATCTATAAATTACAATAAAGTTATATGTACATACAAAACGAGTATATAAATTAAATTACAAATGTTAACAAAATGTAAAAAGGTAGTAAATGTCAAAAATTTTCAGCAAATGTCAGTAACAACTGTGATATGGAATACAACTTATAGCAAAATATATCACATTCAGGATTGGCAGTCAGGAATGTATTGAGGCCGTTCAAGGTACGACACAGGGGGCTTTCAGCTCTAGCCACAGTACGGCAGTCAGGGACAGAGAATAACTCTGGCCTTCTACTAGGCCTATGCTGTGATAACGTTGTCTAGGATTTAGATATTTTTACCTTTTTTTCTACCTTTGAATATTGTCCGATTTCTGTTATTGTTTCTCCTATCTTACTAATATTATAAATGCGAAAGTTTGTGTGTATGTGTGTTGTTACTTCTTCACGCTCAAACGGCTACACTCATTTCGATGAAATTTGGTATGAAGATAGTTTAAACTTTGTATTAACACATAGGCTACTTTTATCCCGGAAAACGTATATAAGTAGTTCCCGTGGGATAATTGAGGTAGCGGGCAAACCGTAATCCACGCGGGTGAAACCGCGGGGCGCTACTAGTAGTTATGTAATTTCTATCTAAGAGACCTTGGGCCCATGGGGTCAGGGAGCTCATCGGATGTTACAAACTTATGAGGGCGTTTGATCGATGCGCCGTGTGAGGAAAATGATGGCACATATTTGGATCAACTAATTTGCAATCCAATTCAACGTGGCAATGCTGCTAGCAATCTGGGCACGCTGCCAACTGTAGCAGGTAAGAGGATTTGAGCTGACAACAGCTGGTGGATTATTCTTTTACCACAAACTACCGCCAAAATACATATATATACCGAGCGTGCAAAACTTTTAACGACTACAACAAGCAGAGCAACTTAGATATCGATATTTTCACATCCAGCCTTTCATCGATCTTGGCCAAACTTAGCCAAACCTTCTTTAGCTCAACGCAGGTGAAAATGGGAAATGATTAAAATAAAAATATGTTATTGTGTGCAAAAATTATATTATTCTAAGTCTTTAGTGTAAATTTTGGATTGAGAATGTTAAAATATTGTGTGTGATTTTTTTTAAACAGATAATCTCTATTTGTGGAGACTTATTAATGACTCTTTTTATCTTCAATACTGTATACCTAAGTTAAGCTACGTGTTATTGTAGTATCTATAGTACCCAAGTAAAGGAGCTTCAATCGATGTTCTTTTCGAGCTTTTTTTTTTTAGGTTTGTAAATAGTTATTAGTATTTTATGATTGACATCTTACTAAGTATTGCAAATGCTAGAAATGGTTGCATGTTTGTTACATAATCATGAATTAACGGCTGAATAAATTTGGATGAAGTTCATGATAAATTAAACTGACGTTGCCCGAGTGTGTGTTTCCCGATATGTACAATCCTGGAGTCTTCAAGTCGCGAATGAATAGGTACCTTCTAGGCTTGCGTGCTAAATCCTAGACAACGTCATCACTTAACATCAGGTGAGACAGTTGTCAAACGCAAACTTATAACATGTAAAAAAAAAAACATAAGCAATTTAAACACGGGAACCCTAAATTTTATCGTGATACAATCCTACTAATATTATAAAGGCGAACGTTTGTGTGTATGTGTTTATTTTTGTTGCTTCTTCACGCTCAAACTTCAACTAATTCTTCGGGTCTCGGAATAACACATAGGCTAATTATTATCATCAATCACCGCGCAGGTAACACCCGCAGGGCGCAGCTAGTTCATTATAAGATCGAGAAAATCAGACCTAGCACCGGTGAAATCGCAGGAAAGCGATAATTCCTTACATAAGTATACGTGATTGCAAAACAAAATAGCAGCATTAGGTCTGATCCTGACCTATATTTACACCGACCGAGGTGTGCACGTGAATAATCATGATGGAAAACTACCAGGATAATCCATGGGTTTTTCGCGAGGACAGCGCCAAACATACATATATTCCATAAATCACACAGTTGAAGCGATGATAGCTAGCGGTGGGAGTCAGTCACGAGTCAAACTGTCGAGCACTGGTTCGATCCCCAACAAACGCTCGAGCTTCCCGTGAAAGTAACACCTTCACCTCGTTGATGGCGATCGAAACAGCAGGTTCTAGATTTAAGAATTTCAGAACTATATTATATAACCTTTGCTTTTTATAACAAAATACATAGTGTTATGTCAAGGGTTTCCTTTAGCCATCGATAGTTTAAAGACGCTCCGAGACGTCTTCTCGTCCAAAATACCGCAATGCCTGAAAACGAGGGTCTTGAACAATGTGTGTTACCAGTGATGACTTACGGAACTGAAACGTGATCTCTGACTATGGGCCTTCTGAACAGGCTCAGAGTCGCACAACGAGCTATGGAGAGGGCTATGCTCGGGGTTTCTCTACGCGATCGAATCAGATATGAGGAGATCCGTAGAAGAACGTGAGTCACCGATATAGCCCAGCGGATTAGCAAGTTGAAGTTAGCAGTGAGCAGGGCACATAGCTCGAGGAACTGATGGCCGTTGGGGTCGAAAAGGTCTCGAATGAAGACCACGTACTGGCAAAAACGCAGCATAGGACGGCCACCGACCAGGTGGACAGACGACCTGACTAAGATCGCAGGCAAGGGCTGGATTCGGGCCGCTTCCAATTACAAGTCTTTGTGGAAATCAATGGCATTGATGAGGCATATGTCCAGCAGTGGATGTCCTATGGCTGAGATGATGATGATGAGTTTAAAGACTGCCCTAAGTGTCAACGTGGTCGAAGGCAGCGACTTAAATTCACACACTGTTTGGTGACACATTAGGCTAGCCCGGCGGTTCTGGAAAGTACCCATCGTGATATCTATCGAAGTATCGTGGAAATGCTTATAGATCCTTTGCACTACCATCAATATAGCAACACCAGTTACATAACTTCGGAGCGGACGCGTAGGACGGATGCTACGCGTACCTATTATGTTCTGATTAGTGCAGAAGGTCGAACGTGTCAGCCGCGCGACAACCGAGCTCGTGTTAAGTAGGCGTTTTAACTTCGCTCACTGCTGTTAGAATAGAATAGAAAAACGTTTATTGTGCACTAATAACTACATACATATACTTTACACTGTTTTTAACGGGTATAACGTGGTACTTACGCGTAGTCGATATCGCGACCGACAATTGTTTCGGCTTCTTCCGGAAGCCTTCATCAGGATCTTGAGTTCGGTGCGAGACGGGACGTTACGACTAACGCACCGCACTCAAGATCCTGATGAAGGCTTCCGGAAGAAGCCGAAACAATTGTCGATCGTGATATCGACTACGCGTAAGTACCACGTTATACCCGTAAAAAACAGTGTAAAGTAATCATGAACGTGAGTTTTAATATTACATACATATATACATCACGTTAGATAAGTACATAGATATTACAATTATTCTATGACAATATTTATAATACTTGATTATTTAACATCTAAGAAAAATATGTTCTAGTGCACAAAACTCGTTCAGCGTTATGCTACAATCACATTAAAGTGCTGCAGCGCTGATTTTCAACTTGCTCCGATACTCACTTTACAATGTTACGCTGTGTCTTAACGTGATTTTGTATTTTTATAACCGACTTCAAAAAAGGAGAAGGTTCTCAATTCGACCCGTATGTTTATTTTATGTTTGATACCTCAGAAAAAAAAACATACGGGTATCAACATCTTGGCCGTGGATGTACCGGCCTAGAATAGTACTCCATCTCTTCACGCGGTGCCGTAAGAGTCGGCTAAGGGACCACGTACCAGAAGGTGTGCAGCAGCGCCTTCTGAGAATTGGAAATCATACTGCGCTCGCCAACCCTCCTGCGTGCGCTCCTACAAGCGTGGCGAGTATTGGCAAATTTAGAGGCATAGTAGTGCAGCACATGGCTGAGAGACGCAGAAGAAGATACCTCATAGCTTTGGACTGGGTGAACCGATTTCGATGATTTTTTTTAAATACGGGGCGTCCCGTGTGGTCCCATTTTTACGTACGACTTCTACAAGTTATTTCAAACTTTTGAGTGTAGAAGTCGGTTCCATTATTAAATATTTTTTGTCAAATGATCACGAACTATAGGATAGTAGATGATAATATTTAGCGAACTGTAGATATAATACTCCTTGTTAATTTACTTTGTGGTTAAGTCGAATGCATCAGCTGCGGTGACATATCAGTAAAAATTGTTTTTTTTTTACATATTATAAGTTTGCGTTTGACAACATCTACCTATTTATTTATTTATACAGCACATGTAACTTACAGACTATGTCCAAGGCATTACAAGGCAAGATTAAGGTAAGCAATCAGTTCCGTTTGGAATTTGCTTACCCTATCACAAAATATATCCACATGTGGGTATATATAGGCTATAGGCTAAGTTCGTAACGAGACTATAATCAGTACGAACTAGTAATCCGCCCAGTTTAACCGACATCGCAAGCCAACGACAATGTAATACCCTGCGATTAGGAAACGCTCAATTTTCTACTTACAACAGATTAGACAACAGAGGTTAATGATTTTCTACTTACACGGCTAGTAAAGGTTAATGACTGCTACATAAGTTTGAAACGTATGCAAACGGACATCGTACCTGCAAATTACACTGATGTTTTTTTTTACTAGCTGTGCCCTGCGGTTGTAACCGCGTGGTGATGAAAAACGGTGATGATGATGATGATGATGAAAATTAGCCTATGTGTTAATCCAGGGTATAAGCTATCTACATACCAAATTTCATCGAAATCGATGTAGCAGTTTGAGCGTGAAGAGGTAACAAATTGTGTGGTGGTGGTGTGGGTGGACGCTCTCATAAATCTCAATGTACCAAGTAAAAATTACGGGTAAAACACCTGTCAAAATGTCAGAGGAACCACAAAACTACCGGTTCATCCATAACACCCTGTTTTATTTCGAGACTTCCTGTCATAACTATATTGATTACTTTGTAAACAATGGTTGTTTATATAATACATCTGTTGCTATGACTACCAAATCTAGCGGGGGAGGCAAGCTTCTCTGTACATGTATAAGGAGGATGGCAGACTTCCATACATTTGCAGCCTAAAAGAAAGAAGCCGCGTTCATGAATTTAGCTTATACTTAGTTACGATAGTATATGTATCGAGCAATAAATATATTGTATATTCAATCATTTTCCTAGAAGTTGGGAGTAAAAAGTTATCATGGAAAATCATCTGTATCAGTATGCTAACTACACGTCCATATGCGAACCATTCAATGGATCGCTATCCATCTATAGCATCGTAGACAGAGAAAGCAATATTGCATGGATCGCGCTACAGACACAGATCACATATTATATTCTGGAATAAACTAGCCATGGCTGTGTTTAATAACGCTGTCCGGGTCTACAGAGCAGCTGACTACAGATTATAGAGTAACAATAAGAATTAATTTCAGAGCGTAAGTATTCGACCGCAACAAACATATGAGAACTATAGGGTGCGTTCTTAAACCACACCACATATAATATTTTCATTAAAATAAAATAAAAGTCCTTCTGATTCCCAACTTTACATCTACATCCACTATAATCTATACTAATACTAATATTATAAAGAAGACAGATTTGATTATTTCTTTCTTTGCATTGAATAGGCTCCGAAACTACTGAAACGATTTGAAAAAAATATTTCACTGTTGGGGAGCTACACTATCCCAGGGTGACTTTAATTATGCTTTTAAAAAAAAAATTGCCATCTTTGTCATTTTAATCTTTGAATTTTTTTTCCGTGCGAATACGGGGCGGACCGCCAGTAATAAATAAATTCTATGTTTCCAGTAAAGTAAATTAGCGATACAATAACACAACTTCATTCTTTACAATACGAAAAATTTATATGGACACAATAGGTTAACATATTCTATCCAAATACTACCAATCTCCACCTTTCCTCACCACCCACCATCACTACGTCCCTATAACCCTACGCCGAACACCCATTTCCCATCTTTACATATCCCATCCCCCACCCAACCCCCATCCTAAGCCTCAGTTTAGAGCCCAACCCCCCATCCATCTCAGTTTAGAGCCCTACTACTTAGGGCATCCCACACCTGCAGTGCGAGTATGGATCATCGTCTCGATAAAATTCGACAGTAAGTGCTTGTTCAGACATGGCGATATCCGCGCGGGTGCTGCACAACTCGCGTGTACGCCATGTCTGAACAAGCACTTACTATGGAAGAAAAAAATTACATTTATTCTGTAAAAGACAACATTACAAAAAGATATTTATAACAATAAAATAATATACAAAATAACAACTATATTCCAGTCGATACTAAAGCGCCATCTAGTTACTAAATGACGTAACTAATGAGTGAACGGCCCCCTCTTGGTGAGATGTAAGATTTTGCACGACCTCTCCCCCCGCCCTTATTTTTGAAAATACATATTTTTATTTAAAAAAATTAATATGTGCTTGAGTGTTAGGTTTATTGTACAAAATATTTTGCCACCATTTTTTTAATTACAAGAATAGTTAGGACTAGCAATAAAGATTATAAAAAACAAATTATTATGTTGTTATTGTGTAACCCAATTTTCTCGCAACCACAGTGTTTCTTGTATGAAAAACGTGATATTTTTCGAGAACATCTCCCACGTGAGATTGGGTGAGGTTCTCCCTTTACGTAATCAATGGCGAAGTATTTAGATCCCGTCAAATAGCACATGCGCAGTGTGCAACCGATGATTTTAGGATATTTCATCGTCATAGTCATTTTTATTGGTAACATTTTGATTACAAGTCAGTGTTTGAATAAATATAAAATAAAAAATAAAAAATCTTAACTTAATTATAAATTAAAAACTTCATGTTAATTTAAAAAAATAAAAAAATAAATTAATTATATAATATAAATGGTATCCAAAGATACCTGTCTTGTGTTGTCTCATTTAAAATCTATGAATTCCTTGTAGGAATAGAATGCTTGGTCTATCAGCCATTTTTTCAATTTACATTCATCTACGATATTTATTGAATGTCCTCCCAAACCCAAAAGCCTTCTTATTCTACCGGCATCCTCTCTTGTAAATAACTAGTAGCGCCCCACGTTATCACCCCCATGGATTACGGTTTTTATCCCACGGGAACTATATTTTTTCCGGGATTACTCCAGGGTCTAACCTATCTCCATACAGAATTTCATTGATATCGGTACAGCGGTTTGAGCATGAAAAAGTAACAGGTTTTCGAATGATTTGCGTATCCCACGGGAACAGCAATTATTTTCGGGATGAACCGTAGCCCATGTGTTAATCTAGGGTCTAAACTATTCCCCATACCAAATTTGATCGAAATCGGTGTAGCCATTTGCGCGTGAAGAACTAACAAACATAGACACATACATACAAACTTTCGCCTTTATTAGTGGGATAAGTATTATTATTTCCGTTAGTTTCGTGAAACGAGATCAATGCCTGCCGCTCGTAGGCAATTGAACAACCAATGATGTTTTACTAAAGATAAAGAAAGATGACGTATATTCATACTGCGCGGTGCTCAGATTTTGTTCCTTTACGACATAAACATGCTTACTGCGACAGATAATACGGTACAAATAATATAGAAAAGCATAGCTATATGTTTAGACTTGCGCTTGAAATACGCGTCGTAATGAAAATTACTACAATTGACTTCATTTTGCCGCTTCAGTTTCCGCGCGCTTGTGCGACATCTACCTCATATAAACATATAATATCATTGTGAACAACGGTTAATTGTTCACCTTTAAGAGGCGACTAATCTATCTACCATCTAATAAATGAATAATGTAACTGTCCACAGTTACAGTGATCGAATCAAAGCAAATGACCCATTAGATCACGATCCCGGGGTTTAATCACAGAGACACTATTCTCTGTGTTTTAATCCTAACCCCAATAATATTATAAATGTTGGATATAAAGTTGAGAGATTATAAACGTTTGGATGGATGTTTGAACAGATTTCCATGGAACTTGGGACTTCAGATCCCGGAATAACACATGGGCTACTTTTCATTATTATCATCGTCATCAATCATCACCACGCGAGTAAAACCTCGGGGCGCAGCTAGTAACATTAGAAATTCAAAACGTGTGAGTATGGATGTATGTTTGTTACCCTTTTACGCAAAAACTACTAAACGGATTTGGATGAAATTTGGAACACAGGATTAACACATACGCTTATTTTTATTATCGCTGATTTTATCACCACGCGGGTAAAACAGACTTGGATGAAATTTGGTTTGTAGATACTTCAGGTCGCAGAATAACACATAGGCTTCATCATCATCATCAATCATCACCACGCGGGTTTTGCCGTGGGGCGCAGCTAGTACAATATGGTTATTATGTTCTTTCATTTGCAATAAGTGATCTTTTTTTTTAAAGACCGTTGTTGACACTTATCGACTAAATAGACATAAAAGATATATTCATAGTTTCAATGTTTATACTCAGCAAACAAAATATGTTCAAGTATTACGTAGATTTGTTGAAATATTGACAGAGCTCTACAAGTAATCCTAATTACAATAAAAATAGTCCAAAATTGCTGTAAAGCGGCACAGCACATTTGCAAATGCAGTTTTAAAATGCGATTCGCAAACTATAAAAAAATGTTTAACAAACCTGTATGCCCCGCAGTGGTCTCCTCGCGTTAGTTTTCGAAATAAATATTATTAAAATCATTTAAATTATTTTGAATATTCAACTGGCAATGAGAATGCAACAATTTAATGTTGAACCCGGCGTTGTCACGTCCGTTATGGATGAAGGATCCAGACAGACTGAGGTACTCCCAGGCTACATCTGAGGTACTGAATTTCCGGGGAAACCTGTTGCGCATGAAATAAACGATTGATTTATGGTCGTCACGAAAAAGATGGCGTTGCTATGTACAAACTGCGTGGGAGGCCAAGTGGGAGTCCGTGGTTCGATGGTAGTGGGTAGGAAGCCTTACAGAATGTTCAGCTCACTGTGAACCTTGTAAACAAGATGCAAATGGCGTCCCTACACAGAGGAGATGAGATGGAAATAGATGGTGAAGCATATCACAAAATGGACGCCAAATTTGTTATTGGGGGTGGAATGGGTGGATCTGGAATATTCCAGAACATACACGAATGTGAAAGTTGTGTATATAGTAGAAACTAGATATGTTTTCAAAATGGACGTTTTGTGACTGGAAGGGATAAGGTACGAGCGGTGTTGGGCGAACAGATTTTACTGTGTTTATTGATACTGTGATTGAGATTAAATAGGGAACGGTTGGATTTTAACGAATTATGTGGAGAGAGGGTAGTTTCAATTAATAATATCTGGGTTCATCACAGGAATGCTGTTTGGTGATAGCGAATGAAGGTTTTCTTTCTATGAACGTTCAAATTATTAAAGGGCTTGAGCGCTTGAGCTAAAGCGGGACTTGAGAACCCACGACCACAGAATACTGCCCCGTCGCTTTGTCCATCTAAGCTATAGCAGCCACTCCGCTAGCGTGCGAATTTGCAATAGCGACAGGACGGTATACTGTAGTCGTGGGTTCAAGCCCGCTAGAAGCCGAAGTTTTTCCTTCGAATATTTTTTTTATCTTTTTTTTTAATTTCAACTTAAGTTCCGCCTAGCATGTTGTTAATGCAATGAACCATAACTCTTTTTCTATGAAGCTTCGAATGGTGGTAGAGCGCTTTCTAATAAAACAATAGCTGATTTGACTCTGAGACGAATGGCCAGCGGATCCCAACAATTTATTTATCATCATAATTAACATACTCAATCCCTTATTAATAGCATCTGAAATCTAACATCGGTAATGTCAGACGGTGGGTTCGTAAGAAGTATTGAATACAACGCTGGCAGACTACAAGCCAGTGTATTTATATATATATTCTAGAATATCTCTGTGTCAAAGTTTAATCAAACCCGTTTAGCAGTTCCAGCGTGATCGAGCAACAAACACACTACCCAAACCGGTCGAAAAACAGTGTTGTCCAAGGTATTGCCAGAATTAACTCGATTCGACTCATTTAAGCCTTAGGACGTCCACAGTTGGACATAGGCCTCCTTCATTGATCTCCATAAAGACCTGCTGGAAGCGGCCCTCATCCAGCTTCTTCCTGCGATCTGACATCCTATACTGGGCTTGCAAGTCCGTGGCTATAAGTTCTCCGAGCTATGTGCCCGAGTTTACACTATGACCTAATTCAATCTAGGCTACGAGCTAGGTACCAATCTTTGGCCGGGACCTAGGTGGAAACAGCGCATGCACCCCGCAATCGATTGTGCAATATGCAACGAGTGCGAGCGAGACAGCTATAGAACCAAGGATGCAGGTATCGATATGCCTGCATTTTGACACAATATGGCGGAGAGCATTCTAGAATTATGATCTTGAAAAACAAATTAATACTATTCTTAAAGTACATATCAACAATTAACCATCTTCCTGTTCTCATTTGACCATAGGGTTGATGGCTACATACAATGTGATTTCTTTCTTTAGCCTTAGTGTAAAGTAGTATAAAATTTGGTCTTATGGCAGCCTGTCGCAAGCCTTGAAAACAAGAGCTATATTTACTCATAGAACCACAAAACCCGTATAACGAATGCATTTACGTACTCACGCATATATGTACATAGGTCAAAAAACCACCTGTTACGCTATCACTGAGTCCATTTTACTTATTAGTATATGTAATTCAAAAAGCAGAATCACGGGAAATATATCTAAATGTGTTCAATTGAAACTACGAGCTACTACCAACACGTTACGTACTTCAAGAAACGCAAGCGCCAAAACTACGCAAGCATATTTTTGTTCCAAAATTCTAATTCACTAACCGCTACTAATTGGATAAGCGTGAAAACTTTCAACAAAACATTTAAAATTTAAATTTATTTGTTTCCATTATCCAAGATGGCCTCGAAAAACCGTTTAACAACAACAAAAAAGGCCATCTTGAACTTTCAAGCTTAAACAAAGCGCAAAATGGCTACCGATACACTTACCAAAGCAACACCAATGGTAACTGTTCCATGTTTCCTGACGAGGGCCAGTATCAACCGCTTCAAGCGCCTTTCGAGAGTCGGTGGCAATTCAGTGTGCCGTGACATTTTTGTCGAATAATCAAGTCAAGTCCACATCAATAATAGTCCGCGATCCCACAGACAGTCTAAATATAACAATTCTATTGTTTTATCAAACTAACTCAAACTGTTTAAAATAAGAATGTTTTTATTTATTTCACGATCAAATTCAAATCGGTATAACGGTTATGAATGAGAACGCTAACATTCGAATCGCGTTTAAACTAATTTAAAAAAAGAACAAATACGTGTTACCACTTCACTAAGTTCACACAATATTCTTATCACATACGACCTAGGCTTGAAAAACTTTTTCAGTTCTGTTTGAATAATGGTTAGTGTCGAATGGGGCACTGCCTGTGGCGGACAAACTGCGACTGACCTAGACCAGATGGAGGCGGTATGACCTGAAAGGGTGCTTACCGCCTAAAGCGCATGCATGTTATGATTGATTTATTGCTCCGTTTATAGCGTTTAAAGTAACAGGTACTATTTAACCTGTTACATGCTGCTATTAAATTCGACGCTTGCTGGGCACTTTTAAATACTAGTGCAATAAACTCTTAAAGGCCCTATGCATAAGGGCCTCTAAGAAATTTGAAAAGTACCATAGATTATCAAGAAAATGGTTAAATAAAGCGCTCTCTCTCGCTCTAAATACCACATTGTATACTTTTTGTACATGTATACATACCATGTTCATACAAATAAAGTATTCTATTCTATTCTATTCTCTGAGCTCCTCGTTTCTCACAGTTTTCCTCACCAGAAACGTGGAATTTTTTATCTAAATTTATCATAGCTCCATTTCTAATGCCTAATGTGCATATGTGTATGGATAAAAATGTTAAATTCGCATCAGATCGTAAGGTCGTCAGATCGTCAGGACCGCCCTTGAAATTTAAACTAAAATGTGTTACATATTAGGAACATTTTAGTTTGTTGGTAGTTTTATATGTTAAAGTCGTTTTGTTAATTATTGAGTTCGGTTATCAAAGCGCCGATATTATACCTAAAGAGGAAAGATTTCATTGTTTCAAAAAAGCGTAATCATGGTAATTCTATGTCTTCCACTAATATTATAGATCTGAAAGTTTGGATGGATGGACGGATGAATGGATGTTTGTTACTCAATCACGCCAGAACGGCTAAACGGATTTGGATGAAATTTGGTATGTATATACTTTAGGTCCCGGAATAACACATAGGCTACCTTTCATCATTATCATCAAACATGTTTTCACTACTGCCGGCACTCCGGGAGTGCAACCGGTTGTTTTTTCGGCCACATCGTCAGTGACCATCAAATGACTTAGTAGTCAAACGCAAGAACTTTAAAAAATAAAAATTTATTACTGAAAAAAATAATCTGCGATTCGAAAGCCACATTCAGATAGTAGTTTTCCTAGAATTTTACCTTTCGACAGTATAATTTATACTGTGGTATAAGGGTAATAAAATGGATGCTGGAAGCCAAAGGACCGAAATCAGAGTTCTGAGGATGACGGATCGATACGTCTGGACCAGGAGTCGTCAACCAGCGGCTCGCGAGCTTATTGCGACTCCTAGTTTCATAGTAATATGCAGATACACAATAACTTAGAATAAAAAAAACATCGTGCAATTGACCATTGAGCGATTGCCATGTTTTTCTTACAGACCCTGACACGCGAATCTTACATACACCGCCGCCGTTTCGACGTTTTGTCAGTTAAAACCAAAATTCAAATATTGAATACCTATTTGAATAATATATCGAAAACCATTTCTTTGTGGCTCTTTGGCCACAAAGAAATGGTTTTCGATAATTTCTATTCAAGTAATAGTAACTTTTGGCTCTTTAGTCTGAAAAGGTTACCGACCCCTGGTCTATAAAATTTCATTAGTTAAACTTGGTTAACTTTTGTGTCCGTTGTTTTTTTAAAATTTAATTAATTAACTTTTGTACGTCAAGGTTTAGCTCTTCGTGGAATCCAGGTCTGTGGCTCTTTGGCCACAAAGAAATGGTTTTCGATAATTTCTATTCAAGTAATAGTAACTTTTGGCTCTTTAGTCTGAAAAGGTTACCGACCCCTGGTCTATAAAATTTCATTAGTTAAACTTGGTTAACTATTGTGTCCGTTGTTTTTTTAAAATTTAATTAATTAACTTTTGTACGTCAAGGTTTAGCTCTTCGTGGAATCCAGGTCGAAGTGTACTACAAGTATTTATGTGCGTAATATTTTTGTTTAAAATCTATGTACCTATGAACACGGTAATCTTTTTAGGTCTTAATTAAATAGATGGCTGGCGGAAAAATGTTTTTGACGTGATAACGTTTTATAAATTGATGAATACCAGCAACACTCATGAAAAATAGTAACGTTCCACCTGAGTTTTGTATTACATAAAATAATCAAAGTCAAAGTCAAAGTCGAAGATTATGTCGTTATCACGTAAATCTATCGTCCGTAAACAGACTTTACAGACAACCAATTTTTATAGTGTGAAATAACATTTAATGCATTCATGACAATTATATGTAAATGCTGTATTAATTTCTTGACATTTTTGTAATAATAATAAATAATTTTCATATTGGCATTCATTTGAGATTGTATTTTATGTACACATTTGATTTTTTTAAATGAACAATAGACAGGCGTTTGACCACTATCTCACCTGATATTAAGTGATATGATTCACGCCTGCCTATTATTATTGCGTCTTTTTATAATATTTGCACGGCTGCTTGCAGGCTGAATACATACTCTTAACCAAATATATTTTTAAGACCTTATACAATACGATGTATTCTTCCGAATAAACTTTTGATTTGATTTGAAATACTCGACAATAAACGTGACTAGAGACGGATAAGATTATACAAATATCTTTATTATTCTTTAATTTGGTACATAATTATTATTCTTTATTCACAATAGACAGGCGTTTGACCACTATCTCACCTGATGTAAAGTGATGATGCGGTCTACGATGATTCACGCCTGCCTAAAAGATACCTGTTCACTCGTGAATTGAAGATGCCCAGATTGTATTCATGTGGAATCACAGACTTAGGCCATGACTTCCACACAAAATTTGACAAATTGCACAATAACCTCCACACTAGGATACCCTGTGTTGTGGGTGGACTTGTCTCTTCAGAGGTTCAGACATTTTGATGAGCTAGTTTATAATTAACAATTATAAATAACATATTCCTTGTAGCCGGATCACATATCGAAAAATTCCCTCAATAAATACTTACCTTCAACTTGCTTACAGGGCACAATTCAAATCACGTTTCAGTTGATGTGACTTATTGGCCAATGATCAATAAAAATGTTATCGAAAAGATACCCTGTGTTGTGGGTGAACTAGTCTCTTCGGAGGTTCGGACATTTTGATGAGCTAGTTTATAATTATTAATAACAAATATCTTGTAGCCGGATCACATATCGAACAATTCCCTCAATAAATACTTACCTTCAACTTGCTTACAGGGCACGTTTCAAATCACGTGTCAGTTGATTTGACTTATTGGTCAATAATCAATAAAAATGTTATTGAAGATAAATCATTACGTGTTTTTTTTCACAGTCACAGACTTCTCGAATTCGATGTTTTATCGGTTAATAGATAATTTTACTATATACTAGTAGGGCCCCGCAGTTTCACCCGTGTGGATTACGGATTTCCCGCTACCTCTATTATCCCACGGGAACTATACTTTTATATATATTTATACTATATTATTCCCTATATGAGGGAGGCATATGTCCAGCAGTGGACATCTAATGGCTGAACTGATGATGATGATGATGATACTATAGTTTAACCTATCTCCATACCAAATTTCATCGAAATCGGTGCAGCTGTTTGAGCGTAAAGGAGTAACAAACATAAACACAAACTTTCGCCTTTATAATAATAGTAGGATTAGTGGGATACTTTTAGGACCCAGCAATTGACACCTATGTGACGATGTGGTTCAATGTGTCATCGTACTAGCTCTCAAGGATTGCTGCCTGAACACACTATGAATTTCGAGCTTGAGTGTGGTAACTAGCCGCGCGGGTACTAAAAAGTACAACCATGCTAGGAATTTGATAACGGTGTTACCTTCACCGGAAGCTCAATCGGTTGGTGGGGATCGAACCAGCATCCCTCAGTTTGACAGCCGACGCTCTCACCGCCAGGCTACCATCGCTTCATATTGTGGAATAGAACCAGGCCATAAAGAATGTGGTCGACTAATGCAAGTGAAAGTTATAAGGAAATCGATGAAATTACAGTAATTTTGAATGTGAACACAAAATTATTGGTTTGAGAGGTTCATACAACCATAATCATTATTAATGTATGATTTTGTACGTCATTAGTACTTAATGGAAGAAAGGAGATTTTTTTATACTGTATAGATCTAGCGTTTGACCACTATCTCACTTGATGGTCAGTGACGATGAGGTCGAAGATGTTATCACGCTAGACCCAGAATGCTCACTGGCTCTCAAGGACTGCTGCCTGAACACACTAGGTGTACGGTGAAAGTTTTTAAAACTTGAGGGTGGTAGCTAGCTAGGCGGGGACTCGACAGTAACCTACCACCGTGCTGGGAATTCGACATCGGTGTTACCGTCACCGGAAGCTCAAGCTATTGTTGGGGATCGAAGCAGTATCCGTCAGTTTGACAGCCGACGCTCCCCCCGTTGAGCTATCATCGTTTCAAATGGGTGAAGTGAATGGTGTTGGAAGAGGAAGGTCTAGGCGAACGTTCCGAAATCAGACTGAGGAAGTTCTAAGAAAGTCGAAGTACTCTAAACCGATGCTCTTGTATGAAAAGTCTGATGACCGTGGCTGAAGGGAAAGAAGTGTGTCGATAGCGTTTGGAAGGCTGTGGTCTCTGCCTACCCCTACGGGAATGAAACGTGAATTTATTTATTTATTACAATAAGTACGGCAAATACCACTCACACTTATCGTTAGTTTATAACATAGTAATAATTACAGTCAAAAATAAATACATATTTCTGACTGGCCGGTTGGCGCAGTAGGTAGCACTCTGCCTTCTGAGCCGCTGGTCCCGGGTTCGATTCCCGGACAGGTCAAACATTTGTGTGCATGAACATGTCTGTTTGACCTGTGTCTGGGTGTGTATATGTATATAAGTATATATATATCAGTCATCAGGTTACCATAGCACAGGTTCTGCCTAGTTTGGGACCTGAAGACGGTGTGTGAATGTTAATAAAAAAAAAAAAAAAAAAAAAAATTGAAATCATATGTCAGATAGAAAAGAACAATTAAAAGTATGCACATGTCAATAATATTAATAAATAATATTATAGTAAACAGTCAAAAAATTACGTCACATTTTTTCGCAAAAAGTCAATAATAGTTAAATAAATATGTATGTATGTGGTACTGGTATCGTTTTCTTCTGTATCATAATAACATAGCGGTTTATCGGTTGAGAGTAAGCGCTGTGGTCACATCAGTACAGGCCACGGAAGAGAGAGATGTACAAGCTGTTTTAATCCCCGATGCGAAAAAAAGTGGTTGTCTAAGTTTGACGATGACACGTGACCACTGTGTCACCTGATGTTAAGTGAAGATGTGTCTACGATGGAGAAATGAAATAAAATTATATTTATTAAATTACATAACGTAATGTAATTCCTATGCTTTTTATCCATAATTTATCCGAAAGAAAACCGATAGGCGCTTAACCTACGCCGATATTTTAGGCTAGGTACACTCTAAAGAAGTGAAAAAGGGCTACATTTAGCTCACTAGAGGGTATAATGGCATCACTAAAGCAACTACAAAGTTAGTAGAGCTCGACGAGCGCTCTCAATTTACGTTTGAAATCCGCAAGAGCAAAGTTTATCAAACAAAGACGTATTCTATTCAGAGTATGTTATGATTGGATTCTCTCAATTATCATCAATATTTACTTGTACTGTATGTAACTGTTCGACATTTAAACTGGAATATATAATAAGGAAGAAAAAATAAATAAATATATATATATTTGCCAACCCGCCTGCCAAGCGCGGCGAGTATTGGCAAATCCCCCCTATATGGGGGAGGCATGTGTCCAGCAGTGGACGTTCTATGGCTGAAAAGAAGAAGAAGAAGAATATATAATAAGGAATTCTGTATAAATCTAAAGTGTGCAGAAATAGTTGCAGCGTCAGAGCTTTTAAAACATCTATTTGGTAACCCTGTGAAGATTACAAATTAGAAACAAATAATATTTTCATAAAAACGAATAAAACAGTCTATTTATGTCTTATTAGATAACACATACACATTAGATAATTTCTTATATAAATCAAGATAGGTACCTAGAAATGGTCCTTGAATCAATGTCACTTTGTTGCATGCAAAATATTGTCAAATATTAAGAACTAATATTAAATTATTGGCTCTCAACTAGAAAGACCTAGAACTTTCGTAGATGACACAATGTCCAAGATACAGCACTAAAATAAAAAAATCTATATAATTTTATTTCATTTCAATTTAATGACTTGCCTATATTCATTTTTATAAGACATCTATTGTTTCTACCACGAGAAAAAAAATCTTGTTGAATCTCATGCTCATTATAGCTTTAAAATATTTAAACACGGCCTTAACTTGAATCTCTTAGGCTGTGTCTTGACCTGACGAATGAAATGAACTAGAGAATATTCTTCGATCGAAAACGAAATCAGAATGAAAAATATACACCTTAGTCACAACTAAGGTGTATATTTTTCATTCTGATTTCGTTTTCGATCGAAGAATATTCTCAAAATGAATTCTCAATATATAATATATATATGATATATTTCGATATATTATATATTATTATATAATATATTAAATATAATATAATATAATAAAAACGAAATCAGAATGAAAAATATACACCTTAGTCACAACTAAGGTGTATATTTTTCATTCTGATTTCGTTTTCGATCGAAGAATATTCTCTAGTTCATTTCATTCGTCAGGTCAAGACATAGCCTAAGAGATTCAAGTTAAGGCCGTGTTTAAATATTTTAAAGTTTTCGATCACCTTAGTCACAACTAAGGTGTATATTTTTCATTCTGATTTCGTTTTCGATCGAAGAATATTCTCTAGTTTATTTCATTCGTCAGGTCAAGACACAGCCTAAAAGATTCAAGTTAAGGCCGTGTTTAAATATTATCGACTAGTAATAGGAAACATTCGTATTGGTATCTTGACAGTGACAGAACGATTTCTAACTACAAACCGCCATCTATTGGGTACTTTTATTACTAGTGTCTCTTTTTTGATGAAAGTACTCATTGACAATCATGATATCGTATCGACACAAGGCCCCGTATTCTCCTTAAAAAAGACCACCGAATGTGAACTATAGTCGGAACACTGACTTATTACGTGAGTCATTCCCGAGTTTTATACATTCATAATGATATCGACAAAGCGTAAGTTCACGCTAAGCCCCTTTTTGAAATTAAAAAGGTAATTCTCATATTTAAAGTGGAGATGGTCTTTCTGGGCAATTCTGCAAGATAGAACAAGCACGTACACACATTTGTGAATAGCGCTCAGTGAATCTGGTCGCGTGGGTACAAACTATCTACCCACATATGACAACCCTAATCTGTACGTACTTCTAACCTATGAGATAAGATTATATCTGTCACCTGTCACATCTCTCTTATTTTAATCTCTAAACACTCACTGTATTCATGGTTAAACTTACCGCGCCGCCGCAAACACGGGATTTTGTGTATAAGTGCTATCTGAACGTGCCATGACATTCAAATATATAGTATATCGTCAAATCTTTACATTAACATGGATATAATATTGGTAAATATACCAATATTATATCCATGTTAATGTAAGCAAACGTTTTATTGAATCATATATATAGGTATGTGCATACAAAGTTCTTAAGGGAGGATGGCAGACTCCCATACATTTGCAGCCTAGAAGAAAAAAAACGCGTTCATGAATGAAACTTATACGTATCGATAGAGTAATAAATACATTGTATATTCAATCATTTTCCTAGAAGTTGGGAGTAAAAAGTATCTACATACCAAATTTCATCTTAATCCGTTCAGCCGTTCTGGCGTGATTGAGTTACAAACATCCATCCATCCATACATCCAAACTTTCACATTTATAATATTAGTGGGATGTGAAAGTTTGGATGGATGGATGTTTGTAACTCAATCACGCCAGAACGGCTGAACGGATCTGGATGAAATTTCGTATGTTGATACTTCTGGTCCCTCAAGAACACATAAGCAACTTTTTATCATCATCAATCATTACCACGCGGCTAAAACCGCAGGGCGCAGCTAGTATTGTATATGTGAAAGTTTGGATGGACGGATATTTGTATACTCAATCACGCAAAAACTACTGAATGGATATGGATGAAATTTGAAACACAGATAACGTACACCGTGGATTAACATATAGACTTAGCAGCTGAACTAATTTCGCAAATGTTGGTGTAGATGGTGACTTGGAGAAGGACATAAGACATCTTTTATCTCGGAAAAACTATGGTCCCTGTGCGATGACTGGGGCATCAGGAAACTCGTAGTCCACGCGGGTGAAGCCGCGGGCCGCAGCTAGTACAAGAATAATTGCTTATTAAATAGTGACAGAATTATTAAATAACAATAAATGGCCATTGACACAGTGCCAGAAAAGCTTAAACGCAATTAAAACGTTGCATAATGAAATATTTATTGCATACGTGGGCTTTAATTGTATGCTTTCACAATCCAGTACAGTGTAACACCAATGCTGCACAAAACATACACACTTTCAAAATGCACAAGCAACTTATGCATGTTAGCTGAAAAAAAATTGTGTAGTAAAAATGCACTTATTTTATTTGCACTAAAATTCACATTCGTATAGCATCGCCATCTCTAATGTTATCTCTAATGTTAGACGATTTTATTCAATTGCTGCCTAAGTGCGGGTAGTTTTAGTCGACACCTAAAAGTTTTAAGTAAAAATAGTTATTTTACCTAAGCCCACCCGCAATTTAAATAAAAACATCTAATTTTACATTGGTTTTTGACAGCTCGTATAATTTGATCTTTGTCGTAAACCTATAGGAACTATCTTAAATTCCACTATTTTGGTTAAGTTACAAGATAATAACTACCATTATCCACACTAATATTATAAATAAAGAGGAAAGATTTGTACTTTTGTATGTTTGTAACGAATAAACTGAAAAACTAAACTAACAAAAAAAGTACAGGAACTATTTTAAACATTATTTCACTATTATTATTATTTAGCCTTTTATTTGATTCCAACAACATAACAATGCACAAAATTTACTTAGTCTAAGTTTTCTGTTGCTGGAACCCCATTCCGGGTATAGGCCTCCTCCAGTTTACTCCAAATCTCTCTGTCCCTTGCTTTTGTTTTCGTCTTTTCCTGCTGTCGCTATTATTTCTTACTTACTTCAAGTTGTAAGATTGTCGGTTCCCTCTGTACCCAAATACACGTTTAGGCCGCGATGTCGTATTTTAATGGCGGTGCCGCAAGCACATACTGTGGCTCACTCGACCTCGCCTCTGGTGCGGGCTTTAATACTACTTAATGCACTTCTGGCATCAGCTCCCCAGCTTGATGTGTTTGCTGACCGATGGACGCAAGTGTGCAGAGCATGTCTAACGTATTGTGAGATGATAGATAGTGTGAGGAATAGCACTATATTATAAATGTACCTGTCAATATTAGCTTATCTGTATGTCACGGCGCAATGGTTTTTAACTGTAATGTTGTGTACATTTTTTGGAATAATAAATAAATAAATTTCGTTGACCCATCTGTTCTTAGGGCGTTATTCAACTATTAGAACGCTATAATTATTATTCCTGACCAGCATAGTGTAGGCTATATTTGTTACTAAAATATATTAGAGATCGTTACTAAAACTTTAATAATAGAATTCAAAGTGACAAGGAAGGACAAACAATTCCTTACATCGTATACAATCATCATCATCATCATCATCTCAGCCATAGGACGTCCACTGCTGGACAAAGGCCTCCCCCATCGTATACAATGTATACAATACGCTGCGAAAACTATCGATGATAGAACACGCGACACGATAATATGTCCAAGTACCTATTTAGGCACAGATAAACTTAAATCTAGGTTACATCGAGTTTAGGCGAAGCTAACTTATTCTAAACTCGGGGGGCACTGTGCTCCACACTAGGTTGAACCTGTGTCGTGGAGTACAGGCTCTTCCTTAAAGTCCTACGAGAAACCTATCCTACCTATTTACAAAATATAGCTTAAAAAAAAAAAAAAAATTTTGATAGATAAGGTCAAACTTTTGTACATACATAAACTTATACCTACTTAATTACTAGTTATTTCTTGTTCTAGCATATATGTGTATAACAACTTTTTGTTTATTACACTTTTACTTTACTTTAATTACTTATTATTTATGCTTCATCATCACAGCCATAGGACGTCCACAGTTGGACATATGCTTCCACCTTTAATCTCCACAAGGACCGGCTGGAAGCAGCCACAGCTCTTCCTTGCGATTTTAATCAGGACTTCTATATGTATATATATGGGACAACATTCACACAGTCTTCAGGTCCCAAACTAGGCAGAGCCTGTATTATGGTAACCTGATGACTGATATATATATACTTATATACATATACACATCCAGACACAGGTCAAACAGACATGTTCATACACACAAATGTTTGACCTGTCCGGGAATTGAACCCGGGACCAGCGGCTCAGAAGGCAGAGTGCTACCAACTGCGCCAACCGGCCAGTCTATACACCTTGTCGGTGTTTAATTAGGTGAATATTTATTCTATAGGTATTACTACTATATCCGTGCGAAGCCGGGCAGGCTGCTAGTTTTATACCATATTTGAAATAATGATATGTTTTTAATTATCATTACAGCCAACTGCGTAGGCACATGATAACGAGGTCACATCACCTAACATCTGTATCTATTGCCTGAACACACTATGTGTTTGGTGACACTTTGCCGCACTTGAGGGTGGTAGCGAGCCGGGCGGGTACTCGAAAGAAAGAAAAGAAAACGCGTCACCAAGTATGATCGAGGAGTACGATGCTTTACCGGTTGACCGGCTAAGATAGCACGGGTAAACTTCACTACACACGCATATTTATGTCTCCTATTATACGAAACGTTAAATAATATTATTAAAGCCGTTGGGGCCGAAAAGTCCTACAATGGAGACCGCGGACTGGCAAGCGCAGCATGGACGGCCACCGACCAGGTGGACAGACGACCTGACTAAGATCGCAGGCAAGGGCTGGATGCGGGCCGCTTCCAACCGGTCCTTGTGGAAATCAATGGGGGAGGCCTATGTCCAGCAATGGACGTCCTATGGCTGAGATGATGATGATGATGATTATACGAAACATTAGTTTTTAAGGATTAAGCAAGGAGCAACTACAAGTTTTTATTTCATTGAAATCTAATAGCAATCAAAAAGTTCTTCTCTCAGCTATGTGCGTCCACAGCTGGACATATGCCTCCCCCATATAGGGGGGATTTGCCAATACTCGCCACGCTTGGCATGCCGGTTGGCGAGCGCAGTATGATTTACAATCCTCAGAAGGCGCTGCTGCCCACCTTTTGGTACGTGATCCCTTAGCCGACTCTTACGGCACCCACGAGAAGAGATGGGGGAGTACTATTCTAGGCCGGTACCACCACGGCACCCACGGCACGGTACCATCAAAAAGTTATGGGCAATTAAATGGGCTTTCAAACAATATCACGGTCACCTGCAGTACAAATTATTGTTAACAGGCCACAAAAACAGGATATTCTCTTTTCAGGCGTTTTATTTTTTATGTATGTTCTGGTCTAACTCCGTCAATTGGTAACCGATTTAATAAAAAGAAATCACTTCATAGGATATATTTCCACATTGGTCCCATAAATATTTCATCATAATCGCTTTAGAGTTTATCTTTAAATTTAAAAAATATTCTACACATAAGTAGTAAAAATCGGTTTGTATTTTAGATACATAATTATCTATACATAAAAATAAACATAGGATAATAAATAAACGCAGCATAGGACGGCCATCGACAAGGTGGACAGACGACCTGACTAAGATCGCAGGCAAGGGCTGGATGCGGGCCGCTTCCAACCGGTCCTTGTGGAAATCAATGGAGGAGGCCTATGTCCAGCAGTGGACGTCCTATGGCTGAGATGATGATGATAAAAAATAAACATGAGCTATACTCACTGCGCCCAGTAGTTCTCCCAATTCTTCTCCTTGGTGGACCCATATCCTCTAGGCAGAGTGGCAGTCCTGGACCTCCCATTCAGGGATGCCGTAGACCCCCTCTTATCTGGCAAACTCGCCACGGAAAACCTCGAAGATGGCTCCGATCGGAACGACTGGAATGAACAATGGGAACCAATCTCATCTAACTTCAGACTTGTCTGAGATCCTCTCCCATTGATTATCGGCTGCTGGTATTCACTCTGACTGTCAGACCCGTTGCTGCAGTCGTATCCGTTTAGAGATTGACTGCCAGAGTCGATTTCATTGCCTCTTACTAGAGGAGGTCTGCCAGTACGCGTCCGAAAGGCGAAAGTATCGGCCTTGCCTATCGAAGAGGTCCTTTTCACCATTTTAGGCGACTCTTGGATGTTCATCAGAGACGGCATTTTGCTATCCTTCTCGAGGTCAATCTCGTATTCGATCTGAGTTTGGACGTGCGCCAACATTTCCTCCAAGTCTCCCAAGTCAGGGTCAATGTTCATCTTCATGCGACGCATTTTGCCTTTGAAACGTCTCACAGGCACCAATTCACAATTAACCAATGTTTTAGGAAGCACTTCCTTTCTTACACGTTGTGTTGAAAACTCAGAAGAGATTCGCGAAATCACCACGTTATATTACAATTTACTATCTGTATTACTACAAGTTTTTTTACAAAAGCAACACTTTTTTAACTGATGGGTTCTATTATGAAAATTAAAACCGTAATTTTGTAATTTATCTTTGCCTCATGAAAATATAATTGTAAAACCCGCAAGTAACCACTTTAATACATAATATGATAATAACTAGCATTTAGTGTTTTCTGGTCAACTTTATAACCGTGAAAGCCTTAGAGTTTACAAACTTTATATCTGTTAATCTGAATTTATGACAAATATTTCAAACGAAGTATGACGCGCAATGTGATTTCTAGGACACGTGCGTACGCGCCGAAGAACGACGCACGACTGGCATGCTTTTTATCAATTCTCTGAAAGACAGTAGCCGCTGCCTTGACACACCATCCGTTATCTTTCTCTTCGCATCCTAATCTTATTATCAACCTTATTTCAATATAAATAAGCGTTATGCGTCTAATTGATTGAAGGGACGTTGATGGAACGGTCGTGAAGCCAGAAACTTTACCTGCTGTTTTTGTAGGGCATATTGTAAGTAAATAAAGGTCAATTTTGCTTGGTTTCTGTTGAAGCCGTGTAATTTGTGTAAGTATTTCTGCGAAAGTTGCTAAGATAAGTAGATTGGCAAGTTATTATAATACAGATAGATTATCCTATGACATTTATCTGGCGTTACATTTTTACCTTTTTTGTAGTAAAATTTTAAAAAGGTATCGAATTTCTTCATTCACTCATCTTGACAGTACGAAAAACAAATGAAAATCTCACATTTACCTAATTTGAATTTGGAATTACCTTCATTAAAATTTAAACTTTTAATGATACCAAAATCAGCCATATTACAAGGTCATACATACTATAATGCGAAAAGAGATTTTCCCCAAACCAATATAATCAACACGCATCAGGATTTGTCCTGCAACATGCCGCCTGTAAACACACGCGAGCCTCTGTAATGCCATCGAGACTTCTTAGAACCTTAAAACTGATCAAGTAGCATGGCGCCGCGGCTTATACGGCGGAACAATTGAAACGGCGAAAATATGCTAACCTAGGTAGTGGTTACATATTTGAACCTTTTGGGGTCGAGACATTGGGCCCGTGGGGACCTGGAGCTCATCGGATTTTTCAAAATTTATCTGAGCGTTGCGATGCGTGACTGAAATGCTGGTACATATTTAGCTCAACGAATCAGCATTGCAATTCAACGTGGCAATGCTGCTAGCATTCTGGGCACGCTGCCAGCCGGTAGCGGGTTGGAACATGTAAGTTATCTATAGGCCACTAATAGCTAGTGGATTGCTCAAATGTTATTGTAGTAGCTGAAGTATTGTAATTAGTTATTAGTGTTTTATTTTAATAAAGACATTTGCCCCAAAGTAGCAATGGTTTTACATGCTCATAATGCAAGTGTTTTTACTAAACTGACATCTCTTTGGTGCTATTAAAATGCCCACAGTCGGGTACAATTGATTTCTCCGAATGGAACAATCTAAAACGTACCATGAGCACTAATACGGATTGACGAACTAACGTCTTATTGTGATGAATCAATGTGATCTCCATCAATTGACACAGATTCCTGACAGGTTTATATTGGATTTGATTAACACGTTAATTAAACAGAGACTGTTTAATGGAGTGAGCGGTGCGATAGTTTAGTGTCTTACAAAGCTGTTAGGACTAATTTGAGCGATTAAGATGATATATGATACTTTGCTATGAAGTGATTAAGCACGGTCGATTACATTGGCATCTTCTTTTAGGTTTTTGTTTTGGCTCCGCATTTTATGTGCATATAACCAGTGTCAAGTATTGCCAAGTTTTGACACATAAAACCGTGTACCGTATAGGCTACTTTTCATCATCATCAATCATCACCACGCGGATGAAAGCGCGGGGTGCAGCTAGTGTATTATAATTGGGATTACATTACATTACCTGGAGCTCATCGGATTTTCCAAAATTTATCTGAGCGTTTGATCGATACGACGCGTGACCAAAATGTGCCAGCATTTTGGTCACGCGTCGTATCGATCATATTTATCGTATCGAAATATTTGGCTCAACGAATCAGCATTGCAATTCAACATGGCAATGCTGCTAGCATTCTGTGCACGCTGCTAGCCGGTAGCGGGTTAGAGCATTGGAGTTATCTATAGGCTACCAATAGCTAGTGGATAAATGTTATTGTAGTAGCTGCAGTACTGTAATTACTTATTAGTGTTTTATTTTAATAAAGGAGTCTGCCAATTTAAAAAAAAATATGTTTAAGGAAGGTTTAAGGATAACAAGTATTTCTCGTTATACTAAAACGACTGCTCATATATCGCGAAACAGCGATAAAATAGCAACATGAACATAATGACGCGCGTTATTGCCGGATTCCGCACATTTGTAACCTCCGGCTATGGGCGCATTAGTCATTCCTCGAATTGTTTCCTTGCCCCTTCGTCATAATATTCATATACTGAGAAACGTAGACACTTCATCGGAGTCCGGAGCACGAATCACGATCGCAATCTTATCATAGCGTTAATAATTGAACTTAGTACTAACTGTCTTGTTATCTAGTACAACTGTGGCACAGACAATTGGAAATTTGTATGTGCAATGGGTGCGACGTTCAATTATGTATACGATCCCGATATTAACAATTGGAAGCAAGTTATTCGTGCCACAGGCAATTTGTCTGAAAATCAGTCCGCAATATCTGTCATTGTACAAGCGAATCATGAATACGCTATACCCTTATCCCACTAGCTCACGATCGGTACTGTTTTCGCCATCACACGCCCACACACAAAACTGATAATAATACATATGTTAAATTTGATTTATGGATACTAGCCGCAACCCGCGGGATCACCCACGCGGCTTATTCGCTCATTCAATATTTATATCTTAAAATTTTAATTTCCCGTAATACCCCTCTTGATGTTTTTTGACGTGATAACGTTTTATAAATTGATGAATGCCAAAATGAAAAATAGTAACGGTAACATTCCGCGTAACGTTCCACCTAAGTTTTATCTAGATCTAGATAATATAATCAAAGTCAAGGTCAAAGTCAATGGTCAATGGTCAATGGTCAAATGTCAAAAGTCAAAGTCAAAGTCAATGTCAATGTCAATGTCAATGTCAATGTCAATGTCAAAGTCAGTCAAAGTCATACATGATTATGTCGTTATCACGTAAATCTATCGTCCGTAAACCGACTTTACAGACAACCAATTTTTTTTTATATATGAATATCCACTTTATTGGCGTTAGACGTGCGTTTTTGCGCTCCCTACTGAGATGAAACTCTATAACATAGGTTTAATTTAACATACGCGATGACCTATGACATACAAACCGACTCCTTTCAAGAATATTTTCTGGCGCGTGGCGCAGTGGTCAGTATCAGTGACATGACTTCTGTGTCTCCGGGGATCCCGGGTTGGAATCCCGGCCGGGGCAAACATTTATGTGATGAGTGTGGATGTTTGTCGCGGGTCTTGGATGTTTGTGTGCTGTCATTGTGCGTGTCCATGATACAGGGATACATGGAATCCTAGTGCGGGGGTCTGAGAGTGTAAAAAAATAAATGCAACAATATTATTAATAACAGATAAATAAAATTGAGGAGTTATATGTACATAGGTACAGTGTACATAATAGAGAAATACAAGCACTACATACATTATATACGCTCATAAATGTACCATGACAAATATACAGTAAATCTCCATATTATGTGGACGTCATATTTTGTCACTGAGGGTTAAATTTAATTGTTAACTTGAGCACAGGTTTTCTCGATACAGGCTTGCCTAGTGAGGAAACCAAAAGATATTCTCGCTAAGAGATTACATTGTCTGCAAGAGATATATATATATAGTGTATTTTCGAAGTATGTCAAATCTATATATATAAAAATGAAACCCGTTTTCCGTTGTCACGACATAACATGAAAACGGCTTGACCGATTTAGATAAAATTTGGTATAAAGATACATGGGACTTTGGAGAAGGACATAGGCTACTTTTTGTCCTGAAGTATGGTTCCCGTGGGATAACTGAGTCAGCGGGAAAAACGTAGTGCACGCGGGTGAAACCGCGGGGCGCAGCTAGTAGTGTCATAATTATGTATGTAATTTAAGTTCTATATAAGTAATAGCTTTTATATCTTTTGCTGTAATAAATATATTTTTCATTTTCATATATAAAAATATTTTAAGTATGAGGAAGGTTCAGGTTGAAAATCAGCGCTGTGAAGCTAGTCTTCATAGCATTATGCTGAACCTGCTCCTTTTGTGCACAACATTATATTTTGTTTTTGTCTTCTATAATGTCTTTCTTTTCTCAGCTATGTGCGTCCACTGTTGGACGTTAGCCTCCCCCATATAGGGGGGATTTGCCAATACTCGCCACGCTTGGCAGGCGGGTTGGCGAGCGCAGTATGATTTCCGATCCTCAGAAGGCGCTGCTGCCCACCTCCTTTTACGTTATCCCTTAGCCGACTCTTACGGCACCCGCGGGAAGAGATGGGGGAGTACTATTCTAGGCCGGTACCACCACGGCACCTTCTTCTATAATGTAATACTCAATAAATCTGTGAAGCTGTAGTTACGGAATTCTTTTAATGTATGATGATGTTGTGTACAATAAATATATTTTCTTTCTTTCTTTGAAAATCGATGCCATTCGTATTTCCACATATTTTGCATGCTTCTAATCTGTACATAAAAAATTGGTTGTCTGTAAAGTCGGTTTACGGACGATAGATTTACGTGATAACGACATAATCATGTATGACTTTGTCATTGTCATTGTCATTGACATTTGACATTTGACCTTTGACCTTTGACATTTGACATATGACTTTTGACTTGACATTTGACATTTGACAATTGACATTTGACATTTGACTTTGACTGACTGACTTTGACTTTGACTTTGAAGTTTGACTTTGAATTTGACTTTGACTTTGACCTTGACCTTGACTTTGACTTTGACCTTGACTTTGACTATATTATCTAGATCTAGATAAAACTCAGGTGGAACGTTACAGGAATGTTACCGTTACTATTTTTCATTTTGGCATTCATCAATTTATAAAACGTTATCACGTCAAAAAACAACGGATTGCACTCCGGGTCCCGGGAGTGCCGGCAGAAGTGAAAACTTGAACATTAACGTTGTGCATCCTGGAATGGTTACAATTATTTCGAAATTATTCCATATAATTTCGAAATATTTGCTTTATTTATCAGTATAAAAGTATCTATCATTTATGTGTTAAATTACAATATTCATTTATTGCGCTATCGTACACAAACATGACAATTTATATAACATTATGTCTGCTCTCCGTCCGTCTTAGTCGACGACGTAGACGATGACGTCAAGCGTCTTACGAATTTTCGATCAGTGTCACTTGACCTGACGCGACCTGACCTTGAGTTTAACATTTCTTCCCCCATACAAAAGCGTACAACGCCGCTAAATGAGTTATCACTTCATAAAATAAAAATAGTCATAAAACGTCGTGTGGCAAACGTTTCTATGTTGTTATCATAACGGTGGTTTGACGGAAGTCAGCTGCGGCGTGTTGGTGTGATAAGGTAGTGCGAAATGTAGATCATGTTTTTATTTTGTTATTCCTTCCATATAAACAGTATTTTTTTTTTACAATATTCACACAGTCTTCAGGTCCCAAACTAGACAGAGCCTTTACTATGGTGACCTGATGACTGATATATATACTTATATACATATACACACCCAGACACAGGTCAAACAGACATGTTCATACACACAAATGTTTTCAAACTCGAATTTAGAAGACCTATCAAAGCAACTCCATGTCGCGTCGCTAATTGTCATCCAATAGGAGCGACGCGCACGCCGTGATTACCCGTTTCCCGTCCACCACGGCTCCTAATTAGTCGTGCCCTTTGCTGGTCAACTGTTCAGATACGAGACTAATATTGTATTCATTCATTCATCGAAGCCATAGGACGCCCACTGCTGAACCTATACCTTTCCATATAGGGGGTATTTGCCAACACTCGCCACGCTTGGCAGGCGGGCTGGCGAGCGCAGTATGATTTCCTATCCTCAGAAGGTGCCCCACCTCCTGGTACGTGATCCCATAGCCGAATTTTACGGCACGCACGGTAAGACATGGGGGAGTACTATTCTAGGCCGGTACCACCACGGCACCTCGTATAAACAACAGTTACTATGAACACGGATCAGATACCGCTGTTCTGAAAGATTTTTATCGGAGGCATTATGTAAAAATAATACCAAAAAATGGAACCGAGTTCAACACTTAAGAGTGTGAAATAACTTGTTGAAGTCGGTACCATGATAGTTCACAAAAGTAACTATCATCACAATATTGTGCTCATGGTACCGACTTCGACAAGTTATTTCACACTTTTGAATTTTGAAGTCTGTTTCATTTTTTGGTACAACATTTTTTTTCACAATTTAATAATAATAATTATTATTATTTTAAGTCGGTATCGTGCCGAAGTCGGTACCATACCGACTTCGAAAAGTTATTTCACACTTTTGAGTGATGAAGTCGGCTACATTTTTTAGCATAATTATTTTTCGACCTTTTTAATATAACCTTTGCTACTCGCGGGATTAATTGTCATTTTGTATGTTCACCGATTTTTCACCCGCAATTAGGAAGTTGTTCAAGTAGACATAACACTTTTCAGTTATTGTAGTTTAACTCCAGAACCGCTTGACAGATTTTGATGTAATTGGAGAAAATGGGACCACACGGGAAGCACATATGTGTTGTTATGTGTTCTCATATATGAGATTCATATATATGTGTCATGTGCTATGTTTCACATTAAAAAAATCATCAAAAACGGTTCACCAGTCGAAAGTTCTGGGTTAAACATAAACACGGGTCGAATTGAGAACCTCATCTTTTTAATGTCGGTTTAATTATATTTTGACGTGATAACGTTTTATAAATTGATGAATACCAGCAACACTCATGAAAAATAGTAACGTTCCGCGTAACGTTCCACCTGAGTTTTGTATTACATAAAATAATCAAAGTCAAAGTCAAAGTCAGTCAAAGTCAGTCAAAGTCAAAGTCAGTCAAAGTCAAAGTCATAAATGATTATGACGTTATCACGTAAATCTATCGTCCGTAAACCGACTTTACAGACAACCAATTTTTTTATGTGCTTCTAAATTTTAGTCAGTAATATACTCGGCGGATTGGTCATTAAGTTGGAGTAAAAAGCCGGTTCTCTATCCGTTGGTTGAAACAATTACAAATGTCTGGTTTCCTTAGAGGCTGAGAGCGGAAGTGTTTTTATAATTATTATAGGTGATTCAACATCAGTACTATCATTTCTTAGAACACTATACGGTTTAATCTATTAGCTCAAGGCGAAGCTTGTTTGACCGACACGAAAATAAGAATGTTAAATATTTTTTAATTGTTGTTGTCTCAGAACTACCTTCATTTATAAATCAAATTGATAAGTAAGTTTTTTCTTGGAATGCATACCATTAGATCTCATGAGAAACTACGCGCTCTCGCCGATATTGCCGCCCGCATTTCTCCAGTCTTCTCGTGACCACGACCAATGCAACTTGGTCGAAACGTCGAGGTAAATAAATTACTAAATGTTTTTCTAGCGATTAAGCCCCGTTTGATTTAATAACAATTAGATCTCACGTCAGGCATGGGATGTCGATTGCTGGACATATGCCTCACCCATATAGGGGGGATTTGCCTATACTCGCCACACTTGGCAGGCGGGTTGGCGAGCGCAGTATGATTTCAGATCCTCAGAAGGCGATGCTGCCCACCTTCTGGTACGTGATCCCTTAGCCGACTCTTACAGCACCCGCGGGAAGAGATGGGGGAGTACTATTCTAGGCCGGTACCACCACGGCACGGCAACATTAGATAGGTCCCATAGAAATTTAATTGTAATCGGTCTTCTTTTTATAGTTTTTAAACTCCTTTATATCGCGTTTTATAAAGGGCGCGTTTCAGACGAACGCAAATTAGTGAGAACGTTCAGCACATATATTTTGTTAATTATTATTCCCTTCGAGAAAAAAAGGCGTATTTTCATTAGATTCAGATTCAGATTATTTATTAACCATAATAACATTCGTTATTTTCGGCAAGTCAATACATGTTTATAATTACTTATTAAATTAATTAATTAATAATATATATATTTTAAAGACTGGTCCATATGAAAGTAGATATAATGACGTCAATTATTTAATTAAATCGATAAGGAGCAAGTGCATTTTTATTATAATTTTAGGTCACTGAAAAGACTTTTGCTGAAAGTTTGATATCCATGAACTCATCTAATTTATAGAATGCATTACTAGTCAAGAAATATTTGATTTTACGTTTGAACTCTTGGTATTCTAATTTAGTAGCAGATTTAGGTAACTTATTGTACATATTTATTTTCGTATATATGCCATGTCTTTGGGTCTTTACGAGTCTTGTCCTAGGAATACTTAGTTTGTCCCCATGTCTCATTTTCATAGTCGCGATAGATCCAGTATGATTGTCTTTTCTTGTTTTGTATTTGTCAATATTTTTATGTACGTCCAGTAGGCATTTGTATACATATAATGCTATCACTGTCATTATTATATTTTTATACGTTGGAAAAATCCTATTCGATGACATTCTATTTCTAACTTTTTAATAAGATCGTAAGTGAGTTGCCAGTGTCAACAGTTCATTTTGGTGACAGTATTTGCGTCTAAAACGGAATTTGTACGCAAACACAACATTTTTAATGATTGCGAATGGAATACGACTTTAATGATTCTAAATGTAGCCTACAATACTTCAAGAGCCTAAATGGTCTAAAATACGGCTTAAGAAATACAACCCCCCCCCCCCCCAACTGTTGATTAATCATGAGAAGGCTTAAATGTTAGATAATATGTAGAGGGGTAAGGTGCACATGTGTTGCCGAGCTAAGCCCGGGCCTATACTGTCAAATAACCCAATAATTATAAAAAATCTTCCTTCCTTGTCTCTCACATGAAGCAGCGCCCGCAACCCTTCTCTGTCACTCTCACTACGCGCGCTTCAATCTGTACTTTAAAAAAATCTAAGCATACATGAATATGACCCAGTTTTATAAAGGCAACCTTATTCTGTTGGAAAGGCAATAATACACTTTTTTTAAATACAGGCAAATAACACTGTTTAATATTAAAGTTAATATTATAAACAGTGTAGGTACAGGATTTCGCTAGACAACCCATGTGCAATGTATCAATCTACATATTAATAAACATATAATCAAAGTCACAAGTAAATAACAGATGAGCGGATATATTTCTTAAGCCGTATCTTGTACTAAAATACTTCATGTTTAGTTGTTATTTTGCAAAACCATTAAAATATTTACCAACATACCACATTTTTAATGCCACCTAGCCCTTATCCTCAAAAGTTTTCTATTACCTGCAACCCAGCTTCCCTGAATGAAAACGGCAAAAGTACCACGTTTCTCCACCACCAATTTTTCCTTAGCACTAGATAAAATAGTTATCCCAGTCGCCGCTAGATGGCGTTCATATACCTCGAGTTGTAGGCTCTCTCCGCTGTATCGGAGATGAGTTAGTTCCAATTTTCTCTGCTAGATGGAGAGGCTATGATGCGAACGTCTAGACTAGACTAATAAGTAAACAACAGTGTTGGTAGACAAAATCAATAATTCCAGGATGTTAGCCCTAACCTAAGCGACCCACGTGGTTTGGCAGGCTGTGTGAAAAATGCGTCTCTTTTTTATATAAAACAGAATACTTCTTGTTTAAACTATTAAAGACGCAATTCTTAGTCTCGGATAGGCTTACATGTTTATAATATTTGTAAAGTATTTTTTTTTACTTTTCCCTATAGATGTAGCGTTTGACCACTATCTTACCTGATGGTCAGTAAAGATGTGGTCGAAGATGTTATCACGCTAGACCTAGAATGCTCAGTGGCTCTCAAGGACTGCTGCCTGAACACACTATGTGCTTGGTGACAGTTTTTCAAACTTGGGGGTGGTAGCTAGCCAGGCGGGTATTCGAAAGTACCCTACCACCATGCTGGGATTTTGATAACGGTGTTACTGTAACCTTCACCGGAAGCTGTTGTTGGGGATCGAACCAGTGTCCGTCAGTTTGACGGGCGACGCTCCCCCGGCTGAGCTATCATCGCTTCAAAATGTATGTGGAAATCAATGGGGGAGGCGTATATCTAGCAGTGAAAATGTAAAATACTTCTAGCGCTTATAATTTTTTTTTTTGAATATTTTATTTATTTATTTATTTGAACACCAACACTGTGTACACTAATGCGTTTAGGTACAAGGATTGCGCTTAACACACTAAGAGGCAAATGCCACAGCAGTTAAAGGTGTAGACAACATGCAAAATTAATTTAATATATTGTGGTAATGATAATATATCCCCGTACATAAAAAAGAGTTCTTTATTATAATAACATCCCTTTTTTACACATGCGATAATGAAACTATATAAACACATTGTAATACCTACTATTACCCATAATGTTATCTAATATAAGAGCGATATTTGTAATTTGCACATCCGTTCTGCACGAAATGAATTGTATTTGAGCATTATTTTATCAACCAATAATGGAATGGTTAGGGCTACATCTATGGACACTATAAGTTTTTTTTTTTTTTTTTTTTTTTTAAATTACACTCAGATCCCCGCACTAGGATTCCCTGTATCGCGGGAGGAATGGACACACACAATAACAGCACCCAAACATCCAAGACCCGGGACAAACATCTACACTCATCGCACAAATGTTTGCCCCTGCCGGGATTCGAACCCAGGGTCGCGGTGACACAGAAGTCATGTCGATGACACAAACCACTGCGCCACGGGACCGTCTAGTAACCAGATAAAAGTTAGTTTATCGATATTATCCTACTAATATTATAAATGCGAAAGTTTGTGTGAAAGTGTGTAAGAATACCTCTTCACGCTCAACGGTTACACCGATTTCGATATGATTTGCTATAGAGATAGCGTATACCTTGGATCAACACATTATTATGCTTATTTTCATCGTCACCATCATCACCGTTTTTCATCACCACGTGGGTACAATCGCGGGGCGCAACTCGTATAGCATACATTATTGAGTAGCTAATTTAATTTTTGTTTCCATATTGCAGTATGCGTACAGCTATATGTACGAATAGCGAAATTCGTTGTCTTATTCTGTCACCCCATAGGTACCTACATTCAGGTTATCTTCAAGCCACCATACCGTCGCTTAACATCAGATGACATCACGTCATCATCCCTAATCCCTACAATTACTTAATATTTTTAAGTAATTTTCCGACATTAGCTATGCATTTCATATAATTTAACTATTATTTTTTTCACTATAAAATCGTAAAGAAAATAATGAAAACACATAAATATCGATAAGCATCATTAAACGGGTGCGATCGCATCCCTAGAATCGACACTTTCAATGGAGAGAATTCGAGATTCAGTCTATTATCACCATTAGCGCGGCTAATAGGCGTAGGATAATTATTACGCGTTGGAATAATTACTGTTTGCACTTGAAATCTCTTCATGTACCCACACGCGTGTATGGTAAAGTATCCCGTTTATCAAATATACTAATTTCGCCTTTGACAAACCAGCCAGCTCCGTCCGTGGTCCAGCTAGGTCCATGCAATGATATTAAATGTTTATATGAGGTAGATGTCGCACAAGCGCGCGGAAACTGAGGCGGCAAAATTAAGTCAAATGTAGTAATTTTCATTATGACGCGTATTTCAAGCGCAAGTCTAAACATATAGCTTTCCTTTTCTATATTATTTGTACCGTATTATCTGTCGCAGTAAGCATGTTTATGTCGTAAAGGAACAAAATCTGAGAAACGCTCAGTATGAATATACGTCATCTTTAGTGAAACATCATTGGGTCCATGTAAAACGGACAAAGATATATAACTCATGTATAAAGAAAGAAAGAAGGAAGAAGAAGAGGAAGATGGAAGCGATGACGAAATGGGCTTCAGTCTCTTCGACCAAAGAGCTTCAAGTTGGAGACCACTATGATCTACTCTCACCAGGTGCTAAGACCCAGTTAGTCCCCAATAAGCCATGTGGCCACGTCTTCGCTTGCTGTTTCGGACGGTTAGGTTAGTTAGGTCGGACAACCCATATGGCGGCCGAACTGTGTCTAGAGCAATGAATGTTCTTGAATATAGTCACGTCTGTGAAAACTCCGAGCGAATCGCGAACACCAGACTTTGTAGCCGTGGCTCAGTCGTCAGTGGCTTCACTTCTGGTCCGCGGAGACCCTGGGTTCGAATCCCGGCGAAACATTTATGCGATGAGAGTAGGTGTTTTTTCCGGGTCTTGGATGTTTGTGTGCTGTGATTGTGAGTGTCCATGCCTCCCGAGACTTAGGGAATCCTAGTGCAGGGGATTGAGAATGAGAAAAAAAAAGAAAAAAAACCTAAGTGTTACATTTGTGGAAAAAAAAAAACATATTCTTAAAACTAGCTGCGCCATAATTCACAAACCAAAGCGGGTTGGAGGAGACTAGTGGTCAGTTCAACTGTGGGGATTTGAAGAGTCCGACTGGAATTGCTTCCTTAACCTACCCTCTGAAGCACACCATCGCTCAGTCTGAAATGCCACTAGTACACGCCTATCCTAGTTTGGAATATAGCTTACGTTGCTCAACTCATTTTATTGATTAAAATAAAATAACTAAAATAAAACAACTAAAATAAAACTTTATTTCAGACCAAAGCTTAGTAAAATACCGTTGGTGAATTCCGCTACGGTTGTAATACACATCTTTTCTAGTAGCTGTATTATTGTAATTTATTACCTAGTATTTTATTTTAATAAAGGCATCGGCCCGTTGAAAAATATTCAAAATATGTCATAATTACGTACTAACAATTTATTCGGTGGCATGTCACGACAATCCGAAGAATGTACATTAAAAAAGAGAACGGCGCAGTCCTTGAGTGGGACGTGACGACAGCTACAACGCAACGCCCAAAATGGGAACAGAAAAATGTGATCATTATACAAGGATAATATCGTAGTCAATATTATTTAATACAGAAAAATAATATATAATTATTATTATTTTATGTCGCTTTATTTTCTTTTGACGTGATAACGTTTTATAAATTGATGAATACCAGCAACACTCATGAAAAATAGTAACGTTCCGCGTAACGTTCCACCTGAGTTTTGTATTACATAAAATAATCAAAGTCAAAGTCAAAATCAGTCAAAGTCAAAGTCAAAGTCAGTCAAAGTCAAAGTCATAAATGATTATGACGTTATCACGTAAATCTATCGTCCGTAAACCGACTTTACAGACAACCAATTTTTTTTTTCTTAGGTTTAGTTTGTTTACAGTATAAATATCAAAAACAAAAATTAATAAAAGCTACCGATGATTAGGGCCGCAGACCGAACCTCCGGACAATACGCGCCGTTTCAAGAAGTATTTTATTATTATTGGTAGTGATTCGCTTATTCAACTGAACCAAACTAAAATTTTGGAAAGCTAAATCAGTTCTTATACAGTTACGATAAAGTCTAAATTAATATGACACTTATCAATAACATCATTAAAATTAAAATATATTTATTAAATTTGCAGGTCAGTTTTAGCGAAATTAAGTTGCCATTTATTTGGTGCGTACTAAAACTACCTGCAAATGGCCAACAGTTGAAAAAAACTCGTCTAATATTAATGAGAGGTATAATATAATAATAAAATAAAAAATAAATAAAATAAAATATTCATTTATTAGGTATCTTCAATTTTTTATATTTCTTTAATAGGTATCTTCTAGGCAGGCGTGCTCCATCGTAGACCGCATCATCACTTAATATCAGGTGAGATAGTGGTCAAACGCCTGCCTATTTCCAATAAAATAAAAAAAGAGCGTTGTTTGGAGTTATAAGAATCTGAATGTTAGCGTAAATAGAATACGAGCTATTTCAATTTGAAGAATTTTAGTGAATTTTAGATAGTTTATGTGATTAACAGAATTAGGGCAAATTAATTAATATCCCACTAATATTATAATTGTCAAATGTGTGGATGGATTTTTGTTACTCAACGTGACGTCCTCGGTCCGACCATCAGCATTGAGGAAAACGACGCGAGGCCAGGGTTCATGGTTAGAGAATACGTTTCTGATCAATATACCATAAAAATAAGTATCTCCGCTAATACCTACGAAAGTAATAAACCAAATCAGTTCTGACGGCGACATAGTACAAAATTCTCGAGTTGTAAACCATGGCCAAAAAGATCTTCAGTGACCTTTGCTACTCACGGGATCAAATTGTCATTGTGTATGTTCACCGATTCTTCACCCGCAATTATAATGTCGTCCATTATACTACGTCCAGTATAATACGTTTCTCTTGCCTTATACCATACTTTTCCACTCCAATGCTCCGGATTGAACTGTGGTTCCGCCACAAATATCACAGCATACCACCGTATATTTACACTATAGATCGCATTAAAAGTTAAAACGATAAGGTTGACAATCGTTCGCGGTAAGATCTTGAAAGTTTGGAGTTGAAATTCATTGTAGATCCGCTGTTTCAGCAACGGTCATATTCCGGCCCGCTAAATGAATTTATACTTGCGAACCGAAAATAAACTCAAGTGAACACAGGGCCTAAAAATGCTTTCTGTGTTTAAGTAATTGCTAGTTTAGGTTAGTTAAGTAATTTTTTTACATACATATGCTCACATGCTACATACTCAGGTGTTCTACTCAAATTTAACATAAGTCTTTTTCGAGATAACTCAAAATCGATGCATAATTCAGACCTGACTGGAAGCAAACTTCAGAAGCCTATAAAAGGAGAAGATACCTTCAGAACGTTTAATTGTTTAATTTCCAGGAACTAACGATTAAGAAACGGATACACCTGAAAATCAGCATACTACTAAGCATGTAGTTAATTGATACGGAACCGTGCCCTTTTCGAAGTCAACATTAATTTTGACTTTAACATAGTTAAAGCAATGAGAATTGACTTAACTCCCTTATATGTGCCATTTAATTTAACACTTAATAGCATTAAAGCAAAAAAATCGTCAATGCAACTTACAAACCGCCATTTTAATTGTATTTATTGAGATGAAAACGATATCACATTTACATTTACCTCACATCATTAAAGAATATTTAAATAAAGTCGTAGTGAAATAGTTAAATATTAATACAAATTATAAAGCAAAAGATGTCCAAAATTAATAATAAAAAAGAGGACAAGAATAAAAAGTTTAAGAAAAAAATATCACTAATAAGTATTAGGAGTCAAAGTTATAATCAGTCAGCTATAGGTACTATAGACAATAGACAAGATATTATATGTCTTTGTGTTTCTCAACGTAATGTAACAAACCGACTAGGACTCACGTGGTAAACACTGGAAAATTACTCTCCGACCAGTTTCGAACTTATTTGCAGTTCGAAAGGGCAGCGCTCGCCGCCTGGCACGATCATAACTCCCAGATGAAAAACTGCACACAAACTTTCGCATTTATAATATAACTAGTTTATAATATAATTAGGATTAGAAAAACGACGTAAATATTTCGAATAGAGAATATTATTTATCTGCGGACAAAATATGAAAAAGAGATGTGATGCGACCCGTAAAAAGGAAAACTGTTGAGTACAGCTGCATTTAGAAGACGGCTTCCAAAGTATATTGCTATTGTGGTCGGGATTGTATCGAAGGAAGCGTATTTTGTTACCTTATTTTTAACGGTCGCGTAAACAGACGTTCTTTTGTGACTTCTGGGTGGAGAATTGGAGGAAGTCTCGAATTGGAGTACATATTTAAAGTTGATATTAAGCAATATTTTTGAGAGAAAGAAAGAAATTCTTTCTTTCAATATTTTTTTAAATAAATTAAAAAATATATAGATTATAACAATACCATCACTATTAGAGTGACGGTATCCCATCCCACTAATTGTATAAAGGCGAAAGTTTGTATGTATGTGTGTTACTCCTTCACGATCAAACTGCTGTACTTCTTTAAATGAAATTTGGATTTACACATAGGCTACTTTTACCCCGGGAAAAGTATAGTTCCCGAGGGATAATTGAGTTAGCGCCAAAGCGGTAGTCCACGCGGGTGAAACTGCGGGACGCAGCTAGTATCTTCTATTTTTCAAGTGTAAGTTTATAGGTATATCAAACATTCTACGAGTCATTCTAGGAAATTGGCTTCTACCCATCACGCGAAGTTGGAACTTATTAAACCCTTCAATAAACTAAAAGGGAACTGCGGCCCTCGATACTTATCATCAATTGCCGGCATGCCATCAATTATGGCAATTGGATATTGCTGGTGATTCAAGTGGGTTTCAATGTCAATATTTTGTTTTGTTTGCTTCACGAACATCCGATTGCTTAAATATGCATATCTTTATATACAGGATGGTTTTTTGAGAAGGGCGGTGATGGCCAAGTCCGAAACCACGAGAGTTAGAGAAAAGTCGTGAAAGGAGTGATGCCTTCGATTTATATGAAAACAATAACTGCATATTCATTTTTTTCAATTTTTTTTTACTTTTGATGGAAAAGGAACCGAACGGTTTGTCAAAAAAAACACCTTGTTGTTGAACCCCATTGGTTCAACAACAAGGTGTTTTTTTTTTCTGTTAGTCATAAGGATCACAAGCTTAACAAAAAAAAAGGTTTACTAAAAATGAAATAGCTAATTTTTACGATTTACTTTTAACATCTCAATTATACCTAACTAATAAGTTGCTCGAAATGGTTTCGATTCACTCCAATGCATAAGTTTATGCGCCTCTCTAGAGACTTTACTGCATTTGATATCATGACAGGATTTATCCTCGATAAAATATCGCGGGCCGGGCCCCAGCACCCAGACAGGATAAAAAAAAACTACGAGTAGCCTTATTTTCATCACCCCGCGGGTAAAACGGATTTGGATGAATTATATAGATACGAATTAATAATTAATTATATTAATATAATTATATTATAATATAATTATATTAATATATAATTATATTAATATATAATTATATTAATATATAATAATATTATATTATATAATTATAATATATTATTACAGTATGTAGATACTTCAGATACCGGAATAACACATAGGCTACTTTTCATCATCATCATCATTAATCATCGCCACGCGGGTAAAACCGCGGGGCGCAGCTAGTAAGTAATAGTGATAAGCAAATTAGTGAGTGGAATGAACGAATACATACTGAAAGATATTTAACGACATAGTTTCCCCATTAATCAATAACCAATATTATAAATAGCACATTTATTACATATATAGCAATAACAAATAACCATAAACCCATATTAGACTAGAAACTAATTAATTCACGTTATAGATGACTAATTGAAACCGGACATCAAAATTTACGATATTCCTTTTTATAAACTTTCTTTTGCGCACCGTGTAATAAAATAGTTTCTAATACAGTTGCTCAAAAAGTGGCGTATTACAGGGACGTATAGCGTTCGGGGTGTGGACTATTACACACTCGAGCTTTTTCTTTTCTTTTCTTTTCATTTCATTCATTCATTAATAACAGCAAAATAGGTCGTCCACTGCTGGACATATGCCTCCCCATGTAGGGGGATTTGCCAATACTCGCCACGTTTGACAGACGGGTTGGCGAGCGCAGTATGATTTCCTATCCTCAGAAGGCGCTGCTGCCCACCTTCTGGTACATGATCCCTTAGCCGACTCTTACGGCACCCACGGGAAGAAATGGGGGAGTACTATTCTAGACCGGTACCACCATGGCAAGTAAAAGTAAGCTTTTTCTTTACCTTTTCCGAACTCGTGCGTTCTCTTTCCCAACTGTCGAAATAATGTCTATTAAAAAGAAAAAACGAACCACGAAGTTATTATGATTCACACAAATATTTCTAAAAAGAAGCTAATAATTTGTTTTAATATCAGATTTAATGATTTGATTCAATAAGTTAGGTTAGGTTTCATTTCATATCAATAAATAAATTCTACTGAAGACTTGGCTGTATGGGCATAGTACCCTTTGCCTACCCAGAATGGGTGAAGAAAACAAAAAAAATATCTGCTTATATTCTTTTACGGTTAGCGCCATTTTCCATTAGTTGAGTTTATTCTGTCATTATTTTATTAAAATGCTTCATTTTTTCGCAACTGTATTAAAAATAGTTGTTCAGTGCACGTGCGGAACCGTCATTGCAACTTGTTCCGACTGTCAACCCTCACCTTCGGCTGCGCCTCGGCTCGGGTACACATTTGTCGGAACTCTTTGCAATGACAGGCTTTCCGCACTCGTAATGAAATATACTATATCAGAGCGTCTAGTCTAAGCAACACGTGAGCAAAATGCTGTTCTTTATCTCGCACAAAGAATAAGCATTGCAATTGAACGTGGCAATGCCGCCAGCATTTTGGGAACTTTACTAACTGGTAGTGGATTGTTAGATTAAGAAATAGAAGGTAGGTAAATTACAGTGATATACCCAGCGTTGCATACGAATTAGAATTCTACCGTAAATACTATAGTAAACTTATAATTATGAATTTAAACCGGGACATCTGCCTACATCTTCGGAAAACAGGCGCGACGTTTAACTGACATTTAAGATAAATGTTTCTAATAATTTGACGGCTCGCAAAAGAGCCTTATTGTACATGATATTCATCTGAGAACGACCAGACGGACGGCAATGCGACATCCATACATGGTAGACGTTCCAACTTGTCGCACAAAGCGTTTAGCTTCCACATTCATAGTGCGTACAGCTGGAGCGTTATTAATTGTCTAAATCTGTGTTTCCGAATAAATACAATCTGGGTATCTTCAAGTCACTAGTGAATATAATTAATTAATTAATTAAGCAAAATTATTACTTATAATTACGATTAATTAATTAATTAAGTAAATATTGTATGTCGTTGTGGACGTAACTGTTGAAACAATTATTGGATATTTTTAAGAACTTTATATGTACACACAGTTAACAATAAAATGCATCTGAATCTGAATAGCTGCATCTTCTAGGCAGGCGTGCGTCATCTTAGACCGCATCATCACTTAACATCAGTTTAACGGTCAAACGCTTGCCTATTAGCAAAATAAACAAAGATAGTACTCTCAAACAAATCTTTTGTTTCCGCCAGTTGAAAGGCGAAATATTACATTACCTTCCGCTTGACAAAGTATCTCCGTTAGAAAAGCAAGCAACCAGCAACCCACATATAATTAGGGTCATCAGAATCTGGGCAACCGGGACAAGACGGTGGGAAGTACATTTACACTACCAGCTCATTGTGATAGCTATCTATACCCACGCTTTTTCAGCTATTGACGTTTGCTTATGGATTGAACTGGATTTACTTGGCCCGACTGTCAGAAGGGTTATCTACATAGGTTGTATCTATATGATAAGGCGACGGCATTCTTAACCCTGATTTGTATCATGATAGGTGAAACAATTTGCTTTTCTTCTTCTTCTCAGCAATTAGACATCTACTGCTGGACATATGCCTCCCCCATATAGGGGGAATTTGCCAATTCTCGCCACGCTTGGCAGGCGGGTTGGCGAGCGCTGTATGATTTCCGACCTTCAGAAGGCGCTGCTGCCCACCTTCTGGTACGTGATCCCTTAGCCGACTCTTACGGCACCCACGGGAAGTGATGGGAGAGTACTATTCTAAACCGGTACCACCACGGCAGTTGCTTTTACTTTTGTCTTATTCAGGTACATTTTTCATACTAACCTGTTCTATATTATGCCTGAGCTTTTGAACTGGACATGAATTAACATAATTCTCCTTTTTTTAAAGCTTACTTTGACCGCTGTATCACCTGATGTCGATGCGGTCTAAGCTGTAGCTCGCAAACTTAGAAGGTACCTATTCACTCAAGACTTGAAGACTCCGAATCCGTATCTATCGGGAAACACAGACTCAGGCAGTGAGTTCCACTCCCTGGCAGTACGCATTATAAAAGTGGAAGCAAACGCTTCGCGGTGGTATATCTACCATGTAGCGGTGGCGCATAGTCGTACGTTTGGTTGACCGATGATAATAGAATGGAGATTGTGGAATTAAATTGTGTAATTCCAGTGTACATTCGCCGAAATGTATCAGATAGGCAAGCAACTCTAGACGCAAGGGGTCAAGACTCTGAAGCCTATGTGCAAGTTTTTATAATCGCAAAATCAATCACACTTAATATTATAAATGTGAAAATTTGGATGGATGGATTTGGATGAAATTTGTTATGTAGATACTTCAGGTCCCGGCATAACACATAGGCTACTTTCATCATATTCATCATCATCATCATCATCTCAGCCATAGGAGGTCCACAGCTGGACATATGCCTACCCCATATAGGGGGGATTTTCCAATACTCGCCACGCTTGGCAGGCGGGTTGGCGAGCGCAGTATGATTTCTGATCCTCAGAAGGCGCTGCTGCCCACCTTCTGGTACGTGATCCCTTAGCCGACTCTTACGGCACCCACGGGAGGAGATGGGGGAGTACTATTCTAGGCCGGTAACACCACGGCACGGTTTCATCATAATAAACATCATCAATCATCACCACGCGGGTAAAACCGCGGGACGCAGATAGTAATGTAATAAGCAAAATATGGAACGAGCTTTTTCATCGGTATAGCACCAACAAAAAACAAAACAGGGTTCTTTCACCTATTGCAATAAAAAACAATTAAAACATCGTAATATGGTCCTACTCCAGCGCTTTAGTTGTGTTCTCCATTCAACGACCGGGGTGTCTGGGCTCGGTCGTGACATCTGCGGTCCACCGAGAACATGATCCCTCTACACTTTGATATATACCTAGATATATGGCATCTAGCATGTAAGTAGTATATTTTTACAAAGTATATACTATTTTACTAGCAGCACCCGACGTCGACTACGGTTTGCTCGTTTCCTCAATTTTGCGACGGGAATAAAAAGTAGCCTATGTGCATTTGCAGACTATAGTGGTCACAAGGACCGGTTAGAAGCGGTCCACATCCAGCCCTTGCTTGCGATCTTAGTCAGGGAGTCTGTCCATCTAGTCGGTGGCCTTCCAATGATGCGCTTGCCAGTCCGTGGTCTCCATTCGAGAACCTTTCCACCCCAATGGCCATCAGTTCTTCGAGCTATGTACCCTGTTTTGCTTGGATACATTGTTTCTTACATAATAAGTGGCACAAAGATACATTAGTGATGGTAAAATTCTTTTCACGAGTTCGTTGAGCTATTTTAATAATATTTTTTCTCTCTCTCACTCACACCCCCGGACTATGATACCCATGGATAGACACAATCACAACACACACAAAACCAAGACCCGTGACAATGATATGAAACATCCAAGCTCATCAAACACAAATTTTTCCCTGCTAGGAATGGAATCAAGGGCCCCGAGGACTAGAGCGTCAGTCACTGACCACTGAGCCACGGCGACACCTATCAGCCTCAAGTGTAAAACTTTGTCACCAAGCAATATCTCCAGGTAGTTCTCCTTAAGTTCTCGTCAACATTCAATGTCTATGGTGTGATTCCACATTCAAACAAGTCATCATTGATTGATGACGTCAAGCGTTAAATTTATCAATAAATATACTCGTATCTTTACCCGGTATACAGGACATTGATTACTAAGTAACGAGTCATTACTTCATATATACATTGATTATCTACACTACCGTTAAACTAAGTTCAACAATCTCTATATGTTAAATAAATATTTAACTAAATACGCTCTGTTTATCAGTTTATATGGCGCTAAATCCCATCCCACGTGCACTTTTATTTGTGCACGTGGGTAGTTCGAAATTTGAATTTCGTTGCATTAGGTCAGTCGCGCGTTGGCGGTGAAGATGGTTAGACGTCTTTATATGGTTCTCGTGGATAGATTTATTCCAACAGTCGCCATATTGGATGAGAGTTACCGTTACTCAATAGGCACTTTCAAAACAAGAAAATGACTGATGAAGACATGAGTCATGCATTAATCATTCTCTAAATAGCCCGAACGATCAATTAAAAAGTATTTTTCCATCGGCGACTGTCTTTGATTTCAATTCAGATTATTTTTGTTTTTGGTAAATGAGATTCCATTTTTGGTCGTCACATTAATATTACAATCTAGCCTTCAGGCCAATAAGTATTTAGATTTTAACATGAATTACTAATTTGAGTAAATTAAGAAAAATACCATAGTCACGGACCCTGACCCTCGTAAGCAGGCTGAAATTCTCACAGCGAGCTATGCGGAGGGCTATGCTCGGGGTTTTTCTACGCGATCGAATCAGAAATGAGGAGATCCGTAGAAGAACAAAAGTCACCGATATAGCTATGCGGATTAGCAAGTTAAATGGCAGGGCACATAGCTCGAAAAATCGATGAACGACGTTGGGGTCGAAAATCAATGGGGGAGGGCTATGTCCAGCAGTGCACGTCCTATGGCTGAGATGATGATGATGAAGAAGAAAAGCCAGAGTAATGATTATCACTTACATACATATGTCATGCATGTACTAGTTGTTTTTTTAAAATCCATTATATTTTGAAATTTTATTGTTTTCCTCATATTGTATATGTTTAGCATATTTCGCTGTTTATTGTTGGTGCAACCTTAATTTACGTTTTTATATTCATATCATAATTATTTCCTAACTCATTATAAATAGCTCATAATAGCTGGTGGATTACTCAAGGGTTTTTGTAGTAGCTGTAGTACCTATTGTAACTAGCTATTAATATTTTATCATAAATAATAAAAATTACCATCCAGAAATTGAAAATGACAGGCAAACGTTGTGAAAACGAAAGTGAGTTTATTTGTCACGCTTTCACGCCTAAACAGCTCAACCAATTTTGATGAAATTTAGAGACTGTTATAAGTTTATAAGTTACTTTGGGGAAGATAATGGAGGGAGGTTATATTTGTATAAAACTTTATAAAAGCCTATATTAACGCAACCGAAGCTTTGGTGAACCTAGTACGACCGTGATTCGAGCCGCCAATTTGAAAAATTTTAAAGTGACGTTTATGTCAGATTGGCAGATCAAATCATGGTCCACCAGCAGCGCACAAAATATTCAAACCTGGTCTTCTTCTCCTCTTAATATAATTATGATGTTTGTCGTTGAATTGCCGATTATTCACACGAATAACGTAGAAATATCATATTTTTTGCACGAATTAATTCCTCTTCTCTGTCGTGCTCAAACATTGATTGACCTTGGTCGAGGCACATCGATCAAATCTCCGTCGAACAATATTTGGCTAATGCCGCAAACGTGCCTTTGTACTAATTAATAGAAGTGATGAAATGTAACGTGATGAATAAACATGTTAATCAGTCAATTGACTCAGCAAGAACACGGGAAAATGGCGTGCTGAAAATTAGTTAATTAAAAGGTAAATGGATGATATAATTAATTTTGCCTTTCAACGTGCTGTTTCTGCTTATCATCAAGAAGCTGAAGTGGGGCAAGTGTAATGAGATTATCCACCAGCACCTATACTAGTCCACGCGGGTAAGATTGCGGGGCACAGCTAGTAATCTCGTGACCAGTCTTCTCAAGACCACGACCAATGCAACTTGGTCGAAACGTCGAGGTGAGTAAATTACTAAATGTTTTCCTCGCGATCAAGCCCCGATTAATTTAGACAACAACAAGCGTACATTGAAATACATATTGTTTTCAATGTATGCTTATTTTTTATGATTACATATATATGACTAAATATGTAAGACTTAGGCGTCCGCTAAGAATCTAGAAAATTCAACTCTCAAAGGAGTGCTGTTAAATCTTTTGGTTTCAATTAGTTTAATATTAAAGATATACACAATATACTTGAATGCGGCAGCGGACTAGGAAAAAAAAAACCTAATTCCCGCCAATAGCGTGTTGTAGAGGTAACAACCAGTTTTAACCAGTTTCACGCTATTGGCGGGAATTAGGTTTTTTTATCCCTTGTCCGCTGCCGCATTCAAGTATATTGTGTATATCTTTAATATTAAACTAATTGAAACCAAAAGATTTAACAGCACTCCTTTGAGAGTTGAATTTTCTGGATTTTTAGCGGACGCCTAAGTCTTACATATTTAGTCATATATATGTAATCATAAAAAATCTCACCACTAAACCACCAAAACCAACTAAATATTAGGTAAAAATCCACCAATTTTGCGACCCCATTTCCTCAACAACAGAATCCAATTGACCGATTAAATCACAACAATGAACGATAAGCCCCGACGTAATATGTTTCATTGATATGATAACACATGGTCCAGTAATTGGAACAAACTGTATCAATGACACCTGGACACGAGGCCACCAGATATTCAGATCTGCCTTCGAGATCAATACAGTGCCTGAAGCAATGAATCCCACTAATATTATAAATGTGAAAGTTTGGATGGATGGATGGATGTTTGTTACCCGATCACGCCAGAATGGCTGAACAGATCTGGATGAAATTTGGCACAGAGATAGATTATACTCTGGAATAGCACATATTTCCTTTGCTCAGAGGTTGGTATCGTGGTAGCTGTGACACAGGGAATCCTAGTACAGCTACCAATGGCCATCCTAGGTTTATATTATCTATTAAATTATTTATCGTTTATCACAAATGTTTGCTAGATTATTACTTAGGATTAGTTATTTTCTTTTTGATTCTGGTGTAAATAAATAAATAAATAGACTTATTTTCATCATCACCGTTTCTCATGACCACGCGGGTAAAACCGCGGGGCGCAGCTATCTACCATATATGTACTAATATGTAATGAGTTACTTGCCTTAAGTTGCGTTACAGTCATTTGCACGGAAGAGAGGTATAAATAAGGTCATTGGTAAAAAAATTACCTACATATCTAAAACTTTCTTATCTTGAATTTGTACCCTTATTTTTTGGAATATATTATAACTATAGGAAGAAAGATTTAAGTGTTTTTTATTATTTTTGACGTGATAACGTTATATAAATTGATGAATGCCAAAATGAAAAATAGTAACGTTCCGCGTAACGGTGAATGGTCAATGGTCAATGTCAATGTCAATTTGAATGTCAATGTCAATGTCAAAGTCAAAGTCATACATGATTATGTCGTTATCACGTAAATCTATCGTCCGTAAACCGACTTTACAGACAACCAATTTTTTGATGTCAAATAAATGTATTTCATTTTGGGTAAATAAACAAAAGACTAACGACGACAGACGTAGGTACTGCCCAAACAAACTGTAATTTATCTGTGACACAGATGTGCTATAGAAGTGCTGAGTTCAATTGTTTCACGTTGCGACTGCAATGGTAATTATGAAAACGTCAGCACGAAACAAAAAAATATACGGGTCGAATTGAGAACCTCCTCCTTTTTTTGAAGTCGGTTAACTAACGCAATCGTATCACTGCGTAGAAAACAATTGAACACAGCACTGTCGTGCTCTGGTATGGCGGTGACACATAGTATTGATAGTTTATTCACTTGTATTGTCCATACTAATATTATAGAGAGGAAAACTTTGATTGTTTGTTTGTTTGCATTGAATAGGCTCCGAAACTACTGAACAGAAAATTCTTTTACTGTTGGATAGCTACACTATCCCCGGGTGACATAGACAATATTATATTTTTTTTTAATTGGGGATCCTTATAATTTTTTTTTCCGGGGCGGACCGCTAGTTGAAAATAAACTTGAAAGACTCAAAATTGTCTATTTAGCTAATTTTCAAGCCGTAATAACCTCACAAAAAGGGCTTTTCTCTAAGAACGATCTTAACGATAAACAACTACGAACAAATTACGTCACAGGTGGCGAAAAGATGCAACTTTTGCTCGTAAAAAAAGTTAAAAGGTCGAAAAGTCAGGTCAGGTCGTCCTCATGCTCGAGCAGAGCCCGACACACCCCGCCAACCCTCCCGCCTGGGTTGGCGGAAGTGCGTAAAGGAATCTCCTACACGATAAAATAAAATGTCTTTTGCCTTTTTGACAAAGTTGGCTAATTTTCAAATGATTTTTTAAATATTTTACTTCTCTAAGCTCGTTATGCCCCGTGACTGTGCCATCCATCACTTCTCACTAAAAAAAACTTTTAAGATTTTTGTCGTATGGTTTCCGGAGTTATAACTACGACTGATTCAATTATATAATGGTAGTGATTGATGATGATGATCATGATGATAATGAAATGTAGCCGATGTGTGTTATTCCGGAACCTGAAGTATCGACAAACCAAATTTCATCAAAATCGGATAAGCAGTTTTTGAGTTATACTCCAATAACTGAAAAGTGCTACGCATATCTCGACGATGTAATTGTCGCGGTTGAAGACATCGGAGAACACACAATGACAATTGATCCCGTGAGTAGCAAAGGTCACTGCAAAAGGTGAAAAAAAAAATATTAAAAAAAAGGAACCAACTTGAACACTCAAAAGTGTGAAATAACTTGTCGAAGTCGGTACCATGAGCACAATATTGTGATGATAGTTACTTTTTAAACTATCATGGTACCGACTTCAACAAGCTATTTCACACTTTTGAGTGTTGAAGTCGGTTCCATTTTTCGGTATTTTTTTTTTTATTGACAAATATTATATCCAGTTTCTTGAGTCCTGAACTAGAAACTATGAAGAACATTGGTGGGTGAATACTCTTATCAAAACCAAATGTAATACGGACTTGTCACTATTTGTGTGACCTTATTTCTCTTATCAGCAAATATTGTGACCGCCTTATTGACTTAGTTCCTATGTTGGCATAACCTATCACGTTAATTAATTAACCGCATTGTTCAATTTGCTAAGTATGTAACATAATGCTTTATGTTTTTGTTACTGCAGTATGTACACTAATATTATAAATGCAAAGGCTTGTGTATGTGTTTTCGTTAACTCTTCACGCCCGAGCGGTTTGATAGATGTAATTTTTAGACTTTCGCGATTCGAACACATTGTTATTAAATCAAACGGGGCTTAATCGCGAGAAAAATATTTAGTAATTTATTTACCTCGACGTTTCGACCAATTTGCATTGGTCGTAGTCACGAGAAGACACTGCCTTCTCGTGACCACGACCGAGTCGACTCGTGATACGAGGCTATGTAAAATATAAGTAGGTATGTAGCTACTTGCTTATCATGGCCAGTCCTATATTTTTTTTAATTTACCGCTATTATTAGGTTAGGAGTGGCACTAGTGCTGGGTGCTAGGTTTTGGTTCACAGATGTACAGAATATCGACAGGAACCAATGATATTATATGTTTATATGAGGTAGACTTCGCACAAGCGCGCGGAAACTGAGGCGGCAACATTAAGTCAATTGTAGTAATTTTGATTATGACGCATATTTCAAGCGCAAGTCTAAACATATAGCTATCCTTTTCTATATTATTTATACCCTATTATCTGTCGCAGTAAGCATGTTTATGTCGTAAAGGAACAAAATCTGAGCACCGCGCAGTATGAATATACGTCATCTTTAGTCAAACATCATTGACAGGCACTCAAGGATGGGAAGTACGTTCATATGTAGGGTTGGTAGCCAAACAAGCTCTAGAAAGTACCTTACTTCGGTGCTTATATTTTCCAATTGTGTTGATATGAGATAGACCAATTCTTACACTCCCTGCATACAAAGTAATCAACAAAATAATAAGTCAAGTGTTAATTAATAAAACTGGCCGGTTGGCGCAGTTGGTAGCACTCTGCCTTCTGAACCGCTGGTCCCGGGTTCGATTCCCGGATAGGTCAAACATTTGTGTGTATGAACATGTCTGTTTGACCTGTGTCTGGGTGTGTATATGTATATAAGTATATATCAGTCATCAGGTTACCATAGTACAGGCCCTGCCTAGTTTGGGACCTGAAGACCTTGTGTGAATGTTGTCAAAAAAAAAAAGTATGATTTCTTTGTTATTAACTCACACGTAATTCTTTTACAAGTAGATAATATAATAGAGCTGTTTAAAAAACTATTAAAACCAATCTAGACCACATCCAAAGAAAATCTTCAACCGAAAGCATAATTAAACCGTAATGATAACATCCTTTTATAAATTCGATTAAAAACAATTGTCATTCGAATCCAATAAACATTAATTAGGAGTATTTAGGAGATTCGCATGTACGTTAATTAATAATATTTTTTATGTATTTAGGCAATAAATTAAATTTATTCCATTAATTTTGCCCGCGACTGTATGATAGCAATTAGCCAATGTTATGTTGTCAGTAAAAACGATTTCCTTCCTGCTAACCGCGATTACTGTATAAAAATACTACAAAAGCAAACATAACTATATGACCAAGTATCATGTTAACAAAAGCCTCGCAATTTCGCAAACAATGACAACATACCACGATCAACAATTCATCAAAGAACCCATCAATAAAAAAAATTACACTCGTTGCACTCTAACACATACCACAATAAGTACACAAAACACAATGTCACGTCAATTATTTTTTTATACACCACTATGACTCTACTAGTACATCTATTGTATCGAATGTATTTTTCTGTATCGATATAATATTCGATGTACGGATATCGATAGGTCCACGCGCGTTACTATGCGCGCGCGGCGTTCGTTCGACTGGCGATGAAGCGGGAAAATTATAAACATTAAGTGCGACAGGAATGGAGATATGGGGAAAGAAAGAGACGGGCTGTGATTTGTTTTTGCTCTGAGTGAGTTGTACGTGTCTGTAGAATAAATAGCTGTACAGATGTGATATGGCGTTTTCTATGACAAATAATACTACCTACAATTTAGTAACAATATTTTTATAGATAACCGCAAGAATACGAATGAAATGAAATTGACCAAGCAAATGAGAATGGAGTAGTTTAGAAGGACATCTGACAGTCACATCAGAGAATGTGGAATCACATCTGAGGATCGTAGCTGAAATCCGTGGCCTGCGTTAGAAGACAAACGCGACTCTTGAAAATTAAACGTATGCACTTATATATGGCAACTGCACAACCAATAATCATCATCATCATTTTTTTTTCCATCACAGTCAGCCCCCGCACTAGGATTCCCTGTATCGCGGGAGGCATGGACACACAATCACAGCACACAAACATCCAAGACTCGAAACAAACATCTACACTCATCGCACAAATGTTTGCCCCTGCCGGGATTCGAACCCAGGGTCCCGGAGACACAGAATTCATGTCGATGACACAAACCACTGCGCCACGGGACCGTCTTACGACATTATCTTAGCCATAGGACGTTCACTGCTGGACATAGACCTGCCCCAATGATTTCCATTAAAACCGGATGGAAGAGACCCGCATCCAGCTCTTTAATTACCTGCTATCTTAGTCAGGTCGTCTATCCACCTCGTCTGCACAACCAATATTGAAAGGAATTTCAGCTTAATTTGCACGTATACAGATGTTCAACATAAAAAAAATACCAAAAAATGGAACCGACTTCCGCACTCAAAAGTTTGAAATAACTTGTTGAAGTTATAAATTTCATTTAACTGAAACTTCTCAGTTTCAGGCTGTATTTATCTGAGCGTAACGGTTACGCGACTTGTTCTCCCCGTCCCAAAAAAGCCGAAAGTACTTAAATAAGTTTTCACTTTAAAAAACCCGAGAGTTAAAAACCAGCTAGGCTTAATAATTGAAATCATGAACAAAAACCGAAAGCTAACCCCGGAATTTCGAACGAGCGGTGAAAATGAACAATTTAAAAACTCCCGAGCGCTATCCTTTTAGTTCTGTTGACACGAGAATATTCCCACCACTTCACACACGAAATTAAAGCGTTAGTTTGGGCCTAAAATGTTTTTAACCTCTGAAATTCGAGCCTAAAGTTGAAAGCCGACAGGATGAGTTTAGATGAAGTGTCGCTTTTCGTTTTCGCTAGTTTTGAGCACTGCTTCATTTTATGGCGTACTAGTAGCGCGCCGCGGTTTCACCCGCGTGGATTACGGTTTTCCGCTACGTTAATTATCCCACGGAATCTATACTTTTTCGAGAATTAAAGTAGCCTATTTTAAGTTAGCCTAAAATTTCATCGACATCGGTGTAGCCGTTTGAGTGTGAAGAAGTAACAAACATACACACATACACACCAACTTTCGCATTTATAATATTAGTAGGATTGGTACGTTAATTTTGCTTATGAATAACTAGTCGCATGTTTTTCCATAGAAATTATATTATGCATGCATTGTGTCATCAAAAAAGTCAGTGAACTAGCTCACCAAGTGAGATACCAGGGACGATGAGTTTAAAAGTAAGGATATATCAACAGCTATATTTTCTTTCAATCGACTCATAAATGCTATTTTTTTTAAATTGCACTTCCTTAAAAGAAATATTTTTCACAATAGAGCTTAGACTGTTTACAATTTTACATTACATTTTGGTTGTAGGCAGTATGCAGCGCCTAGCAAACCTCTGTCCCATCTGCGTTAATCCAATTTTTGTAACTAATCTATGAGGCATGTTTAGATGAAAAGGGGCGACATTTATCACATCACAAGTAGTTTTATTGAGATCAATCTGCGGTGGATGTAGCTGTCAGTCTGTCACATAAGACTTTATGATCCAACAAAGAGCTCTATTCATAATGTGGTACAAAGAGTTACCATAACTTTAATGACACGATAAAAGCTAACACACCGGTTCAAATTTGACAATTTGACTGGCCGGTTGGCGCAGTTGGTAGCACTCTGCCTTCTGAGCCGCTGGTCCCGGGTTCGATTCCCGGACAGGTCAAAGATTTGTGTGCATGAACATGTTTGTTTGACCTGTGTCTGGGTGTGTATATGTATATAAGTATATATATCAGTCAACAGGTTACCATAGTACAGGCACTGCCTAGTTTGGGACCTGAAGACCTTGTGTGAATGTTAATAAATAAATAAAAATAATAAATAATAATTGGTATTAAAGTCAAATTATTGGTATTACTATTACTCTACCGCTGTTTCTAAAATATACATTACTAATATTTTATATATGAAATATACATTACTAATATTTTATATATAAAATATACATTACTAATATTTTATATATAAAATATACATTACTAATATTTTATATATGAAATTTTTTTATGTTTGTTGCTCGATCACCCAGAACGGCAAAACAGAAATGTATGAAATTTAGCTCAGAGACAGATAGTCTGGTCTAGCACATAACTTATTATCCTATGCATTGTGGCTAATATGGATGGCTATATGATAATATTATTATCCAGAAAAATGTATGGTAACATGAAAACAAATAGTCTCATCATGTATTATTATAATTATACTAGCTGCAACCCGCGTTTTTACCCACGCGGTGATGATTGATGCTCATGATGATAATGAAAAATAGCTTGTGTTATTTCGCAGTTCTACGTAAGTCTAAGTATCTACATACCAAATTACCTATAATCTCAATCCGTTTTACCCACGTGGTGATGAAAAACGGTGATGATGTTGATGATGAAAATAAGCGTGTGTTAATCCAGGGTGATACCTGTGTTCCAAATTTCGGCCAAATCTCAGGTCTCTTTTATTCCGGAAAAAGTGTAGAATCCCTGTGGGATAATTGAAGTAGGGTAGGAAATATAATAGGTAGGAAAACCGTAATCCGCGCGAGTGAAAACACGGGGCGCTACTTATTATACATATAATAAAAATGTGACTTGACATTGACATGAGAAACATTATTATTGGGAGCATTTATCAACGCAATGTAACCCAATAAAAATATGCGGGATTTATGTGCAGACGGTGGCTTAGGCGGTCCATCTCTTCCTGAAGAACAATATGAGCTCTAAACTCTTCGCTTCTTTTTATCCTTTATATATCCCTTTTAGTGGCAGGGGTTAAAAAGGATGTTCGTTGCATTAGAAATATTAAGCTATTGCATAGCTTCTATCGCGGACCTTGAGCGTGAAGACCGAATCCAGAAATTCCGTAACGAAAATAACTTAACTTTTTAGTTTTGCCATCTATCGATCAATAGTAGAACTTTTAATGACTTTTTTGAAATATCACGCTTGTCTGTTTAGTTCAGCAACTTACCTCTAGATGGCATTGGTTGTATCGGCATTACTGCATAAGTTATTAATATATTAATTGCATAAGTTGATAAAAAATTCTATGCAATAGCTCTACCGCGGCAGTCCCCGAGTGCCACACGTCTTTTTTTTTTCATCTACTTGGATAGGTCCAATAGAAGTCGGTTTAGTAATAATTCTCTTCATATACAAGAAATATTCAAACCCGACGCTCAGTCAAATTTTAGTGTTCAAACCAAGTCATTATTGATCTTTTAAGTTTGATTTGCTGGGTACAATTATTGTATAACACACCATTTATCATAATCCAACCAGCCAATAAGTTCCATACGTCAAAAAGGAGAAACAAACCTATGATCCATATGTAGGTAAAAGTACTTAAAAACAATAACATAATATATTTACTCTTCTTCAAAAAGGTAAATAGATTCCCGTAGATGAGGTTAGAATGACAAATTCCTCTTTTATCATTATGGAAAGTTATTAAAATCACATTAAAATAACAATAAACTTTGAGATAAGAGTTAATTTTTGCGTAATAGTGATTATTTAGTCCTTATGCTTCAAAGAAGAGAGTTCAAAGTGTTACATTTTTTTGTGGTTAATCTACTCGAGTCGAAGGGGTCTACTACAAACGATCTGAATTTCGGAAGTGTTCTGTAGGTCTTTTGATTGGTCACGTATAGGGTTGCCATCTCTAAAATTTGGCAACCAGGACAAGACGCTTGAAAACCCCAGATTTTAAAGCCCAGAACCCGGACATGTCAATAGAATTTTAAACATAGTGTAATAAAAAAAGTTGAAAATGTCATAAATTATCATTTAATTTAATTCGGCGAACGGGAACAGTGCGTGTGTCCAATACTTTAAATTTTTAAGCCCCGGACTACAAATGAAGCCCCGCCCGGCCGCTTCCCGGACGCCCTCTAAACTAAGACAAATCCGGGGAAGCCCTGACGGATGGCAACCCTAGTCACGTATAAAGATTGGCATAAAACCTAATGAGATCACTAATTCGCAATCTTGTCCATGGACACATTGAGCTTTTTAACTAATCGCCCAGAAATGAGGCGCGCATCAACATAATATTAGTCTATACTAGTGGCTGTCTCCGACTATATTCGTAGTCCTATGTTTGAGCGCTCGACTTCCGTTCACATGAACGCGAACAAATAATGACAACAATGTATCTCATTTTTATTATAAATTTTAACACCCCAAAGTGTACAGTGTTCTAGGTTAATTTTGTATCACTCTAGGTCTGATGCCTGCAATAAATTACTTTTATTGTATTTATTAATAATCAAATATTTAACATACTAAACTATTTTTTTTTTTGTTTAACCAATGCTTAGTGTTTTATCATTATTATCATATATAAAAAACTCCAAGATCTCGATTAAAATACAAAACATCGAAATATTTTACCAAAGCATTCGCTAAATGACATTTTTTTTCTTTTCAGCTTATTTTACTGAAAGTCCTACGAAATTAAAGAAAACATAAAATACGTACAAACATAAAATGTATGAGACAGAATGGCGAACAAAAATTTAATTCACTTGCTAATTTATTAATAAAATAATATTTATCGGCGACCATATTTTTCCTGCAAGTATCAAAACATTTCGCGGAGACAATTAATGCGCTCGAACTATGTTACAACAAAAGAAAGGGAATAAAAAGTAAAAAATGTGATTAGTATTTTTTAGTTATGTCTAAAGTATTTTTTGTAATATTTTAAATCAACACGCATCAGGATTTGTCACTTAGCAAACCTGGTAAAGATCTGTTTTGATACTTGTGTACTCAAGTAGTAGTACATACTCAAAAAAGATTTAGACATGTTTTAATAAATATTATGGTACTTTTTTTCTCTGTATTATTTTATCTCGGAAACGTATAAGTATTGCAGTATTTATTGACTGAACGGTTAACTATTTGACTAACTATTTGACTAACTAACTAACTAATTATTTGACTGGCCGGTTGGCGCAGTTGGTAGCACTCTGCCTTCTGAGCCGCTGGTCCCGGGTTCGATTCCCGGACAGGTCAAACATTTGTGTGCATGAACATGTTTGTTTGACCTGTGCCTGGGTGTGTATATGTATATAAGTATATATGTCAGTCATCAGGTTACCATAGCACAGGCTCTGCCTAGTTTGGAACCTGAAGACCTTGTGTGAATGTTAATAAATAAATAAAAAAATATTTATTGAGACCCGTTTTGTATGTAAGTAAAAAAATAATGTGTCATTGGCTTTGATATATTTAGTAGACCTTTCCATACATCTCTTTATAACGCCTCCCTCACTCCTACTAAGTAACTAACAAATAAATAAATATCAAACTTCTTGTACACAAAGTATCTAAATGAACCAATGATAACATTCAGGGTTTATAAAACTTCGATATTTACGCATTTCCGTATTGCATAAACAGTGCCTGAATTTCCACGCTCGAGTAATAAAAAAATAACTTTACCAGACAGTGTCACGTTCCATAGTAACCCCCCCGGTATGTAGGTCAACGACACGGGACGAAGTAACTATTCGTGAAACTATGTTGCACAGACACGGTCACAGATTAAATAGTAGGGACTATATTCTCATCGACAATAGACGGGATAGAGATGTCACTGCCTAGTTACGAGTTTTACTTTTTTATTTATATTATCCAATGAAGATATGGTCAAATAGTGTGCTAAGATGGTGAGTACTCCAGCCTATACCAGTTGCAGTGCTAACCAGAAATAAGAGCATAATTTTAGCGCTGCATCAGGGCGACAGACGTCAAGAGATCGCAGCTAGGTTGCTTAGCCTACGTAACTTTAATCAGTTTATTAAAAAAAAAACTTGATGCTAAAGCAACGAGTATGTCGCAAGCGGTTCAATGAAATAGGTAGTATACGTAATAAGGCGTAACTGTGCCAATCGCTATCGGTTTAGGTCATGGTTTTCCGAGAAACCATTTTTCCGGCAGCAGACGGTGAATATAATATGAGCCAATTTCATACATTTAGATGCTAAATAATATCTGTTTTTTAAAAGCAAATTCAGCATATTGAACTTATTTTAAACTGTCGCGACCAAAAGCAAACCCACGAAATCGTAGACATTTTTATTTTATAATACACCCTGGGTAATATTGAGAGCCGCCGCAAATAGAACTCACAGCAGCGCCTCTAGAAGATTATTATCTCAACGTATAATGCGGTATCTGTTCAGTGAGCGATTACATCATAATGGGCCGAGCAATTTGTAATGCACGTACAGCCAGTCACAGCCGACCAACTATAAAAAAATGTAAGCGAGGTAAGTTGAAACGAAGGGCAGAGCGGATCAGCGCACACGCTTTTTCGTTTAAAATTCTTTCATATACGTTTAAAAGACTGGCCGGTTGGCGCAGTTGGTAGCACTCTGCCTTCTGAGCCGCTGGTCCCGGGTTCGTTTCCCGGACAGATCAAACGTTTATGTACATGAACATGTCAGTTTGACCTGTGTCTGGGTGTGTATGTGTATATAAGTATGTATATCAGTCATCAGGTTACCATAGTACAGGCTCTGCCTAGTTTGGGACCTGAAGACCTTGTGTGAATGTTGATAAATAAAATAAAATAAAAAACACTTTTTTTATATTTATAGGTCTTTTGTGAGCGAAGAGTAGTAGAGTAACCTACGTTGCTTAATTTGCGGGAAACGCTACGAGTGCAAACAAATTAGCGACCATAAAAAAAAGGCCAATTTTTTTTGAGTCCGTATGCCATCTGTATAAAGTAGTAGTACATATTTGTTGTTATATTTTTTAACAATACAGTGTAAACTCTTTATAGCGTCATCCTTTATAACTATAAACTCCCTGTAACGTTGAAGTGAGCTCAAATAACCTTGTTGAAGTCGGTACCATGAGCACAATATTGTGATGATAGTTACTTTTTTGAACTATCATGGTACCGTGTTGTATGTTATTGCTTCCGGGCTGTTTGGCCGTGGTCTAAGTGAAACTTGTGTTCCACACGTTTCGTGGATCACTGCGGTCGACATCTTCAGTGGTTCAGGCCCGAGCGGCGACAAGAGCGTAGAACTCTCCTTCGCGGCGTCTTCTCTGATACTGATGTCTTTCACATAGACCACGGCCAAACAGCCCGGAAGCAATACATGCAACGCCGGCCGTGAAAGCCTTAGAGTTTACATATAAAGAAAGAAAGAAAGAAACCACATTTATTCAAGACACTCACAACACACATTACACAAGAGATAAATACAAAAACAATAAAGAACAGAGTAATAATGATGTTGTGAGTGTCATGAATATGGGCCCCGACTCAGCATAAAACTAAGGCAAAAGCCTCAGTCACTGATTTTCAGTCGGTGCCCATAGACATGACCTCACGAACCTCAGGACAACATTAAAATTTAATTTTCATTACATATCATGGTACCGACTTCAACAACTTACTTCACACTTTTGAAGTCGGTTCCAATTTTTGGTAGCGTGAAGTCAGAGCGTCTCATTCACACTTCATCATTATTTTGAGTAATACCATCAAATAGATTTCACCTTTCGAAAAGCACTTGTACTTCCCTTTTATCCCCAATTCCAGATCTAATTTGGGAAGTTACCATTCGTCGATTCCCCGAAGATGTTAACTTCCTCAACCGAGATGAATATGAAAGATGTTTTACCTGGAAACACAAAAATAGGTTAATTTACGTTATACACCGAAAAGGGAAACGAGATCGGTTCCTATTAAGGTGAAAGTAAATTCCGTGACGTCATCGACCATACCCCTGTTCATACGATACGGTTCTGCTGGTACAAAAACTGTTTGTTTTTTTTTTTTTTTGAAGTGATAACGTTTTATAAATTGATGAATACCAGTAACACTCATGAAAAATAGTAACGTTCCGCGTAACGTTCCACCTGAGTTTTGTATTACATAAAATAATCAAAGTCAAAGTAAAAGTCAAAGTCAAAGTGAAAGTCAAAGTCAAAGTCAGTCAATGTCAAAGTCAAAGTCATAAATGATTATGACGTTATCACGTAAATCTATCGTCCGTAAACCGACTTTACAGACAACCAATTTTTTTTTTTATATTACGGCTTTGGATACAAGTCCTTTAGCCAAAACTTATTTTATCAGTCAGTGTCAACTTCATCGGCTGGATGTGTGTATTCTATGGACTGGATTCACTATCATCTTTTGTTGTTTGTTTTCTTGCTGAACTTCGAAATTCAACTTAATTCCATGCCGTTCTGCTGCGATACTACAGTTTTTGCACTGTAGAACAGAATCTGGAGCAAAATCAGAGTTGCCATGGATTCGCAGTCGTATTGCATTAACAAACTAGAACTGTCATTTTATCAACTCACAAATACAATATTGACTCAAAATTTACAGAGATTACAAAATAAATATTTACAAGAAGTAGTGTTCAATAGGCAGTCTTATCGCTAAGAGCGATCTCTTCCAGACAACCTTTGAATGGAGAATAAATAATACATGATCTCGGAAGGTGTGTCATATATTTAATAGACTTTAACATTAAAAAAGATTTGATTTAAATTCAAAATAGACAGGCGTTTGACCACTATCTCACGTGATGTTAAGGCGCTGTGAGTAGACAAACCGCTATTTTTAAAAATGTATTTTAAGCCATGTGTAGAAGACAGAGCTTTGGTTTTTTCAGTTTTAGTATCTTTGGTTCAACATAAAGGAACAGTCAGGATTCAAAATCCGGTTAACTAAAATTTTCTCGATAGTTTTAATTTTTGAAAAATATGCTTTTCAAAAATTAAAACACGTATATCTTACAAAATAATATCAACATTCATATGAAGCTTACTTTGTTTGATAGATAATGGCATTATCTAGGAACAATCAAGATTATTTTTTCAATATTCATTTCTGTTGATTTTATATGAATTTATTTCGTTAAATTCTTAGTGCCGCGCGGGATCACGTGATCTCAGCTGGCTTATCCGCGCTGCTCTCCACCCGCGCATTCCTCCCGTGACCACTGTCAACGTCGGACCTGTGCTTGCATCGCTCTGCCTCCTAATATTATTATTTTAACATCTGAATACAAGGGGCTCTAACATATCTGTCCAAAGAAAGAGCGCTCATGTAGTATAGATAGCTCCTGTTGTATCCCTATAGAGAGAACATTTACTATGTACCTTGCTTACGCCTGATAGAACACACAATCGAGCAATCGTTAGCCGAGTAGCGCCTGATTGCTTGTGTGAGCAACAATATGATACATTTATAAAATAGATACAATAATTAATATATGAATATTTACCTACGTTTTGTACGAAGGTGTATGATACAACTTTTTATTATATTGATTAGCCTGTTGTGAATAGTGCTCATCGGTGACCATATTTTTATACTTTATAATCTAGCGTTTGACAAAGTTATTTCACTTGGACAGTGACGATGTGATCGAATGTATAATCACGTTAGACCAAAAATGTTTACTGACCCTCAAGGCCTGCTGCATGAACACACTGTGCGTTTGTTGAGAGTTCTTCGAACTTGTGGGTGAAAGCGAGCAGGACAGGCACTTGAAAGTACCCTACCACCATCCTGGAAATTTGATGTCGGTGTTGCCTTCACAAAAGCCATTCGCGTTTTTGAGGTTCAACGTAGAGGTAGACGGTCGCCGTGGCACAGTAGTTAGTGTCTTGACATGACTTCTGTGTCTCCGGGACCCTGGGTTCGAATCCCGGCAGGGGCAAACATTTGTGCGATGAGTGTAGATGTTTGTTTCGGGTCTTGGATGTTTGTGTGCTGTGATTATGTGTGGCCATGCCTCCCGCGATACGGGAATCCTAGTGCGGGGGTCTGAATGTGATAAAAAAAAAACCAGCGTCCGTCAGTTTGACAGCCGATGCTCCCACCGGCTAGGCTTGTCATTTAGTTGGCGTACTGAAAAGTAGTCATTTGAATAATCAAAAGGTTAAAAACTTTTGTGACAACCCGCGTGAAATACGTGGATAAATCACAAACTTGCGACAAAATAACAACTGAAGTTGATATAATCGAGGGTGGTAGATATTTTAAATTTGAATGTATTAGTACTGCAGTGTGTAGTAACATGTATTCTCTAGTCCCCACTCGTTACTCGTCATTCTTTTTCACTTTCTCTCTAAATATTTAAAAAAAGGGACTGGTAGTTCTCAATTCAGCTGTATCTTTTCCTTTTTTTTTGTTTGTTATATGTGATGAGCATTGATGTTTGTCCCGGGTCTTGTCGCCAAAGACACAGCGTGTGCAGGTCGCATTCCTTGATATCCATTGAGCATCTAGGTCTAGTTTGATTACACTAAAGACCACATCGTCACTGACCATCGGGTCAGATAACATAGTTGTCAAGCGCATCTATAAACTATCGAGCGTCAATGCAATTTATTAATCAATCAAAAACACTTTATTGAACACAAAAAAAGAAAACAAAATGAAATCGTAAATATAAAAACACTGGTGGAAGAATTGGTGTCCTTACCGCTTTGAGCAAATTTATTGTTATTCGCAAAGCTTATTTCGAAACCTATAAATACCTCTTTCTGTCACATGGAAACACCGCTCTTTTTGAGTTTGAATACCTACATGTGAACGCTAATTAAAAATAGTATTGCTTTAATTATATTTTATTATGATAGTATTAGGCTTACGTAACGAACAACTGGACTAGATACAACTACAGCCAACCGCACACCCAAACAGTCACTTTTGTAGTTGCTTATACGATAACTTTGTTTGACTCTTACGTTGACAAATAATAAATAAACCTGTAACCCTGATTAATGACATTATGACTATGATGTAAAACTCGTAGGTAAAAACGGCAGAGTCGCGTTTAGTTGATGAGGGCCATGCAATGATATTATATGTTTATATGAGGTATAGTAAAACATCATTGGGGCCATGCGTACCGGCAATATCGCAACTTTTGAGTTTTCGGCCACATAAATATTTCACTCATTTCATCATCATCATCATCATCTCAGTCATAAACGTCCACTGCTGCTTATTTGGTGAAATAAAATCTCTGTCACTTGGTCATTTTTGATTCGATGAATAAATTGAAAACACAGTAGGTATTTATTGTTTTTTTATCCGACTGCGTTTATAGCCATAAATCTGCATACGTAACTAAAACGTAAGTAATCGTCATTAGAGCCCACTTTTCAATATTGTGACGGCCATATCATCGTCATAGAAAACAAATAAACGTCACGTCAAATAATCAGTCAGTCCGAAGCAACGAATTAAGAAATTCGAAGGTTCGGCTAATAGGTTCGTGGCGTAGCGGGCAGAGCTCTGCTTGTAATACCGCTGGCCCCGAGTTCTACCCCCAATACCTCCGAAGTACTTTTTGAACGTTTTGGGGTTCGGTGGAATCCCGTACCCACTTCCGTAACAATACCATACACATGCATACGAATGTGTCATGTCATAAATAAACGTATTTTTCTTTCTTTCTAATAGTAAACGAACAAATAATAATTAAAATAGACCGAAAAATGGAACCGATATGATAGTTCAAAAGTAACTGATATCAAAATATTGTGCTCATGGTACCGACTTCGACAAGTTATTTCATACTTTTGAGTGTTGAAGTCGGTTCCATTATTTGGTACAAACATTGTTTTCACTCTTTTTCTTGACCTTTGTTACTCATGGGATCAATTGTTATTGTGGTGTAGGTATGGTCACCGATGTTTTCACACACTACTATAATATCGTCTAGGTATAAGCACGCATTTTTCAGTTTTTGGAGTGTACCTAACTCAAAGAGTGCTTGTCCGATTTTGATGAAATTTAAATGGGACCACACGGGAAGCACCAGCTTTCAAATAAAAAAAACCATAAAATTTTTTTTACCAAAAAATGGAACCGACTTCAACACTCAAAAGTATGATATAACTTGTTGAAGTCGGTACCGTGATAGTTCAAAAGTAACTGATATCAAAATATTGTGCTCATGGTACCGACGTCGACAATATATTTATTTATTTATTTATTTGAACCCCAACATAATGTACACTGATACAAGAAACTAAAATAATGCTATAGTAAAACAAATGCTAAGTGTCACTATAATTATAGGGGAAGACAGCTTGCGTAGAAAAGTGAGCGAGCAGTATCTAGCCTGCCATTGATGGCCACTGCCACAATGTGGAGTAACATTTAAAAGGATGGCCATCAATTTACAATACAAAAAGAATAAAATTTATATTATTACAATATTTGAAAAGCAGTAGTTAAAGGTACAAAAAAAAAATCAGGATTGTTGGATCGCTAATTTAAATTTGCCAAAAGATTCAGTAAATAAGTCCATATTTATATATCTATTATTTCATACTTTTGAGTGTTGAAGTCGGTTCCATTATTTAGTAAAAAAATTTTTTCATGGGATCAATTGTCATAGTTTTGTAGGTATGTTCACCGATGTCTTCACCTGCTACTATAATATCGTGTAGGTATAAGCTCGCATTTTTCAGTTTTGACTTGTAACTCAAAAAGTACTCACCCGATTTTGAGGAAATTTAAATGAGACCGGGAAGCATGAGATTTCAAATAAAAAAAAACGATCTAAATCGGTTCACTCTGTCGGAAGTTATGCGGTAACAAACACAAAAAAATTTAAAAAAAAAAAACATTGGGGTCGAATTGAGAACCTGCTCCTTTTTTTGAAGTCGGTTAAAAATCGGTTGACCCAGTCGGAAGTTATGCGGTAACAAACACAAATAAATAAAATTAAAAACATACGGGTCGTTTTGAGAACCTCTTTTTTTTGAAGTCGGTTAAAAATCGGTTCACCCTGTCGGAAGATATGCGGTAACAAACACAAATAAAAATAAAAAAAATACGGGTCGAATTGAGAACCTGCTCCTTTTTTTGAAGTCGGTTAAAAATCCGTTCATCCAGTCGGAAGTTATGCGGTAACAAACACAAATAAAAAAAAATAAAAAACATACGGGTCGTTTTGAGAACCTCCTTTTTTTTGAAGTCGGTTAAAAATCGGTTCACCCAGTCAGAAGTTATGCGGTAACAAACACAAATAAAAAAAAATAAAAAAACATACGGGTCGAATTGCGAACCTCCTCCTTTTTTTGAAGTTGGTTAAAAATCAGCCCATTGCGAGTCTAACTAGCGCTACGAATTTTGAACAGAGGGCCAAACGCATTGCTACATAGTTCTTTCTCGAGCCGATGAAATTTCGTTCTCGTTGTTCATATGATTAAATCCAATGACTATGAAACCTGTTGGCTAACGGTACACCTTGCGAAAACGTGTCGTGCAAATCGAGAACGCTGCGCTACGATGTCTTTCGCCCCATCCTGTTCTGGTATGTGTAATTTTATATCGCTCCATCTCGTTTCCTCACCCTATTTTAACGCTTGTAGAATGTTACTTTGTCTACGGGGGCAAAAATTCGACGGCTCGGTTATTAGCTCGGTGGCGTATCGCGGAGAGCTCGGACTGCAATTCTGCCGGCCACGAGTTCAATCCCCAATATCGCCGAATCACTTTTTAAGCGTTTTGGGGTTCGGTGGAAGGTTCTGAATACAGAAAGAACATTATTCGCGAATGGAAGAGTATAGCAAATTCTAGATAAGAGAGATCCTCGATCCACGGAACTCTCTCGAACTCTGTAGGTACGTGGTAAGTCGAGTGAATAAATCGTCACTTTCGTTGCAAGTGTTGTTTCCTTCCAATCCCGTACCCACTTCCGTAGGTACCAATACTAAATATACCTTCTTATCGTTCAAAGCATATGGCGTGTAGCACTGCAACTGTTTGTTGCAGTTTCGTTTTTATCAATGAACGCATAGATTATGCACATGATGATGAATGTAACGATTTTCTAGATATCGAAAGTTGTTACCTACTTTGCGGACTCAAGCAGTTATTTTGAACAATTATTACTTTTTGCTATATATATATATATATATATATATATATATATATATATATATATATATATATAGCAAAAAGTAGTTATATATTATATATGTTGAATATGTATGTTAATAAATATATAATATACGTAAATAAATCCTACTAATATAAATGCGAAAGTTTGTGAGTATGAATGTATGGATGAATGGATGTTTGTTCCTCTTTCACGCAAACACTACTGAACGGATTTTGATGAACTTTGGAACATAGATAGTTTATACCCTGGATTCACAAAAAGGTTTATTGACGTGATAACGTTTTATAAATTGATGAATTATACCAGCAACACTCATGAAAAATAGTAACGTTCCGCGTAACGTTCCACCTGAGTTTTGTATTACATAAAATAATCAAAGTCAAAGTCAAAGTCAAAGTCAAGGTCAAAGTCAAAGTCAAAGTCAGGCAAAGTCAAAGTCAAAGTCATAAATGATTATGACGTTATCACGTAAATCTATCGTCCGTAAACCGACTTTACAGACAACCAATTCTTATTATCATCATCATCATCATCATCATAGTCTTTCATCACCGGACCAAAAAACGGATTTGGGTGAAATTGTGTAAGTAGATACTTCAGGTCCGGGTGTGACACATATGCTACTTTCATCATCATCATCGTTATCATTCATCGCCACGACGGATTTGTATGAAATTTGAAACGCAAATAGCCTTTACCCTGGATTAACACATAGGCTTATTTTTATCATCACCATCATCACCGTTGTTATCACCAGGCGGGTAAAACGGATTTGGGTGAAATTTTGTAAGTATTTATGGCTCATCGGCTATAGAGGGCTATTCTATGGACTCAAGAAACTGAATGTAATATATATGTCAATAAAAATATTTTGTATTTTTATTCTCGGGGCTTATTTACGAGACCAAATCATAAATGAGGAGATCCCTAGAAGAACTGAAGTCACCGACATAGCCCAGTGGATCAGCAAGTTGAAGTGGCAGTGGGCAGGCAAATATCTCTAATAACCGATGGCCGCTGGGGTCGAAAGGTTCTCGAGTGGAGACCACGAATAGGCAAGTGCAGCATTGGATATCCACCACAAGGTGGACAGGCGACATGACCAAGATCGCAGAAAGGGCTCTGGATGCATGCCGCTTTCCACCGGTCCCTGTGGCGATCTATTATATATTTACGTATATTATCTATTATGGCTGATTGACGGTTACCGTGGCTCAGTGGTCAGTGATATGACTTCTGTGCTTTCGGGAACCTGGGTTCGAATCCTGCCAGGGGCAAACATTTGTGTGATGAGTGTACGTGTTTGTTTCGGGTCTTGAATGTTTGTGTGTCTATGCCTCCCGCGACACAGGAAATTCTAGTGCGGGGATTTGAGTATGATTAGAAGAAAAAATAATTATGATGATAATGACATAAAACGAGATAGTGTTTAAACGCTAGATCTATATACCACCATGGGATTTGAACCACGGAACTGCTAGTCTAGTCTGTGACGTCTTCTCCTCAACCTATAGTAGAATATTACGTTGAAATTTAGAAAGACTTATGAAAAACAATATTTTATGGTATAGAAGATATGATTTTATTGTGTACATTGTGAACTTATTTAGGTATATTTTGGTTCGATAAACCTTACTTACGCAACACATGTACAGTACTAGTATGTATTTTAAATTAGAGTAATACAAAGTACTAGTGTTCTTTCTTTCTTCGATAATGTTCCGTTTAGACATTAACTTAGTTACAGTCAAATGGTCCTTTTGAAGAAGTAAAATCGGGATACATATTAGGCCATACAAGAAGCCACGAGGGGATCAGCTAGTCTAAACAGACTATGTTTAAAGCCACTCAGATGTTCATTAGCGCCTACCAATATATGTGGAGCTATATTTTGCCAACAGCTTCTTACCAGGCGTTAAATATTACTCTCTCTTGGAGCCGTGCGTGCGTACGGCGCGGGGCCGGCGGCCCGGGGCGCTTCGGTGCGCCGCTTCCGCTACTGTCCTGCTCTAACGCGCGTAAAATACCTAAACATTTGGTAAAAGCACGCCTTAAGTGATGATGCGGTCTACGATGATTCACGCCTGCCTAGAAGATACCTAGTAATGGCTGGTTCTCTTGTTCAACTGAACTAAACTGAAATTTCTGGAAAATAAATTAAGTTCTTATATGGTTACGATAAAGTGAAAATCACTGTAAAACTTATCAATAACAACCGTAAAGTTAGACGCTTTTATTAAAATTACGCGTATTTTAAAATGAAATAAGTCGCCATTTAATTTGTGCCCACTAAAACTACCCGCCATTTGCCAGCAATTCAATAAACCTTGTCTAATATTAGAGATAGCGTTGTGAGGATTTCTACAAATATATATACATATTAATTTTAGCATTTAACAGGATACGAGCCATTTCATTGTGAAGAATTTTAGCTAGTTCGAGTGATTAACAGAATTAGGGCCACTTAGATATAAAATTAAGTAAGTAACCCTCGGCATAATGCTTCTTATTCTCTACCGCAGCTAATAAAATATTTTTTTTTTACCAAAAATATCTGATATCTGATATCAAAATATTGTGCTCATGGTACCGACTTCGACAAGTTATTTCATACTTTTGAGTGTTGAAGTCGGTTCTATTTTTTGATAAAAATTTTTTTTTTTCACTCTTTTCAGTGACCTTTATTATTCGTGGGATCAATTATTGTCATTGTGGTGTAGGTATGTTCACCGATGTCTTCATCCGCTACTATGATATCGTGTAGATATAAGCACGCATTTTTCAGTTTTTGACTTGTAACTCAAAAAGTTCTCGTCCGATTTTAGCAAACACAAAAAAATAAAATACGGGTCGAATTGAGAACATCCTCCTTTTTTTGAAGTCGGTTAAAACTACAGAATAAGAGGTAGTTCAACATTGAAATAGATGTAGGTACATGGCAAAAAGCGTAAACATAACCGGCGATTGCGGTTCGCAGCCACATTGCCAAAGGGCGTTTTCCCAATTACTACCGGCGCGGCGGCGGCGGCGCAGACGTGAGTTCCTTTGACAACGGTTTGGAAAACATCCTCGGAGTACGAGATTCAGTGTTTGCAGAGACCTCGACGTGCCCTACTTTAGGTTTGCATTAAAAACTTGCATAATTATGGCAGTCGGGAACGGCACACAAAACGGACGTAAAAAGGTTTTTAGACAGTTTGTAACGGGTTAGAGCATTTGAGTTGTCTATAGGCTGACAATGGCTGGTGGATAGCTCAAATATTTTTGTAGTAGCTGTTATTGTAATTGGTTATTAGTATTTTATTTTAATAAAGGCATCAACCCATTTCCACGACAAATATCAAATGGGCTTTTGGGCGTTCTGTAAGGCGAGTTCAAAAAAGAGGAAAAGAAAAAGAGGATGGATGGAGGGGAGGTTCGGTAATACAAGGATACCAAGGAGGTTAGCAATTCGACTCAACTTTTTTTATGTCTTCAGAACGTTTTACTAGATGAACCGCTTTTGATTCGTTTTTAATTTGAAAGTTTGGTACTACGTTGGTCTTCAATGGTGCTGATTTAAATGACTTTGATGACATTGGTGATGTTTTCATTACTTGACACTGTTTTTTACGGGTATAACGTGGTACTTACGCGTAGTCGATATCACGATCGACAATTGTTTCGGCTTCTGCCGGAAGCCATCATCAGGATCTTGAGTGCGGTGCGTTAGTCGTAACGTCCCGTCTCGCACTGATGTTTTCAGTCTCTCTGATCTTTCACTCTCTCTGTTTTCGTCTCTTTCACTCTGCTGTGCCGAGCAGAGTGATAAATGCGGGCCGATAAATATTTTTTTACCAAAATATGTAACCGACTTCAATACTCAAAAGTGTGAAATAACTTGTTGACGTCGGTAACATTTTTGAAAAAAAAAAGTTCATCCTTTTCAGTGACCTTTGCTACTCACGGGATCAATTTTCATTATGTATGTTCACCGATTTCTTCACCCTCAATAAGGAAGTCATCCAGATAGACATAACAAGATAGAAGATAGAACACAAAAAAATACAGGGGCATCGAAAACCTTCTCCTTTCTTGAAGTCGGTAAAAAAGGGGTAAAACGGCGTCAAGTTCCATCCTACACCGCGACCCTGTTCGGCTCTAAGCTTAGGCCGATTAAAATACTATAGACATGGCTGCGAATGCAGATCTCGAAAGCTTAATGTTATATCGGGCACAGCTCTAAATATTTTATTTATTTATCACACTTATATTATAAATGCGAAAGTTGTGTGTCTGAAACCTCTTTTAACGAAACGTTTTTACGCCTAAAACGCTAGGCGATAGATGGAACCTTAGAAAAGGACTTATACTTTATGTCCAGGAAAAAGTATGGTTCCTGTGGCAAAAGTGTAGTCCACGCTTGTGAAGATTTAAAGATCGAGCATGACTCCATGAGCTGATTCCAGAGCTATTCGATAGCTAGTGTTTAATAATATATTTTTTTAACTAACAGTCTTCAAGTCACGAGTGAATAGGTACCTTCTAGGTTTGAGTGCTAAATTCTAAGCAACGTCATCACTTAACATCAGGTGACATCGGGTTTCAACCTTTGAGTATCCAGCCTATCGGTGAGACAGTTGTCAAACGCAAACTTATACTCATAAAAAAGCTAAAGCTCGACAGTGGACGCACGCCCTAAGCCCGTATCTAGGCCATCGTCCGGAGCGCGCCAATTCCGCTATGCAGCGTAATTTCCGCCACAGATGCGTTGTTAATGATTTCGCTTTATTTTTAATAACGAATTTTTATTATCTGCTATATTTTTTCCAAGTTGTTATCATCCAATATGAGAAAAAGGGTGGAAAACTAACCTGGCGACTAGCAAGCTTTTAGGTCGTCGAATACAGTTTTGTAATTAACAAAAAATAAAGTCACTTAGGTTACTAATTATCCCGAAAGAAATGATGATTCCTCTGTGATACACAAAACACCTAATATTATAAATGTTGCAGTGACTATCCAATTGTTATGGGTTTTGGTACAGAGATAGATGGGACCTTGGACAAGAACATAGGCTACTTTTAGTCCTGGAAAAAGTATGGTTCGCGTAATAAATGATGTAGCGCGAAACCGTAGTCCACGCAGGTGAAACCGCGGGCGCAACCATTATATACTTTCGCAATTCTAAGGTATTCAGAAGAAATTGGCTTTCGTTGACAGCATGTCATTAAAATTGGCAGGGCTTCGACGTAGGTTTTCCGGGTCGTTTGCCGCGCCCGACATGCGGCGCTGGATCGCCTTACGCAATATTGAACACCTGCTGCGAAAACTGCTACACAAGTTTTATGGGAACCTGGTAACTCAGTAAGTCGTCGAGGATGAGATAAAAAAAATAAACTAAGATTTTTTAAATTTATTTTGGGTGTACAAATAACCAAAAATCAGTTAATTATAAAAATATATATAAGTCTAGGTGGTTAGTGTAACCAACATAGTAGACTACCGATTAATTATATAAATAATTACTTATCTTTAATAGAACAAATGATTTACGTTTTTGAACCTATGTTAAAAATTAATAAAATATGTACACAAATTTTATAGGATCCTGGTAGCTCACAGGTTTTCGAGGTTGAGATAAATCAAATTAAACTTTTTTTTAACGGGCCGATGCCTTTCATCATCATCATCTCAGCCATAGGATGTCCACTGCTGGACATAGGCCTCCCCCATTGATTTCCACTCCCGAAGACCGATGCCTTTACTATAATAAAATACTAATAACTTATTACAATACTACAGCTACTACAAAAACATTTCGGCAATCCACTAGCTATTGTCAGCCTATAGATAACTCAAACGTTCTAACCCGCTACCATCATGAAGCGATGATAGCTCAACAGTGGTGGGAACGCCAGCTGTCAAACTAACGGACGCTGGTTCGATCCCCACCAAAACGGCTCGAGTTTCCGGTGGATGTAACACCGTTATCAAATACCCAGCAAGGTGGTAGGATACTTTCAAGAAGATACCTGCCTGGCTAGCTCCCACCCTCAAGTTTGAAAAACTGTCACTAATTACATTGTGTTCCAGGCAGCAGTCCTTGAGCATTCTAGGTATAGCGTGATAACATCTACGACCACATCGTCACTCACCATCAAGTGAGATCGTGGTCAAACGCTAGATCTAAAATGTATTTTAGAAAACCTGATTACTTGCTATGGTTATGGATATACGTCCAAACGTCCCAAAATAAACACAGCCTTTAAAGAAAATGAGAGACAAAGTACTAGAGATCTCATCTGGTCATTGTTCTTAAATTATTAATATTTAATTAAAATGATTAAATATATGACTTTACTAACAACGTCTGTTCAACCCTTGATTCCAATAGCCAAACAGGCTCTGAAATGGAGGAAGAACTGCCAGAGGATCTTGTTACATAATGTAACACCTGCTCCAAATTGTCAAATTAAGGTTCTTTATGCGGCCCTGGTACCTTATAAAGGATATAAGTTTTGTAAATGGTGAGAATACGTTGAGTTTAATGGGTATCAGTTGAAATTTCTGCAGCAATTTAACATTCTCAAATTTTAATTGTTGCTGTTACAACTTATAGCTTAATTTTTAATCTTTCTATAACGACGCTAAACTTTCCGATGACACGAACAAAATATGCTATGGAAATCGTTTACCTCCCATATACCGTGTAATACACCGAATTGATTACATTTTTTAACCGACTTCAAAAAGGAGGTTACTCAATTCGACCGTATATATGTTTATTTTTTATGTGTATTCGCGGATATCTTCGTCGTTTATGAACCGATTTTGATGATTCTTTTTTTGTTAGATAGATTATACTTCCGTAGTGGTTAATGGTCCCATTTAAATTTCATCAAAATCGTACAAGCGGTTTGTGACTTATACTTCAATAACTGAAAAGTGCTACGCGTATCTTGATGATATTATTGTCGCGGTTGAAGACATCGCATAACACACAATGACAATTAATTGATCCCGTGAGTATCAAAGGTCTCTGAAAAGGGTGAAAAAAAAAATTTTTAACAAAAAATGCAACCGACTTCAACACTCAAAAGTGTGAAATAACTTGTTGAAATCGGTACCATGATAGTTCACACAAAAGTAACTATCATCACAATATTGTGCTCATGGTACCGACTTCGACAAGTTAATTCACACTTTTGAGTGTTGAAGTCGGTTGCATTTTTTGTTAAAATTTTTTTTTTCTAAGTTAGAATACCTATATTTATATTCCAAAACCTATCACAGTATTTAGTAATTCCAGCACACGAATATTATCACACTTCTAATATTATAAAGGCGAAAGTTTGTGTGTATGAATGTTTGTTACTTCTTCACGCTCAAACGGCTGTACCGATTCCGAGGAAATTTGGTATGGAGATAGGTTAGACCCTGGAATAACACATAGGCTACTTTTATACCGGAAAAAGTATAGTTCCTGTGGGATAATTGAGGTAGCGGGAAAACCGTAAACCACGCGGGTGAAACCGCGGGGCGTAGATAGTGACATATAAGTCCAACATCATATATGATGTTGAGAAGTTTTGTAGTTAATGACATTATGTTCTTTAATATTGTATAAAATATTTTTGTTCTATCATCGACTGTTTTCGCAGCGTATGTGATGCGAGGCATTCTTTGTAATTTTTTCACCTTGTGTTCTTGAAGTTTTAGTAAGAATATCTAAATATAAGGATCCCAAATATATTTTACGAACATATAAAATACTAAATATTGACGTCTCAGGAGACCGAAGAGCTGGCAGCTTCCTCGCTCAACGTATTAGCCTAGCAATACAAAGAGGAAACGCTGCCAGCATCTTGGGTACAATGCCGCAGGGGCCCGTTTTAGATTTAATTTAGTTTTTATTAAATGTTTAAGGTTTTTATTTTAAGTTAGATTATTTTATTGTTATTCTAAATTATTTTTGACGTGACAACGTCTTATAAATTGGTTTGCCGGGTGACACTTCAAGAAACTGCGTTACGCTCCGCTCACGTTATGCGCTCACAATGAGAGCGAGTGAGAGGCACGCGTCCCTTCCACTCGGGCATGCCCGCCTAAGAGCGAGAGAGACAGACATAAAAAGTGAAAGGCACTCAAAGTCGTTGTCACGTAAAACTTTCGCCCGTATATCGACTTTACAGGCAACCAATTTTTTATATTATGTTTGTATCAATAAAAATATATTTCAAATACTAATATTTACTCTTTATTATTAGTTTATTGTGTATATCTATTTATTTATATCTTTATTATTTCTTTATTGGACTAGACTGATGAGATATACCATAGGCAAGACACTGTTGCGAGTCATCGAATAATATTATTCAATGTAATGTCTTACGGATGAATAGCGATAAAACGTGCAACTGATGCATTACGAGTTGAGCTTATCGTCAGACGAACGTCTCGCACGATAATGAATGCTTTAAAAAGCATTACACATGATATATTAATTGATAAATAAATAAAATTTTATTATTTACTTTTATTGACCTTATTTATTGACCTGTGTCTGGGTGTGTATATGTATATAACTATATATATCAGTCATCAGGTTACCATAGCACAGGCTCTGCCTAGTTTGGCACCTAAAGACCTTGTGTGAATGTTAATAAAAAAAAAAATTAATGATTAAATAATAAAATTGGTATAGTAGTTTATGAAACTGTATCATATTAAGGGTCCTTAAATCACGAGTGCATAAGTTAAAAAACGAGCCGTAGGCTAGTTTTTTTTCTAGCATTACACGAGTGTTTTAAGACCAAATTAAGTGCAGTTTCATACACTACTTTATCTAATCTCATAAAATAGATAATGAAATTTACGTAAAATCACAGCATATGCTTGCATTTATTCGTAAACGTTTAGCGCCAAAATCCATTTGCTGGTCGCGCATGCGTGTTGCGCCGCGTCCACAGACTATATCATGTAGAAAAACTGCATTGCATCCTCCTTGGTCCAGCTGAAGTTGTATCTCAATGGTAAAAAAGTTAACGTTTCGATACAATTCTTCCCTTCTATGACATACGTTGTCATAGCATCGAAATGTTAACTTTTTTAATTTATTTCAATATATTGTCTATAAAGACTGTCATTCAAGTTCTGTTTTTGATCTTAGAGATTACATTTTTAATCTTTATATTTCAGTATGAGATAGATAAAATAATAACAGCTTCTGTCTCAACGTCAACGGAAGCTTCTGAAAATACTCGTTATCCACTAACACAGCACATGGTATGTCCCAAATTTGGTCGGATTATAGCGTGCATGTCCGGACGGATGGCTCTATTTGGTCAGGGCCCCTAACGGTACATTTGCGGTGCAAGTTATACAAATTAGCGGGATTAAAAAAATATAATTACAAAAATTATCTTATGATGACACATATATATATATATATATATATATATATATATATATATATATATATATATAACTTTATATATATATAACGTATATAATAAACATTTTTTTTTGTCACAGTTGTTGACACAGGTCAAACAGACATGTTCATACACACAAATGTTTGACCTGTCCGGGAATTGAACCCGGGACCAGCGGCTCAGAAGGCGGAGTGCTACCAACTGCACCAACCGGCCATTCGAAAGGAACTAACATGCTTAATAATGGAACTAGGATTCTGGTTTGAAGGGGGCCTTGGTTCTATTATCTGTTTGAAATTAATTGTATCTATTGGGAAACACAGACCAGGCAAAGAGTTCCTTTCTTTGGCAACACGCACTAAGAAAGTTAAAGAAAAAAAAATTTTACTATAAATTGGAACCGACTTCAACACTCAAAAGTCTGGAATAACTTGTTGAAGTCTGTATCATGATAGTTCAAAAGTTACCATTATCAAAATATTGTGAGCATGGTACCGACATCGACACGTTATTTGAGACTTGAGTGTTGAAGTTTGTTCCAATTTTTAGTAACCTCTCTCTCCTCCTCTGCTACTCACGGGATCAATTGTCATTGTGTATGTACACCGATTTCTTCACCCGCAACTAATAATGTCATCGACGTATGCGTAGCACTTTTCAGTTATTGGTGTGTAACTAAAAACCACTTGACTTATTTTGATGAAATTTAAAAGGGACCACACGGGAAGCAAATCAAATAATAACGAATCTAATAAAAATAAGAACGATCAAAATCGGTAGTCGAAAGTTCTGAGGTAACAAACATTAAACAAACATACGGGTCGAATTGAGAACCTCGTCATTTTTTAAATACGTTTAAAAATATTACCACTTATAAGAAGAGTTCATTAAAGTTAATTGTGAATTATCAAAATTTGATTTAATTTGCTAATTACATATTTTTCTATATATATATATTGATATTATATTATTTATATTACAGATTTTGTTTTCGATCAACCATATAATTGTAAACTCTAAGGCTTTCACGGCCGGCGTTGCATGTTGTATGTATTGCTTCCGGGCTGTTTGGCCGTGGTCTATGTGAAACTTGTGTTCCAGACGTTTCAGTTCATTCAGTATCAGAGAAGACGCCGCGAAGGAGAGTTCTACGCTCTTGTCGCCGCTCGGACCTGAACGACTGAAGATGTCGAGCGCAGTGATCGACGAAACGTAAGTTTTACTTAGACCACGGCCAAACAGCCCGGAAGCAATACATACAACATACAACCATATAATTTACCATAAAATCCTAGTGCGGGATTTGAGTATAATAAATTAAATATTTTTTTCTTTATTCTCGCGATAACACGTTTGAATTGAAGATGAAAGGAAATTGAACTCTGTGATCAGTAATCTTTTTTTTTAGGCCGTATGTCATATTTAATGTAAATTTTAATAAAATTTTAAATCAACACGCATAGTGGATTGGTCCCTCCCCTTCTGCCTGTAAACACCCGCGAGCCTCTGTAATGTCATCGGCACCTGTGGACTCCTTAAGCTACGTAATTGGTGTCAAATCGCTTCCGCTTACGTCTTGTCGCCCGCTGATTGCAGTCCTCCGAGCGTTGAACGGTGGCGGCGAAAAAATTGGCCAACCGTGGTCTCACAGCTCAAACATGTGAATATGGATGAACCGTAACGAGTACTGGTTTGTTTTATGAGCGAACTGGCTATATCTGCTTAATGCAGAAGATACTTGAGGTAGGCCAAAAAGGATACGTTATTTCGAGTGAACTGTCTCTTGTGGAATCTTGGGCGAAACGACACTAGCATATTTTGTATATCGCTGCCTTCATTTTTTTAGAATCTACGACACAAGAATCAATTCTTAGTGTAGATTCTGCACGTCAATATTTAAGTGGACATTGTATACTTTTTACGATAATAAATTGAAATTGAAAAAAAAAAAAAATTTCAAACTTCGTATCTCCATTTGCTCAAATTTTGCAGGAGGAAGAAAAAACTATGTTTCTAAATAACTAACAAACAAAACAGAGAATAATCTTTATTTACATTTAAATAACAAAAAACGAATCACATTAGGAGATACAAGTGATTCCATCGTGTTCGTTACGACATTTTACACTATACACGGCATCAAAAACAATCATTCTAAAATTTTGCAGTTACGAAGTTTGAAAATTAAGCCAGCGATATACAGGATGTGACTTATTATTATTACTTCCCATATTTTTAATGTGCAGTCGTTTTTTATAAGGTACAGTATAACATCGTTAGTCTATTGCAAACGCCTGAACAACAAACGGAAATGACGGTCGTCGTGGCTTAGTGCATCGGTGACACTGACTTTAGAACCGCGACTCCGGTTTCGAATCCCGACTGAGGCAAACAATTCTGCATTGAGCATGTTTTGATACTTCCTCGACACTGTATATTTAAGTGCGGTACGAATGGTTCACACGTTATTCAATAGTTTATATACAAGCGCGATCAATTTATTCCTGCTTGAAGCACCGATCTCCAGCTAAAAGCGAAGCGATCATAGGACGCCGCGCCGGTTCGATTGCACGGGCTGAAACTAGCTCAGGCGTGCGTTAAGAAGCTCCATCGGCAAAGCCATATCTTGCTCTGACAGCGGATGTACGGCGTTCACGAACTCAACTAGGGCATTATTTGCTCCACCCAATATTTGATCATGACCGTTCACGTCAACCTGTCAGACCAAACTATGCTCGACGAGACCATAATCTTTCTACCTCTAGAATCGATCAAATCTTGATCGGCTGTCAAAAGTGACATATGCAGAGCAACTATCACGTGATCTATGATCAATGTAAGTGACTTCTTCTTCTTCTTCTTCTGTGACATGCTATGGAGTAGTCGTTCGTGAGATATCGATCAAATATTGATCGATCAATATTTGGACGAAGCCGCTCCTGAACGCAGCCCAATGTAGGTAACATCGTTATTAAACCCACAGCATGATGGTAGGGTATTTCCAAAACCAGCCTAGCTAACTGCCACATTCAAATTTGAAAAACTGTCACACAAAAACATCATCTGTTTTGACATCGGTTTTTGAGAGCCAGTTAGCAATGTGAATATAGCGCGTGAATCCACGCTAGACCTAGTTCGAACATTCATCGCCACTGACCATTAAGGGCTTTGGACGTCCCGGTGACATTAGTAAGAGCCTCGCGGGTGTTTACAGGCAGAAGAAGCCGGACTAATCCTGATGCGTGTTGATTCTTCTTTTTCTTTTCTCCATAATATATTGTAACTACAGATTTTAAGTTTCAAGACGTGAGTCTTACTCAATACTCTAAATCAAATAAATAAATATTAAACCTATTCATATATTACTAACTATTTACTTATTTATTATATTATACCTACACTAAAAATAAATATAAAAGTACACTATACCTAAAACCATAATTATGTTTTCACAGGGTCTATTGGCTGTAGGTCTTGGCAGAATACCAGCGCTTAGCTACATTATTTTGATGTGGTTGGGCAATATGCTGAGCCGAGATCCTGTTTGTTGCTGTGCCACACAAATATATACATACCATTTTTCATTCATATTATGTATATGTATACTTCACATCTTAGACTCTTCACATGATGAACTATATTATTTTAATTTTTTATTTCCCTTGTATGTTTTTCTTATTGTTAGTGTATTGTAACTGTATATGTGCCAATGCAACAAATAAATGTGTGTCTATGTCTATGTGTGTGTGTCTATATATTTATTGCAATCATATGTCATACGTTTATATAAGTGGCTTAAAAGTATAGGTATGTCAGTAGTACATATGACCCTGTAAGGGTATAGCAATAGAGTGCAGATTCGGACCGGTTTATTCAAAACATAATAATATGGTGACATTGTATAATAATGATACTGATAGAATAATATGGGATTTATAATTTAGGTATTTAATATAATTACTAGGATTATATATAATAAAATAAAGGGATAAAAAAATACACATATTTGGCTCAACGAATCAGCATTGCAATTCAACGTGGCAATGCTGCTAGCATTCTGGGCACGCTGCCAGCCGGTAGCGGGTTAGAACATTTGAGTTATCTATAGGCTACTAATAGCTAGTGGATTGCTCAAATGTTATTGCAGTAGTTGCAGTATTGTAATTAGTGTTTTATTTTAATAAAGGCATTTGCTATAAAATAAAGGTCATTTAAAATTTATCACTAAAAAAATTGGTTGTCTGTAAAGTCGGTTTACGGACGATAGATTTACGTGATAACGACATAATCATGTATGACATTGACATTTGACATATGACATATGACATATGACATATGACTTTTGACTTTTGACTTTTGACTTTTGACTTGACATTTGACAATTGACAATTGACAATTGACATTTGACATTTGACATTGACTTTGACTTTGACTTTGACTTTGACTTTGAAGTTTGACTTTGACTTTGACCTTGACCTTGACTTTGACTTTGACCTTGACTTTGACTTTGATTATATTATCTAGATCTAGATAAAACTCAGGTGGAACGTTACAGGAATGTTACCGTTACTATTTTTCATTTTGGCATTCATCAATTTATAAAACGTTATCACGTCAAAAATCAGTTAAAGTATAGTACTTATCAGTTAATAATGTTTTTAATTTGTTTAGATATTTAGGTTCTGATTCTATATTTTTTACTACCTCCGGTATTTTGTTGTAAATTTTTATTGCCATTACATTCGGACTTTTGCTATGCATTGTTAGTTTCGATCCAGGTAGGACCAGTTTGTGTTTATATCGCGTAGGGTGAACCCGCGGCTGGTCGATCGTTTTTGCGAAGAACTGTGGGTATTGTCCAACAAATTTACACATCTCCAGTATATATATAGATGTCTGTGATAGGATTTTATGTTTTATAAAGTACGGCTTACAACTATCGGTCTTTTCAATGTTTGTCATACTTCGGATGCACTTTTTCTGTAGTATACATATAGATCTTGGATTTAGAGATTTCAAACAGTACAGAAATGTACTTTATAGTTGAATTACTAATCACATTTTTAGACTTTTTAATTTTGTTTCTACGTGTTACACAGTATTTGAACACAGTTCAAGCGCAATTGTAGTTTTCTTTTTTATCACACTCAGACCCCCGCACTAGGATTCCCTGTGTCGCGGGAGGCATGGACACACACAATCACAACACACAATCACCCAAGATCCGGGACAAACACCTATACTCATCGCACAAATGTTTGCCCCTGCCGGGATTCGAACCCAGGGTCCCGGAGACACAGAAGTCAAGTCACTGACACTGACCACTGCGCCACGGCGACCGTCGTGTTACTGTGAGATTTTTTGATAAAGGAAAAATATGTCCGCGCGATAACATTTCTTCACTAAACTAGCATTAGGTATCTCAGATTTTGTTCAATCAGAATTAACTTTGTTAACTCTAAGGCTTTCACGGCCGGCGTTGCATGTTGTATGTATTGCTTCCGGGCTGTTTGGCCGTGGTCTATGTGTCTCAGTAACAGAGAAGACGCCGCGAAGGAGAGTTTTACGGTCTTGTCGCCGCTCGGACCTGAACCACTGAAGATGTCGAACGCAGTGATCGACGAAACGTCTGGAACACAAGTTTCACATGGACCACGGCCAAACAGCCCGGAAGCAATACATACAACACAGAATTAACTTTCATGAAATATTCCTATAATTGGTACTCATTACCGACTTTCAAGTTTCAACAAAAATATGTGAGTTCGTAATCAAACGAGGTCTATAAAGCATAAAAAAATATTGCCTTTTCTCTACTGGTCAAACGCCAGCACGAAACGTGACGTTCAAAAAACAAAGCAAAACAGACAAATGTCTGAGATCATTTCTCAATGCCTCAAAAGGCTAATTTTAGACGAAGCAAAAGTAAAAGTTATTACAATAGGAAAGTGGCAGTCGGACAAAGGCGGCATGACATTAGAAATGTCGGGTCGGCAATATGTCAAAAGCCGGAGTCACAAAGGCGCAACTCTTTGTGCTTCGGTGAATGATCATCCAAACCAAATGGTTCTTAAGCTTTCGAGCGTCGACCGCATCAATCACCTATAAAGAATGTAAACTCTAAGGCTTTCACGGCCGGCGTTGCATGTTGTATGTATTGCTTCCGGGCTGTTTGGCCGTGGTCTAAGTGAAACTTGTGTTCCAGACGTTTCGTCGAAGAATCGAAGTTTCGTCAGAGAAGACGCCGCGAAAGAGAGTTCTACGCTCTTGTCGCCGCTCGGACCTGAACCACTAAAAATGTCGACCGCAGTGATCGACGAAACGTCTGGAACACAAGTTTCACATAGACCACGGCCAAACAGCCCGGAAGCAATACACACAACACCTATAAAGAATTTCAATCTGTAAATAGGTGAAGTCGCGAGTGAATAGGTACCTTCTAGGTTTGCGTGCTAAATCCTAGACAACGTCTTCACTTAACATCAGGTAAGACAGTTGTCAAACGGAAACTTATAATAATAAAAAAAAAAAATAATAAAAAGACGAGCACCCTGCGGTTTTTATCGCGCGGTCAACGATTTTTATGTTACTCCTCATGGATTCCTAACTAGCTTTCATTTTTAATTACACCTTGCGTTACATATTATATATCTAAACTCTTTGAAAAAAAACGGACCTCTCAGAAAAGAACCGATTTTATTGTTACTATTGTTATGTTTCGTAATTTTAGGTAGTGTTACCCTCAAAATAATGAATATTAATTAGCTAGAAATAGTTTTATTTTATCTCTTTTATCATAATATTATTTTGACTAAATATATACTAAATAGGGGCCTCACCCAATATGCCTAGTGCTCCCAGTTCCCTTGTTATTCAGGTGGGGGAGTCAGGTTAAAAGTTTGAGAAACAATGTTTCACTAAAACGACGTTCAAGTAAAGTTACATTTATTTTACTTAAGTGTGAGAGATCAGACGGTTTTGTCTGATGATAGATTTGCGAGGTAAAGCAAGGTTTAGTGACCTTAGAGAGCCTGTTTTGTGAAAGCGGTCTTTGGCGGACAGGTAAAGAGCTCACCACCGGAACATTGCCAGGATAGGGTATTCATTAAACCCAATACGGGTATGTATTATGCATGCGAGAGTATGTTTGTTTGTGTGTACATGTGTGTAAGTTACCTTCACTCCTTAACGGCTTGATAGATTTGAATGAAATTAAGAACGTCGGTACCTTAATAACCTGGATTACGTATACTACAAACTTAGGCCCGAAATTTATCCCGAAAAAAATGATGTTTTCTCTGGTATACCACAAAAACCAGAGAAAGCCCATATTATAAATGTGAAAGTGACTACTCTGTCTCTGTTACGTTTTCACGCCAAAACCGCTGAATTAGGATTAAAACGTTTGAGTTTTATATTATACTAGCTGCGTCCCTCGGTTTTACACGCGTGGTGATGATTGATGGTGAAAAGTAGCCTATGTTGTTATTAAAACAGAGGTGGTTTTCACACATTATAAATCACGGGAATTACTCACGTAATAAGTCAGAGGGTTCCGACTATAGTTTCAACCAGATTCGGTGGTCTTTTTCAAGGAGAATACGGGGCGCTCGCGGACTCGGTCGCGGTTCGCGCCGTATTCTCCTTTTACGTAACTCCCGTGTTTTATACATTCATAAGTAGCCTATGTGTTATTCCGGGACCTGAAGTATCTACATACCAAATTTCATCCAAATCCGTTCTGCCGTGTTGAGAACAAACATCCATCCAAACTTTCACATTTATATTATTAGTGGGAAGGCTGACAACGGTTAGTGGATTGCTCAAATGTTTTTGTAGTAGCTGTAGAATTGTAATTACCTAGTTATTAGTATTTTATTTTAATAAAGGGATTAGTAATTTTATTAGTAGTCATCATTCTCTTTTCAAAATTACTCCGCCCGACAAATTTTAATGAGCGTGATGAATCAAACGTGATCAAACCCTAATAAGAGTGATTCTATTGAATTATATATTGGAATTAACGAATGGAATCATACGCGTTGCACTGAAGGTTAAACACACGCATACGACGTATTATAACTAACTTCTGTTATTTACAGCTTGGAGTCAATGACGCATTCAACAAAACTCCGTTTATAGCAAGGACTTGACAGATAGGTATTCAGCATTGATCAATGCAAAAACAAGAGTTAAACTGGATTCGCTGTCTCGATGAGTAACTGTACTTTATGAGTGCATTGGTTTGTGTAGAGACCTATAAATCTGAACACAATCACATACTGTGACAAATCTCAAACAACGCATCTCCTATATTTTATTTTAAACTGATTTGCCCCCTGATTCGAAACTCTTCTATAACTGAAACGATTATTCGGTTATGTACAAAATCCTTATTTACTTTCTATCGAACTATGTAAAACATTAGTTAGACAATTTCGTTTATGATTGAATACATATTCCATTACAATTTACGAAGTTTATTTCCATTAAAAAATTTTACCAAAAAATGGAACCGATTTCAACACTCAAAAGTGTGAAAAAACTTGTTGAAGTCGGTACCACGATAGTTCACACAAAAGTAACTATCATCACAATATTGTGCTCATGGTACCGACTCCGACAAGTTATTTCACACTTTTGAGTGTTGTAGTAGGTACCATTTTTTGTTATAAAATTATTTTTTTACACCCTTTTCAGTGACCTTTGCTACTCACGGGATCAATAAATAATTGTCATTGTGTGATGTCTCATTTCTGCGATGTCTTCAACCGCGACAATAATATCATCAAGATACGCGTAGCACTTTTCAGTTATTGGTGTATAACTCAAAAACCGAATGGGACCACCACGGAAGTATACTCTATCTAACAAAAAAAAGAATCATCAAAATCGGTTCATAAACGACGAAGTTATCTGCGAACAAACATAAAAAATATATATTATATATATATATATATATATATATATATATATATATATATATATATATATATATATATATATATATATATATATATATATATATATATATATATATATATATATGGGCGAATTGAGTAGCCTCCTTTTTTTAAGTCGGTTAAAAACGCCTCATGGGCTCTAGGGTATTTTGTTCTTGAGTCACACAAGAAAAACATCTTACTAAGTTGCAGTACAGTCAACGTTCCTTTTTGGCATTCATCATTCAAGTCTTGTATTTCTTGATTTCTCATTTCGTTCCAATGCGCCATTCGTTCAGTCATTCTCGTATAGGATGCGTTTATGGAAACAAGTTTTAATTATAACTTGTTGGTTTTTGTTGACATTCTGCAGGAGCTGGTATAAAATTATACTTGTTTTGTCGTGTTGAAGCTGTGAGAATTAACAAATGATTTGTCCATTACATAGCTGAATGTATATTGTTTAATTTATTAAACGACTAGCTGCGCGGTTTTTCCCGCGTGGTGATGAAAAACGGTGATGATGAAAATAGCCCTTTGTGTTAATCCAGGGTATAAGCTCTAAGCGCTAGTAGCGTCCCGCGGTTTCACCCGCGTGGATAACGGTTTTCCCGCTACCTCAATTATCCCTCGGGAACTATACTTTTTCCGGGATAAAAGTATCTTTTGTGTTAATCCAGGGTTTTAACTATCTCCATACCGAATTTCATTGAAATCGGTATAGCTGTTTGAGCGTGAAGAAGTAACAAACATACACACATACTTTCGCATTTATAATATTAGTAAGATTAGTAGGATTTTGTAACGCCGATCAGGGTTTTACTATTGAATGTTAAAACAGAAATATTATGTAATTTTGATAGTTGAATTTAAAAAAAAATGATAATGTATCCAATAGACCACCGATAGGAAAGCAACTCTAGCCGGTGTAGAAGGCTTGACCAGTCAGTAAATAAACAATCAGTTTAGATATTATATTACATTATATTGTTAATTGTAATATTAATATATTATATTACAATTAGAGTCCTTTCAGCTTATTTTGATGAAAGAACGACATGTTTAATTAACTTAAAAACACGACATAAGAAAAAATAATTAAGGTTAATTCTGATTGAAGAAAATTTAATTTAGTTTGCAAATTTATTAGAGCAAAAATATTTTTACAACGATCAAAAATTCTCGCGGTAACGACATATTAATTATAGTAGTACAGCACAATGGGCAGCCGCCTTGTTGAATATAGCGATTTGTTCAATCCGATTTTAATAATTCCTTCACCATCAATATTTTACGTTATCTCTGAGGAACATATATTATACTAAATATTTTTTAAGGCCATATATAAACCTAATACAGAAGTTACAAGCGTTCAAGCTTGTTCAGCTGATCCTGGGTTTAATCAAGATGTGAATCACACGAGTAAGTCATATTATTATGAAAATAAGTTTTTATGCGAGTTTGACGGGATCTATCTTACATATACACCACCAATATGATATACCCACAGAGAACTGTATAGTGTATCTGTGGATATACCAAACATTAGCTTAATTTTTTTTTTTTAATCACTGTTCAACGGGTTACTACATGGGAGGCGTAGGGCAAAAGATATATTACTTTAACATTTTCTCAAAGTACTGAGAAACTGTTTCGATGAAATGTTTATGTGGCTAATCTGAAAGCATAACATGCAAGCATTTCATGTGGAAAGACTGAAATGGTATGCTTTCAGATTATATGCGTGCATACTATATATCGTCTCAGGATATCCACTGCTGGACATATGCCTCCCCCATTGATTCCCACAAGAATGGGGGGGGTTACCAATACTCGCCACGCTTGGCAGGCGGGTTGGCGAGCGCAGTATGTTTTGAGACCCTCAGAAGGCGCTGCTGCCCATCTTCTAGTATGTGATCCCTTAGCCGACTCTTCCGGCACCCACAGGTAGAGATGGGGGAGTACTATTTTAGGCCAGCACCACCACGGCCAATATATAATGCGTATATATTGTATATTATATATATATATATATATATATATATATATATAATATACAATATAATATATATAATAATATATATATATATATATATATATATATATATAATGCGTTCATATTTGTGTGAAGCGTACCAATTGTAAGATAGTTCCCGTAAAAGTCGCATGATCACTATTTTTTCTCATTACTTACTCGAAAAAAAAAACATAGCCTTTTCTAAATCAGCGAACTATTAATGACAAAGTTCCGAGATAACATAAAAAATACAGTCGAATTGATGACCTCCTCCTTTTAAGATGTCGGTTTTTTAAAACAATAGCTTGCCATTTCGCGGATACGCCATTCATATTATAATAATCGTATAAAAACCGGAAGTAGGAACCATAATTTATGACATGCCAATTGTTCAGCTATTGTATGGTTAACCATTATACCAGTAACACAGATTAAATATATAGTCTGTACGTGAAGCATTCTTTTGTTTTATCTGCGTCCACTATACATATTATAGATTAGCTGCACCGCGCTGTTTTACAAGCGTAGTGATGATTGATGATAATGATGATGAGAAGTAACCTATGTATTATTCTTGGATATCAAATCAAATCAAACTATATTTATTGTCTCACAACTACAGTATTGCCACATAAATAAATACACAAAAACACAGAAAAAAGAACAATAGGAAACAATACAATAATTGAGGACAAAAGGCGTACACTCAGCATTTGCCGTGAATATATATGAAGTATCTACATATTTTATCCAAATCCGTCTAGCCGTTTGAGCGTGATTGAAAATTATTTATCAAAAATAAGACGTGTGGCACTCGGGGACTGCCGCGGTAAAGCTATTGCATAGCATTTTTTATCAATTTATGCAATTAATATACTAATAACTTATGCAGTAACGTCGATACAACCAATGCGACCTAGATGCGAGTTGCTGAACTAAACAGACAAGCGTGATATTTCAAAAAAGTCATTAAAAGTCCTGCTATTCATCGATAGATGGCAATACTAAAAAGTATCACCGCTGTGCCGGTCGGAGTGGGGGGTGTTAGGTTATTTTCGTTACGGAATCTCTGGATTCGGTCTCCACGCTCAAGGCCCGCGATACTGACTGTAAAACTCAAAAGTGTGAAATAACTTGTCGAAGTCGGCATGCGCACAATATTTTGATAAAAGTTTCTTTTGAACTACCATGGTACGGACTTCAACAAGTCACGTTATAATCGAGCCAACGCGATAGAGAACAGCGTTCCGGGACGATTCGTATGAGCGTATCTTATGTTATAACGTGTACCTGTAGGTATGTGTGTATAACATAACATCATTGTTTACTGCATAAGGGAGAGGAGCATTATGGCATACGTAACACACAATAGATGTGGAATGTGTGATATGCATCGCGTCACGCGGATGTCCTAGTTTATACACGACCTGTTGATGGATGGGTACGTAGTACATTGAGTTGACTGAGTGTATAAACTGAGGTTACTAAGCCACGCGTGTACAAACGAATGTAATAATAATATGGGACAACATTCACACAAGGTCTTCAGGTCCCAAACTATGCACAGCCTGTACTATGGTAACCTGATGACTGATATAAACATATACTTAAATACATACTTATATATATATACTTATATGTAAGACATGTTAAGTCGGTTAAAATATTTTACTATGTTGCAGTACAGTCAACGTTCCTATTTGGCATTCATCATTCAAGTCTTGTATTTCTAACACAAATGTTTGACCTGTCCGGGAATCGAACCCGGGACCAGCGGCTCAGAAGGCAGAGTGCTACCAACTACGCCAAACGGCCAGTCAAATGTAAGGATAAAATTCGGTTTTCAATGGGATTTGAACCCACGACTATAGAATACCGTCCTGTATTTTTCTTTGAAAAATTTAAACGTAAGCGTCGCCTAGCATGTAAAATCAATTAACGATAAAACTATGTTAGGATTCCATATCAGGGTGACAATTCTATTAATTATTAGAACAAGGAATTCATAAGCAATGCAATATTTATTTATTATCTTATTTATTTATTATTTATTAACATTCACACACGGTCTTCAGGTCCTAAACTAGGCAGAGCCTGTGCTATGGTAACCTGATGACTAATATATATACTTAAATACATATACACACCCAGACACAGGTCAAACAGACATGTTCATACACACAAATGTTTGACCTGTCCGGGAATCGAACCCGGGACCAGCGGCTCAGAAGGCAGAGTGCTACCAACTGCGCCAACCGGCCAGTCAATATATATAAATAGTAATTTGCAATTCGATTATTTTTGTAAGTAATTGCATTGCGGAAGAAATTAGATCTGTGTAGCTATTATAATTATACTCCAAGTAGAATACCAAATCTAGCAAAAATGACAATTTATTTACAATCTATGAGCAAATTTGTTTAGCAGAATTGATACCCAGTTTGTTTTCACTGTCCGAATCATTTACAAGTAAAATTCTACGGTCATAAAACTTACTTTATAACTTAACCACTAATTATAATATCAGTTTCAATCAAACATTTAAAAGATTCATCGACGCAAAAACGCAAAGATCGCTGCCTTTGTTACTCACGGGATCAATTGTCATTATGCATGTTCACCGATTTCTTCACCCTCAATAAGGAAGTTATCCAGATAGACGTAACACTTTTCAGTTATTGGAGTGTGACTCAAAAACCGCTTGTCCGATTTTGATGAAATTATTATTTTAGATTAAATAGGACCACAAGGGAAGCACCAGTTTTCAAATTTTAAAAAAATCATCATCATCGGTACACTCAGTCGAAAGTTCTGAGGTAACAAACACAAAAAAAGAAGAGACGAATTGAGAACCTCCTCCTTTTTTTGAAGTCGGTTATTATAAATCACTTCTTTCGTTCAGTAGCTCTGATATGCCACAGATTTTCGGACAAACACGTCAAACTTAAAACAACGCTCTTTTTGCGTAGGAGGTAAAAAATCAACAGCTGTAATTTTGATCTATCAGTCCTACTACTAGTTCACACAATTAAAGGTAGATGGCACTAAGAACAACATCCCTCAGATGTTAAAAGGAAGGTATGAATTCGGACCGCCAGTGGAGTGCTACCATAGCTTAGTTGGACAACACAACAGGACGGTATTGTGTAGTCGTGGGATCAAGTCGCACTGGTAGCCGAATTTTTTCGTTAAAATAATTTGAACGTAATATATTATCTGCCTGATATCCTTGGTGAAGTTTGAACAGTTGCACTGCACTCCACGCACGAACAAAACAGTTCATACGTAGCAGAAGATATTGCTCAACACATCCAAGGTGAACCGCGGGCACACAATAACCTATTTAGTTTGTGACAATAACTGACTTACTTGTCGCCAATTATATTTTATGTTTATATGAGGTAGATGTCTCACAAGCGCGTGGAAACTGAGGCGGCAAAAGTAAGTCAATTGTCGTAATTTTGATTACGACGCGTATTTCAAGCGCAAGTCTAAACATATAGCTATCCTTTTCTATATTATTTGTACGGTATTATCTGTCGCAGTAAGCATGTCTATGTCGTAAATGAATAAAATTTGAGCACCGCGCAGTATGAATATACGTCATCTTTAGTAAAACATCATTGGTTGTCGCTTACAATTAATGTATGCAGCTGTACTACCTAATACGTTGCCTACGTGTCTTTCAATAATTGAATTATATTTTATATAAATAATAATAAAAATAAATTAATATTAAAATAAATAAATATTTTTGAAGTGAAACCTTCTGTAAGCGGCGTTGTGCACTTTTTTATGGGAAAAGAACGGGGGAAGCGTCGGCTGTCAAACTAACGGACACTCGTTCGATCCCCACCAAGGGTTTTCGGAGAAGGTTACACACCGTGATCAAATTCCAGCACGCTGCCAGCCGGTAGCGGGTTAGAACATTTGAGTTATCTATAGGCTACCAATAGCTAGTGGATTGCTCAAATGTTATTGTAATAGCTGCAGTATTGTAATTACTTATTAGTGTTTTATTATAATAAAGGCATTTGCCCCATTTAAAATACCCAGCATAGTGATAGTGTAGTCTCGAGTAACTTGCGCGTCTATCTCCACCCTCGAATTGAAAAACTGTCACCAAACACGCCGTGTGTTCAGGCAGCACTCCTTACAGCCAGTAAGCATTTTAGGTCTAGCGCGATAACAACTTCGACCACGCCTGTTATCCAATTGTGTGGGCTAGTTCGTCTGGTTCTCCCGCCCGTTTTAGATATGCTTGGGCAGGGCGCGCGAGCATATCATGCCTTCAAACTACGTGTACTTTTTTAAAAAAATTTGGAATAGGCAGGCGTTTGACCACTATCTCACCTGATGTTAAGTGATGATGCGGTCTACGATGGAGCATGCCTGCCTAGAAGATACCTAATCACTCGTGACTTGAAGATACCCAGGTTGTAGTACCAACTTAAGGCGCGAGATGTACATTATAATTCGGCTCGCGCCTGTCCTTTTTTTAAACTGAAGAAGGGGCACCCCTACTAAATATGCAAAAATATGTTAAATTGGACTAATTGCCTATTCCGTCCCTCTATATGTCACAAAACGTGTCACTTCAATTTAGCTATTTAGGGAACGTCAAAACATATTCTATGTTTCCTTTCATATCAGCGGATCTCTCTCCGGGCCTCATAATCAAGCCCCATATGGAATGTAAAAGGTATATACGTTTGTAATTGACTGGCCGGTTGGCGCATTTGGTAGCACTCTGACTTCTGAACAGCTGGTCCCAGGTTCGATTCCCGGACAGGTCAAATATTTGTGTGCATAAGCATATCTGTTTGACCTGTGTCTAGATGTATATATAAGTATAATATCAGTCATCAGGTTACCATAGCACAGGCTCTGCCTAATTTGGGATTTGAAGACCTTGTGTGAAGGTTGTTACTTTTAAAAATTCCGCAAACAACATATTTTGAGATTATAACTACTGATTCGCTCCGCTTAAACACATTAAAGTTACTACGGAGTCCCCCTCCCCGCACCACTCCCGCAGCCGCCAAGGCAAGGTTCAGGGGATTTAGGCAATCTATAGACTTGATATTACCCATACGTTTACTCGATCCTCGTTGATTGAATTCTGCAAGCCGCACGCGTGTCGATAGACACTTAAAATAGGCATTTAAGGAAATCCATTGTTTAAAAATTCAAAAATCTCCCATTAATCATTGACAGACGCCATAATTAAAATGATAATTATTGCGAAAGCTGCCTCAGTGGAACATCTGTCATTGTGACATCTCTCAGAACTGGTTGTTCAAGGCAAGTGGGCATTCATTGGGACAGACATATTTTTAACTGTTGCAAGAAGCTAGCCAATATAAAAATGTAGTAGGTAGGTATTTCTTAGACAGTTAAGTTAGATTCAACGATTGTGTCTATTGATGTAGACATAATTGTTGAATCAAACAATTATGACAACCTATTCTCCTAAAACTAGGCTATCATTGCTTCAAAATGTTTACAAGTAATTTTGTTCGTAAGTGTATAATCTAGGAGTGACAAAAAACATTTACGTTTGTAAAAGCTCATCCTCATAAAATTGATTCATGGGAGTTAAGTACTGTGTGCAAATCTTTTTGCAGACAGGAATTGAGGATTGGCAATGTATTATAAAGCCCCCAGTGTTATAGATACCTATAGGCAACGGTGATTGCTTACCCTCAGGCAGTCTATTTGCTAGTTTGCACTTATTTCATAAAAAATCACATTCAAGACAAGAGCTACAGGTAGGCCTCCACGTAAAGAATAGATTAGGGTCATCAGTGAAGGATATATCAAAAGACATTGTTCTTTCCATCCATCACATTTTCAACATTTTATCTTTTCATAACATATTTGAATACTTTACAACTAGGTATTTTATGGTTAATGGATTCATGGTCTTAATTTATGTTATTTTAAAATACCAAGTCCAGTCCCCTAGGGTCTCAAGCGTCTGGGTCCATGCCTGAATAACTCATGAAAGAAGATATCATTTTAAACTATTTCAACTGTGTGTTAAACATTCAAATATATTATAGACAAAGTACCCCCTTATTCTCAAAAGCAACAAGTGTCCTACCCTCAGTTGGGCTAAACATTTTCAAACTAATATCCCGGTGCATCACTGAATCAATGTGAATAATAATTGATTATCCACATAAAATGCTTATAGCACAGATTTTATCTGACTAGGTATGCTGACTTCATATAGAACTTATTTCTAGGAATCTTGATGACTAACTCAAGTAAACAACAATTTACCTTTACCTTTTTTAATGTTTGTGATAATTTTCACAGAACTTATGAGGTGGCCTTGACCAGAATATTCTTAATAGGGGTATACCAGACAAAATACTTGGTAAATACCTGGTTAAGGTTATTTGTAGTTTGGGAAGTTAGTCTACTCCTTGATCCTAAAGTTCTGGATCAACACATAGGCTACTTTTATCCCGTGGGATAATTGAGTTAAAGAGAAAACTGTAATCCATGCAGGTGAAACCGCAGGGCGCTACTAGTAATAATAATAATGTGGCAAAAGCTCTTCAACTGTATCTTACATCAGGGGAAAGGAAATTAAAAAGTTTCAAAATGTGAGCAGTGATAAACTTTTTTGATTTGACTTTTCCATAGGTCATCTGTAAAGTACATATTTATAATACTTTAAATCAACTTATATCAGGTTTGTCCCACCTTTTCTGCCTGTATACAACTGCAAGTCTGTGTAATGTTATCGAGACATGTTAAGCTCTTATACAGGCTATTCACCAATATGGTACCCTGTCAGAAGTGGAGCATCTTTGTCTTCTAAAATATTATGATAATAGTAATATATTATGATATACTTCACACTAAGCTTTTTTAATTGAAAAGTTTTTATCACCAAATTGAAATAAGTTTCACATTTAGAGCTTGGTCACATATTATTTTTGTATGTGCGTTGGCCTCAGCCATTGCAGTTTACTATCAGTAACTTTCATGCTTCTCCAGACCCCTCTAATCCAGTCTTCTAATCTTTCCAGTTCCAGCTTAAGTATAAAATATCACTTGAATTAAGTTATTAATGACAGAGAAATGGTTTCCTAGCATCTAGATATGTTTTATTAAAAGTTAACCCATTTTAAAAGTAGCATGACTCATTGAATTATCAAATAATAATGACTTAATTAATTTGTGTATTATTTTACAAACAGGATAATACCTACTGATTATTGTGATTTGCTGAATGATATGTACCTACTTATAGGTACCTAATTCTGTTTTTATTACTGATATTACAAAACCTGTCACCACTCTGATTTTACTGTATGTCTTCTTGGGCAACATAAATGAAATTTTATTTATAGATAAATGTTAGAAATTGTGAAGTTCCTATAAGTTATCATAATTACTGCTATATCTTGATAACAAAAGTGATAAGGAAATGCAATATACTATGAATGTAGGTATGGTATCATTTCGTAATATTGCGTTGGTAATGACTTTTTGTAACACATAGGTGGGGTCTTGTATTAGTCACTGAGCTAAACGTAACACCCCTGCTGGGGGTCTCCACCCTAACCTAATTCCACGAAACATAAAAGCATGTGGAATAAATGCCCCTATGGCAAATGGCCCAATTTAATTAATTGGATCTAAAGCTGACACAGTAAAACTTCGTGACAGTATTTATGTCAAATTACTCTTTTTGATGTTTTGTTCACAGCAATTACTCCGTAAAAATAATCGTTGAGGTATGAGATTCTAAATTCAAAAACTGCAATTTAGGGGCCGCGCCAAGAATCAAAATATTTAACTTTTAGGTTCACAAACCAGCTAAACGGTGTTTATCGCATGCGTTCATATTAATCATAACTTCGATGTCATTCATAAAAAGCTCAATATCTATTTGCAATCGACTAATCGATGAACCGTAACGACCGCACCGTATGTTTACGTTTCAATATCAATAAAAAGAATAAGCTAAAGAGCAAAAAACGAACCCAGCGGAGCAATAAATTATCTCCTCACGTAAATAGATCGACGCGTGCATTATCTTTGTAATTATTTATTTGTTTTGCTAAGTAAAGCTCAGTGGTGCGATGAACTTACGTACCTCATTTTGACGGCGGTTTCCTTTGTTGAGATCAATCCGAATGCATGATTACACAGCACGAAACAAACGTTCACTTACAAAATCTATTTCACTGTCACACACATACATTTTTGTAGTATTGAGTAATTCAAACGTCTGGCATTGTCCGGGCAGTGGCCATTTTTGACAAAAAAAGATGAAAACTCCCTTCCCGGTTAAAGAAAGCTCAGCGAGTGAGATAACGCTAGCCCCGTGCCGCTGAGATATTTAATTTAAGTGTAAGGAGTATTTGACCCGTTTGCGATTCATACAAGTACATTTACGTACACATCATGACATATTCACACATGAGTATGCTCTTTTATAGATAACTCTAGTTAGGATAAAACCGCTAAACACTCATCTCAGTCACGACGCAAAATGCTAGCGCCAGCACCAAATTATGGTAAGCTAAGACTAACTAACGAACAGACTCAGCTCAGAGTAGATATTCAGACAATTTTCCGATGTAGGTACGACGAATTCGGCAAAGTGCGAATAGTACGAACTTCATGATAACACGGAACGAATTTACGTTTTTCGTCCTTATTTGATAGGTCGTCCACACTTGGTCGCATTATAATCCTTCTACGATTCACCAATCAGCGTATGTTTAGTATAATTAAATTTCGAGTAACGCCATCTGTTGTAAAAATGTTATACATCTTTTTTTTTTTATTTATTTAGCTTCATAGGGTTTGCACTTCTATCTATTTTAGATAGAGCCAAAGTTGAGTAAACAACAATATTTTAACAAATGACAAATATTGTACCACACTCAACACGGGAGGCATGGATACAGACAATGACATCATAAAAACATATAGACATGCATCCACGCTCATCACAAAATAGTTTGTCTCTGCCGGGATTCAAACCGAAGGCCCTGGCGACCTGAAGTCATATCACTAACCACTAAACCACGGACACTGTCGTTCTATTGTGGCATCAAGTACTTATGCGGATATAATTGGGCTAATAATTGAACTCAACTCTCAACTTTGGCTCCCACATTGAGTAGAGAGCTCAGTTGTCACGTCTTGTCAGCCAAGAAGCTGAGCATCCTTGCAAAGCTGAGGCAGTACTTAACACAATTTGCACCAAGCACGAGTTTGATCGTTTATGGGACTTCTCATTTATGGGACGGATCAGCTAAAGAGCCTATAGTGCGTACTTGTACTTGTTACTTGCGAGTAAAAAGACACATAAATAGACTCTCTACTCGGTACAAGACTTCAAAGATTTCAGGAAGTCGAGTTTCACAATACAGTATACAGTTTTTAACATCTATCTTTAACGAATAGATGTCAGAAAAACTTTATCTCCACATTGTACTAAACAATCTTACGGCCACATTTTCTATACTTAAGTTTGTTTCAATGTTTCCAAGGTAAATTTAAACATGCACGAATTAAACAGGCCAATATAATATGTGATCAAAGCTTGAATTATAATATTACTAGCTGCACCCCGTGGCTTCACTGGACGGGCTACGGTTTTCCCGCTATTTCAATATACTACTCACTCTAACGTAACCCACTCCCGTTATCTAACGGAAGGATACATAAGAACGTATTCTTGATCTAAGAACGGGATTCATACTTTTTCCAGGATAAAAAGTACCCGTAGCCTATGAACTATGTCCTTCTTTTAGTTACCATCTATATGCTTATTTAAATGTACCATAATTTGTTTAGCTGTTTAGGCGTTCAAACTTTAGAGACAGAAAATGTTTTTTTTTAATATATATTTTATTTTTTTACATTTTTGTTGTATCCTGTGGAGTGGAACCATCATTTTGTCGGGATGAATTGAAGCCTATGTGTTAATCTATACATAATATTACAAAGAGGAAGAATTTGTATGTAAGTATTTTTGCAACGTAATAGCACAAAAACTACTGTGCCGATTTCAAAAATTCTTTCACCATTGGAAAGCTACATTCACACTTACATACGCTACATGATATATTGAAAAAAATGGGGATCCTTATAATTTTTAATATCTATATATTATGTGTACACAGTTGTTCAATATAAATATTTCTGATTTTCATAACAGCAGCGGTAACTTGGATTGATACCTTCCTCCGAGAGCGCAGCACTGTCCTCCTGCGGACAGTGTAGACAGTTCTTTGCCTACGGCAGACAGCGTAGACAGAGAAAGCAAGTTTTTCTTGACAGTGACAGGATGCAATATTCTGCGTCAATGGGAGACACTGCCAGTATATCGTGTACACCCATAGACTAAGATAGAATTCCCAGCATGCAAGTCGATGCTTCCTTTGCCTAGTGCCAGTAACCACAGACTTCCTGATAAATATGATATTCAGTTCGCATTTGTGATATGAAAACTAAATCTGCCAACTCCAACTCTACCTGGTACTTGTCTGCCTCACCCCTAGAGTGTGTATAAAAAGCTGGTGGTGCACTTCCCGCAGCGCCCGAGCAGTCACAAAATATAAACTCAATGCATATAATCTCGAAACATTTTTCTAAAATAAGGTTATTGAGATTTGGGAACATTTCTTAGTCCTCTGGAAGACCATGTCTATAGTCTGTGTCCAACGATTAGTTGATAGCACTGGATCGTGCAAGCGAGGCTTTATCTATGGGTGTACACGGATTAATGGCCGTACATTAAAGGGACTCGCGTCAATGGGGGGCCAATCCAATCCGTCGCTCCATCGCACTGTTGCCAACTTAGCTACTTTGTAGCTAGATCTCGCTCCTTAAAGGCCTCCGTCAGCTGCAAATTTAGAAAAGTTGTAGCTAAACAAACTAGCTACATTTCCTCTCACCTTTTCAACATAGGTCTAATTTGTATGTGGTTTGTTTTTATTTATGATCTATGACGTACCTTGCATGGTCTGGAAAGATCTGGGGTCTGGCATTATAATGTATAACCATAATTATAACATAAATGTTTCAACGATACAAGATTTTCGAGGTTCCCCAGACATTGCCCTTTTTGTAACCAGGGGGCCTACCACCAACTCTTATAGCAGTATTATTGTAATCTTACTTTGAATTTTCGTACCACAAGGCCACATAAGCAATGTTACTTTAATGTTGTTTAGACTAAGCAGTTTTGTGACGTAAACCTCTATTTTGTTCACTCAAAGCGTACCATGAGCCAGCGCCAACGAAAGCGACAACGCTATATGAAAATATCATGTTGTCTCGCTTGCCCTTACAGCAGGAATGTTTCTTCGTTCATTCTACACGTCACTGAGCGATAATAAAACAATAATATTTTAAGACGTTCATGGTACGAATCTGAGCATTATTACTTTAAGCTTGAAGTATGACGTTCTTGAAACATGATGGTTTTGTAAAAGTTGATGGTACGGCCCCTGATCGATTTTTTCACACTGTTAGTTTTGCATCCATTCATCTGCAATACGCATTTCCCCAGAGCAGTGCTGAAAAACAATGATCATGTATCCCATCCCCAAGTTCTGAACTATCTTCGTGCTAAACTTCACGATGATTTGCTACAGTAGTTAGAGCGTGAGAAACAACAAGTAAACAACTGACTTTTGTATTACTTAAGATCCAAATCAAATGTGGTGTGTTTTTTTCCCTTAGCTACTCTTTGAAGAGCTACTTTACAGAAATGGTTTGGCTACAAATGTTTTAGTACAGTTGGCAGCACTGGTCCGTCATAAACTGTCATGTCAATCAATCAGTCCCTATCACATCACTTTTGCAGTCTGTTTTTTATTTTCCAAGCAGTTCTATTTCCGAAAACACAACTATAATGGTGGGCGCTATGCCTGTTAATATAATACCAAAATTTTACAACGGTAGCATGGACAGTCATAATGGTATTGAAGAAAACGAGATAAATGTGCATATCGGTAGTCGCGTGAAGTGTGGAGAAGATTTCGGCACTGTAAAGTATATAGGTGAAATTCAGGGGTATAAGGGGGTTTGGTACGGTGTAGAATGGGACGATCCCGCCCGGGGTAAACATGGGGGTGCAGTGGACGATATTCAGTACTTCAAAACGTCCAAACCAGGAGCTGGTTCCTTCGTCCGCCCAAACAAAATATCCCCAATGAAGACTTGTGCTGATGCCATAAAGATGTACTATGGAGACCGTGAAGTAAGTACAACTTATCTGTACAATTTAAAATTATAAAATATTTGCATAGTCTGTAATGTACTCAATTTAGGTCACCACACAAACACTTAATGTGTGGGTGGACAGTTTGTTTGTTTACTTTCATTTTCTTCATTTTCTCTACTATTTAACTTGTCTTGTACCACTGGCTAGTAATAAATTGTTAAAACTGAAAGACTTCAGTGCAAATTATTTATGTTTATAAGTTATAATGTTTTATTTCAAAATTTTAAGTGTGACTTGAGTATGAGTCATCGCTGGACCTTGTTATGTTTTGTCACATAAACCTTGTAAACTTTGTTGCTACAAACATATATCCTTTCATTTAGGTATGATTATTGAGTGGCGATTTCTTTATGGCTTAAGCTATATAGTGTGTGAGACTAAATCCTTGTGAATATAGATCTGAAAGATGATTAAATCCAATTTCATTTAGTCTCAATAAAACAATGGCTAAGTGTTGCTGGAAGTGGAGTTTAATTTATCTGTGCTATGGCAAGAAAAGCTCCCAGACTTAACAGTGTATAGTGAAAAATAATTTTATATTTAATGAAAATCTTGCATATCACCTAGAATAACGAGACAACATACTATGTTTGCTTTTAAAATACCTCAGACTATGGAGGGAACATAATATGTCTGGTCCGTAGTTACGGGATTGATAATTTTTTTAACTGTGATTTAGATTTTTTTTAATTTATTAGAATTTTATTTCTTTACTATCATTGGTATGAATTATCATTGGTTTACTTGGGTTTGCTATTACAGTAAATCCTTATTTGCTCTTTATTCGCGATTTCACTATTCTTGGATCCAGTCGAAGATTCAAACTTTAACTGCAAAAATTGTTGAAGCTTAGAACTGAATAGGCCAAGATGGCTTTGAACAGATAGAATCAAGTGATATTCAAGAGTTCTTTGAATCTCGAGACAAAGATTTAACAGAAAATGAGTTAAAAGAAATGTTTAACCCGCATTTCTGCATCCGCATTCCATTAAAGAAGATCCTTTTCCACAAGCACTGTAAAGGCATTATTAAACCTGAAACCCTTCGTGAAGGTTTACGCAAGGTAAATAATCTGTGTGATTTTTTCATGAAAATTGACCCATCCTGATCCTCATGGAAAGAAGTCTTATTTTCAAAAGGAAAATTGCAAACACCACTGTGGAAAATAAATCCAGAATTAACAACCGTTTAAAAGCGGAACAAAAAAACAATTATTAAGTTTTTAAGCCAATGTCTAAGCTAGATAATAATTAGTACGTATTGTAAAAAAACAATTGTAACCTTATGTGATTTGATTTTTAGTAGTTTTTTTTATCTTGAGCTCTTGGAACATATTCTCTGCATTCCTATACAAATTACCGTTCCATATCCGGTTTCCGTATTGGTGGCATATATACCGAAATATGCCCCGCGAATAAGGAGCTTTTACTGTAAAGTATTTGTAGATTGTATACCTTTCAGTATTTAGTTAATTTTGTAGCTACATTATACATGTCATTTTTAATTTTTTAATCATTACATGAGATATTTCTCTTGAATGGTTACAAGAAACTAGTTTATACTAGTTTATCATTCAGATCAAAATTTAGATATGTGTTAGATATCACTAAATTTAGCTATTTATGTGGTGTGATAGGAGTAGCTTGTACATGGTGTGACAGGGATGATTTTGTTCCCATCAACATAGGCATTATACATACATTATATTGAACAATTTTACAGGATGAGACAGTGGCAGCTCATCGGAAAACTGTCATTAATGAATGGAAGAGAGAAATGGGAGCCCCATTTATTGAGATGGTGGGATTTGAGAAGATACATCAGAAACAGTGAGTTTATTGTTATCACTCTGATTATTTTCGAACTGAGACAAAGAGTAACATGGTGTACCAAAGTTGGATGCGACTACGCCGTCCTCGTAGTGACCAGCAAAAATAAAATTCTGATCCAGCTAGTATCTTATGAATGTAACGGTAATTTCCAGAAAGTTCGACCGTCTCCAAGAGATCTGCGTACACGACCAGAACGTTTCCCGAGCTGGTGACGTGGCTGCCTTGTGCCCCAATGTCCGCAATCTTGACGTGTCAGCCAACCTGTTCTCCAACTGGCGCGAAGTGATCACTCTGTCATCACAACTGCCGAACTTGACAGAACTGGACGTCAGGTAAACAATAGTAAAAATAAGTATTTATGTGGTATTTTTTTATACCTACTTTATAGACCTAGCGTTTGACCACTATCTCACTTTATGGTCAATGACGATGAGGTCGAAGATGTTATCACGCTAGACCTAGAATGCTCACTGGCTCTCCTGGATTGCTGCCTGAACACACTATGTGTTTGGTTACAGTTTTTGAAACATGAGGGTGGTAGCTAGCCAGGCGAGTACTCGAAAGTACCCTACCACCATGTTGCGAATTTGGTAACGGTCTTACCTTCACCGAAAGCTCAAGCCGTTGTTGGGGATCGAACCAGTGTCCGTCAGTTTGACAGCTGACGCTCCCCCTGCTGAGCTATCATCCCTTCAAAATGCAGCAATTAGGTATGTTCCGAATACATGATCATTCATCAGTTACTGACTCCATCTATATTGAGACATGCATAGAAGCGGTGTCTTAGAGATGAAGTATGTAAATGTGGAATGGATCCCTTAGTAAAGTTTGACAGATGACAATGACAAATGACACTGACACTTGACAGTGACTGTTGTGAGATCCGAACAAATCTTTTCCAACTGTCGCGGGGTGCACACTCTCCTCACAACTGCGGGAATTAAAAAAATTTGTAACAAAAAATGGAACCGACTTCAACACTCAAAAGTGTGAAATAACTTTTTGAAGCCATGATAGTTCACAACAGTAACTATCCTCACAATATTATGCTCATGGTACCGACTTCGACAAGTTATTTTACACTTTTGAGTGTAGAAGTTGGATCCATTTTTTGTTAAATATTTTTTAATTCACCCTTTTCAGTGATCTTTGCTACTCACGGGATCAATTGTCATTGTGTGTTCTCCGATGTCTTCAACCGCGACAATAATATCGTCGAGATATTCGTAGCACTTTTCAGTTATTGGAGTATAACTTAAAAACCGTTTGTCCGATTTTGAGGAAATTTGAATGGGACTACCACGGAAGTACTCTATTTAACAAAAAAAAAGAATCATTAAAATCGGTTCATAAACGACGAAGTTATCCGCAAACACATATAAAAAATAATAAAAAAGACATAAATTGAGAAACGAATTGAGAAACCTCCTTTTTTGAAGTCGGTTAAAAAGGATTGGAAGTGAAGGTAACTGGCCTATGTATACACTTATTTAGTATACGCCAGGTCCTAGATTTTTAAATTGGGTCTATTGAGCCCAGAAAGGTCTGTGGTATTTATACATATTAAGTAAGTTATAAATACTGCACGATAAATCTAAAACACTTTCTTTCCTTTAACTAATATTAGTAATTTCGGTTAATTCTTGTGTTACATTTTATTTTTTTGTATATACTTTAGTTTCTTGTTGCACACCGCCGTGTATATATCTGTTTTATATCCACCCCAAGGTTGTCTGTAAGAGATTGCATTAGCGATAAGATCGCCGATTGCTATTCTATAATAATGTATATTTTATATTCCTGTATCTTCTACTTGGTATGCAATAAAGAAATTGTATTGTATTTGTTCAAAGTTCAAGGCAAAGCCGCACGAGCTATAAAAGGGCCATGCTCAGCGATCTATGTGATCGAATCATAGAAAAAAAAAAAAAAAATGGTTGTCTTTAAAGTCGGTTTACGGACGATAGATTTACGTGATAACGTCATAATCATTTATGACTTTGACTGACTTTGACTTTGAGTTTGACTTTGACCTTGACCTTGACGTTGACCTTTGACGTTGACCTTTGACCTTGACCTTGACTTTGACCTTTGACTTTGATTATTTTATGTAATACAAAACTCAGGTGGAACGTTACGCGGAACGTTACTATTTTTCATGAGTGTTACTGGTATTGATCAATTTATAAAACGTTATCACGTCAAAAGACATTTAATTCTGTTCATTTCTTTTAAAAACATAATTATGTAAGTACATTACTTACATGTAAAATCTTATAATTAAGGATTGTGAAGCATGCAAGTTATCAGACTATAGAAATATGCGTTAACTAATTAGAATTTTATATTTGTTTGTTTTGTGAAGGGTGGGAACACGTGCACATCGTTCTTTTTTATGATTATCTATTTAATAATATTTCATAAGAAGATTTCGAACTTACTTAGTTTTTGACGTGATAACGTTTTATAAATTGATGAATACCAGCAACACTCATGAAAAATAGTAACGTTCCGCGTAACGTTCCACCTGAGTTTTGTATTACATAAAATAATCGAAGTCAAAGTCAAAGTCAAAGTCGAAGTCGTAGTCAAAGTCAAAGTCAAAGTCGAAGTCGAAGTGGAAGTGGAAGTGGACGTGGAAGTCGAAGTCGAAGTGGAAGTGGACGTGAAAGTCGAAGTGGAAGTGGACGTGGAAGTCGAAGTCGAAGTGGAAGTGGACGTGAAAGTCGAAGTCGAAGTCGAAATCAAAGTCAAAGTCATAAATGATTATGACGTTATCACGTAAATCTATCGTCCGTAAACCGACTTTACAGACAACCAATTTTTTTTTTCCATAAATCTTATCTACTAGTGTTTTTGGTAAACTATTTAGTGATTGAGGTAAGTAACATGTCCCGACCCTCCTCCCATACTCATTTCTATAGTTTGGTATACTATCTAAGACTATTTGATCAACTTTCGATTAAAGAATATAAAACGATAACTTAGTAAAACTAGTCGGTAATCGTTCTGTGACTACAACAGTTTCCAAACCTGTAGCGCCATCTAGATTTAGCCTGATGTTATGGGTTTTTTTCCGGCATACGATTTCCTTAGGCGATTGTCAGTCTTCTATTTATCTATTTAAATATTATAAAGTAATAGTAGCACTCTGCCTTCTGAGCCGCTGGTCCCGGGTTCGATTCCCGGACAGGTCAAACATTTGTGTGTATGAACATGTCTGTTTGACCTGTGTCTGGGTGAGTATATGTATATAAGTATATATCAGTCATCAGGTTACCATAGTACAGGCTCTGCCTAGTTTGGGACCTGAAGACCTTGTGTGAATGTTGACAAATAAAATATGTTGAAACCACAGTACATGTGCAACGTAAGTACAAATATTTGAAACTTTGTTTACAGCAAAAACCGCATGTCAATCGACATGAGCACGGAGACGCTGTCGCAGCTTGCCGTCAACTTCGCCAATCTTGAGAAACTCAACTTGTCCGTTTGTGACTATGACTGGACCGATCTCATCACACTCTCCCATCTGTTCCCTAAGGTAATGTCATCATCATCATCATCATCATCATCATCATCATCATCATCATCATCATCTCAGCCATAGGACGTCCACTGCTGGGTATACGCCTCCCCCATTGATTTCCACAAGGTAAGCTAATGTATCACACTAATATTATAAATGCGAAACAGTTGTCAAACGCAAACTTATAATAAGTTAAAAAAAAAAGTTCAAGTCAGAGTATATATGCCCAAATTTTTTATGTATATATTGATATTTTATCTATCTTATGTCTCTTTCTCTTAGCCATGGGGCGTCCACTGCTGGACATATGCCTCCCTCATATAGGGAGGATAAAAAAAAATTTAATCATATCCAAAAAATGTAGTCCAAATGTTTCCCATTGCAGATCAACGAAATAATAGCAGCGTACAACAGAATAAAGCACATAACCCATCTGACATCCACACTGTCCACACTGACCGTTCTGAGGCTGGACGGGAACCCGATAGAATCCTGGTTTGAAGTTATGAATCTAGGTGAGATGTCATGTTGTAGAACCGAGGATAGCTTCGGGCAAGTATTGCCTATCAAGCTGGTGGGTTTGTTGTTAACACTGACGTGGTTTTGACACATTATGAATGTATCATTCATTCATTCATCGCAGCCATAGGACGTCCACTGCTGGACATTAGCCTCCCCATGTAGGGGGGATTTGCCAATACTCGCCACGCTTGGCAGGCGGGTTGGCAAGCGCAGTATGGTTTCATATCCTCAGAAGGCGCTGCTGCCCACCTTCTGGTACGTGATCCCTTAGCCGACTCTTACGGCACCCGCGGGATGAGATGGGGGAGTACTATTCTAGGCCGGTACCACCACGGCATTATGAATGTATAAAACACGGGAATTACTCACGTAATAAGTCAGTACTATATATTCACGTTAATTACGTCCACAGTATGACCACTGCGACGGTCACCGTGGCGCAGTGGTCAGTGACATTGACTTCTGTGTCGTCGGGACCCTGGGTTCGAATCCCGGCAGGGGCAAACATTTGTGCGATGAGTGTAGATGTTTGTCCCGGGTCTTGGATGTTGTGTGCTGTGATTGTGTGTGTCCATGCCTCCCGCGATACAGGGAATCCTAGTGCGGGGGTCTGAGTGTAAAATAAAAAAATAAAATAAAAAAGTAACTAGTATTTATTTATTTATTTAATTAATTAATTACACGGCATAACCAATTACATAATTAATCAGAACTTAATGCTAAGTATTTTATTAAAACAATATAAATGTAAATAAAAGTAAGTATGTATTAAATGTTTAATATTGGTGTGGTTTCAGGTTGGATGAGAAATCTGAAGGTTCTGAGCTTGAACGACTGTCTGATACATGAGATCCGGTTTAGTGACGACCCCGGTAGGATGGACCTGTTTGATAACCTCGAAGTGCTCTTCTTGAACCGTAATCGTATCAAAGACGTGAGTAATTTAGTATTTTGAGTATTTTATTACGCGTCGCAATGTACCTTTTTTCCGATTGCTCATATATTTTTGAAGCGATGACAGCTCAGCTGGAGGAGTGTCGACTGTCAAACTGACGAACACTGGTTCGATCCCCAACAACAGCTTGAGCTTCCGTTGAAGGTAACACCGTTATCGAATTTCCAGCATGGTGGTAGGGTACTTTCGAATACTCGCCTGGCTAGCTGCCACCCTCAAGTTTGAAAAACTGTCACCAACACAAAGTGTGATCAGGCAGCAGTCCCTGAGAGCCAGTGAGCATTCTAGGTCTAGCGTGATAACATCTTCGACCACATCGTCACTGACCATCAAGTTAGATAGTGGTGAAACGCTAGATATATACAGTATAAAAAAATATTGTTCCGGCCACTGGAAAGGTCAAACTGACAAGTCTTTTTTACCAATGAAACGTCATCGAACTGGTAAAGTTTTTTAATATTTGTTGAAGTATTCATGAATATGTCCACTTTTCAGTGGAGATCATTGAGCGAGCTGGACAAACTGCCTCACCTGAAGAAACTGTACTTCCTCAAGAACCCCATACAGGAGACTGAAGACTACGACACCGCCTCTCAAATGATTATAGCGAAAATCGGCACTTTACTGGTATGGCACTTTTTGTATATTTTATAGAGCTTGATATTTTAATGTTTGTCCATTGCCTCACTTAATGGCCATCGAGCATGTGGTCCTTCGAGCACCACATCCTGAGATGTAGTTGAAGGTGTAATCATGCTAGACTGAGAATGCTCACCGGCTCTCAAGCACTGCTGTCTGAATATGCTGTGTATTCGGTGGTAGTTTTTCATACTTGAGGGTGGTAGCTAGCCAGGTGGGTACTCCGGTATATCGTACCATCTTGGTCGAACGATAAGAATAAAAAAACATTATCTTTTATGAAATAAATTTAAAATGCATATCCCAGAATCTAAGGCATCGATTCACCAATATGCTTTGTATCATACATTTAGTTTTAGTTAGTAATACAGACACATTGCTCTCTGCCTATGGGCCTTTTGAGCAGGCTCAGAGTCGCACAACGAGCTATGGAGAGGGCTATGCTCGGGGTTTCTCTACGTGATCGAATCAGAAATGAGGAGGTCCGTAGAAGAACGCAAGTCACCGATATAGCCCAGTGGATTAGCAAGTTGAAGTGGCAGTGGGCAGGGCACATAGCTCGAAGAACTGGTGGCCGTTGGGGCAGAAAAGCCCTAGAATGGAGACCACGGACTGGCAAGCGCAGCATAGGACGGCCACCGACCAGGTGGACAGACGACCTGACTAAGATCGCAGGCAAGGGCTGGATGCGGGCCGCTTCCAACAGGTCCTTGTGGAAATCAATGGGGGAGGCCTATGTCCAGCAGTGGACGTCCTATGGCTGAGATGATGATGACAGCCATATTATTGTAGGAATTAAACGGGTCCACTGTAACACCGGAGCACCGTCGTGGCGCCGAGTACGACTATATGAAACGTCACGGTGCGGAGTGGAAACTGAGCCGAGCGGAGCCGGCGGCGGCGGCCACCTTCGACAGAGAACATTGTCGATTTCAACACCTTATAAACAGTAAGTTTATTTTTATCATTTGTTCACTATTCAAACAATATCGACTGGCCGGTTGGCGCAGTTGGTAGCACTCTGCCTTCTGAGCCGCTGGTCCCGGGTTCGATTTCCGGACAGGTCAAACATTTGTGTGTATGAACATGTCTGTTTGACCTGTGTCTGGGTGTGTATATTCATGTAAGTATATATATCAGTCATCAGGTTATCATAGTACAGGCTCTGCCTAGTTTGGGACCTGAAGGCCTTGTGTGAATGTAAAAAAAAACAAAAAAAATATAATAATTTAAAAGAAATTTTAATAAGCATTTATAACCTAGTAAAACTTAGTGTAACAAGGGTAACGAACGTTTTTTCAGTTAATGGTAGTAATTTTTTTTAATCACTAAAACTATCATAAATTCTCTAAAATTATTTAAAATGAAATAGATTATAGTTCAGTGAAGATACAAATTACAAAGCATCCTCTATTATTAGACCAGTTTTTTTTTCAATTGCGGGTAGTTTATAATTTTAATCTTAATGAAATAACGTGACGACTTATTTCATCTAAAACTACCTGCGTTTTAATTTAGTTTTAGTATTGAAAATAAATTAAAATTAATATAATTAAAAAAAAAAAATTTATTAAAATTAAAAACGTAATTTAATAAACTAAGATAGTTTATTATATATGCCTCCCCCATACGGGGGGATTTGCCAATACTCGCCACGCTTGGCAGGCGGTTGGCAAACGCATTATGATTTCCGATCCTCAGAAGGCGCTGCTGCCCACCTTCTGGTATGTGGTCCCTTAGCCGACTCTTACGGCATCCACGGGAAGAGATGGGGGAGTACTATTCTAGGCCGGTACCACCACGGCACCAATGCATACTCGCAGTAATGTCATCATCATCATTATCGGTGGCTGCCAATGATCTTGCAATTCTCAGACACAAAGACCAAATTACTAAACTAGAATTAATCCTCTTTTCAGAATACGGTTTACCAGACGACAGCCTCCTTGTAACACAGCCAAAGTACACAACCCTCACCTCGCAGCTCCTGGAGATCACACTACGCGACGAAAACGGCAAATCATTCCAGAAAAAGTTCCCAACGACCATGGCTGTTCAGAAACTGGTAACACTGGCGCAGAGACTGTTCAAAAAGTTCGGACAGCGGGGCACGCCCACTCTATACATACTCGACGAGCAGAGGAAAGGCCAAGAGATAGTTCTCAACAATAACATGAAAGATTTGACTTATTATTCTATCACGAACGGTGACGTTATTTTGGTTCGTTTCAGTTAATTTTTTGTGGGTGTGGCAACACTTTAGTGTTTGGTTGCGTTCTCATTGAAGTAGAGCATTTGTTTACTGACGACTGTTTCATTTGAATATTAACTGTGTTAATACTAAAACTCAAAATTTAATAAAAGAAACATTTCATTTTGAGTCTGAAAACTATCGCGAGTTTCTTCCATAATTGTAATGTAACAAACCGACTAGAACTCACGTGGTAAACGCTGGAAAATTACTCTCCGACCAGAGCCTCAGCACGTAACTCGCGCCCGCCGCCTGGCACGATCATAACTCCCAGATGAAGAACTGCAAATAAGTAATAAATAATAACCCAATAATACAATCTGGGCATCTTCAAGTCACGAGTGAGCAGGTATCTTCTAGGCAGGCGTGAATCATCGTAGACCGCATCATCACTTAACATCAGGTGAGATAGTGGTCAAACGCCTGCCTATTGTGAATAAAAAAAAAAGTTCGAAACTGGTCGGAGAGTAATTTTCCAGTGTTTACCACGCGAGTCCTAGTCGGTTTGTTACATTACAATTATGAAACATTTCATGTTTTAATGAGACTATTTGAGCACATTTGGATATATATTTACTATAAGAAAGACATATAGCTTTATCGAGGTTCAAATACTGTGTATAAAAATAAATATATTGACAGTGAATATCAAAATACACATTTGACTAATATTGACGTTTCGGCCAAGTTACTTAGAGCACGGTCAAGAGAAGACAGTGTCCTTGTGGCTGTTTCGTTTTATAACTAAATGTGCGTCAATAGACTCGATTGAAACATGAATTGGATAGAACGTAACCAATCGTGCGATCGCGCAAACCATCGGCTAAATATTAGACCGATGTCTACCTTAAACGGCCTTCTAACAAAATTTGACTTTGACTTAAATACCCAAAATTATGGATTAAGTGACGGTTCCTTGAGTTCTTAAATCCACATTCAGATAATGTTTTTTTAGAGATTATTTTTGACTTATGAAGGATTGATACGTTTAAGATTTTAACCATTTCGAGCATTTGAATGGTTGCCGTAAACGGGCATGATCAAATCTTTGCCTGAGCAAATTATGGCATGTCCGATATCTTGGAACTCACTACAAGCCTCAATGACTACCATTTATATAAAATAAAAAGTATCCGACGCGCCCTGTATACGATTAAATATTCGTATTTACGTCACTGGTCTATGAAACTGATAGCAAGTGACTTATAGTAAGTGCAACTGATCTTTGAGTCTCTGAAGTTAGGCTCTGCGAATATTTGAGCAAGTACGAAAGTATATCGGTAAATTACCGAGGGCAAACGAGATAGAAAGATGTAACAAATGAAGCGAGTAAGGTAGACGGTTAAAATAATTGAGGTCAGCCCCTATCGACTGAATGCAGGCAACTTCAGAGACAAAAACTTACGTTGCTCTTACCATATTGACCTCTATCTCCATAGTGTAATGTACAAATTTGTGTGGAGCGAAAAATTGTGTATTGAGTGTGAAACTGTTTAAAAGTTTAGAGCTTTGTAAATAATGTTCTAAATCGTACCTGTATTTATTGCGCATATTACTTTCTGAATAAAAACAATCCGGTTATGTATTTTTAAGTTAATGTTTTATTTTGAATAATACTATTGCTTGAGTTACTGTTGCGATGATTGTGGCGGGAGTTTGAGATTTTTTTTTTTTTTTGCATATAAGCTTGCGTTTGACAACTGTATATCAGTCAGATATCTGTATCTAAAATTTTGCTTAGTATTTTTTTTCGTGACAACCCTGCATTTGGCAGGCTTGCACAACTTAATTTGTCGAAATCAAGAGCGGGTAGTTGATGAAACTACATAGTAAGGTTACTTAATTCGACTACATATATATATGTGAGTTCGCAGGTAACTTCGTCGCATATGAACTGATCTTGATGATTATTTTTTTGTTTGATAGAGTACACTTCCGAGGTGGTCCCATTTAAATTTCATCATAATCGGACGAGCTGTTTTTGAGTTACACTCAAAGATAATTCAAAAGTAACTATTACCCAAATATTGTGAGAAAGATACTGACTTCAACAATTTCACACTTTTGAGTGTTGAAGTCGGTTCCATTTTTTGGTATTTTTTTTAAATATTAGCTTGCGTATGACTGCTGTCTCGCCTGATGTTAAGTGTCGACGCGGTCTTAGATGCAGCACGCAAGCCTAAAAGGTACGTTGGTCGTCTGAAATACGCATTATTGAATTCACCCTGTCTGCTGCCATTTCTTGGAATCAGTGAATACTGACACTGTTGTGGTTTTTTTTTTTTTTTTTTTCTCAGCTATGAGCGTCCACTGTTGGACGTATGCCTCCCCCATATAGGGGGGATTTGCCAATACTCGCCACGCTTGGTATACTTGGTATACCACTGTTGTGGTTTGGCGATTATTAATTCTAGAATTGGCCTCGTTCAGTTTTGAACGAGTTTAAGCATAATAAGAGTTTCATTTTCGATTTTATAATGAAAGCTATAATACAGCTGTGCCCTCAGTTGCGCCATTGTATATGTCATTGAATAAGAACAGCTGTCACCTTGAGTCAACTACCTATACAATATGTCTTCAATAAATTGATCCGGACTTGATCGCGTGAAAAACAATAACCCCCGTACTTATAAACGTTGAATAACCTCTGAATAGTTATTCAGTGTTTTGTCTTTGTCGCTTATATGACAGTTTGACGTTGAAAGAACGGAACAAAACACTGAATTACTATTCGCAGCTTATTCAACGTTTATAAGTAAGGGGGAAAATTATTTATTTTTATTTCGACGTTTCCACCATGTTGCATGTAGTATTATTGATTCAAACGATTAAACACATGTTTGATCTTTTGAAGCGATGAATGTCCATGACTGGGAAGGACCAGGGTGCCAATTCTCTTGGTTATACAAGCAAATTATAAACAATGTAATAGTAACACAAATGTCATCATCTCAGCCATAGGACGTCCACTACTGGACACAGCCTCACAATGTAATAGTAACTCAAATACCATCATCTCAGCCTTAGGATGTCCACTACTGGACACAGCCTCCCACATTGATTTCCACAAGGAAAAGTTGCTTATATGTGATCATAAATAATCTAGCTATTCTGCTAAAATAATGACATCTAGATTTCATTGTAGGTAATTGGATTGCGGTAGTACTCCGAATACGATAGCAAAAACGGAAATTCATTAACAATCTATGATCAATATGTTTAGGTAAATTGATACCCTGCAACCCATTTAACACGGTCTATATTTGTACAGGGATATCAGATATTGAAACGTATATTATAGTTATTAAAAAAATTGGGAATCCTAGAGATTCTGGAAGGATAACGACTGGCCGGTTGGCGCAGTTGGTAGCACTCTACCTTCTGAGCCGCTGGTCCCGGATTCGATTCCCGGGCAGGTCAAACATTTGTGTGTATGAACATGTCTGACCTGTGTCTGGGTGTGTATATGTATATAAGTATATATATTAGTCATCAGGTTACCATAGTACAGGCTCTGCCTAGTTTGGGACCTGAAGACCTTGTGTGAATGTTGTCTCATATTATTAAATTGAATAGGGCATACTATTCTAACTGTTGCATTGTCATCGATCATTGATAAGCGTGTTAAAAAGTTTCAAATTCATCCGACGTTTTGAAGGGGCTGAAAATAAGGTTTAATTACATAGATACATGGGTAAATAGCCCTTTATCTAAAGGCGAAGACAAACGTGTAAACATACCTACCTAAGGGTACCTAATGTGTAATTGATGGTTAAGGTCAAAGGGACAAAGCTCTGCGCCATCAAACTGAAAAAAAAAACTATTTTCAGGTTGCATGGCATGTTCCAGTCTGCTACCTTTTGTTACAAAAACTTTCACTGAATGTGTTAAAATATTTGCTCATGGGTGCCAATTGTTTGGATCTAGGTCTAGTGAGATCCTAGCTACCGCCAAACGCTTTGTCATCAATTATCTGTCTCATCAACTATGTCATATAAAATTGTATGATAAATTACTTTTTAAAGATGATTATCTTGACATAATAATTAGTTATAATATGCAACATTGAATGCCCGATACGGGTAAGCTGATTACCACTCTCTTGCAATACCATCGTGCAAAAAATGTGTAATATTTTTATCAGTTCTCAATAAATTATTCTGATTCTGATTCTGATCTGACTAGAGGGATACTAGTAACGCTATATTTATAATACAAGTACGATGTTCTTTTTTATTTTATTATTATTATAACTTTACGACAACTGTCTCACCTGATGTTAAGTGATGGCGTTGTCTAGGATTTAGCACGTAAACTAGAAGGTACCTATTCACTCGCGTGAATAGGTAATTGGTAATGCACTATGTGTTCAGTAATAAGATTTTTTAATACTAAATAGGCAGGCTTCAGATGTTTATCTCACCTGATGTTAAGTGCTGATGTGGTCTGCGGTGAAATATGTCTGCCTAGAAGATGACTCATGACTTGACGACACCCAGATTGTATCTAAGCGGAAACACAGATTTCACAGGCAAGGAATTCCACTCGCTAGCTATGAATCAGGGAATGAAATGCTTCGTAAGACAAGTTGAAACGTCCACGGTGCCATTGCCTTCCTTCTCGTCCTTTTTGATGGAAAGGGCAGGGAAATTAAATTAAGTAACTCTAGAGCACACATCAGTGAACACATTCGACGAAATCAAGTTACACAAAGCATTGAATTAGCGAGTAAGCAAGTCATGACTTGGTAGTTAAAGTTTACAATGTTTTATTCCATTTTTGACAGTATGATAATGGTAGTGATTCGCTTATTCAACTGAACTAAACTAAAATTTTGGAAAACTTAATCAGTTCTAATACGGTTACGATAAGGTCTAAATTGGTATGAGACTTATCAATAACATCACTAAAATTTAATGTATTTATTAAATTTGCGGGTAGTTTTAGCGAAATTAAGTCGCCACTTATTTGGTGGCTACTAAAACTATCCGCAATTGGCCAGCAATGGAATAAAACTCATCTAATATTATTGAGAGCGTTGTATGGAGTTATACGAACTTGAATTTTAGGGTAAATAGAATACGAACTATTATAATTTGAAGAATTTTAGTGAGTTTTAGCTAGTTCGTGGGATTAGCAGAATTAGGGTCAATATTAAAGCGTTTTAATCCAATATAAAAGTTACTTACCTATGCACTAAACAAGCTACGTTTGAAGTAGCTCTACCGAGGTAGGAACGTTTAAAGCTTGGCAATATCGCCTACGTTACCATATGACTGCTCCTTAATACCTGGAGGAGTAAACGCCACTGAATTCTGCACCTCGCTTGTCAATGCTATCAATTATTCTATTTTTGACAGTATGATAATAATAGTGGCATATCACTAAATTAGCGTTATTTACTCATTAGCGAGCTACGCTTTTGAATCGCCGATCTCCGTAGGTACCTAAATTATTTTTGTTGTGGCGTCGCGTCGTCGCTAAAACTTATATCTCCAACAAATGAGTATAACATAACTTATTCGTTTACACGTGCGTAGTTCAGTCACATCCTCCAGCCCAAAGAAATGTGTCGTGTCACAACAACATTTTATAGTAAAATACATATTGAAAAATATTGAATTGGCGCGTAAAATTCTCAAGGCTTCATGTTGCCTATGTGTATCGATATAAAATAAAACCTATTTTAGTAACCACAACCGTGAACGAACGAAAGAGGTCTTAGTAAAATTCCATAGCGAATCCATTAGTAACTGGCCACATACAATTACCACTGGCAACCGTTGTGTCAACAAAAAAAAACATCTGTTTACAAATGGCCATCGGCGACAAATTCAAAGCCGTGCAAATAAATGTCGCTCAAAAAGTGATTTTCCTTTGTAATTTAGGAGATTTAGGCGAAAAGTGATGGGTAACTGCTGGGGTAGTGTTTTTAGGCGGAAAAAAGTGCGTCGTCACATCGTCTTGATATTGATAGGGTTAGATAACGCGGGAAAAACGAAAACTGTGAATAATCTTGCCGGTGAAAAGGATGATAAAGTTTTGCCGACGGTAGGTTTCAAGGCCGTTAATCTTGTGCATAAAGATACGCCTGTAACAATTTACGATTTAGGCGGCGGTCCACATTTTCGGCAAATATGGGGCCAGTATTATAGCGAGGTGCACGGAATCATATTTGTTATTGATTCGAGTGACTTTACACGGTTGGACGAGTGCAGAGCAGTACTGGAAGAGGTCTTATCACATGATAAAATATCAGGTAAGATTTTCTTCTACATTATTTGTGTTTGTTTTGGATTTATTGTCATGGTAACTGCTAGGGATGTTAACGAGTAACAGGTTGGCCTAATGACTTTTCGTATCGAAATTTTAACTTGGAATAATTTATCACAATGCGGGTAGATTGAGTTTGTGATTAAAAATTGTTAATAGTTTTCTAGGCAAAAAAAACTAGGATCATTGCAAACATAAGACTTCCAGTGTCGATTGATACGCGTATTAGTCGCCGTGTTGAAAATCTCAAAAAATTTTCAACGGGCCTATGATGCGACACCCGAGATAATTTATGTCGTGGTTCTGCAAAGGCAAAAACCACGACATAAATTATCTCGGGTGTCGCATCAGAGCCCGGCAGGCCTCTTTAGAGCAAGACTGAGTTTTGTTACCTGGTCGAAGGTGCCTATCTAGTGGTACCTATCTACTTATATATACCTACTACTTACTACCCGGGGTTTTACCGGCGAGGTGATGATTGGTGATAATGATGATGATGAACAGTAGCCTATGTGTTATTCCGGTACCTGAAGTATCTACGTACCAAATTCCATCCAATACCGTTTTACCCGCGTGCTGATGAAAAACGGTGATCATGGTGATGATGATGAAAATAAGCCTATGTGTTGAGAATTTCATCTAAATCCGTTCAGTAGTTTTGCGTGAAAGAGTAACAAACATACATCCATACTCACAAACTTTCGCATTTATAATATTAGTAAGATATACTTAGTTTTATAGATTTACAAGTACAATTTAGTGAATCCTACTTAGATAAAAAAAATCTGGACGTACCAGAGATTCGTTATATTTCCAGAGGTACAGAAGGCAACATATTTCAATGATCACGGCGGCGCGTTTGGTACACCAATCATTAAGATAATCATATTAGCTTACTTAGAATTATTTTCTTAGTAGGTGCCGAATTGTTCTCAGCTGAAAATGGATTGTCAACGTACCTATCGTAATGCACTCAGTGTTACAGATATCCATAGGCGACGCTGATCACTTACCAACGGGCGACCCACCGGCAAATAACCCAGCGCGGCGCGCGCGGCTTGTTTGTAACCTATTGCATAAAAAACGTAATATTGTGTATATTACAGATAAATACAAACAAAAAATGGAACTTACTTCAACAATCAAAAGTGACAAATATCTTGTTGCAGTCGGTACCATGATAGTTCAAAGTAACTATTATCAAAATATTGTGCTCATAGTACCGACTTCGACAAGTTAGAGTGTTGAAGTCGGTTCCAATTTTGATAAAAAAAGTTGTGAACTATCATAGTACCGACTTCAATAAGTTATTTCACACTTTTGAGTGTTGAAGTCAGTTCCAAATTTATGCTAATTTTAAAAAAAATAATAGTCCGTTATGGCGGACGGACCAGTAGCCGTTGAATGTTTGTTCTCGTTGTTCATATGATATATCCAATGACTATGAACCCTGTTGACTAATGGTACACCTTCCCCTACGGCGAAAATGATTGGCGCAAATCGAGCGCGTTGACGTCTTTCGTCCCATCCTGTTCTGGTATGCGTAGTTTTATATCGCTGTCTCGTTTCCTCACCCTATTTTATTTATTTTATAACTCTGCAAATATTGATCCTAGCGTAGAAATGATTCATTTTTACGCTAGGATCAATATTTGCAGATTTGACCGAACTGGTGGGAATTTAAATTTCCAACAACTTTGGATAATACCATTTTTGTTCTAAAGTTGCAAACTAACGAGTTATTTCATCATTAAATTAAGATGGCGGCGAATCCAATGACGACATTGCCCCGAAAATCAAAAAACTAGGTACAAGTTTACATTTTGAGTTTGGGAGCAATAACAGGAAAATCCGTGTCGTGGTGGTATTGGCCTAGAATAGTACCTACTCCGCCATCTCTTCCCGCGGGTGCCGTAAGGGTCGGCTAAAGGATCACGTACCAGGAGGTGGGCAGCAGCGCCTTCTGAGGATAGGAAATCATACTGCGCTCGCCAGCCCGCCTGCCAAGCGTGGCGAGTATTGGTAAGTCCCCCCTATATGGGGAAGGGGAGCCATATGTCCAGCATTGGACATCTTATGGCTGCGATGAATGAACAGAAAAATCATCGTCCACGCGAGTAAAATCGTAGGGCGCAGGTATCAATAATAGTAGGCGAATATAGTGGGTAGGTACTATAACTAAGTACGAATATACAACGCAGGGCTCTTCACAGTAATTTTAGCGATTTTGTAAAACATAGTTATCTACCCTGTAGGGCATGGTAGAGTTCACATTTTCAATTAAATCCTTATCAGTGTTACTAGTGGTGCCCGCCGCGCTGATAACGGCTAATTTATCGATTTTGTTTACACTCGCATGGACAATGTTATTTTATATTATTTTTATATCAGGCACCCGCTGACTTGTTCAGGGCTTTCCTTGCGCTGGTCACAGTTTCTGACAAATAATTTTGTATTGAAACTCGCAGTTGGCCGTTCAGAACTTACTAATATCATAAATGTGAGAGGTTGTATGTTTGGATGTTGGTCAATCAATCACACGTTGTCGGTTTTTATTACATATTTATGTACCTACATTATATAATGTACATAAACAAACAAAGAGGTAGGTACAGTAGATTCCATCTTAGGACGACCAGACGGACGGCAATGCGACATCCGTACATAGTGGACGTTCCAACTTGTCGCACGAAGCGTTTTGCTTCCACATTCTTAGTGCGTACAGCTAACGAATGGAACTCATTGCCTAACTCTGTATTTCCGAAAAAATACGACCTGGGTATCTTCAAGTCACGAGTGAATAGGTATCTTCTAGGCAGGCGTGCTCCACCGTAGACCGCATCATCACTTAACATCAGGTGAGATAGTGGTCAAACGCCTGCCTATTCCCAATAAAAAAAAAAAAAAAAAAAAAAAAAAGTAGATTAAACATAGGTATGTTAAATCTGGAATGGAACTCGTTGCCCGAGTCTGTGTTTCCCGATATGTACAATCCTGGAGTCTTCAAGTCGCGAGTGAATAGGTACCTTCTAGGTTTGCGTGCTAAATCCTAGACAACGTCATCACTTAACATCAGGTGAAACAGTTGTCAAACGCAAACTTATAATATATTAAAAAAAAATCTTCTATATCTCTTTGTTTGTTAAACTATTGTGAAAATATATTCAATATGATATGGATATGTTTATGACCTGGAAGTGTAAACTCACTAGAAAGTTTATCAAGTAGGTTATATACCTACCATAAACTTCTCTCAAGTTTCAACATGATCTCGTATTTGTTTGAAAATATCATTGGCCAACACAATTTGCTTATATTTTTTCCTATATATTTGTTCAATTGATAGTGTATGTGTTGACAGGTAAACCTGTATTGGTTCTGGCTAACAAACAAGACAAGACCGGAGCTCTGGACGACATAGATGTGGTGGAGAAACTGAATATAGAACCTCTGGTGAACAAGTAAGTATACTACCTATGCATTCTTATTATATACTAGCATTATTACCGGGTTCGATTCCCGGACAGGTCAAACATTTGTGTGCATGAGCATGTCTGTTTGACTTGTGTCTGGGTGTATATATGTATATAAATATACGTATCAGTCATCAGGTTTCCATAGTACCTACAAGTTCTGCCTAATTTGGGACTTAGAGACCTTATGTGAATGTTTTAAAAAAAAATGGTATTATAAGTACTTTTTTACCCAAATACGTCGAAACAAGAAGGAGGCATTGATCATCATTGGTGTGATTCTCTAGTTCAACTAAACTAAAAGTCCGTAAAATAAGATAAGTTCGTGCTGAGGCTCGCGCTCGCCGCCTGGCACGATCATAACCCCCAGATGAAGAACTGCAAATAAGTTCGAAACTGGTCGGAGAGTAATTTTCCAGTGTTTACCACGTGAGTCCTAGTCGGTTTGTTACATTACAATTATAAGATAAGTTCGTTACTATAAAGTCCAAATCACACTTACCAATAACAACAACAACCAATAATTACCTGTTTAAGTTTAATATATTATTACTTTCTTTAATTGTAATTAACTTTGTATCTTCTATCTATATATCTATCTATGATAGTGACTTTTTTATATAACTTTATGGTTTGCTATTTACGATTTCAGATACCGCTGCCCAACGCTAGTCGAGTCGTACAGTGCTGAAACACACGAAACAAAGTCAAAAAAGCCCAAAATCGACCCCGGCTTACGCAAGGGCTACCACTGGCTCCTCAACTATATCATCAGACGCTACGGCGACATAAATTTACGTGTACAGACAGACATACACTCCGAACTAGAGCGTAGGAAACGTATGCAAAACAAGGCGTCGAACACAACATCCTTTAGTGATGAGATAGCCACTCAGACCGGTTTCGAGAATCCAAATTTCGGTGTCGATAAATCAAATTACGATGTCGATAAGTCGGGTCAACTTCAGGAGGGAGTGATCGTTGTCAAACCGATTACGAATAGCGTCGATTCGACTGTGACGATAGAGAGTATCGATTCGGAATCGACGAGTGTCAAACCAAAACTATCGCCGTTGTTTGGCCGTGCTAGTAATTCTACGCTGACGGAGACAGTTCGGATAGAGTTAGAACCGAGAAATGAATTTAGGAAATTGTCGCCGATCGTGAGAAACACGAGCGGGGCGAATCAGCATATCGATTTTATGAATCGACCGCAATCGAGTCCTACTTTTAAAAAGATTAAGGTAAGCACTCATTACAACCTTAACCAACATTACTTTAAAATATATATTTTACAGATCTAACGTTTAATGTGTTCGAAGGTGTAATCTCGCTAAATCTAGCATATTTACTGGCTCTAAAGGACTGCTGCGTGAACAGACTATGTGTTCCGTGACAGTTTTCAAACTTGAGGGTGGCAGCTAGCCAGACACGTACTACCGTGCTGGAATTTGATAACGATGCTACTTTCATCGGAAGCTCAGTGGTTCTTTTTGTTATCAGCAGCCTGTCATCCGTGTGGTATTGTTCTAGCGAGAGCCGGAAAGCAACTCGTCCACTCAAGATGAAGACGTACCGCCGGACCGAACTTACATAGATCGCAACCGCACATGGGACGGCCCTGTTAACCCTAAACACCATGTCAGGCTCGATGAGGTTGAAATGAATCAGATGCAAAGAGAAATCGTCCTCACTGAGAGAGGTAAGCGTACATTAACATGATAATTAAAAAATAATAGAATAAAAATGTAAATTAAAAAATTGAAATTTAATAATTATTATATAGATGTAGTATCCGGCTTTAGTCTCGTTTATAGTCGAAGTTTCGACCTAGGTTTTGAGCATGTCCGATGCTCATCCTCAGGTGAGGCTGCCGGGTCGCGGCGTCCACCTCAACACGGGCGACAAACTCACGAGAATTTCGAAAAATTATGTAAATTAAATAATGTAAATTAAATAGTGCAAATGAAATAATGTAAATTAAATAATGCAAATTAAATAATGCAAATTGAATAATGCAGATTAAATAATGTAAATTAAATAATGTAAATTATATAATGCAAATTATATAATGCAAATTAAATAATGTAAATTAAATAATGTAAATTAAATAATGCAAATAAATAATGTAAATTAAATAATGCAAATTAAATAATGTAAATTAAATAATGCAAATTAAATAATGTAAATTAAATAATGCAAATTAAATAATGTAAATTAAATAATGCAAATGAAAAAATGTAAACTAAATAATGTAAATTATCATAAGTGCACCGTCCACCGAGAAGGTGGACAGATAGCCTGACGAAAATAGCAGGAAGGGGCTGGATGCGGGCCGATAAATTAACGCCTAATCGGCTGAATGGTTTTTGATATGGTCATTTCCAGATTACACGAACAAATGTGCGTTCAGTGAAGTGACCCTGGGAGCTGCAACATTGCCCCTGACCCCCCGGCCCGCCTCGGCCTCGCAGCTGGTGCGGAGGCAACTGGAGCTGTCGCACCATCACCGCCGTCGGCTCAGTTTGCGATGTAAGTATTTTATTTGGCTTGAATTGAGAACCTCTTCCTTTTTTTGAAGTCGGTTAAAAATGGAACAGACTTCAACACTCAAAAGTGTGAAATAACTTGTCGAAATCGGTACCATGCACGATATTTTGATAATAGTTTCTATTGAGCTATTATTACCATTTTTTGGTAAATGTTTTTTTTTAGGAAGCTAGTTAGTATAAGTAGGTGAAGTTTGATGTCGTTCCAGACATGCAGCGCAACAAGACCAGCCCGTCCCGCGTGTCGATGCTGGTGCTGGAGCCGAAGGCCCCGCGGAGACATCTCGACAAGGGCGACTTCGAGCATGCGCACACTATCAACTGATGCAGGTTTCTGCATTAGTATGTAAAAATGCATTATAAATTCTTAATTTATCAATTTACAAGGAAACAGGTCCGGGGGAAGGGCCAGTGGGGGCAGTGGGTCTAGACAAGATGCATCGCTTCTCTTTCTCTTACCGTTAACTATGAATATTCTTACTCGTTGATTACGTGATATATCGCTTTGAAGTGTTAATTACATACAATTTTTTAAGCTATTGCATAGCTTCTATCGCGGGCCTTGAGCGTGGAGACCGAATCCAGCAATTCCGTAACGAAAATAACCTAACACCCCCCACTCTGACCGGCACAGCGGTGATACTTTTTCGTTTTGCCATCTATCGATTAATAGCAGAACTTTTAATGACTTTTTCGAAATATCACGCTTGTCTGTTTAGTTCAGCAACTCGCCTCTAGGTGGCATTGGTTGTATCGGCGTTACTGCATAATTTATTAATATATTATTTGCATAAGTTGATAAAAAATGCTATGCAATAGCTTTACCGCGGCAGTCCCCGGGTGTCACACGTCTTTTTTTATTTCTGTCAGCGTTAACGCTTGTAAAATGTTACTTTGTCTGTGTCATTGCACACAGGGTCTGCCCAGTGTGGGCTCCTGCTCCTCATTGAACCTTGACATCCATGCAAATTAATTTTCATATTAGATTGTCTTACTAGTCAAAGATTTAGAGATAATAAACTATTTATCTTCACTATAATTATTATAAAGAGGAAAGATTATTTTTGTATGTTTGTAAGGAATACACTCAAAAACTACGGGACCGATTTCCAAAATTCACCATTACAATGCGACTTTATCCCCGAGTAGTAACATAGACTATTTATTACTAGAATAATTCTGTACTCGTAATTCTCAGAAGGCGCTGTTGCCCTTCTGGTACGCGATATGAACAGAATACTACCTTTAGAATCGAATGCTACTAGCTCACTCTTACGGCACCCACGGGAAGAGAGAGAGAGAGAGAGAGAGAGGGGTACAATTCTAGGCCAGTACCTACCCCACGGCAAATAAATATATTTCATTACTATAATATATAATAATATGGGACAACATTCACACAAGGTCTTCAGGTTCCAAACTAGGCAGAGCCTGTATTATGGTAACCTGTTGACTGATATATACTTATATACATACTTATATATATACATACCCAGACACAGGTCAAACAGACATGTTCATGCACACAAATGTTTGACCTGTCCAGGAATCGAACCCGGGACCAGCGGCTCAGAAGGCAGAGTGCTACCAACTGCGCCAACCGACCAGACAATAAATAATATCCTCGCGTACACCTTTTCAAAAAATGTATTCGATTTATAATGGAGGAGTACATCAATTTACATAGATATATATATATATATATATGTAAATTGATGTACTATACACTGGTTAGTACTGTGTATATATATATATAGGTACTAAGGTAGGTAATATATATACACTCGCGAATATATATATATTCGCTCTGGAGTTGCATAATTTGATTCCGCCATCCCCATTCCATCTTAGGACGACCAGACGGACGGCAATGCGACATCCATACATGGTGGACGTTCCAACTTGTCGCACGAAGCGTTTTCCTTCCACATTCTTAGTGCGTACAGCTAACGAATGGAACTCATTGCCTAACTCTGTATTTCCGAAAAAATACGACCTGGGTATCTTCAAGTCACGAGTGAATAGGTATCTTCTAGGCAGGCGTGCTCCATCGTAGACCGCATCATCACTTAACATCAGGTGAGATAGTGGTCAAACGCCTACCTATTCCCAATTAAAAAAAAAAAACCTTCTAGGTTTGCGTGCTGAATCCTAGACAACGTCATCACTTAACATCAGGTGAGACAGTTGTCAAACGCAAACTTATAATATGTGAACAAAAATATATTTAAAATAGACAAACGTAGATATTGTTACCTATATTTTAAGTAGGATAATGAGATGGATTTTCTTTCTAGATGGCGTTACAGCCGAGCATCGTTGCGTACCCCATACTATACATACATACAGTCTAGTAGATATTTTTAGTATAGATATAAACGTTTGTAAGCTGATTGTTCATTGTTAAACTTACAGGGTACACTGTATTTATATATCAAAACTGCTTTACTTTCTTACAAAGCAGTAGGGAAAATATTCAACGAATTTTCTATACAACTGTGATTTAAAAATTAATTAGTAACTAAGCACAAAGGTATAGTATGAGATCCCAGTGCATCATTTTTTTGTTTTAGTGTTTATTACAATTCGGCGACTACGAGTGGCGTAGTGGGGCTTATAATTGTATTCATTGCCACGTACGTATTTAAATTCTACTAATTAGATATTGGGGTCTTGTACTAAAACAACTCCGTCGAGTCTTTTTTTTTTCATTTGTATATGTGTATCATCTCAGCCATGGAACGTACACTGCTGAATATACGCCTCCCCCATGGATCACGTGATCCCTTTGCCGGTTCTTACGGCACCCACGGGTAGAGATGGGGGGTACCCCACGGCACCGGGAATATGTGTATTGTATAGTATTATTATTACTACATCAATATTTATTCCATATTTTGTATTTGTATTTGAGTGTGATTCTCATCAACTAAACTAAATTAAAATTGTGTAAAGTAAAAAAAGTTCTTATTTTACTTGCGCTACAATTGAAATTCGTGTAACTCTTTACAATGTTAGACGATTTTTTTTTATTGCTGGTTAAACGCTTGTAGTTTTAATCGGCACCAAACAGGTGACGACTTATTTTGCCTAAAACTACCCGCAATTTGCATAAAAACATCCAATATTAGTGTTGTTTTTGATAAGTGTCGTACCAATCTAGACCTAATCAAAGCAATTGTTACCTTTTAAGGACTATCTTATTCCACGATTTTAGTTTAGTTTAGTTGAACAAGAGAATTACTCCTATCACATGAATTAATTCACAAAGTTGCGTTAGTGTAACATTGGTAGTTTTTAAAGTACATGTATAAAGATATTATACCCAATATTTGTAGAAGTACCTTGATTGCGATGGTAGTAACTGTTTTGTGTAACGCAATTATAATAATGATTACATGTTACGAACTGTTGAAGACATTTAATTTATTATTAAATAAGAGGATTATGAAACGCGTGTGTAAGATGGTCGATGCGGTACTCTTCTTTCTTCTTCTCTCAGCCATGTGCGTTCACTGCTCGACATATGCCTCCCCCATATAGGGGGATTTGTCAATATTCGCCACGCTCCAATCCTCAGAAGGCGCTGCTACCCACCTTCTGGTACGTGGTCCCTTAGCCGACGCTTAGGGGGCGTCCATAAATTACGTGAGGTAATTTAAGTGATTTTTTGACCCCCCCTCTCCCATTGGTGAGATGTCGTGAGATTTTGCTAGACCCCCTCCCCCCACCCATAATCTCACGTGAGACTTTTGAAAATACATATGTTTAATAAATGAATATGTCCTTGTTTTTCTGGATTTAATCTGGATTTGTTATTTGAGATTATTAATATCGTCGTATAGAACCACAGAAAAAATATTTTTACCTAATTTATCCCAGTTTTCTCGCTACTTTACAATGTTCTTTGCGGAAAAAAAATTACGTGAGTATTTGTCGAACCCACCCCCCTCCCTCATGTGAGTTTGGGTGAGATTCGGCTTGACCCCCTCCCCCCCGTAAACACCTCACGTAATTAATGAACGCCCCCTTATGGCACCCGCGGGAAGAGATGGGGGGTACCTACATTTTAGGCCGGTACCACCGCGGCTCGGCCGATGCGGTACTGAGCGCGCGATACGGGAGCCGAGAGTGTTGGTTGCGCACATGTTTAGGTTTCATGGCCATGGGTTTCATTCGCATATGTCATCTTCCTCGACCCTGGGCTTGCCCCTGCTAAAACCTAAGGAGCAGTGGCTCCTTGGGACTAATAATTGAGTAGTATATACTATTTGTAAAAAAGTAGAAAAAATATATTCAAATTCATAAAGAAAACAGTTTTTTTTTGTACATTTTCCATGAGTATTACGAACATGTGTAATTTGGTTGACTTTTGCGATTTGAACACATTGTTAAAGATCGACACTTGATTGCATGGACAACATTTATTAATTTATGTATCACTACATAGTATAAAACAAAGTCGCTTTCTCTGTCCCTATATCCCTATGTATGCTTAAATCTTTAAAACTACGCGACGGATTTTGATGCGGTTTTTTTTAATAGATAGAGTGATTGAAGAAGAAGGTTTATATGTATAATAACTTCCATTGAAATAGTGGAGAAATACTGTTATACCCGTGCGAAGCCGGAGTGGGCCCCTAGTTTAATAAGAAAACTCACACAATACATTTCTTGAAAAAAAATATTTAAAGGGTTTTGTCACTGAGCGACCACACCGCCCTGTACCTACACAATACATACGTAAAAATTTTTATTTTTTTTATTTATTAACATCACACAAGGTCTGCAGGTCCCAAACTAGGCAGAGCCTGTGCTATGGTAACCTGATGACTGATATATATACTTATATACATATACACACCCAGGCACAGGTCAAACAGACATGTTCATGCACACAAATGTTTGACCCTTTCGGGAATCGAACTCGGGACCTGCGGCTCAGAAGGCAGAGTGCTACCAACTGCGCCAACCGGCCAGACAATATATAATAATATTAATTATATACATATTAACCAAACAGTAAAAATCCCGATATGGAACCAAATAAATAAATAGTTTATTATGTCACAGTACATGTTAACCGTGGCACTAAGTATTAAACTAGGCTGACTGTGTTTTATGTTTTATTTAAATCAATGGGGGAGGCCTATGTCCAGCAGTGGACGTCCTATGGCTGAGATAATGATGATGATGACTGTGTTTTAACTATATCTTTTGGGGTTTCTATTTGCACAAAATTAATCAAAAATAATAATGTTTACTGTTTGGTTGATATCATGGTTGCTACTGTGTATCGAATACGAGTCACTTTAATTTGGTTTTGCTTAGCGTCAATTCCTCCTTCTGTAGACATCTATGTCATCTTCTAACGCTCGTAAAACTGTATAATCGCGTAACTAATATTTACCAAAGACCACAGAACTATCGTTATTACTCAGTCCAATTGTTTGCAGTCTGCAGTGGTTGGACCACTGTTTTTGAAATGGGAAAGAATTGCGCTCGAAGCACGAATAACTTTCGTCACAGTCAACGTTTCGTAAAAGTGTAAACAATTGAATAGCGCACTCACCGTCCGTACCTACAAACTATAATTCCTCTGTGTCACAGTTGTACTAGATAACATGACAGTTAGTGCTAAGTTCAATTGTTTCACGCAGCGATACGACTGCGGTTCGACTACGATAGCGATTCCCACTTCGACCACCGCAAGTCATTTCGACGTAGTTAAAGCTTTATTTATATTTTGGTACCAAGTATACTATAAATATTTTTTAAAGTATAGTAATTCTGTTATTAAGCCAGACTTACTAAAATTCTGTAAGATTCAAGTTTCGTAAGTTGTTAACGCTACTATTTAAATTCGTAAAACTATTAACTATTCCTAAATATGAATAGTTTTATTAGTTTGCGGGTAGTTTTAGTCGTTAACATTGAATACGTACCCTTAGTGAAAAAAAAAATGTGTTGTCATTCATAAGCGTACCTATAGCAATTTGGACTTTATCGTAATTGCACATGAGGCTGGTTGTTCTTATTTTAGTCATTTTTAAGTCAGTTTGATTGAACAATAGGTTTCATACGAAATTAGAATTAATAATGAACGTCATTGGGATGTAATTTCACTGCGTCAATTACTGAACGACTATAGTAATTGGAAAAAATGTTGTAATTTGTAGAAGTGTAATGCTAAAAGAGAATAATTTAGTTTTGTATTTTGTGTACTTATAAAAAGTTAATAAACGTTATGGTTAAATATGCATACTTGTTTTATTCACTAATCATTTTCTTTAGTTCTAGTTTTTAAACATGCGCTTGGGTTTGTCATTGTTATACACTTATACCTATAAAATAATATAGAACTTTGACATATATATATTTATAATAGCCCTGCTCGAATCGCATCAGTGCCTTATGTTCATATTATATGCAGTCAAATCTCCTGTATCTCTAGGATGGTGTTATTACCTACTGGCCCTAGTTCTACTAGCCAATGTGCTAGTAGAATTGTTACCCAGGACTGGCGACTGTTCGCAAAATTTTTATTATCTAAATGAGCATTATGTAATTAGGATGGGAAAATATTTAATTGGCTATCCAAGATATGGGTACTATTTGAGTCTGAAAACTATCGCGAGTTTCTTTCATAATTGTAATGTAACAAATCGACTAGGACTCACGTGGTAAACACTGGAAATAAGAACTGCAAATAAGTTCGAAACTGGTCGGAGAGTAATTTTCCAGTGTTTACCATGTGAGTCCTAGTCGGTTTGTTACATTACAATATGGGTACTATGTAAATATCTAGTTTGGGACTGGTTGTATTCAACCCACACAAGACAACACAGATTAAAAAAAACACCACAATACATTTATTAATATTGTATTTTGAATATCAATTACAACTGCTCTTTTACTGTTATTATATAAACTTTACATAATTTCTTAATTACTTAATTTATCATACGGGATACAAATGTGCTCCTAATTTAGCCTTATTATAATAATTTAATATAATATTGGCTGTATTTTGGCTTTGGATTGAAAGAAAAACTATAGATTTTCTCCCCCCTTAAAACAACTTCGTTGTCTAACAGTTTCCGTAAAAAAATTCTTAAATAAAATAAATAACGAATAACATTTCAAAGTCACTTTTTTTCTACAAAAAGGAACTTTATCGTGTCACTGGACTTTCTATATTAACGTCACAACCACGTTTCTCTTTTTTCACAAAACGAAGATTAAATCATGCTTCTCTAATACGTAAAATAATAAATACTAAGTTGAGCAACACAAAGTGACGATAAAACGTTATTCATCAATTAGTAATTTATATTTATAGTATATTATTATGGTATCCACAAAGTTTCATTATCTACCTAATTGTTTAAATGGCATACTTTTTGAGTTTTATTGATTCGAATAGTTTTTAGGAAGTGTGGATTGACGATACAATATACAATACAATATAATATTATAATAATACAATATAATATAGTTTATACAATATATATAAACACAATATAAAATATACAATACAGTATTTTAATTTTAAAATGAATATTCAAGTATTGATGTCAAGTAGAACGCATTTAAAGTTATTAATAACGTTAATTTAAATATGTACCCATTAGAAAAGTAAGAAAAAAATAACAATGAAAAATATGAACAGCCATAATATAGGTTATAATCCTTTGAAAGGATGTATACAATTTATAACTTGACGTATCAGTGTGACACATAAATAACGTAAAATGCAGACTGCGACAGAACGAGATTAATGTCAAAACTTATGTTTTTAATATAGCTCCGTACACTTTGTTCTTAATAAACGAGGTGAAGTCATATCTCATATTGTATTGCTAATCATTTTCTCAATTTAGTAATGTTCTAATCGGCTCCTTGTTGTTTATATGTGACAGTGATTTTAGTTTATATATATGTAATATATGATAAACAAACGATAATCACGTTTTAAAAGCAACATCGAGAACTACAGTGAAAAATTGATTTCTCATATAATATTGCTGATACGGAAACATTTTGAAACGCTTGTAATTCACTTGTACCTTGCGCCATTTTTTTTATTTAACTTTTCTGTGATGATCTTGAAACAGCGATAATGGTCAAATCCATTTTCGATCTAAGTATTTTCAGAGATCGTTGTCAGCGTTTCGTACAATTTTTTTTTTTGGTATCAATGTTTAGTAAAATTGTTGTTAAATGGGTTAAAGTCAATCTGAATTTTTTTGATGTAAGCATACAAATAGAATAACTGAAGATACCATGATACCCTGTCATTTCATGCCTTACGTAAATATAAACTAACAAATTGTAAATGCATAAGAGAAGGCAAGAACTAAGTAAATTTGGCACTACTCTGATATTGAAAACAAATTAAAAGATTGTTAATAAAATCCTTATACTATCTTATAGTGTTATTAAAGCTTTCTTTAATGTGATTTGATCTCACACATTTTTTCTTTTTGAGCTTTTTTCGTATAAAGATAGATATTTAAATGTGAAACAAGTGATTATTATTATAAAAAGAAAATATGAAATCGCCTTTTATATCGGTAATGTCCATAAGGAAGCGCGGTATCTTCGCGCGACAATATAAAACAATACTTTATTGACAATATACAAAACTTCATAAAACTATTACGTATTAAAAATATTGGTAATAATGTTCCAGGCATATTCTCCATCCGGAAAAAATAGATCAATTCCCTACATGCATGTAATGATAACATTTTAGTAAAGCATAAGCAATGTTTGACTTGATTCGGTGAGTTATATCAAGAAATGTTCATTATCTTCTAACTAAAAGTAAGAAGTAATCCTTTGAAAATAGAACAAATATTATGTTGCTTGCCACAATTTCCAAAATTTAGTTCGTAACCAGCGTGTTAACCAAGTTTCCAATAACCGATTTTTCTCCTCAGATGTGTAGGTACTACCTAAGAAATTGGACGATCCCTTAGAAAAAGTACTGACCGTATGTAAATAATCTTCATATGGTCACATTATGGTCAAACATAGTAACAAGTTTTATTAACATTTTAGTCAAATTTGAACAAAACTCAACCCTTCTATAATAGGACGTTGCAGTACGAATTTGCAAGGTGTTTTGGATACGTCTAAATATGAAAAAAGTTGAACTTACGATCACATACGCAACCTTCTTAATCTTTTCACATTATGGCCGAGTTACTATGACGTTATTGTATACCTACATCAAATTCAACCTACACCAAATACTTTCTTTAAACTGAATTTTAGAATAACAGTAAAAAAACAAAATGCAATCAAGTAACATGTTTCACATAAAATCATCTATGATTTTACGAAAGCCCCGAATTTTCATATATAATAAACTATTTTTTTAAAGATTTCTAATATTATATAGGGTCTTATTAATGCGGATGATTTTTTCAACAAACTATGTTACGAAATATATATTATAATCAAAATGATAACTTTGGATTGAGATTCCGACAACTTTTTCACGATAAACTTTAATATTTAACACATTACGAATGAGTTAGCTTGGTCATTACGTTCGCGGCTTGACCACGCCGTAATGAAGCCGAGAGTGTAATGACTAATTACCACACGGTTCATACGATGCTTCAACACACTTGCTAAATATCTAAAAAGTTATTAACTTTCGATGCATTAGAAAACGGTTTGCTTGACAAAAATATAAACTGCAGCAGTTTTTACAATATTCAATAGTACCGCAAAGTTTCAAGACGTAAGTTTTCAGATAGTTTGTGTCACTGATGATGACGTACCTATATATAGAAATGTTGTTTACTGGCCTAAAGCCTTCAGAGTTATGGAGAAAGCTGCAAACCATACGGAGTTTTCGTAAACTCGTAAGCGATAGAATTAAATATACCTACTGATATCTATGAAAGAATACTGGTGACCAATGTGGCACTGCGGAGTAGCAACTTGAAATGTCAGTGCAGTGCAGGGCTGCGTTCAGGAGCGGCTTCGTCCAAATATTGATCGACCAATATTTGATCGATGTCTCACGAACGGCTACTCCATAGCATGCCACAGAAGAAGAAGAAGAAGAAGAAGAAGAAGTCACTTACATTGATCATAGATCACGTGATAGTTACAACTGCATATGTCACTTTTGACAGCCGATCAAGATTTGATCGATTCTAGAGGTAGAAAGATTATGGTCTAGTCGACCATAATTTGGTCTGACAGGTTGACGTGAACGGTCATGATCAAATATTGGGTGGAGCAAATAATGCTCTAATTGAGCTCTCGAACGCCGCACATCCGCTGTCAGAGCAAGATATGGCTTGGCCGAAGCCGCACCCGAACGCAGCCCTGGGCACATATCAAGTATAACAGCTGGTCTGCTTGAGATAAAGTAAAAAGAACTTAAAAGAGATAAACAATGGAAGCGATTCTGTTGCTTAATCAAACAAACTATGATGGTGTTAGGTGAGATGGTTTTTATGCAGTTACTATAAAGCCTAAATAAGTATGACGATAACGAAGGACAGAACTAAAATTAGGTCTTTTAATTAAAATGTGGGTAGTTTCAGGTAAAATAAAGTGCCTTGTTATTTGGTGCTGACTAAAACAACCCGCATATGAATAATCATCTATTAATAGGCGGTTATTGAATGTATACTTTGGAACTTTAGAGTAATTAGAATAACAGCTTGGATACTAATGAGTTTGAGCTAGTTTCAAAAACAAAAAGAATTACGAACATTTACAGCCACTTTAACAAGCAAGTGTGTTAAATACAGTATGCCCCATATTCATCACTACGTCATATAACACAATTTGACATATCTATAATATTATATAAAATTCTTTGTGGATGGATTTACACAAATCGCTACATTTTTATATTATTTACAAACATTTTAAGCTTTACTACGATTATTATTACTATTTATGTGTAGTGTGTGATATATTAAAATTTTGGAACAAAAATAACATCTATTCTAATATACCCTCTCATTTATAAATAATTCAAGGTCTGTCGGCTTTCACGGGCAATATATTTAAGGAATCATTGTGAATAAATAAATGTGTTTTGGGTTTAAGATTCCTTAAATGTGATTCATTGCGCGTAAATATTCAGACCATAGATGTTCGTATTAATTCGTTTCGGCTTAGAGTCAACAGTTCTACCAACCCTTCATGTTTGTCATGTGCGTATTATCCGACAATATGTTCATGTCGACACAGTATCAAGTTAAAATATATTTTAATTTACGAGCCCGCTAACACAATATTCCCATAAAAAATACGCTACAAAGCGAAATGTAAAACCTTACAAAAATTACACAAAATTAGAAACTCTATGTAGAAAAACTAATACGTTTTCATTATATTTCACATATTCGTACTACATCTTTTGCAAAATATTGAGCAAATTGAGCAATTACTATTTTCTTTATCTATAAGCATCAGGAAGCATTTTACTTATTTTCAATTTTCTATTACTTTAGGTAGGTACAACAGATTAATAAATAATATCGACCACAGATAACTTACATTCACCTAACTATATTTACAACTTAATCATTATTAGAACGTCTTTTTTCAATTACATTCGCAAACGACGGCAACGACGAGTCACTGACCGGCGCCATTTTGTTTATTTAGCAACTTATTTCTGATTCGGTGAACTCACCCTTGCTACCCTGTTTGGTCACTCTATTCTTCCCTATAATAACTTCACCGTACTTATTTTTTTGATTATTAATTATGTTTTGGGCGCTCCCGGAGCTCGAAGAAGTAGTATCGCTGGTGTCAGCATACGGCACGTCTGTCATAGGTCCATTTAGTAGACTTGCTGCAGAATTGGACTGTTTCAGTTTGGGTTTCTCCCCCTCTTGATCAATCTCCTTCGGCAAATCGTCTATTACAGCTTTCTTTGGATCAATTTGAATGGTTTTTGACTCGGACAACTTGTTCGGTGTAACTACATTGATATAAGGAGGTAGAATGTTCATAGTGGTGAGATTAACAGATCCGCTATTCTTTTTGAGAGCGTTCAAGTTCTGTTCTAATTGTGCTGCGTCTAAGCACAACGGCTTAGGTTTGAGGTTGTATTTGGGAGGTTCTTTCCATGCGTTTATCCGTGGAGGATCGGGAGATGCTATGGGGGCAGCTTTGCGCTCAGGTACTAGTGTGTTCTTGTGGTTGGTCTTGTCAATTACATTGGCTTCAATGGCTTTGGACAAAGCGTTTTCAGGGGGCTTCGGCGAGGTTGGTGTAATGCTTATCAGTTTATCCACCTGGCAAAATTAAATATTAACTTCAAAATTTTGAAGGAAAAAAATTGGGTACTGGTAGGATTTGAATCCAATGTTACCATCCTGTATTAATTATATAGTACTTACAAATCATATTTCGTGACAAAATGAAAATATATCTTGAACTATATCATTATTACGTGTACAAGAATCATAACAACATTACTATAAACAGTCTATAGACAACATGAGTAAAAAAGGGAGGAAGCAACAGCCGTACCAGCTATCTTTAGCCATTTTGTTCTCATTGGTGGTTCAAACATAAGCCACCAATGAGGGTGGAGTTGACCTTCATTCAATGAGATTCGTTGTATGAAAGCACCAATAAGAATGGGCGAAGGGACATTTCATAATGAGAACGATTCCCCGGTAAGGCGGTAAGTTCATAACTATTTATAGAAAATGCCAGTGCCCGATTAAGGTAACTTGATGCCTTAAACAATCTTTCCCTGTGGGCCCAGAAAGTCAGTACTGCAATTAATTTTCATGGGGTGAAATGATTGTCTTCAGCAGGTCCATCGTCGGGCATTTTTTTTACTCCGTCTTTGGCGAGGATCTTTATAGTCCACATCAGGTAGTTAAATTAACAGTTAAACAATTTAAGACGCGCGGATATCGGAATTGCTTTAACTTTCGTGTGCTTTTCCTCGGGCGTCTCTGGTGTCCCCCTAGACGGGATACCTTAAGCAATTGCTTATAGGCCAGGACTGCCAGAATTATCTAAAAGAATGTGGAAGCAAAGATTCTCTGATCGATTAAGTAACTTACAGCAGGTCCGTTATCAGGCGGTCGGTTGTCGATGCTCTTCCTCCTGGCTGGGTCGGGGAGCTCCGTGAAGGATGTTTCCCAAATCACGGGCTGGTCGCTCACCGGGATGTCGCTCTCTGACGCCGTGTCATCGTCTAAGGACCCGCTTTCTGTTGAACTGAGGAGTCTGAAATGTAGCAGGAAGGTAATCAGTTAAATAGGTTATCAATAGAATAAATTTAAAAAAAAACGTCTCGTGGAATGCTATCAATTTAACATAATATTTTTTACATTTGTTAATCAACCATACCGATAATTGACTTAGCTATCCTAACTGAAACATTCCGGTATGGACTGGAATCAATCCTGATTAAAGTAATAATTTTATTAAAAATAATTTAAAAAAGAAAGCTTTATACCCTTTGAAGAAGTGCTTTACCAAAATTCATCTAATAATTATATTCCAGGATGACTATAAATCCTTTGCAGTTTTTTCCCGCGTTATATAAGCACGTGTTACGTATGTGTGGTCTACGGATTTCCCATATCCTCAATTATCCCACGAAAAACTATATTTATGCCGGGCTACATATAATCATATGTGCTATTCCAGGGTATAAGCTTAAATTGATCTTCCACTCCATTTTCTGTGAAATCTTTCGGAATGGAAAAACAAGCGAGTGTCTCAAAATAAGCCCTTAATGGTCAATCGCAATCTTCGGTGTGTATAATAGTGCATAGTGCATATGCATTCATAGTGTAATAGAATCTGATTTGTTTACACACAGCTCAAAGAACGGACACACAGAATGAAATGACCATTTGGCACACTTATATACCTAGTTAATTAATATTATTAAAATTATTATGTCCGAGGCTGCGGAGAGGCTATGACGGTAATTGTAGACGATATTTTTTTTTTTTTTTACTATTACAAGTTTGCGTTTGACAACTGTCTCACCTGATGTTAAGTGATGACGTTGTCTAGGATTTAGCACGCAAATTGATATAATAATAATTGATCATCTTGACGATCACCAGATAAGTGTTTTTGCGCCACTATAAACGAGATAATACGTATTTATTTTGTTCTTACTTGTCATATACAAACTACTTATCTGTGAGCTCTCCGGACAGCATAAAAACTCCAATACGTACCTATTCGAAGATTAAAATTAACGTCACATTTAATAGGAAGCATAAAGGTTATGCTAAAAAAAGATTATGGGTAGTTTATTAAGTTTTTGACTTACGAGTCAATCGATAAATTTATATAATAGTGTTCCAATAATCTTTTTGTTAGTAGATAAGGTACAAAATCCAATTAACACTTCGACACCAAATATCTTATTGATTCCGTCTATGTGTTGGAGTTTAAAGGTTAAGGTTACATATAAAAGCTAAAAAAGTAATACGTACCTACATGCGGATGTATTATATAATCGTTGCTAGCTTCCGTTAGCGGCTTTACTTGCGGTTTTTTCTAACAATCGGGGTTTTGTACTACATACTACGAGCAGGTAAGTTGTATAACATAGGTACTTACTATGATAAAATATATTATTTAGAAGACAAAGACTCTCCACTCCATTTATACAAAAGTTGCCATATTTATACGTGTTTGTCCCGGGTCTTGGGTGTTTGTGTTCTGTGATTGTGTTGACCATGCCGCCCGCGATACAGGGAATCCTAGTGCGGGGGTTTAAGAGTAATAAAAAAAATTGAAAAAAAATGTATATATTAAATCTATTCAATTTAATAGTTTCTTCTTGTTCCTCGCTCCAACATGGGGTCGGCATTCACAATCAGGGGACGCCATCTTATCTGGCATCATCTTCCTTGGCACCCAATTTCTTCATACCTATATTTATTGTCGATAGTCAGGTGGTAAGTCGTCTTCCTCTACACATTTTGTCTGTTGCCATGGATAAACACTTTTCACGACGTGGTCGTAAGATTGTCGTTCTACGTGTCCGAGCTATCTCTATCTGGGTTCGGTAACTTTATCGTAGGATCGGTGTAACCTTGAAGCTACCCTTTACGTGTTTTTGACGGATGTGGTATTTAAGAGTGACGAACGCAGCCCTGGAGTGCGACAAAAAAACACGGTGACGTTATGTCTAGATCTTTGGTCTCTGCCGAGACAATAATATGTAGTTTATTTTTGGCGCTTGCATTCTACCAGTGTCACGTAAAATATCCTTCAAGTTTTGTTGCACTATGTTATTGGGCACAAGCGATAACTTAGCCTCAATTCGTTTAGCGTTACATATTCAGTGAAGTAGAGGCGACTGTACCGAAACTTTACTTGAAGGGAAATAAATAAGCGAATATTTGCAATTTAGGGCATGTAAATAAGGGACTTAAAGAAATTTCTGCCTCGTTTTATCTGATTCAGTGTTTAGTTGTCTTCAAGATGGGTACATTGATGACTTTTTTTACATTTATTGTGTGTGATTACCGCCCTTGTTCTTCGGAAAATTATAATAGGTACTAATAAAAAATATCACAGGTTATCATCGAGTCTTTCCTTATTGGTGGTTAATAAAAAAAAAGGTTTTCCTTGTAATTTTACTTAAAGAAGAGGAAAATATTTATTTAGACAAACGAATACAAAATCTATATAAATAAAAATGAATACCCCAAAACTCAATAATGACTTGAATTGTCCGGGTAATATCTGATACACTTTGTTAGCTAACTTCATACTAAGAGAGGAGAGATACACGAGTGTACACAAATAATATGCTTACAAACAGGTATTAAGTACGTACGGAAAGTATAAAAACTCAAAAACTTATACTTAACAAAAACATGAATAAATATAGGAAAAAATATAATGATCACCAGATAAATATAATGTGCACCAAAAAATGAACACGAAATTTAGTAACTGAGCACCAAATTTTGTAAGTGGTCACCAAATACGCAGAGTCATGTAGTCTAAGGCGAAGTCATGTAGTGTAGGTGCGATGACGAGCGAAATGAGGAGGAGTGTTAGGTTTCTTGTAACCGCACAACGCGCAAACCTAGCCCATAAATTTTGTGTAAAATGCAAGATGTGCAATTTTTGGTGGCGGTTATACAATAAATTGGTGTTCTAATTTTGGTGCTCAGTTACTATTTTTGGTGCTGAAAAGAATTTTTTTGGTGCTATATTTTACTATATTTGGTGATCAGTGAAACATAAGCCTATAAATCTTTGATGCCATTTACAAAAAAAAAAATTATGCAAAGCCCCACACTAAGACTTTACCGTTGACGTCACAATATTGATTCATATAAAGCTACCTGTATTGACAAAAATATGAAATAAAACGAAGGTAGCAACCATATGCAGTATTATTTCTCTTAATAATTACCCATTATATAGAACCACATTCCCTACTACCATATTATTTCCTATGCTTATAAGTCTTATACTCCTATAATACAATTATGGGTTTTTCACGACACATTGTCCATTGATTGAGTTTTTGCCAACTCCATGACAATGTGTCAATTACACAATGTCTCATTTGTATGGTATGTTTCCTAATAGCGAAATTCAATTGTTTTAAGTTTTTTTTTGCATCTTACAATGTACCTGTGAGTATTAATTATTAATTATTCGTAAGCTTGGATATACATGAATGAATATACAAACTTGAATATAGAACATGCTTTGACATACATATATCACTTGGCTTTACTCATGTTGATCGTTGCCCGGCAATATATTTTATATGTAGTATGATATTTATAATGACAATTTTTATTTTTATTTTGTTGAAAGTCCTACATGTCTAATAAAGATTAATAAAATACCAATTAGTAACTAATCATGTTTGAAAAAAATTGATTTTATTCGCTAATTTTGTAGTGAATAAAATATTTTTCTTCAAAAATTCTTGCGTTATGACAAATTATGTGCTTGAACTGTGTCTTACACTAAAAGACAGGAAATTCAAAAGTCTTCAAATGTGATTAAAAAATGTTTTGAGCCCGTACGTCATTTGTGTATTAATACATATCTGTAATATTTTTAATTAACACGCATCACGATTTGTCTCGCCCTCTCTGCCTGTAAACACCCGCAAACTTCTGTAAAGTCGTCGGCACCTGTTAAGCGCCCATAAGCGGCATGCATCCAGCCCCCTTTCTGCGATCTTGGTCATGTCGCCTGTCCACCTTGTGGTGGATATCCAATGCTGCACTTGCCTATTCGTGGTCTCCACTCGAGAACCTTTCGACCCCAGCGGCCATCGGTTATTAGAGATATTTGCCTGCCCACTGCCACTTCAACTTGCTGATCCACTGGGCTATGTCGGTGACTTCAGTTCTTCTAGGGATCTCCTCATTTATGATTTGGTCTCGTAAATAAGCCCCGAGAATAAAAATACAAAATATTTTTATTGACACAACATATTACATTCAGTTTCTTGAGTCCATAGAATAGCCCTCTATAGCCGATGAGCCATAACTACTTACAAAATTTCACCCAAATCCGTTTTACCCGCCTGGTGATAACAACGGTGATGATGGTGATGATAAAAATAAGCCTATGTGTTAATCCAGTATATCCAAACTGACGGACGCTGGTTTTTTTTTTATCACACTCAGACCCCCGCACTAGGATTCCCTGTATCGCGGGAGGCATGGTTACACATAATCACAGCACACAAACATCCAAGACCCGAAACAAACATCTACACTCATCGCACAAATGTTTGCCCCTGCCGGGATTCGAACCCAGGGTCCCGGAGACACAGAAGTCATGTCAAGACACTAACTACTGTGCCACGGCGACCGTCTACCTCTACGTTGAACCTCAAAAACGCGAATGGCTTTTGTGAAGGCAACACCGACATCAAATTTCCAGGATGGTGGTAGGGTACTTTCAAGTGCCTGTCTGGCTCGCTTTCACCCACAAGTTCGAAGAACTCTCAACAAACGCACAGTGTGTTCATGCAGCAGGCCTTGAGGGTCAGTAAACATTTTTGGTCTAACGTGATTATACATTCGATCACATCGTCACTGACCAAGTGAGATAACTTTGTCAAACGCTAGATTATAAAGTATAAAAATATGGTCACCGATGAGCACTATTCACAACAGGCTAATCAATATAATAAAAAGTTGTATCATACACCTTCGTACAAAACGTAGGTAAATATTCATATATTAATTATTGTATCTATTTTATAAATGTATCATATTGTTGCTCACACAAGCAATCAGGCGCTACTCGGCTAACGATTGCTCGATTGTGTGTTCTATCAGGCGTAAGCAAGGTACATAGTAAATGTTCTCTCTATAGGGATACAACAGGAGCTATCTATACTACATGAGCGCTCTTTCTTTGGACAGATATGTTAGAGCCCCTTGTATTCAGATGTTAAAATAATAATATTAGGAGGCAGAGCGATGCAGGCACAGGTCCGACGTTGACAGTGGTCACGGGAGGAATGCGCGGGTGGAGAGCAGCGCGGATAAGCCAGCTGAGATCACGTGATCCCGCGTGGCACTAAGAATTTAACGAAATAAATTCATATAAAATCAACAGAAATGAATATTGAAAAAATAATCTTGATTGTTCCTATATAATGCCATTATCTATCAAACAAAGTAAGCTTCATATGAATGTTGATATTATTTTGTAAGATATACGTGTTTTAGTTTTTGAAAAGCATATTTTTCAAAAATTAAAACTATCGAGAAAATTTTAGTGAACCGGATTTTGAATCCTGACTGTTCCTTTATGTTGAACCAAAGATACTAAAACTAAAAAAACCAAAGCTCTGTCTTCTAGACATGGCTTAAAATACATTTTTAAAAATAGCGGTTTGTCTACTCACAGCGCTTTAAATCTATTCCGTGTAAATACCTGTCAGTGGAATTAGACGGCAGAAACTTTGTAATGATCCTTGTCTCCGCGGCGCCAGCGGAAGCATCCTGCTTCGCGTCTCTCGGACAAGCCATTGGAATGTTGCCATATTCTTGTGATACTGTATCAACAAGAAAATTGTTACACATGAGATAAACAATTAAGTCTGAACAAAAAACAAAAATAAATGAAGGTGAAATGAAATGAAAATGAACAGCTGAACTGCCTGTTCATTCTTCTCTCAGCCATGTGCGTCCACTGCTGGACTTATGCCTCCCCCATATAGGGGGGATTTGCCAATACTCGCCACGCTTGGCATGCGGGTTGGCGAGCGCAGTATGATTTACAATCCTCAGAAGGCGCTGCTGCCCACCTTCTGGTACGTGGTCCCTTAGCCGACTCTTACGGCACCCACGGGAAGAGATGGGGGAGTACTATTCTAGACCGGTACCACCACGGCCTGTTCATTGAACTGTAGCAATTACAGTAGGTATCTAGGTCAGCCATATTATTTTATCTACTCAGATGTAATTATATACATCTAGATCTACTGATATAAATTGTAATAAGAACGAAAGAGTTACAATTATCACATAAAATTATCATAAATTTTTAGATTTCATTACATCAGTCACAAAAATGTACAAAAAACAAGTCAATAATCATACATATGGCGTCGGTATGAATTACTGTTTTTCACAGTATAGCCCAGTCGAATTAGATCAGAATGGAACCAACATCGCACAAATTTTTAACGGCAATTTTCCTTCGGAATTCTTTTAGGAAATTTAATTACAAACAAGTATCGTTATAATATTTTTTTGTGTAAAATTAAAAATAAAATATATATTGCATAAACAAAAATTGATCCCTAAATTCAAGATGGCGGATGGCATCTGGAAGTGTATGAAGGTGGCGAAAGGATCGACACAAAGGAGAATTGGCGCTAGCCACAGTGATACATGAAGGTACACCACACAACTGATGACGCCTATTTCTAAATGGAGTGTTAAGTATCTTCAGCTAGTATTATTGAGGACCTAACTACTTTACAGCCGCGAATGCCTTTAGTTGGTTTTTCGATACTTCAAAAATATGTTATAGGTACTGTTAATTAAGCTGTTGGATTTCTTATAACAAATTAATAAAATAAATAAATAGTTTTAGTTAGTACAAATTTACGTGATGACTTATTTAACGTAGTTTTATGAAAATACCCGTAATTTATAAGAGGATTATCTTTCAACATTCTCGGGTGATTGGTTAGCGCAAGTGGGCCTAAAGTATTCCTTTTAGTGATAGGCCTATTCTGTAAATTTCAATTGTGATCTAAATATATCAAATGCACAACTTATCTAACTACTATATAGAGAAATCTGTATTTACCTTTCAGAAGATGTTGATATTGTGAATCCTCTAGTTCTTCGGGGTTCAGTGCCGCCGTTTGCGATTTGCTATGAACTACCAGCGGATCCGTTGCGCTATAAACATACCAAGAAACTTCAGATTTTTAATGATAATTTTAGGGCTTTAAGGATACAAATAGAATCTCTAATAATATATAATATAATAGAATGAGCTACTGCTCATTCCATTATTATTATTGGAAATCAGTCGAAAACTTCGTAACATTTGCGTTTCATGTCTTTTAACATATAATTATTGAAAAATAAGTATAATGAGCTACTGCTCATTCTACTTGTAATTATTGAAAAATAAGTAGAATGAGCTACTGATCATTCTACTTATTTTTCAATAATTATATATTAACAGACATGAAACGGAAATGTTTGGAAATGGAAGAGGTTTTCGATTTGACTGTATTTAATTTTATGTATGTTACCTCAGAAGTTTTTCTAGATGAACCAATTATGATGATTCGTCTTTGAAAGCTAGTGCTTCTCATATGGTCCCATAAAATATTGATCAATATCTAACCAGTTTTTAGTTATCCCTAATAATGCTGTTTTAAATTCGACTACATTTATGATATTATTATTTTTCAAGAAAACGTTGAAAAAGTGCCATGGATGAGTATTGAAAGTAGCTTTCTATATTTTCTTAACTACGTAATTGTGTATGTATTGTAAAAAATGTATGCAGGTTATTTTTTCAATTCGAGTATGATGTTAACTGAGGCTGGGGGTCTAAGAAGCTTACAAAAGAAGGTAGCTACGAGTTTAATCGTAACTTGAAATCTCCACGATTGTACTTGAAAAAACATGAGCTCTAATGAGTTCTAGAATTTGGCAATGTGCGTTGTGAAAGTGGAAATGTTTTATATGTATGTACGAAGTGTATACCAAAGAACTTGTCAGTTAATCAGAAAATTATACAAATTTTAACATAAACTCATTTAGTTCAGAGGCGATCAAACTTATTTGTTAGCCACCCACTTTCAATTATATTCAGCGCCTCTCAATTTTTTTACTCTATCACATGTTAAAATCCACAACGACATTAATTACTATATTAAATGTAATTATGGTGAGCTATATTTTCTAAGCCACTTCTAGGCCTACAGCGTCCCCAATATAGCATATCGCCCACTTTGAGAAAGACCGATTTAGACTACCTAAATCTTATTTAGTTCTTGACACGAATAAATACGTGATGCTTGGCGATATATTATAAAATCATTTTGGTTACACACATAAAGTAAAACATTCATAAGCGATTTAATTTAGCAGTAGAATTGTACAAGTATTATTTACCTTCGCGTTCAAGTCAGACCAGAATAAATTGAGCAATATTTATTATAATATTTAACATAAATGGGATACATATAATATAGTTTATACGAAAATTATTGACCAGGAGTTTGGTTTTTTTCTCACATAAGCTTTAGTTTAGCTTTCAGCTTCACTAAACATGCTCAACACTCAGCCTTTAGAGCGTTTCTACCGTCACTTAATTTTGTCCAATTTCTCCATACACTGATATTCGTAAAGAAATGAAATATTTTTTTCGTCCTAATAGCAAAATCACGACCAAACTATTAATGGCTTTGTTGATATTGCTAAAGAGATCAAGAAAGATATCAAAGGCTATAACTAATTATCATTAACATTTAGTTATCTAGTCCATAATGCTCGAAGAATATTGGACAAACTTGAAGCACTTTTTGGTAATTGCGAAATCGGGTACTATGACGACAACGATTTTGGAAAGGGGTGAGTTAAATAGTTTAATAGAATTAAGTGATAAAAAGTAAATGCAGATGTTGGCGGGTATACGATTTGTTTAAAAAATTCTGGCACATGTCGTTAATAATTACTATATAGTCATATACACATAGGCAAGTTGTTGTAATCGTGTCAATAATTTATCATATACATAAAAAATTAGTAACAAACTTATAAACAGCTAAACAGTGCCTGTTTGATGACAAATAGTACGATTAGACACTTTTTACATTCTTAGATGACTTTGTGTTGTTTTCAATATAATAGTAGACCCCATAAAATCATAAAACAGTCTACCACTTTTTAAATGTATATTCAATTTTCGCTATTTTTACTAATCATCATCACCAGTAGTTTAGGTTGAATACAGTTACTCATATAGTTTATGTGCTGTACATCCGCCAACCTCTTGCTACGGATGGGTTACCTATGGTCCTGCGCGGAGTCCTGGGGCGACATCGGCACCAGGTAGTCGTCGCCGCCGTCGTGCTGCCAACATGCCACGCTCAGTACACGCGAGGTGCGGGGGCACGGGGTGACGGAGGGATGGAGGAGGGAGAATCAATGTTCCAGAGGAAAACTTAAGCGATCCGTGCTCTTTCATTTTCATACTTTTCTTTGTCTATGGTTTGTATCATGAGATAAACCAATGATGCTATTAATGTCCGCACAGTTGTGGAATTACGCTCACACGTTGGTCGTTGGTACACTTTTACAAGAGGTGCATTACAAGATTTGTGCTACAAAGTCACGCTTTGTGTAGAAATAGATCATTATGAAATTGACTAATTTCAAAATTATACAGATTTTGTTCTGTGTCTTTTTGTCTTGCCTTTATCTCACACTGGGTGGGGGTTAGAAAAACGTGATTTTCCTCTTCCACTCTGTTCTATCACTAGTCTGTTCTATCACTAGTCTGTTCTATCACTAGTCTGTTCTATCACTAGTCTGTTCTATCTCAGTGGTCAGATCTTTCGTAAACATATTATTCTTCACGCAGTCCATCCATACCATTTTCAACTTTTCTCTATACCTCTCAGGAATCTCTTCGTGATGTGTACTTTATCCCTTATAAACCAATCTATTGCTTTTAATTTATCATTCAGTCCAATTCGTTATACACTCAGTAATCATAATAAGTCTAAATTCAAGCTTTAGAACATTTCATTTTCTAAACAGACACAATTACTTGTGAAAGATCACGGAATCGCGTTAAATGTTATACTTGTATTGTTTAAGTGTACCGTCCCCTGCAACTTTGAATTTAAATCTACGCGTGCAAAATCACCGGGTCTTATAAAATCCAATTACACATTACATTAAAGTGTGTAAGTATAAAAGTATAATATTTTATTGAAGAAAATTGACATGCGTGTAATATTAACGTACTGATGCACGTTACAGATTACTTTGTTTTGTAAAACCCAGTGCAAAGGACAAAAGTAAAATAAAGAATATAGGTAATAAATTTCCGCTATAGCTACTAGGCAAGTAAACACTTATTTATTGAAGTATTTCACCAAAGAGATTCCTTGAAATCTTGCTGTAAGAAGCATGATAAAATGATAAAAAAATTAATAATGATCATTTTAGTTTTAACACGCATGCATGATGTAATCCATAGTGTTGGAATCCCAACGAATCTCTTTCTAATCTACGAGGGGCTAATTCTCTACGCGGTCTTCATTCCTGGGGAAGGGGGGAGGGAGATTTAGAAAAAAATAAAAAAATGTATCATGCGCCATCACTCAAGCATGGCAATACCACGGGCTAACACCAATATATTAATTATTCAATTGTTTAATATGAAACCAGTTATGTACTTGCTTCTAGTAGCCAGAGCGAAAACATTGGGAGGAAAGAGAAAAATAAACATGGATAATTAGTATGTTTTATATTTATTTCATTTTTATTTTTATTTTCTGTATCGAGATAATTTTATTTCTCTTCGAAATCATAAGACTTTACTAAAGTTACTATAGTTTATCATTGATTTGGAGGCGGTGTTCCAATAGATTACTTTAAATAATAATCTTAAAATAAATAAAAAAATGCTTTGGTTTACGTTTTTTAATTTTATTCGATCAATAAAATAGTTTAATTCAATTTTAATCTTACGTTAACATATAAATATCAAGGTATTTTTTCTACTAATAGCTAAAGTATAGTATTTTAAAATAATGAAATTCATATTTATAGCACATTAGTTTTTATGTATAATATGTATTAAACCAAAAAGAAAACTACACATCTTATTAATTTAACTATTTGCTTATAATATCATATATTTGTGGTGTGTGCTTAGATCACTGCCTCCAAATAGATATAAAAAGGGGGTAGGTCTAAAAATAAAGAATACATACCTGCGGACCGTTGGGGAACGAAACCCCGATCGGAAGGGGTAGGTGAGACCTCACTATGGGTAGTGGGGTGCTTATTATAGCCGGGTCCTGGAAGAATATATATTATATGAAATTAATTCATGTTTATGTTATGAATTTAAAGATGGTCTCTTCTCTCATCATTTCATTCAGGTCTATGGTGATTAATGATGATTTGCTGCCAGGGTGCCAATTCATAAAAAATGCAATAGTCGTTCAAATGTTATCATAAATAAACTTTATATTCCGCTAAAATAACAATTGCATTCGATTGCATTGTAGACAATTGAATTGCGGTAGAAATGAGATCTGTGTAGCCATTACAATTATACTCCAAGTAGAATAGCAAAACTAGAGCAATGAATTGATTACTAGAATGATTGATAGAATTGATACCCTGTTTGGTTGAGTGTGGAGTTCTACAAATGTTGAATACGTAAAAACTTATCACACCCATGTTCGTATTTTGTGTACCAATGTAAATTTTGAAAACTGATATATTTAGTTTTCGCTCCAGGCTAGATAGCCCTGTGCATTTGACACCAGGTATTTCGAAACTCAAAGTACTTTATTGTGAGTAAGTGCAAGTCTGACCTACACAGACGTGTGTATAGTGTCGAACATATGTGTGTTCCTACCTAAATGTCGAACACGTGCACTATCGACGGACCTACACAGACATGTGTATAGTGTCGAACATATGTGTGTACCTACCTAAATGTCGAACACGTGCACTATCGACGGACCTACACAGCAATGTGTATAGTGTCGAACATATGTGTGTACCTACCTAAATGTCGAACACGTGCACTATCGATGGACCTACACAGCAATGTGTATCGTGTCGAACATGTGTGTGTACCTACCTAAATGTCGAACACGTGCACTATCGACGGACCTACACAGCAATGTGTAGTGTCGAATATGTGTGTGTATCTACCTATATGTAAAACACGTGCACTATCGACGGACCTACACGGACATGTGTACTGTTTTTTTATGTAATAGGTGGCATACAAGCCGACGGGCCGCCTGATGGTAAGCAATCACCGTCACCGACACGTTGTGAATCCTTTTCAAGACTCTGTTAACTCTCCTTTTGAATAACCCCATATTGTAGCTACTCCGAAATACGGAGGGAGGAAGCTCGTTCCACATTCTGCAGGTGTGTGGCAGAAACGATCTATGGAATCGCACATATGTGACTCCCATGACTCAATAACATATCGATGAGCTTTCAAACGGTGCCGCCTAGTGCGGTGGTAAAACCGTGATGCCGGAAGAAGATTGAAGACCTCTTCAGAACACTCCCCGTTGTATATACGGTAGAAAACACAGAAAGACCCAATATCTTAACGCACACTGAGGGGTACAGTGTCGAACACGTGCACTAATGACTGACCTGCAAGAACATGTGTATAGTTTCGTAGACGTGCACGAAGGACGGTCGGTCCTCCGGCGACGGCGCCCAGCACTCACACATCAGGCGATACACGTCGCTAGGGCACCCTGCGACACCACCAACAGGTCAACCAACAATAAACAACAACCAATTGAAAGAACAATACATACTCCATTAAATAAACAACAGCCTCTTTGGTTGTGTTATGAATGTATGAAACCCGGAAATTACTCAGGTAATAAGTCAGAGGGTCCCGACTATAGTTTCGTCCACATTCGGTGGTCTTTTTCAAGGAGAATACGGGGCGCTCGCGGACACGATCGCGGGCCGCCTGAAACTATAGTCGGAATCCTCTGACTTATTACGTGACTAATTCCCGTGTTTTATACATTCATCAACAAGCCTTTTTGGTTTTTTATGATTTATTTAAACTATAGAAAACCATCAGTAAAAGTAAAAATAAGAGACAACCTGGAGCCTAAGTACGAGTGTTTTATTCAATATGGCAATATGTTGGATTTTGGTAGTCTACTATTTCTAATACATCCATGTTGAATGATTCTTATTTCAATGCTAGATTATACGCGTTATTTTCCATATATATATATATATATATATATATATATGGTCAAGGAGCCAAGTAAATAGCTCTTATACTGAGGAACTACTAATTAAAACTAGATGGCGTTTTCACATTTGGGTTGAATATTATTTTAGATAGAGAAGGACAGAAAGTATTATTGCGATAAAACTTAAGCCTCTAAGTGTGTAAGGAAGACTTATCAACGTTTTGCGCTCTGGAGTCAGTTGACTTACCGGTAGGTTTCTCGAGGCGTCCACCCCCGGAGACCATCTCCATGACCTCCCGATTGGAGCAGCCGGTGTACGGCATCACCCCCAGAGAGAACACCTCCCACAGCAGCACCCCGAAAGACCTGCGGACGATGCATATAGAACTAGGCCACACATTTTTTAAGCTATTGCATAGCTTCTATCGCGGTCCTTGAGCGTGGAGACCGAATCCGGAAATTCTGTAACGAAAATAACCTAACACCCCTCACTCCGACCGGCACAGAGGTGATACTTTTGAGTTTTGCCATCTATCTATGAATAGCGGAACTTTTAATGACTTTTTTGAAATATCACGCTTGTCTGTTTAGTTCAGCAACTCGCCTCTAGGTGGCATTGATTGTATCGGCGTTACTGCACAAGTTATTAATATATTAATTGCATAAGTTGATAAAAAATGCTATGCAATAGCTTTACCGCGGCAGTCCCCGATTGCCACACGTCTTTTTTGTCCTAAAATGGAACCTACTTCAACACTCTAAAGTGTGAAATAACTTGTAGAACCTAAGAAAGCTTTAAAAATTAACGAATTATATAACTAATTATTTATTTGTTGTAGCTCTCTGAGGTTGGAAACACGGAAAGAAAGTCGAAAACTGCAATAGTTAAAGGAATAATTTGAGGTGGATGAGCCCCTGGCCCCATATCTCGGTAAAAATTATGGGGGTGAGATCGGTAGATAATTCAGTAGAGAAGCACGTGCAGCGTAGGACAACCATGATGCAGATACGATGGGCATCCTGACGAAGATACCTGGAGGAGGCTGGACGCAGGCTCTTTTCAAACAGACGTATGTTTCGCCTGACATTAAATAAATGCAATCCTATCCTACTAATACGAGTATAATAAATTTATGCGAAAGTTTGTGTGTATGTTTCGTTACTTCTTTACGCTCAAACGGCTGCACCGATTTCGATGAAATTTGGTATGGAGATAGTTTAAACTCTGGATTAACACATAGGCTACTTTTATCCTGAAAAAAGTATAGTTCCCGGGAGAGAACCGGAGGTTGGGGGAAAACCTGAATCCACGCGGGTGAAACCGTGGGGGCGAAGTGTGAACTACACTAGAAGTACATACACAACCATAAACAAACTCACCATAACCATAAATCGCGTCGTCACTCACACGGTGAGACAGCGCTCAAACGTAAGCTTATTACCTAAAAAAACTTTTTAACGCTTTATCCGATTGGTTACGATGAATGCCGTACCAGACATCAGTCTTGATGGTGAAGACTCCATCGATGTAAGCTTCGGGCGGCATCCACTTGATGGGCAGCATGGCCTTGCCCCCCTTCTTGTAGTAGTCCGCGCGGTAGATGTCGCGAGCCATCCCGAAGTCTGCTATCTTCACCACCCGGCCTGGGCCCCGGGAGGTCAGCAAGCAGTTCCGGGCTGCTATATCCCTGGGCAATACAAAAAGAAGTTAAGCTTCCGTTACAAAGATATTTAGTCGTAAGATTCCGTTACAAAGATATTTAGTCTTATGCTTCCGTTACAAAGATGTTTAGTCTTAAGCTTCCGTTACAAAGGTATTTAGTCGTAAGATTCCGTTACAAAGATATTTAGTCTTATGCTTCCGTTACAAAGATATTTAGTCTTAAGCTTCCGTTACAAAGGTATTTAGTCGTAAGATTCCGTTACAAAGATATTTAGTCTTGAGCTTCCGTTATGTAGATATTTAGTCGTAGGATTCCGAAATGAAATGTATGAATCACGATGTGGAAGTTTGGATAGATGGATGGATGTTTGTTGCTCAATCACTCTCAAACGGATGAACGGATTTGGGTTAAATTTGGTATGTAGCCAGTGTCCGTCAGTATGACAGGCGGCGCTCCCCCCACTGAGCTATCATCGCTTCAAAACGTCGAGATAAATAAATTACTAAAAGTTTTTAACGCGATCCCGATTGATTTATTAACAATGTGTTCGAATCGCGAAAGTCTAAACATTACACCACTTTACCCAATGATGTTTATATAATATCATTGACTTTACCTGTGTATAAATCTCTTTGACTCCAGATATCTGCAACCTTTGGCGACGTCAAGGGAGCACAGCAGCAGATCCTTCATGGTGAGGGCGCTTGCCCTCTCCGGCTTCGGCCTGCTCTCTCGCAGGAAGTTCTTTAGGTCACCACCAGCCAGCAGCTCTAAGACTATGAACCTGTAAAGGGAAAAAATAACCTGTAAATACATACTCATCAGTATCAGGGAAGACGCCGCGAAGGAGAGTTCTACGCTCTTGTCGCCGCTCGGACCTGAACCACTGAAGATGTCGACCGCAGTGATCGACGAAACGTCTGGAACACAAGTTTCACATAGACCACGGTCAAACAGCCCGGAACCAATACATACAACATGCAATGCCGGCCGTGAAAGCCTTAGAGTTTACATGTAAATACATAATTGAAATAAATTAGATTCAATTTAAATTTAACTACTAGAGACCCGTCCCGACTTCTCACGGGTGTCATCATCATCATCATCATCATCATCATCATCATGTCAGCCATAAGCGTACAAGCTTTAATCCACTCACAGCACTCACACTACTTTGAAGCGATGCGAGCGTCGGCTGTCAAACTATCGGACGCTGGTTCTATCCCCACCAACAGCTTGAGAATACGGTAAAGGTAACACAGTTATCAAATCCCAGCACGGTGATAGAGTTCTTTTGAGTACCTGGCTAGCTATACCACCCTCAAGTATACCAGTTTTAAAAAAACTTATTAGTATTAAAAACATAGTGTGTTTGGCAGAAGTCCTTGAGAGCCAGTAAGCATTTTATGTCTAGCGTGATAACATCGTCACTGATCATCAAGTAAGATAGTGGTCAAACGTTAGATCTATACAACATAAAAAAATTAAGTTATTTAAACTGTTTTTACCTGACTGCGTAAGAAGGAGGGTTATGTTTTTCGAGTGTATGTTTGTATGTATATATCTTTGGCACGCCCTAGAGCCCGGCTTTTCGTGTTTTGATGTGAGTGGTGTCAGTAGATCGATTGATCGCCTTAGTCGTAAAAGGGACACAGTTATCATAAAAAAAATAAAAAAAAATTTTTGGACAAAATATATTTCTAAAAAAATTGGTTGTCTGTAAAGTCGGTTTACGGACGATAGATTTACGTGATAACGTCATAATCATTTATGACTTTGACTTTGACCTTGACTTTCACTGACTTTGACTTTGCTTTGACTTTGACTTTGACTTTGACTTTGACTGACTTTGACTTTGACTTTGACTTTGACTTTGACCTTGACTTTGACTTTGACTTTGATTATTTTATAAAATACAAAACTCAGGTGGAACGTTACGCGGAACGTTACTATTTTTCATTTGTGTTGCTGGCGTTCATCAATTTATAAAACGTTATCACGTCAAAAAATTTAATATGTTCAAAATACGTCGGGCGTGGTGTCAAAAAAAGGACTTTTAACTGTGATTACGAATATAAGATATATATTTCATTGGAGTTTGGAATTCTAAATCCTAACAATAGTGAAATATTCTTCAATGAATTTAATAAAGATGAATAATGATGGCAGATTTTTTTGACGTGATAACGTTTTATAAATTGATGAATACCAGCAACACTCATGAAAAATAGTAACGTTCCGCGTAACGTTCCATCTGAGTTTTGTATTACATAAAATAATCAAAGTCAAAGTCAAAGTCAAGGTCAAAGTCAAAGTCAAAGTCAAAGTCAAAGTCAAAGCCAAAGTCAAAGTCAAAGTCAAAGCCAAAGCCAAGGTCAAGGTCAAAGTCAAAGTCAAAGTCATAAATGATTATGACGTTATCACGTAAATCTATCGTCCGTAAACCGACTTTACAGACAACCAATTTTTTAATTATTTTTTTTGTGCTGATGCAAGTATTACTTGTTTATATCATTTATTATTATGTAATTACAGTAATCATAAAAATCCTTTTAGTTTAAAATATACTGTTGTCAAATATTCCTCCGTGACGTCACGAACCGGTCCCAGCGGAAGACCAGCGCTGGTTTTAGCCAGTATTGCTGAGTTGGGGCCGTTTTGTAACATTTAACATTGTATATTATATCGTATTCCTTCTTTTATTTACTGTATGCCTTAAATGTAATTGTTACAAATAACGTTTTTCTTTCTTTCTAGATATTACGCAATTGGGATTTTTGTTTCTTTTAATTAGTTATCTTGTCCTAATATTATTAAAACTCACGTTCATAATTACTGTACACTGTTTGTACGGGTATACCGTGGTACTTACGCGTAGTCGATATCACGATCGACAATTGTTTCGGCTTCATCCGGAAGCCTTCATCAGGATCTTGAGTGCGGTGCGTTCGTCGCAACGTCCCGTCTCGCACTGCGGGCGGCAGCGCGTGATGCTCGACAGGACGCCGCGGCTGTGGAGGCGGGTGAGGGGGAGACGGTTGCGTCATCACATCTATGTGTGGGGATCCGTCTTCATCGCTGCTGCTTTCTTCGGACCGGATCCTGGCCGTGTGACACGCGTGGCTGACTAATTGTCGATCGTGATATCGACTACGCGTAAGTACCACGTTATACTCGTAAAAACAGTGTAAAGTTATCTTATCCTCTTTCTAGGTTTGCACTAAACTGTTACCTGGGATGTCTGTCGAAGCAAACTCCGATCATATGCACAACATTGGAATGGTTGAACTTGGCCATAATAGCTGCCTCCATCAGGAAATCGGACTCCGCTTGCACAGTGGACAGCTCTGGAAGGGTCTTCACAGCCACGGGCATCTCCACCGTGTCTCCAGTTCGATGCCTGTACAGCCCTTGGTATACTTCTCCAAATGCACCCTGCCCCAGAGCCCTGGAAACAATATGTAAAAAATGTTTCTACTTTTCATCATTATTACCATCATCATCATCAATCATCACCATGCGGGTACAACCGCGGTAACACAGATAGCTTATGCCCTGGATTAGCACATAGTCTTATTTCATCATCACCATCATCACCGTTTTTTATCACCACGCGCGTAAAATGAATTTGGATCAAATTTGGTATGTAGATACTTCAGGTTCCGGAATGACACACAGGCAGGCCACTTTTCAGCATCATCATCACGCGGGTAAAACCGCGAGGTGCAGCTAGTAGCTATAAATACATTTTATCCCAAAAGGGATTATTAAATTTATTCCATACATTCACAACATCAACAAGGTAACATTAACATAATTTAAAAATAATTTAGAATAGCAATAAAATAATCGAACTTAAAATAAAAACCTTAAAAATTTAATAAAAACTAAATTAAATCTAAAACGGGCCCCTGCGGCATTGTTCCCAAGATGCTGGCAGCGTTCCCTCTTTGTATTGCTGGGCTAATGCGTTGAGCGAGGAAGCTGCCAGCTCTTCGGTCTCCTGAGACGTCAACCAGAAGTGTAAAGTTAAAAGTGTACAGTTCTTGTGGAATAACCAAGGTAAAAACAAAACCGTAGTTCACGAGCGTCAAACTCCGTGGGCCAGCTAAAACAATATAAATATTTCGAAAACTGTAATTTATCTTTGTACTCGAGTCCCAAGATACAGGCCTTGTGCTTAGTTTGGGGCTCGCGGGAAACAGGTCTAGCTCGTACATAATTACTTTATTCTGCACATTCTGTATAATGTTTAAAAGTACTTAACCCTTTTTGGCAATAAATATATCTTGTATATCTTGTATCTTATTTCTCAAAGATAGACAAATAAGAATACAAATATGTTTATTTCAACAGTAAATACAGGATACAAAAGCAACTTAAATATAATATAGTAACGAAAACTATTACAAAACTATGGCGACTAATGTTGCTATCTATTGTGTCGAGCAAAACCTACACTAAGATAATATATTTCTTGTGTCGTAAATTCTGCGTTTCCTTCAGTTATATTACAATGTGTAGTAGCCTAAACTGGATAAGGGAGATCTGACTAAAGGTAAGCTTACATAATTGTATTATGTACTAGTTATTATGGTAAGAAAAAAAAAATTTAAAACCATTATTTGTATTGTACCCTATGTATGCGTAGTGTATTGCGGGGGTGTGTGAATGGGGGTGTAAATTTGAGATATATAATGCTATGTACTCACTTGACCAGCTTCAGACTCTCCCTAGAAACTTGAGGCAGTTCCCTCACGTCGACCCCCTGGGAGAGGAAGCTCTCGCTGCCGTAGTGAGGGTTGAATGCCATACTCAGGTGGTTCTCGTGTCCGGGGCCAGCTCGGAGCCGGTGCAGTTGGACTTCTTGCTCTATGATCTGTTTCTGACGGACTTCAGCCTCTTTCTTGCGTTGGTAGGTATTATCTGAAAACAGAGTTCAATAATCATATAAATTTTTTTTTTCACTCATTTCCGTGACCTTTGCTACTCACGGGATTAATTTATTGTCATTGTGTGTTCTGCGATGTCTTCGACCGCGACAATAATATCAAGATACTCGTAGCACTTTTCAGTTATTGAAGTATAACTCAAAAACCATATTTCCGATTTTGATGAATATAAATATATATATATATATATAATAAATGGGACCACCACGGAAGTATACTCTATCTAACAAAAAAGAATCATCAAAATCGGTTCATAAACGACGAAGTTATCCGCGAACACACATAAAAAAAAACATATATACGGTCGAATTGAGTAACCTCTTTTTGAAGTCGGTTAAATAAAATTAATTTTAATGTTTGAAAACTCTTGTTTGTTTTTAAACGACTTCAAAAATATGTTGTTTTATGTGTGTTCGCGGTTAACTTTGACGTTTAAAAATCCATTTTGATTTTTTTTTTTAAATTTATTAATTAACATTCACACAAGGTATATAAAATATATAGTCTCTGACTATGGGCCTTCTAAGCAGGCTCAGAGTCGCACAACGAGCTATGGAGAGGGCTATGCTCGGGGTTTCTCTACGTGATCGAATCAGAAATGAGGAGATCCGTAGAAGAACGCAAGTCACCGATATAGCCCAGCGAATTAGCAAGTTGAAGTGGCAGTGGGCAGGGCACATAGCTCGAAGAACTGATGGCCGTTGGGGCCGAAAAGTTCTAGAATGGAGACCACGGACTGGCAAGCGCAGCATAGGACGGCCACCGACCAGGTGGACAGACGACCTGACTAAGATCGCAGGCAAGGGCTGGATGCGGGCCGCTTCCAACAGGTCCTTGTGGAAATCAATATGTATGTAAGGCATATGTCCAGCGGAAGTGCGCGGAAACTGAGGCGGCAAAATTAAGTCAATTGTAGTAATTTTCATTGCGACGCGTATTTCAAGCGCAAGTCTAAACATATAGCTATCCTTGTCTATATTATTTGTACCGAATTATCTGTCGCAGTAAGCATGTTTATGTCGTAAAGGAACAAAATCTGAGCACCGCGCAGTATGAATATACGTCATCTATAGTAAAACATCATTGTATGTGTGTATGATTTCGATGAAAACAAAGGCTAGTTTTCATCATCATCGTTCATCACCACGCGGGTAAAACAGCGGGGCGCAGCTAGTTAGAAATAAAGAAGATAAATGAACCGACGAATCTTGTTTTACCTATATACTATATACCCGACCGGTTTGTGAAATGATATATAAATCTATACGTGGGATGAAACTGAGTAGGCAAGCACAGAATGATTAATAAATCAAGGTCGTTATACCTGCAAAAACATGAAGGTATGATTCTAAAATATAATCCTGCTATTATTATAAATGCGAAAGCTTGTGTATGTGTTTATGTGTGTATGTTTGTTACTTCTTCACGGTCAAACGGCTACACCGATTTTTTAGAGATTTGGTATGGAGAGAGTTTAAACCCTGGATTAACATATCCCGGAAAAAGTACAGTTCCCGTGGGATAATTGAGGTAGTGGGAAAACCAATGATGTTTTACTAAAGGTGACTTATATTCATACTGCACGGTGCTGAGATTTTGTTCCTTTACGACATAAACATGCTTACTTCGTCAGATAATACAATAGAAATAATATAGAAAAGGATAGCTATATGTTTAGACTTGCGCTTGAAATACGCGTCGTAATGAAAATTACTACAATTGACTTAATTTTGCCGCCTCAGTTTCCGCGCGCTTGTGCGACATCTACCTCATATAAACATATAATATCATTGGGGAAAACACGTAATTCGTGATTTGAATGAATTCAATGAATTAGAATTCATTCAAATCGGCTAACAAATGACAGAAATACGCTGGAACATACTTTAAAAATATGTAAGCATCCGAATTAATAACCTTTTTTATAGGAAGACTGTACTAAACTAAATAAAACGTAGACACCCGAGCGAAGCCGTGAGCGGATTAGCTAGTTATGACAATAAACTTTGTTTAAAGTCCACAGTTATGTATATCATTCGAAGTATTCCAAACAACGTTTGGCCGTCTCGCGGAACGAACGCACGGAAAATGGAGTATTATTTTAACATTTCAATTTTACTCTTATCATTCGTTTATAGCAGTTATTGTGACAAGTTTTATTATTTCGCGTATGGAAGCAATTTGTTACAAAGGAGGTTGAAACTAAACAACCCGAGCGCCGAGTTTTACTCCGTCGCTGTTCTTGAAGTGAGCCAATAAAAAAAATAATTTTTAAAAAATCAAAACACGCTTGTATTTGTAGTGATCTATGTGAAATTATGTATATATATGTATATTATATTTAGAAGTACATATGTGTTAGAATAGTTTTGTTGTACTTAATTTAAGATTAATTTTATGACCAATTTCCTTAATTGTAATTAAGTACCTTGACATTTTTGTTCTATATTTAGCAATGGTCAAATATCTTCTTTTTTTCGTAATTTACTAAATGTGACATTATGACTATAGCATATTTAATTTATATTTGTTGACTAGTTGAATACCTTGGCGTTGCTGTAAATGTAACTAAGTATTAGTTGAAATGAATAGTAAAAAATAGAAAAGCCAATTCTGGAGATACTGATAAGGATAATGAGAACAACTTTTAAAATTTTGTTATTAAAACTGACGTGGTTTTGACAAATTATGAATGTATAAAACACGGGAGTTACTCACGTAATAAAATAATAAGTCAGAGGGTTCCGCGGGGCACTCACGGACGCGGTCGCGCCCCGTATTCTCCTTGAAAAATACCACCGAATGTGGTTGAAACTGTAGTCGGAACCCTCTTCTGACTTATTACGTGAGTAACTCCCGTGTTTTATACATTCATAACTTTTAAAATTTTTGCATTGCAATCAGTCCTTGAGATGTTTGTAAAGTTCCAAATTAGTGCGATGATTTGAAGGGGTGAAAACTACGTTCAAAGATTGCATTCTTTCCGACAAAGCTAATAGACGCGTGTTAATAATAAAAACCTTAATAGATAAATATTATATGTACTTTTTTTTTATCACACTCAAACCCCCGCACTAGGATTCCCTGTATCGCGGGAGGCATGGACACACACAATCACACAACATCCAAGACCCGAGACAAACATCTACACTCATCGTACAAATGTTTGCCCCTGCCGGGATTCGAACCCAGGGTCCCGAAGACACAGTAGATATGTCACTGACACTAACCACTGCGCCACGGCGACCGTCATACTTTTACTATCTGCACCACGCAGTTTCATCCGTGCAGGCTAATTAAAATATTTGCCCGTTTTACAATAATACAAAACATTAGCACACCGGTCATAAAAACAAATTACCAACATATGGAACCGACTTCAACACTCAAAAGTGTGAAATAACTTTTTTAAGTCGGTACCATGATCGTTCAAAAGTAAATAATATCGAAATATTGTGCTCATGGTATTGGCTTCAACAAGTTATTTCGCACTTTTGACGTGAAGTCGGTTGAAGTCGGTTCCATTTTTAAATAAAATATTTTTTCACCCGTTTCAGTGACCTTTGCTACTCACGGGATCAATTGTCATTGTGTATGTACACCGATGTCTTCACCCGCAACTATTGTCGAGGTATGAGTAGCACTTTTCAGTTATTGGAGTGTAACTCAAAAATAGCTTGTCCAATTTTGATGAACAAAATATCCAACTAATTTATCATACCGTCGATCATTGACGTGAAGTAATTTAAATGAAGTGTCGTGCCACATTGACATTTCGATAATATGACAGTACATTTTTTTCCGGGTCAGCTAGTACAAAATTTAAACATGCCAATTCGATTGCCACCTCCTTTTTTGAAGTCAGTTAATAAGAAGTATGTTTCAGAACCACAGGTTAGATTTCAACATTTACTCCGAGCTGTGGAACGGTGCCGCGGCCACCATCGTCGAGGACCCTGGGGAGACGGTGACGGGGGCGCTCTGGACCATGAACTCGGAGGACATTCCACACCTCGATGAGTAAGCTTGCCTTCACCACACCACCACATCATCACTTCATAGTATAAAACAAAGTCGCTTTCTCTATCCCTATATCCCTATGTATGCTTAAATCTTTAAAACTATGCAACGGATTTTGATGCGTTTTTTTTAAATAGATAGAGTGATTGAAGAGGAAGGTTTATATGTATAATAACATCCATTAACGACATAGGCTATATATGTTATACCCGTGCGAAGCCGGAGCGGGCCGCTAGTTCATATTATAATCGCGAAATTGTGTTGTGTAGTAAATCACACTAATAATATAAAGGCGAAAGTTTATGTGTATGTTTGGTACTTCTTCACGCTCAAACATTTTTTTTATTACACTCAGGCTCACGCACTAGGATTCCCTGTGTCGCAGGAGGCATGGACAATCACAACACACAAACAACCTTTGACATTGGTTCATGTTCATTGGTTCATTCACATACAGAAAAGTAAAGCTTGTGAGGTTGTAAGGGGTATTCCTGAATCGACTTAACCGATTTTAACATATATTTGACGAATAGAAAGCCATGTTATTTGTTTGTGTCATGGGCTCATAATCATCGTTATAAAATCAAACGGGGCTTGACCTTGTCAAAAAGTATCCAAAGTTTTTCAAAAAAGTGACAGATGAACTGCGACGTTATCCGACAAGATTTCAACATAAACTTGTGTTACCGAGCTCTAAGCTTAAAATGCACAGTTCTGGTCCATACTTAATGGCCATAAAAATATTCAACAAATTACCTGACAAAATTAAAGAAGAAAAAGAGTCGAAATTCATCACACATTTAAAACAATTGCTTTTAACGAAATGCTATTACAGCTTGAATGAGTTTTTCTATGATAAATTTGAAAACTAATAAATAAATCGGTCGCTCCACATTGCTATACCCTACCAGGGTCATATGTACGCTTGAAAAAAATGTATTTAAGACCTGCATGTAACGCCATATGAATGCAATAAACTATTGAGTATTGAGTATTGATCGCGAGAAAAACATTTAGTACCTCGACGTTTCATAATCATCGTCATCACCACCGTTTTTCATAAACATACGGTTAAAACCGCGGGACGCAACTAGGTCATAATATTAGAGTAAGAAATTACTACTAGTGTCATAATTCTAATACTCATGGGTCATATGACATGTTATAATCAAGTTAAAATATAACTTGATTATAACATGTCATATGACCCTAAAACTTTTTGACCTGTGGTTTGGGGTTATCTTTGACTAACTCCGGTTGACGATGACGACATGGCCCTATCAGACGCTGATAAAACCTTAGTTTACAGAAATATTTGTATCATGGATTCCTTCGTGTAACCCGCTACATCCATTATACCGCGGGCATCATACATTTTACCGGGATAAAAAGTAGCCTATGTGCTATTCCAGATTATAATCTATCTCTGTGCCAAATTTCATCCAGATCCGTTCAGCCGTTCTAGTGTGATTGAGTAACAAATATCCATCCCTCCATCGATCCAACCAAACTTTCGCATTTATATTATTAGTGGGATACCAGGTGCATAGCCTGTACTATGGTAACCTGATGACTGATATATATACTTAAATACATACGTATATATTTACACACCCAGCCCCCCCCCCCTTCCCCCGTATGCGCGACATATCAATATCTTGTCTGTTTCGGGTTACAATATGTCTTGCCATTCATTTTTTCAGGCAAGAAAGTGTACACACGGGTTGGTACTACGTGAAGAATGTTACTGTGGCCACGTCGCGAGGGGACAAAGTGGTAGCACGTACGTACGCGGAAACCGAGCAGCCCCCTGAGAGGGGGCCAAGTGAAGATCTGCCTTTCGAGCGACGCCCGTCTAACACTTATTTAGAGGTAAGAGTGACATGGTTTTGAGACATTATAAATGTATAAAACACGGGAATTTCTCACGTACTACGCGGTCTAGTACTCGCCGCGTCCGCGGCCGCCTGTATTCTCCTTGAATAAGACCACCGAATGTGGTTGAAACTGTAGCCGGAACCCTCTGACTTATTGCGTGAGTAATTACTGTGTTTTATTAACCGACTTCAAGAAAAGGAGGAGGTTCTCAATTCAATCCGTATTTTTTTATTTGTGTTTGTTACCGCATAACTTCCGACTGGGTGAACCGATTTTGATCGTTCTTTTTTTATTTGAAAGCTGGTGCTTGCCGTGTGGTCCCATTTAAATTTCATCAATATCGGACGAGCACTTTTTGAGTTACAAGACAAAAACTAAAAAATGCGTGTTACACGATATTATAGTAGCGGGTGAAGACATCGGGAACATACCTACACCACAATGACAATTGATCCCGTGAGTAACCAAGGTCACTTAAAAGAGTGAAAAGTATTTTTTTATCAAAAAATGGAACCGAATATCGAAGTCCTTACCATGAGCACAATATTTTGTTAATAGTTACTTTCAACTATCGTTGTACCGATTTCAACAAGTTATTTTACACTTTTGAATGTTGGAGTCGGTTCCATTTTTTTGGTGATTTTTTGACGTGATAACGTTTTATAAATTGATGAATACCAGCAACACTCATGATAAATAGTAACGTTCCGCGTAACGTTCCACCTGGGTTTTGTATTACATAAAATAATCAAAGTCAAAGTCAAAGTCAGAGTCAAAGTCAGAGTCAAAGTCAGAGTCAAAGTCAGAGTCAAAGTCAGAGTCAAAGTCAGAGTCAAAGTCAGAGTCAAAGTCAGAGTCAAAGTCAGAGTCAAAGTCAGAGTCAAAGTCAAAGTCAGAGTCAGAGTCAAAGTCAGAGTCAGAGTCAGAGTCAGAGTCAAAGTCAAAGTCAAAGTCAAAGTCAAAGTCAAAGTCAAAGTCAGAGTCAGAGTCAGAGTCAGAGTCAGAGTCAGAGTCAAAGTCAAAGTCAAAGTCAAAGTCAAAGTCAAAGTCAAAGTCAAAATCAAAGTCAAAGTCATAGTCAAAGTCAAAGTCGAAGTGGAAGTCATAAATGATTATGACGTTATCACGTAAATCTATCGTCCGTAAACCGACTTTACAAACAACCAATTTTTTTCTATACTGTTTCTTTAAGAAGTCGATGGTGTTTTTAGGTGCTGATACTGGGAGCAGTGGAGTCCCGCTTGCCGTCGGATTACGTCGGGTACCTGGTCTCCTTCCCCACGAACGGGAATCATGCTACGGAAACCATACGGAACCAACTTGGATACCCGTTTGGGAAATAAACCAATTGTATCCGTGCGCACGAGCTTCTTTCAGCGTTCAGATGAAGATTCAAAACAACGTTACAACAATTATTTTAACATTATTTAAAAATAATTTAGAATAGCAATAAAATAATCTAACTTAAAATAAAAAACCTTAAACATTTAATAAAAACTAAATTAAATCTAAAACGGGCCCCTGCGGCATTGTACCCAAGATGCTGGCAGCGTTTCCTCTTTGTATTGCTAGGCTAATACAATTATGTTCCATTAGAAAAATTGCATTTTTTTCTAGAGTATTCTAGTACTTAACAATAAGTAGGTATATCAATGATATTATATGTTTATATGAGATAGATGTCGCACAAGCGCGCGGAAACTGAGGCGGCAATATTAAGTCAATTGCAGTAATTTTCATTGCGACGCGTATTTCAAGTGCAAGTCTAAACATCATCATCATCATCATTTCAGCCATAGGACATCCACTGCTGGACAAATGCCTCCCCCATTGATTTCCACAAGGACCGGTTGGAAGCGGCCCGCATCCAGCCCTTGCCTGCGATCTTAGCTTAGCCCGTGGTCTCCATTCGAGAACCTTTCGGTCCCAACGGCCATCGGTTCTTCGAGCTATGTGCCCTGCCCACTGCCACTTCAACTTGCTAATCCGCTGGACTATATCGGTGACTTTCGTTCTTCTACGGATCTCCTCATTTCTGATTCGATCACGTAGAGAAACCCCGAGCATAGCCCTCTCCATAGCTCGTTGTGCGACTCTGAGCCTGTTCAGAAGGCCCATAGTCAGAGACCACTTTTCAGTTCCGTAAGTCATCACTGGTAACACACAACTGGTAACAGTCTAAACATATAGCTATCCTTTTCTATATTATTTGTACCGTATTATCTGTCGCAGTAAGCATGTTTATGTCGTAAAGGAACAAAATCTGAGCACCGCGCAGTATGAATATACGTCATCTTTAGTAAAAGATCATTGATTCTAGTACTTAACAATAAGTAGGTATATATATCAATGTGTTAAACTGTATAGGTACTGAAAATCAGCCAAATCTAGAGAATATGTCTACATAGTGCTGGGCTGAGCATTACCTATATACCAAGTGTCAAAAAATATACCTACTATTTCACTAATGTTATAAATGCGAAAGTTTGTATAGATGTATGTTTGTTACTCTTTCACGCTCAAACGGCTGGACGGATCTGGATGCAATTTATGTAGATACTTCAGGCCCCAGAATAACACATGGGATACTTTTCATCATCATCATCATCACGCAGGTAAAACGTAGGTACCTAAAAATATCTACTTTTGCTTAATTATATAAAATTGAATAAAACAACATCTAAAAATAGTGTTTCTAATTTAATACCTACAGTGTTAGTGACCTTGCCTTTGCTTGCGTGGTCTACAAAGTAAAAACTTTCATCTATTTCCCTGTATAATACACATTACTTCTGCTGAACCGATTTTGATGAATTTTAGTACATATATAAATGACACCTCGGAGAAGTATGATTCTCGTAGGATAACAGAGGTAGCGGCGAAACCGTAGACTACGCAGATGAAACCGCGGGGCGCAGTTGGTTCTCTATACTCTATAGGTACAGACAGCACTGTATACTTCTTCTTCTTCTCTCAGCCATGTGCGTCCACTGCTGGACATATGCCTCCCCCATATAGGGGGGATTTGCCAATACTCGCCACGCTTGGCAGGCGGGTTGGCGAGCGCAGTATGATTTCCAATCCTCAGAAGGCGCTGCTGCCCACCTTCTGGTACGTGATCCCTTAGCCGACTCTTACACTGTATACACACAAAGGTAAAGACGGCGTGTACACTCACCGAGACAGAGATGACATGTACACTCACAGAGGCAGAGATGTAATGTACACTCAAAGAGGCAAATGCGCCATGTACACTGAAAGGGGCAGAGGTGACATATACAGTCACAGAGGCAGAGACGACATATGCACTCACAGAGGCAAAGACTGCATGTGAACTCACAGAGGCAGAGGTGACAAGTACACTCACAGAGGCAAAGACGGCATGTACACTCACAGAGGCAGAGACGACATATAAACTGACAGAGGATGGTATACTCACAGAGGTAGAGACAGACGCAGAGCACGGCGAGCGCGCACACGAGCGCGGCCACCGCCAGCACGGCCACCAGCGCCCACGACGCGTGCCCCCACCCCCAGCCCTCCTCCACTACCACACAGTACAATTACTTTATTTGTAACAATAATATTTAGAGAATACATTAATAAAAGCAATAGTACAATAAATCATTTGAACTATCTACAGGCTGGCTGCAACGGCTAGTGGATTGCTCAATCGTTATTGTAGTAGCTGTAATATTGTAATCCATTATAAGTTCTTTTTTAATAAAAGAAAAAATGGTGCAATAATCTATTGATATATTTTTGACACTCAAACTCCCACACTAGGATCATATAAGTAATTAAATTATGTTTCATTATAAAAAATCTTTTAAGTTATAACATATAATTTCAAAGAGTAATTGTTTTTAATTTTGGATCAATTGCTACAGTTTTTACCCACGCAAAACGTAGTTTTTTTAAATCGATTCTTACAAAATCTGTTTACATAAACGAATATATACTCACGTATGCATTTGGTAGGGTCGTGCGCGTCGGTAGCCCAAGTGGAAGGGCAATAGCAGCGTACCTCACTGCGGAACTCGTTCATGGACACGCAGCGGTAGTCGCAACCACAATCCTGATAATAATCATCGAAATTTTATTAATAGGTATGGATTTCGCAAAGTATTAGCTAGCTTCATTGTAATTGAGAGAACGAGCGATATTTAATGTATGACCGCGCTGTAGTCGCGTAGGGAGTAGTGTAGTGTAGTGTAGGGTATAGTTACATGAATGGCGGGCACGATGACGACCTCCCCGGTGCCGGTGCGCGCGGCGACCGTGACCGCGCTGTAGTCGCGTAGGGAGTAGTGTAGTGTAGTGTAGGGTATAGTTACATGAATGGCGGGCACGATGACGACCTCCCCGGGGCCGGTGCGCGCGGCGACCGTGACCGCGCTGTAGTCGCGTAGGGAGTAGTGTAGTGTAGTGTAGGGTATAGTTACATGAATGGCGGGCACGATGACGACCTCCCCGGTGCCGGTGCGCGCGGCCACCGTGACCGCGCTGTAGTCGCGTAGGGAGTAGTGTAGTGTAGTGTAGGGTATAGTTACATGAATGGCGGGCACGATGACGACCTCCCCGGGGCCGGTGCGCGCGGCGACCGTGACCGCGCTGTAGTCGCGTAGGGAGTAGTGTAGTGTAGTGTAGGGTATAGTTACATGAATGGCGGGCACGATGACGACCTCCCCGGTGCCGGTGCGCGCGGCGACCGTGACCGCGCTGTAGTCGCGTAGGGAGTAGTGTAGTGTAGTGTAGGGTATAGTTACATGAATGGCGGGCACGATGACGACCTCCCCGGGGCCGGTGCGCGCGGCGACCGTGACCGCGCTGTAGTCGCGTAGGGAGTAGTGTAGTGTAGTGTAGGGTATAGTTACATGAATGGCGGGCACGATGACGACCTCCCCGGGGCCGGTGCGCGCGGCGACCGTGACCGCGCTGTAGTCGCGTAGGGAGTAGTGTAGTGTAGTGTAGGGTATAGTTACATGAATGGCGGGCACGATGACGACCTCCCCGGTGCCGGTGCGCGCGGCGACCGTGACCGCGCTGTAGTCGCGTAGGGAGTAGTGTAGTGTAGTGTAGGGTATAGTTACATGAATGGCGGGCACGATGACGACCTCCCCGGGGCCGGTGCGCGCGGCGACCGTGACCGCGCTGTAGTCGCGTAGGGAGTAGTGTAGTGTAGTGTAGGGTATAGTTACATGAATGGCGGGCACGATGACGACCTCCCCGGTGCCGGTGCGCGCGGCCACCGTGACCGCGCTGTAGTCGCGTAGGGAGTAGTGTAGTGTAGTGTAGGGTATAGTTACATGAATGGCGGGCACGATGACGACCTCCCCGGGGCCGGTGCGCGCGGCGACCGTGACCGCGCTGTAGTCGCGTAGGGAGTAGTGTAGTGTAGTGTAGTGTAGTGTAGGGTATAGTTACATGAATGGCGGGCACGATGACGACCTCCCCGGGGCCGGTGCGCGCGGCGACCGTGACCGCGCTGTAGTCGCGTAGGGAGTAGTGTAGGGTATAGTTACATGAATGGCGGGCACGATGACGACCTCCCCGGTGCCGGTGCGCGCGGCCACCGTGACCGCGCTGTAGTCGCGTAGGGAGTAGTGTAGTGTAGTGTAGGGTATAGTTACATGAATGGCGGGCACGATGACGACCTCCCCGGGGCCGGTGCGCGCGGCGACCGTGACCGCGCTGTAGTCGCGTAGGGAGTAGTGTAGTGTAGTGTAGTGTAGTGTAGGGTATAGTTACATGAATGGCGGGCACGATGACGACCTCCCCGGGGCCGGTGCGCGCGGCGACCGTGACCGCGCTGTAGTCGCGTAGGGAGTAGTGTAGGGTATAGTTACATGAATGGCGGGCACGATGACGACCTCCCCGGGGGCCGGTGCGCGCGGCGACCGTGACCGCGCTGTAGTCGCGTAGGGAGTAGGGTAGTGTAGTGTAGGGTATAGTTACATGAATGGCGGGCACGATGACGACCTCCCCGGGGCCGGTGCGCGCGGCGACCGTGACCGCGCTGTAGTCGCGTAGGGAGTAGTGTAGTGTAGTGTAGGGTATAGTTACAGGAACGGCGGGCACGATGATGACCTCCCCGGGGCCGGTGCGCGCGGCGACCGTGACCGCGCTGTAGTCGCGTAGGGAGTAGTGTAGTGTAGTGTAGTGTAGGGTATAGTTACATGAATGGCGGGCACGATGACGACCTCCCCGGGGCCGGTGCGCGCGGCGACCGTGACCGCGCTGTAGTCGCGTAGGGAGTAGTGTAGTGTAGTGTAGGGTATAGTTACATGAATGGCGGGCACGATGACGACCTCCCCGGGGCCGGTGCGCGCGGCGACCGTGACCGCGCTGTAGTCGCGTAGGGAGTAGTGTAGTGTAGTGTAGGGTATAGTTACATGAATGGCGGGCACGATGACGACCTCCCCGGGGGCCGGTGCGCGCGGCGACCGTGACCGCGCTGTAGTCGCGTAGGGAGTAGGGTAGTGTAGTGTAGGGTATAGTTACATGAATGGCGGGCACGATGACGACCTCCCCGGGGGCCGGTGCGCGCGGCTACCGTGACCGCGCTGTAGTCGCGTAGGGAGCAGTGTAGTGTAGTGTAGTGTAGGGTATAGTTACATGAATGGCGGGCACGATGACGACCTCCCCGGGGGCCGGGGCGCGCGGCTACCGTGACCGCGCAGTAGTCGCGTAGAGAGTAGTGTAGTGTAGTGTAGTGTAGTGTAGTGTAGTGTAGGGTATAGTTACATAAATGGCGGGCACGATAACGACCTCCCCGGGGCCGGTGCGCGCGGCGACCGTGACCGCGCTGTAGTCGCGTAGGGAGTAGTGTAGTGTAGTGTAGTGTAGTGTAGGGTATAGTTACATGAATGGCGGGCACGATGACGACCTCCCCGGGGCCGGTGCGCGCGGTTACCGTGACCGCGCTGTAGTCGCGTAGGGAGTAGTGTAGGGTATAGTTACATGAATGGCGGGCACGATGACGACCTCCCCGGGGCCGGTGCGCGCGGCGACCGTGACCGCGCTGTAGTCGCGTAGGGAGTAGTGTAGTGTAGTGTAGGGTATAGTTACAGGAACGGCGGGCACGATGATGACCTCCCCGGGGCCGGTGCGCGCGGCGACCGTAACCGCGCTGTAGTCGCGTAGGGAGTAGTGTAGTGTAGTGTAGGGTATAGTTACATGAATGGCGGGCACGATGACGACCTCCCCGGGGCCGGTGCGCGCGGCGACCATGACCGCGCTGAAGTCGCGTAGGGAGTAGTGTAGTGTAGTGTAGGGTATAGTTACATGAATGGCGGGCACGATGACGACCTCCCCGGGGCCGGTGCGCGCGGCTACCGTGACCGCGCTGTAGTCGCGTAGGGAGTAGTGTAGTGTAGTGTAGTGTAGGGTATAGTTACATGAATGGCGGGCACGATGACGACCTCCCCGGGGCCGGTGCGCGCGGCGACCGTGACCGCGCTGTAGTCGCGTAGGGAGTAGTGTAGTGTAGTGTAGGGTATAGTTACAGGAACGGCGGGCACGATGATGACCTCCCCGGGGCCGGTGCGCGCGGCGACCGTGACCGCGCTGTAGTCGCGTAGGGAGTAGTGTAGTGTAGTGTAGTGTAGGGTATAGTTACATGAATGGCGGGCACGATGACGACCTCCCCGGGGCCGGTGCGCGTGGCTACCGTGACCGCGCTGTAGTCGCGTAGGGAGTAGTGTAGTGTAGGGTATAGTTACATGAATGGCGGGCACGATGACGACCTCCCCGGGGCCGGTGCGCGTGGCTACCGTGACCGCGCTGTAATCGCGTAGGGAGTAGTGTAGTGTAGTGTAGTGTAGGGTATAGTTACATGAATGGCGGGCACGAAGACGACCTCCCCGGGGCCGGTGCGCGCGGCGACCGTGACCGCGCTGTAGTCGCGTAGGGAGTAGTGTAGTGTAGTGTAGGGTATAGTTACATGAATGGCGGGCACGATGACGACCTCCCCGGGGCCGGTGCGCGCGGCGACCGTGACCGCGCTGTAGTCGCGTAGGGAGTAGTGTAGTGTAGGGTATAGTTACATAAATGGCGGGCACGATGACGACCTCCCCGGGGCCGGTGCGCGCGGCGACCGTGACCGCGCTGTAGTCGCGGATGGCGCGCGAGTACTCTATGTAGGACCACCCGCCCCCACCGTGCTCGCCCTCGTTGGTGTTACCACCTGACACGGATGTACATATGTATCTATCTTGAATAATTACTACGTGTTTATCTTAACTGAACATTAACACTTTCAAATCTTGCTACAATATAATTTAAGTTTGTTCATGCCGCTTACTTATTGCATATGCTCGTGACAACGCCGTGGTTATAGCCATATCCTAGGGTGCGTTTCTTTTTGAGCTTTAAGCGCTTTGAGCACAGATATCGTGCATAAAGTCATTCCAAAATGCACTGACAGCTGCACACAAAATTTATATAACGTCATCCATGACGTCATCGTCCTATGCTTAGAACGATCACGAGTACGACGTAGAGCAGTGTAAGCGCTCTCAAACGCATAGATAAGTAACTATATACTGAAAGTCAAACGTATGACTCATTTAGAGAATCTGTCGAAAAATAGGTAGTAGGTACGACTACAAAAAATTAAAAACGCAATTTTAACAACAGAAAAAAATGACCTTTTTAGTTCCCGTGAAGTACGGAAGTGAATTATTTAGTATGAATTTAATAGGAACCCGCGCGCTTTCACACATACAATCCGTTCCGATTTGCTTACGAGCGTCAGTACTGTCAGTACTAAATTCATCTCGGAACAGCTAAATCTTTACGTACGAACTTATGCACTGTGAGCCCAAAATTAAACGCACCCTTACACGAATAGTACTTAACTATACATAATGATATATATATCTATGTACCTAAATAATATTCAAAAATAGTCATTTATACATTTACATTATTGAAGGAACCAATTTGGGTAATAGTTGGATTAAACCCTCGACCTGTTGAATACCTTCCTGTCGCTTTGCCAATTGAGCTTAGTTAGCAAAGTGATGGCGTTGCTTGAGCTGATGTAGCGGTCCGAATTTATTCCTACATTGCAAATACATCTGAGGGGATGTTTTCCGAAGAAACATATACAAAATATATAATTAGCTAAATAAACGATTTGGAATTTTAAGCTTATTTTTTTTAATGAGAATAGTTAATGCTAATCAATTATGATTCAACAACATTATGTGATAACGATAAATGCGTTTAAACTATTTAAGGCGAAAGGAAAATAAAAAGTCTAAAATGTGATTAGTAATATTGTTCGGATTTCCGGAAGGGGCGGATTTGTTGCGCCCCTTTTACCTGTAAACAAACACCCGCGAGCCTCTGCAGAGTGTTTGGTGATTGACAGTTAGTTCAGTTGTAATCGCCATGTTCAAGAACATAGTTGGTTTATAACCTTAGCAACCGACTACTTGAATATGGCCATTTCAATCAACTGAGCCGAAACATTGACGAGCATTATAAACACAAATTATTATATCATATGTACAGATTGAAGCAATGATATTATATGTATATATGAGGTAGATGTCGCACAAGCGCGTGGAAACTGAGGCGGTAAAATGAAGTCAATTGTAATCATTTTGATTTAGTCGTACATTGGCAGCGAGCGAGGCTGCTCGTAACATTATTGCGATAGAAATGCCGAGCTGTGTGTTCCGAAAATGCAAAAACTATTATACATAGATAAAAAAGGATGAAGGAGTTACGTACCACTCGTAAGTACATAAATATACCTAATAATTAACGTTTTATTTCGAAATTACAGCAAATTATCGGTAAATTATCAAATATTTTAAATGATGCTAATAAGGGATAGAGAATATTGACGACGACCGCAGCGCGATAGGGACAGACAGTGTGCGGCGGGCGTGAGTCATAGAGTAATCGATCAGAAGTTTCAGAAGCGATTTCGTAGGCATAAGTTTACTTACAAATTCTTATAGATTAGCACCGTAAACTTCTTTTGGTTTCAGTAATCGTGTAGGGTTCCGCACCCAAAGGGTAAAACGGGACCCTATTACTAAGTCTCCATTGTTCGTCCGTCTGTCACCAGACTGTGTCTCATGAACCCTGACAGTTACACAGTTGAAATTTTTACAAATGTATTTCTGTTGCCGCTATAATAACTAATACTAAAAAACAGAATAAAATAAATATTAAAGGGGGCTCCCATACAACAAACGTGATTTTTTTTGCTCGTTTCTTTATCAGTCCAAAGTCTTTGATATTTTATTCGAACATTCCATGAATCAAACCCCTTCACTTAATCATAGACTGCAACTTATTCGTGCAATCATACAAAAGTATTTGAATGTGCGCCTACATCACGAGCATAAAAATAATACCCTGCTTAAAAGTTTATCTAAAAGGCAACAAAGAAATAAATTAAACTTATTCGAGGGCAAATAAAAACCTATTTTGATAACCCATTGTTATTATTTTCGTTTTTATTAATTAATCACTGATGACTATGTAAATATTGACATACGTATTGGTGAAATTCACCGATGTATCTTTTGTACCTCAAAATTCTATCTTAATTATTAAACAAACAAATTGTTTCATTCGATGTCCCTTCTGTAAAAATATTTCTCCTAATCTATGTAGTGCTCGCTTATTGCATGCGCAAGCCTAAACAGATAGCTATCCTTTTCTTTATTATTTGTACCGTATTATCTGTCGCATTTATTGTTGTGACCTACGGATACGCCAGAGGCAAGTATGTATATATCGTAAAGGAACTAAATCTGAGCACCGCGCAGTATGAATATACGTCATCTTTAGTATAACATAGCCCTACGTAATCTCAACCAAGCTCCTGCGCATTCGTGATACAAACGCTTGCGCGATGTAGGAATTGTCTATGCGACACTGGCGCCATCTAGTAAAAACGTGTTGAACTATTTACAATAACACAAGCCGTGCGGTGTCACAAACAAAGACAATCCTTCTACACACATTGTAAAACTTATTTGTATTGAGCTAAGATATATATTACTTTAGTAAATAATCATCAATTGCGATTATTACATTGTACCCTACTTTATTTTCGTATGTTAAGTAAAATGTGTCCGTATATGTTAAGTAATATATTATCTTTTGTGTTCTAATATTTTATAATAATCATAAATAAATTTTCTTAAAGTTATAAAGTTTTTCTTTCTGTTTTTCTTTCAATTACTTATAGTAAACTTACCAAGCCACCCACCACCGCCCCCTCCCCTGATACACCCTCCGCCGCCACCCCCAAAGCCCCCGTCAGCCACTCCAGCACACGCCGCACCCCCTCTGCCCCCCTCTTTCACGGCCTCCCCTCGGATTAACTCAAATCCGGAGGTTATCGGACCTGTGCGGGGAATCCAGCCGCCACCAGCACCTGCGAACAAAGTCAATGAACAAACCACGTGGTAAGAGAAAAAAAGAGCTAAAAAAATGGAACAGACTTCAACACTCAAAAGTGCGAAATAACTTGTCGAAGTCGGTACCGTGCGCACAATATTTTGATATCAGTTACTTTTGAACTATCATGGTATCGACTTCAACAAGTTCTATTTATGCCATTCAGATTGTAATTGGATTGTGCAACATACTTACAATATTGTGACTGGTTGAATTGACATATTTTAATGAGTGGAATTCATTTGTTATGTCTGAGTTTCCACATGGATACAATCTTGGCGTCTTCAAGTGACGAGTGAACAGGTATCTTATGGGCAGGCGTGCTTCACCGTGGTCCGCATTATCACTAAACATCAGGTGAGATAGTGGTCAAACGACTGACTATTGTGATAAAATGAAATGTACAGTATGTGTAGAAGTAGATACCGGAGGTCTTCCCTGGCGGTCCGTACATGTACCCGGACTCGGGGGTCGCGTTAGTGTGGGGGCGCGCGTGCTGCGACCCGTCGTCGTGGAACGTGCCCACCGACAGCCCCCCGCCCCCACCGCCCACCACCAGCGGCTGCGCCTCGCCGCGCTTGTCCAGCTGGAACCCCACATAAACTCTTTTCAGATTCTTAATTATTATTATTTTTTATATTAACATTCACACAAGGTCTTCAGGTCCCAAACTAGGCGGAGCCTGTACTATGGTAACCTGATGACTGATATATACTTATATACATACTTACTTATATATATACTTATATACCTATACACACCCAGAAATAGTACTTCTAGTAATAGTAGCACCCAGTAAAAATATTAGGTAAATGAGGTAAACATTTATGCTTTGACAAATATATTAGTAGTCTAATAATGTACATTTCCGTTGTAATTATTATTATTAATTTTATTGATATAAATAATTATTGTATTATTTTTTTCCTTCTCTAGTTAAGCGTCCAATATTACCATAAATATTTGCACGCTGGTTTCCAGCTAAATGTTGTAGATCTGCATTGTACAATAATTAAGCCACCTTTATGTACCAACATTTTATGCAAATAAAACATTCTGTTCTATTCAGACACAGGTCAAACAGACATGTTGATACACACAAATGTTTGACCTGTCCGGGAATCGAACCCGGGACCCGCGGCTCAGAAGGCAGAGTGCTACCAACTGCGCCAACCGGCCACTCAATTTATTATTGTATTGACAGTCGTCTTGGGTGCTCAGTGACACTAACTCTGAGACCACGATCCACCTAGTGCAGGGGTGCGGGCGTGATGAACGCGTTTATCGGTCTCACCTTCTTACCTATGGTACTTACTCTAAGAAATCCAGTGCATCGCATTTATTTTAATAGAGTAGAATAATCATATATTTTCAAAATATGTAAGTACATGCAATAGATTGATAGATAATGCTTTATTGTATCACAAACACATTTGTACATATTATTACAGTACTTAACAATTAATATAGTGAGACAATAGGCGGCCTTATCGCTGAAAGCGATTTCTACCAGGCAACCGTGAATGAAATATATTGTAGAACTAATAATTACAGGATGTGTTCAACATAGTAAGAATTAAAAAGAATTACTTAGCTAATTATAACAAAATTTGTATAAAATCATACATAAATAAACCTTCTCATATATAAATATATATATAATGTATATAATATAATAAATACATAGGTATATATTTAGATTAATGTGTGTAAAATAGAGATTAACGCAGTGAGGTGTTACTTAGAGAGATATAACAGTTTAAGTTGATTTTTAAATATTAATAACGATGGTGCACGTCTTATGGAAACGGGTTTTTTTTTTTTTTTTATATATTATAAGTTTGCGTTTGACAACTGTCTCACCTGATGTTAAGTGATGACGTTGTCTAGGATTTAGCACGCAAACCTAGAAGGTACCTATTCACTCGCGACTTGAGACCCTTGAGCGGGTAAAGAATATGTAAGTACATGCAATATGACATAGAAGCATTTTAAATCAGACGTTACACAATTAAATAGCATGCAAAACTAGAAGCTTTTCACAAGGGATCTTAGTTTCGTATATTTATATAAACTAAATATATTTTCCTACTAAAATTGTAAATGGTGATATACAGAAGTATGAAACAGCTGCTCCATACACAGATCATATGCTTTTTTTGAGCGATAAACACTCCTGCAAAATTTACGCTTTGTCCCCAAACTATAAGTAGTATCCATCTAGCCGACGGTTACCTGGAAGATATCGCTGTTTAGCGATAAGGTCGCCGATTGTGCAATTTAATTTACTATAAAAATGTTTAATTTATCTATGTAATGTCCCCTTTGTGCAATAAAGTGTTATCTATCTATCTGTCTATAAGTACACACTTTAAAAGAGAACCTACATAGCCATGATACGCTATCCTCAATACAGGTTTTAGGTAAATTATTAAGGACATATGTAACTATATAACTTATTGCACAATTATAGTTATTTTTCAGTACAAGACAAAAAGCCAGGTCAAGTTATAAAACTTCACCTGGCTTTTTGTGTTGTACTTTTGACCTTTTGGTCCGGATGGCTCACCAGGAAGACGTAGGTGGCTCCTCCACCTCCCCCGCCACCATCGCTGACATGTGTGTTCCGCACCTCATGAGTTTTACTCGTGAACATCAAGTTCTCGTTCGAAGGACGCTTGGAGCACTCCTGGCTTTCTTGTGCTGAAAGAGTCTGTGGAAACATGAGCACAATAATAATTGAATTAGGATTCACATATTTTAAATTAAAACCTTACGCCTAAATATTTGTACGATACTTCCTGGGGCCTGTCTTGCCTAAAGATTGAAAATCCATCTCTAAACACACAGCTGTCTCAGTCAATTTTGTAGGTTTAAGAATAAGAATAACTTTACTTCAGCGGTCACAAAGGTATTTATATAATAACAATCTTAAAGTAAGTACTAATCTAGTTGGTAACACTAAGCAGTGGTTTGGATTCTGGTCTCCGCAATAGGATTCCCTGTGTTGCGGAGAACAGTTTCACACAAACATAGATAATAGCCAAGTAGGTTGCGTTACAAGTGGTGTGTTGACTTATTACAAAATAGCTTGAGACAGGCTGTGTTGAACGGAGGACACAGTGTATTAAGTAGCAGTAGTGTAGCTTACAATTGTTATTAACATAGTACATCATTCTGATAAAAAAATAATTCTAAAGTAAATAAGCGACTGAAAAGTTATATTTACACTTAAACTAATATAAAAAGCCAAGGTTTACCGGGATGAAACTATTTTTGAATTTATTGTCACAGCTACCCTCCTTGCTATGCTGCCATCAGGCCAATGCCTTGCCCGTCCCATAACGTAATAGCAAGTAAAAAGATCTTAAAAGATCGGACTGGCAAGCGCAGCATAGGACGGCCACCGACCAGATGGACAGACGACCTAAGATCGCAGGCAAGAGCTGGATGCGGGCCGCTTCCAACAGGTCCTTGTGGAAATCAATGGGGAAGGCCTATGTCCAGCAGTGGACGTCCTATGGCTGAGATGATGATGATGATAATGAAAAAGATCTTCGTGCTAACGCGTTATATGTTACATCCACCTTACCGCGTTTCGCACAACCATACGTGTATTAATATTCTTGCAGAGTACCATGATTTGAGACATCTCATGCATATCCCTGGGTCCCTAGTACCTCACTAGCAAATACGGTCCCGTGGCGCAGTGGTTTGTGTCATCGACATGAATTCTGTGTCTCCGGGACCCTGGGTTCGAATCCCGGCAGGGGCAAACATTTGTGCGAAGAGAGTAGATGTTTGTCCCGGGTCTTGGATGTCTGTGTGCTGTGATTGTGTGTGTCCATGCCTCCCGCGATACAGGGAATCCTAGTGCGGGGGTCTGAGTGTGATTGAAAAAAAAAAAAAAAAAAAATCACGAGAAATAAAATCACTGCCAACTGATCATGTCAATCCACCTTACCATTCCCTAGTGAGTTCCTCGCAGCGTTTGTCAAATTCTTTCAACGAAATTCGATGTATTTACGAGGTGTACAAATAAAAGATTTACTGTTAGTTTATTGTTAAGGTAAATACTGAATAAATGCTACTGAGCCGCGCGCGATACGATCCAGTCGCGGATTGTTGCGAACTAACTTCTTTTCAGGTAAACAGCGATTTAATACAAACTACTTTCTATTCTAGTACTTTCTATTTTTGACATTGTGATTTTTATAGGACATTTAATTTTGACATCTACAATTTTCATTTATATTTCTAATGTTTATTGTTTGCACGCCATTGTAATGGTAGAACGTTCTGGACGTAATTTATATTTACCACCATGTTTGTTACAACATTCTAGTAAATAAAGAATTTTTTTTTTTAACATTTTAGGCAACACAACATGTAAATAAAAGACATGAATAATTTACAATAGCAATAAAATAATCTAACTAAAAATAAAAACCTTAAACATTTAATAAAAACTAAATTAAATCTAAAACGGGCCCCTGCGGCATTGTACCCAAGATGCTGGCAGCGTTTCCTCTTTGTATTGCTAGGCTAATACGTTGAGCGAGGAAGCTGCCAGCTCTTCGGTCTCCTGAGACGTCAACCAGTCTCTTGGAGATTTCCTTGAAGAAGTTGAGCGCGCTAGGACCCCACGGGCCAAGGGTCTCGACACCGAAAGGAACAAAATTGTATTCCGCGCCGAGACCGCTGTATTTAGCGGTAATTCTTTATTTATGTAAAGAATTTGATTTGATTTGATTTAGGTTCGGGTCGTTCAGTAACATGACATTATCTTCTCAATAGCGTCATAATGGCGCATCGCGATATGCGGCAACATCAAAAGTCGAAACATGTGATATCCGCTCAGACCATTCGAGTTTAGCAGAACTCTACTCCTATGAGGTAATAGACAGGGTTGCTTCTTGCAAGAGTCGAGTTTCTGATATACCACCGGCATACAACGACAGGAGGTCCTCTGTCATTGCACCATTTGACATCCGGCCTACACGCGCCCAGACCAGCACTAACTGAGATAAACCAGCCTGTATACTTTGAGAGCACCGACATGACCGGATCGCGCCATGTGTAGCAGCCTGTGTGTGTGAGCGTTACCTTCTTGCAGGCGTTGGTCCCCTGGTGGCCGACGAGCATGTAGATCAGCTCGGCGCGATGCAGAGAGACCAGCGCGCGCGCCGCCGCGCCGTGCGACACGCCCGCCCAACTCGACCCCAGCCCGCCGCTGCCGCCCACCGCGATTATCCTGCGCACGGACACACATTTGGCGATCATCCTCGCGAATTATATAGTGTTCCATATTCAAATCATTTCGTCACTGTAATAAAAGTTCGCCGGATTGACCCATTTTGCTTGCACTTATCGAAAAACCTTCGCCTCTCTTCGAATAGATGTAATAAAAAAAAAATACTAAAAATTGAAACTACTTCAACACTCAAAAGTATGAAATAACTTGTTGAAGTTGGTCATCAATCAATTGTTATTGTGTGTGTTCACCGATTTCTCCACCCGCAACTATAATATCATCGACGTATGCGTAGCACTTTTCAGTTATTGTAGTGTAGATTTTAATGACATTTAAATGGGACCACACGGGAAGCACCAGCTTTCAAATAAAAAAGAACGATCGAAATCTGTTCACCCAGTCGAAAGTTATGAGGTAACAAACATAGAAAAAAAAACATTCGAATTGAGAACCTCCTTTCTTTGAAGTCGGTTAAAAATATATGGTAAATACCTAGATAGGTAATTCCGTTAAAGTGTAAACAATTTGTAAGATCGAATCGGTCGATCGATCGACTCACGTGTAGAGCCCCTCGGCGGGCACCTCCCACACCTGCACCCCGCGCAGCTCGTCGTCCGCCAGCACGGTGACGGCGACGCCGGTGTTGTTGTACGCCGCGTCGCACATCGCCTGCGTGGGCCCGAACCGCCCGGTACCGCCGCACGTCGAGAACCGGTACACTGTGGGGGAAAGTTACGATCCGGAACACGGAACATATTCGATAATAGTCCAAGATCCCAGGGCCACCAGACGTCCCGTATTTTCTGACGAACGAAACGAATGTGTCAAAACGTCAGTTTTAATATAAAGGCGAAAGTCTGTGTGTTTGTTTGTTACTTCTTCACGTACAAACGGCTGCTCCGATCTCAATGAAATGTGGTAATACTTCAGATCGCGGCATAACACATAGGCTACTTTTCTTCATCATCACCAATCATCACCACGCGGGTAAAACCCCGGGACGCAGCTAGTAAAAAATAAAGTGTAATTCAGGTCACTTATCTAAATTGATAAACTATCATCATCATCTCAGCCATAGGATGTCCACTGCTGGACATAGGCCTCCCCCATTGATTTCCACAAGGACCTGTTGGAAGCGGCCCGCATCCAGCCCTCGCCTGCGTTCTTAGTCAGGTCGTCTGTCCACCTGGTCGGTGGCGAGCGCTTACCAGTCCGTGGCCTCCATCTGAGAACTTTTCGGCCCCATCGGCCATCAGTTCTTCGAACTATGTGCCCTGTCCACTGCCACTTCAACTTGCTAATCCGCTGGGCTATATCGGTGACTTTCGTTCTTCTACGGATCTCCTCATTTCTGATTCGATCACGTAGAGAAACCCCGAGCATAGCCCTCTCCATAGCTCGTTGTGCGACTCTGAGCCAGCTCAGAAGGCCCATAGTCAGAGACCACGTTTCGGTACCATAGGTCATCACTGGTAACACACTATAATATATATTTATTTATTATTTTATTTATTTATTAACATTTACACAAGGTCTTCCGGTCCCAAACTAGGCAGAGCCTGTACTATGGTAACCTGATGACTGATATATATACTTATATACAATATACACATCCATACACAGGTCTAACAGACATGTTCATACACACACATGTTAACCTGTAATAATTAATAATTAATCATATATTAATTTTTAATATATGATTTAGATAAAACTATGATTTAGCTTGATTGTAAAGAGATTTAATCAAGTTCAATTCCATCATCACAAATACTTACAAACTTTATCTGCAAACGAAGGGTGGGGGGTAGTGTTCTCCTCGAACACTGGATCGTAGTAGTTATAGTCCCCGAGCTCCTCAGGGTCTACGTTGAGACCGAAGCACTCCGGAGCCATGGAGAAATCATCAATAGCCGAGTCAGAGTAGATTCTCATGCCCATCCGTGTCTTGAACTGGAGATAGAACCTGATGGGCAAATGATCTTTCAGACTAAAGAAATAAGAAATAAATACCTGTGCAAAAGTGTACCTGTGACATATTGTTAACGGACTCCAAAAAGAAGAGGTTCTCAATTCGTCGATATTTTTTTATGTGTGCCTCAGAACCTTTTTCTAGGTGAACCGATTGTAATGATTCTTTTTATTTTATACTGTTTCTAAAGGTAATAACGTGACACGCGTAGTCGCTATCACGATCGAGAATTGGTTTGACTAATTCCGGAAGCCTTCATCAGGATCTCGAGTGCGGTGCCGTGAGGTGACGACGAACGCACCGCACTCAAGATCCTGATGAACACTCAATGGCTTAGTATTGCTTAACAACGCCATCTATTGTCAAGTAGCTTTAGTGTTGCTGTGTCGGTAAAACAGTTTATTTGTCTAAGTCATCATCATCATCATCATCATCATCTCAGCCATAGGACGTCCACTGCTGGACAAAGGCCTCCCCCATTGATTTCCACAAGGACCGGTTGGAAGCGGCCCGCATCCAGCCCTTGCCTGCGATCTCAGTCAGGTCGTCTGTCCACCTAGTCGGTGGCCGTCCTATGCTGCGCTTGCCAGTCCGTGGTCTCCATTCGAGAACCTTTCGGCCCCAACGGCCATCGGTTCTTCGAACTATATGCCCTGCCCACTGCCACTTCAACTTGCTAATCCGCTGGGCTATGTCGGTGACTTTCGTTCTTCTACGGATCTCCTCATTTCTGATTCGATCACGTAGAGAAACCCCGAGCATAGCCCTCTCCATAGCTCGTTGTGCGACTCTGAGCCTGTTCAGAAGGCCCTAAGTAGCATTTGCTATTCCTTACCTCCTAGTAATGTTAGGAAGGAAGATGGTGGCCCGGTACCAATTTTCGCCTTTATCTTTGGTGGAGAACCACAGGGAGGTGGTGATGTTGCCCCGGCCGGTGAGCTCCACCACGTCTACGCTGAGGGAGCCGTAGTTGCGCCCGTTTTGTTGATAGTAGAAACGTATCTGAGATAAGAAGAAAACCAATGTCATTTATAATTTACTTTGGTTTAGTAGATTGTAGGTAAATCTCCAATTACTGCAATTAATTGTAATAGTTTGTTCAACGGTTGTTAAGTTACCGTCTTTTTAAAGTTTTAATTAAAGTTTAAATTAAGTTTAAATTTCAACAGCGGTCCAGACGATCTGACGATCTTACGATTTGACGTGGCTTAATATTTTTCCCCATACAAAATTGCACAACAACGCTAAAGAAGTTTTCCCTTCAAAAGTCTGTTGTCAAGTCTACTAAGTTATTTTCATATTCAGTCTAAGGTGTCAAGTCTACTAAATGGATGTTCATACCAGTTCAGTCTAGTGCGAGGCCGATTCGATGCCAATAAGACTTATTTGGTGCCTACTAAAACTACCCACAATTGGCCAGCAATGGAATAAAACTCGTCTAATATTAGTGAGAGCGTTGTATGGAGAAATACGAATTTGTTTAGCGTAAATAGTATACGAGCTATTTTAATTTGAAGAATTTTAGTGAATTTTAGCCAGTTCGTGTGATTAACAGAATTAGGGCCAATCTCAAAAATCCGTAGTCTGCTAAGTTCATAGCGGCCTGAATCTATGTTAAACCTATGCTCGGCCTGTGTCGGTTTTGTACGAAATTGCCGAAATTGACAAGTTGGATGCTAACAACAGCGAAAAATGACGTGCCTCAAACTGAATCTAGAATTGAATCAAGATAGTTTCAATATGTATGAATTAAAAATAGCAGACCACCAAAGCTGTCAAAATTGGCCATTATCGTGAGCCGAGCATATCGCAATATTGAATAATAGACTTAGGCCGCAGGACGGCGTAAATTAAAATCGTGGCTGGTCTCCAAAACCTACTATAATATAAAAAAATTCTTTAATGATTATTCTCGGTGCAACTGTAATTTATGTAATTGCGATTAAGTATAAAATTTTTGTATGTAAGTAAGTATGTAAAATTAAGTAGTAGTAAAGTATGTAAAATTTGTATCATTTATAATATAACATTTGTATATAAAAAATATAATATTAAAGACCACTATTGAATGCTCAAACTGGGCAGGCTGTTGATACTATTTTATATTGTAACATCTTTATTTTTATATCACACAGTTGTTCAATAAATATTTCTGATTTCTGATTTCTGACGGTATTCTGAAACATAATACTGAGCTTTAAACACTCACCATGCAGCAGTTGTAATACTTGGACGACATGTTTCCATGCACTTTGGGGGGAGGATTGAACACCACGGTCTTCATGACTGCAGTAGACGCGAAATCCGCCCTCTCCTTGTTCGGCCCCGTCACATTCATGTTCACGAAGAAGTAGTACCCGACGCAGTGGGATAGAGAAGCGTTCATGTGTGCCGGGATGAGGAGGGGGATGATTTTGGTGGGGCGGGGGGTGGGGGGCCCGCAGGTGTGGTCGTAGTTCGGCCCTGTCTTGTCAGTCGGAGTTGGGCCGTTATGGCGGGACCATTTAAGGATTGGCCTGTGAAAATCATTGTAAGGTTAGAATTGTGCGTGCATTATTTTATCATAATTATTATTTTGCTCAGATTTTCAAGATTTATATCTCTACATTGAAATTAAACAACTATGAATGGATTATATTGCGGTTTTTTTTTTTCATTTTAATCCCGAGATTTATCGTAAATATCACGTGTCGGGTTTACACTTAAGTATTAATATTGGGCCGATGCCTGTATTCAAATAAAATACTAATAACTTACTAGTTTTATAAGTAGTTATTAGTATTTTCAGCCATTATTATAACCTATTGTTTCTATACCAATGTTCTATATCGTAGTTAAGTAGTGTTACTGTACCGCTAATTTATTTTTTCGGAAATAAATAATTTTAGGTATTTATATTTATTTATAGCTACTACAAAAACATTTGAGCAAAAACAATGATAAATAGCTATTGTCAGCCTAGATAACTCAAATGCTCTAAACCGCTACCAGTTGGCAGCGTGCCCAGAATCCTAGCTGCAATACCACGTTGAATTGCAATGCTGATCTGTTGAGCTAAATATGTGCCAACATTTTTTTTCAAATCGAAATTGTTTTATGTTTATAAGTAAGAATATCCAAAACGTTTGACGCCGCGCTCTCTCTATAGCTCCTATGATGATGACGATGATGATGACGATGACTGCTTCAGATGAATAAATGATTATCATTGCCGATGCACGCAGTAGGTAATTGCTCACAACATTCTGAGATCATTTCGTATTATTGATATTCTACGAACAATGTTCGCAGTTATTTTTACAAAACTATTTGAAGCTTGCGTTTGTCATCTGTTTGACCTGATGTTAAGCGATGATGTGGTTTAAGAAGCAGCACGCAAGCCTAGAAGGGATCGTGACTTGAATACTCCAGGATTACAGTACATTTTTTATACTGTATAGATGTAGCGTTTGACCGCTATACCACTTTATGGTCAGTGACGATGTGGTCGAAGATGTTATCGTGATAATATCTTCGACCACATCGGTGATGCCAGAATAAGGTTGAAAAACTCTTCAGGACGTTGTATATAGGGTAGAAAATACACATAGAGCCAATATCTCTAGGTCTTCGGTTCTCTTACAGCACTTGCAGCAGTGATCCGCAAAGAGCATCAGTTAACCTCATTGAACAATTAAAATCCCATAGGCAAACCAATCTATTAGCACTTTGAGGTATACAGGGTGAGTCATTTAGATGGGGCAGTATGGGCATGTTAGAAACCATATAAGACATACGATCTGTCCTTAGGAAGCAAGTGATTTTAATTTAAAAAAATACCATTAAATGGAACCGACTTCAACACTCAAAAGTGTGAGATAACTTGTTGAAGTCGGTACCATGATAGTTCAAAAGTAACTTATCAAAATATTGTGCTCATGGACCGACTTCGTCAAGTTATCTCACACATTTGAATATTGAGGTAGGTTCCATTATTTGGTTAAAAAGAAAATTTTCGACCTTTACTACTCACGGGATCAATTGTCATTGTGTATGTTCACCGATTTCTTCACCCTCTATTAAGAAGTCATCCCAGTAGACGTAACACTTTTTAATTGTTGGAATGTAACTCAAAAACCGCTTGTCCGATTGATGAAGTTTAAATGCTAACTACACGGGAAGCGCCAGCTTTGAAATAAAAAAAAAATCATCCAAATCGGTTCACCTAGTCGAAAGTTCTGAGGTAACAAACAACATACGGGTCGAATTGAATACCTCCTTTGTTTAAAGTCGGTTACAATAAAAATAATGCATTCTTGCGCTTTGTTGTAACATACTCACTGTCGGTTCACCCAGTCGAAAGTTCTGAGGGAACAAACAACATACGGGTCGAATTGAATACCTCCTTTGTTTAAAGTCGGTTACAATAAAAATAATGCATTCTTGCGCTTCGTTGTAACATACTCACTGTCGGTTCACCCAGTCGAAAGTTCTGAGGGAACAAACAACATACGGGTCGAATTGAATACCTCCTTTTTTAAAGTCGGTTACAATAAAAATAATGCATTCTTGCGCTTCGTTGTAACATACTCACTGGCGGTTCCCCCAGTCGAAAGTTCTGTGGGAACAAACAACATACGGGTCGAGTTGAGAACCTCCTTTTTTTAAAGTCGGTTACAATAAAAATAATGCATTCTTGCGCTTAGTTGTAACATACTCACTGTTGGACATCTGCAAATCCACAGTTATCCACCTCGAAGTTGCAATATGAACCGTATGGCATTTTGTCTGGAACAAAATGTGCATTTATATTATCTATCATATAATATTATGATCATACATCATATATCACTATTATACATACATACAATATTCATGCCTTTTTCCCGTAGGGGTACAGACAGGTAGGCAGAGACACATCGTTCCAATTTGCTTGCTTGCTGGCTGGTTGGCGCAATTGGTAGCACTCTGCCTTCTGAGCCGCTGGTCCCGGGTTCGATTCCCGGACAGATCAAACAGTTGTGTGTACGAACATGTCTGTTTGACCTGTGTCTGAGTGTGTATATGTATATAAGTATGTCATCAGGTTACCATAGTACAGGCTCTGCCTAGTTTGGGACCTGAAGACCTTGAGAAAAAAAAACAATTGCTTCGATCCAGACAAACTTATTTCTCTTCATCCATGTTTAGAGTACCTTGACCTGGCCCTTTCGTGGAACTTCTTCAACCTAATTTCGGAACGTGCGCTCAGGCATTCCTCTTTCAAAGACAACACAACATAGAGGGAGGGGGGGAGGCTTGGTGTTACGTCATACATGATGCAATGTTTAAAATAAGATCTTGTTTGGTTCAAGAAGAATGTTTGAGCAAATTATATATTCTCTTTGTTTTCTGAAATTACAATTATTCTAAATGTGAATTTCTTATCTTCGATAAAATCGTTGTTTACCGACGAATTTTTTTATACCGTATAGATCAAGCGTTTGAACATCTTACTATTGCACTTGATGGTCAGTGACGATGTGGTCAAAAATGTTATCACGCTAGAGCTAGAGTGGTTGTGGTTCTCAAGGACTGCTGCCTGAATACAGTATGTGTTTGTCACGCGGGTACTCGAAAGTACCCTACGACCGTGCTGGGAATTTGATAAACCTTCACCGAAAGCTCTAGCTGTTGTTGGCGATCGAACCAGTGTCCGTCAGTTTGACTGCCGACGCGCCCCCCGCTGAGCTATCATCATCTCAAAAAGGAACAATGGAAGAATTTGACAGGTGACGTCACAAATTAAGACTTCCCCTCCACCTCTTGTCACACTATGTCACACTTCGCTAACTCAACCCTCCTCGGAAGGTGTGATGTAAAAACTGGATGGCCCATCGTTATATTAAGAATCCAAAAAGCTTCTACCAATGCTAAAATTTTGGGACCGCAGCTAAGAACTTCATACCAATGATTAAAAAAAAGCTCCAGATATTTACAAGGACTTTGTTTTAATTAGGCAGAGTTATGTAAGCTACATTTAACAAGGGCTGTGGATTTTGTTAATGTACAAATCAAACAAAATTTTACCAAAAAATGAAACCGACTTCAACACTCAAAAGTATGAAATAATTTGTTGAAGTCGGTACCATGATAGTTCAAAAGTAACTGATATCAAAATATTGTGCTCATGGTACCGACTTCGATATAAAGTTATTTCATACTTTTGAGTGTTGAAGTCGGTTCCATTTTCTTGTAAAAATTTTTTTTTCACTCTTTTTAGTGACTTTTGTTACTCATGGGATCAATTGTCATTGTGGTGTAGGTCATGTTCACCGATGTCTTCACCCGCTACTATAATATCGTGTAGGTATAAGCACGCATTTTTCAGTTTTTTACTTGTAACTCAAAAAGCGCTCGTTTAATTTTGATGAAATTTAAATGGGACTACACCTGAAGCACCAGCTTTTAAATAAAAAAAGAACGATCAAAATCGGTTCATCCAGTCGGAAGTTATGCGGTAAAAACCACAAATAAAAATAAAAAAAACATACGGGTCGAATGGAGCACCTTCCCCCTTTTTTGCAAGTCGGTTAAAAATTAAAAGAATGCCCTCCTTTTCTTACAGAAAGTGCACGATTATAATCTTGTAAAACTAAACATTGTGTATATGTTTACCGTTAGTTGTATCTAGTTTGTCATAAATCTCCGTTTTTTAATATTATTTGATGTGGTGTCTAAAATTAAATCTGTCCATACAGTATTTTTATATCTGCTGACAGCAGTGAAGAACTACTGTTGTGTACAAGCGCTTGGATAGTATTATTTTTACAATAGGCAGGAGTTTGACCAATGTCTCACCTGATGTTAAGTATGATGATCTAGTCTACGATGGATCAAGCCTGGCTAGACCTGTTCCCTAACTTGAACATGACCAGATTGTACATAAATGTGGAAACGCAATAAATTCAACTCATAAGCTGTACGCACTGTGAATGTGGAAGCAATACGCTTCGGGCGACATATTGGAACAACTACCATATATGGGTACCGCATTGTATTCAGTTTGGTCGTGGGGAAGGAGGAATTAAATTATGTAGCTCCAGAGTGCACTATCCGAAATGTGTCCAATAAAAAACCGATAGTAGAGTGGAATTTGACTGGCCGGTTGGCGCAGTTGGTGGCACTCTGCCTTCTGAGCCGCTGGTCTCGGGTTCGATTCCCGGACAGGTCAAACATTTGTGTGTATGAACATGTCTGTTTGACCTGTGTCTGGGTGTGTATATGTATATAAGTATATATATCAGTCATCAGGTTACCATAGTACAGGCTCTGCCTAGTTTGGGACCTGAAGACTGTGTGAATGTGGATAAATAAAAAATAAAAAAATTTGATTATAGTTGCTTACCGCAATTCTGGTTCTCATCGCTTCCATCATCGCAATCCTTGACAAGGTCGCACACTTGGCTAAGCTTGATGCACGAGTCCTTCTGAAATGTAATTAAGTTGAGGTTAAGTGAACACGGATTTTCATAAACTTATATTTATTATATATACATCGACGCGACGCGTGATCAAAATGCTGGCACATATTTGGCTCAACGGATCAGCATTGCAATTCAACGTGGCAATGCTGCTAGCAGTCTGGGCACGCTGTAGATAGTGCATTAGAGCATTTGAGTCATCTATACGCTGTCAAATAGCTAGTAATAAGCTAATAGCTAGTAGATTGCTCAAATGTTATTGTAGTAGCTGCAGTATTGTAATTAGTTACTAGTGTTTTATTTTAATAAAATTTCATTTGCCCAATGAAAAGAAGAAGAAAAAGTTTGCTTCAACTGACCTTCATAATTTTACATTTGAGTTGCCCAGGGACACACTCCCCGTTGAACACAGGGGGCTCAGGAACGCACTCTATCATCCTGATATTGTCTATGGCGATGTGTGGCAGCGCTTGGGTCAAGGAGATCGAACTCGGCCGTGTGATCTCGATAATGATGCGGACTTCTTGGGTGATCTTGCCGATTATGAAACGCATAGGGTGCCAACTGAAATACAAATATGTTTATTTCCAAAAATATTTTTACAGATATCGTTATGTGGTACACATGTTTACAGATAGTCTTACTATATATCTAAGCTTTGTTTACGTTGAGACCCAAACAAAGCAAAACTTGTGTTTTGGATCTCAGAAATGCAAATTTTATACGGTATAATTTGTAAGGTTGGTTCCCTAGCTGATATCACTAGTTCTAATTTATGTGATAAACAGCTTCTAGTCAAACTGATACGTAATCCTGTAGGCAAATAAAGAGGTTTGAGGTGAAAAAAAATTCCAAAAAATTTTTCTCTTTCTTTTCACTGACCTATGTTACTCACTGGAACAATTGTCATTGTCATTCACATGAAAAAAAGAAAATACATACAGTCGAACATATGACCTCCCCTTTTTTGAAAGTCAGTTAAAAATGGTTTACATTTACTCTGAGCCAGCTCTTCGAACAGCTGTCTCTATTATCTTCTGTCTTACTTGTGTCTCTATTACTATGAGATAAAGCTTACTTTTCAAAGTTGTTCCCGGCGACCTCCTGAAGTATCCACTGCACTTCAGTCATGGTGGACTCAGAGACCAGCTTGATGCTCGCGTTCTGCATCTTGCTCTGATGCAGCTTTGTCTCGAACTGTCAAAAGAAAACCGTTAAGTAAGTTCTACTTTCCTACATTCATACTGTTTTGAAAATAGTGTATGTAAATAGTAAGTTTTTTATTATTTTTAATAGTTATTGCGTTTGACCATTAATTGATGGACAGTGGCAATGCGGTTGAAAGTTTTGGTTTTGCACTAGACCAGGGATCGGCAACCTTTTCAGGCTAAAGAACCAAATGTTACAATTTACCTAATTTTCCAGTCGTTAAAGGGCCACAAAGAAAATATTTGAAATATTTTTGTCGGAGTTGTAAATAATATTTGATTCACTATTTCTGACTATTTGTGCTTTATCTTGTCACATTGAATTTCTAAATTAACATACATATCATGGTTTTTCTTTGATTTAATTTACCATGTTTCTGCGAGAGGTTTGTTCCTTATCGATTGACCTTATCGATTGATGCCATAAAAGTACACGATGTTAACTTTTCAAATTTTAGCCGGTTCGATTTCCGAGTGTGGCAAGTGAGTTGGCGAAAATCTTCGAATGTAACTTTTTTAAAAAAAAATAACGGAATGTTTCTTTGTTTTAAATTTGCTATCTCCAGTATTTAGAGTAGGTACTTTCCCTCCGGGTGGCAACATAAAATTCCACCCTGTATATTATTATTTTTTTATTTATTTTCTTACATCCAAGACCCGGGACAAACATCTACACTCAATGTATATAGGTATAGTAAGTGTAGATAATGCCTGTAGACTGTGATGGAAGGAATACCATGAGCATTGAACACAAGACTGTAGTCTAACTCGCACTTGGCCAATTTTCAGCTAACTTTGCCCACAATCTAATTTGAAAGTAGAAGTTTCTCGTGATTTTTTTTTTTTTTTTACATATTATATGTTTGCATTTGACAACTGTCTCACCTGATGTTAAGTGATGACGTTGTCTAGGATTTAGCACGCAAACCAAGAAGGTACCTGTTGAGGATGTTCGTGTATACAATGAAGACACTTCTACTTTCTTTGATATTATTATTATTATAAAGATATTATCTATAAAATTGGAGTGTTTTTCTGCTCGGCGTCTCGGGCCGGAGTGAGTCTGCGTGGAGGGGCGCGGCGCGGCTACGTTCACACCTATTTATCCATTTGACAGGTAGATGCGCTTGCGCTATGCGCTATGAATTGTTTGTGTGAACAGTACCTATTCACTCGGGAAAAAAAAAAAAAAAAATTCTTGAAAATGTACAAAATGTTCCACCCTTAAGGATGGAAGGTCAGTTGACTAGTACAAGTCGGTTTCATATAATTTTTTAACTACCTACCTACCTGATTCCTGTCATATTTTTTATAGACAAATGTAAGTCCCTCCAAGAACGTGATTACTGAAAACTGTTGGTAACCTCTGGATCTTAATAAATATATACTATACATACACATGTGGCCTACCTTACAAAACTCCCATAGACCTTGGAACGGTGGTGACTTGATGACCATATTTTCCATGGTTGGGTCCACAGGTAGGTACAGGAAATGACCTGAAAGTAAGGACACACGTGTGAAATCGGTGATGAATATCATTCACATTTTATTGTAGACAAATAGAATACAATAGCCTTAATAATTTTTTTTTATTTTTTTATTGAAAAAACCTCACACTACATACTCAACGGTCCGTACCTTTTTTTTATTACATTTGATTTTTTACTATTATGCGTACTACGCAACAGGTGTGACATTAATCTAGATGAACTAAATAACAACTAAGTGAAGTTACAAACTAAGTGAGTTTACACTATATGATACCATAACATAAAGGTCATTGGTAGCGACTCTCTGGTCGAACATAGGCTACAGAGCCTTGAACACCGACGTAGAGTTGCTTGCCTATCGGTTTTCTATCGGTTACATTTCGGCGAATGTGCACTGGAATTACACAATTTAATTCCACCTTCTCCATTCTATCATCGGTCAACCAGACGTACGACTATGCGCCACCGCTACATGGTAGATATACCACCGTTACGCACGAAGCGTTTTGCTTCCACTTTTGTAATGCGTACTGCCAGAGAGTGGAACTCACTGCCTGAGTCTGTGTTTCTCGATATGTACAACCCCGGAGTCTTCAAGTCGCGAGTGAATAGGTTCCTTCTAAGTTTGCGTGCTCCACCTTAGACCGCGTCGTCGCTTAACATCAGGTGAGACAGTGGTCAAACGCAAGCTTAATCTTTAATCTTTTTAAGCTATAATCTTTTTTTTAAAAAAAATAACAATATTTTCATATTTAATTCTATCTACACTATTACATTGTGTTATGACTATATTATACAGTTAGGTACTCAAATCTACATTATTTGCCTGTCTCCACCTATACTTTGAGTACTTTAAATTATTATGATGTCAAACGTAAACTCATGTATCGTCTGTATTGTAAGCATACCTACTCGATATGATTAATTTATTTATTTTCTTTTATAACTTCTTTCTTTTTTCATTTATAATATACATATTATTACGGCCATTCTATATGATGTATTGTGAGGAACGGATGAGACTGAGTCCCACAACACGGGATTTATCCTAGTGTGGAATTCAGAGCACATGGCAATGTATTATAATAATAGCCTTTATTTACAATCTTATATACAAGTACTTATTTTCTAATTATTGACACCGGTACGTTTTAGATTGTCTTGCTTTCCAGCATAGGCCTCCCCTAGAGTTTGCCACAGAGTACGATTCTGTGCTTGCCTCCTCCATGTAGTTCCCGCTATTTTTCTGATGTCGTCCTCCCATCTACGACGCCGCCTTCCTTTTTTCCTTTTACTTGCTTTTTTGCAATGTATTACTCGTATGTTATTAAGTCAGGAAAGAAATAAACTATTAAACTATCAAATTATATTATATTTACTTATTATAATACTACGTTACTACTTGACAAATTTAGATATTTAATTGTTAGCCTATGTCTAAACTGAACAGTTCCCCGGTGACTTCATTATTTCTATCTTTTATTGCCATCTTGACATCATATATCTCTTGACTGGTCGGTTGGCGTAGTTGGTAGCACTCTGCGTTCTGAGCCGCTGGTCCCGGGTTCGATTCCCGGACAGGTCAAACATTTGTGTGTATGAACATGTCTGTTTGACCTGTGTCTGGGTGTGTATATGTATATAAGTATATATCAGTCACCAGGTTACCATAGTACAGGCTCTGCCTAGTTTGGGACCTGAAGACCTTGTGTGAATGTTGTCCCATAAAAAAAAAAAAAAAAAAATATTCCCATATTTGTTTCCCGCTGGTCTGGGTTATTCGCCGGGAGAAGTATCAAATGGCGTCGGAGCTGTCGTCTGTATAGTAAGTGCAAGTGGTGGTGTGTCGTGAGACTGCTACCACTGCATGCGACACGCTCTCTCGCAATCTGGTCATCTTGCCTCTTGTCTGAACGACGATACCATTATCGTACGTCAGTCCCTGAGCCTCGTGCACTGTTAGTAGGCGCGACCAATGATATTATGTATATATGAGGTAAATGTCGCACAAGCGACATTATACGGGTAATTTTCTTTACGACGCGTATTTCAAGCGCAAGTCTAAACATATAGCTATCCTTTTCTATATTATTGGTACCGTATTATCTGTCGCAGTTAGCATGTTTATGTTGTAAAGGAACAAAATCTAAGCACCGCGCGGTATGAATATACGTCATCTTTAGTAAAACATCATTGTATGATAGTCACAAAAGGTCTAGGCTTGACCATTTGCTAAAATGTTGATTTTTTTAAAATCGCTAGAAGTTCCGCTTAGCATGTTATTTATGCAATAAACCATAAAACTCTTACGATAAGGGTATGGTACCTTCGTTTGACATGATATCAACTGTAATGTTGGTCTATCAGTCCTATTAATTAATTGTTCATACAATTAAGGGTAGATGGCGCTAAAAACAACATCCCCTCAGATGTTAAAGGAAGGAACAAATTCGGCGCTAGTGGTACTGGCTGCTATAGCTTAGTTGGACAAAGCGACAAGATGACATATGGTTTGACTTACTTTGTAATAGTCATGCACGGTTCCTTTTACATATACAGTAGATTATGTGGCTGACGATACAGATTAGTTAGCAGTTGATACAAGTCTGGTGTCTGATCCAATTGAATCAACGCCCCAGATGGGAACGGATGCTGCGAATCAAACCATTGAGACAGGGCTCCCGTGGTGATGTAAAATTCAAGACAGTGTAGAAATAAAACAATTTGTAAATTGGTAGGCGTTTGTGTCGGCTGGTTACAGACACATAAAATAAGTAGATAATAGTCGATAATGGTTATTTATCCGACTGCGTCAAAGGAGGGCTTTGAGCATTATAATTCAGCCAATGATGTTTTACTAAAGATGACGTAGATTCATACTGCGTGGTGCTCAGATTTTGTTCCTTTACGACATAAACATGCTTACTGCGACAGATAATACGGTACAAATAATATAGAAAAGGATAGCTATATGTTTAGACTTGCGCTTGAAATACGCGTCGTAATCAAAATTACTACAAATGACTTAATTTTGCCGCCTCAGTTTCCACGCGCTTGTGCGACATCTACCTCATATAAATATATAATATCATTGAATTCAGCTGTCAATTTCATTAATAATTAAAGCAAACACTTAGTTTGGACTTTGGACTGCAGAATCGCTTTACGACACCCAGTAGAATCCTCTGTTCTAAGTCACTTATCTGCATGTGATTATAAATATAATTTTAGATTCTCATCATCATCATCATCATCATCTCAGCCATAGGACGTCCACTGCTGGACATAATCCTCCCCCATTGATTTCCACAATGACCTGTTGGAAGCGGCCCGCATCCAGCCCTTGCCTGCGATCTTAGATTCTAATTACTAATAATTTTAAGTTATACTTACGTTATCAACTTAGCATACTATAACGCATTTTGTAAATTTGTTTGAAATCGTTTTTATTATTTTATTTTATGTATAAAGTACTATAACTATAAAGCTATTTCAATGATCGATTTCGTAGATTATCTTCAAGTAAAATGTTGCAACCCCCAATTAAAACAAGACTGTTTAGTGATAGGTAATCACTAAATAGAATCAATCTAACTTACACCAGCAGTTTTACACACCATTGCAGGACTGTGCTTCGAAAACGAAAAAAAAAATACCAAAAAATGGAACCGACTTCAAAACCCAAAAGTGTTAAATAACTTGTTGAAGTCGGTACCATGACAGTTCAAAAGTAATTATTGTAAAAATATTGTGCACATGGTACCGACTTTGACAAATTGTGTCAAAAATCGGTTCCAAAATCAAGATCGGTTCACCCAGTCAAAAGATCTGAGGCAACAAACATAAAAAAAACATGCGCGTCGAATAGAGAAACTCCTCCTCTTTTTGAAATCGGTTAAAAACCGGAGTCTCTGCGAATACCATAATAAACTAATGGAATATGTATAGTATAGTTGATATTAGTTTTCTGCAAACATGAATCTAAATCTCTTCAATAATTTGTATTGTTTAATAAATATAATTGATTTTTATAACAAATTCGATCGAGAAAAAACACAATGTTACATTTCTGTTTTTGAATTTTCGATAAAGTGAAAGGCTTTATAAATCACTTATCTCTCTCTCTCTCTCTCTCTCTCTCTCTCTCTCTCTCTCTCTCTTCCGCGATATATCATTGCTGTGGTTTAAAGTTCAGATTATTTACTATATTTGAATGATTCACGCTACAAGTCGGTTCAAAATGTGACAATGTCCGTCCATGTTTGTGGTGTGACGTCATTTGTAGCATTCTTTTAGCGTGAATACGATGTTCAGGAAAACGAGGTAGTGCAGCGTGTGTGCTAACGTCAAATTCAATTGACCAATCACGGTAGTATTCCATTCTATAAGTTGACCAATTGACATTCGCCATTTGATGGTGGTGTATCAAAACAAAATTTTCAACGTTTATTGTTCAGGGAACAGATACTAACGCAGTGTTTTGCTAAGTTGCACTTAGCGATTATAACATAAATCACGATTTTAAAATTCATCAAAATATTTCTACTTAGCAAAAAATTACAATCAGCAGGTTTCTCTGATATTAACACAAAAACACAAATTGCACACAAAAGCGAACAATTTGCGGTTTATTTTTCGTAACGTGTATATAACGTTACCTATATCGGTGAATACAATTTTAAACCGGGCGTATTCACTGTCAGCACTGTATTCAAATACTCCGAAAAATAAACCACACTACATGTTGTTTCCTAACAATACACCCACACAGTTACATATTCGATACTGGATATACCTACCTACAATAAAAGTCAGCTGTGTGGGTGTTCACCCACACACTTACACGTCCAATGTCGCACTTCATGCGCATAATTATCATTGATTGGCACTTACCTCATTTACTCTACGACAAAAACCCACAAATCCGGCATTTTCAACCTAATCTTCAAAGTAAAGATTACCTACGCACTTGGCCGAAATCAATAGATTTTTTTACGGCAACAATCTGAAGCTTTTCGAATCGGAATATGTTTAACCGACTTAAAGAAGAAGAAAAAAAAAGAACATAAACTTTCATTTATTGTTCTCTCCTTACTTATATAAATTCCATAAAGACGCTGATAATGACGCGACTATAACAATGATGACCCTGCTTTTTCTTCTATAAGTTTAAAAATTGAAAAAACATTTATTTACATCATAAATGTTTTAATCTATTCTTATTGCTCACCTACGCCACTTACTAACTTGCCACATTAACTGACAATGGTTAATCTTTGAGCTAGATAAAAGCCATAATTATTCAATTGCGATAGCCTTAAGTACAAGTCAAATTCCAGAGCCGATCCTCGCTCAAGTCCTATATTAAGTCTACCCTCGAAATAACCCCATCAACCTCAGCACGCAAGATTTATTAGACATTCAACCGTCGGAGAATTCCATCGTCTCATATGGTAATTGAGGGAATAACAAAGAACACTATAAATAGAAATCTTGCACTCAAGTTAACTACCTAGTCGCGTTTAACGCCATTCATACATTCGCGCCAGTTTCTCCAAAGGAGATTGTGGGTGTTGTCTGCACTACGTATTAAAAACTCTTTTGTCTTTACCTCGGCTATAAGTAGGTGGTAAACAATTAATGATGAAAGAGGTTTCTATGGCGGGAAATAAAGATGTCAAGATTGTAATTTTGGTCTATTGTCTGCTTTTAATGTGGAACAAGTGTCAAAAAACATTTTTTCCCACTAAAGAAAGTCCAACCGTAGTTTTAAGTCAAACATCGAAGCATTGTTTACAAAAACACGCTTTTTTTAGTTAGCCGAACTAAAAGAATAGATAGGTAATCCTGGAGATCTTGTCAAGGATAATGGGACCGATTATTCAAATTATTGAATTGTTATTTCGTTCCGATTTACTTATTTATAGTTCCAATGTAGGCGAAGGGAACAGAAACGTGTTATTGAAAAAAAATTGGTTGTCTGTAAAGTCGGTTTACGGACGATAGATTTACGTGATAACGTCATAATCATTTATGACTTTGACTGACTTTGACTTTGACTGACTTTGACTTTGACTTTGACTTTGACTTTGACTTTAACTCTGACTCTGACTTTGACTTTGACTTTGACTTTGACTTTGATTATTTTATGTAATACAAAACTCAGGTGGAACGTTACGCGGAACGTTACTATTTTTCATGAGTGTTGCTGGTATTCATCAATTTATAAAACGTTAACACGTCAAAAGAGAAACGGGGAAAGAGTTTCAGGCTAAAATAGTGCTTAGTCACAATCTAGGATACAATTAGGAAAGTTTTTGAACGTTGTGTTGTTTTGTAAATTCAAAAAGGTTTTCTCTGTTATATTATGATCAATATAGTAGGAGATTTGAAAGCATGTCGACCGATATATTCAGATAACAGTTTTCTTGGTACTGGGTTTTGTTACTAGTACTGGTATTGTTAGCGCTAGACCATTCGTTTAAATATTTTGTGTAGATGCGGTGCTTTTATCATTGGAGATAAAAAAATAACAAAAAATGGAACCGACTTCAACACTCAAAAGTGTGAAATAATTTGTTGAAGTCGGTACCATGATAGTTCACAAAAGTACTATTGACACAATATTGTGCTCATGGTACAGAATTCGTCAATTTCACACCTTTGAGTGTTGAAGGCGGTTCCATATTTTGGTAACATTTATTTTTAACTTTTATTAGTGATCTTTGCTACTCACGGGATGAATTATTGTCATTGTGTATGTTCTCCGATGTCTTTACCCGCAACTATAATATCGTCGAGGTATGCGTAGCACTTTTCAGTTATTGTAGTGTAACTCAAAAACCGCTTGTCCGATTTTGATGAAATTTAAATGCGACCACCACGGAAGTATACTCTATCAAAAAAAAAAACAACAAATCAAACAAATAATCATTAAAATCGGTTCATAAATGACGATGTTATACGCGTACACACATAAAAAAAAATAAAAAAAATTTACGGCCGAATTGAGTAACCTCCATTCTTGAAATCGGTTAAAAATATCCTGTCACAAAACGATGTCACGTGGTTTGTGAAATTTACATAAACAAAACGGAATTTCTGTGATTACATGTACTATTAAACATTTTCAAGAGATTGTTTAAACGTTTATCATCATCATCATCTCAGCCATAGGACATCCGCTGCTGGACAAAGGTCTCCCCCATTGATTTCCATAAGGACCCACCACCGGTTGAAAGCGGACCCGCATTTATAATGATTATTAATTCACGTTTTCAAGCATTCTTTGTTTATAATTAGGTACATATTTTTAGCAGTTATCACGTTTTGTGTGGGCACAGGTACCTATAGCTTTAGGTGCCGATGGCCTTGCAGAAACTCGTGGGTGTATACAGGTAGAAGGGCGGGATTTACAAATATTACGAAATATACTTGATAGATTGCCCATGTAGGGTAGGCTCAAAAATAAATAACTGACTACATTTTTAGACTTTTTCCTTTTTAACCGACTTCAAAAAAAGCAGGTTACTCAATTCGACCGTACCTATATGTTTTTTATGTGTGTTCGCGGATAACTTCGTCGTTTATGAACCGATTTTGATGAATCTTTTTTTTCTGGTGTGAAAAATAGTTTGAGCGCATTTGTATATACATACACAATATTTATGTGTATATTTGCGAAAACGTTTTTTTTTTTTAAATACTTACTATTTAACCGTCATACAACTTAAACAATATATAAGATTTTAATTCTAGTAGGTACAGATATTACAAAGTAGGCTGTTGTACATGATTGCCAGAAGTTTTGGAAGCAATATAGCCAAAGCGATGGGGGCGACAGCTGTTAAACTGATGAACGCTGGTTCGATCCCCATCAACGGCTTGAGCTTCCGATTAAGGCATCACAACATGGTGGTACTTTCGAGTATCTAGTCACGTTTGAAAAACTGTCATCAAACACATATATAGTGTGTTCAGGCAGCAGTCCTTGAGAGCCCGTAACTATTTTAGGTCTAGCGTGATTCTCTACATTTTCGACCACATCGTCACTGACCATCATAGTATGATGTGATGTGTAGCCATCCAATCAACTTCGATGCAGAAAAATAATGGGGCATTCATTAATAACACACTAGCATAAATATACGTAAAAAAAAAAACGAACATACATTCTCAACCTTTTTCAAATTCATTCTAAAATAAGTTTGTACTTAATTCAGCTTTTTTCAATTCCTTAACAATTTGGCTGGTTGTGGTCTTTATGACCATACCGCCTTGTCATATCTAACACCAAAATTCATCTGACAGCAATGATTTGTCAATTTCTTATGCGATGTAACGGTCGTCGTGGCTCAGTAAACACTAACTTTCGATCCGCGACTCCGGGTTTCAATCCCGGCTGGAGCAAACATTTCTAAAATTAGCATAGATATTATCGGGTCTTGGACGTTTGTGTAATGTGATTTTTTGTTTCCATACCTTCCGCGACTAAGGGTGTTCTAGTGCGGGGGTGTGAGTGTGAAAGCGGTTGTTTGCTTATTTGTTGTTTATCCATCGTTCTACATTCAATAAGAGGCAAAAAACGCTGCTAATATCAAACGCGCAACGCTGCCAACAGGTAGTGGGTTAGAGCTTTTGCATAGGCTGGTAAAGGCTGGTAGATTACTCACATGCTATTGAAGTAGCTGTAGTATTGTAATTAATATTTTACTTTAAAAAGGTATCGGCCCTGTTAAAAACATGAGAGGAAAAAAATACATATTTAGTTTATTGCCAATTCAGTTAAAAGAAGATAAGTGGCAAGACAACGATCGACAAATATCTAAGGCAATTCAAAATAACAAGAAGCAGAAACACGCAATTTGGCAGAATTGTGACAAATAGCCACAGAAGCTAAAATTAAAAAAGAAGAAAGAAACGAACACGCTATATCTTCCTACCTCCCACGTTGCCATCAGCGTCAGCCACGGGACCAGAGTACTTGAGCACCCTGGAGGTTTCATTCATACGCACTATGTCACTGGCTGTCACCACCCGAAAACCTAGCCCGTGATTAGATACAGTCATATTCCACTGCCAACTGCAAATGTTACTAAAATCACCCGATGTTTCATTCTCAAAATTACAAAACACACCCATAGCTTGCGACGCGTCGTTGTTTTTATTCACTGCTTCGTATGTCGAGCCGATCGGACGAAGAACCTTCATTTTGTCGAACAAGGTATCATTCTCGGGGATACTCTTCAGGTTGGTGGTCAACGCGCCTTCATTGTCATTCATCATATTTCTGTCGTCCATTTTTTTGTTCATTAGATGTATTTTACTAAAGCTGTCTTTCCCGCGTCGATGGCCCAATCTTTTCTCGGACTCCGTTTTGTTGTTCAATATTGAAGTCAGCTTTTGGAGAGAGCCGCGTTCACGGCCGGGGTTCGCCGAACGCGATTTCTCTTTTTCCGCCTCCACGGTTTTCTTAGTTTTATCTTCCTTCGAGACTTCATTTTCACCCAACGCGAGGAATATCACTGTCAGTATTATCAATACTGTTTTCAACGCCATTAGTGTTCGGGCAATGAAATCAAATGGTATTTAGATCGCACGGCGTCGCCGACGATTCGTACATTATGGCTTTTATTACGTTTAAATGGCAGATTCATAACAATGTGCTGGATAGTCTTTGGGGTCGGTGCCGTGATTACCCTACGGAGCGGGCGTGTGGCCCCGCGCTGAGTGCCGTCGCGACGCTTTGGACAACAGCCAGGAAGCGTGAAGAATTGATGGTCGATAAACTAACAAAATCAGAACACATAGCGGCTATAAACTTTTAGTAACTAAAATTTCACGCAATAATTTCACAAGAATTAACACGTAATTTTCCTTCAACACTGAATCCACCCCGGACAATCCTGGCTGTATGAAGTATGGACGACGCAGTTAGCCTACAGCGAGCACGCGCGACGCGCCCCGTTCTATTATCAAAATATCACTTTATTAAAACTTGGAAAACGCGTTTTAAACACTATGAGTTCGAAATACGAAATAATAAACGCAATATTTCAATTTTTTACGCGATTCATCTCGCGTGCGGTGTACGTAGCGATCACGTTTGCAACGCCGCCACGGGAGTATGCGGAACTAGACGCGTGGACCGAAATAATCATTACTTTTCGCGAGATGTGATCTCGGAGCGGCGAGAGATGTGATGCGCAGGTGTAGTCTCGCCGCCGCCGCCTTTCAGCCCCTTCCCGGGCTTTTCGCGCAGGATGTCACCGCGTCGCGCTCCGGATATTGCATTGGCCCAATTAGGATCAATGTTCACGTCAATCCTCTGACATTGGTTGAGACTACATATCGGCGTCTATGATTGGCCGATCCAGAAATTGCCGGGAAATTTCTCCAATTGTGAGCCGAGCCGGATATTTCATGAATTTTCTCAGAAAATTGTTGACGCGAAAGCCAGACGGTCGCTTTTCCGATAGACGGATATTAAATTGGTGTTTTTATCGGCTTTATAGCGTCAATTTTCAACGGGAAACTTGGTTAGGGCTCGGTGCGAAGCAAACTCATCCAATTATGCGAAAAAAGTAAAACAAGGTGTCTGAAAAGTCTGGGAACAAATAGATAAACCAAGACGTGTGGAAGGATCGATACACTTTGTGGGATATTGTTGTTCTGTTAAAAAGATCCATACCTACTCTATGTAACCATGGCTACAAATTACGCACTGGCAATTTTACCGAATTGCAAGTTTCATGTCTGATTGAAGCTATTTTTATGTGAATAATACAAAAGGCAATGCTTAAAAAACCTGCTCAAGTAACGTGAAATGACCACTGTATAGTTCGGAGTTCGGCGGAGCATTACCAAAAAGAATCTACACAGTTTTTATAATTTTAATGTAACTAGGTAAGTCTAATAAATAGTAAGCTTAATTGACTATGAATGTTCTTCTTTTTCTTAAATTATGGCTTCTGTGGCTATATGTCACGATTCTGCCAATGTCCATGAATAATGTTGTGAAAATGGAATTTAAAATTCTTCCATTCTGCTATCGGCAGTACCTATAAGGTTCTTCGACAAACCTTTATCTAAAAGATATCATGGACGCTGGATGGAACTGCGGCAGACCTAACTAATTTAATACTTTTTTAAAGAGACAGCCGAGACAAGTGCTTAGGTTCTAAACCTTTACATTTCACCTATAATAATTTATGAAAATACTTATATGATTACTCGCGCTGGCTGCTGACTACTAGATTCAAACTAAATAAAATAACTAAACTAAATTCTACTAAACACATGGCATATAGGTTGTTAGCTTAATGTCCTTTTCCCTAGTTTTGCCATTCTACTTGGAATATAATTATGTAAATCTGATCTAATTTCTACCGCAATGAAAAAACCTACAATACAGTTGAATTTTAGCGCAATACCAAGTTTATTTATGATTACATTTGAATTAATATTGCATTATTTATGAATGCTTGTTTTGATACATAAGAGAATTGGCACTTAGTAATATTGAATACATAAAAACAAAGTAGGTAATTTATATAATTTGGTACATAGGTACCAAATATTACCTAAGTTTAATGACCGCATACCTACCAACACTGAGTTTTTTTATTTATTTTTAATAAAATCGGTCTACCCTTTCACTACTATCTCATTTGATGGTCATTGACGATGTGGTCGAGGATGTAACGCTAAACCTAGTTCCTATTGTTTGTGCAATAACGGTATGTAAGAAGTCAGTCAGCGCACGTGAAGAACAAGTGAAGGGACATTTTATTTATTTATTTATTCATTCTCATTCTCATTACGTCTACCTGTATCTATTATTTCTTAAGTTTGCAGGTACCTAGTACTCTGTTTCTACGATTTTGTTAACAGGTGATGGTCCCATAAACATTTTTTCATAATCGGTTCAGTAATAGTACTAAGTAAATATTTAAATAATCATTTTAGTTAATAGGTAAATGCCAAGTACCTACATACCTACAGTAGTTTGACTGGCCGGTTGGCGCAGTTGGTAGCACTCTGCCTTCTGAGCCGCTGGTCGCGGGTTCGATTCCCGGACAGGTCAAACATTTGTGTGTATGAACATGTCTGTTTGACCTGTGTCTGGGTGTGTATATGTATAAGTATATATATCAGTCATCAGATGGTACAGGCTCTGCCTAGTTTGGGACCTGAAGACCTTGTGTGAATGTTAATAAAAAAAAAAGTGTACATATATACGGCAATGTTTGTTAGATTCAAGATATTCCATTTTTGGGTATAGGTATGTAGGTACTTGTACCTGGGGAATTTATTGTCCAAAATGATGGTCTACATGCAATGATATTATATTTCTACATGTGAATAACCTTAAAATAAGTTAAACAATTATAGCTCGTCATTATAAAAGTAATAAAATTCTACGGATTTTGTATCGCAATAAAGCAAAAGCATTGGTTGGATTTGATGAATGGTCGTTACGTAATAACATATCATCATCCTAGTCCTAGGCAAAAGCAATGGTGGGATGTTTGCCATGCCAGTATTGCCCATACCGCACTGTGCTAACATTTGTGCTAAGCCAGTCCCGGAAAGTTGCTAGATTTCCAGATTTTCTTACCTCAAAAAGTAGCTAGAAGTAGCTAAAGGAAAAATACATGAAATAGTGAAATAATTATAATTAGATTTCTGCAATTAAGCTTTCTAAACTTAATCCTAACAAATGCGAAAGTAAGTTTGTTTGTTGCCTCGCACGTCCCAACAATTGAATCGATCATCATGCAATTTGGAACAGAGATAGTTGAAAATGTGGAGAAGGCTACACAACTAGATTTTCATCACTGCTTGCGTAAGCAATTAGTTATATATAAGATATTTAGAATAAGTTAATCTATGCTATAAGTCATATAGTACCTACTGTTCACTTACTATTTAAAGATGATATCAGAAGTTGAAAAGAGAAAACCTTTCAGTGCTCATGAAGGCTGTCAAATTGATATTCTACAAATCATAAATAAAAGCAAAACACCAATGATATTATGTTTATATGAGGTAGATGTCGCACAAGCACGCGGAAACTGAGGCGACAACATTAAGTCAATTATAGTAATTTTCATTGCGACGCGTATTTCAAGCGCAAGTCTAAACATATAGCTATCCTTTTCTTTATTATTTGTACCGTATTATCTGTCGCAGTACGCATGTTTATGTCGTAAAGGAACAAAATCTGAGAACCGCGCGGTATGAATATACGTCATCTTTAGTAAAACATCATTGCAAAACCGTATCGGTATGTTGAATGGTGCTAGGAAACATAGCTAGCCTTTTAGATACAGTTTCCTCAAAGTTGTAACGACACGCCCCAAATCGCATACCTAAAAGTAACCAGATCTAACTACAAATTAGCTAAATTGGGATCTGTGATGTGTGCTACACCTCAGTGTTGCCAACGAATCACTTTTATTGCTAGTTATACAAACTTTTTGTATGTTTTAGCACTGGGCTGCGTTCAGGAGCGGCTTCGGCCAAATATTGATCGACCAATATTTTATCGATGTCTCACGAACGGCTACAGCATAGCGTGTCACAGAAGAAGAAGAAGAAATCACCTACATTGATCATAGATCACGTGATAGTTACCACTGAATATGTCACTTTTGACAGCCGATCAACATTTGATCGATTCTAGAGGAAGAAAGATTATGGTCTAGTCGACCATAATTTGGTCTGACAGGTTGACGTGAACGGTCATGATCAAGGGTGGGTGGAGCAAATAATGCTCTAATTGAGCTCGTGAACGCCGCATATCCGCTGTCAGAGCAAGATATGGCTTGGCCGAAGCCGCTCCTGAACGCAGCCATGAAATAATACTTAGACTCTTACATGTACCCCCTCAACATGTATTTATTAACACTAACACTCATCATCATCATCATCATCATCGGCCAATCTTAACCTGTGTACTTGTACAGTAAGCACTCCGCTATGTTTTGAACCATTAATTAATGTATCTAGTCTCATCATACTATAAAATAGAATGAGTTATAATTTTCTACTTTTTACCACATCCACCGAAAAATGACTATATTTAATAATATTACTGTCTAGTAATCTGGGACATTAAATATTTGCTTTAAAAAAAAATCAATGTTCCAGACTAAGTATTAGATAAGAGCCTGTGCATAAACTTTACGAAATTACACTTTAAAAAAACATGTTGAAATATCTCCGAATATGTAAATATGAAAAATGGTTATATGTCCAGCGTCGCTTGATTTGTTTTGTGCGCGGACCTAGGATCACGTATCAACTTCTTCATGGCGCAGACACTGACAGTGATGGCAACCCTGCCACTCCTCTCATCTCATCTTCATAGCTAAATGTTTCCCAGTATTTTAGTCTTTGGCTAAATGTGAAACTTCAAACTGTTCTGACTGTTTAGCTATTTGTTTTGAAGCTAAGATATTTTTACGAAAATAAATAGAAACCTGTTCTATTTCAGTGTCCGTAACTAAATAATAGTTCTCTTCAAGATGTTCAGTGTATCCAGACCGAGATTTCACACAGGATAATAACAATATCTATTGTTTTTAAAACACGGTAAGTGTTTGACCTTATTTTTCTTTCTGTAAATGACATGAGACTAGCAGACAATAACTCTCTTCCACATTCAAATCTGCTGCATTAATAATTCTAATCTATGTTCTCCAATCGAACACAGACGATTGTCTTTTTCTTTTGTTTGTGTTATAGTTAAATTTAGCCAGGCACTAATGTAAATAATTCGGCATATCGGTAAATTTCTATTTTTATCAAAGGTTATCGTTACTTTAGCGCGAGTGCGTAAGTACATTTAAAATCTACTACCTAACTGAAAGTTAACTGTATGACTCATGGAGGAAAAAACAAATTGAATCACCCATAAAGAGCCCCTGGTGAACATTTAGTGAAGTATGTAATAAGGTATTATATTCTAGCCAGCTTGTTAAATTAATAATAATTCTAGTTTTCCAATAACTTCTATACCTACTTCACTTGGTTTAACACCACACCTTTTGAATAAGTATAATAAAAAGGATGAAAGAAAATTATAGTCAGCCTAGCAAATGGGCTACTTTAATCCCGATTAAATCTATGGCTCCCATGGGTACACCTGAGGAAGTAAAAAAATCCTTGGTCCATACGAAGCAAACTGCTGGTCAAAAGTTTATATGCACTTATGTCATTCTTGAAACATGTGTATTGTCTAAACACTCAAATTATCTATAATGTATTAACAAACACTCCGGGAATTACTGACATTTCTTACATTTACTGTGAGACTGACTTTAACTATCAATGATTGATAGTTAAAGATAAATAAACAAGCGATAGTGTTATGGAGGTATCTGTGAAGATTGTTTTGTTTTATTTTCTAAATTAGACTCTTCTTAAGTACAATCAATAAAGAAAGTGTTATATCAGTTGTGACAAAAGATTCTATGATAATAATAGCGATAAGGTTAAACCTGAATAGGTATCTTCTAGGCAGGCGTGCTCCATCGTAGACCGCATCATCACTTAACATCAGGTGAGATAGTGGTAAAATGCCTGCCTATTCCTAACAAAAAAAAACCTATCTTAACTCTTACATTAGTTATTGAGGCTTTGCTTATATTATGGGTGGTCAACGAGGGAAGCAAGAGGGAAACAAGGGAATCAAAAAAATTAGGTCACATAGTATGGGTATGTTTCCAAACAAATATAAGACAGTTTCCTCATATAAAAGTTGCAAATTATTTAGGCTTCAGCACATATCTGATGTTCATGTGGTGTCCACTAAAACATACTCTTGCTGAAGACTCCTCCCATCTGTTCCTTAAGTGCATGTACTCTAATTATATATTATCAGCTAATTCCAAAAATGTATCAGTTATCAGAATTAAAAAGTTATCATTAGGATGTGGACACACCAGTTGATTTAAGGATGTAAAATTTACAGTAAGTACTTCAAGTATAAGCTTTTGTCTCTTGGAAGTAGCCTGCTTTAGCTTTGCAGTACCTATTTCTGTTTCGAGTGATTACCTATATATGATATGTATATGTAGCTATATCACTTATAAAGAAAATGAAAATTTATAAAGAAGTTTCGACCTTTACGCTGCCAGATCGCGGCGACCACAGTGGTCGCCGCGATCTGGCAGGTTAAACTCACCTGAGGATGAGCATCGGACATGCTCGAAACCTAGGTCGAAACTTCGTGAGTAAAGCCGGATACCATATATATATATATATAATAATGTGTCAAACTCACGAGAATTTCCAATCAAAAATTTATAAAGAGTTAAAAACACAAGGTGGTTCCAATTTAATAAGAATGCTTTTATTATTAAATTTCTAAGCCTTGTTATGATATAAACGTTGAGATGCAAACTTAAAAACAATCTGTAACTTAAGTAATAAGTACACTAAATTGTCATTACATTAAAGGGTATATATTTCTGCTCTTAATAAGCAGTCTTGTAATTTAATTTTATCCGATATCATATAGCGATTGTGTAAATTATAATATGTACACTCTATTGTCATTATATTAAAGCATATATATATATTTCATTTGCCTTTAAATTTTAACTGCTGAAATGTAGAGAAAAGAATGATGATAAAAAGGGATATGGGGCACTAGCTCCATGGACTGCATAACTTAAGCTTATGCACCTAATTGCGTTAGTTGCTATCGGGTGAACATGATTGTGATGTTGGGGTTATAAGGGTATCAATAATAGAAAGTTAATATTTCTAAATCATATTTATGATTATCATTCTTAAAATTGTATGTACCAATATTTTATTAAGTTCCGACAGTAAAATCAATTATATGTATATCATTTGTTGAGTTTCTTCATTCGAATCCATGAGCAATTTAGGTAGTTTTTTCTTAGAATCCAGTTTTATAATGGGTGCCAAGGAGTGGAACTCATTGCCCGAGCATGTTTTCCCGATAGGTGGAATTTTCAAGTCACAATCTTTTAAGTCGCGCGTTACATCGTAAACCACGTATCTCTTAACATCAGGTGAGAGAGTGGTCAAACGCAAGCTTAAAAAAAATGGCAGACGGTTTAATGTGCTAGCACCCTAATTATTAATTTGCTTGTACAAGTCACGATGATCATCTTATAATCTCATTCGTACGAATTTTATCAGCGTATTAGGTTTAAATAGATCGTTATCGATTAGATTAAATATTAATTATACGAAGTATGTTCAGTACACTAATGGATCAGTGTTGTGTTTGTATAGATGAGTGGCAAGTGCGTAAATAATTGTCCAAGTAAATGTAAATAATCCAAGTGTTATTGTATAAGCGTCAGTTTCACCATTCACACGGATTTTGTGTCTTTCTTGCTGTGCTGTGGTCCCATGTGGGTTGCAATTGCGTAAAGAAACTGAAAGTGCCATTGTCTTAGGACAAAAATTTGGTTCTGTGATTCCCGCGAACATAGAGACTTCGTTGTGGTTGTTTCGGAATTATAGAAACGTGTTCATGTGTCGATCGTGTACTGTTTTGTCTTTGTTCGGAAAACTTCATCTGTGCCTTTGAAAATAATTTTCAACAGTGTTTTGTCGTCTTCGCTTAAACAATTGAATAACGAAACAATCCCGTACAAACTATCAATACTCTAAGCTGTACTAGAAAACACATTTTTTACTGAGTTCAATTGTTTTACGCTGTGATACGATTACTCTACTACTTACTACTTCGATAGTGTTTCATGCTCCGGCTTCAGGAGCTTGAGAAAGATGACACAGAATAAATTAAAGTATCTTACGGTGTTCTCTGCTTCCCGCCTTTGATGAAGCGTAAGCCCTAAGAAAGACTTTATTATGTGGGAAAGCTCAATAACTCAACAACACCTGCGCGGTGTTGCTAATGTGACAAGTATACATTTCTAGAGGATCATTTTGAAGATTTAAGTTCTGGTTAAATAAGGTGGTTTTGCAATGGAAGAAATAGAACCAGTACCGTCTTGTAGTTCGGTATGTTTTAATTTTAAACCTGTGTTTTTTGATAATGAGCTAAATTTTGACCCTGCAGCGGTCGCAAACTTGATGCTCTAATTTTTTTCATCCCTTCTATTTGATAAACAATGATTGGTTCGTCTTTAAGTGCGAGCACAGTAAGTCTTTTTTCTTAGAGAGTTTTATAGCGGGCGGAAAAACTCTTTTCCTCTCGCTATGCTTCTTCTTATTAAATTATGGCTTCTGTGGCTATATGTCCCGCTATACTTCTCTATACGTTACGATTTGTGGAGTACAACAGTATACCATAGAGTACCATAACTCTATACTACACTATGGTCACGGGCCGTGACGAACTAGATCTAGAAAAAGATATTTTATTGGCCAGTTATAAAAATGCCGCGAAATAAAACAAATGAAGAACGCGCAAATGAGGTGCGGTCGGTATTATGATGCTAATTTCTGATACAAAAAATTCCAATTAAAATGTCAAAAAAGTTTTTAACCAAAAATGGAACCGACTTCAACGCTCAAAGTTGTGAAATAACTTGTTGAAGTCGGTACCATGATAGTTCACAAAAGTAACTATCATCACAATATTGTGCTCATGGTACCGTCTTCGACAAGTTATTTCACACTTTTGAGTGTTGAAGTGGGTTCCATTTTTTGTTAAAAAAAATTTTTTTCCCCCTTTTCAGTGACCTTTGCTACTGACGTGATCAATTGTCATTGTGTGTTCTCCGATGTCTTCAACCGCGACAATAATATCATCGAGATATGCGTAGCACTTTACAGTTATTGCAGTATAACTCAAAAACCGCCGGACCTATTTTGATGAAATTTGACTGGGACCAGACAGCTCACAGGCAACAGACGGATGTGCATCAAAGTGATCCTCTAAGGATTCCGTTTTTTCCTTTTGAAGTACGGAGCCCTAAAACGTATTTTTTTTAATAAGCTGCGACCGCGACGTATATCGATACCAAGAACAGTATTCAGCAAGTTTCTCTCTATTTATACGAAACCCTTGGTGCTAGCTGCAGACACCCACTTTATTTTTCTCTCTAAAATCATAAAGTAGTATGTTTGACAAAAAAAGGCTGCAATAATTAAATAAGACGCCCGTGAATTCTCAGTATTTATTTATTATTTTATTTTATTTACTACACTCAAACCCCCGCACTAGGATTCCCAGTGTCGCGGGACGTATGGACATGCACAATCACAGCACACAAACAAGAAAGACTCGGGACAAACACCTACAATCATCACAACAATGTTTGCCCCTGCCGGGATGCCCGGGACACAGTCGGGATGTTTGCCCCTCCGGTGACCCAGGTCACCGGAGACACAAGTCACGTCACTGACCACTGAGCCACGGCGGCCGTCAATTGTGTTATCAGTATTATAATTTTATTGTGTTATCAGCAGGAGAGCCATGAATTGACGACTATGTCGGGGGGGAACTGCTCCAAGAACAAGGTGCGAGGCAGCAAGCGCCAGGAAGGATGGGAGGAAGCTGGAGGGGAGTTCTACCAGGTATTTATTTAACAGGTATCTTCTAGGCAGGCGTGAATCAGCGTAGACCGCAACGTCACTTAACATCAGATGTGATAGTGGCCAAACGCCTGTCTATTGTAAATAACAATAAAAAAATTGGTTGTCTGTAAAGTCGGTTTACGGACGATAGATTTACGTGATAACGACATAATCATGTATGACTTTGACTTTGACTGACTTTGACTTTGACTTTGACTGACTTTGACTTTGATTATATTATCTAGATCTAGATAAAACTCAGGTGGAACGTTACGCGGAACGTTACTATTTTTTATTTTGGCATTCATCAATTTATAAAACGTTATCACGTCAAAAAACATTTAAAAAATAAACTGGCGATGTAAACGCATAATTAATTGGAATCATCGGTCATTGGAGATGCTAACGTGCTAACGGTCGATCAGTGCCAATATAGCAGCATACGTCTAGCGTGATAACACCTTAGCTCACATATTCACCGACCATCAAGTGAGATAGTGGTCAAACGCTAGATGTATTAGTCCAGCAGCCACCGCCTATATTTTGAGTTAATATTTTTTTATTTATTTATGACACTTAGACCCCCCCGCACTAGGATTCCCTGTCGCAGGAGGCATGGACACACAATCACAGCACACAAACACCCAAGACCCGGGACAAAAATCTACAGTCATCGCACAAATGTTTGCCCCTGCTGGGATTCGAACCCAGGGTCTCGGAGACACAGAAGTTATGTCACTGATACTGACCACTGCGCCACGGCGACCGTCTGAATCGTCATGAGCTCGTTCGATTCGACGTGACGCCCAAGTTATTCCTGTTTGGAAATTTGAGTGTTGAAGTCGGTTCTATTTTTTGGTAAAAAACATTTTTTTTCACTTATGTTTGTGACCTTTGTTACTCACAGGATCAATTGTCATTGTGGTGTAGGTATGTTCACCGATCTCTTCACCAGCTACTATAGTATCGTCTAGGTATAAGCAACACTTTTCAGTTATTGGAGTACAACTCAAAAACCGCTTGTCCGATTTTGATGAAATTTAAATGGGACCACCACGGAAGTATACTATCTAACAAAAAAAGAATCATCAAAATCGGTTCATAAACGACGAAGTTATCCGCAAACACACATAAATAATAAATATAAAAACCTATATACGGTCCAAATGAGTAACCTCCTTTTTTTAAGTCGGTTAAAAAGTATGTTATGGTCATGTTGAGAAAATGAACGAAAGGAGATTGACTAAGCAGGTATACATGGGTGAAGTAAATTTTTATTTATTTATTTGAGCTCCAACATAATGTACACTGATACAAGAAACTAAAATAATGCTATAATATAACAAATGCTAAGTGTCACTATAATTATAGAGGAAGACAGCTCGCGTAGAAAAGTGAGCGAGCAGTATCTAGCCTACTATTGATGGCCACTGCCACAATGTGGAGTAACATTTAAAGGGTTGGCCATCAATTTACAATACAAAGAGAATAAAATTTATATATTTACAATATTTGAAAAGCAGTAGTTAAAGGTACAAAAAAGAAATCAGGATTGTTGGATCGCTAATTTAAATTTGCCAAAAGATTCAGTAAATAAGTCCACTCTCTCGTTTTTAGCTGAGCTATTATATTCTCTAACCAATCTATTGAGTGGTGCATTCAGGCCTAAGTTGAATTTATTAACATTAAATTTATTAAATGGTATAATGTTGGAAGAAGACGGCCTGGGCGAAGGTTCCGAAATCAGATTGAGGAAGTTGTAAGAAAGGGCCAGGACAAGAGTACTCTACACCGACGCTCTTGTATGACGGATCTGACGAGCGTGGATGAAACGAAAAAAAAATGTGTCGGGATCGTAGCATTTGAAAGCTGTGGTCCTCTGCCTACTCGGACGGGAAAGAGGCGTTAATCTATATATAACGCTACCTTTTAGGAGCTGTACCCGGGGGGCGAACAAGAGCTGTTTGACAACTTGCAGCGCGCTGATGCAGCTAAACTGGCCACGTTGCTGCCCTCGAAGCAAGCAAGGAACAGTAAGTCCTCCATATCGTTGAATAGGTACGGTCGACAAAAAAAAAATGGCCATCCATAAATTAGGTCACACGAATTTATGACTTTTTGACCTCTGCCTCCTCGTCACATGTGGTCATATTTATGACTCCCTCTCCCCCTGTTGTGATGGCTCGGGTCCAATGTGACAAGGAGGGTTCCTTGTACCTCCTCCCCCCTCCAATCAGCATTGCAATTCAACGTGGCAATGCTGCTAGCATTCTAGGCACGCCACCAGCCGGTAGCGGGTTAGAGCATTTGAGTTATCTATAGGCTACCAATACCTAGTGGATTGCTCAAATGTTATTGTAGTAGCTGTAGTATTTATAATAAGTATTCTGCCTCTTTTCGTCCTGTCCTGTCCTGTCCTCTTGCCGTTCTTCTCCCTTCATTTGGGCGAGCGACCTTATTAAGGTCACTTTAAAAATGGCGGAGTTGGGGAGCGGCCTGAATAAGGTCACGCATTCAAATATATTTTGGTGCTTACTTCTGTCCTTGTTTATAATATATTAACATGCGATTTTTAATGTTTTGTTGTGTTTTATTATATCTATAATACCCAAGGAAAAGATAAAATCAAAATCCAGACCCACCGCGATACATTTTTCATTAGTTATGATTAAATTTCGAAAAAAATAAATAAATGTAATTGATGTATAGCATAAGTTGAAAATATTTGTTTTCAGCAACAACAGTGAAACGCGTGCGCAGTCAAAATGACCGCCGCCAGTCGACGTTCGTGCGCACCACGCAGAGTCGGGACGTACACCTCTCCATGCTCCCGGACCTCTCCGGTGAGTCGGGGACAATGTCAATAAACGTGGTACGGGGCTTTTGTACCGCTCAAACCGATTTTGGTTCTATTTGGAACAGGAACATGTCAAGTGGTAACCTCTGTCTATAGACAGATACAATTCGACTGGCTGGTTGGCGCAGTTGGTAGCACTCTGCATTCTGAGCTGCTGGTCCTGGGTTCGATTCCCGGACAGGTCAAACATTTGTGTGTATGAACATATCTGTTTGACCTGTGTCTGGGTGTATATATGTACTAGTATTTGGGTGGCGCGCGGGCTGCGAGCAGCCCGCGTTATCGATGTGCATTAGTATTATTAACAAAAATGTCGTTGCAGTTGCTAAAAAGATATAAAATTCTCATGCAAATCGAATAACTCACAGTTACATCTATTTCAGTAGAAAGTGTGAGCAGGGTTACCATGTGCAAGTTGATTTTTTTAATTAAATTTTAGTCGCGGTAAAACCGGACCAAGATTCTAAACGACTTTTGTTAAAGGACCCCACCTCTAAGTGCAGTGGTTAACGTGGGCAGTTGCCTCGGAGACCAGCTCGATATGTGAAAATACTCGTTATCCGGAACTCGGCCTTCGGCCTCGTTAGAGACTCCCATATGGTACGTTGAAGCGTTACACCTCATTCGAGCTCGGCCTTCGGCCTCGCAGATTTGAAGCTCGGCCTTCGGCCTCGCGGTGGTAAAGACAGCTTCTTCAAGTTCAGTACAAAGTGAGAACAGAGTTACCATATGCAAGTTTATTTTTTTCATTAAAATTTTAGTCGGGGTAAAATCGCACAAAGAATTTAAACGACTTTTGTTAAGGGACCCTACCTCTAATTGTAGTAAATAACGTGGGCAGTTACATTGGAGACCAGCTCGAGATGTGAAAAAAACTCCCCATCCGGGACTCGGCCTTCGGCCTCGTTAGCGACTTCCATAGGATGCGTTAATGAGGTACACCCCATTCGGAACTCGGCCTTCGGCCTCGTAAGTTACTAACACGGCTCGGCCTCCGGCCTCGCAGGTTTGAAGCTCGGCCTTCGGCCTCGCGGTGTTTAAGGCTCGGCCTGCGGCCTCGCAAATTACAAAGGGAATGTTTATAAGCTGTTCTCAATGACGGCCAGCTCGGCCTGCGGCCTCGCAAAGGGAATGTGGTTTCGCCACCAAAATTCCGCATTCCGTAAAAAAAAAAACAAATGACGTCATCAAAAAATTTTTTTCATATTTCGAATCACGGACCCCAAATCTCCTTAAATACCTAATTTCAGCCAGATCGGAGCAACTTGGATTTTGGTATTGTATGGGAGAACCTCTTTTTTGGTCGGGAGGGTAATTTTTTTTTAATTTTCTAAAAGGTTCCTAGGGTTTTAGTCATTTTTAGTTTTGACACCTACCCCTCATCGATTATAGTTTCCGAGATCCCTACACCTGTTCCATGAAGGAAACCAAAAATGCCACTTTTCGGATTTTTCTGGGGGTCACGTTAGCACTCTCTAAACAGTCCACACCATAATTTCAACCCAAAAATACTCCTTCTGGGAGAACAATGATGTCAGTGAGTGAATCAATCAGTGGGTCTTCAGCTTTATATAATAGCTCGATTACCACTGATTCACTCACTCACTCACTCACTCACTGATTGACAGAATTGTTCTCCTAGAAGGAGCTATGGGGGGTGTTTGTGGTGTAGGGGAAAAGTGTAGAGGAAGTTCCCGTGACCTCCAGAAAAATCCGAAAATTGCCATTTTTGGTTTCCTTGATGGAACTGGTGTAGGGATCTCGGAAACTATAATCGATAGGGGGTATGTGTCAGAACTAAAAATGACTAAAACCCTGGGACCCTTTTGGAAAGTTGAAAAAAAAATACCCTCCCTAACAAAAAAGAGGTTCTCCCATACAAATTTAAAACGACCGCAGCTCCGGAACCGTTATAGGTGGGTATGGGGGGTTCAAACAAATATTATAGAGAGTTTGTAGGAGAATTTGAAGTTTTAGTCAAAAATTGCAAATTGGTCCTTCGACCCGGATACCAAAATCCAAGTTTGTCTGATCTGGCTGAAATTTAGTATTTAGGGAGATTGGGGGTCCCTGATTCTAAATATAAAAAAAATTTTTGGATGACGTCTTTTTTTTTTTTTTACTGGTTGGGGATTTTCGCTGGCGATACAACGCCACGGCTGCGAGGCCGCAGGCCGAGCTTCAAACCTGCGAGGCCGAAGGCCGAGCTTCCAGGGCGAGGCCGAAGGCCGAGCTTTCGGCCCGCGAGGCCGAAGGCCGAGCGTGGCCTCCGCGAGGCCGTAGGCCGAGCCGTGTTAGTCACTTACGAGGCCGAAGGCCGAGTTCCGAATGGGGTGTAACGAATTAACGTCCCTCAGGTGAGTCGCTAACGAGGCCGAAGGCCGAGTCCCGAATGAAGGGTTTTTTCCACATCTCGAGCTGGTCTCCGAGGCAACGGCCCACGTCAACCACTGCACTTAGAGGTATGGTTGATGACTAGTATTTGGGTGGCGCGCGGGCTGCGAGCAGCCCGCGTTATCGATGTGCATTAGTATTATTAACAAAAATGTCATTGCAGTTAAAAAAATATATATATAATTCTCATACAAGTCGAATCAATGACAGTTTCTTCTAAATCAGTACAAAGTGTGGCAGGGTTACCATGTGCAAGTTGATTTTTTTGATAAAATTTTAGTCGCTGTAAAATCGCACCAAGATTGTAAACGACTATTGTTAAGGGACCATACCTCTAAGTGCAGTGGTTAACGTGGGCAGTTGCCTCGGAGACCAGCTCGAGATGTGGAATAAACTCCCCATTCGGGACTCGGCCTTCGGCCTCGTAAGTGACTCGACTAAGGAATGTAAACGCGTAACACCCCATTCGTAAGCGACTAACACGGCTCGGCATACGGCCTCGCGGAGGCCACGCTCGGCCTTCGGCCTCGCGGGCCGAAAGCTCGGCCTTCGGCCTCGCAGGTTTGAAGCTCGGCCTGCGGCCTCGCAACCGTGGCATTGTATCGCCAGCGAAAATCCCCATCCAGTAAATAAAAAGATTTAAAAATTCTCATGCAAGTCGAACAACTGACAAAAACTTTTAGTTCCCGTGAGCGGTTGCATCAAAGACCAGCTCGAGATGTGGAAAAAACTCCCCATTCGGGACTCGGCCTTCGGCCTCGTTAGCGACTTCCATAGGATGCGTTAATGAGGTACACCCCATTCGGAACTCGGCCTTCGGCCTCGTAAGTTACTAACACGGCTCGGCCTGCGGCCTCGCGGAGGCCACGCTCGGCCTTCGGCCTCGCGGGCCGAAAGCTCGGCCTCCGGCCTCGCAGGTGTGAAGCTCGGCCTCCGGCCTCGCAGGTTTGAAGCTCGGCCTTCGGCCTCGCGGTGTTTAAGGCTCGGCCTGCGGCCTCGCAAGTTACAAAGGGAATGTTTTTAAGCTGTTCCCAATGACGGCCAGCTCGGCCTTCGGCCTCGCAGGCCTACAGCTCGGCCTCCGGCCTCGCTAGGGTGGAGCTCGGCCTTCGGCCTCGCCTCCATAGCTCGGCCTGCGGCCTCGCTCGATTGCAGCTCGGCCTACGGCCTCGCAAAGAGAATATGGTTTCGCCACCAAAAATCCGCATCTAGTAAAAAAAAAACTAATGACGTCATCAAAAAACTTTTTTCATATTTCGAATCAGGGACTCCAAATCTCCCTAAATACTAAATTTCAGCCAGATCGGAGCAACTTGAATTTTGGTATCCGGTTCGAAGGACCAATTTGCAATTTTTGACAAAAACCCCAAATTTCCCTACAAAACCTCTATGACATTTGTTCGAACCCCCCATACCTATCGATAACGGTTCCGGAGCTGCGATCGTTTTAAATTTGTATGGGAGAACCTCTTTTTTGTTCGGGAGGGTAATTTTTTTTTAATTTTCCAAAAGGGTCCCAGGATTATAGTCATTTTTAGTTTTGACACCTACCCCCCATCGATTATGGTTTTCGAGATCCCTACACCAGTTCCATCAAGGAAACCAAAAATGACACTTTTCGGATTTTTCCCTAAGTCACGTGGGCACTCCCTATACAGTCCATTATATAATTTAAACCCAAAAACACTCCTTCTGGGAGAACAATGATGTCAGTCAGTCAGTCAATCAGTGGTAGAGCAGCTTTATATATTATAACTAGTATTTCGGGTGGTGCGCGGGCTGCGAGCAGCCCGCGTTATCGATGTGCATTTGTATTTATTTCAAGATTGTAATTGCAGTTGAAAAAATATATAAAAATCTCATACAAGTCGAGTAAGTGACAGTTTCTTCTAGTTCAGTACAAAGTGTGAGCAGGGTTACCATGTGCAAGTTGATTTTTTTGATAAAATTTTAGTCGCTGTAAAATCGCCCCAAGATTGTAATCGAGTTTTGTTAAGGGACCATACCTCTAAGTGCAGTGGTTAACGTGGGCAGTTGCCTCGGAGACCAGCTCGAGATGTGGAAAAAAAACTCCCCATTCGGGACTCGGCCTTCGGCCTCGTTAGTGACTCTCCTAAGGAATGTAAACGCGTAACACCCCATTCGTAAGTGACTAACACGGCTCGGCCTACGGCCTCGCGGAGGCCACGCTCGGCCTTCGGCCTCGCGGGCCGAAAGCTCGGCCTTCGGCCTCGCAGTTTTAAAGCTCGGCCTGCGGCCTCGCAGCCGTGGCGTTGTATCGCCAGCGAAAATCCCCATCCAGTAAATAAAAAGATTTAAAAATTTCCATGCAAGTCGAACAACTGACAGATACTTTTAGTTCCCGTGAGCGGTTGCATCAAAGACCAGCTCGAGATGTGGTAAAAACTCCCCATGCTGAACTCGGCCTTCGGCCTCGTTAGTGACTCTCCTAAGGAATGTAAATGCGTAACACCCCATTCGAAACTCGGCCTTCGGCCTCGTAAGTGACTAACACGGCTCGGCCTACGGCCTCGCGGAGGCCACGCTCGGCCTTCGGCCTCGCGGGCTGAAAGCTCGGCCTTCGGCCTCGCCCTGGAAGCTCGGCCTTCGGCCTCGCAGGTTTGAAGCTCGGCCTGCGGCCTCGCAAATAAGAAGTGGTTTCGCCATCAAAAATCCCCATCCAGTAAAAAAAAAACAAATGACGTCATCCAAAAAATTTTTTCATATTTAGAATCAGGGACCCCCAATCTCCCTAAATACCAAATTTCAGCCAGATCGGAGCAACTTGGATTTTGGTATCCGGGTCGAAGGACCAATTTTCAATTTTCGACTAAAACCCCAAATTCTCCTACAAACCCTCTATAACATTTGTTCAAACCCCCCATACCCACCTATAACGGTTTCGGAGTTGCGGTCGTTTTAAATTTGTATGGGAGAACCTCTTTTTTGTTCAGGAGGGTAATTTTTTTTCAACTTTCCAAAAAGGTCCCAGGGTTTTAGTCATTTTTAGTTTTGGCACTTACCCCCCATCGATTATGGTTTCCGAGATCCGTACACCAGTTCCATCAAGGGAACCAAAAATGACACTTTTCGGATTTTTCTGGTGGTCATAGGAACCTCCTCTACACTTTTCCCTTACATCACAAACACCCCCCATCGCTCCTTCTGGGAGAACAATGATGTCAGTGAGTGAGTCAGTGGTAATCGAGCTTTATATAATATAATGACTAGTATTTGGGTGGCGCGCGGGCTGCGAGCAGCCCGCGTTATCGATGTGCATTAGTATTATTAACAAAAATGTCATTGCAGTTAAAAAAATATATATATAATTCTCATACAAGTCGAATCAATGACAGTTTCTTCTAAATCAGTACAAAGTGTGGCAGGGTTACCATGTGCAAGTTGATTTTTTTGATAAAATTTTAGTCGCTGTAAAATCGCACCAAGATTGTAAACGACTATTGTTAAGGGACCATACCTCTAAGTGCAGTGGTTAACGTGGGCAGTTGCCTCGGAGACCAGCTCGAGATGTGGAATAAACTCCCCATTCGGGACTCGGCCTTCGGCCTCGTAAGTGACTCGACTAAGGAATGTAAACGCGTAACACCCCATTCGTAAGCGACTAACACGGCTCGGCATACGGCCTCGCGGAGGCCACGCTCGGCCTTCGGCCTCGCGGGCCGAAAGCTCGGCCTTCGGCCTCGCAGGTTTGAAGCTCGGCCTGCGGCCTCGCAACCGTGGCATTGTATCGCCAGCGAAAATCCCCATCCAGTAAATAAAAAGATTTAAAAATTCTCATGCAAGTCGAACAACTGACAAAAACTTTTAGTTCCCGTGAGCGGTTGCATCAAAGACCAGCTCGAGATGTGGAAAAAACTCCCCATTCGGGACTCGGCCTTCGGCCTCGTTAGCGACTTCCATAGGATGCGTTAATGAGGTACACCCCATTCGGAACTCGGCCTTCGGCCTCGTAAGTTACTAACACGGCTCGGCCTGCGGCCTCGCGGAGGCCACGCTCGGCCTTCGGCCTCGCGGGCCGAAAGCTCGGCCTCCGGCCTCGCAGGTGTGAAGCTCGGCCTCCGGCCTCGCAGGTTTGAAGCTCGGCCTTCGGCCTCGCGGTGTTTAAGGCTCGGCCTGCGGCCTCGCAAGTTACAAAGGGAATGTTTTTAAGCTGTTCCCAATGACGGCCAGCTCGGCCTTCGGCCTCGCAGGCCTACAGCTCGGCCTCCGGCCTCGCTAGGGTGGAGCTCGGCCTTCGGCCTCGCCTCCATAGCTCGGCCTGCGGCCTCGCTCGATTGCAGCTCGGCCTACGGCCTCGCAAAGAGAATATGGTTTCGCCACCAAAAATCCGCATCTAGTAAAAAAAAAACTAATGACGTCATCAAAAAACTTTTTTCATATTTCGAATCAGGGACTCCAAATCTCCCTAAATACTAAATTTCAGCCAGATCGGAGCAACTTGAATTTTGGTATCCGGTTCGAAGGACCAATTTGCAATTTTTGACAAAAACCCCAAATTTCCCTACAAAACCTCTATGACATTTGTTCGAACCCCCCATACCTATCGATAACGGTTCCGGAGCTGCGATCGTTTTAAATTTGTATGGGAGAACCTCTTTTTTGTTCGGGAGGGTAATTTTTTTTTAATTTTCCAAAAGGGTCCCAGGATTATAGTCATTTTTAGTTTTGACACCTACCCCCCATCGATTATGGTTTTCGAGATCCCTACACCAGTTCCATCAAGGAAACCAAAAATGACACTTTTCGGATTTTTCCCTAAGTCACGTGGGCACTCCCTATACAGTCCATTATATAATTTAAACCCAAAAACACTCCTTCTGGGAGAACAATGATGTCAGTCAGTCAGTCAATCAGTGGTAGAGCAGCTTTATATATTATAACTAGTATTTCGGGTGGTGCGCGGGCTGCGAGCAGCCCGCGTTATCGATGTGCATTTGTATTTATTTCAAGATTGTAATTGCAGTTGAAAAAATATATAAAAATCTCATACAAGTCGAGTAAGTGACAGTTTCTTCTAGTTCAGTACAAAGTGTGAGCAGGGTTACCATGTGCAAGTTGATTTTTTTGATAAAATTTTAGTCGCTGTAAAATCGCCCCAAGATTGTAATCGAGTTTTGTTAAGGGACCATACCTCTAAGTGCAGTGGTTAACGTGGGCAGTTGCCTCGGAGACCAGCTCGAGATGTGGAAAAAAAACTCCCCATTCGGGACTCGGCCTTCGGCCTCGTTAGTGACTCTCCTAAGGAATGTAAACGCGTAACACCCCATTCGTAAGTGACTAACACGGCTCGGCCTACGGCCTCGCGGAGGCCACGCTCGGCCTTCGGCCTCGCGGGCCGAAAGCTCGGCCTTCGGCCTCGCAGTTTTAAAGCTCGGCCTGCGGCCTCGCAGCCGTGGCGTTGTATCGCCAGCGAAAATCCCCATCCAGTAAATAAAAAGATTTAAAAATTTCCATGCAAGTCGAACAACTGACAGATACTTTTAGTTCCCGTGAGCGGTTGCATCAAAGACCAGCTCGAGATGTGGTAAAAACTCCCCATGCTGAACTCGGCCTTCGGCCTCGTTAGTGACTCTCCTAAGGAATGTAAATGCGTAACACCCCATTCGGAACTCGGCCTTCGGCCTCGTAAGTGACTAACACGGCTCGGCCTACGGCCTCGCGGAGGCCACGCTCGGCCTTCGGCCTCGCGGGCTGAAAGCTCGGCCTTCGGCCTCGCCCTGGAAGCTCGGCCTTCGGCCTCGCAGGTTTGAAGCTCGGCCTGCGGCCTCGCAAATAAGAAGTGGTTTCGCCATCAAAAATCCCCATCCAGTAAAAAAAAAACAAATGACGTCATCCAAAAAATTTTTTCATATTTAGAATCAGGGACCCCCAATCTCCCTAAATACCAAATTTCAGCCAGATCGGAGCAACTTGGATTTTGGTATCCGGGTCGAAGGACCAATTTTCAATTTTCGACTAAAACCCCAAATTCTCCTACAAACCCTCTATAACATTTGTTCAAACCCCCCATACCCACCTATAACGGTTTCGGAGTTGCGGTCGTTTTAAATTTGTATGGGAGAACCTCTTTTTTGTTCAGGAGGGTAATTTTTTTTCAACTTTCCAAAAAGGTCCCAGGGTTTTAGTCATTTTTAGTTTTGGCACTTACCCCCCATCGATTATGGTTTCCGAGATCCGTACACCAGTTCCATCAAGGGAACCAAAAATGACACTTTTCGGATTTTTCTGGTGGTCATAGGAACCTCCTCTACACTTTTCCCTTACATCACAAACACCCCCCATCGCTCCTTCTGGGAGAACAATGATGTCAGTGAGTGAGTCAGTGGTAATCGAGCTTTATATAATATAACTAGGTGTTGGGTGGTGCGCGGGCTGCGAGCAGCCCGCGTTATCGATGTGCATTAGTAAGTTTTATCAAACTGGTAATTGCAGTTGAAAAAATATATAAATTTGTCATACAAGTCGAGTAAGTGACAGTTTCTTCTAGTTCAGTACAAGGTGTGGGCAGGGTTACCATGTGCAAGTTGATTTATTTGATAAAATTTTAGTTGCTGTAAAATCGCCCTAAGATTGTAAGCGACTTTTGTAAAGGGACCCCACCTCTAAGTGCAGTGGTTAACGTGGGCAGTTGCCTCGAAGACCAGCTCGAGATGTGGAAAAAAACCCCCATTCAGGACTCGGCCTTCGGCCTCGTTAGCGACTCACCTGAGGGACGTTAATTCGTTACACCCCAATCGGAACTCGGCCTTCGGCCTCGTAAGTGACTAACACGGCTCGGCCTACGGCCTCGCGGAGGCCACGCTCGGCCTTCGGCCTCGCGGGCCGAAAGCTCGGCCTTCGGCCTCGCCCTCGAAGCTCGGCCTTCGGCCTCGCAGGTATGAAGCTCGGCCTGCGGCCTCGCAGCCGTGGTGTTGTATCGCCAAAGAAAATCTCCATCCAGTAAAAAAAAAACAAATGACGGCATCCAAAATTTTTTTTTCATATTTGGAATCAGGGACCCTCAATCTCCCTTAATACCAAATTTCAGCCAAATCGGACCAACTTGAATTTTTGTATCCGGGTCGAAGGACCAATTTGCAATTTTTGACTAAAACTCCAAATTCCCCTACAAACCCACTACAATATTTGTTCAAACCCCCCATACCCACCTATAACGGTTTCGGAGCTGGAGTCGTTTTAAATTTGTATGGGAGAACCTCTTTTTTGTTCAAGAGGGTAATTTTTTTTCAACTTTCCAAAAGGGTCCCAGGGTTTTAGTCATTTTTAGTTTTGACACCAACCCCCCATCGATTATAGTTTCCGAGATCCCTACACCAGTTCCATGATGGAAACCAAAAATGACACTTTTCGGATTTTTCTGGAGGTCACAGGAACTTCCTCTACACTTTTCCCCTACACCACATATACCCCCCATCGCTCCTTCTAGGAGAACAATTCTGTCAATCAGTGAGTCAGTGAGTCAGTCAATCAGTCAGTGGTAATCGAGCTTTATATATATAACTAGGTGTTGGGTGGTGCGCGGGCTGCGAGCAGCCCGCGTTATCGATGTGCATTAGCAATATTTATCAAGATTCTTAGTTGCAGTTTATAAAAATATATAAAATTCTCATACAAGTCGAGTAAGTGACAGTTTCTTCTAGTTAGTACAAAGTGTCGGCAGGGTTACCATGTGCAAGTTGATTTTATTGATAAAATTTTAGTCGCTGTAAGATCGCACCAAGATTGTAAACGACCTTTGTTAAGGAACCATACCTCTAAGTGCAGTGGTTGACGTGGGCCGTTGCCTCGGAGACCAGCTCGAGATGTGGAAAAAACCCCCCATTCGGGACTCGGCCTTCGGCCTCGTTAGCGACTCACCTGAGGGACGTTAATTCGTTACACCCCATTCGGAACTCGGCCTTCGGCCTCGTAAGTGACTAACACGGCTCGGCCTACGGCCTCGCGGAGGCCACGCTCGGCCTTCGGCCTCGCGGGCCGAAAGCTCGGCCTTCGGCCTCGCCCTGGAAGCTCGGCCTTCGGCCTCGCAGGTTTGAAGCTCGGCCTGCGGCCTCGCAGCCGTGGCGTTGTATCGCCAGCGAAAATCCCCATCCAGTAAAAAAAAAAAAAAATGACGTCATCCAAAAATTTTTTTTATATTTAGAATCAGGGACCCCCAATCTCCCTAAATACCAAATTTCAGCCAGATCAGACAAACTTGGATTTTGGTATCCGGGTCGAAGGACCAATTTGCAATTTTTGACTAAAACTTCAAATTCTCCTACAAACTCTCTATAATATTTGTTTGAACCCCCCATACCCACCTATAACGGTTCCGGAGCTGCGGTCGTTTTAAATTTGTATGGGAGAACCTCTTTTTTGTTAGGGAGGGTAATTTTTTTTCAACTTTCCAAAAGGGTCCCAGGGTTTTAGTCATTTTTAGTTCTGACACATACCCCCTATCGATTATAGTTTCCGAGATCCCTACACCAGTTCCATCAAGGAAACCAAAAATGGCACTTTTCGGATTTTTCTGGAGGTCACGGGAACTTCCTCTACACTTTTCCCCTACACCACAAACACCCCCCATAGCTCCTTCTAGGAGAACAATTCTGTCAATCAGTGAGTGAGTGAGTGAGTGAGTGAATCAGTGGTAATCGAGCTTTATATATATAAAACTAGGTGTTGGGTGGTGCGCGGGCTGCGAGCAGCCCGCGTTATCGATGTGCATTTGTATTTTTAATTGAAGTTTTAGTTGCAGTTTATAAATTATATAAAACTGTCATACAAGTCGAGTAAGTGACAGTTTCTTCTAGTTCAGTACAAAGTGTGGGCAGTGTTACCATGTGCAAGTTGATTTTTTTGATAAAATTTTAGTCGCTGTAAAATCGCCCCAAGATTGTAATCGAGTTTTGTTAAGGGACCATACCTCTAAGTGCAGTGGTTAACGTGGGCAGTTGCCTCGGAGACCAGCTCGAGAAGTAAAAAAAACTCCCCATTCGGGACTCGGCCTTCGGCCTCGTTAGTGACTCTCCTAAGGAATGTAAATGCGTAACACCCCATTCGGAACTCGGCCTTCGGCCTCGTAAGTGACTAACATGGCTCGGCCTACGGCCTCGCGGAGGCCACGCTCGGCCTTCGGCCTCGCGGGCCGAAAGCTCGGCCTTCGGCCTCGCCCTGGAAGCTCGGCCTTCGGCCTCGCAGGTTTGAAGCTCGGCCTGCGGCCTCGCAGCCGTGGCGTTGTATCGCCAGCGAAAATCCCCATCCAGTAAAAAAAAAAAAATGACGTCATCCAAAAAATTTTTTTATATTTAAAATCAGTGACCCCCAATCTCCCTTAATACCAAATTTCAGCCAGATCAGACAAACTTGGATTTTGGTATCCGGGTCAAAGGACCAATTTGCAATTTTTGACTAAAAACCCAAATTCTCCTACAAACCCTCTATAATATTTGTTCGAACCCCCCATACCCACCTATAACGGTTCCGGAGCTGCGGTCGTTTTAAATTTGTATGGGAGAACCTCTTTTTTGTTCGGGAGGGTAATTTTTTTTCAACTTTCCAAAAGGGTCCCAGGGTTTTAGTCATTTTTAGTTTTGGCACTTACCCCCTAACTATTATAGTTTCCGAGATCCTTACACCAGTTCCATTAAGGAAACCAAAAACGACACTTTTCGGATTTTTCTGGAGGTCACGGGAACCTCCTCTACACTTTTCCCCTACATCACAAACACCCCCCATAGCTCCTTCTAGGAGAACAATTCTGTCAATCAGTGAGTCAGTGAGTGAGTCAGTGAGTGGTAATCGAGCTTTATATATATAAACTAGGTGTTGGGTGGTGCGCGGGCTGCGAGCAGCCCGCGTTATCGATGTGCATTAGTAACTTTTATCAAACTGGTAATTGCAGTTAAAAAAATATATAAAATTCTCATACAAATCGAGTAAGTGACAGTTTCTTCTAGTTCAGTACAAAGTGTGAGCAGGGTTACCATGTGCAAGTTGATTTTTTTGATAAAATTTTAGTCGCTGTAAAATCGCCCCAAGATTGTAATCGAGTTTTGTTAATGACCATACCTCTAAGTGCAGTGGTTAACGTGGGCAGTTGCCTCGGAGACCAGCTCGAGATGTGGAATAAACTCCCCATTCGGGACTCGGCCTTCGGCCTCGTTAGTGACTCTCCTAAGGAATGTAAATGCGTAACACCCCATTCGTAAGTGACTAACACGGCTCGGCCTACGGCCTCGCAGAGGCCACGCTCGGCCTTCGGCCTCGCGGGCCGAGAGCTCGGCCTTCGGCCTCGCAGGTTTGAAGCTCGGCCTGCGGCCTCGCAACCGTGGCGTTGTATCGCCAGCGAAAATCCCCATCCAGTAAATAAAAAGATTTAAAAATTCTCATGCAAGTCGAACAACTGACAGATACTTTTAGTTCCCGTGAGCGGTTGCATCAAAGATCAGCTCGAGATGTGGTAAAAACTCCCCATTCTGAACTCGGCCTTCGGCCTCGTTAGTGACTCTCCTAAGGAATGTAAATGCGTAACACCCCATTCGGAACTCGGCCTTCGGCCTCGTAAGTGACTAACACGGCTCGGCCTGCGGCCTCGCGGAGGCCACGCTCGGCCTTCGGCCTCGCGGGCCGAAAGCTCGGCCTTCGGCCTCGCCCTTGAAGCTCGGCCTTCGGCCTCGCAGGTTTGAAGCTCGGCCTGCGGCCTCGCAAATAAGAAGTGGTTTCGCCATCAAAAATCCCCATCCAGTAAAAAAAAAACAAATGACGTCATCCAAAAAATTTTATCATATTTGGAATCAGGGACCCCCAATCTCCCTAAATACCAAATTTCAGCCAGATCGGAGCAACTTGGATTTTGGTATCCGGGTCGAAGGACCAATTTTCAATTTTCGACTAAAACCCCAAATTCTCCTACAAACCCTCTATAACATTTGTTCAAACCCCCCATACCCACCTATAACGGTTCGGGAGCTGCGGTCGTTTTAAATTTGTATGGGAGAACCTCTTTTTTGTTCGGGAGGGTAATTTTTTTTCAACTTTCCAAAAAGGTCCCAGGGTTTTAGCCATTTTTAGTTTTGGCACCTACCCCCCATCTATTATAGTTTCCGAGATCCCTACACCAGTTCCACGAAGGAAACCAAAAATGGCACTTTTCGGATTTTTCTGGAGGTCACAGGAACCTCCTCTCCACTTTTCCCCTACATTACAGACACCCCCCATAGCTCCTTCTAGGAGAACAATTATGTCAATCAGTCAGTGAGTGAGTGAGTCAGTCAGTGGTAATCGAGCTTTATATATATAACTAGTATTTCGGGTGGTGCGCGGGCTGCGAGCAGCCCGCGTTATCGATGTGCATTTGTATATTTTTTAAAATTTTAGTTGCAGTTGAAAAAAAAATATAAAAATTCTCATACAAGTCGAGAAAGGGACAGTTTCTTCTAGTTCAGTACAAAGTGTGAGCAGGGTTACCATGTGCAAGTTGATTTTTTTTGATAAAATTTTAGTCGCTGTAAAATCGCACCAAGATTGTAAACGACTTTTGTGAAGGTACCATACCTCTAAGTGCAGTGGTTAACGTGGGCAGTTGCCTCGGAGACCAGCTCGAGATGTGGAAAAAAAACTCCCCATTCGGGACTCGGCCTTCGGCCTCGTTAGTGACTCTCCTAAGTAATGTAAACGCGTAACACCCCATTCGTAAGTGAATAACACGGCTCGGCCTACGGCCTCGCGGAGGCCACGCTCGGCCTTCGGCCTCGCGGGCCGAAAGCTCGGCCTTCGGCCTCGCAAGTTTGAAGCTCGGCCTGCGGCCTCGCAACCGTGGCGATGTATCGCCAGCAAAAATCCCCATCCAGTAAATAAAAAGATTTAAAAATTCTCATGCAAGTCGAACAACTGACAGATACTTTTAGTTCCCGTGAGCGGTTGCATCAAAGACCAGCTCGAGATGTGGTAAAAACTCGCCATGCTGAACTCGGCCTTCGGCCTCGTTAGTGACTCTCCTAAGGAATGTTAATGCGTAACACCCCATTCGGAACTCGGCCTTCGGCCTCGTAAGTGACTAACACGGCTCGGCCTACGGCCTCGCGGAGGCCACGCTCGGCCTTCGGCCTCGCGGGCCGAAAGCTCGGCCTTCGGCCTCGCCCTCGAAGCTCGGCCTTCGGCCTCGCAGGTTTGAAGCTCGGCCTGCGGCCTCGCAAATAAGAAGTGGTTTCGCCATCAAAAATCCCCATCCAGTAAAAAAAAAACAAATGACGTCATCCAAAAAATTTTTTCATATTTGGAATCAGGGACCCCCAATCTCCCTAAATACCAAATTTCAGCCAGATCGGAGCAACTTGGATTTTGGTATCCGGGTCGAAGGACCAATTTTCAATTTTTGACTAAAACCCCAAATTCTCCTACAAACCCTCTATAACATTTGTTCAAACCCCCCATACCCACCTATAACGGTTCGGGAGCTGCGGTCGTTTTAAATTTGTATGGGAGAACCTCTTTTTTGTTCGGGAGGGTAATTTTTTTTCAACTTTCCAAAAAGGTCCCAGGGTTTTAGTCATTTTTAGTTTTGACACCTACCCCCCATCGATTATGGTTTCCGAGATCCGTACACCAGTTCCATCAAGGAAACCAAAAATGACACTTTTCGGATTTTTCTGGTGGTCATAGAAACCTCCTCTACACTTTTCCTCTACATCACAAACACCCCCCATCGCTCCTTCTGGGAGAACAATGATGTCAATGAGTCAGTCAGTGAGTGAGTCAGTCAGTGGTAATCGAACTTTATATAATATAACTAGGTGTTGGGTTGTGCGCGGGCTGCGAGCAGCCCGCGTTATCGATGTGAATTTGTATTTATTTCAAGATTGTAATTGCAGTTTATAAAAATATATAAAATTCTCATACAAGTCGAGTAGGTGACAGTTTCTTCTAGTTCAGTACAAAGTGTGAGCAGGGTTACCATGTGCAAGTTGATTTTTTTGATAAAATTTTAGTCGCTTCAAAATCGCACCAAGATTTTAAACGAGTTTTGTTAAGGGACCATACCTCTAAGTGCAGTGGTTAACGTGGGCAGTTGCCTCGGAGACCAGCTCGAGATGTGGAATAAACTCCCCATTCGGGACTCGGCCTTCGGCCTCGTTAGTGACTCTCCTAAGGAATGTAAACGCGTAACACCCCATTCGTAAGTGACTAACATGGCTCGGCCTACGGCCTCGCGGAGGCCACGCTCGGCCTTCGGCCTCGCGGGCCGAAAGCTCGGCCTTCGGCCTCGCAGGTTTGAAGCTCGGCCTGCGGCCTCGCAACCGTGGCGTTGTATCGCCAGCGAAAATCCCCATCCAGTAAATAAAAAGATTTAAAAATTCTCATGCAAGTCGAACAACTGACAGATACTTTTAGTTCCCGTGAGCGGTTGCATCAAAGACCAGCTCGAGATGTGGAAAAAAAACTCCCCATTCGGGACTCGGCCTTCGGCCTCGTTAGTGACTCTCCTAAGGAATGTAAATGCGTAACACCCCATTCGGAACTCGGCCTTCGGCCTCGTAAGTGACTAACACGGCTCGGCCTGCGGCCTCGCGGAGGCCACGCTCGGCCTTCGGCCTCGCGGGCCGAAAGCTCGGCCTTCGGCCTCGCCCTGGAAGCTCGGCCTTCGGCCTCGCAGGTTTGAAGCTCGGCCTGCGGCCTCGCAAATAAGAAGTGGTTTCGCCATCAAAAATCCCCATCCAGTAAAAAAAAAACAAATGACGTCATCCAAAAAATTTTTTCATATTTGGAATCAGGGACCCCCAATCTCCCTAAATACCAAATTTCAGCCAGATCGGAGCAACTTGGATTTTGGTATCCGGGTCGAAGGACCAATTTTCAATTTTAGACTAAAACCCCAAATTTTCCTACAAACCCTCTATAACATTTGTTTAAACCCCCCATACCCACCTATAACGGTTCCGGAGCTGCGGTCGTTTTAAATTTGTATGGGAGAACCTCTTTTTTGTTTGGGAGGGTAATTTTTTTTCAACTTTTTAAAAGGATCCCAGGGTTTTAGTCATTTTTAGTTTTGACACCAACCCCCCATCGATTATAGTTTCCGAGATCCCTACACCAGTTCCATGATGGAAACCAAAAATGACACTTTTCGGATTTTTCTGGAGGTCACGGGAACCTCCTCTACACTTTTCCCCTACACCACAAACACCCCCCATCGCTCCTTCTAGGAGAACAATTCTGTCAATCAGTGAGTCAGTGAGTCAGTCAATCAGTCAGTGGTAATCGAGCTTTATATATATATAATGATGATGAATATAAGTATATATATCAGTCATCAGGTTACCATAGCACAGGCTCTGCCTAATTTGGGACCTGAAGACCTTGTGTGAATGTTTTTTTTTTATAAAAAAAGTAATGCACTGTGCCCGTCACCCTGAGACATGAAGTTGGTAAGTCTCATGTGCCCGCAATTTCACCGGAAACCATGCCCTTCCGTCCTGGCCGTTGGGGTGGAAAAGTTCTTATATGGAGACCACGGACTGGCAAGCGCAGCATAGGACGACCACCGACCAGGTGGAAAGACGACCTGACTAAGATCGCAGGCAAGGGCTGGATGCGGGCCGCTTCCAACCGGTCCTTGTGGAAATCAATGGGGGAGGCTATGTCCAGCTGTGGACGTCCTATGGCTGAGATGATGATGCATATGTTTCAAACCGGAACACTACTGCCTGGCGATAGAAATAGATATGGTGGCAGTACTTCCCCGGCCGAACCCTCACGGCGAGTGCTACTGAACTTGAAGTCGTCTGCAGGGTTTAATTTTCGCAACGAAGCATTTTTTTCACCGAGAGAAATAAAATAGCTGGGACTAAATCTAGGCTTTTTTAAATATTATGAGCTTGTCTTTAACCACTGTCTCACGTGATGTTAAGTGTAAGGATGGGATAAGATTTTTACCCCGGTTTTCTTACATAGGCTCGTCGAATCCCAATTCACACAGATATACTCTTACTCTTTCTCTAACTTTGCAAAATGACAATAGTATCTCTAACGCTAACGATGAATATTCGTTCTCGTTGATCACGTGACATATCCCTTTGAAATGTCATCTCATAGATTTTTTATGTTTTCTGTCACCTTTAACGCTTGTAGAATGTTATTTTGTCTACGTCTAACGGCTACTTTAAAAATCAGATAATATGTATCATCCGCATCAGTACTAGGCGAACCGCGTCCGCGAGCGCCCCGTATTCTCCATGAAAAAGAGCACGGAATGTGGTCGAAACTATAGTCGGAACCCTCTGCCTTATTACGTACGTAACTGCCGTGTTTTATACATTCATAATGTGTCAAAACACCGTCAGTTTTGTTGTCTGTCGATCACTGCGGTCGACATCTTCAGTGGTTCAGGTCTCTGGTTCAGGTCAGGACTCTCCTTCGCGGCGTCTTCTCTGATACTGATCAGTATCAGACGCCGCGAAGGAGAGTTCTACGCTCTTGTCGCCGCTCGGACCTGAACCACTGAAGATGTCGACCGCAGTGATCGACGAAACGTCTGGAACACAAGTTTCACATAGACCACGGCCAAACAGCCCGGAAGCAATACATACAACATGCAACGCCGGCCGTGAAAGCCTTAGAATTTACATACCGTCAGTTTTAATAACAAAAAAGATGTGTGTGTGATGTGTTTGCGGCAAACAAATCTATATTACAGAGATCCTTGATCATATATATGGCAAGTATTTCTATGAACCTTGGCCCGTTCCATCAACCCAGTTTTATCGTACAAACATACTCGGAATCACTGATTAGCGTGATTACCTTTTAATTAAACACATGCACATTTCTTAGAAAATGAGTAGTTTCAACTCGCTTTCTGATAGTGTTAACACAGTCCAAGTTCACCGTTACTAATCAGTGATATTGAGCAGAAGGTGAAAAAAAAGTTGTAAAATGATGGCGTGTTGTCGGCGTCGTGGCTCAGTGATCTGACTTCTGATCTCATGGTCCTGGGTTCGAATGAAATATTAAAATCAGTTTTTTTCTTTTTTTAAATATCCGGGCGCTGAGGTCCGGCCCGCGACTTCTGTGGCTATTAACTGCCACCACCTTTTTAATTTTGTTTAACGGATTTTTGTTTTCAGTCTTTTTTTTATCTTGTCCGCTATGACTGAAAGTTGTCGTGGCTCAGTTATCATTCGAACTGTTGGGACCGCGACCCTGGGCTCGAATCTGGGGGTCTGAGTGTGATGAAAAAAAAAAAACTGAGTTTAAGGCAATCATTTCTGTGATGAGCATAGATGTTTGTTCTCAGATCTTGAATGTGTTGGTGATTGTATGTGTACACAAGACAGTACATCCCAGTGCGGAGGTGTGAGTGTGAATGCGTTTAATGCTAAAGAATCAATATTGTTGAAATTGTCGAAAACACCTTTTAAGTATTTAGCAATACTTGTGATAGGCCTTTTCGCTCTTCCACTTAATTGGGTTGACAATGAAACGACCAAAAGTATAACAAAAAATACTAAACAAAGCATCTATACAATTTTAAAACAAAATATAGGGTACCCATATTATAAAAAGATTGTTACATAAAACAGTATGTTTCTGTGTGAATGTAAATACCGCCAGCAGCGGTGGCCTGTCATACAATTGTACATTGGTGGGAATCCCTGCAGATAAGCTTAGTGTGTGGTCCAAGTGTACAGATATTGCGTGACATAATAGAATAAATAACATGTATAAAATATTCTAATGGTGAGTGAGTGTAGTAGTGTGAGTGTAAGGTAAATTGGATTTGAATATGGTGTGTGTGTGTGCGTGTTTGCCTCTGTGTGTCTCTGTTTGTGTGTGCCTCTGTGCGTTCTATATGTGTGTATGTGTGTGAGAGATAGATAGTTGTTTCCTACTAAGGCACTAATCTCATAAGAGTCTGAGCAATATGAGGTCACTGTCCGTGTGAGAGTATGAGTTACAATGGTAAATAAGATTTGCCTTTTACAAAGTATTCAAAACTTAATCGCTTTAAAAAAACTGTTAACTTTTTATTTTTAAATCTTTTTCGGGCCAGTTTTTTACGTTCGTTGGCAATTTATTGAACATAAAAATCGTGGTATTGTCACCTTGTACTCTACCTTTTTCCGTCTGATTCTCGGTATAAATTAATTGTTTTTGTTTCGTACATTTTTTATTTTTTTAATTCTGTATAGATGTTCGACCACTATCTCACTTGATAATGCGTGCACCTCATTATTCTTTATCAAATATGGGTCAGAATTGTAGTAGGAATGAAGGAACAAAATAAAATGCCCACTGGGTCACACATGTATGTGATGAGCATAGCTGTTTGTCTCCGGTGTGTGTGTGTGTGTGTGTGTGTGTGTGTGTGTGTGTGTGTGTGTGTGTGTGTGTGTGTGTGTGTGTGTGTGTGTATATGTGTGTTGATGTGGATATTTCCCACGATACGGAGTAGCGAAATAGCGCGTTTTAGCAATGCGTAAAAGCATTTGTTTATATTAGTATAACTCGAAATAACCCATCCGAAAAATTTAAAGTAGTAAAATATCTTACGACATCTTGACGTGATGTCTAAAGAGTCATTAGTGTAATGTTTTGGATTTGTTGAGCTGGTGCGCTCTGATCTTAGCCGGTTAACTTTAACAATGGATGACGTGCGGAATTGGTGCGAAACGGCTAAGTTATATATTATTGAAAATGATAAACTTACAGCTGGTAAGTATAAAGATAGACCAATAATAATAATAATAATATGGGACAACATTCAAACAAGGTCTTCAGGTCCCAAACTAGGCAGAGCCTGTGTTATGGTAACCTGATGACTGATACATATACTTAAATATATACTTATATACATATACACACCCAGACACAGGTCAAACAGACATGTTCATACACACAAATGTTTGACCTGTCCGGGAATCGAACCCGGGACCAGCGGCTCAGAAGGCAGAGTGCTACCAACTGCGCCAACCGGCCAGTCAATATTTTTTTATTTTATTTTAATCTTCTTCTCTCAGCCATGTGCGTCCACTGCTGGATATATGCCTTCCCCATATAGGGGGGATTTGCCAATACTCGCCACGGTTGGCAGGCGGGTTGTCGATTATTATTATTCTACTCGCTTTATTTTAATTTGAACACAAATTTGATAATCGTAATATTCTTTTTCTTCTTGTCTCTATCCCACGTTAGGTGGGGTCGGTGCAACATGTTTTCCTCTTCCATTCTGTTCTATACCGATAGAACAGAATAGAAATAGAAATATTTTTTGGATACAAATATAGTATACTTTTTTGGACATATAGAAAGGATATAAAGATTATAATTTTTTTTTTTTTTTTTTAATATCACACTTAAACCCCCGCACTAGGATTCCCTGTGTCGCGGGAGGCTTGGACACACACATTCACAGCACACAAACATCCAAGACCCGGGACAAACACCTACACTCATCGCACAAATGTTTGCCCCTGCCGGGATTCGAACCCAGGGTCCCGGAGACACAGTAGTCATGTCACTGACACTAACCACTGCGCCACGGCGACCGTCTAATGTATGTAATGTAGTAAGTAGTGTGTAATGACTCGGTAGTCATCTCAACGCTCATAGATTTATAATGTAATAGTAGGGGAGCCCAAGCGGGGATTTCGGGATTTACTAAAGCGCGGCAGATTAATATACAGGGGGATACCTTGTACCCGGTTAAGTACCTCCACAAAACATGAGGCCCATATATAAGGCCGCCCGTGAAGGATACAGGATCAGATTAGTAAAAAAAAATTGACCATCAGAAATTCTCGAGCGCGTCAGATTAAGGTAGGGTGAGTTAATTACATCCTAAAAAGTGTATATTCCACTAATCTGACAATTTGAGAGTGACGTAAAAAAAGGGGAGGGCAACAAAGTTGTAAAAAAAAAACGTCATCTCGACATTCTCGAGCGTAGCTAAATTTTTTTTTATTTTGAAGGAAATAATTCAAGAATAATGAAAAATATATAATCTGACGATTTCCGCAAGCCGAAATAACAAAAATTCGTCGATAAAGTTAAATGCGTGCAGCTGCGTGATGCCTACATTTCCTTCTCCGCGTTTCTATTCCTCTCTCACTCTTTCTCTATCTATTACTGTCTCACTCCGTGAAATTAAGAAATTTTGAAAAATCTCAAAAAAAATAAGAAAACAATTTTTTTTTAGTGTTTTTTTTGGAATAACTTTTAACCGACTTTATCAATTAACTTCAAAAACTAATCCGCCCTTAAGCTAAAAAAACCACGCCGATCGTTGCTAATCCGGTCAAAATCGGTTGATTCGTTCGAGAGATATCGTGAACGAAAGAAAACCGAAAAAAGTGTTTTTTCAGGATTACTCCGAAATTTTTGGTTCGATCAATTAAAACCTGAAAACAACTTATGAGGATGATAAAACTGCGTCGAATGGCGTCAACCGCGTGAAAATTGCTTGATCTATTCAAAAGTTATTGCGGTTTGAAAATTCCAAAAATAGTGTTCTATGAAACTTCTATCAGACTTTCGAGCTGGGAGAGCTCAAATGCATAGAAATATTATTTCTTTGAACTCAGCGAGCTCAAAATATCACATAAATGTCATAAGTACAATTTTAAGCGCCCAGGAATAGAATTAGCGGGAAGTTGCAGGTATGGCCTTTAAGGTGAACCGTTTTTCTAATTTTTTTTGTCAGATCAGGCGAGTCCCTCTAGATAATCGTCAGATTATGAGACAGTACGTTTAGAACATAAAGATGAACCATATATATCTTAATCTGACGCGCTTGAGTATTTCAAAATGGCGATTTTTTTTGCACATTATGAAAATGGCCGCGAGTTTGCGTCCCATCGAAATCGTCAGATTAGTGAATGAGAGCTTTTTTTTGGTGCACTTAACACTCCCTTAGAAAAATTGACGCGCTCGATAATTTTTTTTTTTTTTTTCATTTTCAACCCTTAAATACAACCACCCGCATCATGCAAACGATCAGATTAACATACGTACATTATTAAAAATACGTAGGGCATTGATGCTATCAATATCTGACGCGCTCGAGGATGTCTATGCAACAGTTTTTTTTTACATATTTAAAAATCTATAGCCGCTTACCCCACCGATGTAAAGGTATATATCATATAACATTTTTTTCTTCTTATCATCTAAGCTTTGCATCCCAATAGGTCTCTACGACGCTCGAGTAAATCCCCATTTAGCATCGTGGGCTCCCCTACTATAATTTATAATCTCCTTTTGAAGAATCCCATATTGTAGCTGCTCGGGAATATACGAGGGAGTCTCAGGAGTACAATAATACTAGTAGCGTCCCGCGGTTTCACCCGCGTGAATTACGGTTTTCCCGCTACCTCAGTTATATATTACATATTATCCTACAGGAACTATACTTTTTCCGGGATAAAAGTAGCCTATGTGTTATTCCAGGGTTTAAACAATCTCCAAAAAAATCTATAAATGTATTTAAAAAAATAACCTATAATATCTTCATTTTCAGAAAACCTTTCAAATGAAGAGCGAACGTGGGAGGAGATAATGCAAATCAAAGCGATGCCAGTGCCCATGAACCAGAAGAGAGACCTTAAAGCTAGACTGCAGGTAAGGAGGCATAGTCAAAATTGAATGGAAAAAAATAACATCATTAAATACATAAGAGATTTTATTGTGTATTGCATTAACATCATGCTAGGCAGAACTTCATTTCAAATATTTTCCTTCAAATATTTGAACTGAAATTCTGCCTAGCATGATGTTAATGCAATACACAATAAAATCTCTTAAAATAAGGGTAGGGTGCCTTCGTTTGATACGATATCAACTGTAATGTTGGTCTATCAGTCCTATTAATTGTTCATACAATTAAAGGTAGCTGGCGCTAATAACATCCCCCGCAGATGTTAATAAGGAAGGAAGTAATTCGGCCCTAGTATGGGCTGCTATAGCTTAGTTGGACAAAACGACAGGACGGTATTCTGTAGTCGTGGGTTCAAGTCCCACTAGCAGCCGAATTTTTTCCTTCAAATATTTGAACTGAAATAAATACATATATAACAAACATAAAAAAAAAGTAATAAAGAGTAGAATTAGAGTCAAATAATCGGCTAAGCTATTGCTCTTAATGTTTCGGTTCCTCTCATTCCTTATCGTGTCCACTCTAGTCACACTACACGTCTATCAACATCTGTTGATGAAAGTAAAATGAAAAGAATGGTTGTCTGTAAAGTCGGTTTACGGACGATAGATTTACGTGATAACGTCATAATTATTTATGACTTTGACTTTGACTTTGACTGTGACTTTGACTTTGACTTTGATTATTTTATGTAATACAAAACTCAGGTGGAACGTTACGCGGAAAGTTACGCGGAACGTTACTATTTTTCATTTTGGCATTCATCAATTTATAAAACGTTATCACGTCAAAAAAACTAGATTAGTCAAAGCTCAAGTGAGCTAAATGTTACGTGTTATTACAGCTATAGAACCCACTAACCATGACTTGAAAATCTCTTTAAAAGTCATTTTTAATTGACTACTCCATATTTCTAACACGTGTAAAAACAAGAAAACTCACTATTACAGAACGCGACAAAACTACGCCTGCAAGGCTTAGAACAACTGCAATGGCGACAGAGAAAGGTATGGCACTGCTTCCGTGTCAGAATTACCGAAATAATGGGTAAATTAGAACTCTGGCAATCTACGATGCGTGAAATTGAGGGAAAATTCGGCACAGGGGTCGTGTCGTACTTCCTCTTCCTACGATGGCTGCTATTCCTGAACATCGGGATATCAACACTCATCATATTGTTCCTAATCATACCAAATACTGTTCTAGTCGAAGAAGTGTTGCCGTGTGATTTAACAGAAAATTCCACAGAGTGCTGTTCTCAGTATTACCTGAATAAAAATCTCACGGACACAAACATATTCCTTGATATCATTCAAGGTACGGGATTCATGGAGAGGACGATTTTGTTTTACGGTGTGTACACGAATCAAATTTATGTATATTATATTAAGAATGTATTCGACCGTGAATTGTATTACAATATGCCAATAGCGTATATTTTAGTGCCTATTTGTTGGGCGTTGTTATCCTTAGTTGCGATTGTGAAAACGGGTGCTAGGGGTTTCAAGGAGAGATTGGTCGAAAGCGAAGGCCAGTTCTACATGTACTGTAACTTAGTGTTTGGTGGTTGGGATTTCTGTATACACAATGATAAATCAGCTAAAATCAAACATAAAGGTCTGTACAACGAAATCAAAGGTTGTCTCCAAGAAGAACGCATCAAAGAAGAAAAGCAACTACGCACTAGAGAAAGCCAAATTTTAATACACTTCAAAAGGATTATAATCAATCTAATAGTTTTAAGCATACTGATAGCATCCGGTATTCTAATTTATATAACATTCAATTATTCATTCACAAAATTGAATGAAGAGTCATTGATACAAGACGATCGAACCGTTTTGAATGGATCAAAAGCGGAAAGGTTGACTCTAGGTCTGTACAGAGACGCCAGTAGTGGAATCTCGTTTGGGCAACTTGAAAACACTTTCCTGGAATTCTTGCCATTCCTGGCTATAGTCGTATTAAACGTGATAGTGCCTGAAATATTCAGTTATTTAATCAAATTTGAAAGTTACACGCCACCGAAAGCAATAGTTGCGACCATTTTGAGGACAGTTTTGCTCAGGCTTTCGTCGTTGGGTGTTTTCCTCAGCCAAATATATATATACGTATCGAGAAATGGTCCTGTTTGTACGTATACTAATGCAGATCTCTCTAAATTAGATTGTTGGGAAACGTATGTCGGTCAGCAATTATACAAGTTGATTTTAACGGACTTCGCTGTACAGTTCATGACTACTTTCTTGATTAATCTGCCCAGAGCTTTCGTAGCGAGGCACACGAATAGCAAATGCTTCAAAATTATAGGAGAACAAGACTTCTACCTTCCAAAACATGTTTTGGATATTGTATATACTCAAACTATTATATGGATGGGATCGTTTTTCTGCCCCTTTCTTCCAATAATTGGGACAATATTCTATTTTCTAATATTTTACATTAAAAAGTTTACGTGTTTGATCAATTGCACACCTTCTCCGGTCATTTATAAAGCGTCTAAGTCTAAATCTTTGTTCATGTCAGTTCTTTTACTAGGTTTCATAGTGTCCATAGCGCCTGTAGCTTATTCTGTGGCAGAAGTGCTGCCATCCATAAACTGTGGCCCTTTTAGAAACTATAATACAGTTTGGGAGTATGCCGTTAAAACTTTCGACGGTTTCCCGTATATCATTCGAGAAGTAATTTTTTTAATTGGTACGTCAACTTTTGCGATACCCACGTTCGCTGTATTGCTTTTCTTTTTATATTATTATTGGGCAGTAGCTGCAGCTAATAGGCATATGGTGACAGTTCTGAAGAATCAGCTTGTGCTAGAAGGGCATGATAAGCAATTTTTACTGAACAGGTTAAGCGCTTTCATAAGGCAACACCAGAAAAGGTGCGAGAGGAGAAATAGGGCCAGTTTTGCTGACGACGACTCATCGATTAGACAAAGCTCTAGGTAGAATATAGAAATTACTGGTAACACTATCTGGTAATATTTTTTAGGGAAGGTAGATATAATGTACAATAAAATCTGTCTTAAGTTACTGAGTGATTTAGAAGTTATCAAATGTATGACAACACTACGACTATCGCAGAACGCCGCTGACCCTTTGCTAAATTGAATTTTTTTAGTCTTTTAAGCTCAGTTTGTTGAAAGTCCTACAGTACGCGCGCGACCTGATTGCGGCTCTGAAGAATGCGCTAGTGATGTGACCTAATCAGCGACAATGAACGGCGCTCGATATTTTTCTTTGACACCTTAAAAGTGGATGTTCAAACTGCTTGTATTTGTTAGTATTTTAACACATTTTATTTATTATATTGGCACTAGATATTTGTTTTAAAAGTTATGATACAAAAATAAAAAATATCATGCATATATTCCCTACTTTAAGAAAACTGTCTGGAAAAGGCGAAAATCTTAATGAAACAAGTTTATTATTGTAAAAAATATATATTGTAATTTTAATCATCATCGGCTTCGACAATCACAGAATATATGGCAGAATCGGGTATATCTTATATATGCCTATAGCTTAGCTATCGATAAACGCACGAGCGAGAGACATCGAGGTCGTACGGCATTACAGTACAGGCAGCCGCGGCGAGGTGTGTGCCGGGCGGGGGGAGATCCGCCCGCGCCACACCTCATACCCCGACTGCACTCAGATCGCGCGCGTACTGTACATGTCTGATAAACTTTAAAAAAGTACCACTTTTGAGAACAGTTCATAAAGGTTAGTTCTGATTGAACAAAATTTAATTTCGCTTGCCAATTTAGTATTGAAAATATATTTACATCCGATCACATTTTTCCTTTATTGAAAATTCTCGCGGTAACGAAAGCGATTGAACTATGTCTTACACAAAAAAGAAGAAATTTGAAAAGTCTATATTTGTGATTGGTCATACATTTTATGAGCCCGTAGGTCATCTGTAAGTCGTGGCGTGAAACAATTGAACTCAACACTGTTATTTATCTAGTACCACTGTGACACAGATAAGTGACAGTTTATACGATATGATAACTATGACGCATGTTATTCCTGCTTCAGTCACAGCGTGATATTTTATTCAGTTATAGATTGAAAGTTCTCAAAGGTATGATTAATCTCTCTGGAATATGCTAATAAATGAATTTGAATTTGGAAACATGACAGTGGTACATATAGTCATATTGACAACTTTGAAAATGATAATTTTATCAAATCTTAATATCTATAGAATATTGTATTGAATCTGAATATGTTTGTCTTCAGACGGTAATTGCTTTTTATAATTCCACTTATTTTAGTCTTCCATTTTAGTCTAGTTTTTTTTATTGTAATTAAGATAAATTATTACAAATTATATTTATTACGGTTATCTCAGCTTTAATCTATTTGCACTTTTTAAATTTCGAATTAATTTTGTCTATATTGTAATTTATTAGAAATTTAACGCTCCTTAGTTAACTAAGTGCCAAACGTTTAGTTCAATTTTTATAACATTATATACTTGAAGGTTTGTAAGTATACATGCAATGACTGCGGAAATGTATGCGAACTCGGGTTCAAAGGGATAAAAGAAAAAATCAGCTACTAAATTGTCATAGCTTAATTGGCAAAGAGACAGAATGGTATACTGTAATCGTGGGTTCAAGTAACAGTAGTAGCCGATTTTTTCTTACAATTTTTGCTATAATTGACTGATTTCGGCGTTAGTTCATGTATTGTTATTGTATTTTCGACGATAACTTAGAACAATTAATCAGGGATTTATGAATTATGGTAGAATTAATATCACTGATTCTATATTGGTTTTATAAAAAAAATAGGCAATTGTGAATATTCTATTGTATGCTCCGGGTATATAATATTTTGTTAAATACGAAAATACTGATTTTGTTTATGCCAAAACCCAAATTCGTATAAAATCTAACAAAGTCAGTGCCAATATTAGAACAGTTTCAGTCAATGGTAGGCAGGTTTGTATTCGTCATCAATGCGGGCCGCTTCGAACCGCTGCTTGTGGAAATCAATGGGGGAGGCTTATGTCCAGCTGTGGACTCTTATGCCTGAGATGATGGTGATGATTAGTCATCGAAAGGTTACCACTAACTTATTACGATGTGGAAGAGCCCGCAATTCAATGGAAGAAAAATAAGAATCCAGGATTGTCATTATTTTAAACGTTTAATTCTGATTTTAGTGTTAATCCAAGATTGTCATTATTTTAAACGTTTAATTCTGATTTTAGTGTTAATCCAAGATTGTCATTATTTTAAACGTTTAATTCTGATTTTAGTGTTAATCCAGGATTGTCATTATTTTAAACGTTTAATTCTGATTTTAGTGTTAATCCAGGATTGTCATTATTTTAAACGTTTAATTCTGATTTTAGTGTTAATATATAGGGAAATGATACGAAATCGCAATCTCTATTTCTATTCAAATGACTAGCGTGTTAACCAAATACTCATCGAGAAATCTTTAATAAATACGCCATTTTTTGTGTTATTTTTACATTCCTTGAATCTTTCGCTCAAATATGTATAGTCAATTTTGCGCTGTCCTCTGCACCAATGCGACGGATGCTGTTTTGTGATAGAAAATATGGAAAGAGTTGCTATTCACGACGGAATCATAGAAAACATATTATTTAACTTGACCAAGATTTTATTGAAAAGAGTCAATCAAATGTTTGTACAAATACAAATATATTTATTTGAAATGAAAAATGAAATGAAATGAAAAATCATTTATTCAAAACAGTACCGCACACAACAACATAAAATACGAACTGGATGGTTACAGACTGGTGTCATATGCAGCACTGCCAGAAAAGGTCAGAGCTCAGCATTATGCCTATTGTTATTTGACATAACAATAGGTCTAACAATACATGAACCCATTGGCTCCAAACTAGTTTTCACTGTGTTTTGGAGCCGAAGGCCTCTCCCTTAATATAGTGCATATAATTGTATGTCAAACGCTCAGAATGGCTACATAGCTATTTAAAAAAGTTGTAATATGAGTTTTGTGGAGGGAAAGCGTTTGGATCGCTTTCACCGCAAAGCCAGATATCCTCAATAAATGAACACGTATGAGGGATTAATTCGGCGATTAATATGAGTGCCACATACGTTTATTAATTCTTATCAAAGAACTGACTATACAGCACACGTAATATTTCCCGAAAATTTCTCTGACCAGTCTCGAACTGGTTTTCAGTTCTTCATCTGAGAACTGAAGCTCCCAAACGGCGGGCGCGCTTTAGCATTGACACGGACGAGATGTAAAATAAGCTACTGGGTCGTCGTCTTCACTGCCAGTGTCACTCTTGTTGTCATTCTTATGGAAATAAGGCTGTTGGCACACCATGCTTATTGTCATCCACGTACATATATCTACAAATGTATTGCCAATACTAAGGTCTGGTCCAGTGCGGTGGAATATTAATAACTATCTGCGATAATAGTTATTTTGGGGGTTTTTTTTCCTGGAGAAACTCTTCCCAAGGTCCCTTTTATCTGTATACTAACATTAGCCAAAAATGATTCAGCGGTTTAGGTATGAAAATGTAAGTAAGTAATGAGTTATTATCGCATTTATAATAATACTAGCTGCGCCCCGCGGTGTCACCCGCGTGCACTACGTTTTTCCCGCTGACTCAGTTATCCCACGGGAACCATACTTCTTCCAGGACAAAAAGTAGCCTATGTCCTTCTCCAAAGTCCCATGTATCTTTATACCAAATTTTATCTAAATCGGTCAAGCCGTTTTCATGTTATGTCGTGACAACGGAAAACGGGTTTCATTTTTATATATATAGATTAGGTTTTGGTTATAACCTAGAAGAACCATCATTGTTTTGTAAATAAAATGTGCTATGTGCTAATCCTGATTATAAAGTACCTACATTCCGAATTTTAAGTCTATTAAGCTGTTAAGGCGTGAAGATATAACAAACATACATAGACACAAACTGTCGCATATATAATATTGGTGTGATTATCCTCAATGGTATGTGACTTGCGCTAATTGGCGTCCGCTAATATTTCGGGTGATAACTCAGGAAAGACCACCGGGATGCTTCAACAATTCTGAGAAAGGGTTTGTAGGGCCAATGAGACGTGTTCAGCTCGTGTGGCCATATGGCCCAATATGATGAAGAGTTATTACAAAAGGAGTATTTAATGACATTTATGTATTTGTTCATTTTTGAATTGATTGATTTTTGGGCTTTTGTTTTTATCTATAGAATAGTACATATATTAGTAACTATAGAATATTAGAACCAATAATTATCAATATAGAATGCAATTTTATTTGAACATTTGATTTCATGTAATAATTAAATTTATTGTTTTGTTACGAAATATATCAATTTTGGTTGGGTTTTATAAATAATATCAGTTATATTATTATCAGAATATTAACCATTATTATATATATGTGGTATCCGGCTTTACTCACGTTTATAGTCGAAGTTTCGACCTAGGTTTTGAGCATGTCCGATGCTCATCCTCAGGTGAGTTTACGCTGCCAGATCACGGCGACCACTTCGCGGTGTTAAGTGGCCGATAGTACCGTTAGGGCCGATAGGCCGGTATTAGTAAAGCCGGATACCACAAGTATATAATAATGTGTCAAACTCACGAGAATTTCCAATCAAAGATACTACCACGTATTAACATGTATTTTATTTGCTCGATAATTAAGATAATAAATATCCCGATAATAATATTAATTCTCGTATTATCGACCATGCCAAAACTAATATCAATTATGTATACACATTAGTAACATGCCAAATAATAAGCATAAAGTTGGCATAATATAATTCACAACCGTTGTATTAAATACTTATTTGTATAAATGTTGTAAAATGATTTTGTATAAAATATAGATTTAACTATAAAATATATCACAAATTAAAATACTCAAATTAAGTCTGTTACAAACTATTTGACGTTGGTGAAGTATTTTGAAGAAATATTGTGTAGTATTTCTATTAGCATCTGAATTATTTAAGTACTTATACTTTACTCAGAGTTCACTCAACTTTAAAAAAATATGGTCATGAATTGCTGTATTGAAAATAATTCTTTTAATACAGCCAATACTTTATATGTCCAGTGTAGTAAATATTAAACTTGTAAATTGACATATCTAAGAAAATGTAATTGTCCCAAATATTTATGCGATGAGTGTAGATGTTTGTCCCGGGTCTTGGATGTTTGTGTGCTGTGATTGAAAAAAAAAATTACAATTCATTAATTATATAATGAATTGTAATTTTTTTTTTCACACTCAGACCCCCGCACTAGGATTCCCTGTATCGCGGGAGGCATGGACACACACAATCACAGCACACAAACATCCAAGACCCGGGACAAACATCTACACTGATCGCACAAATGTTTGCCCCTGCCGGGATTCGAACCCAGGGTCCCGGAGACACAGAATTCATTTCGATGACACAAGCCACTGCGCCACGGGACCGTCAATTGAAATCAAAATCCAGTTATGAACTTCAGTAAAATTATTAACATTCAAAAATTACCGTAAAATAGTGTCTCCGTGATCATGGTGCGTGGAACCGCGCCGACATATCGGGAACTCAATATTTTTATTGTGAAAAGCCATGAAAGTTTAAAACAATACTTACCGTAAAATTCCCAATGCATAGGCGAAAAAGCGGCTAGAATATCAAAGGGCATTCTTTCTTAACAATTGTATTAATTAAAAGTTAACAAATTATTTACATAAACGCAAACCAATCGAAATTTAATTAGAAATACATTTATCACTCACTAATTGCGCCGATTACCAAACCAACAGTTTCTGCACCCAGCCGAGGTCTAAAGAAAAAGTTTTTGAACGGAATTTCTTAACCTTAACTTTTGGATTTCTTAATAATAACTTTATTGGGCATATTTCTCTTTGAAATAATGACACATTGATAAAAAAAATAGACGAAGCAAAATATTTTTTTACAAAAAAAAAATTGGTCGTCTGTAAAGTCGGTTTACGGACGATAGATTTACGTGATAACGTCATAATCATTTATGACTTTGACTTTGATTATTTTATGTAATACAAAACTCAGGTGGAACGTTACGCGGAACGTTACTATTTTTCATGAGTGTTGCTGGTATTCATCAATTTATAAAACGTTATCACGTCAAAATCGAGGTGGATGGTTCTCAATTCCGTATTATTGTTATTCAAATATTTTTTCATTCCATAGTAATTATATAGGTACTTTCAACTTGGTCACATAATATCAAAATCGGTATTTCTCTGTTATTTCTAGAAAATATGCTCTTAGATAGTTCTATAACCTCAGACAATGGTATTTGACATTTATTGGAGTGTATATTAGTCTAAACTTTTACTCTTCTAAGACTGCAAAAATGACGTGATTTTGACACATTATGAATGTATAAAACACGGGAGTTACTCACGTAATAAGTTAGAGGGTTCCGACTATAGTTTCGACCACATTCGGTGGTTTTTTTCAAGAATACGGGGCGCTCGCGGTTCGCTTTGTCGGGTCTCACGGGTAAAAATAAATATTATTAAAAATTATAAGGATCCTAGATACCGACTGCAGCGTCATCTGCCGGGCTGATTTGTGAATCTAAAGCATCCACACCCAAACGCACACAAAAAAATCATTCAAATCGGTCCAGCCGTTTAGAATTTCAGTGACATACACACGTACAGTAGAATTATATATATATATATATTATATATAGACTAAACGTAGGTATATAACGACTTTCTACGTGAGTTATTTCCGTGTTTTTTATGTATATATTCAATTTAATTTTTAAGTAATATTTGTATTATTTAATTACAATTATATTTATAATTATTAATACAAAATAATTATTATAATTATGTACTTTACAAATTTTATTTAATTGTGTTAGCTATGGTCTCCACTCGAAAACTTTGAGAGTTTTCTTAAAATATTAATAATAATATTATTGACAATCATAAGTGCACCTTGGCTTGATAATTACATTTTAATTTGAGTGTTTAAATGATGGAAACTCCATAATTACTCAAATATTTTTTGTAAAAAAAAATTGGTTGTCTGTAAAGTCGGTTTACGGACGATAGATTTACGTGATAACGTCATAATCATTTATGACTTTGACTTTGATTATTTTATGTAATACAAAACTCAGGTGGAACGTTACGCGGAACGTTACTATTTTTCATGAGTGTTGCTGGTATTCATCAATTTATAAAACGTTATCACGTCAAAAAAATGAGACAATTGTGAGGCGAACGAGGCTTAACGTATTTACTGTAAATTTGTAAATATAAGTTATGGCATTTATATTAAGTGTAAAATTTAGTGATCTCAGTAATCTTCCTTTTTGAATGTTTTATAATTTTATATTTATTATATAGTTAAAATATATATAGATATTAGATATTTTTTGTTGACTTTCGTCGATTTCATACATCTATTTGTTTATAGAATATACATATAAGTAGGCAATGTTTTTTTGTCGAAGTAATCCTGTCTGACAATGTTGAATAATGCAATTGCTGTAAAAAGTTACTCAGTTTTGTTTACAACAAAGTATTATGGTAAGTATCGAACATTTACCGTATTGAAATGTAATCTGTGCAACTAGATTTGGTAAAAATTAAACACCTTGTTTGATAAATCTTACAAAATGAAGTCTTAAGTAGAGTAGTCAGAAATAATAAGTATGAAAACTATCGCGAGTTTCTTTCGTAATTGTAATGTAACAAACGGACTAGGACTCACGTGGTAAACACTGGAAAATTACGATACGACCAGTTTCGAACTTATTTGCAGTTCTTCATCTGGGAGTTATGATCGTGCCAGGCGGCGAGCGCGAGCCTCGGCACGTAACTGAACGAACTAACTCCCAGATGAAGAACTGCAAATAAGTTCGAAACTGGTCGGAGAGTAATTTTCCAGTGTTTACCACGTGAGTCCTAGTCGGTTTGTTACATTACAATAATAAGTATCTTGGTTGAGTCTACCGATATTAATTGTTTAGCCTTCTACTTTAAATATATACTTTGGTGAAGCAAGCTGAATGCTTTGTTGCAGTAGTCGACGCAAATAAAAACTTTGGTAGACTTTTTGCTCAGCCCAGTCAAATGTAAAGTTGTAAAACTTGAAGTCAGGGTTATTTGTACTGATTTTGATACTTTGTTTTTTAATAGATTATAGACTATATATACAAGTACACACTGCCATAATAATTACTCTTAAAATACTGTTACACTGAATGAAAATAAAAACCAACACTGAAACTTTTATTTTGTGTTATTTTCCTTATCATAAAGTGCAAAAAATAATTACCACTATCGATCTAGTACTATCTCGAGTAATGAATAAACTTGTAAAGCGTTAGGTTTAGAGAAACATTTAATTTTGCACAAAGATTCGTCGAATTACTTTTTTTTTATCTCACTCAGACCCCCGCACTAGGATTCCCTGTGTCGCGGGAGGCACACACTCAAACACCCAAGACCCGGGACAAACTCCTATACTCATCGCACAAATGTTTGCCCCTGCCGGGATTCGAACCCAGGGTCCCGGAGACACAGAAGTCAAGTTACTGACACTGACCATTGCGCCACAGCGATCGTCGGGAAATCATCCAGATATGCTAAAAAGATTGAGGGGGTCCCCTTTTCCCTTCCCTACCACTACTTACCACTACAAGGTGATGAGAGTGGCTTTTGAGTTATTCATTTTTATTTCATTGGTAAAACTCTAGAATCGTTCTGCATGAAAAAGGGTGGGTGGAGCGGGAGAGGAAGGAGGGGAGGGCCCCCTCCCCGCCCTTATACTCTGAATTAACACAGGCTTATTTTCATCAACAAGTGGATTGAAACCGCGGGGCGGATTTAGTAATGTTATTAACGCGAAAGTATCTTTGTCTGTACCGTTTTTACAGTTAAACCATTACACCAATTTTGATGATTTTTTGTAGAGAGATAGATGGAATCTTGTAGAAGGAAAGGCTATTCTTTGTCTTGGAAAAAGTATTGTAGTGGGACAACTGACGTTGCGGGAACAACATAGTCGACAGTGGAACATTAATAACACAAACAAATTCCTTAGGTATATATTTATTCGCTTCTATTATCATATATTTTTATACAAAATTCGAACATAAATATTACAAATTCTACTTGCTTCCAGCGTTACATATATATTACATTTCGCATTTTTATTAAATAAAGCCAGCGCCATAAATTAACATTTATTTTATCACTACATAAAATTGAGATTTTTAAATTTAATTAACATGTATAATTATAACATATACTTATTAATAATAATGAAATAGGACTTTTTGCAAACAATTAACAAGATTAAATATATATTTTTTACTAGAGGCATATAGGACGCTCCGTGGCCGAAATAATCATATATTTTTTTAATTATTTAGATACCATCGAACTTATACTCTATAGAAAGTGTTTTACCTACAGCGCCATCTTACAGACGTAAGCTACAAATTCGCTGTGTGACAGTTTACTTGACTCACCACGCAATGATAATGTACTGAACGAAGCTATTAATAGCTTCCTAAAACTGGCGTATATGTCACGCGTTTACTAAGCTTCTATAGAGGAGAATATAAGTTCGATGCTAGATACATATAAAAAATGGTTTATTAATAGTGTAGTAATAACATAGTAGAATTATACCAATAAATTATTTTACAATTATAGTCCTTGTATTTATACATTTCGTTTTGCTAATTTTACTATTTGCAGTCCTGATACGCTTCTAATAATGCTTGAGCTATATTTATGCAGACAGCAGATACTAGGTTGACCAACCTGTTGCAGTAGTTTTAGTATAACACAATGATTTTGACGTCAGTTCACATTTAACAGAACGGTTGTCCATGCATTCAAGAATATCTAACACTGGAGCAGCTGTGCCATCAACCGAGAGCCATACTCCGATATATAAAGGGGCTGGGGCAGATGGCGGGGGAAATGCACAATACACCCTGTAAGCGACACGTAATTTATGTTAATAATATATTTTATAGAACCTAGTTTGTTGAATTTATATGAGGATATTAGCAGTAAGTTCATGTACATATTTGTATTAACCGTCCGCACCAGAGGGGGCTGGAGCGGAGCGGGGCGCGCGGGAGCTGTCACAAGTGTACAATTCGCACACCAGTCACCGGGACGCCCTCGCCGGCCGACAAGCAAATCCGCGCGCGCTCTGTGTTTATTTTAAATTGTAATGTTTTGTTTGAGCTTTTAATTTTCGCCAAATATACATCCTGGATACAAGAAAACCGCATTTTCAATCGGAGTTAAACCGTGTCAGCTACACACCCCAAGCGGGACTTCAGTGCAGGCCATATCGCCCCCATATCAATTAGAATTAGTATAACGATTCGTTCGTAATATTTTCTTGCAATAAAATTATGTATAAATATATAGGTAAGTTGCCATACCGCCTGCATTTTCGGATTTGCCAACTAATAGTGGCTTCTTAAATTGAAACGTAGCATGTACATAGAATTAATTATTTTTTTTGGCTATTACTCTTAAGTCCTATCTACATCATTATATATCTATGGACAGAAGCTGGAATTTATTAATAAATGATAATAATTTGTTCTTTGTAAACAAGTAAACGCTAAACTTCCACTAAATCTATGTACTATTTAATCAAACACATTGCAACAGATTACATTAATTAAATTCATTTATTTTGTAATTTTTTTTAAAACGTAATATGACATATATTTTTGAACTTTCGCTTGAATAATTGTAACATGCTTGACAACTGATTCATCATGAGTATTAAGAAACAAAAAAAAACATTAAAGCCCAATTTACACTCAAAAATAATGTGATGTGTTCTTATTGCACTAATAAGGAATATATAACTTAAATCAAATAATACTAAAAACAAAATTGGCTGAAAGCAAAAACAGCGCTTTGCCAAAAAAAACTCGATGTAAATTTATGAGCAATACTTTAAATTATGTTGTAAAAAGAAAACGCAATCTTATCTATGTAAAGATAACTTACACTTTAAGTGATATACCATAGCCAATTCTAACAACGCTAAATAGACATTAAATTTAAATCACATTCAATTATGATATATTTTACATTACGATATCAATTTATATATTTTAATTTTACAAATATAACCTAAAAATTGTGTACTTATTAACAAATAAGTGTATGTGAATGTAAGAGAGAAAAAAACGTTTGTGCGAACAAATGCCAAAAGGTAATATTGCCAGATAAAACCATATAAAATATCCCAATTGTAGCATTATAAAAACTATATGGTTAAAAAAATACAATCAACTTTGTATTCAACGTGTTTTCTGAATATGTACAGTCACCAAAGAAAATGGTCTACCAGTTTTCATAAAAGTTCTGTGCAACAAACAGCGACAAGGTTAAACAAATTTAATAATTATTAATTACTTATTATTTTACTCATATGGTATTAAACCGTACAGTGGTAGACGATATATTTGGCCGACTGTACATTAATAAATTGTTGAGTATCTCTAATATTTAATTATAACATTTTCAGTTATATAGTGACAGTTTGAGTGTATTAAAAATAAAACAAAAAACAAAATTAAGAGGGTATTTGACTAGTCGCAGTACATACATAACGATTGATTTAACAGTATGACCAAAAGTTTATTCCAATGCAAGGCTGTAATAAATTAAGTGCAATCGATATCAAAACAAACATTTTATCAATAAAAATTTAATCAATTGTTTAAAAAAATATTAAAATATTATTTATAAAAACTAGCAATAATTAATATTCTAGAATGAAGCCTGTGCACATATTTTTGATCCAGTCAAATACCCTATTTTATATGATTCATAAATTTAAACAAGCGTCATACATTTTTACTGTAGGCTCATCGTATGTCTACGTCTCTGAAATTGCCCACATATCGGTATTTTGAAATCATTGGGTTGTATAACTGTCTCGCTCACTCGCGTGCGTTTCTCGCATCTTTCCCTACCGCTTCACGACAGACTTTCGGTAAATGCGCAAACGTTTGCAGAGGCCAACTTCAGAGCCATAAAGGTCGGTTGCGCCTACTATAACATGAATTCAATAGAAAACAACAAACACTGATCCTTATTCTCTCACACAATATCACATAATGCCGAAGCATTTTCGACAACCGTTTTCGTTCAAAAGTCGTTGTCGCTGGAAGCGTCGTAGCTCTCAGTGATCCGGTCGGGCGCGGTGTAGCGCGCGCCCGGTGACGTCACAGGGCCGTGGAACGACTGGGAGCGATGCACGCTACTGGAACGTACGACGGCCATTTTGAATTTTAAATAAATACTCTTTTCGATTAGTCAACAGTTAGTGTTAGGTGATAAAAAACGGTTCTGATAAAAAAAAAAAACTATATACATAATAATTGAATAATTTAAAACTATAATAACCGACGGTCGACGTGGCTCAATGATCTATAATTGATATTATTAAATATGATATAACTGTCTTCAAAACCGCGATCTTTGGTTTGAATCCCAGTCGGGTAATACATTTATGTGATGAGCATGTTTTTTTTAACCGACGTCAAAAAGAAGGAGGTATATAGACACCCTGCAACAATTTTAATTATCAATTAATTAAACGTAAATAGTTTAACCGTGTTCATTGTTTTATAAAAAACACGGGTCGAATTGTCAATTCGATTGACAAACTATTTACGTTAAATTAATTCATAATTAAAATTGTTACATATTCGAATTAATATCGAGAAATGATGAAATGAAAAGACCGAGAAAAAGACCACCGAATGTGGTTGAAACTATAGTCGGAACACTCTGACTTATTACGTGAGTAACTCCCGTGTTTATACATTCATAATGTACATAAGTAGTACAATAATTAATAAAGAATATTGCCTTATGTTAAATAAATTGTTAGAATAAAAAAAGATGTAAAGCATAGGGTTATGAAGTGAATGAGGTGCAAACAGTTACAAATATAAGCATATATGAATATTTAAAAACATATAAGAGAAAGTCGAGGTACGGAAAAAAAATTAAGACGTTAACCGGTTATTGCCTATGTGCGAGCGAGACGCGATATACATTTTTACGCAGGAGTGACAAAGACGGTACAATAACAGGTTAACGTACGCAACTATTTATAGTTTGCGACTGTAATTTACATTATTTACGCTGTTCATATGACCCTATCCTTACCAAGTTTGTGATAAGCAAGTGGAATGCATAAAGTGACTATTTATAATTTTGTTATATTAAATATAAGTACAATAAGATCGGCCAAAAAATATTATAAGTTTTTTTTATTAACAAGCCAAGACTAATATAAAAGCATATCGTAAAAAGCGCCAATATAAAAAATACACCAAATTCAGGCGTTCCCCATTTTTAGACCAAACTTTATACAGTGCCAAAATTTTAGAATGTCCCAACTGTCAGTGTGACACTTGACTAACCTTACAATACAAGATGGCCGCATTTCACTTTAGTCGTAATTGCATGCATCTGTCACGCTCTATAAATTTGAAAAAATGCTTAATATAAACTAAATATTAGTAATCACATTTATATTAAACATACGTCAGTAAAAGAACACAAAAATATATTTTATAATATGGAATAAACATAAGAAACAACCTACAGCAAACAAAATGGTATAACACAATACATGTCCTGAGCTGATACGTCATTTTGGTAGTACATAGTTATAAATGTCAAAAAATTACATAAAAGTTTAAAATTTTTGACGTACAAGCCTCAGAGTGACGAAAGCATCGCAATGACATACCGAACTACTTCTCTATGTAACATTGCAATTGTCATTGCTAGGCGTGACGCTAATCATAAAACAGTCTTCTTCTTGTCCTTATCCACACTAGGTGGGGTCGGCGCAACATGTTTTCTTCTTCCATTCTCTTCTGTCATTAGTCGTCTCAGTGCTCACACCTTTCTTAAACATATTATTCTTTACGCAGTACAAGTGGAATTCGGGCTATAATAATACGTCGCTAACTGAATAACATAAATAGGTAATTATGTTTAAGAGAGTGGGTTTATATAGAAGAAGTGTATAGAGTTTATGAATTTTTAGTTTCACGAGTGGGATACGCTTGAGAGAATATTATTGCTACAGATTTATAATACATAAGTAAGGCAATAATAATATTACACGATTTTGTTTAATTTTTTTTTTTTTTTTTTTTATAACATTAACATTAACAGGTCTTCAGGTCCCAAACTAGGCAGAGCCTGTACTATGGTGACCTGATGACTGATATATACTTATATACATATACACACCCAGACACAGGTCAAACAGACATGTTCATACACACAAATGTTTGACCTGTCCGGGCATCGAACCCGGGACCAGCGGCTCAGAAGGCAGAGTGCTACCAACTGCACCAACCGGCCAGTCTAATAGAATAGGTTGATACACTAGTGGGGAAGGGTTGAGTTAGTTGACACGTAGGATAACGGGAATGAGAATGGGTGGATGGTAAGTATGAAGGTTTACCTGGCAGCCTTGGGCGGAGACTTGGCGGATTTCCCGAGCGCGGCCGCCTTGCGCGGGTCGTACGACGCTCTACGTTTCCACTTCTCTAGCTCTTGTTTCTTTTGTTCTGCAACAAGGTAAAATATAATGTATTCAATAGCACAGAACGTGAAATGCAAAGGAGACAAAACTCTTTTACAGCCCTTTATTTCAGTCATAATCTATGTAAGAATGTATGGTATGGTCAGGTATTCTTTATAAATAAGTATCTGTTGGATCTGCATTTCAATTTTCCGGGTCCACTGCTGGATTTAGTTCTCCCCATGTCATTAAAGAAGAGGTGTGCGGCATACTTCCTCTAAAATGATATGGGGAGAACTATTATGAATGATATGGGGAGAACTATTATGAATGATATGGGGAGAACTATTATGCCCGTACTCGCCACGCTTAGCAGAAGTTGCTACTTACAACCTTCTGGTACGTGATCCCTTAGCCGATTCTTACGGCACCCGCGGGAAGAGATGGGGGAGTACTATTCTAGGCCGGTACCACCACGGCATGTGTGAAAAAAATATAATAATAACAAAATACCAGCTACATAGGTGTGTGTGGGGCGACCACCCAGTTAGTTATAATTGTCGATAGTTACATACCCATTTCAATAAGCTGCTTATTAGGCTTGGCCGGCGCGGGCGCTAGCACGCCGACGTACGTCTTGGTGGGGTCGCGGCGCAGGAAGTTCTTGGGCGAGGTCTCGTTCTTGTACTTGGATATGTCGAGGTACCGCGGCTGGATCTCCGACGGTCTCTTGCCCGCTATAGACGTCGTCGACGAAGACATGGAATAGTCGCCGCTGTACCTGACAAACATACACAAAAGTAAAATAAAAATGTCACTATTAACAAATGGTCCTTCAAATCTATTTACACTTTACAATGTGCACTGGAATCACACAATCTGATTCCACCATCCCCTTTCTATCATCGGTCGACTCGACGTACGGCAATTCGCCATCGCTATATGGTAGATATACCACCTATACGCACGAAGCGTTATGCTTCCACTTTCTTAATGCGTACTGCTAAGGAATGGAACTCGTTGCCCGAGTCTGTGTTTCCCGATATGTACAATCCTGGAGTCTTCAAGTCGCGAGTGAATAGGTACCTTCTAGGTTTGCGTGCTAAATCCTAGACAACGTCATCACTTAACATCAGGTGAGACAGTTGTCAAACGCAAACTTATAATATGTAAAAAAAAAAAACAAATCAAACATATATTTTCAATATATTTTATTTGAAAAATGCTCTTTTTCCAATCTACGTAAAATCATAACAAATAAATATAATAATACAAATATATCAATATAATAACAACCAATAGAAGTTTTCATTAAATATCAGATGATAGTATATATTTAGGATGGTATATATATTCTATATATTCTAGCGCCGTGGTGGTACCGGCCTAGAATAGTACTCCCCCATCTCTTCTCGCGGGTGCCGTAAGAGTCGGCTAAGGGATAACGTACCAGGAGGTGGGCAGCAGCGCCTTCTGAGGATGAGAAATCATACTGCGCTCGCCAACCCGCATGCCAAGCGTGGCGAGTATTGGCAAATCCCCCCTATGTGGGGGAGGCTTATGTCCAGCAGTGGACTTCCTATGGCTGAGAAGAAGAAGAAGAAGATATATTCTAAACTTTCTAGTTTAAATACGGCTAATGGGGATGGGGTAAATTCATTGTCCGTATGGCCAATAATTATTTACCCTTTTCTCCTTTCAGATTCAGTTCCTGCTGTTTTTCTCATCATAAAATAGCACCAGACATAAACTATCACATTCTGTATAAAATCTCAGTCACGGATCACGAAATAATTATATATTATATAATTTATATAATATATAAATATTCATGACACTCACAACATCATTATTGTCTGTGTTATGTTATATATTGCATCACTTGGCTGAGACTCCAAGTCTGTGCGAGCGGGACGGAATACATAGACATCGTTTATTTACAGCTTCATATATATCAATACATTTACGCAAAATTGACAGACACATGCAATATGAAGTTATGTACGAATTTGAAAGAAAGAAAGAAACAACATTTATTCAAGACACAACTCACATTACACATGAGATACATACAAGAACAATATAGAAAGAACACGCAATCAAAACATACAGCCGTTTATGCTGCAAATTCATGAAACTCGCAAGAGAACCAAAACTTATAGGTATGGTAACCTATCCTCCCGTGAACTCAGAATCTTGAAATTTGTTACAAAGCAACGTCTTATAGCACAAATAAAGGAAAAATTGCGTAAAGTATAGATTTTTAGTTACATCATATACAAAAAATATTTTTAATAATTTTTAAAATGTCCTACTCTTTTCTTTTGTACGGAACCCTCGGTGCGCAAGTCCGACTCGCGCTTGGCCTTTTTTATTTTATTTTTTTACACGCCTCATTATTCCGCTCGTTTCGCTCACCTCTGCTTCGGTTGCACAGGCTTCCGTCCCTTTCTCAGCACGACGGGCGCGCTCTCCGTCCCGCTCTCGCCGTCGGTGTCGCTCGCGCCGGTGCCGGTGCCGGTGAGCGACGCCTTCTCGTGGCTGAAGATGGACGAGTTCCGCGGGCTGCTGCCGTTCGTGGTGGAGTTGGTATCGCTGTCCAGGATGAACGTCCTCCGTTTGTCGAGAGCGTCCTGCCGATAGATTAGATTAGACTACCTGCGCCCCGCGGTTTCACCCGCGTGGTGATGAAAATAAGCCTATGTGTTAATCCAGGGTATAAGCCATACCAAATTTCATCTAAATTCGTTCAGTCGTTCCGGCGTGATTGAGTAACAAACATCCATCCATCGTAACTTTTACATTTATAATATTAGTGGGATTAGATTTATTTTTTTCAATTTTATTTATTTGGAACAAAAATATGTTTACAAACATATGAGAAAACGATGACAACTGCAGAAGTATATAACTGTGTCGCAGATGTCAACGCCCTTCTCCGAAAGTTACTAAGTTCCACAATAAATAAGGTAAATACACGTTTAGACTTATAGTTTACAAATTTGTTTTTATATACATTTAAAATTTAGTAGGATGACTTAAGATAGGTGGGAATAAGTAGGTATGTACTTATAAGAGGGTGTGTGTGTGAGAGAGTGTGTGTGTGTGTGAGAGAGTGTGTGTGTGTGTGTGTGTTTGTGTGTGCGCGCGTGTGTGGTTGGAGATTATTTATTCACCTTATAACAATTATACCTGATATTAGGTATGTCATTTTACAAATAAAAATACATTTAGTAAGTCAATTAGCTGCACAAAATACCCCAAGCGGAGTCGGTGCAGGACTTTGCACCCCCAACTTGAATAAGAATAAGTCAATTAACTAACGTATCACTGTTAAAAATTAGACATTAAATTACAATATACCATCATACAATATGTCATAAATAAATAATTGAAAATCTCTCATCTCTAACTACAACTATAAATTGCGTGTGTAGGGAACGTATGCAATTTATATACCTCATCCTCTGTTCGACGTCGGTTAAAACAGGCAAAAGTCAGTGTACTGCCGGCGAGGTGAGGTGATCCCTTCCAATGTACCTGTTTAGGCAGAAAGGCGACGTTCTCCTTGGTGGGTGTGACGTCATCGACGAGGTAAGTCTTCCGTTTGTCGTCCACAATGTACGTTTTCCTCTTATCGTCTACGATGTACGTCTTGCGCTTGTCTTCTTGCCGGCGTTTCTTCTCGATGGGACTGGGTTGCTGTAAAGGTATTTTTTTTTTACATATTATAAGTTTGCGTTTGACAACTGTCTCACCTGATGTTAAGTGATGACGTTGTCTAGGATTTAGCGCGCAAACCTAGAAGGTACCTATTCACTCGCGACTTGGAGACTCCAAGTTTGTACATATCGGGAAACACAGACTCGGGCAACCAGTTCCATTCCTTGGCAGTACGCATTAAGAAAGTGGAAGCATAACGCTTCGTACGTATAGGTGGTATATCTACCATATAGCATTGGCGAATTGCCGTACGTCGACCGATGATAGAAAGGGGATGGTGAAATCAGATTGTGTAATTCCAGTGCACACTTTTTTTACTATTTGTAGAAATAAACTCTGAACTATGATAAATAGTAGCTGGACGACCGCGTTATGCTTCATTTTACTTTGTGCTTTTTTTTTGTAAAAAATATATAATTAAAAAAGAGATGAGAGAACTAACTTGATAGCTGAAGTGCAGTGCGTGCCTCGCCCTGAGGTCCAGGATGTCGGAGCGCGTGGAGGTGAGCATCGGGTCGGCGGGAAGCAGGCCCTGCTCGTCCTCCGTCTCCGTGTCCTCGGAGGAGTGCAGCGCGCTCGCGTTCGCCAGCGACGCCATGTTGGTCGTGTGGAAGGACTGGGAGCGGTGCACCGGGGAAGAATGGCTGCCGATACAAAACGAACGCACATCTTTATTATTCTTTTAAATTCCGTATTTCATATCTATTCAGTCAGTATAATATTCAAAATGTATGTATACTATGGTGGTACCGGCCTAGAACCGTACTCCTTCATCTCTTCCCGTGGGTACTATAAGAGTCGGCTAAGGGATCACGTACCAGGAGGTGGGCAGCAGCGCCTTCTAAGGATTGGAAATCATACTGCGCTCGCCAACCCGCCTGCCAAGCGTGGCGAGTATTGGTAAATCCACCTATATGGGGAGACAGATGTCCAGCAATGGACATTCTATGGCTGCGATGAATGAATGAATTATCTGTATATATAATCATGAATCCTTATTTCCCTTAGTCACGGCATCACGCGTGTACAGCTGGATCAATTTCGATCATTCTATTGTTGTCTTTATTTTTGTCAGGAGGATTCTTATGAAATAAATGAATAATAAAGTTGCTCAGACAAATAGGAAATCTTTAAGTCCTTATTAAACTTTCTAATACTGTGATGATTTTGACAATATAAACTTTTTTAATGTAACATGTTTGACATATCTGTCAGTTGTTTAAATGTGTATTATTTTTATTTTTTAATTTTACTTATCGACTTCAACATTAATTGTTAATACAGGACTCCATCTGTTGGGTCAGCTAGTATGTAATAAATTAGTAGATATCAGTTATATTATTATTCTTAATATTACTGTTGTGGTGTTGCTTATGTCACGAATAAACGTATTTCTTTCTTTCTTTATACGGTACAAACTATCACTTATCTAGTAGGTAATACTCTGACAGAGACAATTTTTGAAAATTAGGAGTGTAGTTAAAATATGAATCACAAATATAGTTAATATTTTATATAATATTAATTATATATTATCATGATTAAATTATATTTTATTATTATTTTATATTAATATTTTATAATATTAATGACAAATATAATACATATTTTGTGTAACTTTTATTGTTTATGGAAGAAACCACTGGCTCATGAAATACAGTTGTACTAAGTCAGGAGCCTGACGGATTACACTCAGAGCTCAGAGTCTATCAAAGTTTCGAAAACGTTTTAAATGACGATACGAACATTTTTCCTTGTCATACGGAACCCTTGAAAAGTCTCACCTGGGCGAGCTCAAGTCATCTTTATGAAACTCTTGACGTTTGGCGACCTGCTGCCTCCGTTTTCCTTCTTGTGCCGCCTTCATGGGATCGTACGAAGATCTCTTCTTCCAGTTGGCCAGCTCTATCTCCTTCGTGGCGAGAGCTGATGAGGACCGATGCTGGCTGGGCTTTTTTGGACCTGGAACAGAAAAAGATGGACTTTAACGAAAATATTTCAACCAATAGTGATTATTTTGTTATCTTTCTCGTTAAACTCGTGTCATGAGTCTTATTCCATAGTTTTAATTATTTCTGAGTCACACTATTATTATTATTATTAAGTACTATTCATTAAAAATAAACCATTTTAAATGCAATAATAGCAAAACGTTAAACTTAAAAAAAAATATGGATCCGATTTCATAACTCAAAAGTGTTAGATAACTCATAACAATTGTCAATATGCATGTTCACCGATATCTTCACCCTCAATGAGGAACTCATCCAAGTAAACGTAACACTTTTGAGTTATTGGAGTGTAACTCAAAAACAGCTTGACCGATTTTGCTGAATGGGACCACACGGGAAGCACCAGCTTTCAAATAAAAAAAGAATTATCAAAATCGGTTCACTCAATCGAAAGTTCTAGGTAACAAACATAAAAAAAATTCTAAATGCAGACAAATTGAGAAAATCTTTCTTCTTTTAAGTCGGTTAAAAATAATATCAAGGGAACAGGCAACGACGATGACGTCATCAACGAAGAAACCGGCTACAGTCACGTTTCGTATCGTATCGGATTAATACCGACGACGTTTCGGACGAGAAAGACGTCCGTTTTCATAGGCGTGCACCCGATTGGAGTACGCGTCGTGTAGACGGTTTCCTTCTTATACAAAGTAAACAAAGTAGTTGAATAGTTTAATCACCTCTATCCAAAGGCCTCGGCTGTGGTTCCCTAGTCGAAGACCTGGACTTTGTCAACCTGTTGAGCACGGCTTGCCTCGTCGGCTCCGATATTCTTCTACTCTGATGACTAGACCCTTTCCTCTCTTCCCTCGACGCTGGCGGCTCAGACATCCGCGAACTCTGAGCGCTGCTCACTCGTTCCTTGTTCGTCACCCTGACGGAATTACGAACCAAACCTGGACCGAACTTCCGTTGCATTTCAGGCGTATTCGGACAACGGGGTGAATTCGCTGGCGCAATGGATTTGAGATCTGGAGAATCGATCCTCCGATGCTGTTGTCTCTTACATCTACAGTCTTGAGATTTGTCATACCCATTGTCAGATTCGTCAGAATCCCTATACTCGTCTGAATGACCGCTGGAGCGCCTGGTCAGTCTACAGTCGATATAGTTGTTGTTTTTGTTGACAGTGTTGAAGGAACTGGAACGTTTGATCGATGTTCCGAAAGCAACGTTGCCATAAGCCTTTAAAGGCTTCACGCTGTCGCTCAAGACCCGCTGATGTTTCTTATCGCCTTGGCAACGAGTTTGATCAATTCTTGGGTATTGTGCTTCTAAAGCGTTGTTCTTTAATACAGTTTTGAGGGAGACGGTTGCATTCGCGTTGTGTACATCAGAAGCAAAAGTGTCAGCAGGGTTCCGACCGTCAAAAGACTTGTGCCGTGTGTGCGTTTTCCTGTGTGGAGATAGAATTGTGTTAACATCGTAAGAAGGTCGGTTAGAGAGAGTTTTGTCATCGGAGCTGTTGCTGTGGCCTTTATCCGATGACGGGCTGTTCATATTAGAGTCGCGACTTCTTTTCTCCGCGTCTAGAGATCTCGACGCGAAATTGAGAAGTATCTTCGTACTTTCGGGGACTTTTGTAGAACCAGTGATGACATAATGCCCTGGACTTCTCAAAGGGCTGGTGTCGTTGGAGATCTCCTTCTTTCTCAGTCGGTAATTAAGTGAATTAGACCTGCTGAGTTGTGAAACTGGGAGCCGTGAGATTGCGGTCTTCTCGCTGATGAGACTGGATGTGAGCTGGGACGGAGCGCTGGAGAAGTTGTTAGTGCGAGACGATTGAAGCTTGGCTTGCAGGTTAGTGATAGCATTTTGTGTTTTTAGAAGATACGACTCTGTGTCTTGCGTCGGGATGAGATCCTGGAACAAAAAAACATAAGAGTTGTTAATGGCCGGTGTCATACAAAATTATGTGTCTAGGATGAGTTGAGCTGGGGCCTTACTATCAGCTTTGTAAAAACCATGCGAGTTCAGCAATTCTGAAATCTGGCTTAAACCGCTGTGTGAAATCATATCATTACCACGGCATCACGCTCCTTTAGGTGAACGATTTGAACATTGATATCCTCAAAGGGTATTGTTGTCTCTGGCATGTTTTAGCCAGGTTTTAGAACTGCTCAGAACTTGCATGGTTTTTACAAAGCTGATAGTAAGGCCCTTGATGAAGGGAATCGGACACCCCCGAAACCTAGGTCGAGACACTCGAGTACAAACGTCAGTAAACCCGTATAGTTTATATAAATTAAAGAAATCTTCTGACATCGAATAAGGGTTCAAACGAAAATAAAACAAAAGGGCACAAGAACGGCAACAGAAGTGGACCAACTGCTACCAATTTCATAAAATACGATTGCAATTAAAAGGAAGTCCTAAACAAGACAATGAGACAATTTAGTATTGTTTTGTACAAATCCGTCTTAATTTTATGTGCCGATAAGATTTATGCTGCAGCCGTCTGACGATAAGCAGCCATTGTTCTCTAATCATTATTACTGTATAAAAGATCACTGATAAGATAAAAAACTGTACTTAATTTGAGCATGTTACGAGATGTGTTGACACTCTTTTGGTAAACAAAAATTGTAAAGCTTCCAACACAGTATATGATGCTAGGCGAGTTATGCGCACTGTATTTTAGTTCCTCTCTTGATGAACTAGAGGTTGTCCAAGGTTATTGGTAATGTGGTTCTAATAGTGAGAAATGTAATATGTACAATCCTGGAGTCTTCAAGTCGCGAGTGAATAGGTACCTTCTAGGTTTGCGTGCTAAATCCTAGACAACGTCATCACTTAACATCAGGTGAGACAGTTGTCAAACGCAAACATATAATATGTAAAAAAAAAAAAAAAAAAAAATTTGGCTTAAACTTTAAGGCAGATTAGAGGCCTAGAGCCTAGTTGAGCCAAGATTACAGAAAATGACCACAAATCATGAGTCGCTATTTTATCCCTCTTTGCAGAAAACCTTTTTGTGGAGTGTGCTGCATAAAAAAGGGAATCATAAAGTAACTGAATGGGGGGCTTCACGACAAAAAAAAACTTTATAAGTAGTACTTGTGTTTCGATACAGACTATTACTAAGCCCTGAGAAAAAAGAGGCATCCCTCTTTTTTCCTCGAGGCTTAGTAATAGTCTTTTTAAAAGTTTGTAGAGCGTATATCGGTGTCAGTGTGTGGCATCATAACTCCTAAGCAGATAAATCGATCAGGTCAACTTTTTTTTTGTTTTCAAGGTGTATTAATCTAGATTGTTCTTTAGGCACACTTCAAGTTTTATTTTTGTATGACCGTTTTTGCAAAGTTTAAGTTAATTTTTTTTACATAACTTACAACAAAAAAAAGTGAATTTATATACGAACTTCAGTTCAAATATTTGAATGAAAAAATTCGGCTGCTAGTGGGACTTGAACCCGCGACTACAGAATACCGTCCTGTCGCTTTGTCCAACTAATCTATAGCAGTCCATACCACTAGGGCCGAATTACTTCCTTCCTTATTAACATCTTGCGGGGATGTTGTTATATACGAAATTAAACATTTCAAAAATCCTGCATGGCAACCTTTTGCTACTTGACTTTAGAACCGGTAAAAACCAGACTGGAGCGTGGACTCTATGACCACTAAGGAGTTTACAATGTTGTTAACTCCGCTACACATAAAATATATCATAGTAGTTGGTTGGAGGAACAACCTAACTTAGCAATAGTAAGCTAACTTAGTAGTAAAGTAGTAGTAGTAGCTAACTTAGCTTTAGTAATATTAATTGAGTTGACATAAGTTTAGTGCTTAATTGTGTAATTATTATGAATTTAAAATGTGACTGTTATATTGATAATGTTATGGGTCAGTGTTACTTGATGAATAAATGAATTTAATTTAGCGTGGCGTCAAAATGTAACAGCGCTCTTAATATGAATGTTAATCTTAGAACAATACGAAGCTACTAGTACCTACACCATCGTAACTTAAAGAACAAACGCTTTACGAAGCCACAGATAACCATCTGAAATATTGTAACCTCCATATGGAATCCTGATTTGTCACGCGTCATTGTTGCCAGTGTGTTTGGTGCAAGTTGCAAACTCTCCTTTTTAACCGACTTCAAAAAAAGGAGGAGGTTCTCAATTCGACCCGTATGTTTTTTTATTTGTGTTTGTTACTGCATAACTTCCGACTGGGTGAACCGATTTTGATCGTTCTTTTTCATTTGAAAGCTGGTGCTTCCTGTGTAGTCCCATTTAAATTTCATCAAAATCGAACGAGCACTTTTTGAGTTACAAGTCAAAAACTGAAAAATGCGTGCTTATACTACACGATATTATAGTAGCGAGTGAGGACATCGGTGAACATACCTACACCACAATGACAATTGATCCCATGAGTAACAAAGGTCACTAAAAAGAGTAAAAAAAAAAAATTGGTTGTCTGTAAAGTCGGTTTACGGCCGATAGATTTACGTGATAACGTCATAATCGTTTATGACTTTGACATTGACATTGACCATTGAAATTGACCATTGGCCATTGACCATTGACCATTGACCATTCACCGTTACGCGGAACGTTACTATTTTTCATTTTGGCATTCATCAATTTATAAAACGTTATCACGTCAAAAAATTTTTACTTAAAAATGAAACCGACTTCAACACTCAAAAGTATGAAATAACTTGTCGAAGTCGGTACCATGAGCACAATATTTTGATATCAGTTACTTTGAATTATCATGGTACCGACTTCAACAAGTTATTTCATACTTTTGAGTGTTGAAATTGGTTCCATTTTTTGGTAATTTTTTTTTAAAAAACCTCCGCTATACATGCATAAGCGTACCACAAATAACAGTTTCTATGACTACAAGTATGTGCTTAGTAATGCATATAAAATGATGCCACAAGTCTTTGTAATATCACTGTATATTTCCAGTTCAGTGTTTAAAAAAGTCAACTTTAATACAAGTTTTTAGATATTAATCAAACTATTCTATATTCTGTGGAATTTTGCGAATGCGCTTGTAGCGCTTATGGGCTTAAAAATACACTAAGTCTACAGATGTAATGTTAGCAATGATTGTCGTTTTAGTTTTCTTTATATGTACGGTCAAGAAAACTTTGTTGAACCGGAGTCAATCGAGAGGCGAGCCAAAAGAATCATCGGCTGTAACTCTTTGGTCGAACGTAGGCTTCAGAGCCTTGAACACCGGCGTAGAGTAGCAAGCCTATCGGTTTTCTATCGGGTGCATTTCGGAGAATGTGCACTGGAATTACACAATCTGATTCCACCATCCCCTTTCTATCATCGGTCGACTCGACGTACGGCAATTCGCCATCGCTATATGGTAGATATACCACCTATACGCACGAAGCGTTATGCTTCCACTTTCTTAATGCGTACTGCCAAGGAATGGAACTCGTTGCCCGAGTCTGTGTTTCCCGATATGTACAATCCTGGAGTCTTCAAGTCGCGAGTGAATAGGTACCTTCTAGGTTTGCGTGCTAAATCCTAGACAACGTCATCACTTAACATCAGGTGAGACAGTTGTCAAACGCAAACTTATGATATGTAAAAAAAAATTGGTTGTCTGTAAAGTCGGTTTACGGACGATAGATTTACGTGATAACGACATAATCATGTATGACTTTGACTTTGACATTGACATTGACCATTGACCATTGACCGTTACGCGGAAAGTTACTATTTTTCATTTTGGCATTCATCAATTTATAAAACGTTATCACGTCAAAAAAAAAAAAAAAAAAATATTGCCCCTATTAATAGTATTTGTTTCAGCAGTAGAACATCCTCTGAAATGAAATGAAATAACTTTATTCATAGATTTCGGGTAATACATGATGTTATAAAATAGTTCTGTCCTGCCAAAATCTGCCTTTACAGACGTATGAATTGGTATTAACCGCATATACGAGTACAATAGTTTTAATAATGAGTACAGACTTTTATCAGCTAAACAGTTTCGTCATATTTTATGGTCCAAAAATTCGTTTAAACTATAGAAACATTTCTCAGTTCTGCTGGACATAAGCCGCCGCTATTGATCTCCACAAGGACTGGTTGGAAGCAAAATGCATCTGTCCGCCTTGTTTTTGCTGTCCTCATTAGGAAAACGTGTAAATGTCATATGAACAGTAATAATTATAAAAACATTTATTGATACGTGCGTGTACGTACAATGTAAATGGTTACAGTTTTAAAACATTTTAGCCCCCAAGTTAGGTACCTGTATTTTGGGGACCACCATATCCAATTATTATTATTATCTCTTTATTTTCTTTCTTTCTTAGGTTTAGTTTTTTTACAGTATAAATATCAAAAACAAAAATTAATAAAGATATTATAAAAAACCTAAACCTAGAGTTCCGCCAGCAGCGGGGCAGGGCCCAAGCTACCGGTGGTTAGGGCCGCAGAGTGAGGAACCTCCGGACAATACGCGCCGTTTCAAGGAGTACCGCCTTCTGCATCTGACCCTTGATCCAACCGTCTAGCGAGAGCCTCTTAACATGTTGATCGAGGCTCTTCGCTATTAAGCCGTTCGTCGAAACGACTATCGGGACAATGATCGTCCCGATAAATTATTATTATTATTATTTTATTTATTACACTCAGGCCCCCGCACTAGGATTCCCTGTGTCGCGGGAGGCATGGACATACATAATCACAGCACACAAACAACCAAGACCCGGGACAAACATCTACACTCATCGCACAAATGTTTGCCCCTGCCGGGATTCGAACCCAGGGTCCCCGAGACACAGAAGTCATGTCACTGACACTAACCACTGCGCCACGACGACCGTCGAATTATTTTATTGAACATTTGATGAACATTGAGCATTTATTGAACTTCCTATAAAGTTGGATGCATTCGGCATTTGAATTGAGTTTTTTTTAATAAAAATAACAATACATAATAAAATCTCGTACGATTTTATAGAACATATCGGGCAACCCTAACCTTACTTATTATAAAAGTGAAAACGTGGCTGCTTACTTTACCATATGAGGAAACCGAAGCCCTGGTCAATGTGTATGATGCCTAGCTTGACAAAGCGAACATCTTGCAACTCCTGCATTATACACGTACATCATCACCCACACACACATTACAAACATCGACACACATACTCACACCAACACATACACACGCGTTCAACTAGATTTCCTATATAGACCAACTCAATATTCTTCCCTCCTCATCGTTCCTTTCCTCTTATGTTCCATTGTCTCTCGCACTGTTTTATCATTAATAGTAATGTTATCTTAATCTCATGGACTCCCAATTTCAGTCTAGGAATATATTTAATGATAGGTTTTGTTTTTTAATTGATTCTTCAATTTTATGTTAAGTACCTGCGCGCGACTTAATCTTGTACCGTTAATTCTTACTTGGGTCACCAAGATACAGGCTATGCCTAGTTTGGGCCCGTAGGGAATTTTATCATGTATTACTATCTGGAATTACTGTAACGTTATTTAAATTGTAATGTAATGCTATTATTGAAATAAATAAATTATCTTATCTTATCTAATAAAGTTGCGTCACTTGCGACTGGCCGGTTGGCGCAGTTGGTAGCACTCTGCCTTCTGAGCCGCTGGTCCCGGGTTCGATTCCCGGACAGGTCAAACATTTGCGTGCATGAACATGTCTGTTTGACCTGTGTCTGGATGTGTATATAAGTATGTAAATCAGTCATGAGGTCACCATAGCACAGGCTCTGCCTAGTTTGGGACCTGAAGACCTTGTGTGAATGTTGTCCCATATTGTTATTGTTACTTAAGCTCTGTTTTACCTTGACAGCACTAACTGCACTATAACAAGCTATTGTTAAACGCAGGGCTAAAACCAAACCTTGTTTATGGGAAAAGTGTCACGTTTACGGAGAAAGATTAACTTTGAATCGTTCAATTAAGTAACAAGCCATTTAAATAGCAACAGGGAAAAACCGGAATACTTACATTTAGTTTTGTTGTAACGTCAATAAAAAATATAACTTATTTGTAGTTGGAAAAATGACCGCGAATATATTCTTACTAGACTATAGTGTTTGAATGACAGAGTTAATTTTGTCCTTGTTTTTCAAGAGCCTTCGTGGCACGAGTGCGATCTGCACTTGGCTAATTTTTACACATAACATCTTCACAACAGCTTAGTATAAAGCATATCCAAGAAGTAAGAACGAAAGCATATCTTGTCAAAAATACCACAATTTTGTGTTACCAGTCATAACAAACATAGTACAAAGTTTACAACTATGTGACCGAAACGTGGGCTCTATCTATGGGCCTCAAAAACAAGCTCAAAAAAATGGAACCGACTTCAACATTCAAAAGTGCGACATGCCTGTCTGTTTGACCTGTGTCTGGGTGTGTATAAGTATATATATCAGTCATCAGGTTACCAAGTACAGGCTCTGCCTAGTTTGGGACCTGAAGACCTTGTGTGAATGTTACTACAAAAAAAAAAAAACTTGTTTATTATTGTAAACTCTAAGGCTTTCACGGCCGGCGTTGCATGTTGTATGTATTGCTTCCGGGCTGTTTGGCCGTGTTCTATGTGAAACTTGTGTTCTAGACGTTTCGTCGATCACTGCGGTCGACATCTTCAGTGGTTCAGATAGTAAGTTTCACATAGACCACGGCCAAACAGCCCGGAAGCAATACATACAACACGAAATGATTATCGTTTGTTAATTGACACGAAATATATGTTTTGCATATATCCACTAATAGATTACCGTTGTTAAACGCTTAGCCGTAAACAATATATAACATTCGAAACGCACCTGGTACTAATACTATATACTGGTTTACAAATACTATACAAAATCTTGATTTGAAATTATTATATTAATAAAATCCTACTAATATTATAAATGCGAAAGTTTGTGTGTTTTTTTTGTCACTTCTTCTCGCTCAAACGGCTACACTGATTTCTATAGAATTTGGTATGGAGATAGTTTAAACCGTGGATTAACACATAGGTTACTTTTATGCCGGAAAAAGTATAGTTCCCGTGTGATAATTGAGGTAACTTAAAAACCGTAATCCACGCGGGTGAAACCGCGGGTGCAGCTAGCGTTGAATAAATTAGAAAAACAAAACAACATTGGACGTTATACGCAGAGCAGTGACGATGATGGCCCCAAGGGGTATATAGAAAAAAAAGAATTCGGTTGCGTTCAAAACATTACCTATTCTTAAAGAAACTTACCATTTAAGGAAAGTTACAAATAAAACAAAATTTCGATTGACATATAAAACTCCCGCCAATATTTATAATGAAAGTTTTTCACCAACAGTTTGTGACAAGGTGGAGTGATCATCATCATCATCATGTCAGCCATAAGACGTCCACTGCTGGACACAGGCCTCCCCCATGGGGGGTTTTGCCAATACTAGCCACGTTTGGCAGGCGGGTTGGCGAGCACAGTTTGATCAAGGTGCTGCTGCCCACCTTCTGGTTGTTTATCCCTTAGCTCCTCTTACGGCATCCACGGGAAGATATGGGGGGGATAAAATTATTTGACTGTTGGGAAGCTACACTATCCTCGGGTGATTATAGGCTATATTATATTTTCAGAAAAACTAGGGACTTTTTAAATTTAGAAATGTATTACTCGTGCGAAGCCGAGGCGGTCCGTTAGTTACGTATATAATTACTGTAAGATATATAAAGTTGATACTGTTGATAGCACAAACTAAAGACGTTAAAAGTGAAAGCAGTATTACGTGGTGGTATGCACCGCGCCCAAACACAGTGAGCGCGGGGGAAGGGGGAGGGGATAGTCCTAGTTTTGTCTTAAACCATCAACTCATTTTTTTATACTTTACAGATCTAGTTTGACCACTATCTCACTTGATGATTTGTGACAATGTAATCACGATATAGAATGGTCACTGGCTCTCAAGGACTGCTGCCTGAACACACTATGTGTTTGGTTATGACATGAAGGTGGTTGGTAGCTAGCCAGGTAGGTGCTCGAAAATAACCTACCGCCATGCAGGGAATTCTATAACGGTTTTCACGTATTGGTCTCACTAAATATTTCTATAACAACGCTGAAATAGTTTTGAATTTCAATATAACAATATGAAATTTTAGAAATTAAATGTAAAAAATATATTATTTTATTACAGGTATTATATTGTTAAATTATTAGTTTAACTCTTTTATGCTTTCACAAAATGCACATTATAGCTCTTATAAAACTAACGTGAAACTAACAATGGTATGTCCGTTAGCCTGTCGTATCTGGCGGCGAGCATTTGACGACGTGAAAATCTTTTTTCTCAAATGTACCTACCATAGATAATATTAAGAGTTTAAAAATAAATAAAAAGACATAAGTATAGTAGTGTAGTAACATATAAAAACTGTTTTTCCGTGATTAAGAAATGTGTATTAGATTAATTGTATATTGTAATATAATAAACACTGGAAAATTACTCTCCGACCGACGATAATTGTATATTGTTTACTGGAAGAAATTATTATTGTTATATTTCTCTTTATTTTCTTTTTTTCTTAGGTTTAGTTTTTTTACAGTATAAATATCAAAAACAAAAATTAATAAACATATTATAAAAAACCTAAACCTAGAGTTCCGCCAGCAGCGGGGAGGGCCCAAGCTACCGGTGGTTAGGGCCGCAGAGGAACCTCCGGACAATACGCGCCGTTTCAAGGAGTACCGCCTTCTGCATCTGACCCTTGATCAAACCGTCTAGCGAGAGCCTCTTAAGATGTTGATCGAGGCTCTTCGCTACTAAGCCGTTGGTCGAAACGACTATCGGGACAATGATCGTCGAGTCAACATCCTATTATCATTATTATTATTATACTATTTTTTATCCAAAACTAAACCCCTCCCAAGGAGGATTCCTGGCTACGGCTTTGCTTCCACTAGCGGCTAAGTACCTATCAATATCAACTCCATAGTCACAGAATAGGTAATGAGTACCTTCAAACCCAAAGTTAACTAACCGTGTTAAGCCGAAACCAGTGACACAGATAGTTAACTGGCGATGGCGGTGTGTCGTCGACCAAGGCTGTGAAAGTATGGCGGCTGATAGCTGGTCATTTTTAACCGACCTCAAAAAAGGAGGAGGTTCTCAATACAACCCGTAAGTTTTTTTTCTTTTCTTTTTTTATGTTCGTAACCGCATAACTTTCGAAACGATCCGATATTGATCGGTCATTTTTGTTTGAAAAGTGGTGCTTCCCATGTGGTCTCATTTAAATTTCATTTAAATCAGTCAAGCGGTTTTGAGGTATACGTAACGTGAGACCATACGTCCCGCTTTGAGCGGACAGTCCCGCTTTCAGGCAGACTGTCCCGGTGTCCCCAGCGAGGTCGACATAGTCCCGCTTTTGCAAACAGTTGAAAAAATAATTTAAAATGTATTTTTCCCGCTCGAAGAGACAACACGAAAGATAATAAGCTCATATGTCTACCACCTGCCATTTATTAAAATTTACGCTTATCTCTTAAACTCGGAAACCTTCATAACTCGGTTAACTTTGACCGGAGGAAAAAAAGTCATAGAACCTTTTTAATGTAAAATTTTACGCTTTATAAATCTTCATTTGAACTTTTTTCTCTAACTCTTACTATTTTCCAGTACTTGCGAAGATAAATATTCAATAATTTGTTTCCAACCCTTGCCGGTGGTTGCGCACGCAATAATGTTTACACATTTTTTTTGTACGATTAAACCTACATAATATCAAAAATGCAGCCTTTAGACTGACAATTTGATTTAAAAGTTTCTTTGACTGGACTATAATACAGACAGGTATTTGTCAAACCTGACTGCATGATGTCATACATCACAGCGCGAGCTCAAGTGAGTGCATACATCACCGATGACGGTGACTCAATGCGATGACTCAGGAGGTGAGATGGCTGTATTTGGTGATGATCGTTTTTTACCGAACTTGACCTTCGCCGCTGGCGTTTACATAATACCGCGTTAATTGTGTGGGTGTGGAAAACAAAACAGTTTTATTCATCAAAAGGACTGGACATAAACGACAAGGCTTATACAATTATAAGATAATATTATAATTTGAGTCTGAAAACTATCGCGAGTTTCTTCCATAATTGTAATGTAGTGTTTACCACGTGAGTTCTAGTCGGTTTGTTACATTACAATAATATTATAATGTATGAGAACTTGCAATAGGCAATGTAAAAAAATTATAGCATTTTTAATATCACCCTTAGACCCCCGCACTAGAATTACCTGCGTCGCGGGAGGCATGGACACACACAATCACAGCACACAAACATCCAAGACCCGGGACAAACATCTACACTCATCGCACAAATGTTTTCAAGGTAGAAATGGTGTATTAATTTGCAATTAAATGGTGGTCAAGATTTGGTGACCACTTACTAAATTTAGTGCTCAGTTATTAAATTTGGTGATCGAATACAATAATTGGTGATCATTTAAACATAAGCCGAAGTATTTTCGTTCAAATTCGAGTAAACAAAGCTGCTACTAAAACATATATTTTATTCATTAAATACCTATATACTTTGTAGTAATTATTCAGTTTTTTCACTGACTTACAAAGTAACATGACCTATAGTTGAATAAACCTATTGCATAGACGATTATTTTATGATGTTATTTTATAAAAAAAAAATTGGTTGTCTGAAAAGTCGGTTTACGGACGATAGATTTACGTGATAACGACATAATCATGTATGACATTTGACATTTGACTTTTGACTTTTGACTTGACTTTTGACTTTTGACTTTGACTTTGACTTTGAAGTTTGACTTTGAATTTGACTTTGACTTTGACCTTGACCTTGTCTTTGACCTTGACTTTGACTTTGATTATATTATCTAGATCTAGATAAAACTTAGGTGGAACGTTACTGGAATGTTACCGTTACTATTTTTCATTTTGGCATCCATCAATTTATAAAACGTTATCACGTCAAAAAATAACACCCTTTTTTGGTATAACTACAAACATTTTCCTTACAAAGCAGATTCAGCCGCGTGTCGCAAACACTTATCGGAAAAAATATCATTATTTTTAATTCAGTTCACGTTTCATCCAACTGACTGTACGTATACAGAGTTATGCTTCCACTTTCTTAATGCGAACAAGGAATAAAACTCTTCGCACGCATCTGTATTCCGATATAGGTACAATCCAGTGGGCCTAGACAAGATGCATCGCTTCATAGCGATGCATCTTGTCTTCTCTTTCTCTCGCCGTTGAATTTTCGTTCTCGTTGTTCATGTGATATATCCAATGACTATGAAACCTGTTGACTTACGGTACATTCCCTTCGGGCGAACATGAGTGGTGCAAATCGAGCGCATTGATGTCTTTCGTCCCATCCTATTCTGGTATGTGTTGTTTTATATCGCTCTGTCTCGTTTCCTCAACCTATTTTATCGCTCGTTTCGCAACGAGAACAAACATACAACGGCTAGAGAAATCGAATCCTTATAAAGCGATGCATCTTGTCTACGGGCCCTGGGGTCTTCAAGTCACCAGTGTATATACTCCTTCTATGCTTGCGTTCTACATCTTAGACCACTAACATCAGATGAGAGAGCGGTCAAACGGAAGGCTAGTACATACAGCCTACATGTTACATACTTGAAAGATATAAAGGTGTGACTACACTAGCGTGCTGACCTCGGCGGATCGGTGGTGAAATTAGGGTAATTTAATTTCGCTAATGCCTCACTCCAAGGCCAGTGTAATATGACGATCGCGAAAGATATTTGTTGGATAGTATTACTAAACTATTTTTATATTTATAAATAAATAATAAATACCAAAAAATAGAACCGACTTCAACACTCAAAAGTGTGAAATAACTTGTTGAAGTCGATGAAGACGATGTGGTCGAAAATGTTATCACGCTAGACCTAGAATCTTCACTGGCTCTCAAGAACTGCTGCCTGACCACACTATGTGTTTGGTGACAGTTTTTCAAACTTGAGGGTGGGAACTAGCCAGGCGGGTACTCGAAAGTAACCTCATGGGAATTTGATAACGGTTTTACCTTCACCGGAAGCTCTAGCTTTGGTTGGCGATCGAACCAGTGTTCATCAGTGTCAAACTGATGAATGAATGTCAAGCCGACACGCTCCCACGCTGAGCTATCATCGCTTCAAGGTATCATCGCTCAAACTATGCAATTACTACTATATAATATTATACGGTATACTCCACAAACTTTATTTATCGCTAGCATCTGACATGAATAGTCCATTACCGTCGAAGCATTTCCTTTGTACACAACTACCAATCGAAACCGTGACAAAATGGTCGATAGTTATGCAGACAGCGCCTTGGCCCATTCACGGTTTGGACATCGCGACGAAAATTTCATTTCAAGGCCGTACCACGTCCTGTCTTTGACAAATTGCTGATATTACGGCAGAATAATGCATAGTTACTTGGACACTAGTTGACGGATGTATCGACAGGAAACCGAAGTTGTGGATATTCAATACTAAGGTACAGCCAGGAAAAAAGTCACTGATCATTTTATACAACTTACGAGTAAATAAAAAAATTCAAGAGCGTTTAGAGTACTCTTTTTTTTTTTATTTAAATGATGTACATTTTTGTACATGTACATCATTCAATTTCGATCTAGCCTAAAGGCTAATGAGTAATTTGGTTTTGACTTAATTTGCTAAAACGAGTACCTACCATTAGGAATGTGTCCATTAACGCCTATCTTATTGTCTCTATTAAGGGGAAGACACCTTGTTCTTGTATTCTTTAAGACAGCACTAACTTAGCTATTCACTGACACTTCACTACACTAACTCAAAAGGTTTTTTCCGTTTAAGTCTTTTCCGTTTATTTTATACAACTTTCATTCATCCATAACAGCAATAGGTCGTCCACAGCTGGACAAATGCCTCCCCATGTAAGGGGATTTGCCAATACTCGCCACGCTTGGCAGGCGGGTTGGCGAGCGCAGTATGATTTCCTATCCTCAGAAGGTGCTGCTGCCCACCTTCTGGTACATGATCCCTTAGCCGACTCTTACGGCACCCGGGGGAAGAGATGGGGGAGTACTATTCTAGACCGGTACCACCACGGCAGTTATACAACTTACGAGTAAATAAAAAAATTCAAGGGCGTTTAGAGTACTCTTAACCTAGAGCAAAAATACTTCACAACCTATTTTCAGACCTACCGTTTCGGATGAATTCGATAACAAAGACAGTGACAGGCTTCTATCAAATATACTATAGATACACAGTCTCTATGAAAATCAAACCTCAAAAGTGTCCCCTCCCCAGTGTTTACTTATACAGGTATACCTCTCCATTTAATATAAAATTAGTCTAAAAGCGGATATTGGTAGATATTCGCTTATTCAACTGAACTAAACTAAAATTTTGGAAAACTAAATCAATTCTTATACAGTTACGATAAAGTCTAAATTAGTATGAGACTTATTAATAGCATCACTAAAATTAACTGTATTTATTAAATTTGCGGGTAGTTTTAGCGATAATTTCGCTAAAACTACCCGCACTTATTTCACACACAGTCGCCACTTGTTTGGCGCCTACTAAACTAGCCGCAATTGCCCAGCAATGGAATAAAACTCGTCTAATATTAGTGAGAGCGTTGTATGGAGTTATACGAATTTGAATTTTAGCATAAATAGTATACGAGCTATTTCGATTTGAAGAATTTTAGTGAATTTTAGCTAGTTCGTGTGATTAACAGAATTAGGACCAATTGTTTTATTATAATAATGAACTCTAACACCCTAGCAATAGCGTTGTAAAACATTTGTGAGAAGATTTTCAACAATTACTTTTTGGATTCTCACTTCTTCATCACAACACGTCACACGATTGGCGCGGTCATACGCGACTGAGAGAAAAACAAGGCATATGCGTTGTTTTGATGGCGCCGTTTTCGAGCGGCCGATCGGGTATCTACAGTTTTTTATGGCTGGCAACAGGAGATTTTTCTATATTAGATACTATTACTACTACTATTGATAACTGATTATTATCGTCGTCGATTGTACCTCGACTACACTATTATCAACGATGTTTTACTAACGATGACGTATATTCATACTGCGCGGTGCTCAGATTTTGTTCCTATACGACATAAACATGCTTACTGCGACAGATAATACGGTACAAATAATATAGAAAAGGATAGCTATATGTTTAGACTTGCGCTTGAAATACGCGTCGTAATCAAAATTACTACAATTGACTTAATTTTGTCGCCTCAGTTTCCGCGCGCTCGTGCGACATCTACCTCATATAAACATATAAAATCATTCACTATTATGTTATGCATTCTGTGTAAAGACGTGTAACTTGACACGAATGAACAATAACAATCGGTTAGGTAAATTGTAACATTTAATTCTTTAGTCTGAAAAGGTTGCCGATCCCCGACAACTAGATAATAATAATTCGCTTTCATTGGAGTTTTCTACGCAACATTATACCATAAAGTAGGTTAGGAAGCATTGTCTGTGGCTACAACTTTGATGTGACCGCTAATGGCATGAACAAACACGCTTTCCAGTTGTTATCTTATAGCAACAGTTGTTAGGCTACGTTAGTGACATTCGGGAGGATGGAGGGCAGGACGTTCTGAAAACTACGTTGAGTTGTGTCCTGACTGTCATGTCCACTATAATATCGTGTTCAGTCCGGTGCGAGGCCGACTCGATGCCAATACGGTAACGTCTAATATAGTCCATTGAAAAGTTACATTTGGGGTTGCGTTTCTTAGAGGACGCAATTTTATTTTTTTGATGTGTAGGGGGGGTAAGTGTTAAGCTAAAATCAAGTTTGTGGGGTCGCCATCCTTGTCCCATGGCCGCCATCTTGAAAATAAGGGTTGGAACGGTTTTTACGATATATCTCTTAAACTATTTATCTGATAAAAAAAAATTATTAACATTTTTTGTTGCGAATTAAATTCTCTATAACTTTGGTCCAGTAACTTTTTGTCGTAGAACTATATATGTACTACTAGTATTTGGGTGGCGCGCGGGCTGCGAGCAGCCCGCGTTATCGATGTGCATTAGTATTATTAACAAAAATGTCGTTGCAGTTGCTAAAGAGATATAAAATTCTCATGCAAATCGAACAATTCACAGTTACAACTATTTCAGTAGAAAGTGTGAGCAGGGTTACCATGTGTAAGTTGATTTTTTTAAATTAAATTTTAGTCGCGGTAAAACCGGACCAAGATTGTAAACGACTTTTGTTAAAGGACCCCACCTCTAAGTGCAGTGGTTAACGTGGGCAGTTGCCTCGGAGACCAGCTCGATATATGAAAATACTCGTTATCCGGAACTCGGCCTACGGCCTCGTTAGTGACTCCCATAAGGTGTGTTGATGCGTTACACCTTATTCGAGCTCGGCCTTCGGCCTCGCAGATTTGAAGCTCGGCCTTCGGCCTCGCAGGTTTGAAGCTCGGCCTTCGGCCTCGCGTTGGTAAAGACGGCTTCTTCAAGTTCAGTACTAAGTGAGAACAGAGTTACCATATGCAAGTTTATTTTTTTCATTAAAATTTTAGTCGTGGTAAAATCGCACAAAGAATTTAAACGACTTTTGTTAAGGGACCCTACCTCTAATTGTAGTAAATAACGTGGGCAGTTGCATTGGAGACCAGCTCGAGGTGTGGAAAAAACTCCCCATCCGGGACTCGGCCTTCGGCCTCGTTAGCGACTTCCATAGGATGCGTTAATGAGGTACACCCCATTCGGAACTCGGCCTTCGGCCTCGTAAGTTACTAACACGGCTCGGCCTGCGGCCTCGCGGAGGCCACGCTCGGCCTTCGGCCTCGCGGGCCGAAAGCTCGGCCTCCGGCCTCGCAGGTTTGAAGCTCGGCCTTCGGCCTCGCGGTGTTTAAGGCTCGGCCTGCGGCCTCGCAAGTTACAAAGGGAATGTTTTTAAGCTGTTCCCAATGACGGCCAGCTCGGCCTTCGGCCTCGCAGGCCTACAGCTCGGCCTCCGGCCTCGCTAGGGTGGAGCTCGGCCTTCGGCCTCGCCTCCACAGCTCGGCCTGCGGCCTCGCTCGATTGCAGCTCGGCCTACGGCCTCGCAAAGAGAATGTGGTTTCGCCACCAAAAATCCGCATCCAGTAAAAAAAAAACAAATGACGTCATCAAAAAACTTTTTTCATATTTCGAATCAGGGACCCCAAATCTCCCTAAATACCAAATTTCAGCCGAATCGAAGAAACTTGGATTTTTGTATCCGGTTCGAAGGACCAATTTGCAATTTTTGACAAAATCCCCAAATTTTCCTACAAACCCTCTATGACATTTGTTTAAACCCTCCATACCTATCTATAACGGTTTAGGAGTTGCGATCGTTTTAAATTTGTATGGGGAAACCTCTTTTTTAATAGGTAGGGTAAATTTATTCATTTTTTCAAAAGGTTCCCAGGATTTTAGTCATTTTTAGTTTTGACACCTACCCCCCATCGCTTATGGTTTTCGAGATCCGTACACCAGTTCCATGATGGAAACCAAAAATGACACTTTTCGGATTTTTCTAGAGGTCACGTGGGCACTCTCTATACAGTCCACACCATAATTTCAACCCAAAAATACTCCTTCTGGGAGAACAATTCTGTCAGTGAGTCAATCAGTGGTAGAGCAGCTTTATATATTATAACTAGTATTTGGGTGGCGCGCGGGCTGCGAGCAGCCCGCGTTATCGATGTGCATTAGTATTATTAGCAAAAATGTCGTTGCAGTTGCTTAAAAGATATAAAATTCTCATGCAAATCGAATAACTCACATTTACATCTATTTCAGTAGAAAGTGTAAGCAGGGTTACCATGTGCAAGTTGATTTTTTAAATTAAATTTTAGTCGCAGTAAAACCGGACCAAGATTGTAAACGACTTTTGTTAAGGGACCCCACCTCTAAGTGCAGTGGTTAACGTGGGCAGTTGCCTCGGAGACCAGCTCGATATGTGAAAATACTCGTTATCCGGAACTCGGCCTTCGGCCTCGTTAGTGACTCCCATAAGGTGTGTTGATGCGTTACACCTTATTCGAGCTCGGCCTTCGGCCTCGCAGATTTGAAGCTCGGCCTTCGGCCTCGCAGGTTTGAAGCTCGGCCTTCGGCCTCGCGGTGATAAAGACAGCTTCTTCAAGTTCAGTACAAAGTGAGAACAGAGTTACCATATGCAAGTTTATTTTTTTCATTAAAATTTTAGTCGGGGTAAAATCGCACAAAGAATTTAAACGACTTTTGTTAAGGGACCCTATCTCTAATTGTAGTAAATAACGTGGGCAGTTGCATTGGAGACCAGCTCAAGATGTGGAAAAAACTCCCCATCCGGGACTCGGCCTTCGGCCTCGTTAGCGACTTCCATAGGATGCGTTAATGAGGTACACCCCATTCGGAACTCGGCCTTCGGCCTCGTAAGTTACTAAGACGGCTCGGCCTACGGCCTCGCGGAGGCCACGCTCGGCCTTCGGCCTCGCGGGCCGAAAGCTCGGCCTCCGGCCTCGCAGGTTTGAAGCTCGGCCTTCGGCCTCGCGGTGTTTAAGGCTCGGCCTGCGGCCTCGCAAGTTACAAAGGGAATGTTTTTAAGCTGTTCCCAATGACGGCCAGCTCGGCCTTCGGCCTCGCAGGCCTACAGCTCGGCCTCCGGCCTCGCTAGGGTGGAGCTCGGCCTTCGGCCTCGCCTCCACAGCTCGGCCTGCGGCCTCGCTCGATTGCAGCTCGGCCTACGGCCTCGCAAAGAGAATGTGGTTTCGCCACCAAAAATCCGCATCCAGTAAAAAAAAAACTAATGACGTCATCAAAAAACTTTTTTCATATTTCGAATCAGGGACCCCAAATCTCCCTAAATACTTAATTTCAGCCAGATCGGAGCAACTTGAATTTTGGTATCCGGTTCGAAGGACCAATTTGCAATTTTTGACAAAAACCCCAAATTTCCCTACAAACCCTCTATGACATTTGTTTCAACTCCCCATAGCTACCTATAACGGTTCCGGAGCTGCGGTCGTTTTAAATTTGTATGGGGAAACCTCTTTTTTAATAGGGAGGGTAATTTTATTCAAATTTCCAAAAGGTTCCCAGGGTTTTAGTCATTTTTAGTTTTGACACCTACCCCCCATCGCTTATGGTTTTCGAGATCCGTACACCAGTTCCATGATGGAAACCAAAAATGACACTTTTCGGATTTTTCTGGAGGTCACGTCGGAACTCCCTATACAGTACACTATATAATTTTAACCCAAAAACACTCCTTCTGGGAGAACAATTCTGTCAGTGAGTCAATCAGTGGTAGAGCAGCTTTATATATTATAACTAGTATTTCGGGTGGTGCGCGGGCTGCGAGCAGCCCGCGTTATCGATGTGCATTAGTATTATTAACAAAAATGTCATTGCAGTTAAAAAAAATATATATAATTCTCATACAAGTCGAATCAATGACAGTTTCTTCTGAATCAGTACAAAGTGTGGCAGGGTTACCATGTGCAAGTTGATTTTTTTGATAAAATTTTAGTCGCTGTAAAATCGCACCAAGATTGTAAACGACTATTGTTAAGGGACCATACCTCTAAGTGCAGTGGTTAACGTGGGCAGTTGCCTCGGAGACCAGCTCGAGATGTGGAATAAACTCCCCATTGGGGACTCGGCCTTCGGCCTCGTTAGTGACTCGACTAAGGAATGTAAACGCGTAACACCCCATTCGTAAGTGACTAACACGGCTCGGCCTACGGCCTCGCGGAGGCCACGCTCGGCCTTCGGCCTCGCGGGCCGAAAGCTCGGCCTTCGGCCTCGCAGGTTTGAAGCTCGGCCTGCGGCCTCGCAACCGTGGCGTGGTATCGCCAGCGAAAATCCCCATCCAGTAAATAAAAAGATTAAAAATTCTCATGCAAGTCGGACAACTGACAGATACTTTTAGTTCCCGTGAGCGGTTGCATCAAAGACCAGCTCGAGATGTGGAAAAAACTCCCCATCCGGGACTCGGCCTTCGGCCTCGTTAGCGACTTCCATAGGATGCGTTAATGAGGTACACCCCATTCGGAACTCGGCCTTCGGCCTCGTAAGTTACTAAAACGGCTCGGCCTACGGCCTCGCGGAGGCCACGCTCGGCCTTCGGCCTCGCGGGCCGAAAGCTCGGCCTCCGGCCTCGCAGGTTTGAAGCTCGGCCTTCGGCCTCGCGGTGTTTAAGGCTCGGCCTGCGGCCTCGCAAGTTACAAAGGGAATGTTTTTATGCTGTTCCCAATGACGGCCAGCTCGGCCTTCGGCCTCGCAGGCCTACAGCTCGGCCTCCGGCCTCGCTAGGGTGGAGCTCGGCCTTCGGCCTCGCCTCCACAGCTCGGCCTGCGGCCTCGCTCGATTGCAGCTCGGCCTACGGCCTCGCAAAGGGAATGTGGTTTCGCCCCCAAAATTCCGCATCCCGTAAAAAAAAAACAAATGACGTCATCAAAAAACTTTTTTCATATTTCGAATCAGGGACCCCAAATCTCCCTAAATACCTAATTTCAGCCAGATCGGAGCAACTTGAATTTTGGTATCCGGTTCGAAGGACCAATTTGCAATTTTTGACAAAATCCCCAAATTTCTTTACAAACCCTCTATGACATTTGTTCAAACCCTTCATACCTATCTATAACGGTTTAGGAGTTGCGATCGTTTTAAATTTGTATGGGAGAACCCCTTTTTTGTTTGGGAGGGTAATTTTTTTTCAATTTTCCAAAAAGGTCCCAGGGTTTTAGTCATTTTTAGTTTTGACACCTACCCCCCATCGATTATGGTTTTCGAGATCCCTACACCAGTTCCATCAAGGAAACCAAAAATGACACTTTTCGGATTTTTCCCTAGGTCACGTGGGCACTCCCTATACAGTCCACTATATAATTTTAACCCAAAAACACTCCTTCTGGGAGAACAATGATGTCAGTGAGTCAGTCAATCAGTGGTAGAGCAGCTTTATATATTATAATAACTAGTATTTGGGTGGTGCGCGGGCTGCGAGCAGCCCGCGTTATCGATTTGCATTTGTATTGTTATCAAAATTTTAGTTGCAGTTGAAAAAATATATATAAAATTCTCATACAAGTAAAGTAAGTGACAGTTTCTTCTAGTTCAGTACAAAGTGTGAGCAGGGTTACCATGTGAAAGTTGATATTTTCGATAAAATTTTAGTCGATTTAAGATCGCCCCAAGATTGTAATCGAGTTATGTTAAGGGACCATACCTCTAAGTGCAGTGGTTAACGTGGGCAGTTGCCTCGGAGACCAGCTCGATATGTGAAAATACTCGTTATCCGGAACTCGGCCTTCGGCCTCGTTAGTGACTCCCATATGGTACGTTGAAGCGTTACACTTCATTCAAGCTCGGCCTTCGGCCTCGCAGATTTGAAGCTCGGCCTTCGGCCTCGCAGGTTTGAAGCTCGGCTTTCGGCCTCGCGGTGGTAAAGACAGCTTCTTTAAGTTCAGTACAAAGTGAGAACAGAGTTACCATATGCAAGTTTATTTTTTTCATAAAAGTTTTAGTCGTGGTAAAATCGCACAAAGAATTTAAACGACTTTTGTTAAGGGACCCTACCTCTAATTGTAGTAAATAACGTAGGCAGTTGCATTGGAGACCAGCTCGAGATGTGGAAAAAACTCCCCATCCGAGACTCGGCCTTCGGCCTCGTTAGCGACTTCCATAGGATGCGTTAATGAGGTACACCCCATTCGGAACTCGGCCTTCGGCCTCGTAAGTTACTAACACGGCTCGGCCTACGGCCTCGCGGAGGCCACGCTCGGCCTTCGGCCTCGCGGGCCGAAAGCTCGGCCTCCGGCCTCGCAGGTTTGAAGCTCGGCCTTCGGCCTCGCGGTGTTTAAGGCTCGGCCTGCGGCCTCGCAAGTTACAAAGGGAATGTTTTTAAGCTGTTCCCAATGACGGCCAGCTCGGCCTTCGGCCTCGCAGGCCTACAGCTTGGCCTCCGGCCTCGCTAGGGTGGAGCTCGGCCTTCGGCCTCGCCTCCACAGCTCGGCCTGCGGCCTCGCTCGATTGCAGCTCGGCCTACGGCCTCGCAAAGGGAATGTGGTTTCGCCACCAAAATTCCGCATGCCGTAAAAAAAAAACAAATGACGTCATCAAAAAACTTTTTTCATATTTCGAATCAGGGACTCTAAATTTCCCTAAATACTTAATTTCAGCCAGATCGGAGCAACTTGAATTTTGGTATCCGGTTCGAAGGACCAATTTCAAGTTTTGGACAAAATCCCCAAATTTCCCTACAAGCCCTCTATAACATTTGTTCAAACTCTCCATACCTACCTAAAACGGTTCCGGAGTTGCGATCGTTTTAATTTTGTATGGGAGAACCTCTTTTTTAATAGGTAGGGTAATTATTTTTAACTTTCCAAAAGGGTCCCAGGGTTTTAGTCATTTTTAGTTTCGACACCTACCCCCCATCGCTTATGGTTTCCGAGATCCGTACACCAGTTCCATGAAGGAAACCAAAAATGACACTTTTCGGATTTTTCTGGGGGTCACGTGGGCACTCTCTATACAGTTCAAACCATAATTTTAACCCAAAAACACTCCTTCTGGGAGAACAATTCTGTCAGTGAGTCAATCAGTGGTAGAGCAGCTTTATATATTATAATAACTAGTATTTGGGTGGCGCGCGGGCTGCGAGCAGCCCGCGTTATCGATGTGCATTAGTATTATTAACAAAAATGTCGTTGCAGTTGCTAAAAAGATATAAAATTCTCATGCAAATCGAATAACTCACAGTTTCATCTATTTCAGTAGAAAGTGTGAGCAGGGTTACCATGTGCAAGTTGATTTTTTTTAAGAAAATTTTAGTCGCGGTAAAACCGGACCAAGATTGTAAACGACTTTTGTTAAGGGACCCCACCTCTAAGTGCAGTGGTTAACGTGGGCAGTTGCCTCGGAGACCAGCTCGATATGTGAAAATACTCGTTATCCGGAACTCGGCCTTCGGCCTCGTTAGTGACTCCCATAAGGTACGTTGATGCGTTACACCTCATGCGAGCTCGGCCTTCGGCCTCGCAGATTTGAAGCTCGGCCTTCGGCCTCGCAGGTTTGAAGCTCGGCCTTCGGCCTCGCGGTGGTAAAGACAGCTTCTTCAAGTTCAGTACAAAGTGAGAACAGAGTTACCATATGCAAGTTTATTTTTTTCATTAATATTTTAGTCGGGGTAAAATCGCACAAAGAATTTAAACGACTTTTGTTAAGGGACCCTACCTCTAATTGTAGTAAATAACGCGGGCAGTTGCATTGGAGACCAGCTCGAGATGTGGAAAAAACTCCCCATCCGGGACTCGGCCTTCGGCCTCGTTAGCGACTTCCATAGGATGCGTTAATGAGGTACACCCCATTCGGAACTCGGCCTTCGGCCTCGTAAGTTACTAACACGGCTCGGCCTACGGCCTCGCGGAGGCCACGCTCGGCCTTCGGCCTCGCGGGCCGAAAGCTCGGCCTCCGGCCTCGCAGGTTTGAAGCTCGGCCTTCGGCCTCGCGGTGTTTAAGGCTCGGCCTGCGGCCTCGCAAGTTACAAAGGGAATGTTTTTAAGCTGTTCCCAATGACGGCCAGCTCGGCCTTCGGCCTCGCAGGCCTACAGCTCGGCCTCCGGCCTCGCTAGGGTGGAGCTCGGCCTTCGGCCTCGCCTCCACAGCTCGGCCTGCGGCCTCGCTCGATTACAGCTCGGCCTACGGCCTCGCAAAGAGAATGTGGTTTCGCCACCAAAAATCCGCATCCAGTAAAAAAAAAACTAATGACGTCATCAAAAAACTTTTTTCATATTTCGAATCAGGGACCCCAAATCTCCCTAAATACTTAATTTCAGTCAGATCGGAGCAACTTGAATTTTGGTATCCGGTTCGAAGGACCAATTTCAAGTTTTGGACAAAATCCCCAAATTTCCCTACAAACCCTCTATAACATTTGTTCAAACTCCCCATACCTACCTAAAACGGTTCCGGAGTTGCGATCGTTTTAATTTTGTATGGGAGAACCTCTTTTTTAATAGGTAGGGTAATTTTTTTCAACTTTCCAAAAGGGTCCCAGGGTTTTAGTCATTTTTAGTTCTGACACCTACCCTCCATCGGTTATGGTTTCCGAGATCCGTACACCAGTTCCATCAAGGAAACCAAAAATGACACTTTTCGGATTTTTCTGGGGGTCACGTGGGCACTCTCTATACAGTCCACTATATAATTTCAACCCAAAAACACTCCTTCTGGGAGAACAATTCTGTCAGTGAGTCAATCAGTGGTAGAGCAGCTTTATATATTATAATAACTAGTATTTGGGTGGCGCGCGGGCTGCGAGCAGCCCGCGTTATCGATGTGCATTAGTATTATTAACAAAAATGTCGTTGCAGTTGCTAAAAAGATATAAAATTCTCATGCAAATCGAATAACTCACAGTTTCATCTATTTCAGTAGAAAGTGTGAGCAGGGTTACCATGTGCAAGTTGATTTTTTTTAAGAAAATTTTAGTCGCGGTAAAACCGGACCAAGATTGTAAACGACTTTTGTTAAGGGACCCCACCTCTAAGTGCAGTGGTTAACGTGGGCAGTTGCCTCGGAGACCAGCTCGATATGTGAAAATACTCGTTATCCGGAACTCGGCCTTCGGCCTCGTTAGTGACTCCCATAAGGTACGTTGATGCGTTACACCTCATGCGAGCTCGGCCTTCGGCCTCGCAGATTTGAAGCTCGGCCTTCGGCCTCGCAGGTTTGAAGCTCGGCCTTCGGCCTCGCGGTGGTAAAGACAGCTTCTTCAAGTTCAGTACAAAGTGAGAACAGAGTTACCATATGCAAGTTTATTTTTTTCATTAATATTTTAGTCGGGGTAAAATCGCACAAAGAATTTAAACGACTTTTGTTAAGGGACCCTACCTCTAATTGTAGTAAAAAACGCGGGCAGTTGCATTGGAGACCAGCTCGAGATGTGGAAAAAACTCCCCATCCGGGACTCGGCCTTCGGCCTCGTTAGCGACTTCCATAGGATGCGTTAATGAGGTACACCCCATTCGGAACTCGGCCTTCGGCCTCGTAAGTTACTAACACGGCTCGGCCTACGGCCTCGCGGAGGCCACGCTCGGCCTTCGGCCTCGCGGGCCGAAAGCTCGGCCTCCGGCCTCGCAGGTTTGAAGCTCGGCCTTCGGCCTCGCGGTGTTTAAGGCTCGGCCTGCGGCCTCGCAAGTTACAAAGGGAATGTTTTTAAGCTGTTCCCAATGACGGCCAGCTCGGCCTTCGGCCTCGCAGGCCTACAGCTCGGCCTCCGGCCTCGCTAGGGTGGAGCTCGGCCTTCGGCCTCGCCTCCACAGCTCGGCCTGCGGCCTCGCTCGATTACAGCTCGGCCTACGGCCTCGCAAAGAGAGTGTGGTTTCGCCACCAAAAATCCGCATCCAGTAAAAAAAAAACTAATGACGTCATCAAAAAACTTTTTTCATATTTCGAATCAAGGACCCCAAATCTACCTAAATACTTAATTTCAGTCAGATCGGAGCAACTTGAATTTTGGTATCCGGTTCGAAGGACCAATTTCAAGTTTTGGACAAAATCCCCAAATTTCCCTATAAACCCTCTATAACATTTGTTCAAACTCCACATACCTACCTAAAACGGTTCCGGAGTTGCGATCGTTTTAAATTTGTATGGGAGAACCTCTTTTTTAATAGGTAGGGTAATTTTTTTCATTTTTCCAAAAGGTTCCCAGGGTTTTAGTCATTTTTAGTTTTGACACCTACCCCCCATCGATTATGGTTTTCGAGATCCCTACACCAGTTCCATCAAGGAAACCAAAAATGACACTTTTCGGATTTTTCTGGAGGTCACGTGGGCACTCTCTATACAGTCCACTATATATTTCTAACCCAAAAACACTCCTTCTGGGAGAACAATTCTGTCAGTGAGTCAATCAGTGGTAGTGCAGCTTTATATATTATAACTAGTATTTGGGTGGCGCGCGGGCTGCGAGCAGCCCGCGTTATCGATGTGCATTTGTATTTATTTCAAATTTGTTATTGCAGTTGAAAAAATATATATAATTCTCATACAAGTAGAGTAAGTGACAGTTTCTTCTAGTTCAGTACAAAGTGTGGGCAGGGTTACCATGTGCAAGTTGATTTTTTTGATAAAATTTTAGTCGCTGTAAAATCGCCCCAAGATTGTAATCGAGTTTTGTTAAGGGACCATACCTCTAATTGCAGTGGTTATCGTGGGCAGTTGCCTTGGAGACCAGCTCGAGATGTGAAAAAAACTCCCCATTCGGGACTCGGCCTTCGGCCTCGTTAGTGACTCTCTTAAGGAATGTAAACGCGTAACACCCCATTCGTAAGTGACTAACACGGCTCGGCCTACGGCCTCGCAGGTTTGAAGCTCGGCCTGCGGCCTCGCAACCGTGGCGTTGTATCGCCAGCGAAAATCCCCATCCAGTAAATAAAAAGATTAAAAATTCTCATGCAAGTCGGACAACTGACAGATACTTTTAGTTCCCGTGAGCGGTTGCATCAAAGACCAGCTCGAGATGTGGAAAAAACTCCCCATCCGGGACTCGGCCTTCGGCCTCGTTAGCGACTTCCATAGGATGCGTTAATGAGGTACACCCCATTCGGAACTCGGCCTTCGGCCTCGTAAGTTACTAAAACGGCTCGGCCTACGGCCTCGCGGAGGCCACGCTCGGCCTTCGGCCTCGCGGGCCGAAAGCTCGGCCTCCGGCCTCGCAGGTTTGAAGCTCGGCCTTCGGCCTCGTGGTGTTTAAGGCTCGGCCTGCGGCCTCGCAAGTTACAAAGGGAATGTTTTTAAGCTGTTCCCAATGACGGCCAGCTCGGCCTTCGGCCTCGCAGGCCTACAGCTCGGCCTCCGGCCTCGCTAGGGTGGAGCTCGGCCTTCGGCCTCGCCTCCACAGCTCGGCCTGCGGCCTCGCTCGATTGCAGCTCGGCCTACGGCCTCGCAAAGGGAATGTGGTTTCGCCCCCAAAATTCCGCATCCCGTAAAAAAAAAACAAATGACGTCATCAAAAAACTTTTTTCATATTTCGAATCAGGGACCCCAAATCTCCCTAAATACCTAATTTCAGCCAGATCGGAGCAACTTGAATTTTGGTATCCGGTTCGAAGGACCAATTTGCAATTTTTGACAAAATCTCCAAATTTCCCTACAAACCCTCTATGACATTTGTTCAAACCCTCCATACCTATCTATAACGGTTTAGGAGTTGCGATCGTTTTAAATTTGTATGGGAGAACCTCTTTTTTGTTCGGGAGGGTAATTTTTTTTCATCTTTCCAAAAGGTTCCCAAGGTTTTAGTCATTTTTAGTTTTGACACCTACCCCCCATCGCTTATGGTTTTTGAGATCCCTACACCAGTTCCATCAAGGAAACCAAAAATGACACTTTTCGGATTTTTCCCTAGGTCACGTGGGCACTCTCTATACAGTCCTCTATATAATTTTAACCCAAAAACACTCCTTCTGGGAGAACAATGATGTCAGTCAGTCAGTCAATCAGTGGTAGAGCAGCTTTATATATTATAATAATAACTAGTATTTGGGTGGTGCGCGGGCTGCGAGCAGCCCGCGTTGTCAATGTGCATTAGTATTATTAACAAAAATGTCGTTGCAGTTGCTAAAAAGATATAAAATTCTCATGCAAGTCGAATAACTCACAGTTTCATATATTTCAGTAGAAAGTGTGAGCGAGGTTACCATGTGCAAGTTGATTTTTTTAATAAAATTTTAGTCGCGGTAAAACCGGACCAAGATTGTAAACGACTTTTGTTAAAGGACCCCACCTCTAAGTGCAGTGGTTAACGTGGGCAGTTGCCTCGGAGACCAGCTCGATATGTGAAAATACTTGTTATTCGGAACTCGGCCTTCGGCCTCGTTAGTGACTCCCATATGGTACGTTGATGCGTTACACCTCATTCGAGCTCGGCCTTCGGCCTCGCAGATTTGAAGCTCGGCCTTCGGCCTCGCAGGTTTGAAGCTCGGCCTTCGGCCTCGCGTTGGTAAAGACGGCTTCTTCAAGTTCAGTTTAAAGTGAGAACAGAGTTACCATGTGCAAGTTGATTTTTTTGATAAAATTTTAGTCGCTGTAAATTCGCCCCAAGATTGTAAACGACTTTTGTTAAGAGACCATATCTCTAAGTGCAGTGGTTATCGTGGGCAGTTGCATTGGAGACCAGCTCGAGATGTGGAAAAAACTCCCCATCCGGGACTCGGCCTTCGGCCTCGTTAGCGACTTCCATAGGATGCGTTAATGAGGTACACCCCATTCGGAACTCGGCCTTCGGCCTCGTAAGTTACTAACACGGCTCGGCCTACGGCCTCGCGGAGGCCACGCTCGGCCTTCGTCCTCGCGGGCCGAAAGCTCGGCCTCCAGCCTCGCAGATTTGAAGCTCGGCCTTCGGCCTCGCGGTGTTTAAGGCTCGGCCTGCGGCCTCGCAAGTTACAAAGGGAATGTTTTAAGCTGTTCCCAATGACGGCCAGCTCGGCCTTCGGCCTCGCAGGCCTACAGCTCGGCCTCCGGCCTCGCTAGGGTGGAGCTCGGCCTTCGGCCTCGCCTCCACAGCTCGGCCTGCGGCCTCGCTCGATTGCAGCTCGGCCTACGGCCTCGCAAAGGGAATGTGGTTTCGCCACCAAAATTCCGCATCCCGTAAAAAAAAAACAAATGACGTCATCAAAAAACTTTTTTCATATTTCGAATCAGGGACCCTAAATCTCCCTAAGTACCTAATTTCAGCCAGATCGGAGCAACTTGAATTTTGGTATCCGGTTCGAAGGACCAATTTGCAATTTTTGACAAAATTCTCAAATTTCCCTACAAACCCTCTATAACATTTGTTTGAACCCCCCATAGCTACCTATAACGGTTCTGGAGCTGCGGTCGTTTTAAATTTGTATGGGGAAACCTCTTTTTTAATAGGTAGGGTAATTTTTTTCATTTTTCCAAAAGAGTCCCAGGGTTTTAGTCATTTTTAGTTTTGACACCTACCCCCCATCGCTTATGGTTTTCGAGATCCGTACACCAGTTCCATGATGGAAACCAAAAATGACACTTTTCGGATTTTTCTGGAGGTCACGTGGGCACTCCCTATACAGTCCACTATATACGTCTTACCCAAAAACACTCCTTCTGGGAGAACAATTCTGTCAGTGAGTCAATCAGTGGTAGTGCAGCTTTATATATTATAACTAGTATTTAGGTGGCGCGCGGGCTGCGAGCAGCCCGCGTTATCGATGTGCATTAGTAATATTAACAAAAATGTCGTTGCATTTGCTAAAATGATATAAAATTCTCATGCAAGTCGAATAACTCACAGTTTCATATATTTCAGTAGAAAGTGTGAGCGAGGTTACCATGTGCAAGTTGATTTTTAAATAAAATTTTAGTCGCGGTAAAACCGGACCAAGGTTGTAAACGAGTTTTGTTAAGGGACCCCACCTCTAAGTGCAGTGGTTAACGTGGGCAGTTGCCTCGGAGACCAGCTCGATATGTGAAAATACTCGTTATCCGGAACTCGGCCTTCGGCCTCGTTAGTGACTCCCATAAGGTGTGTTGATGCGTTTCACCTCATATGAGCTCGGCCTTCGGCCTCGCAGATTTGAAGCTCGGCCTTCGGCCTCGCAAGTTTGAAGCTCGGCCTTCGGCCTCGCGGTGGTAAAGACGGCTTCTTCAAGTTCAGTACTAAGTGAGAACAGAGTTACCATATGCAAGTTTTTTTTTTTTCATAAAAATTTTAGTCGTGGTAAAATCGCACGAAGAATTTAAACGACTTTTGTTAAGGGACCCTACCTCTAATTGTAGTAAATAACGTGGGCAGTTGCATTGGAGACCAGCCCGAGATGTGGAAAAAACTCCCCATCCGGGACTCGGCCTTCGGCCTCGTTAGCGACTTCCATAGGATGCGTTAATGAGGTACACCCCATTCGGAACTCGGCCTTCGGCCTCGTAAGTTACTAACACGGCTCGGCCTACGGCCTCGCGGAGGCCACGCTCGGCCTTCAGCCTCGCGGGCCGAAAGCTCGGCCTCCGGCCTCGCAGATTTGAAGCTCGGCCTTCGGCCTCGCGGTGTTTAAGGCTCGGCCTGCGGCCTCGCAAGTTACAAAGGGAATGTTTTTAAGCTGTTCCCATTGACGGCCAGCTCGGCCTTCGGCCTCGCAGGCCTACAGCTCGGCCTCCGGCCTCGCTAGAGTGGAGCTCGGTCTTCGGCCTCGCCTCCACAGCTCGGCCTGCGGCCTCGCTCGATTACAGCTCGGCCTACGGCCTCGCAAAGAGAATGTGGTTTCGCCACCAAAAATCCGCATCCAGTAAAAAAAAAACAAATGACGTCATCAAAAAACTTTTTTCATATTTCGAATCAGGGACCCCAAATCTCCCTAATTACCAAATTTCAGCCGAATCGAAGAAACTTGGATTTTTGTATCCGGTTCGAAGGACCAATTTGCAAATTTTGACAAAATCCCCAAATTTCCCTACAAACCCTCTATGACATTTGTTCAAACCCTCCATACCTATCGATAACGGTTTAGGAGTTGCGATCGTTTTAAATTTGTATGGGAGAACCTCTTTTTTGTTTGGGAGGGTAATTTTTTTTCAATTTTCCAAAAGGGTCCCAGGGTTTTAGTCATTTTTAGTTTTGACACCTACCCCCCATCGATTATGGTTTTCGAGATCCCTACACCAGTTCCATCAAGGAAACCAAAAATGACACTTTTCGGATTTTTCCCTAAGTCACGTGGGCACTCCCTATACAGTCCATTATATAATTTTAACCCAAAAACACTCCTTCTGGGAGAACAATGATGTCAGTGAGTCAGTCAATCAGTGGTAGAGCAGCTTTATATATTATAATAACTAGTATTTCGGGTGGTGCGCGGGCTGCGAGCAGCCCGCGTTATCGATGTGCATTTGTATATTTTTTAAAATTTTAGTTGCAGTTGAAAAAAATATTTAAAAATTCTCATACAAGTCAAGAAAGGGACAGTTTCTTCTAGTTCAGTACAAAGTGTGAGCAGGGTTACCATGTGCAAGTTGATTTTTTCGATAAAATTTGAGTCGATGTAAAATCGCCCCAAGATTGTAATCGAGTTTTGTTAAGGGACCATACCTCTAAGTGCAGTGGTTAACGTGGGCCGTTGCCTCGGAGACCAGCTCGAGATGTGGAAAAAGCTCCCCATTCGGGACTCGGCCTTCGGCCTCGTTAGTGACTCTCCTAAGGAATGTAAACGCGTAACACCCCATTCGTAAGTGACTAACACGGCTCGGCCTACGGCCTCGCGGAGGCCACGCTCGGCCTTCGGCCTCGCGGGCCGAAAGCTCGGCCTTCGGCCTCGCAGGTTTGAAGCTCGGCCTGCGGCCTCGCAACTGTGGAGTTGTATCGTCAGCGAAAATCTCCATCCAGTAAATAAAAAGATTTAAAAATTCTCATGCAAGTCGAACAACTGACAGATACTTTTAGTTCCCGTGAGCGGTTGCATCAAAGACCAGCTCGAGATGTGGTAAAAACTCCCCATTCTGAACTCGGCCTTCGGCCTCGTTAGTGACTCTCCTAAGGAATGTAAATGCGTAACACCCCATTCGGAACTCGGCCTTCGGCCTCGTACGTGACTAACACGGCTCGGCCTGCGGCCTCGCGGAGGCCACGCTCGGCCTTCGGCCTCGCGGGCCGAAAGCTCGGCCTTCGGCCTCGCCCTCGAAGCTCGGCCTTCGGCCTCGCGGGTTTGAAGCTCGGCCTGCGGCCTCGCAAATAAGAAGTGGTTTCGCTATCAAAAATCCCCATCCAGTAAAAAAAAAACAAATGACGTAATCCAAAAATTTTTTTCATATTTGGAATCAGGGACCCCCAATCTCCCTAAATACCAAATTTCAGCCAGATCGGAGCAACTTGGATTTTGGTATCCGGGTCGAAGGACCAATTTTTAATTTTTGACAGAAACCTCAAATTCCCCTACAAACCCTCTATAACATTTGCTTGAACCCCCCATACCCACCTATAACGGTTCCGGAGTTGCGGTCGTTTTAAATTTGTATGGGAGAACCTCTTTTTTGTTCGGGAGGGTAATTTTTTTTCAATTTTCCAAAAGGGTCCCAGGGTTTTAGTCATTTTTAGTTTTGGCACCTACCCCCCATCGATTATGGTTTCCGAGATCCGTACACCAGTTCCATCAAGGAAACCAGAAATGACACTTTTCGGATTTTTCTGGTGGTCATAGGAACCTCCTCTACACTTTTCCCCTACACTACAAACACCCCCCATCGCTCCTTCTGGGAGAACAATGATGTCAATGAGTGAGTCAGTCAGTCAGTGAGTGGTAATCGAACTTTATATAATATAATAACTAGGTATTGGGTGGTGCGCGGGCTGCGAGCAGCCCGCGTTATCGATGTGCATTTGTATTTTTAATTGAAGTTTTAGTTGCAGTTTATAAATTATATAAAACTGTCATACAAGTCGAGTAAGTGACAGTTTCTTCTAGTTCAGTACAAAGTGTGGGCAGTGTTACCATGTGCAAGTTGATTTTTTTGATAAAATTTTAGTCGCTGTAAAATCGCCCCAAGATTGTAATCGAGTTTTGTTAAAGGACCATACCTCTAAGTGCAGTGGTTAACGTGGGCAGTTGCCTCGGAGACCAGCTCGAGAAGTAAAAAAAAACTCCCCATTCGGGACTCGGCCTTCGGCCTCGTTAGTGACTCTCCTAAGGAATGTAAATGCGTAACACCCCATTCGGAACTCGGCCTTCGGCCTCGTAAGTGACTAACATGGCTCGGCCTACGGCCTCGTGGAGGCCACGCTCGGCCTTCGGCCTCGCGGGCCGAAAGCTCGGCCTTCGGCCTCGCAGGTTTTAAGCTCGGCCTGCGGCCTCGCAAATAAGAAGTGGTTTCGCCATCAAATATCCCCATCCAGTAAAAAAAAAACAAATGACGTCATCCAAAATTTTTTTCATATTTAGAATCAGGGACCCCCAATCTCCCTAAATACTAAATTTCAACCAGATCGGAGCAACTTAGATTTTGGTATCCGGGTCGAAGGACCAGTTTTCAATTTTCGACTAAAACCTCAAATTCTCCTACAAACCCTCTATAACATTTGTTCAAACCCCCCATACCTACCTATAACGGTTCCGGAGTTGCGATCGTTTTAATTTTGTATGCGAGAACCTCTTTTTTGTTCGGGAGGGTAATTTTTTTTTAACTTTTTAAAAGGATCCCAGGGTTTTAGTCATTTTTAGTTTTGACACCAACCCCCCATCGATTATAGTTTCCGAGATCCCTACACCAGTTCCATGATGGAAACCAAAAATGACACTTTTCGGATTTTTCTGGAGGTCACGGGAACCTCCTCTACACTTTTTCCCTACACCACAAACACCCCCCATCGCTCCTTCTAGGAGAACAATTATGTCAATCAGTCAGTCAGTCAGTGAGTGAGTCAGTGGTAATCGAGCTTTATATATATAAAAAACTAGGTGTTGGGTGGTGCGCGGGCTGCGAGCAGCCCGCGTTATCGATGTGCATTAGTAACTTTTATCAAACTGGTAATTGCAGTTAAAAAAATATATAAAATTCTCATACAAATCGAGTAAGTGACAGTTTCTTCTAGTTCAGTACAAAGTGTGAGCAGGGTTACCATGTGCAAGTTGATTTTTTTGATAAAATTTTAGTTGCTGTAAAATCGCACCAAGATTGTAAACGACTTTTGTTAAGGGACCATACCTCTAAGTGCAGTGGTTAACGTGGGCAGTTGCCTCGGAGACCAGCTCGAGATGTGGAAAAAAAACTCCCCATTCGGGACTCGGCCTTCGGCCTCGTTAGCGACTCACCTGAGGGACGTTGATTCGTTACACCCCATTCGGAACTCGGCCTTCGGCCTCGTAAGTGACTAACACGGCTCGGCCTACGGCCTCGCGGAGGCCACGCTCGGCCTTCGGCCTCGCGGGCCGAAAGCTCGGCCTTCGGCCTCGCCCTCGAAGCTCGGCCTTCGGCCTCGCAGGTTTGAAGCTCGGCCTGCGGCCTCGCAGCCGTAGCGTTGTATCGCCAGCGAAAATCCCCATCCAGTAAAAAAAAAAACAAATGACGTCATCCAAAATTTTTTTTTATATTTGGAATCAGGGACTCCCAATGTCCCTAAATACCAAATTTCAGCCAGATCAGACAAATTTGGATTTTGGTATCCGGGTCGAAGGACCAATTTTTAATTTTTGACAGAAACCTCGAATTCCCCTACAAACCCTCTATAACATTTGTTCGATACCCCCATACCTACCTATAACGGTTCCGGAGTTGCGATCGTTTTAATTTTGTATGGGAGAACCTCTTTTTTGTTCGGGAGGGTAATTTTTTTTCAACTTTTTAAAAGGATCCCAGGGTTTTAGTCATTTTTAGTTTTGACACCAACCCCTCATCGATTATAGTTTCCGAGATCCCTACACCAGTTCCATGATGGAAACCAAAAATGACACTTTTCGGATTTTTCTGGAGGTCACGGGAACTTTCTCTACACTTTTTCCCTACATCACAAACACCCCCCATAGCTCCTTCTAGGAGAACAATTATGTCAATCAGTCAGTCAGTCAGTGAGTGAGTCAGTGGTAATCGAGCTTTATATATATAACTAGGTGTTGGGTGGTGCGCGGGCTGCGAGCAGCCCGCGTTATCTATGTGCATTTGTATATTTTTTAAAATTTTAGTTGCAGTTGAAAAAAATATTTAAAAATTCTCATACCAGTCGAGAAAGGGACAGTTTTTTCTAGTTCAGTACAAAGTGTGAGCAGGGTTACCATGTGCAAGTTGATTTTTTCGATAAAATTTTAGTCGATGTAAAATCGCCCCAAGATTGTAATCGAGTTTTGTTAAGGGACCATACCTCTAAGTGCAGTGGTTAACGTGGGCAGTTGCCTCGGAGACCAGCTCGAGATGTGGAAAAATACTCCCCATTCGGGACTCGGCCTTCGGCCTCGTTAGTGACTCTCCTAAGGAATGTAAGCGCGTCACACCCCATTCGTAAGTGACTAACACGGCTCGGCCTACGGCCTCGCGGAGGCCACGCTCGGCCTTCGGCCTCGCGGGCCGAAAGCTCGGCTTTCGGCCTCGCAGGTTTGAAGCTCGGCCTGCGGCCTCGCAACCGTGGCGTTGTATCGCTAGCGAAAATCCCTATCCAGTAAATAAAAAGATTTAAAAAATCTCGTGCAAGTCGAACAACTGACAGATACTTTTAGTTCCCGTGAGCGGTTGCATCAAAGACCAACTCGAGATGTGGAAAAAAAAATCCCCATTCGAGACTCGGCCTTCGGCCTCGTTAGTGACTCTCCTAAGGAATGTAAATGCGTAACACCCCATTCGGAACTCGGCCTTCGGCCTCGTAAGTGACTAACACGGCTCGGCCTGCGGCCTCGCGGAGGCCACGCTCGGCCTTCGGCCTCGCGGGCCGAAAGCTCGGCCTTCGGCCTCGCCCTCGAAGCTCGGCCTTCGGCCTCGCAGGTTTGAAGCTCGGCCTGCGGCCTCGCAGCCGTAGCGTTGTATCGCCAGCGATAATCCCCATCCAGTAAAAAAAAAAACAAATGACGTCCTCCAAAATTTTTTTTTATATTTGGAATCAGGGACTCCCAATGTCCCTAAATACCAAATTTCAGCCAGATCAGACAAATTTGGATTTTGGTATCCGATTCGAAGGACCAATTTGCAATTTTTGACTAAAACCCCAAATTCTCCTACAAACCCTCTATAACATTTGTTCAAACCCCCCATACCCACCTATAACGGTTCCGGAGTTGCGATCGTTTTAATTTTGTATGGGAGAACCTCTTTTTTGTTCGGGAGGGTAATTTTTTTTCAACTTTCTAAAAGGATCCCAGGGTTTTAGTCATTTTTAGTTTTGACACCAACCCCCCATCGATTATAGTTTCCGAGATCCCTACACCAGTTCCATGATGGAAACCAAAAATGACACTTTTTGGATTTTTCTAGAGGTCACGGGAACTTTATCTACACTTTTTCCCTACATCACAAACACCCCCCATAGCTCCTTCTAGGAGAACAATTATGTCAATCAGTCAGTCAGTCAGTGAGTGAGTCAGTGGTAATCGAGCTTTATATATATAACTAGTATTTGGGTGGCGCGCGGGCTGCGAGCAGCCCGCGTTATCGATGTGCATTAGTATTATTAACAAAAATGTCGTTGCAGTTGCTAAAAAGATATAAAATTCTCATGCAAATCGAATAACTCACAGTTACATCTATTTCAGTAGAAAGTGTGAGCAGGGTTACCATGTGCAAGTTGATTTTTTTAATTAAATTTTAGTCGCGGTAAAACCGGACCAAGATTCTAAACGACTTTTGTTAAAGGACCCCACCTCTAAGTGCAGTGGTTAACGTGGGCAGTTGCCTCGGAGACCAGCTCGATATGTGAAAATACTCGTTATCCGGAACTCGGCCTTCGGCCTCGTTAGAGACTCCCATATGGTACGTTGAAGCGTTACACCTCATTCGAGCTCGGCCTTCGGCCTCGCAGATTTGAAGCTCGGCCTTCGGCCTCGCAGGTTTGAAGTTCGGCCTTCGGCCTCGCGGTGGTAAAGACAGCTTCTTCAAGTTCAGTACAAAGTGAGAACAGAGTTACCATATGCAAGTTTATTTTTTTCATTAAAATTTTAGTCGGGGTAAAATCGCACAAAGAATTTAAACGACTTTTGTTAAGGGATCCTACCTCTAATTGTAGTAAATAACGTGGGCAGTTACATTGGAGACCAGCTCGAGATGTGAAAAAAACTCCCCATCCGGGACTCGGCCTTCGGCCTCGTTAGCGACTTCCATAGGATGCGTTAATGAGGTACACCCCATTCGGAACTCGGCCTTCGGCCTCGTAAGTTACTAACACGGCTCGGCCTGCGGCCTCGCGGAGGCCACGCTCGGCCTTCGGCCTCGCGGGCCGAAAGCTCGGCCTCCGGCCTCGCAGGATTGAAGCTCGGCCTTCGGCCTCGCGGTGTTTAAGGCTCGGCCTGCGGCCTCGCAAGTTACAAAGGGAATGTTTATAAGCTGTTCCCAATGACGGCCAGCTCGGCCTTCGGCCTCGCAGGCCTACAGCTCGGCCTCCGGCCTCGCCAGGGTGGAGCTCGGCCTTCGGCCTCGCCTCCACAGCTCGGCCTTCGGCCTCGCCTCCACAGCTCGGCCTGCGGCCTCGCTCGATTTCAGCTCGGCCTACGGCCTCGCAAAGAGAATGTGGTTTCGCCACCAAAAATCCGCATCCAGTAAAAAAAAAAACAGATGACGTCATCAAAAAACTTTTTTCATATTTCGAATCAGGGACCCCAAATCTCCTTAAATACCTAATTTCAGCCAGATCGGAGCAACTTGGATTTTGGTATTGTATGGGAGAACCTCTTTTTACTTTGGGAGGGTATTTTTTTTTTAATTTTCTAAAAGGTTCCCAAGGTTTTAGTCATTTTTAGTTTGACACCTACCCCTCATCGATTATAGTTTCCGAGATCCCTACACCTGTTCCACGAAGGAAACCAAAAATGCCACTTTTCGGATTTTTCTGGGGGTCACGTGAGCACTCTCTATACAGTCCACACCATAATTTCAACCCAAAAATACTCCTTCTGGGAGAACAATGATGTCAGTGAGTGAATCAATCAGTGGGTCTTCAGCTTTATATAATATGATGATGACTAGGTGTTGGGTGGCGCGCGGGCTGCGAGCAGCCCGCGTTATCGATGTGCATTTGTATTTATTTCAAATTTGTTATTGCAGTTGAAAAAATATATATAATTCTCATACAAGTAGAGTAAGTGACAGTTTCTTCTAGTTCAGTACAAAGTGTGGGCAGGGTTACCATGTGCAAGTTGATTTTTTTGATAAAATTTTAGTCGCTGTAAAATCGCCCCAAGATTGTAATCGAGTTTTGTTAAGGGACCATACCTCTAATTGCAGTGGTTATCGTGGGCAGTTGCCTTGGAGACCAGCTCGAGATGTGAAAAAAACTCCCCATTCGGGACTCGGCCTTCGGCCTCGTTAGTGACTCTCTTAAGGAATGTAAACGCGTAACACCCCATTCGTAAGTGACTAACACGGCTCGGCCTACGGCCTCGCAGGTTTGAAGCTCGGCCTGCGGCCTCGCAACCGTGGCGTTGTATCGCCAGCGAAAATCCCCATCCAGTAAATAAAAAGATTAAAAATTCTCATGCAAGTCGGACAACTGACAGATACTTTTAGTTCCCGTGAGCGGTTGCATCAAAGACCAGCTCGAGATGTGGAAAAAACTCCCCATCCGGGACTCGGCCTTCGGCCTCGTTAGCGACTTCCATAGGATGCGTTAATGAGGTACACCCCATTCGGAACTCGGCCTTCGGCCTCGTAAGTTACTAAAACGGCTCGGCCTACGGCCTCGCGGAGGCCACGCTCGGCCTTCGGCCTCGCGGGCCGAAAGCTCGGCCTCCGGCCTCGCAGGTTTGAAGCTCGGCCTTCGGCCTCGTGGTGTTTAAGGCTCGGCCTGCGGCCTCGCAAGTTACAAAGGGAATGTTTTTAAGCTGTTCCCAATGACGGCCAGCTCGGCCTTCGGCCTCGCAGGCCTACAGCTCGGCCTCCGGCCTCGCTAGGGTGGAGCTCGGCCTTCGGCCTCGCCTCCACAGCTCGGCCTGCGGCCTCGCTCGATTGCAGCTCGGCCTACGGCCTCGCAAAGGGAATGTGGTTTCGCCCCCAAAATTCCGCATCCCGTAAAAAAAAAACAAATGACGTCATCAAAAAACTTTTTTCATATTTCGAATCAGGGACCCCAAATCTCCCTAAATACCTAATTTCAGCCAGATCGGAGCAACTTGAATTTTGGTATCCGGTTCGAAGGACCAATTTGCAATTTTTGACAAAATCTCCAAATTTCCCTACAAACCCTCTATGACATTTGTTCAAACCCTCCATACCTATCTATAACGGTTTAGGAGTTGCGATCGTTTTAAATTTGTATGGGAGAACCTCTTTTTTGTTCGGGAGGGTAATTTTTTTTCATCTTTCCAAAAGGTTCCCAAGGTTTTAGTCATTTTTAGTTTTGACACCTACCCCCCATCGCTTATGGTTTTTGAGATCCCTACACCAGTTCCATCAAGGAAACCAAAAATGACACTTTTCGGATTTTTCCCTAGGTCACGTGGGCACTCTCTATACAGTCCTCTATATAATTTTAACCCAAAAACACTCCTTCTGGGAGAACAATGATGTCAGTCAGTCAGTCAATCAGTGGTAGAGCAGCTTTATATATTATAACTAGTATTTCGGGTGGTGCGCGGGCTGCGAGCAGCCCGCGTTATCGATTTGCATTTGTATTGTTATCAAAATTTTAGTTGCAGTTGAAAAAATATATAAAATTCTCATACAAGTAGAGTAAGTGACAGTTTCTTCTAGTTCAGTACAAAGTGTGAGCAGGGTGTGAACCATGTGTACCATGTGAAAGTTGATTTTTTCGAAAAAATTTTAGTCGATGTAAAATTGCCCCAAGATTGTAATCGAGTTTTGTTAAGGGACCATACCTCTAAGTGCAGTGGTTAACGTGGGCAGTTGCCTCGGAGACCAGCTCGATATGTGAAAATACTCGTTATCCGGAACTCGGCCTTCGGCCTCGTTAGTGACTCCCATAAGGTGTGTTGATGCGTTACACCTTATTCGAGCTCGGCCTTCGGCCTCGCAGATTTGAAGCTCGGCCTTCGGCCTCGCAGGTTTGAAGCTCGGCCTTCGGCCTCGCGGTGGTAAAGACAGCTTCTTCAAGTTCAGTACAAAGTGAGAACAGAGTTACCATATGCAAGTTTTATTTTTTTTATTAAAATTTTAGTCGGGGTAAAATCGCACAAAGAATTTAAACGACTTTTGTTAAGAGACCCTACCTCAAATTGTAGTAAATAACGTGGGCAGTTGCATTGGAGACCAGCTCGAGATGTGGAAAAAACTCCCCATCCGGGACTCGGCCTTCGGCCTCGTTAGCGACTTCCATAGGATGCGTTAATGAGGTACACCCCATTCGGAACTCGGCCTTCGGCCTCGTAAGTTACTAACACGGCTCGGCCTACGGCCTCGCGGAGGCCACGCTCGGCCTTCGGCCTCGCGGGCCGAAAGCTCGGCCTTCGGCCTCGCAGGTTTGAAGCTCGGCCTTCGGCCTCGCGGTGTTTAAAGCTCGGCTTGCGGCCTCGCAAGTTACAAAGGGAATGATTTTAAGCTGTTCCCAATGACGGCCAGCTCGGCCTTCGGCCTCGCAGGCCTACAGCTCGGTCTCCGGCCTCGCTAGGGTGGAGCTCGGCCTTCGGCCTCGCCTCCACAGCTCAGCCTGCGGCCTCGCTCGATTACAGTTTGGCCTACGGCCTCGCAAAGAGAATGTGGTTTCGCCACCAAAAATCCGCATCCAGTAAAAAAAAAACTAATGACGTCATCAAAAAACTTTTTTCATATTTCGAATCAGGGACCCCAAATCTCCCTAAATACTTAATTTCAGTCAGATCGGAGCAACTTGAATTTTGGTATCCGGTTCGAAGGACCAATTTCAAGTTTTGGACAAAATCCCCAAATTTCCCTACAAACCCTCTATAACATTTGTTCAAACTCCCCATACCTACCTAAAACGGTTCCGGAGTTGCGATCGTTTTAATTTTGTATGGGAGAACCTCTTTTTTAATAGGTAGGGTAATTTTTTTCAACTTTCCAAAAGGGTCCCAGGGTTTTAGTCATTTTTAGTTCTGACACCTACCCTCCATCGGTTATGGTTTCCGAGATCCGTACACCTGTTCCATGAAGGAAACCAAAAATGCCACTTTTCGGATTTTTCTGGGGGTCACGTGGGCACTCTCTATACAGTCCACTATATAATTTCAACCCAAAAACACTCCTTCTGGGAGAACAATTCTGTCAGTGAGTCAATCAGTGGTAGAGCAGCTTTATATATTATAATAATAATAACTAGGTGTTGGGTGGTGCGCGGGCTGCGAGCAGCCCGCGTTATCGATGTGCATTAGTATTATTAACAAAAATGTCATTGCAGTTAAAAAAAATATATATAATTCTCATACAAGTCGAATCAATGACAGTTTTTTCTAAATCAGTACAAAGTGTGGCAGGGTTACCATGTGCAAGTTGATTTTTTTGATAAAATTTTAGTCGCGGTAAAATCGGACCAAGGTTTGTTAACGACTATTGTTAAGGGACCATACCTCTAAGTGCAGTGGTTAACGTGGGCAGTTGCCTCGGAGACCAGCTCGAGATGTGGAATAAACTCCCCATTCGAGACTCGGCCTTCGGCCTCGTTAGTGACTCGACTAAGGAATGTAAACGCGTAACACCCCATTCGTAAGTGACTAACACGGCTCGGCCTACGGCCTCGCGGAGGCCACGCTCGGCCTTCGGCCTCGCGGGCTGAAAGCTCGGCCTTCGGCCTCGCAGGTTTGAAGCTCGGCCTGCGGCCTCGCAACCGAGGCGTTGTATCGCTAGCGAAAATCCCCATCCAGTAAATTTAAAAATTCTCATGCAAGTCGAACTGACAGATACTTTTAGTTCCCGTGAGCAGTTGCATTAAAGACCAGCTCGAGATGTGGTAAAAACTCCCCATCCGGGACTCGGCCTTCGGCCTCGTTAGCGACTTCCATAGGATGCGTTAATGAGGTACACCCCATTCGGAACTCGGCCTTCGGCCTCGTAAGTTACTAAAACGGCTCGGCCTACGGCCTCGCGGAGGCCACGCTCGGCCTTCGGCCTCGCGGGCCGAAAGCTCGGCCTCCGGCCTCGCAGGTTTGGAGCTCGGCCTTCGGCCTCGCGGTGTTTAAGGCTCGGCCTGCGGCCTCGCAAGTTACAAAGGGAATGTTTTTAAGCTGTTCCCAATGACGGCCAGCTCGGCCTTCGGCCTCGCAGGCCTACAGCTCGGCCTCCGGCCTCGCTAGGGTGGAGCTCGGCCTTCGGCCTCGCCTCCACAGCTCGGCCTGCGGCCTCGCAAAGAGAATGTGGTTTCGCTACCAAAAATCCGTATCCAGTAAAAAAAAAACTAATGACGTCATCAAAAAACTTTTTTCATATTTCGAACCAGGGACCCCAAATCTCCCTAAATACTTAATTTCAGTCAGATCGGAGCAACTTGAATTTTGGTATCCGGTTCGAAGGACCAATTTGCAATTTTTGACAAAAACCACAAATTTCCCTACCAAACCTCTATGACATTTGTTCAAACCCCCCATACATATCGATAACGGTTTAGGAGTTGCGATCGTTTTAAATTTGTATGGGAGAACCTCTTTTTTGTTTGGGAGGGTAATTTTTTTTCAATTTTTCAAAAGGGTCCTAGGGTTTTAGTCATTTTTAGTTTAAACACATACCCCCCATCGATTATCGTTTTCGAGATCCCTACACCAGTTCCATCAAGGAAACCAAAAATGACACTTTTCGGATTTTTCCCAAAGTCACGTGGGCACTCTCTATACAGTCCATTATATAATTTTAACCCAAAAACACTCCTTCTGGGAGAACAATGATGTCAGTCAGTCAGTCAATCAGTGGTAGAGCAGCTTTATATATTATAATAACTAGGTGTTGGGTGGTGCGCGGGCTGCGAGCAGCCCGCGTTATCGATGTGCATTTGTATATTTTTTAAAATTTTAGTTGCAGTTGAAATAAATATATAAAAATTCTCATACAAGTCGAGAAAGGGACAGTTTCTTCTAGTTCAGTACAAAGTGTGGGCAGGGTTACCATGTGCAAGTTGATTTTTTTGATAAAATTTTAGTCGCTGTAAAATCGCACCAAGATTGTAAACGACTCTTGTTAAGGGACCATACCTCTAAGTGCAGTGGTTAACGTGGGCCGTTGCCTCGGAGACCAGCTCGCGATGTGGAAAAAAAATTCCCCATTCGGGATTTGGCCTTCGGCCTCGTTAGTGACTCTCCTAAGGAATGTAAATGCGTAACACCCCATTCGGAACTCGGCCTACGGCCTCGCGGAGGCCACGCTCGGCCTTCGGCCTCGCGGGCCGAAAGCTCGGCCTTCGGCCTCGCAGGTTTGAAGCTCGGCCTGCGGCCTCGCAACCGTGGCGTTGTATCGCCAGCGAAAATCCCCATCCAGTAAATAAAAAGATTTAAAAATTCTCATGCAAGTCGAACAACTGACAGATACTTTTAGTTCCCGTGAGCGGTTGCATCAAAGACCAACTCGAGATGTGGGAAAAAAAATCCCCATTCGGGACTCGGCCTTCGGCCTCGTTAGTGACTCTCCTAAGGAATGTAAATGCGTAACACCCCATTCGGAACTCGGCCTTCGGCCTCGTAAGTGACTAACACGGCTCGGCCTACGGCCTCGCGGAGGCCACGCTCGGCCTTCGGCCTCGCGGGCCGAAAGCTCGGCCTTCGGCCTCGCCCTGGAAGCTCGGCCTTCGGCCTCGCAGGTTTGAAGCTCGGCCTGCGGCCTCGCAAATAAGAAGTGGTTTCGCCATCAAAAATCCCCATCCAGTAAAAAAAAAACAAATGACGTCATCCAAAAAATTTTTTCATATTTGGAATCAGGGACCCCCAATCTCTCTAAATATCAAATTTCAGCCAGATCGGAGCAACTTGGATTTTGGTATCCGGGTCGAAGGACCAATTTTCAATTTTCGTCTAAAACCCCAAATTCTCCTACAAACCCTCTATAACATTTGTTCAAACCCCCCATACCCACCTATAACGGTTCCGGAGTTGCGGTCGTTTTAAATTTGTATGGGAGAACCTCTTTTTTGTTCGGGAGGGTAATTTTTTTCCAACTTTCCAAAAGGGTCCCAGGGTTTTAGTCATTTTTAGTTTTGACACCTACCACCCATCGATTATGGTTTCCGAGATCCGTACACCAGTTCCATCAAGGAAACCAAAAATGACACTTTTCGGATTTTTCTGGTGGTCACAGGAACCTCCTCTACACTTTTCCCCTACATCACAAACACCTCCCATCGCTCCTTCTAGGAGAACAATGATGTCAATCAGTCAGTCAGTCAGTGAGTGAGTCAGTGGTAATCGAGCTTTATATATATAACTAGTATTTGGGTGGCGCGCGGGCTGCGAGCAGCCCGCGTTATCGATGTGCATTAGTATTATTAACAAAAATGTCGTTGCAGTTGCTAAAAAGATATAAAATTCTCATGCAAATCGAATAAATCACAGTTACATCTATTTCAGTAGAAAGTGTGAGCAGGGTTACCATGTGCAAGTTGATTTTTTTAATTAAATTTTAGTCGCGGTAAAACCGGATCAAGATTCTAAACGACTTTTGTTAAAGGACCCCACCTCTAAGTGCAGTGGTTAACGTGGGCAGTTGTCTCGGAGACCAGCTCGATATGTGAAAATACTCGTTATCCGGAACTCGGCCTTCGGCCTCGTTAGAGACTCCCATATGGTACGTTGAAGCGTTACACCTCATTCGAGCTCGGCCTTCGGCCTCGCAGATTTGAAGCTCGGCCTTCGGCCTCGCAGGTTTGAAGCTCGGCCTTCGGCCTCGCGGTGGTAAAGACAGCTTCTTCAAGTTCAGTACAAAGTGAGAACAGAGTTACCATATGCAAGTTTATTTTTTTCATTAAAATTTTAGTCGGGGTAAAATCGCACAAAGAATTTAAACAACTTTTGTTAAGGGACCCTACCTCTAATTGTAGTAAATAACGTGGGCAGTTACATTGGAGACCAGCTCGAGATGTGAAAAAAACTCCCCATCCGGGACTCGGCCTTCGGCCTCGTTAGCGACTTCCATAGGATGCGTTAATGAGGTACACCCCATTCGGAACTCGGCCTTCGGCCTCGTAAGTTACTAACACGGCTCGGCCTGCGGTCTCGCGGAGGCCACGCTCGGCCTTCGGCCTCGCGGGCCGAAAGCTCGGCCTCCGGCCTCGCAGGTTTGAAGCTCGGCCTTCGGCCTCGCGGGGTTTAAGGCTCGGCCTGCGGCCTCGCAAGTTACAAAGGGAATGTTTATAAGCTGTTCTCAATGACGGCCAGCTCGGCCTGCGGCCTCGCAGGCCTACAGCTCGGCCTCCGGCCTCGCTAGGGTGGAGCTTGGCCTTCGGCCTCGCCTCAACAGCTCGGCCTGCGGCCTCGCTCGATTGCAGCTCGGCCTACGGCCTCGCAAAGGGAATGTGGTTTCGCCACCAAAGATCCGCATTCCGTAAAAAAAAAAACAAATGACGTCATCAAAAAACTTTTTTCATATTTCGAATCAGGGACCCCAAATCTCCTTAAATACCTAATTTCAGCCAGATCAGAGCAACTTGGATTTTGGTATTGTATGGGAGAACCTCTTTTTTGTTCGGGAGGGTAATTTTTTTTTAATTTCCTAAAAGGTTCCCAGAGTTTTAGTCATTTTTAGTTTTGACACCTACCCCTCATCGATTATAGTTTCCGAGATCCCTACACCTGTTCCATGAAGGAAACCAAAAATGCCACTTTTCGGATTTTTCTGGAGGTCACGTGAGCACTCTCTATACAGTCCACACCATAATCTCAACCCAAAAATACTCCTTCTGGGAGAACAATGATGTCAGTGAGTGAATCAATCAGTGGGTCTTCAGCTTTATATAATATGAACTAGGTGTTGGGTGGTGCGCGGGCTGCGAGCAGCCCGCGTTATCGATGTGCATTTGTATAGTTATCAAAATTTTAGTTGCAGTTGAAAAAATATATATAAAATTCTCATACAAGTAAAGTAAGTGACAGTTTCTTCTAGTTCAGTACAAAGTGTGAGCAGGGTTACCATGTGAAAGTTGATATTTTCGATAAAATTTTAGTCGATGTAAAATCACCCCAAGTTTCAAAACGACTTTTGTTAAGGGACCATACCTCTAAGTGCAGTGGTTAACGTGGGCAGTTGCCTTGGAGACCAGCTCGAGATGTGGAAAAAAAACTCCCCATTCGGGACTCGGCCTTCGGCCTCGTTAGTGACTCTCCTGAGGAATGTAAACGCGTAACACCCCATTCGTAAGTGACTAACACGGCTCGGCCTACGGCCTCGCGGAGGCCACGCTCGGCCTTCGGCCTCGCGGGCCGAAAGCTCGGCCTCCGGCCTCGCGGGTTTGAAGCTCGGCCTGCGGCCTCGCAACCGTGGCGTTGTATCGCTAGCGAAAATCCCCATCCAGTAAATAAAAAGATTTAAAAATTCTCATGCAAGTCGAACAACTGACAGATACTTTTAGTTCCCGTGAGCGGTTGCATCAAAGACCAGCTCGAGATGTGGAAAAAAAACTCCCCATTCGGGACTCGGCCTTCGGCCTCGTTAGTGACTCTCCTAAGGAATGTAAACGCGTAACACCCCATTCGTAAGTGACTAACACGGCTCGGCCTACGGCCTCGCGGAGGCCACGCTCGGCCTTCGGCCTCGCGGGCCGGAAGCTCGGCCTCCGGCCTCGCAGGTTTGAAGCTCGGCCTGCGGCCTCGCAACCTTGGCGTTGTATCGCCAGCGAAAATCCCCATCCAGTAAATAAAAAGATTTAAAAATTCTCATGCAAGTCAAAAAACTGACAGATACTTTTAGTTCCCGTGAGCGGTTGCATCAAAGACCAGCTCGAGATGTGGAAAAAAAACTCCCCATTCGCGACTCGGCCTTCGGCCTCGTTAGTGACTCTCCTAAAGAATGTAAATGCGTAACACCCCATTCGGAACTCGGCCTTCGGCCTCGTAAGTGACTAACACGGCTCGGCCTGCGGCCTCGCGGAGGCCACGCTCGGCCTTCGGCCTCGCGGGCCGAAAGCTCGGCCTTCGGCCTCGCCCTGGAAGCTCGGCCTTCGGCCTCGCAGGTTTGAAGCTCGGCCTTCGGCCTCGCAGGTTTGAAGCTCGGCCTGCGGCCTCGCAAATAAGAAGTGGTTTCGACATCAAAAATCCCCATCCAGTAAAAAAAAAACAAATGACGTCACCAAAATTTTTTTTTTATATTTGGAATCAGGGACCCCCAATCTCCATAAATACCAAATTTCAGCCAGATCGGACCAACTTGAATTTTGGTATCCGGGTCGAAGGACCAATTTTCAATTTTTGACAAAAACCTCATATTCCCCTACAAACGGTCTATAATATTTGTTTGAACCCCCCATACCCACCTATAACGGTTCCGGAGTTGCGGTCGTTTTAATTTTGTATGGGAGAACCTCTTTTTTGTTCGGGAGGGTAATTTTTTTTCAACTTTCCAAAAAAGTCCCAGGGTTTTAGTCATTTTTAGTTTTGACACCTACCCCCCATCGATAATGGTTTCCGAGATCCGTACACCAGTTCCATCAAGGAAACCAAAAATGACACTTTTCGGATTTTTCTGGTGGTCATAGGAACATCCTCTACACTTTTTCCCTACATCACAAACACCTCCCATCGCTCCTTCTAGGAGAACAATGATGTCAATCAGTCAGTCAGTCAGTCAGTCAGTCAGTCAGTGAGTGGTAATCGAACTTTATATATTATAACTAGTATTTGGGTGGCGCGCGGGCTGCGAGCAGCCCGCGTTATCGATGTGCATTAGTATTATTAACAAAAATGTCATTGCAGTTTAAAAAATATTTATAAAATTCTCATACAAGTCAAGTAAGTGACAGTTTCTTCTAGTTCAGTACAAAGTGTGAGAGGGGTTACCATGTGCAAGTTGAATTTTTTTTTTTAATTTTAGTCGCTGTAAAATCGCCCCAAGATTGTAAACGACTTTTGTTCAGGGACCATACCTCTAAGTGCAGTGGTTAACGTGGGCCGTTGCCTCGGAGACCAGCTCGAGATGTGGAAAAAAAACTCCCCATTCGGGACTCGGCCTTCGGCCTCGTTAGTGACTCTCCTAAGGAATGTAAACGCGTAACACCCCATTCGTAAGTGACTACCACGGCTCGGCCTACGGCCTCGCGGAGGCCACGCTCGGCCTTCGGCCTCGCGGGCCGAAAGCTCGGCCTTCGGCCTCGCAGGTTTGAAGCTCGGCCTGCGGCCTCGCAACCGTGGCGTTGTATCGCCAGAGAAAATCCCCATGCAGTAAATTTAAAAATTCTCATGCAAGTCGAACAACTGACGAACTACTTTTAGTTCCCGTGAGCGGTTGCATCAAAGACCAGCTCGAGATGTGGAAAAAACTCCCCATCCGGGACTCGGCCTTCGGCCTCGTTAGCGACTTCCATAGGATGCGTTAATGAGGTACACCCCATTCGGAACTCGGCCTTCGGCCTCGTAAGTTACTAACACGGCTCGGCCTACGGCCTCGCGGAGGCCACGCTCGGCCTTCGGCCTCGCGGGCCGAAAGCTCGGCCTCCGGCCTCGCAGGTTTGAAGCTCGGCCTTCGGCCTCGCGGTGTTTAAGGCTCGGCCTGCGGCCTCGCAAGTTACAAAGGGAATGTTTATAAGCTGTTCTCAATGACGGCCAGCTCGGCCTGCGGCCTCGCAGGCCTACAGCTCGGCCTCCAGCCTCGCTAGGGTGGAGCTCGGCCTTCGGCCTCGCCTCCACAGCTCGGCCTGCGGCCTCGCTCGATTGCAGCTCGGCCTACGGCCTCGCAAAGAGAATGTGGTTTCGCCACCAAAAATCCGCATCCAGTAAAAAAAAAACTAATGACGTCATCTAAAAACTTTTTTCATATTTCGAATCAGGGACCCCAAATCTCCCTAAATACCAAATTTCAGCCGGATCGAAGAAACTTGGATTTTTGTATCCGGTTCGAAGGACCAATTTGCAATTTTTGACAAAATCCCCAAATTTCCCTACAAACCCTCTATGACATTTGTTTGAACCCTCCATACCTATCTATAACGGCTTAGGAGTTGCGATCGTTTTAATTTTGTATGGGAGAACCTCTTTTTTGTTAGGGAGGGTAATTTTTTTTCATCTTTCCAAAAGAATCCCAGGGTTTTAGTCATTTTTAGTTTTGACACCTACCCCCCATCGCTTATAGTTTCTGAGATCCGTTCACCAGTTCCATCAAGGAAACCAAAAATGACACTTTTCGGATTTTTCTGGTGGTTATAGGAACATCCTCTACACTTTTCCCCTACATCACAAATACCTCCCATCGCTCCTTCTAGGAGAACAATGATGTCAATCAGTCAGTCAGTCAGTCAGTCAGTCAGTCAGTGAGTGGTAATCGAACTTTATATATTATAATAACTAGGTGTTGGGTGGTGCGCGGGCTGCGAGCAGCCCGCGTTATCGATGTGCATTTGTATATTTTTTAAAATTTTATTTGCAGTTTATAAAAATATATAAAATTCTCATACAAGTCGAGTAAGTGACAGTTTCTTCTAGTTCAGTACAAAGTGTGAGCAGGGTTACCATGTGCAAGTTGATTTTTTCGATAAAATTTTAGTCGATGTAAAATCGCCCTAAGATTGTAATCGAGTTTTGTTAAGGGACCATACCTCTAAGTGCAGTGGTTAACGTGGGCCGTTGCCTCGGAGACCAGCTCGAGAAGTAAAAAAAAAACTCCTCATTTGGGACTCGGCCTTCGGCCTCGTTAGTGACTCTCCTAAGGAATGTAAATGCGTAACACCACATTCGGAACTCGGCCTTCGGCCTCGTAAGTGACTAACATGGCTCGGCCTACGGCCTCGCGGAGGCCACGCTCGGCCTTCGGCCTCGCGGGCCGAAAGCTCGGCCTTCGGCCTCGCCCTGGAAGCTCGGCCTTCGGCCTCGCAGGTTTGAAGCTCGGCCTGCGGCCTCGCAGCCGTGGCGTTGTATCGCCAGCGAAAATCCCCATCCAGTAAAAAAAAAAAAAAATGACGTCATCCAAAAAATTTTTTTATATTTAGAATCAGGGACCCCCAATCTCCCTAAATACCAAATTTCAGCCAGATCAGACAAACTTGGATTTTGGTATCCGGGTCGAAGGACCAATTTGCAATTTTTGACTAAAAACCCAAATTCTCTTACAAACCCTCTATACTATTTGTTCGAACACCCCATACCCACCTATAACGGTTCCGGAGCTGCGGTCGTTTTAAATTTGTATGGGAGAACCTCTTTTTTGTTTGGGAGGGTAATTTTTTTTCAACTTTCCAAAAAGGTCCCAGGGTTTTAGCCATTTTTAGTTTTGGCACCTACCCCCCATCTATTATAGTTTCCGAGATCCCTACACCAGTTCCACGAAGGAAACCAAAAATGGCACTTTTCGGATTTTTCTGGAGGTCACAGGAACCTCCTCTCCACTTTTCCCCTACATTACAGACACCCCCCATAGCTCCTTCTAGGAGAACAATTATGTCAATCAGTCAGTGAGTGAGTGAGTCAGTCAGTGGTAATCGAGCTTTATATATATAACTAGGTGTTGGGTGGTGCGCGGGCTGCGAGCAGCCCGCGTTATCGATGTGCATTTGTATTTTTAATTAAAGTTTTAGTTGCAGTTTATAAATTATATAAAATTGTCATACAAGTCGAGTAAGTGACAGTTTCTTCTAGTTCAGTACAAAGTGTGGGCAGGGTTACCATGTGCAAGTTGATTTTTTTGATAAAATTTTAGTCTTTGCAAAATCGCCCCAAGATTGTAATCGAGTTTTGTTTAGGGACCATACCTCTAAGTGCAGTGGTTAACGTGGGCAGTTGCCTCGGAGACCAGCTCGAGAAGTGAAAAAAAACTCTTCATTCGGGACTTGGCCTTCGGCCTCGTTAGTGACTCTCCTAAGGAATGTAAATGCGTAACACCCCATTCTGAACTCGGCCTTCGGCCTCGTAAGTGACTAACATGGCTCGGCCTACGGCCTCGCGGAGGCCACGCTCGGCCTTCGGCCTCGCGGGCCGAAAGCTCGGCCTTCGGCCTCGCTCTGGAAGCTCGGCCTTCGGCCTCGCAGGTTTGAAGCTCGGCCTGCGGCCTCGCAGCCGTGGCGTTGTATCGCCAGCGAAAATCCCCATCCAGTAAAAAAAAAACATGACGTCATCCAAAAAATTTTTTCATATTCGGAATCAGGGACCCCCAATCGCCCTAAATACTAAATTTCAGCCAGATCAGAGCATTTTGGATTTTGGTATCCGGGTCGAAGGACCAATTTTTAATTTTTGACAGAAACCTTAAATTTCCCTACAAACCCTCTATAACATTTGTTTGAACCCCCCATACCTACCTATAACGGTTCCGGAGTTGCGATCGTTTTAATTTTGTATGGGAGAACCTCTTTTTTGTTCGGGAGGGTACTTTTTTTTCAACTTTTTAAAAGGATCCCAGGGTTTTAGTTATCTTTAGTTTTGACACCAACCCCCCATCGATTATAGTTTCCGAGATCCCTACACCAGTTCCATGATGGAAACCAAAAATGGCACTTTTCGGATTTTTCTGGAGGTCACGGGAACCTCCTCTACACTTTTCCCCTACACCACAAACATCCCCCATCGCTCCTTCTAGGAGAACAATTCTGTCAATCAGTGAGTGAGTGAGTGAGTGAGTGAATCAGTGGTAATCGAGCTTTATATATATAACTAGGTGTTGGGTGGTGCGCGGGCTGCGAGCAGCCCGCGTTATCGATGTGCATTAGTATTATTAACAAAAATGTCATTGCAGTTAAAAAAAATATAAAAAATTCTCATACAAGTCGAGTAAGTGACAGTTTCTTCTAGTTCAGTAGAAAGTGTGAGCAGGGTTACCATGTGCAAGTTGATTTTTTTAAAAAAATTTTAGTTGCTGTAAAATCGCACCAAGATTGTAAACGACTTTTGTTAAGGGACCATACCTCTAAGTGCAGTGGTTAACGTGGGCAGTTGCCTCGGAGACCAGCTCGAGATGTGGAATAAACTCCCCATTCGGGACTCGGCCTTCGGCCTCGTTAGTGACTCTCCTAAGGAATGTAAATGCGTAACACCCCATTCGGAACTCGGCCTTCGGCCTCGTAAGTGACTAACATGGCTCGGCCTACTGCCTCGCGGAGGCCACGCTCGGCCTTCGGCCTCGCGGGCCGAAAGCTCGGCCTTCGGCCTCGCCCTGGAAGCTCGGCCTTCGGCCTCGCAGGTTTGAAGCTCGGCCTGCGGCCTCGCAGCCGTGGTGTTGTATCGCCAGCGAAAATCCCCATCCAGTAAAAAAAAAAAAAATGACGTCATCCAAAAAATTTTTTTATATTTAGAATCAGGGACCCCTAATCTCCCTAAATACCAAATTTCAGCCAGATCAGACAAACTTGGATTTTGGTATCCGGGTCGAAGGACCAATTTGCAATTTTTGACTAAAAACCCAAATTCTCCTACAAACCCTCTATAATATTTGTTTGAACCCCCCATACCCACCTATAACGGTTCCGGAGCTGCGGTCGTTTTAAATTTGTATGGGAGAACCTCTTTTTTGTTTGGGAGGGTAATTTTTTTTCAACTTTCCAAAAAGGTCCCAGGGTTTTAGACATTTTTAGTTTTGGCACCTACCCCCCATCTATTATAGTTTCCGAGATCCCTACACCAGTTCCATGATGGAATCCAAAACTGACACTTTTCGGATTTTTCTGGAGGTCACGGGAACCTCTTCTACACTTTTCCCCTACACCACAAACACCCCCCATCGCTCCTTCTAGGAGAACAATTCTGTCAATCAGTGAGTCAGTGAGTGAGTCAGTGAGTGGTAATCGAGCTTTATATATATAACTAGTATTTGGGTGGCGCGCGGGCTGCGAGCAGCCCGCGTTATCGATGTGCATTAGTATTATTAACAAAAATGTCGTTGCAGTTGCTAAAAAGATATAAAATTCTCATGCAAATCGAATAACTCACAGTTACATCTATTTCAGTAGAAAGTGTGAGCAGGGTTACCATGTGCAAGTTGATTTTTTTAATTAAATTTTAGTCGCGGTAAAACCGGACCAAGATTCTAAACGACTTTTGTTAAAGGACCCCACCTCTAAGTGCAGTGGTTAACGTAGGCAGTTGCCTCGGAGACCAGCTCGATATGTGAAAATACTCGTCATCCGGAACTCGGCCTTCGGCCTCGTTAGAGACTCCCATAAGGTACGTTAAAGCGTTACACCTCATTCGAACTCGGCCTTTGGCCTCGCAGATTTGAAGCTCGGCCTTCGGCCTCGTAGGTTTGAAGCTCGGCCTTCGGCCTCGCGGTGGTAAAGACAGCTTCTTCAAGTTCAGTACAAAGTGAGAACAGAGTTACCATATGCAAGTTTATTTTTTTCATTAAAATTTTAGTCGGGGTAAAATCGCACAAAGAATTTAAACGACTTTTGTTAAGGGACCCTACCTCTAATTGTAGTAAATAACGTGGGCTGTTACATTGGAGACCAGCTCGAGATGTGAAAAAAACTCCCCATCCGGGACTCAGCCTTCGGCCTCGTTAGCGACTTCCATAGGATGCGTTAATGAGGTACACCCCATTCGGAACTCGGCCTTCGGCCTCGTAAGTGACTAACACGGCTCGGCCTGCGGCCTCGCGGAGGCCACGCTCGGCCTTCGGCCTCGCGGGCCGTAAGCTCGGCCTCCGGCCTCGCAGGTTTGAAGCTCGGCTTTCGGCCTCGCCTCCACAGCTCGGCCTGCGGCCTCGCAAGTTACAAAGGGAATGTTTATAATCTGTTCTCAATGACGGCCAGCTCGGCCTGCGGCCTCGCAGGCCTACAGCTCGGCCTCCGGCCTCGCTAGGGTGGAGCTCGGCCTTTGGCCTCGCCTCCACAGCTCGGCCTGCGGCCTCGCTCGATTGCAGCTCGGCCTACGGCCTCGCAAAGGGAATGTGGTTTCGCCACCAAAATTCCGCATTCCGTAAAAAAAAAAACAAGTGACGTCATCAAAAAACTTTTTTCATAATTCGAATCAGGGACCCCAAATCTCCTTAAATACCTAATTTCAGCCAGATCGGAGCAACTTGGATTTTGGTATTATATGGGAGAACCTCTTTTTACTTCGGGAGGGTAATTTTTTTTTAATTTTCTAAAAGGTTCCCAGGGTTTTAGTCATTATTAGTTTGACACCTACCCCTCATCGATTATAGTTTCCGAGATCCTTACACCTGTTCCACGAAGGAAACCAAAAATGCCACTTTTCGGATTTTTCTGGGGGTCACGTGAGCACTCTCTATACAGTCCACACCATAATTTCAACCCGAAAATACTCCTTCTGGGAGAACAATGATGTCAGTGAGTGAATCAATCAGTGGGTCTTCAGCTTTATATAATATGAACTAGGTGTTGGGTTGTGCGCGGGCTGCGAGCAGCCCGCGTTATCGATGTGCATTTGTATTTATTTCAAGATTGTAATTGCAGTTTATAAAAATATATAAAATTCTCATACAAGTCGAGAAGGTGACAGTTTCTTCTAGTTCAGTACAAAGTGTGAGCAGGGTTACCATGTGCAAGTTGATTTTTTTGATAAAATTTTAGTCGCTTCAAAATCGCACCAAGATTTTAAACGAGTTTTGTTAAGGGACCATACCTCTAAGTGCAGTGGTTAACGTGGGCAGTTGCCTCGGAGACCAGCTCGAGATGTGGAATAAACTCCCCATTCGGGACTCGGCCTTCGGCCTCGTTAGTGACTCTCCTAAGGAATGTAAACGCGTAACACCCCATTCGTAAGTGACTAACATGGCTCGGCCTACGGCCTCGCGGAGGCCACGCTCGGCCTTCGGCCTCGCGGGCCGAAAGCTCGGCCTTCGGCCTCGCAGGTTTGAAGCTCGGCCTGCGGCCTCGCAACCGTGGCGTTGTATCGCCAGCGAAAATCCCCATCCAGTAAATAAAAAGATTTAAAAATTCTCATGCAAGTCGAACAACTGACAGATACTTTTAGTTCCCGTGAGCGGTTGCATCAAAGACCAGCTCGAAATGTGTAAAAAAACTCCCCATTCGGGACTCGGCCTTCGGCCTCGTTAGTGACTCTCCTAAGGAATGTAAATGCGTAACACCCCATTCGGAACTCGGCCTTCGGCCTCGTAAGTGACTAACACGGCTCGGCCTGCGGCCTCGCGGAGGCCACGCTCGGCCTTCGGCCTCGCGGGCCGAAAGCACGGCCTTCGGCCTCGCCCTAGAAGCTCGGCCTTCGGCCTCGCGGGTTTGAAGCTCGGCCTGCGGCCTCGCAGCCGTGGCGTTGTATCGCCAGCGAAAATCCCCATCCAGTAAAAAAAAAACAAATGACGTTATCCAAATTTTTTTTTTATATTTGGAATCAGGGACCCCCAATCTCCCTAAATACTAAATTTCAGCCAGATCGGAGCAACTTGGATTTTGGTATCCGGGTCGAAGGACCAATTTTCAATTTTCGACTAAAACCCCAAATTCTCCTACAAACCCTCTATAACATTTGTTTAAACCCCCCATACCCACCTATAACGGTTCGGGAGCTGCGGTCGTTTTAAATTTGTATGGGAGAACCTCTTTTTTGTTCGGGAGGGTAATTTTTTTTCAACTTTCCAAAAAGGTCCCAGGGTTTTATTCATTTTTAATTTTGGCACCTACCCCCCATCGATTATGGTTTCCGAGATCCGTACATCAGTTCCATCAAGGAAACCAAAAATGACACTTTTTGGATTTTTCTGGTGGTCATAGGAACCTCCTCTACACTTTTCCTTTAAACCACAAACACCCCCCATAGCTCCTTCTGGGAGAACAATGATGTCAATGAGTCAGTCAGTGAGTGAGTCAGTCAGTGGTAATCGAACTTTATATAATATAACTAGTATTTCGGGTGGTGCGCGGGCTGCGAGCAGCCCGCGTTATCGATGTGCATTAGTAATATTTATTAAAATTTGTAGTTGCAGTTGAAAAAATATATAAAATTCGCATACAAGTCGAGTAAGTGACAGTTTCTTCTAGTTCAGTACAAAGTGTGAGCAGGGTTACCATGTGCAAGTTGATTTTTTTTATTAAATTTTAGTCGCTGTAAAATCGCCCCAAGATTGTTAACGACTTTTGTTAAAGGACCATATCTCTAAGTGCAGTGGTTAACGTGGGCAGTTGCCTCGGAGACCAGCTCGAGATGTGAAATAAGCTCCCCATTCATGACTCGGCCTTCGGCCTCGTTAGTGACTCTCCTAAGGAATGTAAATGCGTAACACCCCATTCGGAACTCGGCCTTCGGCCTCGTAAGTGACTAACACGGCTCGGCCTACGGCCTCGCGGAGGCCACGCTCGGCCTTCGGCCTCGCGGGCCGAAAGCTCGGCCTTCGGCCTCGCAGGTTTGAAGCTCGGCCTGCGGCCTCGCAACCGTTGCGTTGTATCGTCAGCGAAAATCCCCATCCAGTAAATAAAAATATTTAAAAATTCTCATGCAAGTCGAACAACTGACAGATACTTTTAGTTCCCGTGAGCGGTTGCATCAAAGACCAGCTCGAGATGTGGTAAAAACTCCCCATTCTGAACTCGGCCTTCGGCCTCGTTAGTGACTCTCCTAAGGAATGTAAATGCGTAACACCCCATTCGGAACTCGGCCTTCGGCCTTGTAAGTGACTAACACGGCTCGGCCTACGGCCTCGCGGAGGCCACGCTCGGCCTTCGGCCTCGCGGGCCGAAAGCTCGGCCTTCGGCCTCGCCCTCGAAGCTCGGCCTTCGGCCTCGCAGGTTTGAAGCTCGGCCTGCGGCCTCGCAAATAAGAAGTGGTTTCGCCATCAAAAATCCCCATCCAGTAAAAAAAAAACAAATGACGTCATCCAAAAATTTTTTTCATATTTGGAATCAGGGACCCCCAATCTCCCTAAATACCAAATTTCAGCTAGATCGGAGCAACTTGGATTTTGGTATCCGGGTCGAAGGACCAATTTTTAATTTTTGACCAAAACCCCAAATTCTCCTACAAACCCTCTATAACATTTGTTCAAACCCCCCATTGCCACCTATAACGGTTCGGGAGCTGCGGTCGTTTTAAATTTGTATGGGAGAACCTCTTTTTTGTTCGGGAGGGTAATTTTTTTTCAACTTTCCAAAAAGGTCCCAGGGTGTTAGTCATTTTTAGTTTTGACACCTACCCCCCATCGATTATGGTTTCCGAGATCCATACACCAGTTCCATCAAAGAAACCAAAAATGACACTTTTCGGATTTTTCTGGTGGTCACAGAAACCTCCTCTACACTTTTCCCCTACATCACAAACACCCCCCATCGCTCCTTCTGGGAGAACAATGATGTCAATGAGTCAGTGAGTCAGTCAGTCAGTGAGTGGTAATCGAGCTTTATATAATATGGTTAATGATGATGATGATAATGTATGTTGAACTTGTTGATTTATGTTCGACACTTTCTAGAAGTCAGATACTAACTGAATATAAAAAAGACGTGTTCTGTCATCGCATCTAGAATTGAATCAAGATATAATTAAGGCGATATACATACACAAATAGCTACTTAAAAAAAATAATTAAAATCATGTGAAAGAGAGTTAAGCTTTCATGAGTATCTTTTCTTTTTGTTTTTAGGGTTCCGTACCTCAAAAGGAAAAAAGCAGAACCCTTATAGGATCACTTTTTTATCCGTCCGTTTGTCTGTCTCTCAAGACCCTTTTTCTCAGATAAAGGGAAAATTTTATTTGAAAGCTGATGCTTCCCGTGTGGTCGCTATGATTCTCGGATGATTTAAATTTTTCAAAATCTGACAAGCGGGTTTCGAGTTACACTCCAATAACTGAAAATTGCGAGGTATACCTTGACGACGAATGGCGGGTGAATTTCTACCTTAGTCCACATACTTATAATATACTAGAGATTCGCCCCGGCTTCACACGGTTAAAAAATTTAAAATTTAAAATTATATAGATCACTTATTTTTAAGAAAAGCATAAATTTTTAGTTACATCACACTATAAAAAATATATTAAATAATTTTAATCTTATACCTACAGGTTTGTACGGATCCCTCGGTGCGCGAGTCAGACTCGCACTGGGTCACTTTTTCTTCTATAGTAGATCCCTGTTACTTTGACATTTGAATGGCGCTGATATAATGGATACCACTTCAATCAAATTCGCTGAGATACCAGTATAACTATTTAATTATTTTTTTAATAGGTATAGTAAAGGGATTGACCATTATCTCAACTGATGTTAAGTGATGATGCCGTCTACGATGTAGCACGCCTGATGTCTACAATATCTACTGAGTTCACTACTCAATTATGGAATACAGTCTCTAACAGCATTTCCTTGTAAGACGAAGGTCTCCACATCATCAGCTGGATTTTTATTACACTAGCTGCGCCCCGCGGTTTCATCCGCGTGGTGATGATCTTCTTCTCTCAGCCATGGGGAGTCCACTGCTGAACATATGCTTCCCCTATATAGGGGAGATTTGCCAATACTCGCCACGCTTGGCAGGCGGGTTGGAGAGCGCAGTATGATTTTCAATTCTCAGACGGCGCTGCTGCCTACCTTCTGGTAGGTGATCCCTTAGCCGACTCTTACGGCAAAACGGGAAGAGATGGGGGAGTACTATTCTAGGCCGGTACTACCACGGCACGTGGTAATGATAGTGATGATTAAAATAAGCATATGTGTTAATCTAGGGTATAAGCTATCTCTATACCAAATTTTATCCAAATCCATCCAGTCATTTAGGCGTGAAAGAGTAACAAACATCCATCCATCCATCCACCTAAACTTTCACATTGATAATATTAGTGGTATGATGCGTCACGCTCAGCTGACAGCGTACCCAGTTAACCTTCACGGGTATTACAAATGGTTACAGGTGCTAGAATTATACAATTACAATACTGTGCCATTCGCCTTGGATCGGTCGCAACGGTAATAATATATTCTATATTACAAGCGTTTCAATATACGCATAATTATTTAACAATATATATTTTTATGTATATAAATGAATGGCCGTGGTGGTACCGGCCCAGAATAGTACTCCCCCATCTCTTCCCGTGGGTGCCGTAAGAGTCGGCTAAAGGATCACGTACCAGAAGGTGGGCAGCAGCGCCTTCTGAGGATCGGAAACCATACTGCGCTCGCCAACCCGCCTGCCAAGCGTGGCGAGTATTGGCAAATCCCCCCTATACGGGGGAGGCATACGTCCAGCAGTGGACGCACATGGCTGAGAGAAGATTTTTATGTAATATATATTTTTTTTTTTTTTTTTTTTTTTTTTTTACTATTATAAGTTTGCGTTTGACAACTGTCTCACCTGATGTTAAGTGATGACGTTGTCTAGGATTTAGCACGCAAACCTAGAAGGTACCTATTCACTCGCGACTTGAAGACTCCAGGATTGTACATATCGGGAAACACAGACTCGGTATGTAATATGACAATGGTGCGGATCCTGACACGAATACTTGAAATTAAAATATTCTTAAAGTAATACGATGTGGACGACACACGACATGGTGGACAGACGACCTGACTAAGATCGCAGGCAAGGGCTGGATGCGGGCCGCTTCCAACAGGTCCTTGTGGAAATCAATGGGGGAGGCCTATGTCCAGCAGTGGACGTCCTATGGCTGAGATGATGATGAAAGTAATATGTATGTAATGTTATTTAAAAAAAATCTTCCGCGGTTGTGGCGAGAAATTGTATTGTAGTATCTTCATTTTGTGTCATATTCTAAAATATGTGTGCTAAAGTGTAAGCTGTTTTAAATTGAAAAACGATCTGTTAAAGCTATATACCTATAGCCCCTTTAAGTGGTCGAATTCACAAAAATCTGTTCACAAGCCTACGTCATACTAACTATATGAATGTGCGCTGAATTTCAGCCCAACCCGCTAAGTGGTACAAGCTGTGTACCAGTTAAGGTTTTCTTTTATAGACAACTAGCTGCGCCCCGCGGTTTTCCCCGCGTAGTGATGAAAAACGCAACGGTGACATTTTAGATACCAGATATATATAAGAATTCCCACGAACAAAGATGTCACGAAATATTGGGTCCATACATATGAAATTAGCGTTTTGATCTCAAATAACTGGCATTTGGTTAACAATTCCAAATTCAAATTTATTTCAAACTAGCTACGCCCCGCGGTGCTACCCGCGTGGTAAGGAAAAACGGTAATAATGGTGATGATTAAAATAAGCAGCTATGTGCTGATCTTTGCTACTCACGGGATCAATTCCGAAATCCCGCTAATATTATAAATGTGAAAGTTTGGATGGATGGATGTTTGTCACTCAATCACGCCAGAACGGCTGAACGGATTTGGACGAAATTTGGTATGTAGATACTTCAGGTCCCGGAATAACACATAGGCTACTTTTCAGTTTTTAGTCCAACCAATTCTACTAAATCCTACTAATATACATAGTAGGATTGGTTGGACTATGTTTTTCAGTGTGAGTGTTATTTCATACAGTAATTTTTAGACTAACCAAGTAACTGCTAGAATATGGGCGCTTGCAGCTGGAACAGGGAACGGTTGGAAGCCGGCCGCAGTCAGCCTCTGTCTGTGTTCTTAGTCAGATGGAAAGAATCTTAAAAGGATTGGTAGCGTATCGTAACGCCGCTAGTGTTACCATTAGCTGGCCTGTATGCTTTCTTGCATAACACATTTTTAGGTGCATTTGCAAATTCCGAGTTAAAACGAATTTAAACATTCATAATAGTAGCGAGCCCAAGTGCCGTAGTTCACTGCCCGAACGCATAGTTTACTCATTTGCCAGTTTACTTGCATAATTGTATGACAGGAAAATAATATATTATTTCAATTATGTACCGTTCAAATAACAGTATTTTTAAATATATGAGACACTGAATATTTACGATTTGAATAATATTTAGCAAATATTTTATTGGTTTGGCATTCTAAGGCATGTCCGTTGTAACTGGCATCATTTGGCCATCAATATTTAAAATAAATACAATCTAATATAACCTTTAATCCCACCTCAACAAGTGTTAATTTTAATCTTTGTCATTTCTACTATAACACTGGCCTGCAGAGGTGCGGTGTATTTACGATTTGAAAATGGAATTCGCCTTTTGACATTTTGATATTAATTTCGGAACGCTTGTTTGTTTCTTCTTAGGGCGGACGTTTATGGCGATAAAGTGTTATTTTATGCCAGTTATGAATTTTTAATACCGTTGTAAAAGTTGTGACACACTTACCCCCTTACTTATAAACATTGAATAACCTCTGAATAGTTATTCAGTGTTTTGTCTTTGTCGCTTATATGACAGTTTGACGTTGAAAGAACGGAACAAAACACTGAATTACTATTCGCAGCTTATTCAATGTTTATAAGTAAGGGGGTTAATGTTTATATTAATTTGAGCAACTTCGTGAATATGTATTGTTGTGCTGCTTTGAGCTCATTTATGTATCTTATTCGCTGCGCTAGATTTCAAAATTCGAAACATTTTGGAATACATTTTTTACCATCGGAAAGTATTACCGTTCAATAATTTTCCCAATCGACTGAATATGACGGGAGTTCTGAGTTAACAAACAAAAGAAGAATATACAACCGAATCGATAACAACCTCCTTTTAAGAAGTATTTTATAATACAGATTATTAAAAAAAAAAACTACACAAACAGCTATGAAAATAGAGTTGGCGGAAAACGTTTTTTTGTAGTATTTATGTAAGTGGAAACGGAGGGAGGTTGGTTAACAGGTTACCGACGATTGTTTAATCCGTTATTTTGTTTAGTTGTGTTACGACACTAGTTCGTTTTGTTCAATTTGGCGACTCGCACGTGTATTAATAGACACAATTACATAGCATAATTTGGGGTACATCTATGTACTAGCTGCGATCCGCAATTTGATAATACACAATGACAATTGCAGATATATTAAGATCTAAGCATAAATATAATATATATGATATATATAGGACGGCCACCGACCAGGTGGACAGACGACCTGACTAAGATCGCAGGCAAGGGCTGGATGCGGGCCGCTTCCAACCGGTCCTTGTGGAAATCAATGGGGGAGGGCTATGTCCAGCAGTGGACTTCCTATGGCTGAGATGATGATGATGATAAATATAATATAATTGTACTACAGATTAATAATAAAACCTTTCGGAATAGTTCATATGCTATGGCTCTTTATGTTTACAATAGATTACCTACTGAAATAAAGGTATTAGACAATGAGCTGTTCCGGCGTAAATTAAAATCGAGGCAGGTATATTACCAAATATTTCTGACTAGCAGCGCCCCGCAGTTTTGGTCAGATGGATGGTCAGAGAAGATGTGGTCGAAGATGTTATCACGCTAGACCTAGAATGCTTACTGGCTTTCAAGGACTGCTGCCTGATCACACTAGGTGTTTGGTGACAGTTTTTAAAAACTTGAGGGTGGTAGCTAAACCAACCATGATAGGAATTTGATAAAGGAAGCTCAAGCCGTTGGTGGGGATCGAACCAGTGTCCGTTAGTTTGACAGCCGACGCTCCCACCGCTGAGCTATCATCGCTTCAATGGTAACAAAGACTTTCGGGTAACATTGATTTATGTTGTCCCAGATAAGTCCCATGCGATATAACTTTTTTTAGGTTATTAATAACTGTGGCACGGAGAATTGATAGTCTATGCATGCAATATGGACGTTATTCAATTATTTATACGACGACGATTCGAACACTCTGACGCAAGTCATTCATGCTACAGGCACATACTATCCAAACAGTTCCATAATGTGAGCAGTAAATCTACTAACGCACACTTTGACATTAACAAATGAACTTTGCTAACAAGCTGTGTAAATAAGACATATGAGTCAATAAATTACTTTAAAATGAACTCTAAATACCTTGCTTTAGAGCTAAAAATAATCTTTAGTTAACTTCACACATTCCTTCAATGAGAAATCCATTTAGAATCTTCGCAATACGGTTTGATTTTCATCATGTTAATCCAGGTCTTTAAAAATGTCATGTACATTATCCATTAAAACTCAACTTAAATGTGGATACTTTAAGGCTTATTTTCCCTCCTAGAGTTAATCCAGGACTTAAAATATGCCGCATTCTAGGAAACATCTGCATCGAATGTTGTATAATGCAATGGCTGGCGTCCATTCGGAGTACTTTGTTTGAAACATTCATGGCGCAAATTCCTGGGCTGCATTCGGTCACTCCATGGGCTACGCTATATTTCGGTCTGACAACCGAAATACGGCGTTTACGCACTCCTTTCGACTATTCACACTTCTATACTAATATTATAAAGAGGAAAGATTTGTATGTAAATATGTTTGTAACGAATTGGCTCAAAGAGTACTGGACCGATTTTAAAAACTCTTTCACCATTGGACAGCTACATTCACCCTGAGTAACATAGGGTATATTATATTTTCAAAAAAATTAGGGATCGTTACAATTATTTTTTTCAAATGTTTTACCCGTGCGAAGCCGGAGCGGACCTCTAGTGTAATATAGAAAGTTGGTTTGTCGTGTGTCTGTTAGCCACGTGTACGTTTGTTACTCATTCACGCTGAAAAGGCTGAACGGATTTGCATAAGGTGTGGAATGAAGGTAGCTTATACCCTGGAATAACAAATAGGCTGTTATCCCGAAAATATTGACTGATTCCCGTGGGATGACGGCAAGACACAAAAATCGTCAATACCACATTTGAAGCGATGTGATAGCTCAGCGGGGAAAGCGTCGGCTGTCAAACCGTCGGACACTGGTTCGATACCCAACAACTTGAGCTTCCGGTGAAGGTAACACCGTTATCATATTCCCAGCATGGTGGTAGGGTACACGGAACGATCCTGCGATCTTAGTCAGGTCGTTAATGTTGTTTTCTAGTTCCTTTACCGTACATATATCATAATAGTTCTCCCGCTTCTAATAGTTCACGAAGCTCTATAGATCTGACAACGCTATGCGTAATGCGCCGTCGAGTGTTGCCGTTCGAATGAATATTATTCAATTTATTTTAGAGTCCGTAGTCAACGCCCATTTCTTTTAGCTCCGCCCGAATTCTATATTATTTTGCCTACGGTCATGTCCTTAATAAAACGCCTTTGATACTCACAGCGAGTATGTCATTTTGTGAAGAAAGCCAACGTACGACATTAAAAAATTTATGCTCTCTTTACAAATGGGTACTACAAGGTACATGGTAGTGGTTTCCTATAGCAATAAATAGAATTTATAAATAGAAATTTTAAAAAGTCCTAAAATTAATTCAAGACACCTAAAAACAAGGTCCAATCTAAAAAATAATCCAGGACAACTGGTTCGTTGATCGGTCAAGGTAGAAAGTAATCTCGAATCCAAAAATGTGATCGCTTTAAATACAATCTCAATCGGTGTCGAATTCCTAGCATCATCGGAGTTTCAGTATTTCACGTCTGGCGGTAGACAATGCGATGAGTCATAGACCAGGACTGGAGTTGGGTCATCGCCCTCGACTCCCGCGCAGCGTGGCGGAAAACTAAGATCACCACACAAGACAAGAGAAGATAAGACAACAAATCATTTATTCAGAAAAGCACTAATGTCCATAAATTACGTGAGGTAATTTTGGCAGTTATCGACTTCCCCCCCCCCCCCCCTCCCCCCCTTTCCCTTTGATGAGATGTCGTGAGATTTAGCTGACTCCCCCGTAATTAATGCACGCCCCCTTATCTAATCCATAATTTTGTGTCATCCTAAACACTTATTCAACCTCGTACATAGTAAATATTTGACGCTGACCACGTATGTGCATAGGAACATTTTCATCATATTTTTTTTCATTCATCGCAGCATTAGGACTTCCACTGCTAGACATATGGCTCCCCATATAGGGGGTATTTACCAATACTTGCCATAGAAGGCGCTGCTGCCCACCTCCTGGTACGTGATCCCTTAGCCAACTCTTACGGCACCACAGGAAGAGATGGGGGACCACTATTCTAGGCCGGTACCATCACGGCACCATAGTAACATGTGTGACAGTAATCCGTAAGACACAAGCGATTCTCGCGCTTTGCGAAAGAGGGCTAGACGGAATGAATTGGGACCAAAAGTTGGTAACGACACTTTGACGGAACGGCAACATCGCGTGGCAACCGTCGCTGCGTGGCGTCGGTGCGGCAAGAGCCCAAGCCCGATCAGAGCGGAACGGCAACGCCGCATCGCTTCTGACGAAGCAATTTACATTCAGAATTCCAAAGTCAAATTAGATCGTAGTAACAATAATGAATCCTGACAGTGTTTCTGCACAAAATTTAAGAGTGCGTGCGTGCGTGCGTGTGTGCGTGCGTGTGTGTGTGTGTGTGTGTGTGTGTGTGTGTGTGTGTGTGTGTGTGTGTGTGTGTGTGTGTGCGCGCGCGTGTGTGTACAATTTTTTTGCTATTTTTCGAAAGGAACTACGTTCCATCCGGGTGTCCCTTGACACCTCTCAAGTTTTTTTGAACACATTTCACACAAAACTCGTTATATTTTTTTAGATATCCTTGCTAAGTAAGGCAAGGATCCTATTTTCTTTGTTTTGAGACTACGATATAACATTGAGTTACACGTGTTCAACACTGGAACGATAGAAAATTCTTCCGTTCCAACAATATAATAATTTTACTAAACATACGAGTGTCTAAAAAAATAATTAAGGGTAATTCATGGTCACACTAAGACCAGGGATGTCTTCCGCTAAGCTCGTCTATTTATTATTGTTTACGTTATGTGTTAGTTACGATCGCTGTTAAGTTGTAAATGTTATGATATAATTAACAACCTACAGCTATATTTCTGAGGATTAAATTTAAATAATGAGCATCCCCTTTTAGTCCAGTTAAACTTACCAACCTATTCCTCATATCTTCTCAATAACTTTGTGGAGGGGATTGAATTTTTTTTATTTTTTATTTTCACAACATTCACACAAGGTCTTCAGGTCCCAAACTAGGCTGAGCCTGTACTATGGTAACCTGATGACTGATATATATACTTATATACATATACACACCCAGCCACAGGTCAAACAGACATGTTCATACACACAAATGTTTGACCTGTCCGGGAATCGAACCCGGGACCAGCGGCTCAGAAGGCAGAGTGCTACCAACTGCGCCAACCGGCCAGTCGTGTAATGATTGTACTTTGATGGTTTTATACGTCATAGATATTTCAGAACGATACGTCACTAGTTTTTTTTATATTAATCGACTTCAAAAAAAAACTCAATCACAAACACTCAATCCGACCGTATATAGGTATGTTTCTTTTTTTTATGTGTGCTCGCGGATAACTTCGTCGTTTATGAATCGATTTTGATGATTCTTTTTTTGATAGTGTATACTTTCGTGGTGGTCCCATTTAAATTTCATCAAAATCGGACAAGCGGTTTTTGAGTTACATTCCAATAACTGAAAAGTGCTTCACTTACCTCGACGATATTATAGTAGCGGTTGAAGACATCGGAGAACATACACAATGACAATTGATTCCGTGAGTAGTAAAGGTCACTGAAAATGGTGAAAAAAAATTGTTACTAAAAAATGCAACCGACTTCAACACTCAAAAGTGAGAAATAACTTGTCTTAGTCTCTACCATGAGCACGATATCGTCATGATAGTTACATTTTTCTTAACTGTCATGGTACCGATTTAAACAAGTTACTTTACACTTTTAAGTGTTGAAGTCAATTCCATTTTTTGTTTTTTTTTATTTTATTTATTGTAGACCTTTATATTTATACCCATGGACCTTTTAACCCCGCTTTACCCCAATATATATATCTTCGATAAGCTTACCTATTGTTTAGTCATTATTTACAAAGATTTTAATATATTGTTGCAGTTTGTTATAAATTAAAATCTTCATCTTCCCACTCACAGCAGTTCTACAGCTTATATTCTGTAGCCTACTGTTATGGCGCTTACTATTTTAACGTTTCGCAGTCAGACACTTTGACTACGAAACGTTAAAAAATTGTAACCGGAGCTCGCGGCAGATCACCTAAGCGCTGGACAGATCAAGTGGAAGCTGCTCTGGTTGGTCCGCTCCACGAATGTACCAGGAAGGCAGCGGTACAAGAAGAGTGGCGACGGGTTTTTAATCGTGTCACCACGTCTAATGTGACAACCACGACCACTCTGTCATGAGTACAGATAGCGTGCTTAGAGTCATTCCGAAATACACTAACAGCTACACACAAAAATGTATATGACGTCATCGTTCTGTGCTTAGAACGCTCACGACTACGACGTAGAGCAGTTTGAGCGCTGTCAAACATCTGACTGTCATTTAGAGAATCTGTCGAAAAATTGGTAATCCCTTCCGAAATAAATTTAAAAGACTTGTACTTTCCGAAAAAATAACCGTACAATGCCCGTGGAGTACGGAAGGGAATTGTTTAATATGAATTTAATAGGAACTGACATTTATAGCATTCGCGCGCTTTCACACACGCACAATCCATTCTGATTTGCTTACGAGCGTCAGCACTGTTAGGTTAGTACTTAATTCATCTCGGAACAGCTAAATCCTTACGTCAAGCGTATGCACTGTGAGCGCAAAAAGAAACGCACCAAGACCAACAACAACGCAGACAAATACGCACGAAGAACCTCCTCCCCCTTCACCCCCGTGCAGGCAAAACATTGTTGCCTCGACAGAACACCGAGACAAATCGTGTTGATTGCAATGAATTATTAGAAACATTGCATTCGTTATTGCATAAACCTGAGTCACGCGATCCTTATTCTGGCCGAAAGACAATCATATGAAACAGATATTAGAAATGAAAACTTGACTTTCTGGATGATAAATTGAAGTATTAATTGACGTGTATTATATATTAAATGTATTAGGTCTTCATTGTCAATTAGGGTATTCGGCCGTCCACGGTGTTTGTTCTGTAGGTCAAAAAATTTTTTTGACAAAATTGCAACCGACTTCAACAAGTTTCACACTTTTGAGTGATGAAGTCGGTTGCATTTTTTGTTAAAAAATTCATGGGCTATGATGCGACACCCGAGATAATTTATGTCGTGGTTTTTCAAAGGCAAAAACCACGACATAAATTATCTCGGGTGTCGCATCATAGCCCGGCTGGTCATCCATAACATTTAATGTTATATAAACAATTAATTATAAACATTTAATGGAAAGCTATAATCTAAATGTGACATGGCTACTGCTTACAAATCGCCGAATTCATCGCCTTTTAATCGCAGCTTCCCAATCGTAAAACCTATTAAAAAATAAATTGGACGTAAACTCTGCTTTCGGTTGAATTGATATATTACAATAGATATGGCAACATAACGTAATTTCTCAGCTGGCGTGCAAAAAGTCTCGTTACAATATCAAACCAAAAAATTATAATCGCTTTCACTCAACACGCTGCTATTAGACGCGGCCCAGTAAATAATAAATTAATTCTCGTAAAATCTCCGATCAAACACATCAAAGAATGAATATAAAAATAAAAACGCGAATCGGACACCGTAACGTCGCCATTTTGGTAAAATGCGCGCCATTTTTTGCCCGCGCGAAAGTCTCGACAGGTGAATCACGTTCGAAAACTTGATCTATTTGATTTTGTTGGGGTATAATTTGCTAAGGAATGTTTCTGAGCGGCCAGTGCTATTGTTCGAAGCCAAGGTTGATGAATATTAAAAAAGGTTACGTCAATCGTGCATTACTGTAGCAGGCTTCACTTTCAATTGGAAGATACATCTTTTGAGGTACGTATTGTATTATTGCTAGTTCGGTTTAAAGATATTTATTTCTCAACAAGAAATTACATTTCACTCATGTGAGAAACTTATGCTAAGTAGGTATTTATGCTTCGACATATTACATTACATACTTAAAGTATTAAGTACCTTTACAATCTCGGTATGTATATTATCATATAAGGAAAATAACAATTAAAATTAAACCTAGGGTATTTTAAAATGTGTTAAAGTTATATGTAACATAATACTACAATCTATTACATCGATTTTGTATTCAAAAATTGCGGGCGACCGAGTGTCAGTGGCAGCGAGTAGGACAATATTATGACCGTTTTGCCGATTATTCCACAGCGTGCCACAGTGCAATCGTTGACAGTTAGTCTAGTGTTCTTTTAGTAGTGCTTTATCATTTAGTATGTGCACTTTCAATTTATTTTTAAAGATATTGAAAGTATCTGCATTTTTTACCTCTTTTGGAAGTTTATTATACATTTGTACTCTTGACTACTTTGATCATAAAAGTAATCTAGTTGAATAATTGCAGCTTACGATTTTAATAATGTTAATTGTATTTTTATTTCTTACCAGCCGCGCCACTCGGTTTTACCCGCGTGGTGATGATTGATGATGATGATGAAAAGTAGCCTATGTGTTAATCCAGGGTCTAAACTATCTCCATACCAAATTTCATCGAAATCGGTGTAGCCGTTTGAGCGTGAAGAGGTAACAAACATACACACAAACTTTCGCATTTATAATATTAGTAGGATAGGATGCTGTGGAAGTACGCTGAAGGTTAAGAAAAGACCCAATTGGGCACCCTTAAAAGGAACTAAGCATAAACAACCAAAAAATTATACGTTGTTTATTAATTTTTATCTATACACTAGCAGCGCCCCGCGGTTTAACCCGCGTTGATCACGGTTTTCCCGCTACCTCAATTATCCCACGGGATAAAAACGTCTATGTGCGTTAATCCAGGGCTTTCACTATCTCCATACCAAATTTCATCGAAATCGGTGTAGCTGTTTGAGCGTGAAGAAGTAACAAACTTTCGCATTTATAATATTAGTAGGCTTCAATATTTTAAATAATGCTAAGTATCAATGTTTTGTCAAAAGACAAGCTGTGATGAAAAGAGATGACCTGCTTGCTGATTTATATATATAAATAGTTAATGATAGTTAATGTTATAAGGTTTTAAGGTTAGTTGTACAGTTTTTTATGTATATACTTTTAAGAGCTCACTTTATTGACGTGATAACGTTTTATAAAGTGATGAATACCAGCAACACTCATGAAAAATAGTAACATTCCACCTGAGTTTTGTATTACATAAAATAATCAAAGTCAAAGTCAAAATCATAAATGATTATGACGTTATCACGTAAATCTATCGTCCGTAAACCGACTTTACAGACAACCAATTTTTTAAGATTATTTAAGCGGGTTTGTATACAGCAATAAAGGCTATTTTATTTATTTATTTTATTTACGTATCAATGATGATCAAATTATTATTTTAACATACACACACCCGCCCTAGCTGCCAACAGCTGTTAACAGCTGTCCAAAAAAACTGTCCCACCTGATGAATATTGAATATCCCCACGAAATATTCCAAGATAAACAGTAGCCCATGGTAGGTTTCATTCATCTATACTAAAGTTCATAACAAATGGTGCAGCTGTTTGCGACAGGAATTAACAATTTATCTCACACAGTTAACACTAAATTGTGCGTATAAATCATTTTATCCAAGCAATTCTTTCCAATAGTTATTTCAATCCTCGTGACACAGAACAATAAATCTTCGAGTGACTCTTCCCGGGTTTAAAGTTTCAAGTAAAAAAAAACTCCTGACGCATCGGTTTAGCATATAAATAGAATTCGTCCTTAGGAGCATGTGTTACGTACCAGAAATAGGACTCGTCCGAACGAGATGATGCCACTCACGAACTATCATACCGAATTTGCAAGTCTAATAAACAAAAAAAAATTTTACAAAATTTTTTTTCACCTTTTCTACATCAATTGTCATGCATGTTCACCGATTTCTTCACCCTCAACAAGGAAATCATCCAGACGTAACACTTATCAGTTATTGGAGTGTAACCAAAAAACCGCTTGACCGATTTTGATGACGTTTAAATGGGACCACACGGGAAGCACTCGCTTTTAAATAAAAAAAGAATCATCAAAACCAGTCCACCCAGTCGAAAGTTCCGAGGTAACAAAAGTAACACAAACGAGTCGAATTGAGTCAAACTCACGTCTATAGTTGAAGTTTTTTTTTTTCACTATTATAAGTTTGCGTTTGACAACTGTCTCACCTGATGTTAAGTGATGACGTTGTCTAGGATTTAGCACGCAAACCTAGAAGGTACCTATTCACTCGTGACTTGAAGACTCCACGATTGTACATATCGGGAAACACAGACTCGGGCAACGAAAATTGAAGTATTTTGACCCAGGTTTCGGGAATGTCCAATATTGAAAATTTTCATGTCCAATGTCAGGAAATTTATCAGTAAAAAATAACGCTATTTGGTCGTAAATATTGAATTCAAGGTGAACAACTTGGCCTGAAATGCTTGCCATCCTAGCCATGGTGATTGTATAGTGTACAGACACAATGCTGCGAAACCATTAAACGAACTGAGCAGCTCAGTTAGGCTTTAAAACAACTCATCGATATACTGCAATCATTACAACATCGTAGGGCCGGCAGCGCGACGGGAATGATAAAAAAAACTTTATCAAATTTTCATCACGAATAACTAAAATTTATGATAAACTAGCTGCGCCCCGCGGTATTACCCGCGTGGTGATGAAAAACGGTGATGATGAAAATAAGCCTATGTGTTAATCCAGGGTGTAAGTTATCTCCATACCAAATTTCATCCAAATCCATCAAACCGGTAGGTGTGTCAGAGTAACAAAACAAACTTTTTAATATATTAGTAGGATAATAAGTATACAAATTGTATATACAAGAATTACTAATTGAAGCCTACAAACCGCACTATAGTTGCCCATGACACTGTTACATAATTTTCAGAATTGGCAGCGGACGGATTCATAGTATCATCAACATCATCTCAGCCATAAGACGTCCACAGCTGGACATAAGCCTCCACCATTGATTTCCACAAAGACGGGTTGGAAGCGGCCCGCATCCAGCCCTTGCCTGCGATCTTAGTCAGTTCTCTCTCCACTTGGTCGGTGGCCGTCCTATGCTTCCCTTGCCGGTCCGTGGTCTCCATTCGAGAACTTTTCGACCCCAAACGGCCATCAGTTGTTCGAACTATATGCCCTGCACACTGCCACTTTAACTTGCTAATCCGCTGGGCTATATGGGTGACTTTCGTACTTCTACGGATCTCCTCATTTCTGATCTTCTCTCTGATTCTATCACGTAAAGAAACCCCAAGTATAGCCCTCTCCATAGCTCGTTGTGCGACTCTGAGTCTACTCAGATGGCCCATAGTAGCCCATTCATAGTATACAGAAGATAATATCCTTAATTTTGTGCCACTCGGGTAAACTCACGAATTGTTTCCGGCCATGTTTCTTCCTATTTATCTTGCTAACAGATATAATATACAGATTAGATCAAATTCGCTGATTTGAGATGAATTATACCATTACATGTAGAGAAACTCGCCTTTCCATGTATGCCGTTCTACTCTGAATACCGCGTTTGCATAATTTGGTTTTATTATAACTCCAGCTCGACGAAATCATGGACGGACAGGTTTGATTATTAACTGATATTAAAATAAAAATGTAATACTTAGTCCCTAATTTCCTTATAGCAACATATTAGGTTTTTTAAGTTTTAGTTTTGTAACTTATCTTGGTTTTTTTTTTTCTATTTCTTCTAACCATGTTGTTTAATAATATTTTCATTAAGTTATGTCATTTACTCGTTGGATATGTATTGCCTTGATTATAGGAAGTAGCTTAGCAGCCGTAACACAGGGGACCCTAGCACGGCTGCTAAAGGCCTTTTATATTGTTTTCTTTATCCATGTATTGTAGTAATGTATTATGTATTTGTAAGTGTTTTGTGCAATTATATAAATAAATAAAAATAAATAAATAAATAAATGGACGGACAAAATAAATTTGCTAATTGTTTATGTGTATATTAAGATTTTGTTAAACATATTTTAGCTGTTTATTGTGAATTAAAAACGTAAAAAACAATGACATATTCAAATTTAGGCTTAAGAAAATTCTTGTCTACAAGACTTATTACTCGACATTTGAATTCCTAAATTACAATTTAGACGACAAATAAATTTTGTAATGACATTGAAATGTAATCAGAATGCATCATTAATCCAGATATAAATGTATTAATCACTGTTATAAAATTGGTTAATAGTAACATATTAATGTATAATTTTAGAATTTAGATAGAGGATATATTTGTAAATATGTAATTTATAATTTTGCATACTTAAGTGGTAAGAGCATAGAGATCTAAAAACTACCTTGAATACGAGCATTATGTGTACCTGTTTCTGCAAAATAAATAAATTTGAATTTGAATTTGACTGTATAAAACACGGGAATTATTCACGTAGTAAGTCAGAGGGTTCCGAATATCACTTCGCCTAGCACTGTATCCAGTACGGGCAAACCGCGACCGCGTCCGCGAGCGCCCCGTATTCTCCTTGAAAAGACGACCGCACGTGGCCGAAACTATAGTCGGAACCCTCTGACTTACTATTTGAGTAATTCCCATCAAGAAATGTTGTCATCATTTTCACAGTTTGCAACTCACAGTATCAATTTTATTGCAATTCACCTTTATGTCCAATGCTGAAAATGTTATATTCGATGTCATGAAAATTAACAACATTTTTTTTACCAAAACATGGAATTTCCACCCTTTTCAGTGACACTTGCTACTCACGGGATCGATTGTCACAGGAAGACATCAAGATGGATGAAACACTTCAATTAAAGGAGTGTAAATAAAAAATAGCTTGACCAATTTTCATGAAATTTGAATGGGACTATCTCGGAGGTATTCTATTAGACAAAAAGAATCATCAAATCGGGTACGACGAAGCTATCTGCGAACACATAAAAATACGCTCGAATTGAGAAACCTCCTCCTTTTTTCGAAGTCGGTTAAAAACAATAATTCATTAGCAATATATGAGCAATGTGTGTAGTAGAATGTTATTTTTTTTATCACACTCAGACCCCCGCTTTAGGATTCCCTGTATCGCGGGAGGCGTGGACACACACAATCACAGCACACAAAAATCCAAGACCCGCGACAACCATCTACACTCATCGCACAAATGTTTGCCCCTGCCGGGATTCGAACTCAGGGTCCCAGAGCCACAGAAGTCATGTCACTGAGACTGAATCAGTTCTTATACGGTTACGATAAAGTCTAAATTAGTATGAGATTTATCAATAACATCACTAAAATTAAATGTATTTATTAAATTTGCGGGTAGTTATAGCGAAATTAAGTCGCCACTTATTTGGTGGCTACTAAAACTACCCGCAATCGGCCAGCAATGGAATAAAACTTGTCTAATATTAGTGAGGGCGTTGTATGGAGTTATACGAATTTGAATTTTAGCGAAAATAGAAGACGAGCTATTTCAATTTGAAGAATTTTAGTGAATTTTAGCTAGTTCTTGTGATTAACAGAATTAGGGCCACTAACCACTGCTCCACGGCGATCGCCGAATTGTGGTACCCAGCCAGCACGTTAACAAATAATAAAAATATCTAAAAGCATAACAACTTCTAAATTAGGACCGGCCACGACTCCATTTATTATAAATAAAGGCGAAAAACGTATAAAATGGTAATAAAAAAGCTATTGCTATAAAATAATGTGTCCGGACAAAATAGAAGTTGGCCTTTACGACTCACGTGATTATAATACGACACAATCGTTTGTCGAATACACAATCGCTGTTATCGAATAATTATGGAGTGTTATAAATTTTACTAATTTTCTCCCGCGGTTTCTCCCGCGTGAACCACGTGTTCCCAACTAGCGAACGCTGAAGAACCGGGAATCGGTGATATTACAGGCACATGAGACTTACCAACTTTATGTGTCAGGGTGACGGGTGCAGTGCAATCCTTTACGAATAATATCTGTCTAGGCAGAGGTCACCACTTAACATCCAGGCCTTTTCATATCCCATAAAAAATCCGACGATATCGACTAGTAGCTTCTCTGTACTTTTTTTCCCACACTCAAACCCCCGCGATAGGATTCCCTGTGTCGCGGACACACACAATCAGAGCACACAAACATCCAAGACCCGCGACAAACACCTATACTCATCGCATACATGTTTGCCCTTGTCGGGATTCGAACTCAGGGTCTCCACGGACCAAAAGTCAAGCCACTGACGGCTGAACCACGGCGACCGTCAACTACGAACGATTTCGAAGTATGAAGAGGTGAAATGAGGCTTTCGCCCGCCATAGTACGAGATACGGCTTAAGAAATTTTAATATATCCCATCATCTGTTATTTACTTGTGACTTTGATTATATGTTAATTAATATGTAGATTGATACATTGCACACGGGTTCCCTAGCGAAATCCCGTGCCTACACTGTTTATAATATTAACTTTAATATTAAACAGTGTTATTTGACTGGATTTTTAAATTAAAGCTTATTTTATTGCCTATCCAACAGTATGAGGTTCGCTATTTAAAACTGTGTCATGCTCATGTATGCTTAGATTTGATTAAAGTTCAACTTGAAGCGCGCGTAGGGAGAGTGACCGAGAAGCATTGCACGCGCTACTTCATGTGAGAGACAAGGACGCAGAGAGATTTTATAATTATTGGGTTATTTGACAGGCCCGGGCTTAGCTCGGCAACCCATGTGCACTTTATCCCTCTACATATTATCTAACATTTAAGCTTTCTCATAATTAAATAACAGATGAGGGGATATATTTCTTAAGCCAGATCTTAGACCAGCAGGTTTCTCCCTCGCTCGCTAGCTGGTGTGATCTGCGCTGTTGACTATAGTATTACTATGTAAGAGTACGCATCGCTACTTGTTGTTGGCATTACTCACTAGACGAATCTTCCTAATTTAAATATTTAGTCAATCTAGAGACTTTCCTGAGACTAAATATTTGATTTGAAATGGTACATCTGGTTATCAAAACGCCTAGCATATTTATAGAAAAGTGCTAATCATTTTTACAAGTGCGAGTCACATACGCGGACGAAAGGTTCTGTACCAAATAAAAATAGTTAATTTTTTCTAAGTGATTCAAAGGCGATTCAATTTGTGCTAGCACTTTTTTATGAGTAAATGATAAGCACATTAACACGAGTCACTTATTGGAGTTTAATTTTTATCACCCGTACGGTATCACCCTCGAGTTTGAAAACCTATCACCGAACGCACAATCTATTGAGACAGCTATTCTTGAGAGATTCTGATTCTTCTTCTCTTCCACCAGATATTCAATGTCTACGTGTCTATGTACCTATTATATTATGTAAACAAACTGTGTATTACAGTTCTAATCACAGAAACTATGTATATAATAAAATGGCACATTATCTTTGCGGCCACACTAAGAACACTGATTAAATGCTTTCTAAAAGCTATAGCCTAGCTAGGGCCTAGGTGATTGTTTAAGGCGTATTAGGAAGGTGCGACTTGTATTCAATTACCCCCCTAATAGAAATGTAAGTGGTACCATCAGATCGGTTCAGGTCAGTTTGTCTTAAGCGTTCCACAACCGCAACCGAAAGATTTCATTGAAAATGAACCCACATAATTTGTCTAATAACTCGTTCTCATTTATTCTTATATCGTGCTGAATAAAAATCTTATATAAGTACTTACAGTTATTTAATGCTAACTCCTATTATAAATGCTAAAGTGAATTTGTTTGTTCGTTTTTGTACTGTTGTTGGAAATTTACGTATAATTTGCTGAATAGATTTTGATGGTGAATTTTTGTGTCCTGATATAAAGCCCTAAAAACGGTTATAGGCTACTATTACAGGTATCAAAAATAGGGGTGAATTATGTACCTATAAAACTTCATAATAATCTGTTAAAATCGCGATATAGGAAACGGTTAATAGCTAGTTGAAATATGGAATTTACTCAATTCACTGTAACCATCACATTTGGTTACAGAACCCTAAAATCTAAATATACAGGTTGCACAATAGTTACAATGCCATACGTCTACAAAATAGTAGGTACACATAAACCTTGATTATAATAAACACATTAACCAGACAAGTATCGTAAAACTTGATCAAACGCCAAACGTAGGAAAATTACGCATCTGTTTAACTTTTCCGTTGCCGCAAACAAACGGTTTCATTGAAAAGCATCTTCTAAATATACAAATGCTATGAATGGCCGATTAATTATATTCGTACAGCAAGACTGGTTTTATAAAGAATAATTAGGTGGTTTTAAAACTACCTATAAACTTCCACTTACACTGCAATTACAGAGGCGTGGGAAATTTTTAATATTTTTTTGAAGCTGAACGGTAGTACTGTACTTTATAATTTTTCATGAGGGAAATCTGAAACTATATCCTTTCAAAGATACGCTCAAACATACCGAAGGTGAGTGATGTACTGGCCGTTGATGTTGATGCCGAATCCTTGCCATCCAAGAGCTTGAAAGCATCTTCCAATGCGGCAGTGAACAGTTTCGGAGAGAGACGGTCTCCCTATCTCACGCCTCTTTGCAATGGAATCGCCTTCAAAAGTTACTCTTGTACTCGGACCGACAGGTGGCGTTATTGTACACACACTTCAACACTTCAATATACCGATGGTCAATACGGCACCGCTGGAGAGACTCAAGCACCGCCCACGTCTCGATCGAATCAAAGGCTTTCTCATAGTCCACAAACGCCAAACATAAGGGCAAGTTATACTCTTCGGTCTTCTGTATAACTTGCCACAGCGTATGGATGTGGTCTATGGTGCTGTAGCCTTTTCGGCTTGTTCGGGGAGCTGTTGGGAATGTAAAGCTAGTTCATCCTATCCTAATAATATAGTATGTATATATGTGTATGTGTGTATGTTTGTTACCTCTTCACGCTCAAACGGCTACACCGATTTCGATCAAATTTGGTATCGGGATAGATTATACCCCGGATTAACACATAGGCTTATTTTCATCATCACCATCATCATCGTTTTTCATCACCATGCGAGTACAACCGCGGGGCGCAGCTAGTTAAAAATAAATTCGTTCCGTCTAACCTTTTCGCAGTGGAAACCGAGCTTCATCAATGCGTCAAGATGAGCAGTGATGTCCAGCTTTATACACAAACTATAAATAACGTGTTCTCTCGTAAAATCCTCTTTTATTTTTGGTACCAGTGGCCTTCCGCAGACAATTAGACAAATTATTTATAAGACTGTATACCAGAACAGTCGCATAATCTTCCGATTATAAAGCTTCTATTCTTGCTCGTCTATCGGTGCATAGATTGGGAACATTTGGAAACTCTTCAACAGCATCGCATCCTAGAACCAACGCCATGATTAAGTTGTGTTTGAATTGTTAAACTATAATATACTATAATAGACTACAATATTATTAAATCAAACGGGGCTTAATCGCGAGAAAAACATTTAGTAATTTATTTAACTCGACGTTTCGACCAAGTTGCATTGGTCGTGGTCACGGGAAGACTCTAATAACTCTCTCTTAATAACAATGTGTTCGAATCGCGAAAGTCTAAAAATTACAAAAGACTACAATAATTACGTAAATTAAAAACTACGAACAGACTATCACAACTAATTCAGGGAACGTTTTTAAAATTTTCTTGAAATTATATAGATTAAAGCGCCAGTACGCAGGGCACATATCTCGTAAAACAAATGGCCGATTGGGTTGAAAAGTTCCCGAATGGAGACCACGGACTGGCAAGCGCGGCACAGGACATCTACCGACCAGGTGGACAGACGACCTGACCAAGATCGCAGGAAAGGATGCGTGCCGCTTCCAACCGGTCCGTGTGGAGATAAATAAGGGAGCCATTTGTCCGTCAGTGGACATCTTATAGCTGACACAATGAAATAAGTTACACAAATAATAATGCTTTTTCAACCTTTTTTTATTGGGAATAGGCAAGCGTTTGACCACTATCTCACCTAATGATGATGATGATGATGATGATGCGGTATACGGTGGAGCACGTATAATATAATTCCGATTTAATTTTATTGAATCAACATTGAAATAAATTCTTTATTTCCGAAAAAGTGAATTAGCGGTACAATAACACTAATTAACTACGACATAAACTATTTTTTTTTAAATCAGTTAACAAATGTCAGGGGTAACGCACATGAAAAAAACTAATTGAGAACCACCTTAATTTGTAGAAATCGGTCAGTAACTCCAGAACCAGGATATTTTGATTTTTTTCTTTGCTAGCGAATAGCGATGTTTTTGCACTACTCTAAGCACCATCGTCACTATACGAGTAAACTATGGGATTACGTCATCGCGGCGCTTGTAACAGAGCCAAAAAAAAAAAATAACCGATTAGTATACCCTCTAAAATTAACTATCGTTACAGTTCCAGGGGAAAATTGGGCGTAAACTAAACTATATCCTATGCAAAACTATGTACCTTATAATGCCAACTACTGTTGAAAACAGTGATATTTAAAAAAAAGATATGGACGTACGTTCCAAGATAACATAACTAAAAACGGAACTAGTTACAACTACAGACAAAACTACAGACAAACGCACTCCCAGTTATTTACTTTACACAAGCTATGTATGCATTTTTAAACGATATAAAAAAAAAATCTAATAAAAAAAGAACGATCAAAATCGGTTTAACCAGTCGGAAGTTATGCGGTATAATATCGTATAGGTATAAGCACGCATTTTTCAATTTTTGATTTGTAACACAAAAGTGCTTGTCCGATTTTGATGAAATTTAAATGGGACCACATAGGAAGTGGTGCTTCCCGTAAATAAATAACTATCGAAATCGGTTTACCCAGTCGGAAGTTATGCGGTAACAAACACAAATTAAAAAAAACAAAAAAACATACGGGTCGAATTGAGAACCTTCTCCTTTTTTTGAAGTCGGTTAAAAAGTAGGAGGTTCTCAATTCGACTATTTTTTGGTCATGTTTTGTTACCTCAGCACTTTCGACTCGGTGAACCAATTTTGCTGGTTTTTTTTTTTATTTGAAAGCTGGTGCTTCCCGTGTGGTCCGATTTATATTTACACTCCACAACTTGAAAGTATTACGTCTATCTGGGTGACTTCCTTATGTAGGGTGAAGAAATCGGTGAACATACACAATGACAATAATTGATCCCGTGAGTAGCAAAGGTCACTGAAATCGGTGTAAAAAAATTTACAAAAACATGGAACAGTCTTCAACACTCAAATGTTATAAATAACTTGGTTATTTGTACATTTATTAGATTTTTTTTCTGTGAAAACAAAGGACAGCATTCTTGTTTTTGCATGTGCAAAAATTTGTAAAAATGGATTAATTATCCAAGAACATACATACCTACATAGACAATCAGACACGCACGCTTATATACTCCCATAAACACTTTCACTCTGACATTCACACAAAATTTTCCCCTACTCAGTAGGTACTGAGTAACGTGTAAGTGTAAACGGTGAGTGGGTGTGGATAGGTACCTACACCCACTCACATTTTACACGCAATGATCGCATTAAAGACTCAAGTTTCAGTGGGAACCTTTTGGTGTAACTTTGCCGAGTAGCTGTTTGATTAATGAAGCCTTATCAAGAATCCTTATTGGAGCATTAACAAGTTAGTAAAGTTGTATTTTACTATAGTACTTCGGCGAAGCAATACGGAAAGACAGCGAAGCAGCAAGCGATGACTGGCCGGTTGGCGCAGTTGGTGGCACTCTGCCTTCTGAGCCGCTGGTCCCGGGTTCGTTTCCCGGACAGGTCAAACATTTGTGTGCATGAACTGTTTGACCTGTGTCTGGGTGTGTATATGTATATAAGTATGTATATCAGTCATCAGGTTACCATAGTACAGGCTCTGCCTAGTTTGGGATCTGAAGACCTTGTGTGAATGTTAATATTAAAAAATAATAATAATAGTTATACCAGGACGGCATACTCGCAACGGAGACAAAGCCGTTTATTAATTGAAGATAGAAAAAAACAACTAATACCCTAAGCTAAGCTCTAAAACTACAGTGGAAATGGGCAGGTCATGAAGCGCAGCTTTCGGATCAGAGATGGATCGAACAGTTACAGAGTTGGAAGGGACCACTAGGTAAAAAAGCAGACAGAGCGGTTAACACGTTGGGAAGACGAAAGAATAGCCGGCGATAACTGGGGCCCAATAGCACAAAAATTCACAAAATAGATCAAACAGGCACCATTGAAGGATGCCTTCACCCAATCTTGGATTTGGAAGAAATACCAGTATGTTGTATGCATTGCTTCCGGGCTGTTTGGCCGTGGTGTAAGTGAAACTTGTGTTCCAGACGTTTCGTCGATCACTGCGGTCGACATCTTCAGTGGTACAGGTTACTGATGTAACAGAGAAGACGCCGCGAAGGAGAGTTCTACGCTCTTGTCGCCGCTCGCACCTGAACAACATGCAACGCCGGCCGTGAAAGCCTTAGAGTTTACAAAAAACGAGTGAATGGAGCCATCTAAGAAGTCCGCTTCAGAGAACTACCTTTTCTCGATTGATCCTTATCAGCAACGGAATCCATTGGTTGAATAATACAGGTTGTAATTATTTTTTGAAAAATCATTCGGGTACATCACAAGCAAAAGATTTTTGAAAAAAAATATGCGGTTATTGTTTTCTTATAAATCGAGGGCATGACTCGTTTCACGACTTTTCCCTAACTCTCGTAGTTTCGGACTTTGCTATCACCGCCCTTCTCAAAAAACCAGCCTATATACATACATACTTCAGTTCAAATATTTGAAGGAAAAAATTCGACTGCTAGTGGGACTTGAACCCACGACTACAGAATACCGTCCTGTCGCTTTGTCCAACTAAGCTATAGCAGCCCACTTGGTCTATCAGTCCTATTAATTAATTGTTCATACAATTAAAGGTAGATAGCGCTAATAACATCCCCGCAAGACGTTAATAAGGAAGGAAGTAATTCGGCCTTAATGGTATGGGCTGCTATAGCTTAGTTGGACAAAGCGACAGGACGGTATTCTGTAGTCCTGGGTTCAAATCCCACTAGCGGCCGAATGTTTTAATTCAAATATTTGAACTGAAGTTCTGCCTAGCATGATGTTAATGCGATACACAATAAAATCTCTTATACATACTTCAGTTTAGAGTAGTGGGAAATACAAAAAAAACATATAGATTATATTAATGCCCTCAATTTTTAACTAAGCATCATGAAATCAGCACCAATACTGGTGTTTATCTCCTTCCTCAGTTCGATATTTCATACCAAACAAATATTTTCATGGACAACACATTACGTGTGTACAAGCTTACTGTGTTGACAGTGGTATGCTAAAAAAAAGCAGTAAACGATAAAAGGTATTCAAATAGTTACAGAGTATTTGAGGAAAGTAAATAATAATAATATGGGACAACATTCACACAAGGTCTTCAAGTCCCAAACTAGGCAGAGCCTGTAACTATGGTAACCTGAAGACTGATATATATTTATATACATACTTATATATATATACTTATATACATATACACACCCAGACACAAAATATTCAAAATATATAATGAAGCTGGCTCATATTTCTTCTTAAAGGTTTAGAATATTATTTTTAATAATATTTAAACATTAAATAATCATTGTTTATAGAAGACACTTCCAAAACTTATTTATCGTCTGAACTTTTTGTGTTTAGAAATATGTATTATTTGTTGCATTTGTAGGGTTTTTTTTAATACTGTATAGATCTAGCGTTTGATTACTATCTCACTTGACGGTCAGTGACGTTGTGGTCGAAGATGTTATCACGCTAGACACAGCGGGCGCTAAATGTGGAACAATTTGAAATGTGACGTCACAGAGCTTATGACTCCCCCCACCCCTTGTCACACTATGTCACTTTTCGCCGACCATATACGAGTATGTAAATAGTCTATTATCGAGCCCTAATATGACTCGATTATGCCACTATAATGATTACGTTTAACTACTTCTATACTACATGTAATTATACATCAACTGTACCAACAACTTGCTCTGGACACAAAGGATAAAGTTACCAATAAGGGGGCGTCCATTAATTACGTGAGGTGCTTACGGGGGGAGGGGGTCAAGCCGAATCTTACCCAAACTCACATGGGGGAGGGGGTGGGTTCGACAAATACTCATGTAATTTTTTTTCCGCAAGGAACATTGTAACGTAGCGAGAAAACTGGGATAAATTATGTAAAAATATTTTTTGTGTGGTTCTATACCACGTTATTAATAATCTCAAATAACAAATCCTGATTAAATCCAGAAAAACAAGGACATATTCATTTATTTACGTTAAAAATATGTATTTTCAAAAGTCTCACGTGAGATTATGGGTGCGGGAGGGGGTCTAGCAAAATCACGACATCTCACCAATCGGAGAGGGGGGGGGGGTCGAAAAATCACAAAAAGTACCTCACGTTACCATACTCAATTTATGGACGCCCCCTTATTGTTAAATAAAAAAATACAATGGTGACTCACCGGTGTTCTCCTGATGAGCAGTGTACCCACTGGGCTTGGTATTTTGGTCGGGGTGTTGCCGTGCGGGCTCAGCGCTGAAACAAATTTAACAATAATTAAAGAAGAAACATAGCTCGAAGAACCGATGGCCGTTGGAGCCGAAAGGTTCTCGAATGGAGGCCGCAGACTGGCAAGCGCAGCATAGGATGGCCAGCGACCAGGGGCTTTACTATCAGCTTTGTAAAATCCATTCAAGTTCCGAGCAGTTCTAAAACCTATATAATTCCATGGCTAATTGCACACGAAATACGAAATTATATTTTTTACAGTGGTAACTCAAATTTGACATTCGAACCTTGGCCGAGGCTAACTGTCTGTGTGTGATGTGAAAATTATGAATGTATAAAACACGGGAGTTACTCACGTAATAAGTCAGAGGGTTCCGACTATAGTTTCATCAACATTCGGTGGTCTTTTTCAAGGAGAATACGGGGCGCTCGCGGACGCGGTCGCGATTCGCCTAGTACTGGTACTATATATATACTATATAACTATAGTCGGAACCCTCTGAGTTATTACGTGAGTAACTCCCGTGTTTTATACATTCATAATGTGAAAATGTTATCACAGGTCTTGGATATGTGTGTACATAATATGATTATATTTGTCCACGCCTCCCGCGACACTCCCTAAAGCGGTTTTGTGAGTGTTAAAGGGCTATTACTTAACCTTATTGATTATTTAACATCATTCGAACGAGATCCGCTTCGAACGCTTCATACTATAATGGAAAATAATTACTTTTATCAATAACCTACTTAATTAATTACGCCCCCACGCCCGTATGATATCAATGGCCCGATAAGTGACCCTCGATAGCAATTAGAACTAATTATAACACAATTTCAGGGTTCAACAGAACTTAACATAATCATGGAGAGGGAATTGTTAGAAAAGAAAGAAAGAAAGTTAATTTATTCAAGACACTCACAACACACATTACACAAGAGATACATACAAAAAAAATATCATTATTATTATTTATTATTTATCAACGTTCACACAAGGTCTTCAGGTCCCAAACTAGGCAGAGCCTGTGCTATGGTAACCTGATGACTGATATATATACATATACACACCCAGACACAGGTCAAACAGACATGTTCATGCACATAAATGTTTGACCTGTCCCGGGAATCGAACCCGGGACCAGCGGCTCAGAAGGCAGAGTGCTACCAACTGCGCCAACCGGCCAGCCAATAAAGAACAGAATAATAATGATGTTGTGAGTGTCGTGAATATGGGCCCCGACTCAGCATAAAACTAAGGCAAAAGCCTCAGTCACTGATTCTCAGTCGGTGCCCATAGACGTGACCTCACTATCGACACGATATCACGATATCTACATCTTAGAACAGAACCGACGATAAAGTACGAGACACCATAAACGGATAAAACCGTTAGACCTTACCGTCTTACCGACTTTACCGACTAGACCTTTATGGACACAGACTACGAAAAAAATGATGGATGGATGGCTGGATGTTTGGTACTCAATGACGCCAGAACGGCTGAACGGATCTGGATGAAATTTGGCACAGAGATAGATTATAGTCTGGAATAGCAAATCTATGTCATATACATATATCAATATCTATCGATTGACATGGAAGATTGGAGTTATTAATAAATTATTTGTATTTGTACCACCATAGGCTACTTTTTATCCCGATAAAATGTATGATTTCCGTTGAATAATTGATGTAGCGGGAAAACCGTAATCCACGCGGGTGAAAACGCGGGGCGCTACTAGTCACTAATAAATTAACAAATGAAGGCAAATTTTGTTCAGTCATTAATAACCTTCATGAAGCTTCGTCTTAAATATTCTATGTCCTCACAAACCTGAACGATAAAATATAACATTGACTTATTATATGTTTTACTGTCATTTTGTTACCACTTCCCATTACCAAGACAATCCCGGTGCTATACCGGAATCCCGAGATTAACTATAGATAATCCCGAAATCTCGGGATTAGAAAAACGACCGGGATCGAATCCTCTAATTGCAACGTAGATCTATCAGAATTGTTAATGACCAGTTACTCACCGAAGACCTACAGGTCTTCGGTGAGTTGTAAGTACCCCTAAGTATGCGCAGAGACATTAATCTCTGTATATATTGTGCCGTATATAAAACGAGGGGAAGAAATCTGTGTTCTGAAGAAATCTTCAACCTTATTCCGGCATCAGGGTTTTACCACCGCACTAGCTGGCACCGCTTGAAAGCTCACCCACACATAAATGACTCATGGGAGTCACATACTGTGCGATTCTAGCGACTGTTTTTGCCATACACCTGCAAAATGTGGAACGAGCTTCCTCCCTCGCTATTCCCGAGTAGCTACAATATGGGACTTTTCAAAAGGAACGGTTATCATAATGCCTCCAGTGTTACAGACATTGCGACCGTGACCGCTTACCATTAGGCGGCCTATCTACTTGTTTGCAATCTATTACATTATAAAAACATAGCCAAGCATATAGACTTTATTCACTCCTTCATTACCTATAGGACTAGTATGCATTATGATTGTTCCATTTCATATACATATATAGCTCTAACAAACCGGGTTTGCAATACAAAACTAGTTTGAGAAACTTAATTAACAGAGTACATAATTCTTAAATTAAAGTAACTTATATCTTAAAGATAAGCTTTAACTATATGAAATCAAAATGAAAATGAATGTTTTTTTTTATGAAATAGATGGCAAACTAGCAGACGGGCCGCCTGATGGTAAGCGATCACCGTTGCCCATGGATATCTGTTACACTGATGGCATTACGATACTTTGCCAATCCTTTCAAGACTGTATTAACTCTTCTTTTGAAAAGTCCCATATAGTAGCTGCTCGGGAAACCCGAGGAACGAAGCTCGTTTCACATTTTGCAGGTGTATGGCAAAAACGACCGGTTGAATCGCACAGTGTGTGAATCTCATGTGTCAATTATAAGTGGATGAGCTTTTAATCGATATCGGGTAGTACGATGGTAAAACCTTGACGCCGGAATAAGGTTGAAGAGTTCTTCAGAATGTGGAAGCTAAACGCTTGCGAGAAGGTGGTGTATGTCGCATTGCCGTCCATTTGATGACGAATCGAATGATGTAGCTCCAAGACATCATTCTTGAAATGTTTTGTGCTAAAGCAGGTCGGTCATTGTAACAAAAAAAGTGGGTAACCGAGTTTCATTTTTCAAACAAATATTTGCGTATTGTAAACCCGAGAGTGATTCATAACAGGAAACTATATACATTTGTTGAGAACAAAACCTAACTGTAACTATAGTAATAGCTATTAATAACTTTATAACAGAAAAAGCTTGAAACAATAAAACACTCCAGTCTGAAAAAAGCAGAGGCGGCCAACATTTTAAACTTCGTCAGACATTGTTAATTCAGTAATATGATCACGCGTATCGGTCTACACATCTAGATAAAGTTTCCTGTATTTCTTTTGTTTGTGGCCAATGATATTATATGTTTATATGAGGTAGATGTCGCACAAGCGCGCGGAAACTGAGGCGGCAAAATTAAGTCAATTGTAGTCATTTTCAATATGACGCGTATTTCAAGCGCAAGTCTAAACATATAGCTATCCTTTTCTATATTATTTGTACCGTATTATCTGTCGCAGTAAGCATGTTTATGTCGTAAAGGTACAAAATCTGAGCACCGCGCAGTATGAATATACGTCATCTTTAGTAAAACATCATTGTTTGTGGCATTTGGAAATACAACCACTAGAGTAACGAGAAATTCATAATCCAAGCGGGTGATATTCCACGGGATGCAGCTAGTTGGTTAATGGAACAGGCAGTTTTCAAATCACATTAATATATGCACTATGAATGCGAATGTGTGTTTTTATCCCGTAAAAATCAAATCAAATCAAATCAAATCAAATATTTGATTTGATATAAGTGATAGCGCAGCTATTAATTCGATAAATTCAAAATTTGACATAAAGATAGGGGAAGGTCATTAAACTGCAGGCACGGGCTCCATGCCAGCCTTCAACGAAATAAAGCCGAAAGTTGAGCACGTCTGGCACGGGTCCTTTGTTCAAAAGTTCAATGCGCTAAGCTAACACAACTTGTGATTCATTCAGAGTAACATTCTTGTTAACTCATAAATATTACGAGCGGGACTCTATGGTGATGGTGAGAGCTTTTCAATGCAATAGCTGCGCTTGGGAATGTCGTGCGTTACAATGGTACCTTGTCATGAACAAAGATTATTAAAATACTAGCGGCCTGGCCCGGCCTCGCCCGGGTAGATATAGGTAGGTATTTAATAAATATTTAGAAAATTATGAACTCATACACACTTAGCAGATTCGCCATGATTATAATAATAATAATAATATGGGACAACGTGCACACAAGGTCTTCAGGTCCCAAACTAGGCAGAGCCTGTACTATGGTAACCTGATGACTGATATATATATACTATATACATATACACACCCAGACACAGGTCAAACAGACATGTTCATACATACAAATGTTTGACCTGTCCGGGAATCGAACCCGGGACCAGCGGCTCAGAAGGCAGAGTGCTACCAACTGCGCCAACCGGCCAGTCGATTAGAACTCTCGATCAAGACAATCCAAGGTGGTTTCGAACGCACCCTATACTTCTCATTATAAACGCTCTGAAATTAATTGTTATTGTTACTCTATAATCTGTAGTCAGCTGCTCTGTAGACCCGGACTGCGTTCATAAACACACTCATGTCTAGTTTATTCCAGAATATAATAAGTAATTCAGTCAATTTTTGACACATTATGAATGTATAAAACACGGGAGTTACTCACGTAATAAGTCAGAGGGTTCCGACTATAATTTCAACCACATTCGGTGGTCTTTTTCAAGGATCTGGTTCATAATTGAGTTGCAAGATTTTACCTGAACAAACATTTATTTATTTTTATTTATTTATTTATCAAACAATACATCTATCATTACAGGCTATTTCCTAATATAAACATACATTGCAAGTTAATTAAAAGTTTCTAGAAAGCTTTTAAAAAGTTGGGGGCAGTGCAAAGAAAGAAAAAGATTACTTGTGAATTTACCTTTACGTGGGCGAATAAAAAGTAGTAAATCTAATACTTACTTAAATGTGTCTTACGACAAGGGCGCAAATTAAGAGAGCGCGCGATTTATCGTGTGTGGCGGCGATCGGCCGCGTTGCGCGGATTGTGTTCTTAGAAACCCTTTAACGAAATGTATGTATCTGCATTGTGTACGATTCACCGGATACAAATACATATTGCCAAACAACACAGATTGGTCTTACCTAATTATAGATATCTACGAATGAGATGATTTCATCGAGTCCTAACTACTGAGGAAAATTCAAAGACAAATTCTCAGCCTCTCTCAGCGCAGTTAGAGACGACGGGTATTCCTTACTTAATTGTCAAACATTACAAGAAAGAAAACGGAAAGTACAGCATGCAAGTTTGTTTAGAACCCGAGAAGGAAACTAAATAAAATATATAACTAAAACTAAAATTCTACAAAAAACTAAATAATTCAAGGGACAGTTAAAAAGCTGGAAGAGCCAATTTGGCCCTATCAATTTGGTTTTATCGTTTTCTTTCTTAAACCCCCACACTAGGATTCCCTGTATCGCGGGAAGCTCGGACACATACATTCACAGCACAAAAACATCCAAGACCCGGGACAAACACCTACACTCATCGCACAAATGTTTGCCCCTGCCGGGATTCGAACCCAGGGTCCCGGAGACACAGTAGTCATGTCACTGACACTAACCACTGCGCCACGGCGACCGTTACATTAACATAATAATTATGTACCAAAACTATTGTTTACCGGCATCGGGAAAGTCAACTCTATTCAACGCCCACTGAGAGCATCCACCTTACATGGCTAACAACTAGATATATATATGTAGATACTATTATGTACGTAGTAGGTACCTACACCTACGTAATATATAAATAATTATTCATCATTGATCATCCTTTTTAGGTCATAGGTAAACTCATTGACTCTAGAGTGTTCTACAAAACATGTCCTTTATAAAAGAATACCTACTCAATATCATCTGACATTATAGATGTTACTAGTAACTCCCCGCGGTTTCACCCGCGTGTATTTCGGTTTTCCCGCTACCTCAACTACCCCACGGGAACTATAATTTTTCCGGGATTAAAGTAGCCAGAATTTCATCGAAATCGGTGTAGACGTTTGAGGGTAAAAAAATAACATATATATACTTACACACATACACATATACACACAAACTTTCGCATTTATAATAGTAGGATAATTGGATATGATTTAAATTTGTCATGCATTGGTAGTGATTCGCTTATTCAACTGAACTAAACTAAAATTTTGGAAAATAAATTAGTTCTTATATGGTTACGATAAAGTCTAAATTAGTGTGAGACTTATCAATAACATCACTAAAATTAAAATATATTTATTAAATTTGCGGGTAGTTTTAGCGAAATTAAGTTGCCATTTATTTGGTGCCTACTAAAACTACCCGCAATTGGCCAACAGTTGAATAAAACTCGTCTAATATTAGTGAGAGCGTTGTATGGAGTTATACGAATTTGAATTTTAGCGTAAATAGAATACGAGCTATTTCAATTTGAAGAATTTTAGTGAATTTTAGCTAGTTTATGTGATTAACAGAATTAGGGCCTTATCTATGCATTGCAATACAAAAAAAATTTTCATTAGCAAATGGTAAACATTTGCTAATGAAATTTGAATAAACATGTTAAGAATTGTTTTGAAATTTGTATTTTTAAATTGTGTTGCTATTTGTTTTATGTAATTACACCAACTTATCAAACCCAACAAATGCAATTTAGAGAAACAATATATATCAGAAGGCTTTTTTATTTACAATTAAAATAATAGGAAAAGCCTTTGTAATGGATGTTGATGCAACGTCTAGCAATTAACTTGGTTAATGAATATTCTTTGTGGTCACAATGTGGATGACAGACTACTAAAAATATTATCAGCACAGTTCTTCCGTGCTCTGGATGCTTCATTAGCTGCTTAGTCTCTATTGTTTGTGATTAGCATTTAGGATAGTATGACTATATATTGTTACTATATTATATATTTAACTCATATAATTCAAATCAATATTCTTAATGTATTTTGTCCAGTACTTAATGTGATCAAACAAAACAAAACGTTCTAGAATGTATATATGAATTAATGCATTTCTTTAATTTTTACTCGTAGATTGGATTGCACCAACAAAGGTTTAGTATAATTTTATACAAAGCCGCATCTCAAGAGTTCTACGAGACAAGCCTTCGCTTAGTTTGGAACTCGCTGGATGTGGACAGACAGCCCGCTGTGCAGGGGTTGTACACAGAAGAGGAAACTGTGGAGCATGTTCTTTTATATAGTAATGCTACAGGAGAAATAAGAGGAAAAAATCATACCACACAATGATTTCAATGTCAGCTTACATTCAACAGAACGGGACTCCATGGATTTATTATTTATTTATCACACTTAGACCCCGCACTGGGATTCCCTGTGTCGCGGGAGGCATGGACACACACAATCACACCCAAGACCTGGGACAAACGTCTACACTCATTGCGCAAATGTTTTCCCTTGCCGGGAATCGATCCCCAAATACAGTGGTCTATTAATTACAGTCAAATTTACCTTGCAATAAGTCAATAATTTAACATAAAATGTATATTTGTTAAACTGTTTTAAAATAAAGGTGCTATGAGCCTGCCCAGCGATTTCAATATTATTTTTGTACTTAACAGTTTCATGTGATTATTGTATTACCTAATACAAAGAAAATAACTTACTTCTGCCAGGAAGGTTCCGCGGACTAAGTGGAGGTCTGTCATCTACATCATCATTTGCCAACACATTATTATTGTACTTCTTCACACTATCAGCCCAGTCTTGTATCCATGTCTTATCACCTTTACAGCGATTTATACTTAAATAAGACAACTTCCCAACCATCGGGTCTGCAGTTGCTTCTGAAGACACACTGTCATCTCTCATAGCCTTTTGAACATTTCTTAAAGCTGTGCTCTCAAATTTAGCATCGTCAAATGGAGATTTTGTGCTTGGTAATGAAACTGGTACCGATGACTCTCTAGTGAGACGTTGTAAATAATCAACAGGGGAAGAAGATTCTTGAGAGACTCTCTGTATAAAATCAACAGGAACTGATGATTCTCTGGAGATACGGTGAATGTAATCAGTCTGGTCCATCTCGGACTTAGTAAGACTACAACGTCGACGAACAGGTATGATTATTTTTGGAGGAGCTTTAGAACTTAGTACACCAGAAGTGGTGACAGATGTAAAGTTTCCCACATCAAGCTCATCTTCAGCTTTTGCAGGAGGCTTAGGAAATGTTTTCTCTGTTATTGTACGAACACGATTCTTAATCTTCTCTAAATAGCTCCTGGTTGACTTGATTTGCTTAGAAGTTTGAGCGGCTAAGTCATTTTCAGTAGGAGATTCATAACAACATGATATTTCTAACACATTCTTGTCTTTAGAAACTTTTGGGAGGTCAATGGTCATATTAGAGGTTAGAGGGTTACGTAAAGCACTGTCACGTCTTGGCTCTTTTGTTATTACACCCTTTGAGTAGTCAAATACTAGTTCAGGGTCTTTTTCATTCTGTTGTTCAGACTCTTCAGCTAATTGGTTAGCAAAGTTTCTATCTATGCTCATTCTAGCTTTCTGTTCTTCAGTATAATTGTCTCCTTCGATGGTGTATGTACCAGTTGAAGAATTAGACTGCCTGTCAACATCATCATCTATATACAATGGCTCGTTAACAATACACTTTTTGAAGAGATCAGGAGTTTCAGAAGATGCCCTACTTTTACGTAAAGGACTTTTCTGCTCTGGCGTCGAAAGGCCATTGTCAGGGGTGAGAATATCAAGCTCTGGGCTTGAAATATCTGTCAATAAAACCTCAGGACTCTGGTCTATTACATCAGCCACACTCTTAGGCTGATAAATAATTTCTCTTGTATAGGCACTAGTCCTCAAAGGCAGATTAAGGCCATGCCTTGGGTTTAGAGTAAAATTATCGCTTCTAGACATAATGCTATCAACTATAGGGCTTTTAGATGTGCGTTTTGGCTGGAATAGTTCTGTGACTGGTGATTTAATGTGACGATTAGATCCAGGGCTTGTTAGATTCTGTGCTCTGTGCTTTATGGAGTTAGAAAGACCACTGTCTTCTTGGTCAGATGAGAAGTATCCTTCAGAGTTGTATCCTTGCGCTTTTCGGGGCAGTTTTGCGCTCATAGGAGGACGTTGAGCAGCTGGACTGACGCGAGTAAGACTGGCTGACATAGACTGAACTCTTTGGTGTCTAGCTTGCGATTTCTTTGCTAATTCTTCAAGCCTACGATTATCGACAGGTTTAGCCTCACCGAAGTCGACGGTGAACGCCATAGGGTGAAGTTTCGGTGTAATTGGCTCGGTTTTATCATCCTGACCTGCCTCAATATCATCATTCTTTAAACTTTGGCTATCAGACGAAGACTTCGATATGGTGGGATCCAAGGTGCTCTGCCCCTCGGACAGAGGACTAGACACGTCTGCTTCGACACTCACACTCATGTTTTCAAGGGTTCACGCCAAATATTAGTGACATCATAACACACAAAATTTATAAGTAATGTAGCATTCACTATAGCATTGCCTTTGTTTCACATCACTTGTAATGAGAGTGTACGCGGCGATAAAGCTTGCAGATTAAAAATCTAAAAGAAACACTTTTCCACGAAAAGTGGAACGAGAGCACTATTACTAAACTAAAAGTCTAGAGATCCGCCTGCCTTCACTCGCGAACACGGACAAACTTTTTAGAGAAAATGAATGGTGCAGGCAGCTGGCAGTTATCAGACGGAAAGTCACTGTGACAGATGCTTGTGCCGTCTATGGCCAAATATATTTTTTAACTTATTTTACATATTTGGCTTGAGTGATTGCTTAGAAATACGATATAGATAATGCCCGTTCAAGCGGGTAACAAAATATTTAATTGATGGTTTTCTCGAACACACTATTACGAGAATGTAAATTATTGTCTTTTTATGGTATAAAGTACGATACATTTATTATTTTAAAAAATAAATCATACCATAAGAAAACAAAACATAGAAACAAGAGTTTAAGTTATTTAATTTTAAAAACCCATCCAGAAAGGAAGTTTGACTATATATTTTCAGGAAGCGAATAATCTTAACCTTATGAATAAAAGCGAACTATAATATAAACAAATTATTATTGAAATTACCACCTGGTCTTAGGCATAAACATCTGTATTGGGCTGTATTCTACAGTTGAACCTTCATTTATTCCCACTATTGTTTTTAGAATAAAAGTGAAATATACTAGCCAAGACCCATCGAGATATCACTGTATTGTCTTGGAATAGATTGCGTGGTGCTTGTGTGAGTTTATTTTCTAAAGTGTTAGCTTTATCCGGAAGCTCATACCTAATAAGTACAACTTTAAGATTAAAATGTATTGAGAATTTAAAATTGAGATCGATGAAACCACAAATTTTTTTTGATCATAAATATGGGACAATCACATATTGTCCCATACATAGGCGTACCTATATAGAGGGGGGCCGGGTGGGCCGTGCCCACCCCAGGATGGTCTGGTGCCCACCCCAGGATGTTGGGCTACCGATTCGAATTTATCTGCGTCATATTTGCGATAACGCTAGATACGCAAATATTATACCTATAGAAAAATAAAGTTCAAAGTAACTACCGCAGAACAAAGAATCAATCTAATGCTTGGCCAATTTTTATCGGTTACCCTCGAACGGCGAGTTTAGTCAAATGTTTGGATTCACACATTTTAATATACCAGCTTGATTGAAGTGGATACGGACACATTTTTTTTTTTCGTACATCACTTACTTAATAGATATTATATTATTATTCATTTAAAAAAAAACCGTATAGATCTAGTGTTTGACTATTTCTCACTTGAAGGGCAGTGACGGTGTGTTCGAAGATATTATCACGCTATATTCCATTATCTTTAACAACTGAATAGGATTTGGCGGTTCATGCGTTCGAGCAACATCTCAGATAAAATAATCAACCAGCGGAGGCTGTATACTCAAAGAGCAACACCAAAATCTTAATCAGATTCTATTTTTCCAATAGCTATAACAAACGCATATTGTGAACTATGGTTCTCGAGATCTGTATCCTGAAACTTGTTATCTGTGGCAGGGCATGGTACTTCAATCTACAACTACATTGTAGTAGTCTGCGGTACGATACCATGAAAAATGGCAGAAGCTGCGTTTTCAGAAGACGGAAAATATTACTCTGCCATATCTTCAGACGGTAGGCTTAAGATATGGGACACGGAAACCAACGTCTTAAAACAGGAGTACACGCCAGACCTTCATTTGACTGCACCACCTTCTTGTTTACAATGGATAACAATTACACAAACTGTCGTAAGTAATAACACGTGGTTCCAATGTCGTTTCTTTGTATTCACTTGAGTTGATGTACTAATATCATAATAAAAGACTGAATACCTCCATCGACTTTCGTATTCGAACCTTATATCAGTTTATTACTTATGATTTATAAACGTAAATATGTTCCTAACCTCAAAATATGTTTTCCAGGCCCAATCTCTAAAACAAGGAAAAAAGCGGAGAAGTATTAGCGAAACAGAGTCCCAGTGCATTGCCTTAGGCACTACGAATGGAAAAATATTGATTTATTCAGTGGCACAGGCGAAAATCCAAGTAGTTCTTCACAAAGGTTCACACAGAGTGAATGCCCTGGATTGGCATAGAAAATACGGTCTATATAGTTGTGCAAAGGAAACTGTAACAGAATGGGAGTTACAAAGTAACAGCGTCAAAAAAACTTATCATGTTGGTGTAAATATTATGAGTAAACAAAGCAGTAAAATTAATGCTATCAAGATTGTGCCCAATAACCTGGTAAGTCTAATTTTTACTACTATTTACACTAACACTTAAAGCTTTACTCCAAAACAGGTAAATATTAACGTTGAAAAACTACATTGGCAGTTTTATAGCTATAGAACGTATTCAAGCCTGTCAATTGTAATATATTACCCTGGAATAAGTGGAGTTGATAGATACGTAACTTGCCATTAGGAATGCTGTGTCTAAAAAAAAATTTCTTGACATAGAGTTAGTGTGGTTTAAGTGAAATTAAACCTGTAGTATGTCCAACAAAATGAGCTAATATGGCACCCTCTCCCTATCAATATTGTATGAAAGTGATAAGGATGCAGCACCATCCTTAATTGTCAGGATTGGTCAATGGGTGTGACAAATTCATTGAAATGTTAGGCTGCCTTTACATTGCTGAGTTCAATCACTTACTAATCCTATCATCTACAAATAATAGTTATATAGGTAATCTATAATTGGAAGCAAATATGAATATAATTTTATTCTCTAATGTTGTGTACTAAACAAATATGATAGGATTTGAATAAATTCAACAAAAAAGATGTCTTAATCCTGTATTATGGTGAATTCCCCATGTTCACCACTCACCGCCCTACTAACACACAGGTAAAGGAGGACTGCGGAATTATTTCCCATTTTACCTGCATTGACCCAAAGAAGGTTTGGCTAAGTTTGGCCTTGATCAATGAGAGGTCATCCACTCTCTTATTTTATGAAATATACACTTCAAATTTTGATATTTTGTTTCATTAAAATTCACATACCTGGCATAACTATATGTGGTTATAAATCTTATTTTCAGGACACTAAAGCCCGCTATCTAGTGACAGCATCATGGCAAGTGAGACTATGGAGGTTATTTGACGGAGAAGCAACAGTGTTAAAGAATCTGGGCCACAATGCCACACAAACAGCTGTTTTGTCAATAGCTACACTAAAAGACACCTGTTGGCTTATAGAGGGTTCACAGTAAGTAACTAAATAATAATTGTAGTCACAATGGGAGACTAAAACTATTCCATTGATAGGTCAATGGGACTGCATTTATAGGTAAATATACAGTGTTAACTCTTTATAACGAATATCAAGGGATAGAGCATTTTTTTAATTATAAAGAGTTTTCATAATACGGAGGGAAGAGAAAAAATAAACCAAATTTAACCAATTACAATATTTTCTAATTTTATTACTATCAATAGTTAAATTATTCTTAACACATATATTCTGTTAACTTTGCCTTAACAGTAATTAATGCCTTGAATTGTGTGCTTGCATGTCATTACAAAAATGTACAGGAAAGCCTTCACAAATATTCTTTTGTGTTCTAAGTTTGGTATCTTTTCCAAGGTCAGTTATCTAACTGTGACATAGATAAGATAATTTCTTTATGTTTCACAAGGATGAGTTGGTACAGGTGACACTAAATAATATAAGGATATTGAACTAACTAGAAGTAAAAACCATTTTATAGCATGTTGTACCCCTGAGAAGTATATTACGCACCACACTAGGTCTTGTTTGATCCTGTATAGCAGTGTATAATAATAATATGGGACAACATTCACACAAGGTCTTCAGGTCCCAAACTAGGCAGAGCCTGTACTATGGTAACCTGATGAATGATATATACTTATATACATATACACACCCAGACACAGGTCAAACAGACATATTCATACACACAAATGTTTGACCTGTCCGGGAATCGACCCCGGGACCAGCGGCTCAGAAGGCAGAGTGCTACCAACTGCGCCAACTGGCCAGTCCACATGTGCGGATATGAAAAAAATCGACATCCGTAACATGCCTGATTTGTATATATCTTTATTCTAACATATTTATTACCGCATTATTTCAGAAATGAACGCCTCCTCTCATTCTGGGACATCACAATCACAGAAGAACACTTACCCCAAGTCAATGGAGAAGAAGTTACACCAAGCAAAAAGAAACGGAAGAAGTCCATCTCGGATGTGCCAACAATCATCAATGCATCATATAACTTCGTTCTTGAGGATGCACCGAGGATGGTTGATGTGGAGCTGAGTAAAGAGGAAGAAGCGGTCCGGATAAGCCTCGCTGCTGCCACCAGAAGTGGAGTTGTCCATTTTTATGGGCATATATTAAATGGGTATGTATATGACTTTATTCTCGTCAGAAACACACTGTGTGTCGCTCGCAACCGTACATGTTTTTGCTAATTTTCGCAACTTACTTAATTTTTTGTGTGAATTATTTTTGATTGTACTCAGATCAAATAACGAAGTTTAACGCCAATTGAATTAATAATAATAATATAATGAAAACTTTATTGACTTTTAGTAAAGGTTTATATGTACATATTAGTTGTCTTGAACTAGGTATGAATACAAGGCTAGTATATACATATAGACCGTTGATGTCTGTGGTAGTTATAAACTGTATTACAGACACCAGCGCCCGCCGAAAGGATTAATGACCTATGTAGGTACATAATAATATTTTATAATAAATCTAAGTACAATGCCTTAGGAATAATGAATTAGTGCGTAAAACTAAGATAATTAGCTAGACGATAAAATGCGTAATCCTTTTATTTATTTATTTTATCATCTACACAACTGGATCAGCTCTTGATCCTTAAGGGCGGTGCTCATTTTTTTACACTGTACTTTTTACTTTTTTGTTGTATATTTGTTTTACTTTTCTACTTTTTTTATGTTTCTTCCGTTTGACCACTATCTCGAACATATTATCATGCTACACCTAGTATGCTTACTGGCTCTCGAGGACACTTATTTGGTGACAGTTTTTCAAACTTGAGGGTGGTAGCTAGCCAGGCGGGTACTCGAGACATTTGATAACGGTGTTACCTTCACTGGAAGCTCAAGTCGTTGGTGGGGATCGAACCAGTGTCAGTGTGACAGCCAACGCTCCCACCGCATAGCTATCATCGCTTCAAGTCCCTATTCAGGACTCTGCCTCCACTCAGACTGCACCTTTGCAAAGGAGCTAATGGTAGATATTTGCATATTCAGGTCATCAGCGAAGCCGTTGAAGCCTTCGGTGACGGTGCAAGTGACAAGCCCGGAGGCGGAGCCGCGGCCGCTGCTGTGTTGCCGTCTGCAGGGCCCCGACTCCCTTCTGCTCGGCTACCAACATCCTCCCACCGTGCTCTTCGAAACTATTGTACGTTATTATTTTACTTCTATATTTCATTGTGACATGTCTACAAGTCATCATTATCATTTAACATTGCATATCATAAGTTAAGTGATAATGATGTCTTCGAAATAAGTGTTCCATTTGTCCAATATCAATATAATATACATGTAGGTTTGGGATTACAATTCATTACAATTAAAGAAAAGGTTCGAAGGCCTTAGGCAGATGTTCCGAAATCAGAGTAAGCATGTTCTAAGAAAAGGCCAGGTCAAGAGTAACTAAACAAAAATAGCAGTTGTTGATAGCTGAAACAACTCGTGGAAAATGTATAGCAACTCCATTCAATTGGAGAGTGAGACTGCGAGGCTAAGAAAACTTCTATCCAGACACTCAGATCAAACTAGGTACACTGAAAAAGGCAGATGGCACTTACACCATATCAGATCGGGAGCAATAACAACTCCTCACAAACACTGTAAAAGGAGTGGAACTGTTGTATTGATAACAATGAGGGAAAATCCAAACTTGCATGAGCCCACTATAGAAGATTGGGCTTTTGCTAGCTCTATGTTCTCTCTGTGACTTAAGGAGCCTTATCATGGGCGGTAAGCATATTCCAACCCTTCAAGGCTGCTGGAACGGACGGAGTATTTCGTAATGCTACTACAGTGGAGCCTGGCAACATCAAATCACATCTGACTCTTGAAGCGATACAAATATACTCATAGCAGGTGAGATAAAACAAATGGTGCTTACACTACTTTAATACAAAATAGTATAATAACCGTAGTATAAGGTTTGATGATCTTTTCGAAAAGGCTACAGCACCATAGAACCACATCCATACGCTGCGACGAGTTATACAGAAGACCATAGAGTATAACTTGCCCTTATGTTTAGCGTTTGTGGACTATGACAAAGCCTTTGATTCGATCGAGACGTGGGCGGTGCTAGAGTCTCTCCAGCGGTGCCGTATTGACCATCGGTATATCGAAGTGTTGTACAATAACGCCACCATGTCGGTCCGAGTACAAGAGCAAATGTCGAAGGCGATTCCATTGCAACGAGGCGTGAGACAGGGAGACGTTATCTCTCCGAAACTGTTCACTGCCGCATTGGAAGACGCCTTCAAGCTCTTGGAATGGCAAGGATTCGGCATCCACATCAACGGTGAGTACTTCGCTCACCTTCGGTTTTCCGACGATATTGTGGTCATGGCAGAATCGATGGAAGACCTCAGCACGATGCTTGAAGGCCTCAACCGAGTTTCCTTAAGGGTGCGCCTTAAAATAAACATGGATAAGACGAAAATTATGTCATATGCCCATGTTGCGCCCGCCCCGATATTAATTGGGAACTCGATACTCAAAGTTGTTGACCATTACGTCTACCTAGTCCAATTAAGTAAGTCCAACTTTGACAAAGAGGCCAATCGTCGAATCCAACTCGGCTGGGCAGCATTCGGGAAGCTACGAGACGTCTTCTCGTTCAAAATACCGCAATACCCAAAAAAGGAAGGTCTTCGAACAGTGTGTGTTACCGAACAGTATGAATTATGGAACCGAAACATGGTCTCTGACTATGGGAATTCTGAGCAGGCTCAGAGTCGCACAACAAGCTATATAGAGGGCTATGCTCGGGGTTTCTCTACATGATCAAACCAGAAATGAGGGATTAGCTAGTTGAAGTGGCAGTGGGCAGGGCACATAGCTCGAAGAACTGACACACAAAGAACAGAACTGCTGTTGGGTTCGAAAAGTTCTCAAATGGAGACCACGGACTGGCAAACTCAGCATAGGACGGCCACCAACCAGGTGGACAGACGACTTAATTTTGCAGGCAAGAGCTGGATGCGGGCTGCTTCCTACCAGTCCTTGTGGAAATCAATAGGTGAAGCCTACGTCCAGCAGTGGACGTCCTATGGCTAAGATGATGATGATATTATGTATGGCTATAATTATATTTAATATAGTTTGAACCGCCTTTAACACTCTAACTGTGAAATAACTTATTGAAGTCGGTACCATGATAGTTCATAAAGTAACATCATATTGTCAAAATATCGTGTGCTTCTCCGATTTTGATGAAATTTAAATGGGACCACCTCGGAGGTATACTATCAAAGAAAAAAATAATTTTGAGAATCGTTTAATAAATGGGAGAGAAATCGGTGAACATATATAAAAAAATACAGTGAAACATTTAACCTCCTCCATTTATTAAGTTTGTTCAAAATACCAAAGAAAAAGTACAAAATCTTACAGAACGGTGAGACTATATCGTTAATGCTATCACTTACCTTATATTCTATGATTTTCTGTTTCTATTTTACAGGTACCAGACTTGAAAACGAAAACCCAGGTCCTCATCAGAGGCGATACAAAAACGCCCAAGAAGTCAAAACAGACGAATGAGACCAACAAAGTGAGGTCGGACAACAGAAGTGCGGAGGCACAGGTGGTGGAACCCATGGGTGGTGTCAGCACGAGGAAACGAGTCGCGCCGGGCGCTCAGGTTAGTGTTGCTAATTTATTTATTTATTTATTCTATATTACATAAATATGCTTACAGTTAAAAAAATCCAAAACGCCTACTATGTTATTATGTACATTTCCCTAAAAACAAATTTACATTAGATATAATTGTCTTTAAGCTGTCATGGTGAATGTCGACCTGCTGAAACTCGTGCGTAAACTGGTTCAGCACCGTCAACGCTCTCCGCGTCGGCGAGTTACTGGCGTGGCTGGTGCGGGAGACATGTCATGTGTCTTATATACAAGGCTGTTGCTAATTAGTTGACAATATGCAATTGTCATGCTGTAGAAGATAAATTTAAAATAATTTCTTTTATTATTGAAGTTCTTTCAATGGAACTAAACATATGAAGTAACACAGCATACTGCATTACTACATTTAGACATAGGCACACATCAATATTACAGTAATACATTATTATTATTAATTTCATCAATATTCTTATAACATTTGATGTTTAATAAAAGCATACTAATCATAACAAAAAACAATACATGCACCATTACTCATATAATATCTGGTACCTACTACACCAGTTGCGTATCGCCAACTGATCAGCAATAGCCTTTTTTCAGTATTCTCTTATGGATATTATTATTCACTTAGTTGGCTGTCAAACAGAAGGACGCTCGTTCGACTCCCCACCAAAGACTTGAGCTTGCGGTGAAGGCAACACCGAATTAAAATTCCCAGCATGGTGGTAATATACTTTCGAGTAAGCCGCCTGGCTACATAACACTCAAGTTTGAATGGGTTTCCATTACTGGTTAATAAATTAGTTAATTAGTGTTTCAATTATTGGTTCCTTTGCTATTGTTTAATCTGCGATCGTTGTATAGTTTTATGATAGTTAAATATTTATTTCTTGTACCATTGTTATGAGGTGAATAAAATAATCTAATCTATTAACCACGGATATCAAGTTAGGTGGGATAAGGATTTTAATGAAAACGTAGGCATGTTTTCATTAAAATCCTTAGAGCTGTTGATGTGATAGCATGAAAATATTATTATAAAAATTAATATTACATAGTATGTTCAGGCAGCAGTCCTTGAGAGCCAGTAAACATTCTAGTTCTTGCGTGATAACATCTTCGACCACATCGTCACAGACCATCAAGTGATACAGTGGTCAAATGCTAGATGTAAAAAAAAATGGTTAAGGAAAGTATAATATACAATATTATGAAAAGAAGTTGCACTCTGTATCAGTCTGTCTGTTTATGTACTAACTCATGCTAAATTTTGCAACTACCATGGTATTTTTTTTTTTCGGATACATGTGCAGTCAGTACATCCTATGCTATGTTATATGCAGTTAGTTCAGTATGTGCAAATGGCTATGAAGTTAGGCTGAAAACATTCGCACATACATGTCAGAAATCTTCCAAGGAAACAATAAGCGGGATAGGAAGATGCGGCAAACGTAAAGGAAGGAGTGAGACAGCTAATTTATACATCATGTTCATTGAAGCACATCCCTAGCGACACTACACGCAGACAACTTAAATAATGCCTACTGTATATGTTGTAGATAGAAGTCCCGATGGAGGCGCGCCTGGCGAACCTGTCCCTGGACGTGAAGGGCCGAGCCACCTCCGCGGTCAACCAGAACCTAACCAAGCTGCTTGTGCAGGGATTACATTCGAAGGACAAAAGGTACTAAAAGAAATCAACTAAATCATTTTTATATTATAATTCCCAAGACATAGTCTCTACCTAGATTATAATTTTTGAAGGGATAATTTCGGCTACTAGTTGGACTAGAACCCATGAATACAGAATACGGTCCCTGTCGATTTGACAACTAAGTAAATCCTATGAGATAAAATGAATGATGATGAATAATTTATCACGTTTTAAAAATATATATTTAAGGCTGGTTAATTCAAATTAGCCTTAATCCTAATAATATTATAAATGCGACAGTTTGCGAGTATGAATGTGATTGTTCCTCTTTCACGCAAAAGTACAAAACGGATTTTGATAAAATTTGCTACACAGATAGATTATGCCCTCGATTAACAACACATACGCTTTGTTTTGATCATCACCACGCGGATAAAAAGATTTGGATGAAACTTGGTACGTAGACACTTCAGGTATCGGAATAACACATAGGCTACTTTTCATCATCAATCATCACTTCGCGGGTAAAACCCGGGGCGCACCTAGTTTAATATAAATAAAGATGGCACTAATAACGGTATGGTGCCATCGGTCTATATGTTACCAATTCCAATATTGGTGTATCATTCCCAGAGTTCATACATTTAAAGATAGATGGCTAAAAAGGACATCCCTTCAGATCTATCTGCAATGAAGGAACAAATACTGCGTGCTGCTATAGGTTAATTGGCAAAGAGACAGGGACAGTATTCAGTAGTCGTGGGTTCCATTCCCACTAGTAACTGAATTGTTTCCTTCATCAATTTGAACGGAAGTTCCACCTGGCATGACATCAATGCAATAAACAATAAAACTCTTTGATAATAATGTTTGTAATGATGTTATGAATCAAATCATCATCATCTCGACCATAGGACGTCCACTGCTGGACATAAACCTCCCACATTGATTTACACAAGGACCGGTTGGAAGCGGGCCACATTCAGCCCTTGCCTGCAATCGTAGTCAGGTTGTCTGTCCACCTGGTCGGTGGCCATCCTATGCTGCGCTTGCCATTCCGTGGTCTCCATTCGGCAACCTTTCGATTCCAACGGCCATCGGTTCTTCGTGCTATGTGCCCTATGAATCAAATAGAATGTATTATTGAATGTTCCAGTATAATAGAGATGGTGGTGCTGCAGAAGAAGGCGGCGGTGGCGGCGCGCACGCTGCAGAATCTGCCCGCCGAGTATGTGCCGCTGCTGCTGGAACAGCTGCTGCTGCTGGCCACCGACAAAACTGCAATGTCAGTACAATACAATCATTACAACTTTGTAATCATTTGTGGCTAGCAAGAGTGAAAACTGTACACACTAGTTGTGTCTGAAACGAAACGCGTGTGTAGAAATTATGTTATTTTTAAATGACTGAATTCGAAACGAGACCTATCGTAATGTATGGATCTGAATGTTAGCAGCATAAGAGGTGGATGAAAGAAAAGTGCATGTGGCAGAGATGCGAATGTTGAGATGGATGTGTGGTGTGACTAGGATGGATGAAAAACATATAACAAAAAGAGTACTTAACATGAATGTGGATGGATATAGAGGTAGAGGAAGGCCGAAGAAGGTATGGATGGACTATGTGAAGAATGATATGTTTAAGAAAAGTTTTTTATTTATACTGTATAGATCTAGCGTTTGACCACTATCTCACTTGATGGTCAAGGGGGGGGGGGAGATTTGCCAATACTCGCCACGCTTGGTAGGCGGGTTGGCGAGCGCAGTATGATTCCTGATTCTCGGAAGGCCCTGGTTGAATGTGGAGAGCATTAATTAATTTTTTTTATTTTACTTTTTTATACCCATGTTCGTGTAAATAAATGACTGAATTTGGATTCCTTGTGTTGCGGAAGGCATGAGACAATTATTACCAAGTCAAATTAATGTTTGACCCTTCAAGGATTCGAACCCTGGATCCTAGGGATTAGGAGTTATGTTTGAGCCAGGGCGACCGTCAAGCGCCAAACCTTTGGATGGACAGTGTCGTGTTGGTCATTGGTGGTGCAATATACTTGGAAAAACTTTATACATTATCTTGATGACAATTCTAATACATAAATAATAAGTATATATTAATACATATTATATAATGTAAAGTAACATAATTTACTACAGTATACTACATACAAGCCATGACTATATTATTGAAAACCACCAGAGATTTAGCTTTCTAATGGGATAATCTGAAGGGATAATATATCCTATAGCTGTGCAACCAAGTTGCCAGTTTCTCTTATTTATTACGACAAGCAATGTAAAACAATTAATGTAATTATAAATCAACTTGGTATTTCGCTAAAATTGCACCTCGATTGCATTGCGGTGGAAATTAGATCTGTGTAGCCATTACAATTATACTTCAAGTAGATTAACAGAACCTTTGAGTATACAGCCTCTGTGGTTATTTTATCTGAGAACAGTACCAGCAAAACCAGATTCACATGTTTTATTAATCGTTTCGTTACATTGCATAACAATGGCACGTCAAGTCAGTACATGATAATTATCACACGGGATTAGGAAACAATTTAACAACAATAATATTCAACAACATATTTTAACAGCTATTGTTAGGATTAATACCTCTTACCAGGCTATATTACCAGCTATATATCAGAAAATGAACAGCTTGTGTATTAATTTATATTATAGAATGGGTGACATTCGAGGATTTTTTTAAGGACATTCTTGAATTTATTTATGGGTAAATGGGTTATCTCTAATGGCAATTTTTTATACATGTCAAGTTTTAAACATATACCTTGTTTATAGGTCTTCACTAGTCTCGTTTTTGGTACATGCATTTTCGATTAAATCGACAATTGAGTTATACGAAAAAAAGAGTTATACGAATTTGAATTTTAGAATTCAATTTGAAGAATTTTAGCTAGTTAGTGTGATTAACAGAATTAGGGCCATAATATGATAATTGACAACAGGCAAGAGATAAACTTTTAATCTTAATTATTATTATTTTCCAGTTGTGCGTCAGTATGCACGTGGCTGCAAGCGCTTACCATCAGCCACTCGGCGCTGCTCCTGGCGCTGATGTCCTCCCCACACGGTGACCAGCTCACCAAGCTACTCGCTGTTATCACGCATAGGTATGTGCTGACTAACCGTTCCAGGCTCTGTTATTATCTGTATATACAAAAATGAATCCCTATTTCAATTTAATTTGCTGATCCCCTGGGTTATGTCAGTGCCTTTAATCCTTCTAGGGATTTCCTCATTTCTATTTTTTGTAAATACAGATTAATACAACGCAAGTTCAAAAAGATAGTTCAAAAGTAACTAATATCCAAATATTGTGCTCATGGTACCAACTTCCACAAGTTATTTCACACTTTTAAGGGTTGAAGTCGGTTCCATTTTTTGGTAAATATTTTTTTTCACTCTTTTTAGTGACCTTTATTACTCATGGGATCAATTGTCATTGTGGTGTAGGTATGTTCACCAATATCTTCACCCGCTACTATAATATCCTCTAGGTATAAGCACACACTTTTCAGTTATTGGAGTGTAACTCAAAAACCGCTTGTCCGATTTTGATGACATTTAAATGGGACCACACGGGAAGCACCAGCTTTCAAATAAAAAAAGAACAATCAAAATCGCGCACACACTTTTCAGTTAATGGAGTGTAACTCAAAAACCGCTGGTCCAATTTTGATGACATTTAAATGGGACCACACGGGAAGCACCAGCTTTCAAATAAAAAAAGAACTATCAAAATCGGTTCAAAGACGGAAGTTATGCGGTAACAAATATTTAAAAAACATACGGCATAAAGCCTGCAAAATTCTTCAGCTGCCTCGCGTGTAAAGTACACGCGAGACTGTCTCGCGTGTACTTTACACGCGAGACAGTCTCGCGTGTACTTTAAAGATGTTTATTTACTCGAGCTCATCCATATCTATACTAATATTATAAGGATTTGCTTGTTTATTTGCATTGAATAGGCTATGGAACTACTGAACCGATTTGAAAAATTCTTCACTATTGGGAAGCCACACTATCCACGGGTGACATAATTTTTAATTTTGAACTTTATATATTATAATAGCTGAAACGATGTTAACTCGGCGGTGGGAGCGTCGGCTGTCTAACAGACGATTGCTGATTCGATCCCTATCAACGGCTTGGGCTTCCGTTGATTATAACACTGTTATCAAGTCCCAGCATGGTAGTAAGGTACTTTCGAATCCCCGGCTAGCTACCAAATTTGATATCCTCTCTTCCTTTAATCGTTATCCTCATGACGGAGTGTCGTGACCATCTCCACCAATAACCTTCTGGATGAATGAGCGCCATTTGTTCCTCAACAACAGTTTGTAGAGCCTCATGTACAGGGATTTGTAATGTGGAGCATATCTGGTCGGACCAATGCATTGAACTGCAACCCCGAGATCTTTTCCCTTCCATTTTATTTATATAATATAAATTTGATACAGTGTTCGACAATAATGAAGTATGGTTCTCTACATTGCAGACGATCCCACCTCTGTCAGTTACTGAACCTGAAGGGCCGCCTGGAGTTAACAATAAAGCAACGAACCGCATCCGAAGAAGCGCAAGAAGATCAAAAAGCTCTGTTAGAATACAATGGTAAGTTCATACTTCTTCTTACTATATACATTGAACCCACCGTCCGCTTATTCTTGTTCGATTTAGGGGTGCTGAGTCCTGCACCAACATCCCGCTTGGGGTTTATTGTGCATTCCTCCGCCAGCCGTTACCCAAGCCATCCCAGCTCCTTAATATAGCGGAGCATGGCCTTGGGTCGCTGGCAAAGTTGTTCCAGTGGTACTGTCGGTTGTTCGTGAGACAATGACAAGTCAGCCTTACGCAGTCCGGTTGTGATTCTTATACTTTCTGTGGCTTCACAGTGCAGTAGCACGTGTTCCACAGTCTCGTCTTCCTGCATACATCCCCGACATAGGGGACTGTCTGTAGCTCCCGTCTTGTGTAGATGATAGTTAAGGTCGCAGTGACCTGTGACTAGCCCTACCAGTAGACGAAGATCCTGTCGTTGTAGTTTTAGTAAGTTATTCGTGACTTTTTTATTCAGAATTGGAAACATGGCCTTTGCTTGTTTGCAGTCGGTTTTCATATCCCACAGGCGTCGCTGTTCTTTCTCAGCATAGCGAAGTAGCAGGTCTCGCACCTGCGTCGCTGATGGTTTGCAGAGGGTCTTATTGTCTTTGCTTACTTGTTTCTTTGTTCCTTCTTTGGCTAGGATGTCAGCCATGGTGTTACCATGACAAGAACTATGTCCTTTAGTCCACCTTATTATCACCTTGCATTTGGTTGACAAGTCTTGTAAAACTACATGACACTCAGCTAAAACCCTCGATCTAGTTAGGGGGCGTCCATAAATTACGTGAGGTACTGTTAGTGATTTTTCGACCCCCCCTCTCCCATTATGAGATGTCGTGAGATTTTGCTGGACCCCCTCCCCCCACCCATAATCTCACGTGAGACTCTTGACAATACATATTTTTAATGTAAATAAATGAATATGTCCTTGTTTTTCTGGATTTAATCAGGATTTGTTATTTGAGATTATTAATATCGTGGTATAGAACCACACCAAAAATATTTTTACCTAATTGATCCCAGTTTTCTCGCTACGTTACAATGTTCCTTGCGGAAAAAAAATTACGTGAGTATTTGTCGAACCCACCCCCTCCTCCATGTGAGTTTGGGTGAGATTCGGCTTGACCCCCTCCCCCCCGTAAACACCTCACGTAATTAATGGACGCCCCCTTACTGGTCTTCTGAGGGCATAGATGACGGCCGCGCTATCCGTAATAATAACGATAGGTTTGTTTTCATGATTATCTTCAACTTGTGGCGATGCAAGTGCCATACATTCAGCCCAGAATCAGATATTTTTAGATCCGTGGAGTAATAGCCACAACCTGCACCTAGCATGCTTTTAGCGCCATCCGTGTAAATACTGTTTGACGCTGACGTGTCGTCCAAGTCACCTTTTTGTTCCACTGCACATCTTATCACTTCTGATTTTATCTCTTAGAGAAACCCTAGCATAGCTCGTGCGACTTTCAGCTTGCTTATTAGAGACTATGCTTCAGTTCTATATCTATTCTCTGATTCTGATCTGTTTAAGGGATTGTGTTAGTTTGGTAGAGAAGATAATAAATTTGTTTTTGCAGACGATACATCATCAGAAGAAGAAATGCAAGTAGAAAAATACAAATCAGAAAGTGAAGAATCATGGGGTGATGACAAATTTGACTCGGAGCAAGAAAACGATGAAGAAATGGATCAAGACGGTGATGGTGATGACCACAGCAGCAGTAGTGAAGATGTAGATTGACATTAAAATATTTTATTTTATAAAGTGGTTTTGTTTTGTTACCCTACAACACATTTCATACTACATCTACATAATACATCTTTACACATAGATACATATAGACTTTATCCTGTAATCTTATTGAATCTTATTGTCACCTTATTTATACATGTGACCTGTCCTCAAGATAGTCTTTTTTTATGTTTATTCCTTTAGTACACAGACTGAGCGCCTTTTAGCTATTTGTGCACAGAACATTTAGGTTATCAGTATCACAGAAAATAGTGCGCTCAACTTCAGGCTAAAATCACTTTCAAAGTAGTTCCAAAACAGAACAGACCTTGAGCGTGCCATCGCAAGCAATAGAATCTCATAAATGTCGCCACATTGGATCAATGATATTAGATACTTCGACCGGTAGTATTACATTCTCTAGGACTTCGACGATGTTAGAGATTTAATATAAGAAGAAAAATAGTTTTATATACGAGAAAATAATTGATACCATTATTAGTATAGTTTCTGAGATCGCCGAAAGATTTCCCTTCCTCCCGGACCTCGATACAGAGTAGTCGTGCCCCAGATTGCCGACAGTTTATTTAAAATTACATTTAGTTAATTCAATCTTAAAAAATAGGAGTGCATAAACTTAAAGAAACATGTTGCGGGTCTGCAAATCTGCCATATTTAAGAAGTAAGAAACCAATACTGCTCTGCACTTACGCTGAAGGTGCCATATTGACAAGCACGGGACTCCGCCATTTTTGTGAGCCAGCCAATCACGAGTAATACCCTCCTACACTGAATATATTCACCGGTCAGTGCCTACTGTTTAACACCTAAACATCTATGAGTGCCTGGTAGGTACCTCATAAGACAATTTTAGAGTACTCAAACGCAAGAACTATCGTTCTTATCACTGTTCTCAAAGCTGAGAGAGATAGTAAGAATAATAGATAAAATCCCTGTTAAATTGCTAACTTTCGTAAGCTGTATGACCCCTGGGGTGCAACAGCATCTCCTTGAAACTCTTGTCTCCTGGTACTCCTTGTTTATAAACATGCAACGTACACCTCCCAAGCAATCGACTGGCCGGTTGGCGCAGTTGGTAGCACTCTGCCTTCTGAGCCGCTGGTCCCGGGTTCGATTCCCGGACAGGTCAGACATTTGTGTGCATGAACATGTCTGTTTGACCTGTGTCTGGGTGTGTATATGTATAATATATAAGTATATATATATCAGTCATCAGGTTACCATAGCACAGGCTCTGCCTAGTTTGGGACCTGAAGACCTTGTGTTAATGTTGATAAATAAATAAATCTTCGCCCGTAAAAAGCGTTACTGTGGCAACCCCGACGGAGCGTACCAAACGCCAACGCCCGCATAACTCGCCTCCTTCAAACCCGGATAAACAAGAGGAAATAATGACGCTGCTTGCCAGTGTTCTAACCGAAATCAAATAAATTCGTAAAAGTAATACGGACATACAAAATAATAACCTAGAATTACAAAAATCCTTAGACTTCTACATTAAAAACTATGATGACATGAGTACAAGGGTCTCAGCTCTTGAAGGAGAAAAAGTAGCTTGCGATATCCAAATTCTTAAGCTAGAAAATAAAATTGACGAGTTGGAAAGGAACGCTAGAACCACATGTCTGGAAATAAGGGGTATCCCATCTAAGACAGGCGAAACAAAGCAAGATTTGGTGACAGTACTAGAAAAAACACACTCAAAAATTAAAATCCACGTTCAGCCACATTAAATTAAAGACATAAACCGTATCAAGGGTAAATCAAATGGCGAACGGCCAATCGTCATTGATTACTCTACTGCTATACAAAAAAACAAGAACACTACGGGCAGTATATACTTACAATTCATCCAACACTTTGAACAGATTAAGTACTACTGTTGACGTGACAACGTCTTATAAATTGGTTTGCCGGGTGACACTTCAAGAAACTGCGTTACGCTCCGCTCACGTTATGCGCTCACAATGAGAGCGAGTGAGAGGCACGCGTCCCTTCCACTCGGGCATGGTTAGCCCGCCTAAGAGCGAGAGAGACAGACATAAAAAGTGAAAGGCACTCAAAGTCGTTGTCACGTAAAACTTTCGCCCGTATACCGACTTTACAGGCAACCAATTTTTTTTTAGGTTGCTTTTGTATCCTGTATTTACTGTTGAAATAAACATATTTGTATTCAAACGTTACGGTGAAGTGTATTTATATGAATTTATGACAACCCCATTATAGGACAGCCTGTTTATTCAATGCAAGTAATTAATAATTTTATGTATGACATTTATTTCATATTTTTATAGCAATGATGAACTTCTGACAAACCTGTAAGGTTTGTTATTAAAAAATGTTACCTGAAAATGCTGGCCGGTTGGATCACTCTGCCTTCTGAGCCGCTGGTTCCGGGTTCGATTCCCGGACAGGTCAAACATTTGTGTGTATGAACATGCCTGTTTGACCTGTGTCTTGGTGTGTATATGTATATAAGTATATATATCAGTCATCAGGTTACCATAGTACAGGCTCTGCCTAGTTTGGGACCTTGAAGACCTTGTGTGAATGTTAATAAAAAATAAAATAAAATTAAAAACTACTACTATTTATTTATTTTATTATTTATTTATTATGCCCGCTAAAACTATAATTGCACTCTGAGGTTTGACATTTATGATTGAATAGTGCGTTACCTACAGTTTTACACATGTGAAGCTTGAGTTGTGGGCCTGCTGAAGGGACGGACACCAGGGCGCAAGTCGTTCAAATGTTATCATAAATAAACTTTATATTCCGCTAAAAAAACAATTTCATTCGATTGTATTGTAGACAATTGAATTGCGGTAGAAATTAGATCTGTGTAGCCACTATAATTATAATCCAAGTAGAATATAAAAACGACGATTCATTGACAATCTATGAGCAATGTGTTAGTAGAATTGATACCCACAGTTGTGCCAAGTTATTGCCTAAGATCGCAATTAAGACTAAGACAAGCACAAAATAATCCTATCATAAGAACTTACTGGTGTAAAAGTAATATAAAACAATTGAATTGCATCATCTCATATATTTCAATCTTACTGTAAACTTAACAACACACACCCACAACAATCGCGCATGCAACCTATACCTACTTAAAAATACGTTACAAGGCTAACAATTGGAATATGCACTGCATTGCGGTACAATTGGTTGCCAAATGCATACAGACTTCAAGTATAAAACTGACTGTGGCAATACATATCAAATATCCAGTTTTGAAAAAATTGTACTTTTATTGCATGGCGCTCCATTTTCGGTACATAATATAATAAACCAGTAGAAACGGTGTTTAAAGACTTTAGTGATTAATGTCCCGTGTACCTCACATCCTGCCCTTTTTTTTTCTTTTTTTTTTAATGATATTACGGCCTTGGATACAAGTCCTTTAGCCAAAACTTAAGTTATCAGTCAGTGTCAACTTCATTGGCTGGATGTGTGTTTTCTATGGACTGGATTCACTATCATCGTTTCTTGTTTGTTTTCTGACTGAACTTCCTGCCCTATGTTGCTAGCTTTGCCATTATTTACAAGTGTTGGATTTAGTGGGTGAAAAATCTATGATCTAGATATCATTGTTTCAAATATTCAGATTTTTCCACATGACTCGGGCACTTCTGCTGTCACAGCTAAATTCAGATATATTATGAACTAGCTGTGTCTCACGGTTTCACCCGCATAGACTTCAGGTTTTCCTGCTACCTCAATTATCCCAGAGGAATTATACTTTTTCCGGGATAAAAGTAGCCTTTGTGTTATTTCAGGGTATATATAAGCTATCTTTAATTCTTTGCATATCCGTTCAGATGTTTCACCGTCAAAGATTAACAAATACAAGGGACCGACAAACTTTCCCAAATTTCACACTAACAGAAATTTCAGTGTGATTTTAATACCTATTATAGGATTACAAATTAGATTAGTAAGCTTTTTTGCTTATGAAATGGATTGATGTAGCTTTTTTGTTAGTTAGGGACTTTGAAAGTGGCTTGTGGATTTACATTACAAACGACTAGTATTAGCCACATATAGAGCGTCTGTTGTATTCTGATAACTAAAATCCGAGCACCTGGAACGCCACCTACGCGGCACACGGTTAATCACAGACCTTATCAATAAATTTAACCTAGTCTTAAAATCTATTGTTTTTTAGCTGGCGGTCTAAATATGCCCACAACCACAGCATGGTCTCTTTCGTAAGGTTCTAAAGTTAGCTGTTCTTGTGGTTTCAGTTTGTCTGCTTGTAATTTCTTAACTTCTGCTGCAAACACTGCTTCGGGCTGTGCGGTGGAGTCTATGCATGAGGCCTGGAACAAATGTGTATTTGTTTATTTATGGACAATGTTATACTTTCTGTGGGAGTCAGGGATGGTGTAAAACCTCAGTGAGAGAGTTCATTATCAACATGAAATATTTAGCCATTTTGTTGTCGTCATAGGTATAAAAAGTAAAGTTGTAAACAAGTGGACATCAGTGATTTCTAAGTCCCCATTTCCCATAAAATGTCTTAGATGCAATAGTGAAATTAAAACACTGCCAGACTTATCAAAATTCCAAAAGGGTTATCAGTGTAGGGTTTATGACACCCACTCTGAATAAGAAGTCTTACTGTATTGAATAAATTTACCTTAATTGATATAACGAAATGTCCTCCATTCTTCAAGAAGTGTTGTGCGTTCAAGGAGACGATCCTAGCTTGATCCGGTTGAGCCACATCAGCGAATATCGTGTCTACCATGCCGACTAACATTCTGTGGAGAAATGAGTTCATTGAACTTTTTTATAATTTACAATAAATTAAAGTACTTATTTTTCGTTTATAATCAATCTACGAAAAATAGAGAGTTCAGGGTTTCAACAAGAAATAATTATGCTTGTTTATCATAATAAATAAGCTCAACCTATCAATTTCTTTTAATAAAATCAAAACTAGCAAGAATAAAATGAGTATTTCCTTATAGTTTTTGCCAGTAAACTTGGAATCTGTTTATAATTATCTGTATATATCTGTCTATATTTATCCCTGGATAGATCCCAACTCCATGCCTAAGCTTTAGAGAAGCTTACCGTTATCAAATATCCACAGCCTCATCTCATACTTTCTTGTGTTAGCTAGACCAACCAAGCACATAGTATTAAAGGCATCTATCACTCATTGCCAGTCAATATTGTACCTCAAAATAACACTCATTATTTACTGAAGTCAAGCGCTCATTTATTACCATGAATTGAAACACATGTGAACTAATCTAAGGAAAAGAACACTAAACACATTTTGTCACTAAATAAATGAAGTGGGAGCCAATCTGTACAGTTTTTCTGTGGAGTGAACTAATTCAAAATTATTAAATAAAAAAAATATTCCTTTAGTTTTTAGTAACATCTGAGATGATGTATTAACCATATTGATAGATCAACGTAGTTGGCAACAATATATTGAGCGAAGGCACCATAATGTTGATTTAAATAATGTTATGTTTTGTTATATTAACTTATGCATTTTAAACAATGATTTGGGGAAGACACTTGCTTCTTGCAACACAGTAATACTAAAACAGAAGGCAGGGCTTCAATGTTATATTTTATATCATATATTTACGGGTCAGTATTTTGAGTTTGTAAGTAATTCTCACCTGTACTTCAGCGGATGTCTGGCGTCTTCGATAATAGGTATAATATTTGTCCTCTTCTTGGCGACGTTTATTAAATCTCTTCCAGATCTATGTGAAAATTCCACTGCATATACCAGACCTGCCTGAAAAACGGTTCTCACTTTAGTTTGCTGTTTATTGGGTTTTTTGTATGTTTATTACATTGTAAGTCAATCAGAATAGTGGGTAGTGATAATTTAGTCGTCATGACTAGGTCAGGTGAATCTCTTTCATCATTTCACTGAAGTGCCTAAATTAGAATTTGAGATAATATCTCAATTTAATACACTAATAGACAATACACATGTTCTCTAACTGTAGGCCTTGTAAACAAGCTCAAAGTTCATGACCAATGGGTTTAAAGTTTCAAGTGGAGACACCAGGCAGGAAAGTGCAGCATAAGATTCCTACCAACAAGATGGACAGATGACCTGATAGAGATCACAGTGGATGTGTGCAGATTCACCTGGTCCTTGTGGAGATCAATGGGGGAAGTCTATGTCCAGATATGTTGGGAAATAGCAGGGTGTTATGAATCGGGCAGTGACTCCTGTAACGCTCTGTCCAGAACTGGCGAAAGCGCGCCGAGCCGCTCATTCGTCAGGTCTGGACACTCCCCAAGGCTTAACAAAAGTGTAAGACAGAAACATGGCTAACATACTTGTTGAAGCACAGTGAAGTGCTTAGTGTTCAATGCCCATATCAGTTACCCATCATAGTAAAATTGTGACTGCAGCATATTTGCTTAGCACAGTTGAAAAATCAACACACATATCATACATAAACTCTGCATTTAGCTTGCATGCATACCATTGACCTAATGACTTGCATGGCTTCAACAATTTGTTGAAAATAAGTTTTTAGATTAGTGGTTATACCTTTCTCCCTAAAAAACATTGAATAGCCTTATTGTAGAATTGAGGCAAAATTATCCTATAGAGCCATAGTGGTACAGGCTGTGTGATGTGAGTATGAATGATTTAGGTTTTTTTTTTTCATGGGGCCAACGCCTTTATTAAAATCAAACACTAAACTAATTACAATACTGCAGCTACTACGATAACATTTGAGCAATCCAAGATTTAGGTTCATTTAACTTACTGGTCCAACTATATCTGAGACATGACTGACTGTGGTCCCACTGGCTGCCCCCAGGTACAGCACACGTGAGCCAGGTGGCATGTGAATGGCATCCACTCCTCCCATTACTGCCGCTGCTAGTTTTGATCTGTGCACAGAATACCACATGACACCATATTGATAAGGAAATAGCAAGTATGTCAATATATGTAACTAAACATGCTTATAATGTTACCTAAAAATAGGCAGCCAAAGATGGCACAGCTTTACAAACAAAAATGGCAACTCACACTCAGTGACAGATGGTCGCTAACAAGTTAGACTTAGCTGAAGAGCCGAGGGAAACATACACTATTTGTTAAGTGCCAGGTTATAAGAGAACCCATATCAAATATCCCAGGAAATGGGAGTACATGTCACAACAGTCTGAATCCTGTGGCAGCAAACATTCCTATTGAGCTAAAACAGCATTGTAGTCATAATTTACATTGGATATGCATTTCATATATCAGTGGTTCCCAAAGTTTTCTTTACCAGGGACCACTTAGATTTATTTTATGCAGGGACCATGTACAAGAATATAAACTGAATCAATCCAAAAATCACTAAATTTAAAAAAATATGCAGTGGTTTCATACATTGTAACGTTACGTTCACATAGTAAGTCACAAGTTATTTCAGAGAGTAGCTTTCCCTATCCTTGTAATAACTAGGGAATCCTAAGGGATCAAAGGAAAAACAGTATAACATCTACAATATTGTTTTACTAGGCATAGCTGTTTTTAACTAAAACTCAAGTAAATGCGATAGAAATTATTCCTTTCAGTTTCAATAATTTTGAAATTCAATGAGTTCTTCCTGGGTTGGCCAAACGAACCTATAAATAGTTCGCAGACCACCTTTTGATTCCTGCGGACCAGTAGTGGTCCGCGGACCATAGGTTGGGAACTGTTGATAAAGACCAATAAATGAAATGGGAGTAGGTCTACCAGGGTAATACTTTATATAACCTGTGTTAGATTGTTCAACACATGTGATCATATTACTCGGTTTCTAGTTACTACAAGTAGCTTTATAATCGAGAAAAGTTAAACAGACCAATTAGACATTATACAGAATTTGCAGAATAATATGTAATTATGTACGTGCTAGACCTGTTTCCCGCGAGCCCCAAACTAAGCACAAGGCCTGTATCTTGGGACTCGAGTGCGATTTGTTAACCAATTTTGCGTCTTTGTGGTCTTTACATTTTGTGGTGTAGTGCAACTAATACAAAACAAATACTACAACTAATAATACAAAAATTTTGATTGTATTCTAAAGGTATGAAGCTTAAGTAAATTGTGAGGGTGTATTGAAATGTGTGTGCGTTTGTAAAATGGGCAGATGCCCGTGTGAATCAATGACTGAGAGTGAATGTGAAGTAGTGTGTTCAGACTAAAACTTCAGTATCGCGGTATGAAAGCTGAAGTAACCATTTGGTGAGCATCTTTTTGCACTCAAACATTGAGAGGGTTTTAATATCATATTTTAATAATTATAGTGTAGTCCGAATGAAATCAAATTAGTGTCCATTCATAAGGACTGTCACTAAAGTCATGATAAATTGATGCATAGAAAATTTTACACACTTTGTATTGTAAATGTAGTAGTTTATTTATTTTTTGTACTATGCCTATATAAGCTAACACACTATAAAAAAAAAACTCACCTGAATGGGTTCCATACTCTGTATTCAATCTTTTCTCCTTCATTCTGCCAACAAAAACAATAAGTCATTATTATTAACAAATTTAACAAGAGATATAATTATATTATCATAATCATTATCAGAAGTGGGTATGTGGACATAGTCTTCACGAGTAGGTCAAGATTAGAGGGACCACATTCATCATTTAAAAATGTTTTACTGCACCTTTGAACATTATAATAACTTATTTAACACACCTTTAGTTTATATTCACAAATATAATTACAATATTATATCAACCCTAATTATATAGATTATTAGAATTATCTTTTAATTTTTCTAATTATAGAAATAATCTTTATTACAGAGACAACTTGTTCATGATCTGCCATGGTGGCTAATGAGGAATGTCAGAATCTCAGTTTCAAACATATTTATTTAATTAGAACTTAAAACATTAGAATACAACGGTCGAGAATCACTGACACCTGCAGTAGTGTGAAACTGTGTGGCTGATTACAAAAGCAGCAAGCAGTTGTCTCAGCCTTATTACAACTAAAGTATTCTTACAAACCTCAACAGATATTCTCTTTTCGCCATATACTTCTGAGCCGGGCACCAAATTCCTTGTGACCAGGGCATCTTCTTTCCCCCTCGCTATGAACACTCCAGGATGTCTGTGACACACAACAAAACATTTAGGAAATGAATGGAAAATGTAGTCAGTATCATTTTAGTGATTTTGGATCAGTAACATTAAAGTTGGCTTCAAGCGTTTGCATTCAGAAGAACGAAAGTTGTTATTAGCATCATGTGAATGGTTTGATAAGATTTCTAAATGAGTGACACAAGTGCTATCTAGTACTCAATTACTCATCAGGGTGAGCAAACTTTTCACAAATAAAAATCTGGAGATGCCAGTACAGTTAAATGTTTTAAAATATCTCAAATTCCTATATACATCCAGTGACAATATAATGTTAACTGGCTGGATTAAAGAATCTATCAACAAAACATAATGTGCAGCTTTTAATTGGATCCATCTCATCTAATGTCCATGTTTGTTACTGTTGTAATCCAAAAAGCGGGAACTAAGAAGATTCACATACACCTGGCTCCAGAATTGTATTTACTACACTTAATGCAAGTGAATCAAAATGGGCGTTATCCCTACCCAAGTTCACTAAAATCTTTAAAACATATAATAATATGCGATTGATAGTTGTAATGCACTCATACTCCTCCAACTAGGATATACTGTGTCATGGGAAGTATGAGTCACAATTCACAACATCTATGCTCATCACAGAAATGTTTGCCCCTGCCGGGTTTGGAACCCAGGGTAGGAAAAGTCAGTATCACTGAGCCATGAAGACCCTCACAAAGAATCCAATTTGAATTGTATCTAACAACTTAACCTCAGTACATACTAAAACCAATAAAATTGGAGTTGGAAATAGAGATAAGAAAATTAATACTAACAATAAATTTGACTTTTATCACAATATACACTCATTTCTCAAAATCAATACTACATAAAAACTGTAATATAATTTTGTTTAGTAAGATTTACAAAATATACAAACCTATGTGGTTCAAGTACCACTTGTTTCCCTCCTTTGAAACCACCCCCTCCTCTGCCTCCACCACCTCGACCTCGTCCACCCCCACCACGGCCTGAAAAGTGTCTAAAATGAGTCGAACACTGATAATGTATACCAATCTGTCTCATCATTGTTACCATCAGTAGTGGGTATGTGGTATCATAGTCTTCACGAATAGGTCGAGATTAGAGGGACCATGTTGTCATCATTTTAGTATTCAAGTTCAATAGAAGTATATATATTATATTGCCATCACATGAATATCATAGAGGCTTTGTCATTTGTTACTCCTTTACACTGATATGGCTGAACTGATTTGCATGAAATGTAGAATGCAGATAGCTTTATACCCTGGCAAGACAGTCGTAGGTTTATCCTACAAAAACTAGTTTCTGTGAGATAATTGAAGTAGCAAGAAAACCATAATCCACATGGATGAAACAGCAGGGCACAGCTAGTTAACATATTGTTAACTGACCAAGATTGCTTCCTGAATCTTTCAGATATTAATGACTTATTTCAATTGCCTCACAACAGCTTACCAGGAAGTTCTAGAAAATTAACATTGTTACAGAATATATTATCTGAATTATTTTAACTAATTATCTATTTGCAAACATGTCCACATTATTTACCTCCTCCCCCGCGACCGCCGAAGCCTCGGCCTCCACCGCCACCTCCGAAGCCGCCTCGACCTCCTCTGCCGCCACCGCCTCGCCCTCCTCTGTCGCCGCCACCGCGGCCTCCACGGAAACCGCCCCGGCCACCACCGCCACGGTTACCATTAAACTCTGTCAATACAATGATTTAATTGTATGGGGTTTGCTTAGACTAAATGAAGAACAGCTTATTTTTTGCTGCAGTCACTAAATTGTATTTCTGCTGGAGAAAGTAGAATGCATACATAATAAATTAAGTTTGGATGATCCAGGAACATATATTTAAAATATCATGTCCAGTTAAAGTTTAAATTTATGTGTAATCAAAACAAACTATGTAAATGCAGATATCATGTTTCATAGTAACATTTACTATTATGACCTGGGTAGCGTTTACTAATTTCCTAATCAGATTTAGTCCAGTGCGAGTGCTAAGTTTATAGAAGCCTAAATCTATGTTCGGCCTATGGTGGTTATAGTTGACAAGTCAGATGATAACAGACTAAGAAAAATTACATACCACATCACTGAATCTAGAATTGAATGAAGATTGAGTCAATTGGACGAATTAAAAATAGCAGACTACTAAAGCTGTCATAATCGGCCTTGGTGAGCTGATCATATTACCATATTGAATAGTAATAGTAGACTTAAGCCCTGGATCAACATAATAAAAATAATGGAGAAAGAAAATATATTTCCAGAGTTTGAATCCTGAATTGAGTACAAGGTGTTTTATTTATAAATGCATGCAGGTTTTTTTTTCACTTAAACTGCTTCTCAAGAACGGATCTTTGAATGTCTTAGTTTTAGACTTGTCCACACTGACCCATTGTAATGACCCACGCAGTGATTCCTCTTTCTACCACACACTACAGCTATACATAGGGTATAGCTGTAGTGTGTGGTAGAAAGAGGAATCATGCTAGGTCTAAATGTTGACTGGTGCTCATGTCACCAAACAGCATGGAGTGTTCAGATAATTAGCTTATCTGAACACACTGAGTCTGGTGACATTCTTATATTGAGTGTGGTAAAAAAGGTTGATTGGAGGCTGGGATAAAGATAAATGTACAATATTGGTAGTAAACAATCATTCTTATAACAGAAGTTTCAAATCTGTCTTAGCGCCACCATATTGTTAAAATCATAGCCGATATAAGTAACTGGCTTATAACTGACAGAGACAATGGAATGAGAGAGTTTAATTGCATTTAAATGTCATAGAGCTACTAGAAAATGTCAAACCACAGCCTGATGTTAGTACTGTGTCGACAGGTGGATTTGAAAAATTGAATTATCATACCAGTCAACATGTGTAGCTAAATAAACAATTGAGTAGTCATCACTATTATCTCAGTAGAAGGACACCACTGCTGGGAATAGATTTAAACAAAAGCTGATTGCATTCAGTCTCTTTCAACGATATTAGTCAGGTCATCTGGCTACCTTGTCGGCAGACTTCCTACGTTATACTTGCCAGTCCTTGGTCTCCACTAGGCTAGAAATCCTTCGCCGCCATCAGTTTTGCCTTACGATGCAATGCTCTTTTTAGTAACTGAAGCACGTGTACAACTATAGTGCCCTATCATTTTAGGCTTCCTTCTGTTTGATAAGAATAGAATGAATCTACTACGTACCTCGCGTGCTGTTAAAACTGTACACGTAGCCTCGTCTCGTAGGTGATAATAGGAGCGTGGGGTGATAAATAAACTTAACCTCAAAATAACCACGTTAGGTTGTGATAAACGTGCACAATGATGATAATTATGGGAATATGTATGTCCAATTAACATTTTAATTAGGTTGCAAAATGTCCAAACTAAATTTAAAAGATTTCTATGTGAAATAAAAATACCTAGGTATTTTCCAAAGTCGGTATATATTTCGAAGTTCGGGCAAAACAGATATTGATTTATAAATCAAAACCAACACAGGATTAATTATTTGTGTGCATGGACATGTATTACAATTTATTACCATTCTCGCAATAGAATTCTGGTTATGGAATTAGACCACGCGGTAACAATGCCGGCATGGATAGTTACAATTATTACATAAACCAAAGCGACTTACCAGGTTTTCCCATGATCGTCACACCGGTTGTAGAAATACAAATTCGTGCTATTCAACACTTGAACTATCTATATATAAAAATAAACTTTATTTTATTCATAAAGCGCGAGAATCCATTTCGTCGCGCGGCCGTTCCCGGAAATGACGCCATTTTAAATGACCGATGTTGCCACTTGCCAGTACGAGGAAAACATAATTAAAAACGTATGCCTAGTTGCCATAAAAACAAATAAAATATCTACCACTAATATGTGTGCATGGAGGCTAATAACGTACTCATAATCTTATCGCTCCACAGCAACGTATTCAATGACATAATCTGCTGGGTACATACTCCAAGAGGACAAGATTATAAGTAAAACAAAAGTTTACTATTAATCTTTATAGAAATAACAAACACAAGTATGTAACTATATAATATTTTAACAGGATATAATAATACTATCTACGTGCGCATTTTTGGTAAATTCACATATGTTCACTTTAAGTGTACAATTAAATAAAGTGTAAAGTGAAGAAACAATGGAAACAAGTAATTTCATAAAACTATCTCTGACCGACTTCAAGTGGTTGAACGAGCCGCTAAAGTGGAAAATATTAAATGAAACTTTACATGTTACTACAGACGAAGCTGGTGACTTTTGGCAAGGCACACTATACAATTTTTTTATTAACACTGGTCATGTATATGGTGTTTATATTAAACACGACTTTGCCTTTTCGGTAAGTACAAAATAATGCGTGTTGAACAATGAACACCAAGTATTAAATAAAAAGCCATTTAAAAGATAAGGTCAGAATGTAAGATATGTAGTGTACCTTGTTAATTTGAATAGGTTTAGAATAGTAATTTTTAGACTGTATTATGACCATTGTCCCCCCTTTCTTTAACAAAAATGTTGTAATGTTATTAACGAAAAAAACAAGCCAAGTACAAGTTTCCATACCTACCATTTTCTGCGTTTTGATTCAAGGTTGTCCCTTATCGTGCGTGTACGACTTACACCATTGCAATGGTAGTAACAAAGCCAGCATCATTTTGGTACATGTTGGTTTCGACCGCGTTAGCAAATTGAGGGTGTTTCGGTCCGCACATCTAATCACACGTGTTATTCTTGTATTCTTGCTGATCCTGTGTGGGAATCTAGTCTTTGGTTACAGACAATTCCTTCTTTTAATACAGGTAATCTTTTAGACCCATCTGCTTTTCGTTTGGCTGCTAGCTTACGTTTGGGTGCAAATTGAAATACCACTTGACGCGCGCACGCACTCACATATACCCATCCAAAAATAAAAAAGAGATGACTGGTTAAAATAAAATTAAATCTATTTAATCGTGATAATTAATATCTAAATATGTTTTTGCGTTGTTTTATATTTTTTTTTTTCATTGTATAATGACGCGAAGGTTTTAACTGTTAGGCAACTTTATATCAAATCCCTTATTATGGCCCAGCACAAATATCCAATTAATGTAGGTATCAATGAGAAACGCCGATGCGATATGGTTTATACTACTATTGCCAGCAAAACAACGTTTTGTAGGAGATTTTCATGCTGGTTAGGCCCTTATATATATAATAAAATAAATGCTTCCTTAAAAATATCACAAACAGCTAAACATCAGTGCAAAATAAAAATACATAATTTTTTAAATTCGCTAAGCTATGATGACACTGAAATTTTATTAACTGTACTATCATGAGCCGTAATGTTGTAACAAAGTTTGAAAACTAGCTCATAGAATAGATTGACCTGAAGTTTATTAGTTCATTAATTGGGCATAACTACTATATAATACAATGTATACGTCCCTCCCCCTAAAAAACACACATTCACGCACACCCCCACATACCACACACACAAACACGCAAAACATTTAAAAACACAAACACAACGCAATAATACATGTATAGTATAGGTATTTATAATTATATAGGTTTTTATAATTTTATTTCATAATATATCATTAAGTCAGCTTGATTGTTAATCTCCTTTATTTTCCATTGATAAACTTGATAATGTGTAACTACACTTATACATGTATACATCTGCGAAAAAAAAAAATCATGTTATAGGAAAATAGTAAATTAGTATTATTAATATTATATTACAGGTCCAGGATTATTTATCAAAATTAACACTCACTTGAATAGCATTATACTAAAATTATGTTGAAATCGCGCATATACTGTGAACAGAAACATGTTTGTGTAGACGAGGAACGCTCTTCCCTGCCGTCATACAGTGCGAACTAGTACGGAGGGCAGATATGAATCTTTCGATTTTATAACATCAGGTTTTTGTTTCAGATATTGCCATTACTGTAAATATTATTATATGTTATAGCTAAGTATAATTTTTCTAGTAATAAAAAATTTTGTTTGTTTGTTTGTTTGTTTTGATACGTATATAAAAGTATTTAAATATAATGTGAAGTATGATACAAGTAAGGGACTAAATGTACTTTTTTATTAAGGAGGAGGGCGTTGGTGTTTGCAACAGTTTTTCATAAAAACTTTCGCAGATACCATCGTGCTTTCTCTATTTTTGTTCCATTGTTTAAGTTCCAATAAAGAATGTTTTTTTTTGCAATGAAACCCATCACTGCTAGAGTGGTACTGCAGTTGATCAACTCGGTCACCATGGTATGTCTTGTTCCTTGTGCTGGTCGAATTCCCTGCCACGCTAGCATTAACGATATCAGACGTCGGGCTTTTACCAGCGCCAATGTTGCAGCCATTCTTGAACCGAATGGTCTCGTTAATAATAAGTCTGGAAAACCGTTCGATGATCTCATGACGATGATGGTAAAAGACCTGACGCCATGACACTTATTGCCTCGAAGTTAGGGAGGGCGCGGCCTTTAAATGCGTTGATTGCAATCAACATTGCAATTCAACGTGGCAATGCTGCTAGCAGTCTGGGAACGCTGTCAGCCGGTAGCAGATGAGAGCATTTGAGTTATCTATAGGCTGCTAATAGCTAGTGGATTGCTCAAATTTTATTGTAGTAGCTGCCCCCGCCCCGGTTGACATTCCTCCCCATCATTCGGGACTGGGTTCACTCATCAATCTGGGTCAACTCATTTCAATTGACAGGTCACAGGTTTAAAACGAGATCAGGGGGCTAGACTTTAATCATTTGGTTGGCGCAAGAGGGTCTTGGAAACTTTAATAACTTATGGGCCGTCCATTTATCACGTGGGATTTTTAAAATAATTTTAGAGCCTCACGTGAGTAATGGACGGCCTCTTAATTAGATTCTTTTGGTTTAATGTAACATAAAATTTGGCAGGTATGTATTGAAGGTAACTTTCGCGAACTCTACGACCAAGCTGGCCTCATGATATATATCGATGAAAAGCACTGGATGAAAGCTGGTATTGAATATAACGATGGACAGCCTATGATCGGCAGTGTTTTTACTAATGGTGCTTCTGACTGGGCCACTGGTAAGTTGTGATACACAATTTTCTTCCAATATCGGTCGTAATCAAGTTTATAAGTGCCTAAAATCGACACAACCTCTTAAGTTTTAGTCATAAAAACAAGGTTTTACAATGTGAGGCGCGTGCCCAGATTCTTTTCCGCGATTTGTCAACTTATTTGAAGCCTAGGCACACACATACAATTTTGATCATGCGGTATTTTTACGAACATTTTAGATAATAAGATTTCGAAATTATCATAAGTACTTATTATGTTACTTGAGTTTGTGGCTTAGGTTCTTACTCGATAAATATGTATACCTAAATCTATCTAAAGGAACATCTAATGTTTTATTCCAATTCTTATATCAGTTATCAATTTCAGGAGTTTTCACCGGTGACCCGAGTAAATTTTACTTACGCATCACAAAAAAGGGAAATGTTGTCTGCGTTAAATACTCCACGGATGGTATCAATTGGACCCTTCTAAGGCTTTGCACTTTCCCGGACACATTGTCATACTTCGTGGGACCCATGACATGTACCCCCAAACGAGCAGGGTTGGATGTGAAATTTAGCGGTATAACGGTAACAGAGCCTCAAGAAGATATATTACATTCCAATTAAGAAATACAAAGCTGTGGGAACCAAATAAGAACCATTGTAAATGTATCATAGTTTTTTTTTGTTCCATAAAGAAAATCATAAGGGAACGTACCCATACTGGCGGGAGAGGGGTCATCAGAATACCACGCTTGGTCACAAGAGTGGGGGGAGGGTTTAGGTTTTCGTCACGTAGTCAATATCGTCGAGGTCCTTTTTGAGCTCTATTCAATAATCAAAAGATATCAAACGCTTCATACTCAGAAATACAAATACAAATTTCTTTATTCACGGAAAAATTAAAACAAAATACACATTCAAAGCCCTGCCTGCTGCTTTAGTATACACTGTGTTGCAGCAGACAGTGTCTTCCTCAAAATAGGCATAGTACATGAATCATTTTAAAATAATAATAATACACCTATATGTATATATATATATACCTACATTAAAACAATTTAATAAATCTTGAACTATATGAATACAATGATCCAAATACCAAGAAAACGAAAGAGATAAAAAGTCAAATTAAATTTAGATGTAAATAACGTGTTGTGTTAAATGTGATCAAACTAATCGGTTGTGTATATGTCTAAGGTTGTATATTAAAATTTGGAATGAGTGTGAAGAATGATAATGGAATGTTCAGTAAGCTACCAAGTGAACTACAGACAAGTAAGAGTATATAGGTATGCACTGAAGAACAAACTTAAACTACACATCGCAACAAACGCCAAGGACCAATAAATTGTGCTAATTTTGTAAATTTCTATGTATCTCATTGTAAGTGAAATATATTTCATATGAGAATAAAGTTCTTTAAACCTAAACCAAAGCTTGATATAGGTAATAAAGAATTCAATAATGAAAAATAAAAAGTATAGTAAAAAAAACTTGTATCAATCGACTCTTACAAAAAGTTTTTCCGTTGCTTCACAGCCCCGTATTTTTTTACCCACTTATTATTATGAGTATGTGCGCAATTATTTTTCTGTTTTTTGTCTTTCAAACATGATTTTTAACCATATTTATGATTACTACGTGAAAACTGGGGGGGGGGGGGGGCTCCTGGCATATACTACGGGTGGTCACCGATGGGGGGAAGGGCATAAAAATGTGTAATAAATGGGTCACGTAGTATGGGTACGTTCCCTAATGATCCAACACGTTCGTTGCTGTACGGAAAGTAGCGTGGACCCACCGGTATCAGTTATTCTCCTAAACACATTGCTCATAACATTAATCTTGTTGCATCGTTTATCGATTGTTTCTTTACTAAACAATTGGCACCCCGCACGTTGGCCAGTTGGCGAATAAACCGAGTGGCCAGCCCAGTTACCGTATCTCTAGACATTACCAGAAGAAAAATATCTAATAATCTAATTTAGTCTTTCAGACCTAACCAATCTTTAATTCACGATAATTTCCAGTATTAATTTAACTTTTACGTAACTAATATTTGTGCATGTAGTATATAATGTAATTATTTATTGTAAATCTTTTAATTTCGTAATGATAAATATATATAATATAATGTTGAAAATTTTGATAAATAGATAGGTAAGGTATTTTGTCACCACTGACGATCAAGATAATGGTCAAACTATAGAACTATCAACATTAAAAAATGCAACATACTTACGTATACCGCTAACAGTACAATTATCAGTAGATTAGTTTGGCATTTGCCCCTAATCTAGCGATACGGGCTAAGTAGGCCTATATCTTTAAGTACACTCTCTCTCTCAGCCATGTGCGTCCACTGCTGGACAGAAGCCTCCCCCATATAGGGGGGATTTGCCAATACTCGCCACGTTTGGCAGGCGGGTTGGCGAGCGCAGTATGATTTCCAATCCTCAGAAGGTGCTGCTGCCCACCTCCTGGTACGTGGTCCCTTAGCCGACTCTTACGGCACCCGCGGGAAGAGATGGGGGAGTAAGTAAGTATAGAAGAATATACAAGTAGTAGTAGTAAGAATTTTACATATTCAGTAAGTACACTGAATATGTATAATTCATAAGTACCTACCTAGGTACCCGACAGTTCGCACACTCGGTCAATGTCACAGAAACCGACATTTTGCAATATTTGAGTTTGATCAGAGAAGAAATGGCCAAACCACATGATTTAGGTTCAAAATAAGTATGCTCTATGCTAGTACCGATAAATATAAGATGGCACTAATGGTTTTCATGGATGATGAGTGGTTTTCAGAGTAAAGGACTCTGCCCACTACCCCGTAGCATACCATGACCGTGCTAGGAACGTAACAACCAAAAAAATATTCTTTGTATTGAAAAGTATGAGATTATGCCCACTAGACCGTTCCTTCACCGACCGACACCGTCGCATACCATGAACGGAGCGTCAAGAATTGTCGGCGAGAATATTTTGCCGGTGGCGAAACGGTGAGCACCCGGGTTATAACCGCGTATGATGGCCGTTATAAACGCGTTGCCATTCTTCTCTTTCTACTGGCCATTTTGTTACCGCATCGGTTCAAGTGAGACAAAGACATGCGTACACGATCGATGTAAGATGGACGACGATTCACACGGAATCAGGTGAATTACTACAAAGGCGACAACAGGGACCGCTCGGATTTAGCACTAAGATGATTCGGAGATGATATGCGGACGCTCCGGTCACCATACGGCTTTGATACGTAATTGATACGCTCTAGTGGGCATAGTAGAGCGTATCGGATTACTTTCCGTGCCCGATACGTTCATAGCACGGTCATGGTATGCTACGGGGTAGTGGGTAGAGTCCTTTATTCTGAAATCGATCGATTGATTGAACACCCGATATCCGGCGTTGTAACGAAATGTGGCTAAGCCGGTGGAGTCAACGGACGCATTCAAAGTAACAATGCTTCCCCTTATCCATTAAGTTTCCAAATAAAAGTCTTCATTCAAAATCTTTATAATGTTTATTTCAGCATACCTTCCGCTTTGACATATGTTTACATATTTATATTAAATTATCGGAATGGTGTTTTAAAACTAAATTATATTCAACTTAACTAAACATCCTTACTAGTACTACTTTTTATAAAAGTAATTAATTTTATTTCAAAATTAAACTCCAAAACCGGCATCAAAATACGCGACCTGCCTCCCGCGACACAGGGAATCCTAGTGCGGGGGGTACTCACCTGAGGATGTGCATCGGACATGCTCGAAACCTAGGTCGAAACTTCGACTATATACGTGAGTAAAGCTGGATACTACATCTATATAATTATATAAGAAAAAAACTGTTACTAAGAAGTGTGTTCAGGCAGCTTCAGTCAAAATACTAGGTCTAGCTTTTAACTACCGACACATCGACACTTACCCCACCAAGTGATATAGTGGTCAAACATTAGACCTATAAATTATAAAAATCTCGTTCATCAACACTAGTGGAACTAGCATCTACTAGTGGCACGCCCCCCACTGAGCCATGCTGTAGTAACGATTGTACCAAAGTTTTTGTTAATTATTCTTCGTTGAAAGTTAACCAAGCCAATACTGTAAAGTTTGAAATATATCTTTGATTGTATTTTGACTCTATATCAATCTTAAAAACTTTAAAAATAATATATGTATAACTCTACACTTTCTCGAATTGTTTTGATTTCTCCGGTCGACACAAAGGCGAAACACCAATATTAAAAAAAAAAATGTTTCACCCTTTTCAGTGACCTTTGCTACTCACGAGATCAATTGTTATTGTGTATGAGCATCGATGTCTTCAAGCGCAACTATAATATCGTCGAGGTATGCGAAGCACTTTTCAGTTACTGGAGTGTAACTCAAAAAGAGCTTATCAGATTTTGTTGTAATTTAAATGGGATCACCACCATACACTATCAAACAATAAAAGTATTATTAAAAACGATTCATAAACGACGAAGTTATCCGCGAACACACATAAAAAAATAAAATATATACGGTCGAATAGAGTAAGTAACCTCATTCTTTGAAGTCGGTTAAAAAGAAAACCAATTCAAAATCCGGTTTGCTAAAAAATGGTAGCGATAATAAAAAGTAACCAATAGATGGCGCTATATAGTTTTCGAAATAGTTATGCCACTGTCAAGATATCAATGGTGAACGTTTTCTCTTAATAGTCTGTGACTCGGGTGTTCGTATTTAATTATGTTTTGTTTATCGATACTGGAATGTTTCGTGAAAATTTTCTACTCTTAATCGTTTACTTTTCCTCAAATTATTCTCTCAATTGACAATAACAGATATATTTCTACGACTATTACGCCATCTATTAAGTATTTTCGAACTAGTGTTTTTAAGAAAACGTCTCAAAGGCTATATTTCGGTTATTTTAATTTCTCAAAAGTACCTTAAAATGTTTATGTATCAATTTTGCTTAGATGTTCAACATTCAAACGGTTGGCACATTTTACGTTGGCAACAAAGGAGGATGGCAGACTCCCATACATTTGCAGCTTAGAAGAAAGAAACCGCGTTCATGAATGAAACTTATACGTATCGATAGAGCAACAAATACATTGTTATTAAATGAAACGGGGCTTAATCGCGAGTAAAACATTTAGTAATTTATTTACCTTGACGTTTCGACCAAGTTGCATTGGTCGTGGTCACGAGAAGACTGGAGAAATGCGGGTGGCAATATCGGCGAGAGCGCGTAGTTTCGCCAACTACCCACTTTTGATATTATTAAACTGTAGGTTAAGCCCCGTTTGATTTAATAACAATGTATTCGAATCGCGAAAGTCTAAAAATTACAACAAATACATTGTATGTTTAATCATTTTCCTAGAAGTTAGGAGTAGAAAGTTATCATGGAAAATCGTCTGTATCAGTATGCTAACTACACGTCCATATGCGAACTATTCCATGGATCGCTATCCATCTATAGCATCGTAGACAGAGAAAGCAATATTGCATGGATCGCGCTACAGATGCAGATTACTTATTATATTCTGGAATAAACTAGACATGGGTGTGTTTATGAACGCAGTCCGGGTCTACAGAGCAGCTGACTACAGATTATAGAGTAACAATAACAATTAGTTTCAGAGCGTAAGTATTCGAACGCAACAAACGTATAGAGAAGTATAGGGTGCGTTCGAAAACAAAAAACACCACATAAATAAATAAAATAAAAGTACTTCTGATTCCCAACTTTATAAACAATGCAAATTATTCACGGAATCCACAAAAATATAATCTAAATTTTCATATATAAAGAATACATGAACGGGTTGTCATTTCGTTTATCGGGAGCGAGGCTGGTTCTGCCGTCCTCCTTTTTGAAGGCTTTTTAGAGTTACAACCACGCATATATAAATAAGAGACTTTTCCTACAGTCTGATGAGCGTGGATGAAGCAAAAGAAGTGTGTCGGGATCGTATATGGAAGGCTGTGGTCTCTGCCCACCCCTTTCAGAGGCGTGCATATATGTATGTATTATATAATAACATATACTATCGTTTTTTCATTTTTAATTACAATATGGTACTTGTTACAATATAGTAATGGAATTTTGTAACTAGATTGATAATAAATGTAATCCTTATTAGTATATTTTTAATAAATTTTATTTTTATGTTTCTACTGACATATTGCTTGACTTGTAATTGAATAATTATGAATAAAAATGTTTATCTGTTTATCTGTTTGATGCTTCTAAAATTTCGCAATGTCGGAGGACGCATCTCTAGCTTCCCTGTATACACAAACGTCACAAGCAGACGTTTATCTTCGATGAATTATTCACATTTTATAATGAGCTCCTAATCACACCATGGTCACGTCGCAAATGAGAACCAACGCCATTAGTCTTAAAAATCCTTATAAGTGTTGGTTTTTAAAATTGCGCCGCTTAGTGCTGTTGGCGGCTTTAGGAACGCACCATTAATATTTTAAAAATAATTTTTCGTTATCACATTTTCACTTATAAATCTTAAGGCTAACGTATTATAATTATGTATCTCTTCCTTATACTAACACAATATTATGTACTTAGATTGTCTATATAACATCGAAAAAGAGTAAAATTATTGGTAAAAGGTTACGGGGATGGAGGACATATACCGGCTTTTTGGTGAAATAGTTTTAAACTCAATATTTTGACAATCGACAGCCATACTACAATTATTCGGACCGGTTTTTTTATCATAGCTTAGGCAACAAATGGTTGAGAAACAATCAACATAGGCTGCGTTTCAATTTGGGCTCACAGTGCACACGTGCGTACGTAAGAATTTGGCAGTTCCGAGATGAATTTAGTACCGACAGTGCTGACGCTCGTAAGCAAATCGGAACGGCTTTTTGTCTGTGAATGCGCGTGAATTCTTTAAATGTCAGTTCCCATTAAATTCATATTAAATCATTCTCTTCCGTACTTCATGGGCACTAAATGGATCATTTTTTTCTGATATATAAAATTACGTTTTTAATTTTTTGTCGACGAACTACCAATATTTCGACAGATTCTCACAATGAGTCAGATGTTTGACTCTCATCTCAGTACATAGTTATTTATCTATGTGTTTGACAGCGCTCACACTGCTCTACGACGTACTCGTGAGCGTTCTAAGCACAGGATGATGACGTCATGGATGACGTCATATACATTTTGTGTGCAGCTGTCAGTGCATTTTGGAATGACTCTAAGCACGCTCTCTGTGCTCAAAGCGCCTTAAAGCTCAATTAGCTCATAGTCAAACTAACAAGAGTAAAAAAAATGCATCAATGATCAATTTTGTTAACTAGGGCTGCCATTTAAAAATGTAATATTTTTAGGATGTTTAAGATTTTTTTAACATATGCTGCCATAACTACGCATTCAGAAAACCAGCCCTAAAATCTTAATTTTCAGTGTTGTCAGTTTCAAAAAAGAACCGTAGTGGGATTTAAGTTTTGTGTAGAAGGCAATACAGCGTGTCAGTTAAGTTTTTTTTCGCATAGAGCTGTAACTATTCCTTTAGTTTAAGATCTGGCAGAAAGTACCCATTTTAACAATTTTTTTTATGTAATACTTTATAACAAAGCAATACGTTATGACAACAGTGTTTGACATTATCGGAGCGTCACGTATGGGTATGGGTTGCCATAAAAAAACGTTAAAATTTGCAAGGGGTCAAGTGTGGGCTGCCATATAAAAAATATGGCAAATAAACTTTATAATACAATTCGGCCACAGTGGCTCTCGTTTCCAACAGACTAATAGATTGCAAGTGACAGCTGGATTAGTACCCATTCCATAACCACACAACTGTCAAACGATTGAGCTGTTTTGGAACGCAACCTTTTCAACACGACTTTTTTATGTTGTATGTATTGCTTCCGGGCTGTTTGGCCGTGGTCTATGAGAAACTTGTGTTCCAGACGTTTCGTCGATCACTGCGGTCGACATCTTCAGTGGTTCAGGTCCGAGCGGCGACAAGAGCGTAGAACTCTCCTTCGCGGCGTCTTCTCTGATACTGAGCAGAAGCAATACATACAACATGCAACGCCGGCCGTGAAAGCCTTAGAGTTTACACGACTTTTTTAGATTATAAGTTATAATTAAATACCATAGTGGTGTTGTAATCTAATTTGATTTATGTTCGAGATGCAAAGGTTCAGATTTGAAAGGTATTTGCAGAGGGGGGGGCAGCAACGCCGATCCCGGGTTGCACTGTGTCCGGGCCAAGTTGTACATCTGTAAAAAACATTTTCATTAGATAATTTAGACGGTCGCCGTGGCGCAGTGGTCGGTGAAATTGACTTCTGTGTCTCCGGGACCCTGGGTTCGAATCCCGGCAGGGACAACATTTGTGTGATGAGTGTAGATGTTTGTCCCGGGTCTTGGGTGTTTGTGTGCTGTGATTGTTTGTGCCCATGCCTCACGCGATACAGGGAATTTTAGTGCGGGAGTGTGATTAAAAAAAATAATTAAATCAATCAATCATAAACCTTTGATTAAACGCCACCAAAGTACCCTAAAACGGGATCTCGCACCTCTCGTCATCACCGCACGCAACGGATACATTTCGGCGAATGTGTACTGGAATTACACAATCTAATTCCACCATCTCCATTTTACCATCGGTCAACCAGACGTACGGCTTCACTTATTTCTATATCTTTGTATTTATACTATTACTGTGCAAATTGCAGCCAAGTGAATCACAACTAGGCTATTTCAAAATTGTAAAAAGTTAACAAGCTGCGTGGGCGCAAACTGTATAATAGGACGGTCGGTATAGATCACCTATACGTAGGAGTCGCAAAATGATGTGACTCCATAAGTTTAGCATTAAGATGTATAGAATATAAGTTTTATAAAAAAAAAAAAAAAAGACTGGGAATTCGAAAAATATATTCAAAAAAAACACAAAAAAATGATGAATGATTTGTGGCAATAAAACAGCCACAGTTGTCTATATAAAAAAAAAAAAAAACCAGACGTACGGCTATGCGCCACCGCTATTATGGTAGATATACCACCGTTACGCTTCTACTTTTATAATGCTCATTGCGACGGAGAGGAACTCACTACCTGAGTTTGTGTTTTCCGATAGGTACAACCCAGAGTTTGATAGTACAACCCAGAGTTTAATAGGTACAACCCAGAGTTTGATAGGTACAACCCAGAGTTTAATAGGTACAACCCAGAGTTTAATAGGTACAACCCAGAGTTTAATAGGTACAACCCAGAGTTTGATAGGTACAACCCAGAGTTTAATAGGCACAACCCGGAGTTTAATAGGCACAACCCGGAGTTTAATAGGTACAACCCAGAGTTTAATAGGTACAACCCAGAGTTTGATAGGTACAACCCAGAGTTTAATAGGTACAACCCAGAGTTTAATAGGTACAACCCAGAGTTTAATAGGTACAACCCAGAGTTTGATAGGTACAACCCAGAGTTGAATAGGTACAACCCAGAGTTTGATAGGTACAACCTAGAGTTTGATAGGTACAACCCAGAGTTTAATAGGTACAACCCAGAGTTTGATAGGTACAACCCAGAGTTTAATAGGTACAACCCAGAGTTTGATAGGTACAACCCAGAGTTTGATAGGTACAACCCAGAGTTTAATAGGTACAACCCAGAGTTTAATAGGTACAACCCAGAGTTTGATAGGTACAACCCAGAGTTTAATAGGTACAACCCAGAGTTTGATAGGTACAACCCAGAGTTTAATAGGTACAACCCAGAGTTTGATAGGTACAACCCAGAGTTTGATAGGTACAACCCAGAGTTTAATAGGTACAACCCAGAGTTGAATAGGTACAACCCAGAGTTTGATAGGTACAACCTAGAGTTTGATAGGTACAACCCAGAGTTTAATAGGTACAACCCAGAGTTTAATAGGTACAACCCAGAGTTTAATAGGTACAACCCAGAGTTTGATAGGTACAACCCAGAGTTTAATAGGCACAACCCAGAGTTTAATAGGTACAACCCAGAGTTTAATAGGTACAACCCAGAGTTTGATAGGTACAACCCAGAGTTTGATAGGTACAACCTAGAGTTTGATAGGTACAACCCAGAGTTTAATAGGTACAACCCAGAGTTTGATAGGTACAACCCAGAGTTTGATAGGTACAACCCAGAGTTTAATAGGTACAACCCAGAGTTTGATAGGTACAACCCAGAGTTTGATAGGTACAACCCAGAGTTTAATAGGCACAACCCAGAGTTTAATAGGTACAACCCAGAGTTTGATAGGTACAACCCAGAGTTTAATAGGTACAACCCAGAGTTTGATAGGTACAACCCAGAGTTTAATAGGTACAACCCAGAGTTTGATAGGTACAACCCAGAGTTTGATAAGTACAACCCAGAGTTTAATAGGTACAACCCAGAGTTTGATAGGTACAACCCAGAGTTGAATAGGTACAACCCAGAGTTTGATAGGTACAACCTAGAGTTTGATAGGTACAACCCAGAGTTTAATAGGTACAACCCAGAGTTTAATAGGTACAACCCAGAGTTTAATAGGTACAACCCAGAGTTTGATAGGTACAACCCAGAGTTTAATAGGCACAACCCAGAGTTTAATAGGTACAACCCAGAGTTTAATAGGTACAACCCAGAGTTTGATAGGTACAACCCAGAGTTTGATAGGTACAACCCAGAGTTTAATAGGCACAACCCAGAGTTTGATAGGTACAACCCAGAGTTTGATAGGTACAACCCAGAGTTTAATAGGCACAACCCAGAGTTTAATAGGTACAACCCAGAGTTTAATAGGTACAACCCAGAGTTTGATAGGTACAACCCAGAGTTTAATAGGCACAACCCAGAGTTTAATAGGTACAACCCAGAGTTTAATAGGTACAACCCAGAGTTTGATAGGTACAACCCAGAGTTTAATAGGTACAACCCAGAGTTTAATAGGTACAACCCAGAGTTTAATAGGTACAACCCAGAGTTTAATAAGTACAACCCAGAGTTTAATAGGTACAACCCAGAGTTTAATAGGTACAACCCAGAGTTTGATAGGTACAACCCAGAGTTTAATAGGTACAACCCAGAGTTTGATAGGTACAACCCAGAGTTTAATAGGTACAACCCAGAGTTTGATAGGTACAACCCAGAGTTTGATAGGTACAACCCAGAGTTTGATAGGTACAACCCAGAGTTTAATAGGTACAACCCAGAGTTTGATAGGTACAACCCAGAGTTTGATAGGTACAACCCAGAGTTTAATAGGCACAACCCAGAGTTTAATAGGCACAAACCAGAGTTTACGAAAAATTACGTACTACGTAGTGACGTAGTACGTAATTTTTCGTATTTAGTGGAATCAAGATTGATTCAATATGTCATCATCATCATCATCATCTCAGCCATAGGACGTCCACCGCTGGATATACGCCTCCCCCATTGATTTCTACGAGGACCGGTTGGAAACGGCCGCATCCAGCCCTTGCCTGCGATCTTAGTCAGGTCGTCTGTCCACCTGGTCGGTGGCCGTCCTATGCTGCGCTTGCCAGTCCGTGGTCTCCACTTTTCCTTTCGACCCCAACGGCCATCGGTTCTTCGAGCTATGTGCCCTTCAATATGTACAAATTAATTATAGTGGACTACAAAAGCTGGCAAATTCGCCCATTGTGAGCCGATCATATTGCCATATGTCATACTATTTCATACCAAATCATTCCCGTGGTATGAAAAATAGTATATGACGTGACGGGATTACGGAATTGCTTACCTTCATAAAGACTGGTGCGGAGAGTTGGTCGACGCTTGTTACTGTGTAGAGAGAGTCTTCCACTTCGAGAGGGGGGTGGGCGCGGGGGAGAGGCGCGGTCGCGGGGGTGGGGGCGGCGGGGGGCACGCACAGCTTCGGGAAATGCTTCTTGGGCACTTCCTCGTCAGAATCCGACGGCGGCGGACGTACCTGAAATACGAGAATATGGAACTACAGTAAAAACTAGACTAGTGTAAGTAGTCGAGTAGTGTAGTAAAGTAGTAGTAGTAGAGAAGTGTAGTAAAAACTAGAAACTACAGTAAAAGCTTATACGCGGGTTTTTTTTTATATCACACTCACACCCCGCACTAGGATTCCCTGTGTCGCGGGAGGCATGGACATACACAATCACAGCGCACAAACACCCAAGACCCGGGACAAACATCTACACTAATCGTGCAAATGTCGTCCCTGCCGGGATTCGAACCCAGGGTTCTGGAGACACAGAAGTCATATCACTGACACTGACCACTGCGCCACGGCGACCGTCATGTCCATACATGTATTCTACTCTAAGTACCTAGTGTAATATACCTATTTGTAAGTTTCCATGAATTATATAATAAAATAAATATATGTAAGTGTATTGTATGTCCAGCACTGGTATAATCATAAAGTCAACAAATAAAAACAAAGGAAACAGGACTCGGTAGTATCTACAACTAATTGAGACGGCTCAGTGGTCCCCGGGACTCTGGGTTCGAATCCCAGGAGGGGCAAACATTTATGTGAGAAGCAAGGACGATGTCCCGGGTCTTGGATGTTTGAGTCATGTGACTACGTGTGTGATGATGAATCCTGCGACACAGGCAATCCTAGTGCGGGTGAGTGTAATCCGAATCCCACATCTATATATATAAAAATGAAACCCGTTTTCCGTTGTCACGACATAACATGAAAACGGCTTGACCGATTTAGATAAAATTTGGTATAAAGATACATGGGACTTTGGAGAAGGACATAGGCTACTTTTTGTCCTGGAAGAAGTATGGTTCCCGTGGGATAACTGAGTCAGCGGGAAAAACGTAGTGCACGCGGGTGAAACCGCGGGGCGCGGCTAGTATATTATAAATGTGACAGTTACGATGGATGGATGGATCGATGTTTGTTACTCAATCACGCCAGAACGAGTGAACGGATTTAGATGAAATTTGGTATGGAGATAGCTTATACCCTGGATTAACACATAGGTTTAATTTTCATCATCACCGTTATCACCACGCGGGTAAAACCGCGGGACGCAGCTAGTAATATTATAAACGCGAAAGTTTGTGTGTATGTTTGTTACTTCTTCACGCTCAAACGGGTACACCGATTTCGATGACATTTGGTATAGAGATAGTTTAGGCCCTGGATTAACACATAGACTACTTTTCATCATCATCAATCATCACCACGCGGGTAAAACCGCGGGACGCAGCTAGTAATATTATAAACTCGTAAGTTTGTGTGTATGTTTGTTATTTCTTCACGCTCAAACGGGTACACCGATTTCGATGACATTTGGTATAGAGATAGTTTAGGCCCTGGATTAACACATAGACTACTTTTCATCATCATCAATCATCACCACGCGGGTAAAACCGCGGGACGCAGCTAGTAATATTATAAACTCGTAAGTTTGTGTGTATGTTTGTTATTTCTTCACGCTCAAACGGGTACACCGATTTCGATGAAATTTGGTATAGAGATAGTTTAGGCCCTGGATTAACACATAGGCTACTTTTCATTATCATCAATCATCACCACGCAGGTACAACCGCGGAGCGCAGGTAGTAAAATAAAAATTGGTTGTCTGTAAAGTCGGTTTACGGACGATAGATTTACGTGATAACGACATAATCATACTGTGACTTTGACTTTGATTATTTTATGTAGTACAAAACTCAGGTGGAACGTTACGCGGAACGTTACTATTTTTCATGAGTGTTGCTGGTATTCATCAATTTATAAAACGTTATCACGTCAAAAATGACACATGCTGAGATACAAAGGTTGTATACAACATTTTTCATAAAAACTTTTGTAACTTTAAAGAATGTCTTCGTAAACTTATTAAATAGCTAGATTGACGTTAAAATTATGAATGTTTTATAACTTATGAATGCTGTGTACAATGTTTGAGTTAGGAAAGGAGGATGGCAGACTCCCATACATTTGCAGCCTAGAAGAAAAAAAACGCGTTCATGAATGAAACTTATACGTATCGATAGAGCAATAAATATATTGTATATTCAATCATTTTCCTAGAAGTTGGGAGTAAAAAGTTATCATGGAAATTCATCTGTATCAGTATGATAACTACACGTCCATATGCGAACCATTCAATGGATCGCTATCCATCTATAGCATTGTAGACAGAGATAGCAATACAGCATGGATCGCGCTACAGAAACAGATTACTTATTATATTCTGGAATAAACTAGGCATGGCTGTGTTTATGAACGCAGTCCGGGTCTACAGAGCAGCTGACTACAGATAGAGTAAGAATAACAATTAGTTTCAGAGCGTAAGTATTCGAACGCAACAAACATAATGAGAAGTATAGGGTGCGTTCGAAAACTACAAACACCACATAAATCAATAAAATAAAAGTACTTCTGATTCCCAACTTTATAAACGATGCAAATTATTCACGGAATCCACAAAAATATAATCTAAATTTTCATATATAAAGAATACATGAACGGGTTGTCATTTCGTTTTTCGGGAGCAAGGCTGGTTCTGCCATCCTCCTTTACCATGTAATCGTTTCATTATTTTTCTTATACAAGTTGAAGTTTGTTAACCATTTTTGTACCTTAAGAAATAAATAAATAAGCTTGTATTACCTTTCTCGGACGGCCTGGGCCTCTCCTCTTGACCGGCATGGGCAGAGGCGATGGAGAACGAATCTGAAACAGGAATGAGGTTAACTAAACTACCCGCACAGAACAGAATGGTTGTTTATATATTCAGGCGTTACTTTGCGGAAATCCATAACATACAGACATTAATTAACAATATAATAATAATAATATAAACGTCTCAATGTCACTACACGATTTTCGTTTTTAGATATTTATTTATATTTCAAAATGTTTTTAAATACATCAATATTTTAATAGAAATCATCGGATGATATATTTTGGAATAAATCATAAAGAAATTCAAAATCACAGGACCTATTTACCAGATATAAACATTCAAGAACAACATCCATATTTGACATTTGTCAAAATGAAATATATACAAGAAAATTTAAACAGGAAAAATACAAAAACTTCACAAAATGATAACGAGATCAAAGACTAAGGCAGCAGACACCAGAAGCGCACGACCAACACCTCCGCCCGTCGCGTCGTCGTCGTCAAGTTCGTCATCGGGGGATGAGTTCGTCACTCCCCCCGAGAGCAGCGCGTCGAGTGACGACGACGGGCCGCCGTCGTCTCCGCCGCCGCCACCACCTGTGCGACGTGGGCGACCACCGCTGCCGGCACGCTTGGGGCCTGTGGGGCAATCTGCTCCGCGCCCGGCCCCCGCTACCGGTGGTATAGTGCGCCGCATGCGATGGACTCAGACCATAAATGAGAACTGCATGCGGGCCTACTATGGGGCTACAGAGGGAGTAACTAACCTGACTGCGTACCGCGATAGGATGCTGGCTATGTTTCAGGTACTTGAACCAACTGTCACCGTGTCCGCCCAACGACTGTCGGATCAGGTGCGAGCTATTCAACGGCTAAAGCTGTTGAATGAGTCTGCGCTTGATCGGCTACGCCTGGCAGCGCTACCTATTTCTACGTATTTCTACTATATCTTCCTCGACGCGGGACCTATCCGTCGCGCCGTCGGCTCCGGAGCCGATTACCGTCCCGGCATCGACGGCGACATGGGTGGATCCCGATGCCGATGAAGAAGATTGTGCAAATATGAACGTAAGTACCCAGGCCAATGAGCAACTGAGAAGGGCTTTGGATGACGCGATTCTGCAATATCGATTTATATGCGACTCTAGGCCGCGATTACCACGTTTTCCCACTCATAGACGCAATCTGGCGCTAATGGGAGCCCTGAACGTTTTGCTGGCTCCATATCTACGAGCTAGTGAAAATTTAGTTGATACCCACTCGATCCTATATTGCGGAGCTATTGCGGCGTGTCGCGTGGCTCGAGTAAAGTTTCCGGATACTGACCGATCACCGCGACCCGCCGAAAGAGCTCCCGCCTGGCAATTACGCATCGAGCGGCGTATCAACAAGTTTAGGACTTTCATTGCAAAGCTAATCTGCTTCAGCCGAGGGAACACCCGCCCCCGAGTTATGCGTTTCGTGACTCAGGCCTTCGCTGGGACCAATATTAGGCCCCAGGATTATATGGCCTGCGTCACGGAACGCATCGACTTTCTGAAGCAGAAAATCTATGCGTGGGCAAACCGTATTCGCCGCTACAGAGAGCGTGTAAATAGATATAAACAGAACCGCCTCTTTCAAAGTGACCAAAGGAAGGTGTACAGAAATTGGGAGGAAACCGACCAAAGAGTGAATGATGGTCAGTTACCAGATGCTAACGTCATGATTAACTTCTGGCGTGGCATCTGGTCAGTGCCCGTCGAGCACACGGAGGGTGACTGGATGCGTATTATAGAACGTGCTTGTGAACCTATCGAATCCATGGGGCCTGTTTTAATTGACCCCGTAGATATAAGTTGTGCAATCCGTACGACACAGAACTGGAAAAGTCCTGGACCGGACGGATTGCATAACTTTTGGATAAAATGGATTCGATGCTCACACGAACGTTTGGCAATACAATTCCAGGAAGCACTCGAACTCGGTTCTCTTCCAAATTTTATGACCACCGGTGTCACCTTCCTGCTCCACAAGTCCGGTAGTACCACGGAAGCTAAAAATTACAGACCCATCACGTGCTTACCTACGATGTATAAGCTCCTTACATCAATTCTTAGAGCAAAATTAAATTCGCACATATGTGCAAACAACATTTTGGCCACCGCTCAGAATGGATGTAGGGTTGGGTCCCGTGGTACTAAGGAGCTCCTTCTCATAGATACGACCATTTGCCAACAAGTCCGGCGGAACAAAGGAGCTCTCTCAACAGCCTGGATCGACTACAAGAAGGCCTACGATTCAATACCTCATTCATGGCTACAAAGGATTTTAGAGTTGTACAAAATTGATGCAACTCTAAAATCATTCTTAGGCGCATGCATGAGGCAGTGGACCACAGTCCTTCGTCAACTAGGCAGCGGAGATAGCTTCTCTGGTCCACAGGACTTCATAAAAATAGGCGAGGTATCTTTCAGGGCGACAGTCTGAGCCCTTTGTGGTTCTGCCTGGCACTGAACCCTCTCAGTACTTTACTAAAGGATTCAGGTCTAGGCTATCGACTTCGTAGAGAGAGTGAGGTCATTTCACACCTCTTTTACATGGATGATCTCAAACTGTTTACACCGAAACGCCAGGATTTGATGGAGTTGCTAAAAATCACGGAAGTTTTTAGCAACGCTATCAAGATGGAGTTCGGTGTTGATAAGTGTGCGGTCATGCATGTGCAACGGGGGAAAGTTGTAAATTCATCAAATTTACAACTCTCTGAGACAATGTCTCTCAGATCTCTCTCAGAAGTCGAAACCTACAAATACCTTGGTATGTCAGAATCATTGGGTATCGCGGTAGGAGATATTAAGCGTTCGGTGAAGGAGCGCTTCTTTTGCCGTCTGACAAAAGTACTGAAAAGTCATTTGTCGGGTGGCAATAAGGTGCGTGCCTTCAACGGATGGGTGATGCCCCTACTGATGTACTCTTTTGGCATATTAAGGTGGACTCAGACTGAGCTAGACGCCTTAGATAGAAAGCTCCGTCAAATGCTCACATTGCATCGCATGCTGCACCCGCGCTCGTCTGTCATGAGACTGTACATTCCGCGGAAATGGGGAGGTCGTGGCTTTTTAAATGCCAAGAACCTTCACAACCGCGAAGTGTACAATCTCAGGACATATTTTCTAAACAACGAGTGCGGGATGCATCGTGATGTTGTGGCAGTTGACAGAGGCTTCACCCCGCTCTCCTTGGCTATCGAAAACTGGCGTAAACCAACGGTGTTGACCACTGAGGATCGCAAGGACATATGGAAAGGCAAAGAGCTACACGGCCGGTTCTATCGGGCCTTAACAAGACCCGATATAGACCTACTCGCATCCGTGAACTGGCTACGTTTCGGTGACCTTTTTGGGGAAACCGAGGGTTTTGTCTGTGCAATTGCGGACGAAGTTATCATGACGAATAACTATCGGAAATATATTCTGAAGGACGGTACGGTCGACGTTTGTCGGGCATGCCGCCGTCCGGGAGAATCCCTCAGACATATTATTTCTGGTTGTTCTCATCTTGCTAACGGAGAGTATTTACACAGGCATAACCTAGTAGCCAGAATCATCCATCAGCAACTTGCTATTCAATATGGCCTTGTTCAATCCGAAGTGCCGTACTACAAGTACACACCAGCGCCAGTTCTTGAGAATGGTCGTGCGTTGCTCTACTGGGACCGCTCTATCATCACGGACAGGACTATTGTTGCCAATAAGCCTGATATCGTTTTGGTCGACCGGTCTCAACGCCGGGCAGTGCTCATCGACATCACCATCCCGCATGACGAGAACCTCGTAAAGGCTGAGAAGGACAAACTCAGCAAGTACCTTGACTTAGCTCACGAGGTAACCGCCATGTGGGATGTTGACTCGACGATCATTGTCCCGATAGTCGTTTCGACGAACGGCTTAATAGCGATGAGCCTCGATAAACATCTTAAGAGGCTCTCGCTAGACGGTTGGATCAAGGGTCAGATGCAGAAGGCGGTACTCCTCGAAACGGCGCGTATTGTCCGGAGGTTCCTCACTCTGCGGCCCTAACCACCGGTAGCTTGGGCCCTGCCCCGCTGCTGGCGGAACTCTAGGTTTAGGTTTTTTATAATATCTTTAATAATTTTTGTTTTTGATATTAAAACACAACAAACACTAGCGTAGTCATCATCATCATCATCATCTCAGCCATACGACGTCCACTGCTGGACATAGGCCTCTCCCATTGATTTCTACAAGGATCTGTTGGAAGTAGCCCGCTTCCAGCACTTGCCTGCGATCTTAGTCAGGTCGTCTGTCCACCTGGTCAGTGGCCGTCCTATGCTGCGCTTGCCAGTCCGTGGTCTCCACTCGAGAACCTTTCAACGGCCATCAGTTCTTCGGGCTATGTGCCCTGCTCACTGCCACTTCAACTTGCTAGTAACGTAGTAACGTTAATTATAATTAATTTTATTTGCTACTCATATTAGTCTTGTTTTTCTATGTATATGTTATTTAATTGCTGGAACTGTACTTATTTCGGAGGGGATCGTAGAGTGTTGACACTAATGATATTATATGTTTATATGAGGTAGATGTCGCACAAGCGCGTGGAAACTGAGGCGGCAAAATTAAGTCAATTGTAGTAATTTTGATTACGACGCGTATTTCAAGCGCAAGTCTAAACATATAGCTATCCTTTTCTATATTATTTGTATCGTATTATCTGTCGCAGTAAGCATGTTTATGTCGTAAAGGAACAAAATCAGAGCACCGCGCAGTATGAATATACGTCATCTTTAGTAAAACATCATTGGTTGACACCCGCGACATAGTTTTACACTACTGCAGGTGTCATCGATTCTGAACTATTTTTAAGATATGATAAGATCAATTTTATTCATTTTTTTTATTTATTACACATTTCTTAACCACGGCAAAACAGTTTTTATATGTCTTTGATACACTGATGTCCAGCGAGTTCCAAACTAAGCGAAGGCTTGTGTCTTAGAACTCTTGAGATGCGGCTTTTCCTTGTATAAAATTAAACTAAACCTTTGTTGGTGCAATACAATCTACGAGTAAAGATTAAGGAAATAAATTAATTCATAGTTACATTCTAGGAAGTTATGTGGTTTGATCACATTAAGAACTAGACAAAATACATTAAGAATATTGATTTTAATTGAATGAAAGTATGATGAGTAAAAAAATGTATTGTATTACTTTACACTGTTTTTTACGGGTATAACATGGTACTTACGCGTAGTCGATATCACGATCGACAATTGTCGATCGTGATATCGACTGTTTTTAGTTCTGATTAAATAAATAAATGTGAAATAAATTTAACGAACTTCTCCGGTATCCGTGTCTCTGTATATTATGTAACGTATATACAACGGCAGATGTACAAATATTTAGAAAATTGTGAACTTACACACACACTTAGCAGACTCTCCATGCTTAGAACTATCGATAATAATAATAATAATAATTTATTTGGGCACAGAAAAACTTAAATCTAGGTTACATCGAGTTTAGTCGAAGCTAACTTATTCTTATATTAATATAAGTTAGTAAACTCGGGGGGCACTGTGCTCCACACTAGGTTGATCCTGTGTCTCTTTCTTACAGTCCTACGAAAGTTACGTTATTTACAAAATATATAACAATTTGGATAGATAAGGTCTAACTTTTACATACATAAACTAATACTTACTTAATTACTAGTTATTGCTTGTTATAGCATATAGGTATATACAATGGATACAATAAAAGTATGTACCTGCAGTTGAACGATGTTCAGGAGTGTATTTTGACAGCGTGTAGTCAACAAACAAAGATGAGTTTATGATATTTAGGAATGAGTCCGATACGGAAGGTGGGGTATAAGCAGGTACTGCACAGAAATAAATAAATTATGTGTGTGAGTTATAAATGTGTAAAATAAGAGAAGTAGGTTGGTAGGTGCCTGCATTCACGACAAGCAGTTCACAAGGATAAAGACATCTTTCAAACAAAACAATCTAAATTAAACGTAGATTGCCGACCGCGAGAGAGCAACTTGCAAGGCATCGCATGCTAGCACCACGGCGCGAGCGGCTTTTATTTTAGTACAGATTTCGACAAGTTATTTCACACTTTTGAGTGTTGAAGTCGTTTGCATTTTTTGTTAAAACATTTTTTTTGTGACATCTGATGGAATATTTTCCTTAGCGCCATCTATATTTAATTGTGTCTTTTCAGTGACCTTTGCTACTCACGGAATCAATTAATTGTCATTGTGTGTTCTGCGATGTCTTTAACCGCGACAATAATATCAAGATACGCGTAGCACTTTTCAGTTATTGAAGTATAAATCAAAAACCGCTAGTCCGAATTTGATGAAATTTAAATCGGAAACCACGGAAGTATACTCTATCTAACAAAAAAAGAATTATCTAAATCGGTTCATAAGCGACGAAGTTATCCGCGAATACACAAAAAAAAAAACATATATACGGTCGAATTGAGTAACCTCCTTTTTGAAGTCGGTTAAAAATGAGGGAATAAATTCGGACTACAGGTGAAGTGCTGCTATAGGGTAATAAAGCGACAGGACGGTATTCTGTTGCCGTGGGTTCAAATCCGAAGTAGTATTCAAAGTAGCCAAATATATTCATTCAAAAAGTTGTTTTAATACTAATTTTAACACTCAAATGTGGTTAAAAATTTTTAATATGGTACTCTCGTGTACAGCACAATACAATAGGTAGATAACAAGTAGGTAGGTACACGTGAGTCGCGAAGGATCGCGAAAGTGCGTGGATTACAGGTCGCGGTCGTGTAGCTCACTGACTAGCTAAATAGGCCGCCAAAATATACCGAAGCCGCGCGGGGACGCGCGGGTTGCGGGGGATGGTAGCACGAGCGCGAGCGCTGCCGAGCCGATCAAGTGATGCATAGAAATATAAAATAATACGCCGCGCTATATAATTTAATTAAACTCACCCTCCTTTTCCTCATAGGTCTGCTCCCATCAGCAGACCTCGTTGTCATATTCAGCTTAGAATCGCTTTTAGCATCACACTTCTTCGAGTCCATAACCTCTTCCTTCAAAATTCCACTCATCCTATCCTTGAAGAAGCTATCTTCTGCCATCTTCAACGCCTCGAAGCACTTGTGACCTTGGAGAGCGTACCTTATGATCTTCAAAACTTCTATCCTACACAGGAGTCTTGTGTCGTCGTTCATTTTTTTAAACAAAGGAATGAGAGAGTTCATGAACAGCTTGTCATCGTCGAAATGGTCATCAGGTAATATGGAGTTGGCATCAATTTTGATCTCCAGCGATTGCTTATCAATGCAGACTTGGCTGGCCTTCTCACTCGTCGTTTTTTCAGGCGGGTCCGCTTTCGTCGGTTTGGTTTTCAAATCGAGTGGTTTGTCGAACGGTTCCGTTTTGATCCGGGGGGTCATGTCTTCGGGGGGCGGGGGTTGGGGGGAGGTCGACACTTCCGAGTATGAATCGTATTTGTCTTGGGAGTAGCGTGGTTTTCTGTAATTTAACAAAATGACAAATATAATTTGCTGGACAAACTGGACATAAGTGCAAATTTTAAAAAAAATCTTTTTCAGTATCATCATCATCATCTCAGCCATAGGACGTCCACTGCTGGACATAGGTCCAGCAGTGGACGTCCTATGGCTCCCCCATTGATTTCCACAGGGACCGATTGGAAGCGGCCGCATCCAGCCCTTGCCTGCGATCTTATCTTTTCAGTATATACCTTTTTTATTTTTTTATTTACTAACATTCACACAAGGTCTTCAGGTCCCAAACTAGGCAGAGCCTGGTTGTACTACGTAATAATAACATTATGTGTGGACCACCACTATACGAGATTTGACTACAATTAAATCGTTAAGTAACGTAAGTCGTTTACTATACAAGCCTCCCGCCTGTGGAACTCTCTGCTCGTTTACTATACAAGCCTCCCGCCTGTGGAACTCTCTGCTCGTTTACTATACAAGCCTCCCGCCTGTGGAACTCTCTGCTCGTTTCAATAAGACGTGCACTTTCCCTTTACGTATTTAAAGCTGAAATCCTAAAGTTTCACTTAAATGAATAACAGCTCACAGGGTAATCGTTGTGTAATATGTGAGTATCATAGCAACTGTACTATAATGTAATGTGTAAGACTTATAAATCTTATTTATTCTATTTATGTTTAACTTTAAAGCAATATGTTTAGGGTAAGTAACACCCCCGTTATATTTATTTCTTTTAGATTATGTTCATGAAAGGTTGTCTCTTAGAGATATTACTTTCAATGATAAGGCCGCCCATTGTCGCACTCTTAATGTATATTTATATGTATACATATATATTTATAACCAAGCTACGAGTACTAGGGACTATAAACCATCCTACTAATATTATAAACTAGCTGCGCCCTGCGGCTTTACTCGCGTGTTGATGATTGATGATGATGATGATGAAAGTAACCTATGTGTTATTCCGGGATGAAATTTGGTATTTAGATATTTCAGGTCCAGTAATAACACATAGGCTACTTTTATCATCATCATCAGTTATCACCACGCGGGCAAAACCGCGGGGCGCTGCCAGTAATTCCCAACTATGTTTCTAATACAGTTACTATACTATCGGAATTTCTATTGTATGTATTGTGATGTATATTCTTGCATCAATATTTAATTATAAGTTAGGAAGGCTGAAGAAGATATGTATGGACTGTGTCACGAATGATATATTTACCTACGAGTAATGATAGAAGAAAATGGAAGATAAAAACACGTTGGACCGACCCCACCCAGTGTGGGATAAGGACAACAAGAAGAAGACGTGTAAAAACATTTCGGTCACATGTAAGTACTTTCAGTCAAAAATAAGTTTCAACTAAAAATCATATAAAATAAATAATATTAAAAAAAAAAAATTTGTTTTTTTTACATATTATAAGTTTGCGTTTGACAACTGTCTCACCTGATGTTAAGTGATGACGTTGTCTAGGAATTAGCACGCAAACCTAGAAGGTACCTATTCACTCGCGACTTGAAGACTCCAGGATTGTACATATCGGGAAACACAGACTCGGGCAACGAGTTCCATTCCTTGGCAGTACGCATTAAGAAAGTGGAAGCATAACGCTTCGTGCGTATAGGTGGTATATCTACCATATAGCGATGGCGAATTGCCGTACGTCGAGTCGACCGATGATAGAAAGGGGAAAAATTAAATCATAAGGCAATATTACTGTGCCGGTAGAGTAACAACTTGCGACACAGCCATCGTATAAACAATTGAGTAACGCACGTTCCATTCGTACAAACTGTACATTATCTGTGTCGCAGTTGTACTAGAAATGACAGTTAGTGCTGAGTTCAATTTTTTCTGATGCGTTCACACTCCGCATCGCTAAGAACAATGACTTGGTGTCGCGGGTGCCGGAAAGATTCACATCACACACACATTCACAACCAGAAGCAGAAACACAAATTTTCCATGAGGAGAAGAATGGCGGGAATCGAATCCGGTGCCCAGGGCATAGAAAGCAAACAGTCACCAACTACGCCATTGAGGCAGTCAAAATTGTTTCAATCTGCGATACGCTAGCTCTATACGAAACGTACATAATAAAAGCTGTTCGTTTTCCAAGAACATTGCTAATTATACAACTCGTTGCCCGAGTCTGTGTTTCCCGATATGTACAATCCTGGAGTCTTCAAGTCGCGAGTGAATAGGTACCTTCTAGGTTTGCGTGCTAAATCCTAGACAACGTCATCACTTAACATCAGGTGAGACAGTTGTCAAACGAAAACTTATATGTAAAAAAAAAAGAAAAAAAAAGTGCTTATTCGCAAGAGCAGATCCCGAATACTTTGTGAAATACCGCGAAAACGTAAAGAGACAAAAAAGACAAAGATTCATTAACTTACTACATCCGCCTCCTTGTAGGTATATATGTACTGGGATATACGCACTAGGATTCTCTCTATCGCGGGAAGCATGGACACAAAAAATTACACACATGACTTCTGTGTCACCGGGACCCTGGGTTCTAATCCCGGCAGGGGCAACATTTGTGCGATGAGTGTAGATGTTTGTCCCGGGTCTTGGGTGTTTGTGTGCTGTGATTGTGTTCGTCCACGCCTCCCGCGTCACAGGGAATCCTAGAGCGGGGGTCTAAGTGTGTATAAAAAAAAATTACTTGTTCATGAGCGCGTGTTTGAGGAAGGCGAGCTCTCGATGGTAGTTGAACCGACGGGTGCCGGGTGCGCACTGCTCGCCCGACACGCACTTGCCCTGCCTGTACATCTTCGTGTAGGAATCCCGTATTGACCGCCATCGCTTCTGCACCTCTTTACCTGTCGACAATAAACAAAAACAACTTCAATTAAATTACATATAATGTTTCTTTTAAATAAATTACTTGTATAGTTTAAATAACTAGTGTCGGAGACATATGCGCCATCTATCGATGGCGTCTTCAAAGCGCTTTGGATGTTTACAGTAGTTGGCGCTAAATCTAAAGATGTAGCTAATAGTTGATTAGTTAGCAAAAGTGGAGGTGGGAATCACGTCATATTCTATTTGACCAATAAGAGGTTAGTTTGTGAATAGAATTGAGTAAGAACCTCGGTCCCAGCGAACAGTCTACTTGTGGAAGCCTTACTGAACGGACGACGTTTGAATAGTACCAGGGGTGTCTGTGTTAATAGTGTGTTAATAGTCAAGTAGAGTGAAGTGAGGTCGAGTTAGTGTCGATATGCAAGAGGTAGTGGAATGTCCAACGTCGACTATTCTAATTCAAATTAAAAAAAGTATTTGTTTCGGACAACAATAATCAATTTTGTTGATAAAACTTTTTAATAAACATAAAATCCTACTTAATATTATAAATGCGAAAGTTTGTGAGTATGGATGTATACATGTATGGATGGATGTTTGTTACTCTTTCACGCTGAAACGGCTGAACGGATTCGGATGAAATTTGGTATGTGGATGCTTCAGGACCCGTAATAACACATAGGCTCCTTTTCATCATCACCACGCAGGTAAAACTGCGCGGTGTTCTTTAATAATATCCAAGTGAGATAATTATAGTCTCAAGTTTTAAATCACTGGTACAGTATTTAACGCATTCACACTTACACTTCCGCACTAGGATACCCTGTGTCCCAGCAGTATTACACAACATCCAAAACCTGAGATCAGAAAACTCAACACAGAAATGTTTGCTCCAGACGGGCTTCGAACCAGGGTCACAGTTTCAAAGTCAGTGTCACCACTGAGCCTCGAAGACAACTTGTATCTATAGTTCACATTATTTTGTGCCGATTTCATCCATTTCATCTATTTTTAGACATAGTCAATATTTGCAAGCCAACAATTTAAAAATATCAGTGTATTCATATCAGCCATAAGACGTCCACTGCTGGACATTAGAACTAGTACACGCTATACGCTATAAGAGATGGCCCCCCACTACCAGTGTACCAGTGTAGTTCTAATTAAATGTCATGAGTAGGGATGAAAAACATGTGACGAAAAGAGTTCTTAACATGAATGTGGATGGATAGGGGTAGAGGAAGGACTGTGTGAAGAATGATATGTTTATAAAAAGTGTGAGCACTGAGACGACTCATTATAAAACCGATGGAAGAGAAAAATTATATATATGTGTTATACAGTATAATTAACTACTGTTAAAACTTGAAAAATTATTTACATAAAAAGTAGCGGCGCATTGTATTGTATTACATCATATTATGGTAAACATTTCAGGTGAGTTTACGCTGCCAGTGGTCGCCGTGATCTGGCAGCGTAAACTCACCTGAGGATGAGCATCGGACATGCTCGAAACCTAGGTCGAAACTTCGACTATAAACGTGAGTAAAGCCGGATACCACATATATATATAAGAATAATATTATGTTTAAGGCAAAAGTACTAACAAACATATACTCTGTTATATTGTAAGTGGTATTTCCCGTAATAAATAGTGCATTAAGCAAACTAAGCTACCTAGATACTAATAAGATTGAAATGAAATTTGTTTAGACCAAGGCATACATGGATCTTAATACTAATAATAAAGTATCATAACTTAAACTCTAAGGCTTTCACGGCCGGCGTTGCATGTTGTATGTATTGCTTCCGGGCTGTTTGGCCGTGGTCCAAGTGAAACTTGTGTCCCAGACGTTTCGTCGATCACTGCGGTCGACATCTTCAGTGGTTCAGGTCCGAGCGGCGACAAGAGCGTAGAACTCTCCTCCGCGGCGTCTTCGGTTATCGGTTGCGGTTCATCAGTATCAGAGAAGACGCCGCGGAGGAGAGTTCTACGCTCTTGTCGCCGCTCGGACCTGGACCACTGAAGATGTCGACCGCAGTGATCGACGAAACGTCTGGAACACAAGTTTCACATAGACCACGGCCAAACAGCCCGGAAGCAATACATACAACATATCATAACTTAACTTATAAACATATTATATATATATCAAAACGATGTAATTGTTCGCTGGTCTCCACACTAGGATTCCCTGTATCGTGGGGACCAGTATCATACATGGTCAGTTGTTGAATAGTACCACTACAGTGTCTTGGTATCTATAATATTTACATGTATGGCTATTAACTTTAGCAATGCGCCATTCGTAATGACTGATAAATCATTCGATTGTAATGTAACTATTCTTGGTGAAATCAAAGAAATAAATAAATAAAAAACATGTTGTGTCGACCCCAACTAATATAGGATAAGGACAAGAAGAAACAGAAGTATTCGGGATTCTATAAGTATAGGGTACTCCGCGCACACTATCTTGCTTTCATATTAATTATCTCATAATTCCTCAAGGTCAGAGATAAAAATACAATTAATAATACATTAAAATGTGAAATGTATTGAATACAATAAACACGACGTGTAGATTGCGCAGCGACGCCCGAGGTCGAAAACGACGAGTCAAGTTGAAGGACGCTCACCACTCGACTGGGGCGAGCGATCGCGCCTACCGTTTGCTCTGAGCAAGTTTTCACCGACTTCAAAAAAAGAAGTTTCTTCAATTCGACTGTATTTTTTTTTATTGTGTGTGTTCGCGGATAACCTCGTCGTTTATGAACCGATTTTGATGATTCTTTTTTTGTTTGATAGAGTATATTTCCATGGTGGTCTCATTTAAATTTCATCAAAATAGGACAAGCGATTTTTGAGTTACACTACAATAACTTGCTAAGCTGTTTCTTTTTCAGTAGAATTTCCCCAAACAAGTATGCCATATTTTAGCTTGTAGAAAAGTATGAAAAGTAGCCTATGTGTTAATCCAGGGCCTAAACTATCTCCATACCAAATTTCATCGAAATTAATATAGTCTATTCATCCTTATGTGACAATAAATGTAAAAAAACACAAACATAGACAAGATTAAGTGGTAAGGGTACCTTCGAATGAACCACAAGTGTAGATGCTTTGACAAGGAGAACTAGATGAATGAACATGTGAATCCATTCATTAAAACCAATGGCCCAAAACGATGGTTACCTTTTTTTTTATGTAATGTACATGGCTCCACACATATGTGTTTTTAGCCAGTGCCAAGTTTCAAATATTTTCAAGTTGATAGGTAGTAAATAAATCAAGAATGTCGTGGTTAAGTCAAAGCTGTGTAACGAACCATCTCAGTATCGGCTGAAACAATTTTGATGACAGTTAGGCTTTTCTACGTTTTTTTTTCTGTAAAAACGCGACTTTACACAAAATGTTTTTTTATAAATGCTAAAATTAAGTTATTTCACACCTTTAAGTGTTGAAGTCGGTTCTATTTTTTCAACCTTTCTTTCATTCTATTATTGTCATATATACTAATATTATAAAGAGGTAAAAAACAATTGTTGAGTAATAAACATCCAAACAAACTCGCGTTTATAATATTCATCTCATCTCAGCGTTATAACGTCCACAGCTGGACATATGCCTCCCTTGTACTGGGATATGCCAATACTCGCCACGCTTGGCAGGCGGGTTGGCGAGCGCTGTATGATTTTCGATCCTCAGAAGGCGCTGCTGCCCACCTCCTGGTACGTGATCCTTTAGCCGACTCTTACGGCACCCGCGAGAAGGGATGGGGGAGTACTATTCTAGGCCGGTACCACCACGGCATACAACACCACGGTTTATAATATTAGTAGGATTAAATTGTGGAACTATTACATAAAGCCTGTCCACGAAATCTTATGTAGGTAGTAAGCGGCTAAGAGGTACAATAGACAAATTGTTAAAATAATTTATAATAATACTAGTTACGGCGATTTCTCTGTGGTGATGATGATAAGCCTATGACACTCAAAAATAACGCGGCTTTTATATTGGTAAAAGAATTTTCCAAATCGATTCAGTAGATCCAGAGATTACCCTTTATAACCTCATGAACTTGACCTATTTATAATTGTAATAATACTAGCGGTCCCGCCCCGGCTTCGCACGGGTAAAAAAATTATACATATATATATATACTTATATATATCAATTATAATAGTCCCTAATTTAAAAAAAATATAAAATAGCCTATGACACCCGGGTATAGTGTAGCTAGCTTCCCAACAGTGAATGTATTTTTCAAATCGATTCAGTAGTTTCGGAGTCTGTTCAATGCAAACAAACAAATAATCAAATCTTTGTAAACTCTAAGGCTTTCACGGCCGGCGTTGCATGTTGTATGTATTGCTTCCGGGCTGTTTGGCCGTGGTCTATGTACTCTCCTTCGCGGCGTCTTCTCTGAGACTGTTCAGTAACAGAGAAGACGCCGCGGAGGAGAGTTCTACGCTCTTGTCGCCGCTCGGACCTGAACCACTGAAGATGTCGATCGCAGTGATCGACGAAACGTCTGGAACAAAAGTTTCACTTAGACCACGGCCAAACAGCCCGGAAGCAATACATACAACAATCAAATCTTTCCTCTTTTAAATATTAGAATAGATAATAATCTACAAAGGCAAGAAGTAGGTCTGAGTCCGTAGGTACTCTATCGCCACCCACGTCGAGGCCTTGTAGAAGATACTTTTACCGGTGGGCGGTGAGATAGAGTCAATATTTTTATTATTATTCAACTTACGACTTATATTTTATTATTATCTCCTACCCATAGAAATTGTAATAAATCTATATATAATAAATTGTAAACAGTAGATTGTAAATTATAACGCACTAGGGCATCTCATTTTTTTTAACCACCTGTCATCGACGGAAGAGTCCTGGAACTCATATCACGGGCTTTCACAAGCCTAGTTTGGGAACCAGGTGATTCCTTTAAGATGCTTTGTAAATGCCTTTACCTGAATAAATGATTTATTATTATTATAGCATGTTATAATAATATCTTACTTCTTAATCTTCTTGTCTTTATCCCACACTAGGTGAGAGCGGCACATGTTTTTCTCTTTCACTCTAATCTACTAGTCATCTCAGTGCTCACACCACAAACATATCATTCTTCACACAGTCCATCCATACTTTCTTCTGGCTTCCTCTACCTCTATATCCATCCACATTTATGTTAAGTACTCTTTTAGTTATATGGAGATCAAGGTCGTATAAGATGGAATGTCAAACGAGTTAGGGGTTCCGCAGTGATTTTGACATTCTCTTTCACTCTAATCTACTAGTCATCTCAGTGCTCACACCACAAACATATCATTCTTCACACTGTCCCTCCATACTTTTTTCTGCCTTCCTCTACCTCTATATCCATCCACATTTATGTCAAGTACTCTTTTCGTTATATGGAGATCAAGGTCGTATAAGATGGAATGTCAAACGAGTTAAGGGTTCCGCAGGGATTTTGACATTCTCTTTCACTCTAATCTATTAGTCATCTCAGTGCTCACACCACAAACATATCATTCTTCACACAGTCCATCCATACTTTTTTCTGGCTTCCTCTACCTCTATATCCATCCACATTTATGTCAAGTACTCCTTTCGTTATATGGAGATCAAGGTCGTATAAGATGGAATGTCAAACGAGTTAGGGGTTCCACAGTGATTTTGACATTCTCTTTCACTCTAATCTATTAGTCATCTCAGTGCTCACACCACAAACATATCATTCTTCACACAGTCCATCCATACTTTCTTCTGGCTTCCTCTACCTCTATATCCATCCACATTTATGTTAAGTACTCTTTTAGTTATATGGAGATCAAGGTCGTATAAGATGGAATGTCAAACGAGTTAGGGATTCCGCAGGGATTTTGACATTCTCTTTCACTCTAATCTACTAGTCATCTCAGTGCTCACACCACAAACATATCATTCTTCACACAGTCCATCCATACATTCTTCGGGCTTCCTCTACCTCTATATCCATCCACATTTATGTCAAGTACTTTTTTCGTTATATGGCGATGAAACTCGTATAAGATGGAATGTCAAACGAGTTAGGGATTCCGCAGGGATTTTGACATTATCTCTTCTATTTAATGACCTGCCGAGGTCTACAGAGCATGGAAGTGTTAATGTACGCGGATGATGTCGCAGCAAATGAGAGCAACTGCTCATAGTTTAGACCTTCTGCAACAGACCCTAGATCTCTTGCAGTGGTCCAGTTTATTAACATACATCCATTCATCGATACATACTCCAACTTTCGCATTTATAATATTAGTAGGATTTTCGGTTGGAGTGTAGAAGTTTTGATTCACTTCGGAGTTGTAGCGTAACCAGTAACGACTATAAGACAGATATATCATATTGATCGAATCATCGGTGCAACAGCAATTTGTCAGTCTACTCGGCACAAGAGCTTCTATGCAAATGCCTGCGCCATGCGCTCCGTTTTACGCTCGGAGGCAGCACGGTACCGGTCCGGGGCGTCTCAGAAGGGGGTTTAATATATAAGTTTAGTTTTTAAGTATTCGATTTTATTTCATGATAATAAAGAGTTGTTGTATTCCATTGGCACCGTGCACCGGCGCGGGCGCCCTGTGTAGCTATAGTTATTAATTTTTAACAATATCGCATGACGCTAATTTTATCTTTCCGCTCCTGGAAACAAAAAGCTTCGTGGAACCTACTATCTATAATTAAAACCTAAAACTCTATTGCGAGTTGCCATATAAAGCGGGCTATATTAACACATGATTTAATTAAATGTTTAAATAATATTTAAATATTAAATTATCAATTATAGTATGGTGCACCTTCAAACTTTCTAGATTTTACAAACAGACAATATACATATAAGAGGGAAGCCTTTGTCCAGCTGTGGATAATTGGACAGCCTATGGCCGACATGATGAAGCTTATCGTAACTTGAACGCAAAAAGTTTACCTAACCCTGTTTACAGATCACACCAAAAAGTTTAAGGAACCCTGTTTACAGATCACACCAAAGTTTTCGATACCCTATTTACAGATCACAACAAAAAGTTTAAGGAACCCTGTTTACAGATCACACCAAAACGTTTACGGAATCCTGTTTACACATGTTACCAAAAAAAGATCATGTATTAAAGTGAGTCACACACATACCACAATTCCGATTGAACATAAAAACAAAAAGATTGGTATCGAAGTCGAGTTACCAATCCAAATGAAATCAACATTATAGTAAATGAAAAATAAGTCTATGGCAGCGCAGTGAGTCAGCTCTCATCTGTGTAATCCCACTTAATATTATAAATGTGAAAGTTTGGATGGATGGATGGATGTTTGTTACTCAATCACGCTTAAAGGGCGGCGCAAAAAAAAAAATCTACATACCAAATTTCATCCAAATTGGATGAAATTTGGTATGTAGATTTTTTTTTATACTGTATAGATCTAGCATTTGACCACTATCTCACTTGATGGTCGGTGAAGATGTGGTCGAAGATGTTATCACGCTAGACCTAGAATGCTCACTGACTCTCAAGCCAGGCGAGTACACGAAAGTAACCTACCACCATGCTAAGAGTTTGATAACGGTGTAACCTTCATCGGAAGCTCAAGTCGTTGGTGGAGATCGAACCAGCGTCCGTCAGTTTAACAGCCGACGCTCCCACCGCTGATCTATCATTGCTTCAATTCGTGCTTCGGAAGACACGTTAGGTCGACGGTCCTGGTTGCTATCGTAGGATAACAGTCAAGGCTATGTCGGAGGCCCTTGGGCGGTCTGCAAACTCCTTAGATGTCCACCATCAGCATTTGAACCAATTTACGCACGGGCCTCACACTTTCAAAGACAGCTTAAGGAAAATTGCAATGTAAATTTGTTTTTAGAAAAATGTATTTATATTATAAATATATATTATATATTTATTAGTAGTTAAATATTATGTAGTATGTGTAAGCATATTATTTATGCTAATGTTTATACATGTACCTATATTATGTATGTATCTATTTAAGTAGAAGTTGCGGTGATTTGCCGCCCCTTACAATTTATGACAATTCCTGTATGTTTGGTTGCCTGGAAGAAATCGCTTTAAGCGATAAGGCCGCCCTTTGTATCACTGTATTTATATTTGTTTGTTTGTGTTCTTTATGTGAGTTTTTTTGAAATAGTGTGCAAATAAAGAGTTTTCTATCTATCTATTTAATAGTTAGCGTTTTAGTTTTTGTCTAACTGTAAGCATAATATTGTCATTAAGCCCACATTCCTCTCTGTAATGAAAACTCGTTCAGTGGGAACGTATCAAGACGATTATGGTAGCCTATTATATTTATATTATATATATATATATATTTATAACACTAAACTTATACCCCCGTACTAGGATTCCGTGTCGTGGGAGGCATTGACACACACAATGACAGCACACAAACACCCAAAACCCGGGACAAACATCTACACTCATCGCACAAATGTTAGCCCCTGCGGGGATTCGAACCGAGGGTCCCGGAGACACAGAAGTCATGTCACTGACACTCACCACTGCGCCACGGCGACCGTCCATATAATATTACATAGTAGTATTGAGTCTTCATGACCTTATCATAAGTAACAGAACACCGTACACTCCCCACTCCACACCATTTCAAAACAGCTTTACAAACAAAAACTTACCCATTTGAGTTTTCATTGTATGCTAAAATTACAATACAAAACACCTACAATTTTAGCAAACATATACAATTTACCAACAAAATAATAACTCTTTCAAAAACGCTAACAAAATTAAACACACGCCACTGGCTATACATATATTAATAATAAATATAAAATGTAAAAACAACTATTTATACGAGGAAATAAATTGCTAATAATGTTGTTTAAAACCGCATTCACGATCACTATTCCCGCTAATTTTAGCACAGAGTCTCAATGTTCATTTATTTTTCACTTGAAACAACAGAATGTAGCTGCATAAACGATTTTCATATGTTTCCAAAGAGTTATTAGATTAACACGCTATCTAGTTATATTTTAAGATAGTATTATAATATTCCTAAGTGGGTTTTGTGTATTTTTTAAAGGCGAATTGATAACGTTTATAACTTTTTTCACAAGCGCCGTGGCGTGGCAGCGGCGCGCGACTATTCCGCCAAGGTAGGATAGGCGAGCGAGTCGATATGCCAGTGTTACAATGCATAAACGAGTAAGAAGTTTATAATAAAGAAGTATGTATTGTGTATTTACTGTGCGTTTATCACTCACCCACACATGCATGCGGAGAATTAAGCCACATTTGAAATAAGAAGCAACTATTTATAATTATTAAAAGCTGACTGCGAAGTAATATAATACGTACGTGTTCATTTGGTATTATTTGTTATCTGTTACTCGAATTTTTCTCCGACCTCATTAAATGGGTTTTTACAACATTACATCATTATAGATAGGTAACATTTTCATATACCTTTTGCAACTAATTAAACGCGTGACAATAATAAATATTAAGACAATATTTTCTTTTTTGTTTACGGAGCCTTACATCTACGTAAATGAAATACTTCTAAAAAAATTGGTTGTCTGTAAAGTCGGTTTACGGACGATAGATTTACGTGATAACGTCATAATCATTTATGACTTTGACTTCGACTTTGACTTTGATTATTTTATGTAATACAAAACTCAGGTGGAACGTTACGCGGAACGGTACTATTTTTCATGAGTGTTGCTGGTATTCATCAATTTATAAAACGTTATCACGTCAAAAAATATTATCTAAATATGTTTGATAGACACGGGTGCGGTAAGTTAAATTTATCCACAGCAGCGAACGTTGGTCGAAAATTATTAGCGTAAGCCGATCCATAAAGGTTAATGCTGAGGGCATTAGTAACTTATTTCATAGGTACTAGCTGCGCCCCGCGGATTAACCCACGTGGTTATTCTTGATGATGATAATCATGGTGAAACGAAGCCTGTGTGTAATTCCGGGACCTGAAGTATCTACATACCGAATTTCGTCCAGCCGTTTGAGCGTGAAAGAGTCACAACATCCATACAAACTTTCGCGTTAATATATTACTGGGATAACTATCAACATCTACCTTTCCGTGGAACTAAAATCACCGACATAGCCCAGCGCATAAGCAAATTGAAGTGGCAGTGGGCACGGCATATATCTAGGAGAACTGATGGCCGTTGGGGTCGAAAGATTCTCGATTGGAGACCAAGGACAGGTACGCTTACCTGTCCTTGGTCTCCAATCGCAGCGTAGGACGGCCACCGACCAGGTGGACAGACGATTTGACTAAGATCGCAGGCAAGGGCTGGATGCGGGCCGTTTACAACCGGTCCTTGTAGAAATCAATAGGGGAGGCATATGTTCAACAGTGGACGTCCCATGGCTGAGGTGATGTTTTTTTTTACATATTATAAGTTTGCGTTTGACAACTGTCTCACCTGATGTTAAGTGATGACGTTGTCTAGGATTTAGCACGCAAACCTAGAAGGTTTGCGTGCTTTGCCTATCCACTCGCGACTTGAAGACTCCAGGATTGTACATATCGGGAAACACAGACTCGGGCAACGAGTTCATTCCAGTACGCATTAAGAAAGTGGAAGCAAAACGATGATGATGATGATGATGATGATGATGATTAATCATCAAACCACTATCTATATGCACAGACGAATATATTACACGAACAAGCTATACGTTAATTTAACCACGTCCCAAAGTTACTTGTATTAGGTATAAAACTATTACAAGTTTTACGAGTGTATCTAATATATGTACATATTGTGTATGTATATTAATTTTCTTTGACACGGTCTGTAGAGTATACAGTTTGATGTATTTAAGCTTGAGAGGTCTCTGTAATTGTGAGTGACACAGGTTGTACACAAATACAAATAACTTTATTTTATGTTCAAATATTTGAAGGAAAAAAAAAACATTCGGCTGCTAGTGGGACTTGATACTGACGACCACTAGCAGCCGAATTTTTGACGTGATAACGTTTTATAAATTGATGAATACCAGCAACACTCATGAAAAATAGTAACGTTCCACCTGAGTTTTGTATTACATAAAATAATCAAAGTCAAAGTTGAAGTCGAAGTCAAAGTCAAAGTCATAAATGATTATGACGTTATCACGTAAATCTATCGTCCGTAAACCGACTTTACAGACAACCAATTTTTTTTTCCTTCAAATATTTGAACATAAGTTCTTCCTAGCATATGATTAATGCGATACACAATAAAAACTTTATTTTACATACATTTGTGGTCTATAACACATATGTAAACCCATTGACCCTGAACTAGTTTGCACTGTGTTTCGGGATACAATGGCTTCTCCTTTGTGTACGCCAAAGTATACAATAAAAGTCACTTAATAAAAAAAATACAGATATGATCAAGCGCATATTCAATACATAGATGTGGGTGAGTGAGAGTGTGTGGCTGTGGTGTGTGTACGCATGCGTGAGCGTTCTTAACTTAATACAAATTCCCATCAAATCATTTTCTCTATACCATCATAATCAAACTTTGTTAGCCATGTAAGTATTACTTTTTTAAATTCATTATTACTATATTTTTTAATATTAAATTCTTTATCTATCAAATTATATAACCGCGGAACAATTCCTTCATACTTTTTTTGTGTAAATTTTTCGGTGTTCGGCGGGTACATCCGCATGGATTATGATTTTTCCGCTACCTCAATTATCCAAGTATGTTTTTCTGGGATAAAAGTAGTCTATGTGTTATTCGATGGCCGTGGTAGTACCGGCCTAGAATAGTACTCCCCCATCTCTTCCCGCGGGTGCCGTAAGAGTCGGCTAAGGGACCACGTACCAGGAGGTGGGCAGCAGCACCTTCTGAGGATTGGAAATCATACTGCGCTCGCCAACCCGCCTGCCAAGCGTGGCGAGTATTGGCAAATCCCCCCTATATGGGGGAGGCTTCTGTCCAGCAGTGGACGCACATGGCTGAGAGAGAGAAATAGAAAAAATGTGTTATTCGGTCCCAACGGCCATCGGTTCTTCGAGCTATATGCCTTGCCCACCGCCACTTGCTAATCCGCTGGGCTATATCGGTGACTTGCGTTCTTCTACGGATCTCCTCATTTCTGATTCGATCACGTAGAGAAACCCCGAGCATAGCCCTCTCCATAGCTCGTTGTGCGACTCTGAGCCTGCTCAGAACGCCCATAGTCAGTGTACTCAATGTACTTAGTGATGAAAATTCAATTCAATTTATTTTCGTAAAAAGTATACAAATTCCACTTGAATATTGACGTGCAGAATGTACACTAAGAAATGATTCTTGTGTCGTAGGTTCTGCATTACCTTCAAATGGTTAATTAAAGTAAGGTCCCAGAGGATGGATAAATTGTGTCCTTTAAGTAATTAAACGTGTGTGGTGTGTGTATGTGTGTGTGTGCTTGTGTGTTTGTGTATGTGTGTGTGTGTGCTTGTGTGTTTGTGTATGTGTGTGTGAGACGCATTGCCTAATTGATTATCTTAAGAAGTTTTTCGGTTTCATCATAGCTGAGATTACTCAGTCAACTGCCCACAGATATTTTTAAAAATATGAATTAATTCAGTTCATGCCCGGTTTACATTATTCCAGTCCAGCGATCGAATCCAGCGCTGGATTGCTTACTGTAAAAATGTAAACCGGCACTGGAATGCACTGAATCCAGTTATCAATCCAGTCCTGTAACTGGATTGGCGGTCTACTTTTGAATCCAATCCAGTGCCATTCGAAACTGATCTCTTCTTGAAATCATTGTTACTGTAGTGTTCACACTTCAACGGCCTCCAAATAACTGGAATAATGTAGACGTTACAGATCCAGTCCAGCACTGGACTGGATTCTCGCTGGATCACTGGACTGGAATAATATAAACGGGGCATCAAGAACAAATTCTGAATATTTTGTAAGTACCTAGTGATAAGCCAAGAAAATTGGTGGAGAGCTGATGAAAAAGGATGACATGTAATCACACCCTGATTGTGTCGCCCTGATTGAGGATTTGTTGAAAATATTTTTCGTGTGCAGTCGACAAAGAATTGCTCTACCAGTTTGGACAAATGTTTCTGTGATCACAATATAGTGATAAAGCTCAGCGTTACAAGCTGTCAATATTATTGCACGGAAAAATCAACCTTGTTGTTTTAAGATGTCATATGATCTTCAACCTTAGGGTGGTAGACGATATATTTGGTCGACTCCGTACTGAGGTCTTTACAGTTTTATCACACTAATATTATAAGGGAAAAGTAGGTCGTTTGTATGTTTGTTACTCATTCACGCTGAAACCACTTAACGGATTTGTATGAAATTTGGATTGAATATAGCTTATACCCTGGAATAACACGTAGGCTACTTTTTATCCCGGAAATATAGACTGTTCCCGTGGGATGGCGGGAGGACACAAAAATCGTCAATACCACGTACCATTTCACCACGAGTAACCCCGCTAAACGCATCTAGTTTCAATATATATACATATAATATGAATAAAATAAAATTGAAAAAATGGCTGATAGACCAAGCATTCTATTCCTACAAGGAATTCATAGATTTTAAATGAGACAAGACAGGTATCCTTGGATAACCTTTTATATCATATAATTTAATATAACTTTTACTTTTTTTAAAAATTAACATATGAAATTTTTAATTTATAATTGAGTTAAGATTTTTTATTTATTATTTTATATTTATTCAAACACTGACTTGTAATCAAAATGTTACCAATAAAAATAACTATGACTATATAGATTGATTTAAGTTATGGAGGGATCACGCGCAAGTGAAACCACGGGCCACAGCTAGTAGAATATAAATAGATATACGAAGTATTTATTATTGCCTACCTACGTCTACACAGATATTTGTCAGTTTGCAAGGCCCACGATGGCGACAACGACGCTCTGATTTTCGGCCATTGTCCTTTCATTTCGCTTCAGGTCTATTCAGAGGATTTTATTTCTATGGAACAATAACTGTTTTGATAGTCATGAATATTGAGCAAACAGTTTCGAACCTCACCCGGTGTCAGGTGGTGATCCGGTCGAAGACATTATTTTGTATTGTGAATATATTCTGTTTGAGCGATATTAGCCTCATATTGGCATCGACATTTTGCGTAGTATACTCGTAATATGCCTAGTAATCCGGTCAATTTAGACCAAAAAATGAGAGTGAAGTTACATAAAGTCCTAACAAGCTGAATTTCAGTGAAATTGTTCAAAATATAATTATAAACAATGTCTAGAAGTTCCCCATCATTCCTTTTCATTTCCCCAACTTCTAGACATTGTTTATAATTATGTTTTGAACAACTTCACAGAAATTCAGCTTGTTGGGACTTTATGTAACTTCGAATGTCTAAATTGACCGGACTATAGGTTGTTCCGAAACTTGATAGCCACAAAATAAATACAGCCTCTTTTAAAAACTATTTTAAATTGAGGGCTAATTTCAATACAAATCTCCTTGGTAAACACCAAGGAGATTTGTCATCATTGATCACCTATGGGTAGTTCTTTTTTTGAATAATTTAAGCATTATCGGTCACTCTAGTTTTATTTGCAACAATGGAAGCCGCGTGGGAAACGCGTTCGCTCACGCAGCTGCTAAAACTATGGGCAATTTGACAACTTCGGGGGTACAATTCTTGCCACAGCCCAGATGACTCCATGCGATTTTTTTATTTCCTATGGTATAAAAATGCTTCGTGGGTAAAATTTTAACACTGCTTATTATTATATTATTAACAATTTTTTTCAACCGCCTGCAAGATGTTTGCTTTTCAAAAATGATGAAAGCTGGTTCACCCGAATCACCGAAGTGCATAAGGATGTTTAACTATTTTTCATTTCACTAACAATATTATATATATATATATATTAAAGCAGCCCACGCATAGAATATATATCAATATTTTATACATTAATCGTTTGACTTCTGTCTTACTTGATGGTCAGTGATGATGTGGTCGAACGTAGGATCATGATAGACCTAGAATTGTAACTGGCTTTCAAGGACTACTGTATGAACGCACTTAGGTGATAATTTTTCAAACCCGAGAGAAAGTACGCTATAAACATGCTGTGATTTTGATAACGGTGTTGCTATCATCAGAAGCTCAAGCCGATGGAGGGGATCGAACCAGCGCCCGTCAGTTTGACAGCTAACGCTTCCACCGTTAGGCTATCATTGTTTGAAATCTCACGGAAACTATCGGCTCTGACGAATCGGCGTTCGGGAAAATAGAAACGCGTTTCGTTTTGCGTATTGTACATTGTCTGCCAATTTTCTATTCGCATTCATTGATCACGTTATAATTATATCGTTTTGAACTGTCAAGTCACTCAAATATTTTTTAAATTTTCTCATGGCGGTAACGCTTGTAGAATGTTACTTTGTCTAGGTCAGATCAAACGAAAAAGGATCTTTTTTTTACTTTAAGGACTTTGACGGTCGCCGTGGCGCAGTGGTCAGTGTCAGTGACTTGACTTCTATGTCTCCGGGACCCTGGGTTCGAATCCCGGCAGGGGCAAACATTTGTGCGATGAGTATAGGTGTTTGTCCCGGGTCTTGGGTGTGTGATTGTGTGTGTCCATGCTTCCCGCGACACAGGGAATCCTAGTGCGGGGATCTATGGTGTGATAAAAAAAAAATTCTTTTGGATTTTTTTATACTAAATAATCCTGAGTTTTCTATTTTTTCGAACTGGAAATGAATGAACATAATATAGTTCCAATCTGCAATCCAGACCAATCGAAAAGTATCGAATGAAAAACGTGAAAATTCGCGCACTAGACCATTAATTTTACTATTGTAGCTAGTTTCTTAACCGACTTCAAAAAAGGTTATTTTTAAAAATACGTGTTGCAATAGCGGTAACAGAAATACATGATCTGTAAAAATATCTCCTGTTTCACTATCACGGTTCTTGTGATACAGCCTACGGTGACAGACCAACAGCGGAATAGTAATAGGGTCCCGTTTTACCTCTTGGGTAAGGAACCCTAACAAAGGAGGTAGATAATGGAAATGAAAATAACCACTGTATTTTTTATGTGTGTTTAAACGTTCTTCTAGGTGAACTGAATTTGATGATTCTTTGTTTTTATAAGCAGCTGGTGCTTCTCATGTGGACCAATTAAACTTGATCTAAAGCTGACCGGTAGTTTTTGAGTTATGCTTGATAATGCTTATTTGATTTCGGCGATGCCGTGTTGTATCGGCCTCGAATTGTACTACCCTATCTCTACCCGCGGGTGTCGTAAGTGTCGGCTAAGGGATCACGTACCAGAAGGTGGGCAGCGCCTTCTGCGGATATAATCAACATACTGCAACATACTTACTACAATTATGATGAGACTGAAAATTTACTACGTGATAATATATAATATCTTTCAAACTCCTCCATCAAATCCTCAATCTAGTTCACACAAATAAACATCCCAGTCATTCTCAAACACACACACACACACACGAATATATATATAATTACAAATACAGATAGGATGTAAATAATGATAATGTATACGTAGGTAATATAGGATATTGTGTCTCAGAAGGAAACAGATGTCCACGATTATAAATGTATAAAACACGGGAGTTACTCACGTAATAAGTCAGAGGGTTCCGACTATAGTTTCATCAACATTCGGTGGTCTTTTTCAAGGAAAATACGGGGCGCTCGCGAACGCGGTCGCGATTCGCCTAGTACTGTTGTCTGTGGTCCACGACACAAGATTTATTCTTAGTGTGTGCTCTGAACGCCAATGTTATTGTATTTATTATTACTATTATTATTAGTGAAGCATGTAACTTACTGTTTAACAATAAAACACCGCGGTCACCAACCCGCCTGCCAAGCGTGGGGAGAACTGTCATACGTCACGTAAAAAAATGGACAGGAAGGGATAGATAGGGCTCCCCTATATCCAGAAGTGGATCATCTACGTGTGAGATGATGATCATGATTTCGTCTACATTGATGATGCTCTCATTTTTTCAATCAATTTCAAAATATCTTTATTATCAACATAGAAGGTTATATATATGTACATTTTTAGTGTAAGTTAAATCCTAAAAGTACAATGAAATAAATAGTATTACACGTTTTCCAAGCAGCCACTTATATAAAACTTGTAGCATGTTAGTCGGTAATTTCAAAATGTGCATATTACTATCCATAAGTAATGTATTTTCTATACAATAACAGTAATAATTATGTAAGCTTGTATTAAACAATATTAAACAACAACTCACCGACCTGCGGGAGTAAACAACAGCACTCACTCATACCCTCGGTAAGTCAATTTTACAACTAGAACCAAATGAGTGGGCATACCTAACGTCAAAATTATGTCTTAATCATATGGAAGTATAGATAATTTTAGCGCAACGTGAGGCGGTGACATATTATAGCAGCTCCGCTCGTTATTCGCTAAACTGGTTATCGGTTAACGTCATTTTTTCAAGAAAACTTTGAGAATACTCCACGGGTGAATAGTAGGTAGGAGTCAGTTCCTGTACTAATATTATAAAGAGGAAAGACTTGATTGTTTCTTTGGTTGTTTGCATTTAATTGGCTCCGAAACTAATGAACCGAATTGAAAAAATGTTTCACTGTTGGGAATCTATACTATCCCCAAGTGACATAGGCTATATTTAAAAATATAAAAATGAAACCCGTTTTCCGTTGTCACGACATAACATGAAAACGGCTTGACCGATTTAGATAGAATTTGGTATAAAGATACATGGGACTTTGGAGAAGGACATAGGATACTTTTTGTCCTGGAAGAAGTATGGTTCCCGTGGGATAACTGAGTCAGCGGGAAAAACGTAGTGCACGCGGGTGAAACCGCGGGGCGCAGCTAGTTTAAAAATAAATTAGGCATCCTCATACTTTTTAATTTTGGATATTTTTACCCGTTAACATCAGGTGAGACAGTGGTCAAACGCAAGCTTAAAAAAAAAAAAAAAAAAAAAAAAACCCGTCCGAATCCGGGGCAGACCGTTATCGTACTGATATTATAAATGCGAAAGTTTTTGAGTGTGGATGTGTGTTTGTTACTCTTTCACGCTTAAACGGCTGGATGATTTGGATGAAATTTGGTATGGAGATAGCTTATACCCTGGATTAACATAATATATGTAGGCTTATTTCTACCATTGGCATTATCACCCTTTTTCATCACCAAGCGGGTAAAACGGATTTGGATGAAATTTGGTATGTAGATACTTCAGGACCCGATAGACTACTCTTCATCATCATCATCACGCGGGCAAAACCGCCGGGCGCAGCTAGTTATTTATAAAGTTACTCGATACTTACCGAGTGAATACTTAAAAACAAAAACCTACTCGACTTGATATCATTCTCGAGCTCATTCGGGCGGCAACCTTCGATTTCAGACTAGCGTCGGGTTTTAGAACTACAACGCACGTGATTTTCGTGACAAACGGTTTGTTATCATTTCATGTTATTTCCGAGTGAAACTTACAACACATTTGTAAACTGATTCGGCCATTCAACACGTGTGTAAATGGTCACCAAGGGGAGATTCAGCTTTAAACTCAGGGCCGGGGAGGGGCCTTCTTCTTCTTTTCTCAGCAATGTGCGTCCACTGCTGGACATATGCTGCTTCCCCATATGGGGGATTTGCCAGTCTTCGCCACGCTTGGCAGGCGGATTGGCGAGCACAGTACGATTTCCAATTCTCAGAAGGCGCTGCTGCCCACCTCCTGGTACGTGATCCCTTAGCCGACTCTTACGGTACCCGCGGGAAGTGATGGGGGAGTACTAGTCTAGGCCGGTACCACCACGGCACCATGCACACTATGTCATTGGCACCTCTCAATCCCTTAAAATAGGCGACAGCCCTTGAGATTCTGAGTAAGATTCGAAAAAAATATTCATATAATTTTTTTTGAGTCTGAAAACGATCGCTAATTTCTTCCATAACTGGACGGAGAATAATTTTCCAGTGTTTACCACGTGAGTCCTAGTCGGTTCGGAGATTACAGTAATATATTTGAATATGCATTTTTATGCACTACTGGGCCCTTACTATCAGCTTTGTAAAATCCATGCAAGTTCCGAGCAGTTCTAAAACCTGGCTTAAACATGCCAGAGACAACAATAACCGTTCACCTTTGAGAATATCAATGTTCGAACCGTTCACCTAAAGGAGCGTGATGCCGTGGTGATGGTATGATTTCACACTAAGCGGTTTAAGCCAGGTTTTAGAACTGCTCGGAACTTGCATGGGTTTTACAAAGCTGATAGTAAGGCCCCTGATCGTCATTGATCATGAGTTACATTGAAATCAAAATATTGATAAATGGAATAGTCAAACTCCGTCTTTCATCGACCGCAATAGAGTTGTATTTTGCTTAGTTGTTTTGCAGCTGTTCGTTACATTTTTGATATCGTCCATGTGGTCACCACGCACCAGGTGAGAGATACGGTCACTTTATTTGTTTACATTAGCCTTAGAACGGCGATCCTTACACCTGGCTTGGTGAGGTTACTGCGGTCACCACACCGTAACTGCGAATGTTTAAGTTGCAGCTGTTCAAGAAAACTGACTATAATCTGTGTTATTCGTTATATTGCGGGTACTTTTGAGTAGAATTCAATCAGTACGCAATTTATCTGGCTTAAAATACCCGCATTGTAACTGTTCCTTTTTAAAGATAATAAATAAATAAAAAACACTTTATTGCCATAGAATAAAATACATAACACACAGTCTGAGTACAAATTTACATAAATATAATTTCTAGGCAATAGGATTATGGTCAGCATGTACAGCGTTCGCATTGACATGTGCACGCTGCGCTGTTGTTCAGAATAACCCCGCTCGGTTAGATGGTATCCGAGAATAAGTATACAAAAAAGAAAGAAAAAGTGGATTACACAACTAATTGTTCTAAAAATTGAGTTTAGGATAATAATTTGTACCATTTTTGTGCCATTTGTCATTTTTTCCTTTTTGACGTGATAACGTTTTATAAATTGATGAATGCCAAAATGAAAAATAGTAACGTTCCGTGTAGCGTTCCGTGTAGCGTTCCGTTTCCGTCAAAAGTCAGAAGTCAGAAGTCGAAGTCGAAGTCATAAATGATTATGACGTTATCACGTAAATCTATCGTCCGTAAACCGACTTTACAGACAACCAATTTTTTTACTGCATACGGATGCATTTGACTGCAATAGCCGCCATCGTTTTTAAGTCTATCCTTACATAATAATTGACTCATAAGAGTCACATACTATGCAATTCTACCGATGGTTATTTTCATACACCTACTAAACATGGCACAAGTTTAAGCTACTCGGGAATACCGAAGACCCACCCTCGGTTCAAGCTACTGTACACCAAAATTTAAACGTCCGATTATCAATTAACCGTCGGTTAACTGTATGATATATACCGTTGGACCGACGGTTAAATTAATAATCGGAAGTTTGAAATGTTGGTGAGCAGTAGCCTCAATATGTGCTTCTTGTAAAGGAGAGGTTAATCAGAGTGTAATCCCCAACACTGTTACAGATACGATAGACGACGATGATCGCTCACCATTTGGCGGCCCGTTTGCTTGTTAGCTTCTGCATAAAAAAATACAATAAATAGCTTTCGTAAGGATCCACAACAGACCGGTCTCGATAGATTTAGAAACGACCCATCTTGTAAAATTTACATTTAATTGTCGAACCTTGGAATCAATGCGACGACGCGTGACTTAATTTCGCAGTATATTTCTATAAATATTTTATTATAATATTATATTTTGGTTGATCACGTGCCTATCCAGGGTTTTTTAACATGAACTTTGTTTTGTAAATCAAATTAAAACATGTTGTATGTATTGCTTCCGGGCTGTTTGGCCGTGGTCTAAGTGAAACTTGTGTTCCAGACGTTTCGTCGATCACTGCGGTCGACATCTTCAGTGGTTCAGGTCCGAGCGGCGACAAGAGCGTAGAACTCTCCTCCGCGGCGTCTTCTCTGATACTGAGCTGGGCCAAACAGCCCGGAAGCAATACATACAACATGCAACGCCGGCCGTGAAAGCCTTAGAGTTTACATTTAAATTGAAACAGTAAATTCAGATTCCAATTTTTATTGTATTAAAAAGTAATGTTTGACAATTATGAAAGAAAAATGGTATCTGATGTAAGTCCACCACGATTACGGTTACAGATGTTGATTGTTTCATCAAAGTTTTTAAACACTTCTTAACAAAATGGAGGGTCTATTTCGTCAATCACTTTACGAATTTTGAGTTTAAACCTTGCCGCAGACGTTCGGTTTCTTGACCAGGGATTCAGAATCGGAAACCTGAATGCCCTACTCACTTACAAATTGTTCAATAAGGCGCACGTTTCTTATTTTTTACGATCGGAAAAAATCTGAATACCTACGTAGTGTAAAACTTATGTTCAAATATTTGAAGGAAAAAATTCGGCTGCTAGTGGGACTTGAACCCACGACTACAGAATACCGTCCTGTTAATGCGGTACACAATAAAAACACATAGTGTAAAGTTCTTAATACTAAAAACCAGACGTATGTGGTAGTCTGACAGAATTCCGAATCTGAACTCCTGATCAGGAAACCGAACGTCTACGGCCGCAGGAGCACTTTCGAATACCCGCCTGGATAGCTACCACCTTCAAGTTTGAAAAACTGTCACCAAACATAAAGTGTATTAAGGCAGCAGTCCTTAAGAGCCAGTGAGCATTCTAGGTCTAGCGTGATAACATCTTCGACCACATTATCACTGGCCTTCAAGTTACATAGTGGTCAAATGCTAGCTCTATAAAGTATAAACATAACCATTAATCCCCGGAGTCATAGAAAGCAGCTTGTGTGGGACGCGACTTGTGTCGGCGTACTAGGCCTTCTTTCAAGAAAGGCGTGTGCGATCCAGCAGAAGCGACAGAAAATCACAAAAGAAAGAAATATAAATATTTTCGTGATGATTAGATGTTTCTTCCTATTGGGATGGAAACCATGGGCCCGTGGGGTTCTGCAGCGTGTCACTTTTAGAAAGAGATCTCCAGCTAGTTAGTAGAAATCACGGGTGACCAAGGAGCTGGGTCTTACCTTGGCCAACGAATAAGTTTGGCTATTCAATGAGGTGGTGTTGCCAGCTTTTTGGGATCTTTACCTGCAGTATTTTTTTATCACACTCAGACCCCGCACTAGGATTCCCTGTATCGCGGGAGGCTTGGACACAGAATCACAGCACACAAACATCCAAGACCTGGTACAAACACCTACACTCATCGCACAAATGTTTGCCCCTGCTGGGATTCGAACTCAGGGTCCCGGAGACACAGTAGTCATGTCACTGACACTAACCACTGCGCCACGGCGATTCAATTTAAAGCCAATTTTTATGTATAGTTCCCTTTTTTGTACATTTATATTTAGTTATTTTTATAGATTGTTTATTTTAGTTAGTTTAATTGAATAAAATACAAATTGACTTTTTTAGAATAAACACTACTGAGAAGAAGCGGCAAGAATGCTTATCAAGCGAGAAAGGGGTCAAACGCTGGCTACATAAATAAATAAAAAACTGTCCTGTTATGACACTGACTGCACAATAGGAATAAAATACAAATTGAGATGATTATAATAAACACTAAATTAAAGAACTAAAAAAACACTGCTGAGAAGAAGCGGCAAGAAACTCGGCGGCCATTCTTTTCAATCAAGCGAGATAGGGTCAAACGCTGGCTATATAAATTAAAAAAATACTGTCCTTTTATGACACTGACTATGCACAATAGAGTTCTTAGTGAGTCACGAGCGTCAAATACCTAAAAAGTGTTATATAATCTGTGACGTGGCGTTAAATAAGTTCAAGGCAATATTTAGTATCGATATACCACGTTGATTTCACGTATAGTTACCTTCTAGGTTTGCGTATATAACATTAATATAATATGTACGCCAAATAATAATAATAATAATATGGGATAACATGCACACAAGGTCTTCAGGTCCCAAACTAAGCAGAGCCTGTACTATGGTAACCTGATGACTGATATATATACTTATATACATACTTATATATATACTTATATACATATACACACCCAGACACAGGTCAAACAGACATGTTCATACACACAAATGTTTGACCTGTCCGGGAATCGAACCCGGGACCAGCGGTTCAGAAGGCAGAGTGCTACCAACTCGCCAACCGACCAGTCATCAGATAACAATATTAATCGTGATATCGGTATCGGCAAAGAGTCGTATTAGTAAAGATTGCTTTGTATCTGTATGATTAGAGTATCTGTCGGTTATCTTACGGAGATAGACATTCGGCCGCGGATGAATGCGAAAGCGTGCTCGTGGCCCCGGTTTTAGGCGTTGGGACAGGTTGGTGCAACTCCGACATAACCACCTCTGTCCCTCCCGGGAAGGGGTGTGTATCCAAGGATTTCCCCCGCAAAAAAAAGAAAAAAAAGGGAGATAGACATATTACGACCGCAAACGTTATTGTTTAAGGCGTAGTTACAATTCCTTAGTACATCAATTTGATTTATCGTTACTATCTGCTTTAGCCAGCAGTTTCAAAATAGCACACAAAATCTTGTTTTTTATATCACATTACAAATAATTAAATTCTTGGATTTTCTTTACTAGGAAATGCAAGTATCGTACCTTTCTCTTGAATCACTCTGTCTATTGATGAAAACCGCGAGAAGGGACTTTGTTTTACAGGTACTATGTAGCGATTTAGTCTGCAGTTCTGCAAGACTGATAGGTGCCAATTCTCTTATTTATTGAGACAAGCAATTCATAAACAATGCAATAGTCATTCAAATGTAATGATAAATAAACTTGGTATTCCAGTAAAATAACAATTGCATCTCGATTGCATTGTATATATATATGTATATTTGACTGTGGTGGAAATTAGATATGTGTAGTTATTACAATTATAGTCCAATTAGAATTTGCAAAAGTAGGACAGACGATAATTCATAAACAATCTATGACCAATGTGTTAGTGAAACCCTAGGTGCCAATTCGATTTTTTATTAAGAAAAACAATTCATAAACACTGCAATAGTAATACAAATGTTATAATAGATAAACTTGATATTCCACTAAAAAACAATTGCATCTCGATCGCACTGTAGTTAAATGCTTTGCGGTAGGAATTAGGTTTGTGTAGCCATTACAATTAAACTTCAAGTGGGATCGCAAATCTAGCAAAACCGACAATTCATTAACAATCTATGAGCAATCTTCTTCTTCTTCTCAGCAATTAGAAATCCACTACTGGACATATGCCTCCCCCATATAGGGGGGTTGGCGAGCGTAGTATGATTTCCGATCCTCAGAAGGCACTGCTGCCCACCTTCTGGTACGTGATCCCTTAGCCGAGTCTTACGGCACCCACGGGAAGTGATGGGGGAGTACTATTCTAGGCCGGTACCACCACGGCACGACGGCAAGACACGGAGTAGTTACAGTTAAGAGTAAACCACTTTCTTGCCCATACGAAATGCGAAATCTTTTTCCCACGCCTTTACAATTTTTAAAAAAGAGAAGGGTCCCAATTTGTTAAACTGGACGTTAGTGCGCGAATTATTGTCATAAGAAAAACATTATTTGCTAGTAATGAACTTTTTCTCTTTTTTTTATTGAAAAAAACTACACACTACATACTCAACGGTCCGTACCTTTTTTATTACATTTGATTAGTTACTATTATGCGTACTACACAACATGTGTGAAATTAATCTAGATGAACTAAATAACAACTTCACTTAGTTGTTATTTAGTTCAGTTACAAACTAAGTGAGTTTACACTATATGATACCATATGAACGTCTTCTTAAAAACGCTGAGGTCTCCAACTTGTTGACAAGTTGGGCGTTAGCGCGAGAATTATTGACATAGGAAAAATATGTTTGCTCGAAATAATTTTATCGCTAAAAAAGTAGCAAACGTAATCAAATTTTGTTCAATCATAATTAACCTTCATGAAATATTCTTATAAGTGGTATTTTTTAAAGTTTATTACACATGTAGACCTTTCAACAAGATAAGTTGAAAAGGCCCAAATTGTCTAGAAAATTGTACAGCCTTCAGAAACAGCGGTGGATAGAGAAACTTGTGTGATTCACACGTTATTCCGTCGCGTGACAGAGACCGCTGCGGACAGGCGCTAGGCGACGACGACGCCGACGCGGCGACGACGACGTGGCGACGACGATGCGGCGACGACGACGCGGCGGCTATTCGCGGCGGGCGGCGAGTCACGACACTGCACTAAGTATATTGTATAACGTATAGCAATAACCACATAAGCATAAACACGCGTCATGCCGCTTCCAACCGGTCCTTGTGGAAATCAATGGTGGATTAGTCCATCAGTGGACGTCCTATGGCTGAGATTATGAGGAACGTCACGACTGTTCCCCGTAGGGAACAGGGATCACAGTTTTTTTAACCAAATTCTAAAAAATACGAGGCGTTATAAAGCTGTAACGTTACGTTCACGTAGCTGTGATCGTAAGTCACCAGTTATGGAACAGAAGCTTTCCCTATCTATTTAATACCTATGGAATCCTTAAGGTTCAGGAGAAACACAGAAATAAAAAAAAAATTAACAAAAAATGCAACCGACTTCAACACTCAAAAGTATGAAATAACTTGTTGATGTCGGTACCATGATAGTTCACAAAAGTAACTATCATCACAATATCGTGCTCATGGTACCGACTTCGACAAGTTATTTCACACTTTTGAGTGTTGAAGGCGGTTGCATGTTTTTGTACAAAAAATTTTTTTCACCCTTTTGTGAAAAAAAATATCTAAAGTGAGAATTTTTATTTCTCCGTTGTTATGGTATTACTCACACGTGATGATGAAATCTTATACTTCTTACGAATTTTTATATGAATCAGAGTTAAACTCGATTTGGGTATTAACGATAAAATCAAAATTATGACGTAACAGATACACACCAATTATCTAATTTTACGCTTCGCAACGTGATTCAACATGTACTTTTTAAAATATTTACCTTGGCAACATTTTCTTTAATCATAAGATTGTTATCACGTGAGAGAGAATGATCGTTTGATATCATAGTTTTTTTTTTCATTATACCCTCCCCCACACACACACTAGGATACCTTGTATCGCGGGAGGCATAGACACACACAATCACAATACACAAACATCAAAGACCCGAGAACAAACATCTTTGCTCATCACAGAAATGTTTGCCCCGGCCGGGATACGAACCCGGGGTCGCGGTTCCAAAGTCAGTGTCGCTGATCGCTGAGCCACAAAGACCGTCGTGTCGGTAGTAATAATATTAATATATTTATAATCAAGTTACAAATGTTTTTGATAAATAAAGCATATTATAATGTAAATGAATATTTAAATGATAGAATGACTGCTAACTGGACATGTAATGAAATTTGACATTAATTCTAGAGATAAGTTTTATAAAGTAAATTGTGTATGTAGATATGTACCTACCTTGTTAATATTTGCGCGCCAAATGGCTGAATACAGCTGATCATAACCATTTAATTAACAAGTATTGTGCTACCTATATTCGCAAATAAACGATTTGATTTGATTTGTCTTTTGTTGATTGTCCCAGGCAGCACGTTCGAGCCTCACTGGATAGTTCACAAAAGTAACTATCATCACAATATTGTGATCATGGTACCGACTTCAACAAGTTCCCCTTTCCATCTTAAGACGACCAGACGGCAATGCGACATCCATACATGGTGGACGTTCCAACTTGTCGCACGAAGCGTTTTGCCTCCACATCCATAGTGCGTACAGCTAACGAATGGAATTCATTGCTTAAATCTGTGTTGCCGCAAACATACAACTTGGGTATCTTCAAGTCACGAGTGAATAGGTATCTTCTAGGCAGGCGTGCTCCACCGTAGAGCGCATCATCACTTAACATCAAGTGAGATAGTGGTCAAACGCTTGCCTATTCTCAATAAAAAAACAAAAAAGTTATTTCACAGTTTTGAGCGTTGAAGTCGGAATTTTTTTTTTACACCCTTTTCAGTGACCTTTACTACTGACAGGATCAATTGTCATTGTGTATGTTCTCCGATGTCCTCAACTGCGACAACAATATCGTCGAGGTATGCGTAGCACTTGTCAGTTATTGTAGTGTAACTTAAAAACAGCTTCACCGATTTTGATGAAATTTAAATGGGACCACCACGAAAGTATACTGTATCAAAGAATCATCAAAATCGGTTCGTAAACGATGAAGCCGCGAACACACATAAAAATAAAAAGTATATACGGTCGAATTGAGTAACCTCTTTTTTTGAAGTCGGTTAAAAACTTGCTCAGAATAAACGATAGGTCGGTTAATAAGTCGCCGCTTATTTGGTGCCCACTAAAACAATCCGAAATCGGCCAAAATTCGAGATAACAATGCGATGTTTGGAGTTATACATGTTTATGTTATTTATGTTTTTGTTGCATGTTGTAGGTATTGCTTCCGGGCTGTTTGGCCGTGGTCTATGTGAAACTTGTGTTCCAGACGTTTCGTAGATCACTGCGGTCGACATCTTCAGTGGTTCAGGTCCGAGCGGCGACAAGAGCGTAGAACTCTCCTTCGCGGTGTCTTCTCTGTTACTGTTCAAGACGCCGCGAAGGTCGACGAAACGTCTGGAACACAAGTTTCACTTAGACCACGGCCAAACAGCCCGAAAGCAATACATACAACATGCAACGCCGGCCGTGAAAGCCTTAGAGTGTACAGAATAGTATTTTTAAGAATTTTAGTAAACTTTATCTAGTTCGAGCCCACAGAATTAGGGCAATTATTTTTCAATTTGTTTTCATGCCGCAAAAGTAAAGTTATGTCTATAAGCCGCAGAAATCAATTTCAATATATTTAGGTAATTTAGTATATATATGTATTTAGTATGTATATATATATCTTGAAGAATAAGCTACTTTATCACTGACTTCCAAAAGGAGGAGGTTATCTGTTTCACTGTTTTTTTTTCTTTTTTATATGTTCACCGATTTCTTCCTCACTTTTGGACCGATTCTCAAAATTATGTTTTGTCGCTGACGAAACCAGGGTTTCCGTGGGATAAATGAGTAAGCGGAAAAACCTTAGTCCACGTGGGTGAAACCGTGTGACGCAGGGCCTACGGTATAAAAAAGTTTTGAAAAACAAAGCCACACCTTAGGCAGATTTATTTTAAAAAATCCAAGATACTAACAGTGATTTCCCAATTTATATATACCTGCTTAATAGAAATACATTTAATTAAACATGAATTGCCAATGAAAACCCAATTACATAATTATAATACCCGAAATAAGGAAAAAATACATGTACCAAAAACGAGACTCGTGAAGACCTATAAACAAGGAATATGTTTAAAACTTGACATGTACAATAAATTGCCATTAGAAATAACCCATTTACCCATAAATACTTTCAAAAATGTGCTTAAGAAATTCCTCGAATGTCACCCTTTTTATAATATAAATGAGTACATGAGCTGTTCATTTTCTGATATATAGCTTGTAATATAACCTGGTAAGAGGTAATGTCCTAAAAACAGCTGTTGTAAATAGGTTATTGAATATTGTTGTTAAATTCTAAATGTTGTCAATTTCTTAATGTCGTGTGATAATTATGTACTGACTTGAGGTGCCAATGTTATGCAATGTAACGAAATGGTTAATAAATCATCTGAATCTGAATCTGGCTATTATGAATATAATGTATTTATTGGAACTAGTGCATTGGCCTCACGCAGTATATAACGTACATAATGATTACGTAGAACTGTTATCAGCGTATGTATCGACGTATCAGCGTTATGATAACACATCCATTGTACCTGAGCCGTACAAATGTGTACGCCTAAAATCTTGGTTCGTTTGTGGTATTACAACTTTTTATAATGCTAGACTGTGCCAGTGCAATTTAACTTTTTTCTCGAATGTGTATATTTCTTTATAACTAGCGTCCTAAGTAATGAAAACAGGTTTATGGATTTCAGCTTGAGAATGTTTCTGCGAACTCTACATTTGCATGAAATTTTTGGACTTGTTTAGGAATTAAATTGATGAGCAAAAATATTTTAATATTAACCTTGGACTGGAATGGACATTAATCTAGACTGTGCCAGTACAATTTAACTTTTTTCTCGAATGTGTGTGTGTATATTTGTTTATAACTAGCGTCCTAAGTAATGAAAACGGGTTTATGGATTTCAGCTTGAGAATGTTTCTGCGAACTCTACATTTGCATGAAATTTTTGGACTTGTTTAGGAATTAAATTGATGAGCAAAAATATTTTAATATTAACCTTGGACTGGAATGGACATTAATTTAGACTGTGCCAGTACAATTTAACTTTTTTCTCGAATGTGTGTGTGTATATTTCTTTATAACTAGCGTCCTAAGTAATGAAAACGGGTTTATGGATTTCAGCTTGAGAATGTTTTTGCGAACTCTACATTTGCATGACATTTTTGGACTTGTTTAGGAATTAAATTGACGAACAAAATTTTTTTAATATTACCTTGGACTGGAATGGAAATGAAAAATAACCTATATGAAACTTTTGAAGTGAAAACTTCTTTAGCGTCGTTGTGCACTTTTGTATGGGCAAATAATGTTAAACTCGCGTCGGATCGTAAGATCGTCAGGTCGTGGCGTCATCGAATTCGTAAGACGGAGGGAGAGTAGACCGCCGTTGAAAATTAAACTTAAATGTGTTATGAATAAGGTCATTTTCTTTTGTTGGTAGTTTTATTTGATTGTATGTGTCGCACCAATATTATAAATCTGAAAGTTTGGATGGATGGATAGATGGATGTTGTTACTCAATCACGCCATAATGGCTGAACGGATTTGGATGAAATTTGGTATGTAGATACTTCATGTCCCGGAATAACACATAGGCTACTTTTCATCATCATCATCATTATCAATCATGTTCAGGTTTTTACTTCTGCCGCCACTCCCGGACTGCAAACGATTGTTTTTTTTAAATGGCCGATTATTTGCTCCAAATTGTAAAATATGTGTCTTCAACATTTTGTTTTTAAACGTATCTGTCGAGTAAGGTATCAAAATAAAAGATTTTTAAATGTGTACCTTGTAAATAACCGACTACCGACTTCGACAAGTTATTTCACACTTTTGAGTGCAGAAGTCGGTTCCATTTTTTGTTATAAAAATTTTTTTCACCCTTTTCAGTGACGTTTGCTACTCACGGGATCAATTGTCATTGTGTGTTCTCCGATGTCTTCAACCGCGACAAAATCGTATCGTCGAGATATGCGTAGCACTTTTCAGTTATTGGAGTATAACTCAAAAACGACTGGTCCGATTTTGATGAAATTTGAATGGGACCACTATGATGTATGTATGTGATGTATGTATGGAAGTACACTCTATCTAACAAAAAGAATCATCAAAATCGGCTTATAAACAACGAAGTTATCCGCGAATACACAAAAAAAATATACGGTCGAATTGAGTAACCTCCTTTTTTTCAAGTCGGTTACAAAGTTGCGGAAAGTGATATTAATAATTGTTTTATACATTTATTGAAAGAGTAATAGTAGACTTATTTTCACACACCGGGGGAAGCGTCAGCTGTCAAACAGACAGACGCTGGTTCGATCCCCCACTTACGGCTTGAGCTTCCGGTGAAGGTAACACCTTTAACAAACTCCCAGTATAGTGGTAGCGTACTTTCGAGTACCCTCCTGGCTACATAACACTCTCAAGTTTAAATGGGTTTCGATTACTGGTTAATAATTAGTTAATTAGTGTATTAATTCTTTTGCTTTTGTTTAATCTGCGATCTTGTATAGTTTGATGATAGTTAAATATTTACTTTTTGTAATTAGACATCCCTAAAATAAGTACCCAATACTCATTTCCTAATGTACCTACCATTGTTATGAGGTGAATGAGAGAGTGGTCAAACGCAAGCTTATAATAAAAGAAAAAAAAAAAAGAATAAAATAATCTAATCTATTAACCACGGATATCAAGTTAGGTGTGCCTATGTTGTAATTTTTAGACTTTCGCGATTCGAACACATTGTTATTAAATCAAACCGGGCTTAATCGCGAGAAAAACATTTAGTAATTTATTTACCTCGACGTTTCGACCAAGTTGCATTGGTCGTGTCATCTCGTGACTACGAACCGCGAACCGATCCCCTCCCCCATGTGAGTTTGGGTGAGATTCGACTTGACCCCCACCCCTCCGTAAACACCTCACGTAATTAATGGACGCCCCCTTACTCACGGGATCGTCATAGTGTGTTCTCCAATGTCTTCAACCGCGACAATAATATCGTCGAGATACGCGTAGTACTTTTCAGTTATTGGTGTATAACTCAAAAACCGCCGGTCCAATTTTGATGAAATTTGAATGGGACTATACCACGAAAGTATATACTCTATCTAAAAAAAAATTATCTATTATAACATTATCTTATTATATAATTAATTATCAAGATCGGTTCATAAACGACGAAGTTATCCGCGAACACACATAAAAAAAACATATATACGGTCGAATTGAGTAACCTCCTTTTTTGAAGGAGGTTAAAAAGAAATAGAAAAGTCTAAAAATGTGATTAGCTATTTTTTTAAGCCCGTATCTCACCCGAAGTCTTCTGTAAAGTACATATTTGTAATATTTTTAACCCGACACGCATCAGGAGGTGTCCCGCCCCTTCTGCCTGTAAACACCCGCGAGCCTCTGTGATATCTGTGGTAGTGTCCTCGGTACCTCCCGGAAGTAACAAGTACGTAGAAATTATTAGATTCCCGCAATTATGTTTTACTAAAGATGACGTATATTCATACTGCGCGGTGCTCAGATTTTGTTCCTTTACGACATAAACATGCTTACTGCGACAGATAATACGGTACAAATAATATAGAAAAGGATAGCTATATGTTTAGACTTGCGCTTGAAATACGCGTCGCAATGAAAATTACTACAATTGACTTAATTTTGCCGCCTCAGTTTCCGCGCGCTTCTGCGACATCTACCTCATATATTTGGAAACAGCTGTATTTCCAGCGAATTAAATTGCTGAGATTGCGTTGAAGATTTGTTTTGGGTTTGCTCGTAGGTAATAGGTAGGTAATACTTATTGTGTAAAAAGGTGTGGGGACCGCTGGATCCGGTAGCGAATAAATAGGTAAATATTTTTTCATCGTGTTATTATTAATATCATCTATTTACTTTTTAAATTCCCATTAAACCCATTTTTAAACCCATCCCCACCAATGTGGGGGAAAAGTGGACGTCAAATCCGTTGCGGGCTATGGAACTCGAAAGAAAATAGATAATCCAAGATATTTTCAGTGAAATACAACATAGCAATTTGTTCAGATTAAGCAAATTAAATGTTTAATTTAAATTTTAAAAATTAATCATAGAGATCCTTATAATTTTTATTTTTGTTAAATACTCGTGCGGAGCCGGGGCGGGCCGCTAGTACGAGATAGTAGTCAAACGCTAGACCATCGGCAAATTATAAAAAAAACTGCGTTATTCATTTGTTTATACGTACTCAGACAATACGATGCCGTGGTGGTACCGGCCTAGAATAGTACTCCCCCATCTCTTCCCGCGGGTGCCGTAAAAGTCGGCTAAGGGATTACGTCCCAGGAGGTGGGCAGCAGCGCCTTCTGAGGGCAGGAAACCATACTGCGATCGCCAAACCGCCTGCCAAGCGTGGCGAGTATTAGCAAATCCCCCCTATTCTGCTGGACATATTCCTCCCGCCCTGGGGAGGAATATGTAGACGTCCTGTAGACGACGTAGTAGACGTCCTATGGCTGCGATGAATGAAAAAAAAGACAATATGATAAATTTAACGCAAATTAAGAGTAATATATAGTATATATGCTACGTGCACTGAACGCAAATTCTCACTATGACTTGTAAAGTATCGGCGACGCGAGCGCGGCGCGGCGTGACGTAGACTTCGAGTCTTGAATAGACATAACGAGTGGGTTTTCTTACTTATCAACCGTCGAAATGTTATGAATACTCGTTTCCAAGGTTACGAAAGGAAAATACGTTTGTATTATGTATGTAACAAGAAATATATTATGTTTTTTCCACGAAGGTACTTACCACATCGAGCGTCCGCGTAGCTCGTGACATAAATACGTATCTAATTCAAAAAGTTCTACCAGGGTTTCATAGTGGGAATTTAATATATCAAGATTGAGATGTTGCAAAAAAATAGTATCTATTCATCAAGGCTACAGTAGGATAACCCAAAATAATTACCTTTAAGTATTTCTAATTATTAATCGTATTTTGCTGTTCCGGCGTAAATTCAAATCGTGGCTGATCTCCAAAACCTACTATAATATAAAAGAATGATTTAATCATTATTCTAGGTGCAACTGTAATATATGTAATTGTGATTAAGTATAAAATTTTTGTGTGTAAGTAAAAATGTAAAATTAAGTAGTATAATTAGTAAAATTAAGTGGTAGTAAAGTATGTAAAATTTGTAACATTTATAATATAACATTTGTATATAAAAAATATAATATTAAAGACCACTATTGAATGCTCAAACTGGGCAGGCTGTTGAAACTATTTTATATTGTAACATCTTTATTTTTATATCACACAGTTGTTCAATAAACATTTCTGTTTTCTGATTTGCAGTCAGGTACCTCGCAGCTGGTGTGACGTAGCATAACCATAACCTTCTTTATCGCATGAAACAGTACGAGCTACGCTTCTCTGACACACATATTATTTACCTAATCCATTTAAAAAAAATCATAGCATAATTTCGTCATCTATTAACAGATTCTCATGAGCAATTCTATACTACTCTATTTGCAATAAAATTACCTACATTTTAATGTACATTCTTCGTGGTAAGTAGGTCGCAAATACTAATAACAATTTACCTGTTTGTACGCGGCTACCAGGTAATATAGAACAGAAAAAGGTAAGCTACCAATCAACCGCATAGCGCGAAAGTTGTATACTTTCGATTAGACAATGGCCCTAATTCTGTTAATCACTTGAACTCAATGATGTTTTACTAAAGATGACGTATATTCATACTGCGCGGTGCTCAGATTTTGTTCCTTTACGACATAAACATACTTACTGCGACAGATAATACGGTACAAATAACATAGAAAAGGATAGCTATATGTTTAGACTTGCGCTTGAAATACGCGTCATAATGAAAATTACTACAATTGACTTAATTTTGCCGCCTCAGTTTCCGCGCGCTTGTCCGACATCTACCTCATATAAACATATAATATCATTGCTTGAACTAGCTAAAATTCACTAAAATTCTTCAAAAAGAAATAGCTCATATTATATTTGCGCTAAAATTCAAATTCGTATAACTACATTTAGTGCTATCCTTAATATTAGACTTAGAGTTTTAGTGGGCACCAAATAAGTGGCGACTTATTTTACGTAAAACTACCCGTAGTTTAAATAAATACATCTAATTTTAGTGGTGTTACCAGAATTTTCATTTAGTTTAGTTGAACAAGAGAACCACTACCAATGAGTCATTTGGCAACCAAAACAATCAAATTTGAAAAAAAAAATACTTTTTAAAATTTTAATTAACCACAGCCTGAACATTTCTTTTCGGCAACCCTATTGGTACACGTCCACAATTGTTTTTTTTTAATATACCTTTTACTTGGTTATCCTATTGGTGAAGGTCGTTCTTACTTGGGATCTCCTAATATATTTGCCTCCCCCATAAGATTAGACTTAAGTTTGTTACCCCATAAGATTAGACTTAAGATGTTTTGAGCTTTGTACTAAGAACGGAAAAAAAAAAAAAAAAAAAAAAAACTTTGATTATTATACAAAGATGACAATGTTGTGGCAGTATAATAGCCACAGTATTAACTGTTAAAAATATAAAAAAAAAAAAAAAAAAAAAAAAAAAATATATATTTGCCTCTATCTATTTTTGACATTAACTTTAATCTATACATATAATAAAACTGTAGAGGTCGAATTTATGTACAACGAAAAAAAAACAGCTAATTACGGAGTCAGGGGAATGATAAATAGAACTATTTAATTATTTTTAATTTTTTTTGTTTCTCTGTTTGTCTGTCTGTTTGTACGGGCTAATCCCCGAAACGAGTTGAATGTCGTCTATAAAGAAGCATTATAAGGTATTATTGCGATCTACAAAATTTTAATTGAAAGAATAATAAATACCACGCGGACGAAATCGCGGGCATCAGCTATTAATCAATAATTTTCACTCTTCTTGTATCTTTTTTACCTATTATATAATATTTAAAACACTAACTAGTTGTTTTCAAAAGGACTTCTATTTTTATTTGTGTATTTTTTTCTACCTGCTTAACAAAAGCAGATAGAAAGCTTTGACGGTCCCGTGGCGCAGTGGTTTGTGTCATCGACATGACTTCTGTGTCACCGCGACCCTGGATTCGAATCCCGGCAGGGGCAAACATTTGTGCGATGAGTGTAGATGTTTGTCCCTGGTCTTGGATGTTTGTGTGCTGTGTTTGTGTGTGTCCATGCCTCCCGCGATACAGGGAATCCTAGTGCGGGGGTCTGAGTGTGATTAAAAAAAACTCTCGACTAACAGGCCTAAGCGTGTAAGTGCTACTATTGCAAAAAAAAATTGTATGCTGTTTTATATTTTTTTTACTTATAAGCTTGCGTTTGACAACTGTCTCTCACACACACATATAATATTCACCTTTGTGTGTGTATATGTTTACGAATTGTGTTTTATAGGCAATAAATACGTTATTATCTTTTCTTTATCTATATCTTAACTAACGTAATTAGTTTCACTGTGTTAATAATATAATACTGAATAAACCAGATAATTGATAAAAAAAAATACACTGAATTTTCACACTTCATAAAAGAGTTATCTACTAGATTTTATAGCGAGAGTTTGATATGGTGATTGTGGCCAACGCCAGATCTATATACTTAGTAAAAAAGCACACTGAATGATTTCCAATTGAATTCCAACACTTAATTCTTGAATATTTGCGTATAGCGCGGAGTATCTGGGTGACCAAACTTCGCTCCGCGTTTAGCGACACAATACATCTCTGTAGATACATCATTGCTTATTCGACATTACTTTTTCACTATCATAAAGCAATCTAATAGTCTAATATATATTACATATTACAAATAATTTAATTGGTGTTGTAATGTGTATTGTTACACAGGTGAGACAGTGGTCAAACGCAAGCTAAAAAAAATGAAGATATATGTAAAAATCACTGTTTGCTTTTCAATTAAAATATAATAAAATTATTATTTATTTTATTATTATTTATTATTGTTACAATAAGAACGGTCTTAAACCAATTACACTTATTGCTAAATATATATACATCGTCATTATATTTATAAATTACAATAAAGTTATATGCACATACAAAACGAGTATATAAATTAAATTACAAATGCCAACAAAATGTAAAAAGGTAATAAATGTCAAAAATTTTCAGCAAATGTCAGTAACAACTGTGATATGGAGTACAATTTATCACGAACTTGTTAAGCATAAAATTAACGTACAAGTTTTCATTGAAATTGTTAGATTTTTTTATTTCAAATAATCCACGAGGAGGTGCCGAATGCACATGGGTAGGTACTTTGTATTAAAGTAGGTAAGTATGTACACTTGAAATAATGTTGAACGTGTAAATCGGCACGTAGCGTACGGTCCTACGAGCAAGTAAGGTTACTTGCTCAGAGAGCAATAAATGCTGGGCCTTCCAATGATATTATATGTTTATATGAGGTAGATGTCGCACAAGCGCGCGGAAACTGAGGCGGCAAAATTAAGTCAATTGTAGTAATTTTCATTGCGACGCGTATTTCAAGCGCAAGTCTAAACATATAGCTGTCCTTTTCTATATTATTTGTACCGTATTATCTGTCGCAGTAAGCATGTTTATGTCGTAAAGGAACAAAATCTGAGCACCGCGCAGTATGAATAAACGTCATCTTTAGTAAAACATATTATATATTACATTTATTGCACAGAGAGCAATAAATGCTGGGCCTTCAGTTTCCGTAAAGAACTAGATACCTACAAAGTCTTTCACTGTTAGAGCAGTACATCTGTGAATCCCTTGCCTGTGGACAAACGACGAGCTAAATCTCTATCAATTTTCAAATATATGGACAAAAATCATTATTTATCATTAACTCTATAAATCCGATTTCTATGTGACCATGCAATGTTGTTTTACTAAAGATGACGTGTATTCATACAGCGCGGTGCTCAAATTTTGTTCCTTTACGACATAAACATGCTTACTGCGACAGATAATACGGTACAAATAATATAGAAAAGGACAGCTATATGTTTAGACTTGCGCTTGGAATACGCGTCATAATGAAAATTACTACAATTGACATAATTTTGCCGCCTCAGTTTCCGCGCGCTTGTGCGACATCTACCTCATATAAACATATAATATCATTGGTGACCATGTTGTATTTTTTTGTTTTCGAGAAAAAACCTACTTATCTTACCAATTATATATTTTTATTCATTAAATAATATTATTGATAAGACTGCGGGCCGCTTTCATCCGGTCCCTATGGAAATCAATGGTGTAACGTGCAATGAAACAAGGAGTCAGGTTGACAACTAACTTTATTGAGTCTACCCACATTTCATAACTTAATACAAATATATATTATAAATGCTACCCACAACATCTCCCCATAAGAATAACTTGTTATTCTTATTTTAAATCTTCCTGCAGGAAGTATACTATATATATATAATAAATATATATATTTATTTCTATATAATCAATATCTATTTCCTCGCACTACGGCGAGTAGTAGGAGGGCTATACTGTGTGAGATCCGGCTCCTCCATACTCGGTTCATACAGAGAGGCTTCCTCCTCACTCTGCAGTGACCCCTCCATATCATCCTCATCAGACTTACACACGTTAGCGCTATCCGCGCTTTGTTTGCGATCAGACATAGTTTTTATTAAATGTCGGCGATTACGGCGATATATACCTTTTTTGTTTCTCAAAATGTAAGAGCGTGGAGTAGATGCTTTACCTATTACTGTACCACGAATTCGTTCATTATTTTCCAGCATAATAACGTCATCGCCCACATTTAACTCAGGCAATAGTTTACCCCGCTGATCGTAATACAATTTATTCTTTATTTGCTTATCTATTAGTATTTTATGTTGCATTTCATCATCACAATTATTTTGTTTCAATAAATCCGGATGAACAGGTAAACGACATTTTAAACGGCGCCCCATCAGTAACTGTGCCGGAGAATTCAAACCCTCCCGAGGAGTATTTCTGTAACTCAACAAGTTTAGATAATAATCGGTTTGGCTATCAATGGATTTTTTTAACATTTTCTTTACTGTTTGCACTGCTCGTTCACTTTTCCCATTCGATTGCGCATAGTATGGAGACGATGTGACATGATTAAAATCCCATTCAATCGAAAACTTATGAAAATTATTGCAGGTAAATTGTGGCCCATTATCACTTATAACTGTTTCAGGAATGCCATGTCTAGCAAAATTTTCCTTCATAATATTAATTACAGAGTTAGAGGACATATCCTTCAGATATCCCGTCTCGATAAACCCTGAATAATAATCAACTAAAATTAAATAGCTCCTTTTTCGGTATTCAAATATGTCTGTCCCCACCTTGTTCCATGGCAACCGCGGGATAGTAACCGGTATCATTGGCTCTCTACAAGGTTTGTTTAAATTCTCCTGACACACCCTACACTTTTTTACGTAATTTTCTATATCTTGTGATATACCTGGCCAAAAAAGTACTTCGCGGGCGCGTCTTTTACATCGATCAATCCCTAGATGACCATCGTGAATAATTTGTAGCATTTCCCTTTGTAAAGACGCAGGAATTAGAACCTGTTTATTTTTAAAAATCACCCCGTCTACACAATACAATTCATCTCGAATTGATCTAAAATACCTCAAGTCTTTTTGTTCATCACTTTTCCTAGGCCAACCTTCATTAATATACAACATTAGTTGATTTAATTTATCATCTTTAGCTGTTGCCTTCTTAACTAAAGTCAGTTTGTTTTGTGACATTGGTATATTACCTATAATCATTTTGAGTTGACTTAATATTCCCGTACTGATTTTATCATCATATAAATCTGAAAGAGGCGCACGAGAAAGAGTATCAGGTATATACATCAGTTTTCCTGGTTTGTATGTAATAGTTAAATCATAGCCTTGCAACTTTAACATCATACGTTGTAAGCGCGCTGGGATAGAGTTCAGAGGTTTTTTAAAAATACTTTCAAGTGGTTTATGGTCGGTTTCTATAATTACTTCTTTTTTACCATAAATATACTGGTGAAACTTTTCACAGGCAAACACAATTGCTAAAAGCTCTTTTTCGATTTGAGCATATCTGACCTGCGTGTCAGTGAGCGTCCGCGACGCATACTCGACCGGCCGACCCTGCTGCATCAGCACCGCACCGAGAGCCACACTGCTCGCGTCTACTGAGACCACTACAGGTGTTCCTACATCATACAATGAGAGCACCGGTGCACTACAGATTAACTGTTTCAATTTCTCAAATGCATTTTTATGTCCAATTTCCCAACACCAAATAACATCTTTTTTTAATAACCTAGTTAGAGGGAAAATGTGATCCGAATAGTTAGGTATAAATTTAGAGAGATAGTTAACTACCCCTAAAAATCGCTCCAAGCTTTTTCGATCGGTAGGTTCGGGCATGTTATATATAGCCCTTACCTTTTCATCATCTACTTTCATCCCGTCCTTATTAAAAATATGACCTAAATACGTAACCTCAGTAACGCCTATTTTACACTTTTCCTTTTTAAATTTAAGATTAATTTCCCGTGCTCTTTTAAGTAACTCCCTTAATCGTCTATCATGCTCGTCTCTGGTAGCCCCCCAGCAAATAATATCATCGATAAACGAGTCAACCCCCTCGAGACCCTCTAGTAATTGCTTGATTTTAGCATGAAAAACTTCCGGCCCGCAATTGAGCCCATACGGTAACCTCAAAAATTGATGTCTTCCAAACGGTGTACTAAAGGTACATAAGTCAGCGCTCTCGCTATCTAATTTTACCGACCAAAATCCAGAATTAGCATCCAAAACAGAGAATACTTTGGCACCGTGAAGTTTTGTGGCTAATTCATCTATCGTTGGCAATTGAAAATGCGCACGTTGAATAGCTTTATTTAAGGGCCTCGGGTCTAAGCAAACCCGCAAATCACCATTCTTTTTAGCAACCACCACAAGCGCATTTACCCACGGAGTAGGGTGGTTCACCTTTTTAATCACACCTAACTGTATCATCCTATTTAATTCCTCGTATAATTGGTCGCGTAACCCTAATGGCACTTTCCTCGGAGCGCAAACTACCGGCGCGACATTTTTGTCGACTACGATATGATATTCCCCCGGTAAACAGCCTAGGCCACTAAATAAATCTTCATTCTCCGCTAAATGTAAATCGTGGACTCTGTTTATCAATCCCAACGATAGACACGCCTGAAGTCCCAGCACGCTTTGACAATCAATAGTAGCTATGGCAAACTTTAAATCATACGGAACGTTTTTGTACCACCACTTTAAAACACAAATGCCTCTAATCGGAATACAATCACCACTATACGATTGAAGCTTAACATTATGATTCGAATTAATCATTTTAGACTCATAACCTAATTGTATAAAACGCTGAAGCGATAACACATTAATATCTGCCCCAGTGTCCAATTTAAATGTCTCAAAACCACGTTCTCCGCGAAGAACTTGAACCCAGTCCTCTTTAGAAAAATTTGTTTCGGAAACGTTCCGCGTAACCGATATAAAAAACTTACAGTCATCCTCGTCGGAATTATTTTCATTTACATCGATTTCATACACTTTTTTTGCACTTTTCTTTATTTTGCACATTCTTGCAAAATGACCATAATTTTCACACACATAACACTGCACAGAGATAGCCGGGCAGTCGGTAGCGGTACTGCATCGACCTCCGCACCTATTACACGATATCGCCGCCGCCGAGGTTGCGGGCAGCGGGCCGCTCGCGCTGCCGGCGCCCGTGCCGCCCGCGCCGCTGCCTCGGCCGCCGGCGCCGGCCGCACCGCCGCGCCAGCCACGCGCACGGCCTCGAGCGCGGCTCCCAGCTGCGCCACCGCCGGCGCCGCCGCCGCCGCCGCCGCGCACGCCTACCGCGTCGGCGTGCATAGGCCCCTGGCCCACACACCGCGACTCCAATACACGGTTACTATCGTGTGATAACTCGTCTAACTGACAGATTTTTATCGCACCTTCTAAAGTTAAATCCTCCGTTCTAAGCAGACGATCTCGCACGACTGAACTATTCGTTCCACAAACGATACGGTCGCGAATAAGTTCCTCTTCTAAATTTTTAAAATCACATTTTTTTGTCAACAGCCTCAATGCTGTGACGTACTGGTTAATCGACTCGCCGGTCTCCTGGTTTCTTGAGAAAAAATTGTATCTGGCTAGCGTTATATTGGTTTTCACACCGAAATATTCATCAAATTTTTTCAACACCACCGTGACGTCATCTCTCTCGCTGTCGTCCTTGAATGTAAAAGTCTGATAAACATCGAATCCCTCCGGTCCGATTAAGTTGATCAATAGACTAGCTTGTACTCCATCCTCTTCCTTATGCACCCCAGATGCTTTTAAGAATAGGTTAAATTGCGTTTTCCATCGCTTCCACGCGTCAGCCCGGCTGACGGAGCTGCCTTCCAGACTCAATTCGGGCGGGGGACGGGCATGTTCCATTATAAAACACGACACTTTGGCAACCCCACAACACTTTTACGTGAACAGATACACAATAATGACTTCTAAACGTTTTAAAATATGTTTTTACACCGCTGCCACCATGTAACGTGCAATGAAACAAGGAGTCAGGTTGACAACTAACTTTATTGAGTCTACCCACATTTCATAACTTAATACAAATATATATTATAAATGCTACCCACAACAAATGGGAGAGGCCTATGTCCAGCAGTGGATGACCTATGGCTGAGATTATGATGATGAATTGTAACCTTCAGTAATTATTTAGTTTTTTCACTGGTCTGTAGAGTTTACCCGTTCATAGACGATAATAGATTGTTCTTCTATTGTTCCAGTCAGCGGAGAGGTTAAACTAAACTATCGCCCACCATGCCGTGACACGTAGCAGGTCGAAGATAAAATGGACGCCTAAGCACTCATATCGAACTGCTGACGTCTAATTAAAGCGTTTTGCATTAGTAGTAGTAGTAAATATTTCACGGAAATATAATTCAATATTACGAGAGAAAAAAATGCTAAAAACATGCAACAAATCTGCAAATAATAACCATTAAAAATAACTATGAAAAAATAGTTAAAATGTAATTCAAAACATTTTTTGCGTTACGACCTCTACTGACATCCCGATTGCATAAAAAAACGCTGTAAAGCACTTCAAACGCCACATTTTACACTTGGCAACTTAACATAACATACCAAATGTAACATTGGTAGATATCTATTTGCTAAAAGAAAATTTGCAATGAAAAATATTCATATTATGCATAAATTATTCCAGATCATAAACTGGTACAGTTGACCAACATGCAAAAAAAATAAAAAATGTGATGAAGAAATTTTAATTGAGCTAAATGTACGCGAAATACACAAAATGTCGATCTACACCATTTGATAAATCATTTCATGGAAATCTTCTATTTGCGGTGACCGAAGAGTTCAAATGTTTACTTAAGTATGATAATACAACACGGTAGGTGGTATGTGATGTGTTGTTGTATTTCCCTTCGATAGCACTGTGATGCGCATTTAAAGATGATGCAACATTTTCGATACCATTACAAATAATTAATACACGCCCAATTCATGCGACCAAATAAAATTATATAATATTGTTAGAATCAATTTACAAAAGATGGTGATTATCCCCCAACATATCAATAACTAATACCTAGCATATGATAAAGGGCGTAATTAATCGCCAATTACTAACGCCATGTTATATTAAACATTTAAAAATATATATGAAAATATTGTAGAACATAATATGGCAGTAAACACAGACGCATTTATTTGTGTCTAAAAATAAACTCAATCAAGTTGATAATATTTTATGAACAGGTGAACAACTGGTAACATATTGCAATAAATAAAAATATAATACGCTCATCAAAATGGCGGATGTATAAAAAGATAAAATTATATGTGTGCAAATAATTATTATAGTACACACGTGTCTAAATTGAACGCAAACTTTATTTCGAATTTCGAACTGGATACAATTTCGAAAGCACCTAGCGAACAAAGAACACGCAATACGAACGGCAAACGCCACGGCCGTTACATGACCAAATTAAAGAGACCAGCGTCTGTGCAATGCAACTCTGTGACGTATGGTATTTAGATTTGGCCGCATCACGTACCAGCGGTTAACTTCTCCGGCGGTGTGAGCGCGCTCCATCCAGGCACAACGCTGTCGCAAACTTCCTCCCAACACCGAGACTTCTCAGCTCTATCACCGTAACTACAATCGTTAGTATCAAATAAGCAAGGTCTCTTTTTAACTTCGGCTATGATCATACTTGACTTGACACCGTCGCCGTCTTTGGTCCTGACCATGTTTACGAATTAAAAAACAAAAATGTTTAAATATGTATTGAGACGTGCGGATGGTTTTTCCCGCGCGCGGTTGTATCGGCGATAGCCGCGTATCAACGTCCGCGTGAAACTGGCGGGCGTGCGGCGCATCGCAGCAACATGGCGGAGGTTGGAGCAAATAGGTGCGACTAGCGTCGGGCGAGCCGGCCGCGATATCGCCTTCGCGCTAATAAATAAAGATGCACTATTTTAATAATTTAGGCAGACGAGTATAAAGTACACTAACGCAGAGTATGCATACGTATCCAAAGAGTTGCAATACGACGCATATTTATTTGCTATTGTATTTTAAAACTATGCATGTAATTTGGATTAGAATATTTTTTACTAATGACGTGTACATCTAGTAACTCGTGTAGGCACCTAACTTGTATGACTAATGGCAGATTTAGCTCAAAATATAATTGCTCTCTGTCTTTATACTAGATTAACTGTAAATACAAGTAAATGGGCCTCGCCCAGCATTGAGCTTTTCCGTCTAATTTGCCTTGTTTTTCGTCATAAATATACATATAAACGTAAATAATATGTTTTATAAATAACAATATGTTTTTTTTCACAAGATTGACTGTGCATTGTACTAAAATGACCATAATATATTGTAAATATGAAAATTATTATTTATTAAATCGTATACGACTGTATAATTATAATAATATAATAAATAAATAATAATCAAAAATTTGGCTAGTGCTTGTCGCGATATGGTTAGTATGGGGAGCAGTACTGTAGTGATAAGTAATTTTAATAAATTGGTATATTTATTTACATTTTAGCACTTACCATGTGGAGGACTTAAGGCTAAGTAGCATTTTTTACCAGGCAGCGGTGCAACAGTAAAATATAATATAAATATTAATATTAATGGTAATGATAGAAAATGTGACGTATAAAATACATATAACCATGAAACATATTGAGTCTGAAACATTAATTTGATTATTATGTAGTCATAGAAAGAACGTTGTATTAATCTACACTTCTACACTAATATTATAAAGAGGAAAAATTTGAATTTGTGTGTGTGTAGGAGGGAGGTATGAACACAGACAGTACAAATACAAATTTTCTTTATTGCAAAATTTAAAGGTTACAAAATACGTTGTACCCTGCCTTTTGTTTTAATTAAAAATAATTGTGTTACAAAAGGCAGTGTCTTCCCAAGATATATCTCTATTTTACAATAAAGTAGAATCGAAATAGAATCTTAATAGAGTAGATTTCTACTCTATTCAGATTCTATTTCTACTCTATATCTATAGATATCTATAGAATCTTAATATAAATATGTACAATATATGGTTGACAATAACAGCACACATACCAAATTTCATCGAAATTAGTTAAGCTGTTTGAGCGTGAAGAAGTGACAAACATACACACTCTTACGCCTTTATAATATTAGAACGAAGGATTATCATGAAATTGGAGCGCTGGATGCGGGCCTCTCCCATCCGGTCCTTGTGGAAAACAATGGGGGAGGCTATGTCCAGCAGTGGACGTCCTATGGCTGGGATGATGATGATGATGACAATTTATTAATGAACAGTTTCAATATCTTTTTGTTATCTATACTAATATTATAAAGAGGAAAGATTTGTATGTAAATATGTTTGTAACGAATTGGCTAAAAAAGTACTGAACCGATTTTCAAAATTCTTTCATCATTGGAAAGCTACTTTCACCCTGAGTAACATAGGGTATATTATATTTTCAAAAAAATTAGACAATGAATATAATTAATTTCGGCAATGCTGCTAGCATTCTGGGCACGCTGCCGGCCGGTAGCGGGTTAGAACATTTGAGTTACCTATAGGCTACCAATAGCTAGTGGATTGCTCAAATGTTATTGTAGTAGCTGCAGCATTGTAATTAGTTATTAGTTTTTTATTTTAAAAAAATAAGGGATCCATATATTTTAATTTTAAAATTTGGAGTGGACCGCTAGTGATGTATAATTTTTTTTTACAAATAATGGAACCGACTTCAACACTCAAAAGTATAAAATAACTTGTTGAAGTCGGTACCATGATAGTTCAAAAGTAACTGATATCAAAATATTGTGCTCATGGTACCGACTTCGACAAGTTATTTCATACTTTTGAGTGTTGAAGTCGGTTCCATGTTTTTGTAAAAATTTTTTTATCACTCTTTTTAGTGACCTTTGTTAGTCATGGAATCAATTGTCATTGTGGTGTAGGTATGTTCCCGATGTCTTCACCCGCTACTATAATATCGTGTAGTATAAGCAGGCATTTTTCAGTATTTGACTTGTAACTCAAAAAGTGCTCTTCCGATTTTGATGAAATTTAAATGGGACCACACGAGAAGCAACAGCTTTCAAACAAAAAAAGAACGATCAAAATCGGTTCACCCAGTCGGAAGTTATGCGATAACAAACACAAATAAAAAAAATTAAAAAACATACGGTTCGAATTGAGAACCTCCTCCTTTTGTTGAAATCGGTTGAAAATTAGATTAACGACAATATTGACATGAGATATATTCTATAATTACCTATTCAATAATTTATTAATTCGTAACTCATCATTCATTCAATAATTAATTTGTAACTTATTAATTTGCACATCCAATTAAGTATAGCGATCATGCCCAACACCGTAACATCACCTGTATTGAACTGATATACTTAGCAAATAAATGATTTGATAATAATATTAAAACTCACGCTCATGATTACTTTACACTATTTTTTACGGGTATAACGTGGTACTTACGCGTAGTCGATATCACGATCGACAATTGTTTCGGCTTCTTCCGGAAGCCTTCATCAGGATCTTGAGTGCGGTGCGTTAGTCGTAACGTCCCGTCTCGCACTGGTGCGAGATGAAGGCTTCCGGAAGAAGCCGAAACAATTGTCGATCGTGATATCGACTACGCGTAAGTACCACGTTATACCCGTAAAAAACAGTGTAAAGTAAATGATTTGAATTTTAATATATGTCTAAATGTTGCAACCGCGATAAAAGAATAAAATATTGATAGATATTAAAACTGACGTGGTTTTGACACATTATGAATGTATAAAACACGGGAGTTACTCACGTAATAAGTCAATGGGTTCCGACTATAGTTTCAAAATCACCTGTATTGAACTGATGTACTTAGCAAATAAATGATTTGAATTTTAATATATGTCTAAATGTTGCAACCGCGGTAAAAGAATAAAATATTGATAGATATTAAAACTGACGTTGTTTTGACACATTATGAATGTATAAAACACGGGAGTTACTCACGTAATAAGTCAAAGGGTTCCGACTATAGTTTCAACCACATTCGGTGGTCTTTTTCAAGAACTCGGCGAATCGCGACCGCGTCCGCGAGCGCCCCGTATTCTCTATGAGCACAATATTGTGATCTATCATGGTACCGACTTCAATAACTTATTTCACACTTTTGAGTGTTGAAGACAGGCTAATAGCCTGTTTTTTTTTCTAATTAGCAGTTAAAGTTAATATTTTCTTGGCCTGAAGGTGAGATAGTAATTTTTATGTGAAATCAACCACTTTATACAACAAAAATTGCGTTTGACCACTATCTCACCTGATGGTATATGACTACGGTAAGATTTGCCTACGTACCTATTCACTCGTGACTTGAGAACTCCAGGATTTTGCCTATTGGGAAACACAGACTCTGGCAATGAGTTCCATTCCTTGGCAGTATTTATATAAGCACTAAGAAAGTTGAAGATAAACATATTTCATACGTATAGGTGGTATGTCTACCATATAGCGATGGCGCGTTGCTGTACTTCTGGTTCACCAATGATATAATGAGGATGGTTGAATTAAATTAATTACATTGCATGCACATTCGCCGATATGTATCGGATTGTACACCGATAGACAAACAACGACTGGCCGGTTGGCGCAGTTGGTAGCACTCTGCTATTGAGCCGCTGGTCCCGGGTTCGATTCCGACAGGTCAAACAATTGCGTGTATGAACAAGTCTGTTTGACCTGTGTCTGAGTGTGTATATGTATATATATCAGTCATCAGGTTACCATAGTACAGGCTCTGCCCAGTTCGGGACCTGAAGACCTTGTGTGAATGTTAATAAATAAAATTAAAAAAAACTTTACGTAGTACGTCAGTGTTCAAGGCTCTGAAGCCTACGTTCTACCAGAGTCGCTGCCCATGATCTTTTTCGGTCGCCTTCCGATGGACTTCGAGCCCTATCCATGCATAAATAGGCCATAATTTTATCCCTCCTTCCACCATAAGTTCATTACGTGTCTTCCCAAAAAAACTGTGCCACAGGCGTGGTGTCATCCAAACTGATGTCTAAGTAAAAAAATTTAAAAATTATTATTTTTTTAAATTAAATTAAATTAAAATTTGTTCTTGTTTACTTTATAGTTAACAAGCCTTGTATAAAACATCGTAATCGGATACGTTCCTCAAAATTCGTTATCATAATAGATTACGCCTTTTCTATTTCAATAGTGTTCATCATCATCATTATCTCAACCATAGGACGTCCACTGCTGGATATAGGCCTCCCCCATTGATTTCCACAGGGACCTGTTGGAAGCGGCCCGCATCGGTCAGGTCGTCTGTCCACCTGGTCGGTGTCCGTCCTATGCTGCGCTTGCCAGTCCGTGGTCACCAGACACGTAGTGTTCAGGCAGCAGTCCTTGAGAGCCAGTGAGCATTCTAGATCTAGCGTGATAACATCTTCGACCACATCGTCACTGACCATCAAGTGAGATAGTGGTTAAACGCTAGATCTATACAGTATAAATATGTATATGGTAAGCTATTAGCTATTAGCCATGTTTTTAGGAAAAAATCATGTGTGCGTTTTTATGTATCAATTATAAATTAGGCTCTTTCGGACTTGGCACGTCATTGAAGCAAAGAGGCGATATTTATACGGAACTTTTATATGTAATATATCAATTAAAATCTATACTAATATGTAATATTATTCAGAGGTAACGTTCGTAAGGTTGTGGGGGGTAATTTCTGATTATATTGAACCGATTTCGAATTTTATTTCACCAATAGAAAGCCACGGTATTTGTGAGCGTCATAGACTTATCAGCACCACGCAGGTGAAACCGCGGAACACAGCTAGTTTCTTTTAAAATCTAACTCGCACTTGTCCAGGCTTAGTCGCCCAGTAATATTCTATGACAGATTTATTTAACCGGTTATTAAGTGTCCTTACGTTTTTATGTCTGCGTGTTAATTGTATTCATTAATTAGACAAACGCTTAGAAGATAGACAGCCTCATTGAAATCTATTGTTCGCGACAGTTATGAAGTTAAATGTTGTATTTTTTATCTTTGCTGACAAATATTATTTACAATAATGATATTGTAAACTCTAAGGCTTTCACGGCCGGCGTTGCATGTTGTATGTATTGCTTCCGGGCTGTTTAGCCGTGGTCTAAGTGAAACTTGTGTTCCAGACATTTCGTCGATCACTGTGTCTGGAACACAAGTTTCATCTAGACCACGGCCAAACAGCCCGGAAGCAATACATACAAGAATAATGATATTGTTTACAAGTGCAAATAGCCAACACCACAAGGATTATATTATAGTCTCGGTAGGACTATAGTCTCTTCCATTTGCCCAAGCAATGGCTGCTTCGGGCTAACTAATAGTCTAAGAGCCAGGAAACTGCTGATTACATATTATTTAGGCAATTTCTCAGTGAGTCAGTTGTACCACGTTGAACCAACCGTACTTCGGCGGTGGTTACACTTTGGTTTAGCTAGGGATTGTGTACGTCTAAAAATATTAACATTGTAGTTGGTCACATGAGTTTCGTCCTTTTTTTTTATATGTGATGTGTTGTTACCTATAATCAATGATGTTTTACTAAATATGACGTATATTCATACTGCGCTGTGCTCAGATTTTGTTCCTTTACGACATTAACATGCTTACTGCGACAGATAATACGGTACTCTCCGGGACCCTGGGTTCGAATCCCGACATGGCCAAATATTTGTGCGATGAGTGTTGGTGTTTGTCCCGGGTCTTGACGTTACTATTATAATTAACAACATGCTAGGCGGAACTCCCACGGGCAGCCGAATTTTTTCTTTAAATATTTTTTTCGAAAGAAAGGTTTTTTTTTAAATTGCCATTTGTCTCACACAGCCATGTATTGTACATTAACAGGAGTCTTAGCTTACACATCCTATACATATAATTAACATAGTGCTAGATTAGAGATATATATATATATATACAAGTGGTAGTCAAATGGCTGTCTATTTTGAAAATAAAAAGATATAAGAAAAGTAACAAGAGCCAATATCTCAAAACTAAAGCTGGTTTAGTAAATATTTGTATTCGAAATCAGTCTTACACCATAGGCAACAAAAATAACTGTTGACCAATTTATGTACCAACTTCAAAAAAGGAGGAGGTTTTCAATTCGACCGGTATGTTTTTTCTTTGTTTCCGCATAACTTTCGACTGGATGAACCGATTTTGATCATTCTTTTTTATTTGAAAGCTGATGCTTCCCTTGTGGTAGCATTTCAATTTCATTAAAATCTGTCAAGCGGTTTTGAGTTACACTCCAACAACGGAAAAGTGCTATGCATACCTCATACTTTGAACGATCAAAATCAGTTCACCCAATCGAAAGTTCTGAGGTAACAAATATAATAAAAAAACATACGGTTCAAATTGAGAACCTCCTCCTTTTTTTGAAGTCGATTAAAGAGGTACCCAAAAGAAGAAATAATACTTTATGTTTAAGAGAACTCTAAGTCAACGCTCATGTCTTCTAAGTGCTGATGTTGTGACAGAAGTGTGTCGGGATTGGAAGGCTATACCATGCCTCCTCGTACAGGAAAGAGATGGGACTACATATTGTGTATTGAAACATTGCATCTGAGAAGGTGGTAACTCATAACTATATATTAACTGAAATTTTATCAACTACAAACTTCGAGCTACTCTACCAATCAGATTTCAGAGTGTGTTCCAAAACTGGTAATTATTAGAGAACTGTTATATAAACTTAAATGTAAATAATTACATACTTTAAAATCTATTAAAGCTGACTTCACCAACACATAGGTGGAACATTTCTATTGTTTTATTTTTAAATAAAGAGAATTACGGTTCCAGTTTCCATAAAATTTATATGTTACAATGGGATCACACACACTCACCTATGATAATACTGGGGGCATTACGATTCAATGCCAATCCTTTTTAGAACTCTCTTAACTCTCCTTTTGATGAATCCCATATTGTAGCTACATACTCGTATATATAGATAATATAAGATTGTGAGAGATAAAAAGTAATATAAGTTGTTTTCTTCAATCTAATTCCAAATAGAGGTAATCAATCAGAATATTTATTAGTTTTTATGACAGGCATAACTCTGTCATTTATAAACCAATTTAAAAAAAATATTTTTCATGCATTGGATAAAATTTCTGATTGGTCCCATACAAATTTAATAAAAATCGATTCAGCATTAAACTTTAATTTCAAGAAGATGTTCAACATGTTCTAGAGATAAGTAGTGTAGGTCAATCAGATGATGGTGACGAAAGTAAAAATAGTTCTAAATTACATAATCATACTAAAATATTTATCACTAGGTATGGGTAATAATGAATTGATATTTTGTCTAAATAAACTTATTATTTTTTAAAAATAACTAAGCAAATGTATTAAAGCTATTATCATTAAGGGTAGGCAAGGCACTGCAACCACCTTAGCTGTGATTTTTTTAGTTTTTTTTTAAAGATAATAAACCTTTTGACCACCGTCTCACCTGATGTTCAGCGACGACGCGGTCTAAGGTATAGATTACTATAATCTAAAAAATAGTTGTTATATGAATAATCACAGGGGACACCCTTCATGTGCTTCATGTTGTATATTGTATAATATGCTAAATTGTGAATGTATGGAATAAATAAATTAAATTAAGTTATTGAGTTATATTATATGCTAAATTATATTTAGAAACTTATGTATATAAAATATTTTGCACATACTTTTGTTGTCCGATTTTCCCTGTATAAGAATAAGTAGTGACTACGTTATTTGTAAAGATTCTATTCTAATATATAATATAGATAGCTTATTTTAAAAAATCAAGATCATAATTAGAATTTCAAAGAACTTACGATATTTCACTCAATATTCGGTGGGCGCCGCAGTTTAACTTTTACACAAAAATATAGATTTAATAACGTTTAGTATATCAACGAAGCATCAGTTTCAGTCACAGAATTGCAATAATTGTTTCTAAAATCATATCAATTTGACGGAATTACGGATCTTGGCTTGCACACATAAATCTTGATCAGTCTGTGTGTCTGTGCAAGCAACATAGAAATAATAAGTACTACCATGGACTATTAAATTACAAGAAGACTGCCAATCGCCTAAAGAAAATTCAAAATCGTAAGCTGGAAAAAACCTCATAATTTCAGGCGAAAGTTAGATGGCGCTACAGGCTTGGAAAATGTTGTAGTCACCTAACGAGTACCGACTAGATTTAGTAAGTTATCGATTTATATTCTTTAATGGAAAGTTGATTTGAAGTTTATTTCATGTTGATTTAATCTATAACTTGAATATTAAATCTATATCCTGTCGATTTATTTTTATGTATGCGCCATCTAGTGAACCATCGATACGTTATTTTGAACAACACCTAGCTTATAATCGCAGCGCCATCTATCAAAAGGCAGCAAAAAATATGGAATATATCCCATTTGAAACAAATATGTGTATAAGTCAACATCAAATCAACTTTCGATTAAAGAATATAAACCGATAACTTAGTAAAACTAGTCCGTACTCGTTCTGCGACTACAAAAATTTCCAAACCTGTAGCGCCATCTAGATTAAGCCTGAAATTATGAGGTTTTTTCTAGCGTACGATTTTCTTTAGGCGATTGGCAGTTCTTGTAGTATATTTGTCTATGGTACTATGTACAAGTTGTACGTAGTACTTATTATTTCGATGGCAAGAAAGTGCAAAACAGTGCTGCCAGTGGTAGATAGTGAAAAATAACATGAGACCGCTCAAAAAGTAACATTTTCTTGAGAATAGTAACATCACCTTATATGCGCTCGGCAAGTTGGTTAGATCCTGGTTCAGCACCTAAACAATGCCCCAAACGAAAATTGAAAATTGACCCCTAAAAAAGTGATGATCACTGTTTGGTGGTCTAGCGCCAGTGTCATTCATCACAGCTTCTTACCAAACGGGATGAGCATTACTGCAGATGTGTACAGTGAAGAACTGAACACAATGATGGAGAAGCTCGAATCATTCGGCGCCGCTGCTCCTGCACGACAACGCGCGACCCGTCCAGCGACTTTATCAAAAAGGTCATCAATAAGCTATCACTATGTTGGCAAAAATGCATTGATTGCATGGGTAATTACTTTGATTTACATAAATAAAAAAATATAGAAACAAAGTGCGTTAACTTATTTCATGAAAAATTCTGTAAGATTCCAAATTTTCAACCATCTAAGGCCCCTCGCCTACGGTTGCTTAATGTAGCGATGCTGTCGCGCGTTTTGTAAACGTCGTTCAGTTCCTGCATCGATATCTTTTGTGCGTTAGTCGCGTTTGTAACATCTGACAGAAGCAATGCAAACGCGCGGCTGCATCGTGTCCGTATCGATGCAAACGCGCGGCCCTTCTGACGACATCGGAGGACCGAAGGAAGAAGAACGGAGGGAGAGGAGCGTGGGATTGTGCTGCGCGCTTAGAAATAATATGTACTACGACGTACGTCATTTATACACATATTATTTATATGGCTGCGCGCGTTTGCATTGTGACTGACGCGCGACAGCATCGCGACAGTAGCGATACAGAATCTGGGCGCAAGTACACAACCAGCGAAATCATCTCGGTACCTAAGAAGTGGCAGAAAACGGAACTACAGACACCATTACGAAGGCGGCTGGTGGATATATTGAAAACCATACTGTTACCTAATACATAGTTTGAAAATAGTCAATATTATTTTGTATATCAGAAATATGGTGAATTATTGATCTAGCGTGCTAATTCAATTAATTATAGTTTTGAATTTGCCGAGATATATAAAAGGCAAAAGATTTATTCTCAATGAATTCTTGTTTGTCAGTGATGGCATTCAAGATGGCTGGCTTGCACTTCGTAAACTGCATCAACTGCAACGTTCTAAATATAACATAGTTATTGTATCAATATTACTAGTTTTATTTCTCACGCTAGGATTAGAAACTGAAATGTCTTAAATAGTCCTATTAAAAAAACATTGCTACATACTTCGTCTTTAACTAATTACGCTGGTCTTAAATCATCATTAACAACCAGCAATCTCCTATTGGTGGGAGTTTATATTTACCATTTGTTCTTCTCTATGATGGACAGACGACCTGACTTAGATCGCAGGTAAGGGCTGGATGCGGGCCGCCTCCATGAGAGAAGTATTGATTATAGTTGTATTGATTTGAAATAGAAATGCAGGTATAATAATGTAATTCGAATGAGAATACCATAATCTGGTATCTTGGCGCTGATCTGATTATAGAGCCATGTGGTAGATAGTAGAACTCCGCAGTGGCTCTCAAAGAGTTCAATTCGATTACAATTTGGCTTGGTAGAGAGGCCAAAGTTTTTTAAACTACCTATATGGTATTGCTACTAATATTTGTGTGGCTCGTTTTGAATGAAATACTGTGCAGTCCAGTTGTAGGTATAGGTTCGTCGTTCCACCCATAAAGATAATTTTATCTAAGTAAGTAAAGCTATCTGTGGTTATTGCTAGGGTTTTTGTTGCATTGCATGTATTGAGTATTCTAGCATCTATAGTTTGTGGTATTCTATTCCTGTTTTATCTATTCCTTTCCTGATCCGTGATCTATTCTTTTCTCTTTGATTTTCATTTTTCATGCGTGCTCTCAACTTACATGAAATAATAGATTTTCATTTTCTTTTATCCACATAATTACTGCTAGAAAAGTTTTTAATACGCTCAGTTTATTGCATAGTATTTTGTTGTTTTAAATTTACAACCATGGTTGTAGTTTCGTCGACGTTTTCTGCGCCGGCTTCAGGCATCTTATTCCAAACACCTACCACAAAATTAATTGTAAACGATCAAGAGTTGGGCACAGCAACACTCTACATTACTGAAAAGTAAGATAGTTTTGTTACATTACCGACTCTGCCTTACAAAAGATCATATTTTGTATGAAGTACCAAAAATAAAATAATTTTAAAGAGATGGTTTATGGGTGGATTTTTATTTGTAAACAAGGATTGTATTCCTAAAAACAATGGAGTATATTCTTTGTTAGACCACCGTGTACATGCTTATTCGTAAACGGTTAATTCAGCTACTTCGTAGATTCAACACTCACCGCTAAAAGGTATCCATATGTGTACTCCCGACTTGAAGATGCCCAGATTCCATCCATGTGGAAACACAGACTAAGGCAACAGGTTCCACTAAAGAGTTGTACGCACTATGAGTGTGAAAGCAAAACGCTTCATGCGACAATTTGGAATTTTTGATTGGAAATTACATGAGTTTGACAAATTATTATATATGCGGTATCCGGCTTTACTCACGTGTATAGTCGAAAGTTTCGACCTAGGTTTCGAGCATGTCCGATGCTCATCCTCAGGTGAGTTTACACTGCCAGATCAGTGGTCGCCGTGATTTATAGTTATGGATGACCTCAAAGCTGACCTATGTCATTATTACAGTCTGAGGCATAGATTCCGCATATTAAAACAATTCATGAGCAAATTAAAATACTAACCACAAACAAAGGCCAACATCCATAACTCTCGAAGCACTAGAATGTATAAAAGCAGCATTCCACATAGTATATGTGATGTACATATGGTTGGAGTGTTATAGACATGTGTTCACTGATAAATTATTTTTTGCAGTAATGTAGTATGGGGTGGAGGCATACTGCCGTCCGGTAGTGCAGCTCCTACAATAACTCTGTCATATCCGCACATCTCCCTACATGCAGTCCAGAGAGAACCCTCTGCAGCACTGTATATGGTGCTGAGCTATGAACTCAGGTAACAATTTAAATATCTACTACAAATGTGAAAATAAAAAATAGCATTTTAATTTATAATTTTAAATATAAACAAAATATTGTCCATAATGCTTAAGATGAACATACATGGCTTATTTTATGAGATAGATATTTAGTGTCCCAGGTTTTTATATAGAACTGTTAAATAAAAATATGTGATAGAGGGATTCAATCCTCACCAACGACTTGAGCTTCTATATGCTATAGGATTATCCCTGTGCACCACAGACTATATATATTATATTAAAAAGGAAAATAGGGATGTGCGAAGCCAGAATAGGTCGCTAGTATTGTAATAAATGTGTCAGTTTATGTATGCTTTTTACATCTTCACACGGGAATGTACCTTAAGTACTTTATACCCTGGATGAATACATAAGCTTCTTTTTATCCCGAAAAAAATTCTTGTTCGTCTGGGAAGCTCAAGTTGTTGTTAGGGATCGAACCAGTGTCCGTCAGATTGACAGCCGACGCTCCTCCCTCTGAGCTATCATCGCTATTTATTGCAATAACAACATGCTAGGCGGAACTTACGTTAGAATAATTACGATAGAATAATTTACCATTATTCTAACAGTCCTATGAATTAACTGTTCATACAATTATGGTATGTGGCATGTAGATGGCGCTAAGAACAACATCTCAGATGTTAAAGGAAGTGAGAAATTCGGCGCTAGTGGTACTGGCTGCTATAGCTTAGTTGGACAAAGCGACAGGACGGTATTCTGTAGTCGTTGGTATAAGTCCCACTAGTAGCTGAATTTTTCCTTCAAATAATTTGAAAATTAAGGGCAGTGCCTAGTGGTTGAAAATAGGTAATGTGCTTCATGCAGAAACGTGGAGACATGAAAACTTACATTTTGTCTGATTACTGATATATAGGCCCCTAATATTTAATGACCATCTTAAGCTTATTCTTTTTGACATAGGCTTCCAGAGCTGCAGTCGCAGGGTGGGGGAGGTGATGCACCGGGTGAAGAAGATGATGATGATGATTTTGATGGAGATTCGTCACCTATCACACAACTCAGGTACACTTTTTACATTGAGGGTTAAAAATAATAAGTTCATTATGAGAATCGCCTTTTTTGTACTTCATATGTTAGTGTTTGACCAATATCTCACCCCAGTGAAATGGTCATCCACTGATGGATCGCCACGATGGCCAGTGAAGATTTAGTCAAAGATGTAATCATGTTAGACTTCAGGTGTTCATTGTCTCTTAAGGACTGCTGCCTGAACACACTTTGTGTTTGGAGACCGTTTTTCAAACTTGAGGTTTATTAATGGAAGCCGGCTGACTTATTAACAGTCTTACTAAAAGACTTATCAAAAGGCTTAGTCGTCATTAAGCATTTTGGAATTTCTATCTATAAATGAAACAACTTCTAATACTATAGGAAGTACAATTTTTCAGCTGAATACTTGTGCAACTTGCTAACATATTCTATCTATTGTTTAATCCTAACAATGTATGTTAATTGATCTCCAGTTGGAAAACTTAGTGGAATGCTCTGGAATTTTAATAGGAATATGAATTTGACTTTTTTTTTAAAATTTGTAGTTTTTAATTTAATTTTATTGAACATTTTAATTTTTCACATTGTGATTTTTATAGGACATTTAATTTTTGACATCTACAATTTTCATTTATATTTCTAATTTTTTGATGTAATGTTTATTGTTTGCACACTATTGTAATGGTAGAATGTTCTGGACGTAATTTATATTTACCACCATGTTTCTTACAACATTCTAGTAAATAAAGAATTTGATTTGATTTGATATAAAAAACAGGTTAGTATGGAAAACTTTGTACATCGATTTATCAAAATAATGTGCATGTATAAGTAAAAGATACAATAAAATTAGTCTATGAAAACCCAATGCATAGTTTGATTACAACGACATTGTCACTGCCTATTTAGTAAACAAAAACAGTTTGCAACAGTTTTAGTTTAGCTTGTTGATCTACAGTTACTGGCAGTCTACTCATTAAACAAGTGCTGGAAAAACAAGCAAAGAATAAGAAAAAATATATATATAATATGTAACCCCAGAGTGCTCCGCGAAATGTATCCAATAAAAGGTTGATGTTTCGAGCCTTGAATTCTCATCTCAAATGAGAGTTAGTGTTGATGAGCCTTTCAGCTTGCCTCTTTATCAACTCAAGAGCTTTAAGTTGGTACTTAGACAAGCCACCCCACAAATCAGTACTCCATACACAATCGAACCTGTGATTGATACGAGTTGAGCAGTTGTTCCAGTGTAAAGTACTGTATGAGTGACCATGTTAGTTAAAAAAAGTATTGGACAGTGTGACGTATTATACTTTTATGTCTCTGACAGAAAGCCCCGATCATGTAACGTAAAGGATTTATTGTGCAAATATTCCAATGTGTGCTGGTTATTTAACCAGTTTGTTCACCGCGTTCACCGCTCACCGCCTAGCTACACACACGTAATAGTACACTTACCCACTCACACTATTAACGTCAACCTGTAATAATGCACATTTAACTTTTATGATCTTCGTAAGGTTTCACTACATTTATTATCTATCCGCGAGAGGTAGCCTGGTGACCTGTGTCACAGGTTTTTATAACCTATTTCAGGCACCAGTCCCTCACAAAGCTAGGTTTTATATTTGTATCCACTAAAGTGTATATTTAGCTTAAGAAACCTTTTGTGAGGTGAAAAATAAACAATATTTGATTTGATTTAACAAATCTTTATTTCATTCCCCAGATTCATCCCACCTAATGAAAGTGACCTTTCAGCTCTCTACCAGGCTATGAATGAGGGTCAACAGCTGCATCCAGATCCGGAGGATGAGGCCTACATGGACGGAGAAGACGTCGACGAAGGTAAACATCCATAGACTAGCGGCATTGCTATACAGACAGGACATTTTTTAACCGACTTCATAAAAAGGAAAAGGTTCTCTATTCGACTCGTTTTTATTTGTTACCTCAGAGCTTTCAACTTGATTTTCCAAAAATGGTAATACACTGATACAAGATACTAAAAAAAATGCAATATAACAAATGCTAATGTGTGTGTGTTACTGTAACTGATGAATTTTGAAATATAGTAGGTCTTGGCTCAACTATCTACTATGTATAAATGTATAAGTTTAAGTCATCTCTTAAGAAGGTTAAATGAGATAGTAAAGTTAATATATGAATATTTATTCCTTGGTTACATGGACTTACAAATCGGCACACATAAACTTTAAAATAAATAATAAGACGCTTGCTTTTATTTTTATCAAACCTGCCCTTGGAGATGATGCAATAGTGTTCTAAAGTTTGTATTTTTTAAATTTTAGTTTAATTCAGCAAAACATCATTGTATAAAGTACTTTCACAACTTATTAAGTAATTAAGCAATCTACAAGCACGCGTACACTCATACGTAACATAGAAACTTCCCAACTTATTTTGGCCATCGCACTCTGAGTTTCAAGACACGGGCTCCCGCCTAGTTTGAGGCTCGACGTTAAACCTGTTCTCTGATTGGAATGCAATATTTTGTGCTTATATACTAAACCTAATGTAACCTTTAACATATATTGTAAATTACTTTTTGGAAATAAATATTTATTATTATTAATTCACTCAAAACTCGATAGATGACAGACATATTTGTTAAATACTTACTTACTCCGCTGGCTCATTGACCCAAAGTGGATCTAAGCCTCTGACAAGAGCAAGCGCCATCCTTTCCTTCATGGGTGCGTTCCTGCCAGTCGTCCAAGTGGAGCTCACGCAGGTCTTTTAGCACCTCATCTTTCCACCTGTATCTAGGTCTTCCCACTGGCCGGCGGTCGGTCTGTTGACCCACATACGCCCTCTTTACGCCTCGATCTTCGATTGTTGTAATTGTAATTGAATATGTAATTGTAATAATGTGTCAAACTCACGAGAATTTCCAATCAAAAATATTTGTTAAAGTAAACTATGAAGCTTGTATTCTTTATTAAATCAAAACTCGATGTGTTCAGGTGACGAGGAAGAGTTCGAAGATGCCGAGGAGAACAACGGTGGGTCCGCGGAGGAGGCGGCCGCGAGGCTGCGCCATCTGAGGCTAGAGAACTCCAACGGGACCAACCACTATGAAGGTGATTGGTTTTTTTATTGTTTGTGCACGTTTGTGTTACGTGGTGAGGCTCGCGCCCGCCGCCTGGCACGATCATAACTCCAAGATGAAGAACCGCAAATCAACTCGAAACTGGTCGAAGATTAACTTACCACGCTATCAACCATCTGCCTTCAACGGGTCTTACAGTATTTCGGTCACGTAGCGCGCAGACATCCTGATAACCTGGAAAGAATAATCGTTACCGAAAAATAGAAGGCAAAAGGCCTAGAGGCCGAAGCCCGAAACGATGGTCTGACCAAGTGACTCAGGTACTGGAAATGCCGGTCAACGTAGCTCTCCACACAGCTAAAGACCGTAACAGGTGGAGAGAAGCAGTGAAAAAGATTCATAGGTGTCACGAACCTCAACAATGACGGAACGACTGAGGAGGATCACGTGAGTCCAACACGGTTCTTAGATAATGATAATGGAAGTAAGTCAACCATCACTTCACAAAATGTCACCTTTGCATGTCAGAGCACATCAGGAACTGTTAAACATCTGTCCGTTTTTGTGGATCACGTGATATATCGCTTTGAACTGTCAATCTCATATATTTTTTATGTGTACTACCAGCGTGCACGCTTGTAGAATTTTACTTTATAGCCGATAACGAAAATGTCTCGGGCCCGTGTCGGTTTATTTGTTTCATTCAATATTTAGTTATGAGCTCCTAAACTTGACTCTGACTGACTTAACTTGAGTCATTGATGTGTATTTACACAAAAAAAAAGTGTAAGAAGCAAGAGTAATAATATCCATCTTCTAATATTAGACGCAAAGAAAACTGACTTAGCCTTCAAACAACTTATTTTAACAAATGCAAAAAGATTAGATTGCAAAAAAGTAGATGGGCCGCCTAATTGTAAGCGATCAGCGTCGCCTATCTTTCAATCTGCAGGCAGTACAAGTTTCCAATCCTTTTAAGACTTTGTTAAGTAAGTATGGATAGGTTGAATCACACAGGGACTACCATGAGTCAACTATATGGTAGTCACATTCCTAGTGCGTACAGCTAACGAATGGAATTTATTGCCTAAATCTGTGTTCCCGCAAACATACAACCTGGGTATCTTCAAGTCACGAGTGAATAGGTATCTTCTAGGCAGGCGTGCTCCACCGTAGACCGCATCATCACTTAACATCAGGTGAGATAGTTGTCAAACGCTTGCCTATTCCCAATAAAAAAAAAATGTGGATCAGCTTTCAAGCGATATCGGCTAGTGCTGTGATAATACCTTGATGCTGGAATAAGGTTGAAGTGTTCCTCAGAACACTTTCCGTTGTATATACGGTAGAAAATACACTGAGAGCCAGTGTCTTTGCACATACTCAGTGGCTCTAGTCTAGGTCTTCGGTGAGTTTGGGGTCGTTGTCAATTCTGATAGCTCTACACTGAATGCATCTAAAGGCTACAGCTGATGCATGGGTGCACCGTTCCAAACGTGAGAGGAGTACTCCATGTAAGGCCGGACTTGAGTTAATTACCAAAAAATTGTTTTTTCATACTCAATCCCCCGCCCTTGGATTCCCTGTAACATCCAAGACCCGGGACAAACACCTACGTTTACCTAATGTTTGTCCCTGCCGGGATTCGATCCACGGTCCCCGCGGACCAGAAATCAAGCGACTGACGACTGAGCCACGGCGACCGTCATCTAATTGATTAGTTTGTTTTTCAGATGACGCAGACGAGGCGATCGACGAATGAACGCTGCACGTTTAGTTTATAAACTTAGAATGTTAATAAGTTTATGCCACTTGCTTTATAAGTGTTTACACTCATTACATTAATGTCAAATTTCATTATTTCAACTACAGGTCAACAGTTCTCGGTTACTGTAAAATTCCTGTATTTTTTTGTTGTATTTACCCGAATATCTTCTCAACAAAGTACCTTAAGCGTTAAAGGCCATCCATAACAAACCTCACCCTAATTTGCCCCCCCCCCCCGTCCTTTCACATAGCGTCTCACTACGTAACCCCTCACCCCTTTAGGTGTGTCGTTACATATGGATGACAGTTTAATGCAGAGATTTATTTTAAAGGCCAAATTTCCAGTGCTTATTCATGCGCCAAAGTTGGTAACGCACAAAGTTCTTATCAACATCAACTAGCCAACAGCAGTACCGGCTATCTTTACCCATGATTCAATGTCACTTCATGTCGGTCCTCATTGGTGATTCAAACACGAGACCACCAATGACAATACAGATGAACTTCATTCGATGAGATTCGTTGGATGAAAGCAGTGACGGATTAATCATATAGCAAGTAGCAAATGCTAGGGACCCCGTTAATTTGAGGGCCCCGCGCGTATATACAAAAGTTTAGTGTTTACTAAAGATCATTCAGTTTACATTAGCTAGAGAATAAAACTTAGTAATATTTATGAGTGTCTGCTGCTGAAGTAGGCTCAACACCTGTGTTTCAGCATAAATATCAATAGCTTTCCGACCGTAATTCAAATCATTCACAGTGTAATTCCATTGTGGATAATATTATTAACAGACAGAAGACTTCTTGCTGTTAATAATATTGGCAAAATACATATGAGGCGCTGAAACTCCAGTATTACAAGCTGTTATTAAATATGTATTTACAATATTGTTTCCTAAACCTTAAAATTGCCTTGCGCAGTTAACAATCTCTCTCAACATTAAAACGTGTTAAGAATGAGTTGAAAAACGTAATGACGCAAGAAAGTCTTAATCACCTCGCTATTTAATATCGGATACGATTTATTAATAAGTCGATATGAACGATATTTTTACCAAAAATAAATTTTAAAAAAGCTTGGTCTGTCGAAAATAATTTGCTACAGGCTCCGCTTACTTAATCCGGCACTGGACGAAAGCACCAATGAGGATGGAGGCGAAATGACATTTCATATTGGATAATATTCCCGCTGGTTCTTAACATGGCATATTAGAATGGGTGTATGATAATTGCAAGCGAAATACTGATTGTGATGCAGTTTTATTGTATAGATCTAGCGTTCGACCACTATCTCACTTGATGTTCAGTGACGATGTGGTCGAAGATGTTATCACGCTAGACCTAGATTAATAATATAACATATTTATTTAGTACATAAAATAATGTTACATTCTAACTTGACCGTATGACTATGCACAATTTAATGTATGATATAAGAATGCTTGTAGTTATAATACTTCGTTGTCAATTAACATTTTATTGTCTATATATCGTGCATAGGAGTCAATGTATTTGTCGCTATATAAATATAAAATCTCAGTGTATTGTTAGTTATTTTAAACTCTTAGTTATCGGCTTCTGTATCTTTGTAACGGAATATTTGAATGTGCTTTTGAGTTCCTTTAACCGTCGGATTAATTGAAAACTGTGCACTCTTGTCTAGGACTCATGATGCGATAATTCAAATTGTTTGTGCCATTATCCTTACCGGGATATCCAGGATTCGAACCCGATATGTAAATAATTACATACCTATTTAGTATCGTATCATTACGGATTCAATACAACCAAGGGGCCGAATGCCTTTGGTAATTGTATTATCTTTATTAACGTCGGTTAACAATTATTCATACCCAATATGCAAATAAGTACATATTAGTATTGTATCATCACGTATCCATGACAACCAAGGATCAGAACCCCCTTCTTCATTAACATCGGTTAATAGTTATTAATTAATTATTTATTGAAGCTTCACTTTATGAAAATCTATATAAACAGGCAGTCTAACTATAATTACATTATAAATACTTCTTCTTCTTCAATTTATGGCTTTTAAACGCCATGTAGCGTTTCTCTGCCAGTGTCAAAAGAAATCGCTATACGTTTCTCATTTCATTAATAGGTAGATAAATCTGGACAAATTTTATATTTAAATTCGTACTTAAGTCACTCAATATTTTAATATCCCACTGAAAAGTCACCTTTATTTCTGAAAACTAAAACTAAATAAGATTCACTTAAATGGTTATGAAAATAGAATATCGACGATTAAGTACCAAACCCTGCTATTTACAAAACGTCAACTTTACAGGAGAGCATAAAAACGTTTTTTTTTTTTATATTTTAGATATATAAACAATGAAAGTGTTATTGTATTATAAAATGGCTTACGTTACCTATGCTGACAATATATTTGGTTAAAAATTAACCGTAACCGTTTTTTTAGTAGATAGCAGTTATTGCTTTGTATTAGGGTATAATCTAAATAATAATATTGTAATAAGCAGGTGTTGAAATAAAAAAATATTAGTATAAATCAAAGAAAAACGTTTATTTAACGTCACATATTGACGTCAGCAAATAGTAATTAAATATTGTTTTTTATTTTTATTATTTAATTAAATTAAAATATTCTTCTTCTTTGTCGTTACACTCTTGGCAGAGTGGTCGTGGTCGTCATGACAGGGGTGATGGCGAGCTTCACAATTCGTCGCCATTCCTCTCGCACTGTCGCTTGCCTCGTGCATTCATGGAGTCGAGTATTCAATTAAAATATACATGTTCTAAAATCAGAATCCTAAATTGCAACATAACTATTACAAACTACGACACAAAAAAGAAATTTTTAATCTATGTAGGGTAAAGAGTCATAAAAATGATGGCAGTCTTGGGGCAAAACTGTCTTTAACTGTTGGAGATCATTATACTTAGTTTTCTTTATAAGAATTTTGCTTGAATGAAGTTGGCTGTAAACGATGTTTGACACCGCCCGTGGTCTTTGTGGCAAGTCTACCCAGTCAGAATCAAAACCTGATGAAATTTGAATTGTGGAGTCGGGCTTGTACATAATTTTTCTTATATCGACAACCTGAGGATCACCAGTTTTTCTACCGGGTCTTATACTTTTGTACACAAAGGTGTCAGTATCGGCGTAATTTTTAATAAAAGTGTAATCAACTGATATCTTTTTGTATGGATTTGCATGTCGTGCCTCTTTTGTCAGTTTTATGTAGTCGCTGGATAGATCAATTTCCTTGTTTTTTAATTTGCGTTCAATGGTGCTGTGCACAGAGTCACACTCCATCTGTGTATGACCTGGTTCCAAAAATTTTTGAATGATAATAACATTGTGGTTGTTGCTGAAATTCAGTAAAGCATTGCTTAATATTACGTTCCTATTTTGATAGGCACAACCATCCGAGAAGATAACAATGGGGAGCTTTCTTTGCAGGCAATGTCTTTCTAAATAGTCTATAAGGCAAGAGGCAAATGTACTTGAGGTTAAATCGGCATCAGTTTCATTGAACCAAAAACAAGAACAATGGTGTGTCTTTAAGTCATACACCGTAAAGTTGTGACATGTGAGTTTTGTCTTAAAATACAGGGCGCTAGCAGTTAGAAATGGACATACTTTTTATGGGCTAGCTACTACGAGGGCTGGCTACCGCTACGGCCACGTGATAAAAATCCTTGCATTGATCAAGTTTCCAAGTGATTATTTACTTTCAAAAATCAAAATGTGAAAATACCCAGCTAACCCAGTACTCCCGGAAAAAAATTGACCATAAAATGCATGAAGCACGATGCAAACCTTTTTTATCTATCTAATCGTAAGAAAATGTGGAACACCTTGAATTCAAGTGCCAGAACTGTTCGGTTAACCCGCGAACTGAAATACTTCCAAACTATGCCACCATGCGGCATAACATGCCACCCAGGAAAAGTAGATACGTTAGACGTGTTGACGGTTATTTTGCATGAACCAAAAGGCTCCCCGTATGAGAACGGCACATTTAAACTGATTGTTACAATCCCACAAAGATCCAATTGAGCCACCCTTGGTCAAGTTTACAACGCCTTTGTACTATCCAAACATCGACAAAGGAGGCAGAATATGCATGGACCTGCTGAAAATGCCACCCAAAGGTGCTTGGCTGCCGACCATTGCTTTAGAAACATTACTTGTATCTATACATACACTCTTGGCAAACTTGAACCCGGATGATCCCTTGATGATGGATGATCCCGGATGATGCCAATGAGTACAAGTATAACATCAAGCAATATTTGGAAAATGCAAAAAAAATTACAGAGAAATATACTCTTTAATGAGAAGGGATATTTCTTTATTTAATTACCACATGCTGGGGTCTATTTCATAAAAGGACAGGTCTTAAACTAACACAGCCAGTTGCTAAATTCAGCATCTCATATGAGTGCTAATGAAATACTTAAAAAAAAACTGGTTTCCACAGTATAGGTATAAAATATTTAGGAATACATTTTTCGTTATCAAAACATACACTTCACCTATATGACAGACTACCATAATATGCGTATAATTATGTTTCATGAAAGGGCACATAGTCAGTAGTTGCAGTATCATCAAGAATTGATACAATTTTTAAGAGGGGTTTTACAAAAAAAAGCTTGTTTTCAAGATGTTCAACCTTGAAATATGATATATTGCCTTTATGTTAATACATAACCATTACATGAAAACTATAGTTCGATTTATTTTCGTCAATAATGTCAGTTCCAAATTTGGGTATTTTATTTATTTATTTAGGAATCCTCATTTTTCTGTTGTATGTTTCGGAAAAAACACAGAGACCTTATTTGAGAGCTCTAATTTGCGGATTCTACTGAATATAAAGCACTAATAAAAATATTATGATACAAAACATCATCTTATACTTCCATAATGTCATTATATATTTTTGTTTTTTACTTTACAAGCAATGAAAAAAAAAATCATATAAAAAGAGACTTTCGCGCAAAAACACTCCGAAAAAAGTCGGTAAAGTGTGTACGATCATTTAAGTTTTTGTTGGTATATTTTATTATTATTAATGCTTTTTGACGATGCTGGTGCTGATTTAATTATTAAATTATATTACAAATTAAATTAATCTTGTTAATTGACATAATATAAGTCATCATACCCTAGCTTTTTACGGCTTCTAGGTCCATAGTGAGAAGAATGAATTCACCATTGGTAGCTTTGTTCTTATCCTCCTCCTTCTCTCTTCTGGCTGTATCCTTTTCTATGCAGTGAATTTGATAATCGGCTTCTTCAACGTTATCCGCTTTGTTTTATTTGTACATGAGAACTTGCTTCCACAACAAAAGTAACGAATTGCATCGAAAGACACCACCCCCTCTGCGCCGCCCCGCGCCTCCCTCTGATTCGCCGCAACTAGCGACACTGCTTGTCTAACGGTCAAGTCAATCAAACCAAACGCTTAGACCAGACGAGTTCGAGCCGCGGAATAGTAAACACGCGTTGCAGTGTAGTTAGCAGTTATGGGCAGAAAACATAACGTAATTAGCTTTTATTACCAGAAAAGTAAAATATTTTCTTGTGCATTTTCATTTAGCAGTTATTGATATACCTAATTATCTTCGGAAATAGCATCAATTTGAATTGTATGTTTTTGTCATAGAGTGAAGCATCACCTGTTAAGTCGATCTAGACAATAAAAAATATTTGTAAAAATGTAGATAGCAGTATTTGGTACTTAATCGTCGAATTATGTTTCTCATTTCAATAATAGATAGATACATCTGGGCAAATTTTTAATTTTACATTCGTAAGTCACTCAACATTTTAATATCCCACTGAAAAATGTCACCTTTATTACTGAACACTAAATAAGATTCACTTATATGGTGAACGTAGAATATGGTAAGCTTGTTGAAATGTTGAATGCATGTGATATTTTTGTAAGGCCTTTATGTAAACGCTTCTGTCTGAGTGGTTTCTGACTAGTGGCGTGTTTCTGGTCAATAGCATAGTTCAAGTAATCAGAAGTTTAAAATCTTGATACCTGTAGCACAAACGAACGAGCCAGTTTTTTTAAAGACCGGTAAATTTGGCGTCTCACATAATTCGCAATGCCTTTTGCACGGGTCAATTGGTACTTTCTAGGCTTGCGGGCTTCATCTTAGAACATGGCATCACTTAACATCAGCACACGTACCGGCTATGTTTACCTACTTATTAGGAAATGTTACTTCAAGTATCATTGGTGGTTCAATAACGAAGAGATGCACCTCATTCAATGAAATTTGTTAGATGAAAGCAATGATATATGTTTATATGAGGTAGATGTCGCAAAAGCGCGTGGAAACTGAGGCGGCACAATTAAGTCAATTGTCGTAATTTTGATTACGAAGCGTATTTCAAGCGCAAGTCTAAACATATAGCTATCGTATACGTCATCTTTAGTAAAACATCATTGGATGAAAGCGTCAATGAAAATGGTGACAGAGCGACATTTCGTAATGGGTAATATTATCCGGTTAGGTGGCAGTGGGCCAAGACAAAATGCGTCGCTACATAGCGATTCTCTTTCTCTCGCCGGTGAATGTTCGTTCTCGTTGTTCATGTTATAAATCCAATGACTATGTAACCTGTTGACTTACGGTACACCTTCCCCTACGGCGAAAATGATTGGCGCAAATCGAGCGCGTTGATGTCTTTCGTCCCATCCTGTTCTGGTATCGGTAGTTTTATATCGCTTTATCTTGTTTCCTCACCCTATTTATTTTTTTTAAATATTTTTTTTCCATTCAACGGCTAGAGACAGATAATCGCTATGTCGCGATGCACTTTGTCTACGGGCCCAAGTGTGACGATGGTGAAACGCAAGCATATGCTTGAAAACTTATGATTACTTGAATCCAATTATAAAAATGGAGTATTTGTGAATGTTAGGTATGAAATAACTTAAGTTTTTTGTATTGTTACCTATATAAGTATGTAAAACTAGTTCAACACGCATCTAGCGTATTTGTATTCCAAGATATTTAGATATGTGAACTTGCTAATACACCATATCAAATAAATACATTTGTTTCTTCTTCGCAACCTATATAATCCTTAACTTTTATGGTGATATGCAAAGCAGTAGGTAAATAATACTTGTGAAGTACGCGGGTAGTACCAAATTAAATAATTAATCTAATACCAAAGTCTACATGGAAAATATATTTAATATGTTACTTGGGATATCAAACGGAACATGTGTCGCGCTTTATTAATTCTGTGTGTCGTGATATATTGGTGTAACTAAAAAATAGTTCGTCCGATTTTGGTGAAATTTGAATAGGACGACCACGGAAGTATACTCTATCAAACAAAAAAAGAATCATCGGTCAAATCGGTTCATAAACGACGAAGTTATCCGCGAACACCTAAAAAATATATACGGTCGAATTAAGTAACTTTTTTTTTAAGTCGGTTAAAAATCGCCTTGTATGCTTCCTACATACATAGTTCTTAGACTGCGTAATTATTATTTAATTTTGTTTGATCATCGTAACTCGACTGCAGGCTTTGGGAGTTTGTTTGACAAGCTACCAATTTCTAAATTCTCCATCCAAAGGTTGTCTGGAAGAGATCGCTCTTAGCGATAAGACCGCCTATTGAACATTTCTCATTGTAAATATTCTTTTTATAATTTCTGTAATTTTGTGTCAATAAATTGTATTTGTATTGTATACAATTGATTTATTAACAATTAATCAATTGTTTAAGCTTTCGAAAGACGGATAGAAAGTCGAAAGCTATAGCAATATTTTTAGGCGAACGACCCCCTGGCGCGTCGTAGATTCACTTCCGAAGGCTGCAAAGTCGTGATTCTAAAGGCGGACGGAGAGAGATGTACAATGAAAGGCAATCGTTTACACTACCATTTTATCAGAAAAACACAATACAATAAGTAATTCATCTTTATTTTAACAATAATTATGATATAATGTCGTATGAAATAATAAAGTACTATTGTACTTCTTACAATCATGCACAAAAACCACTATAAAATACAAAAAAAAAATTAACATAACGTTTGCTACGACAATATACTTATACATTTTACTCCAAAAATGTTCATAGTTTTTGTACCAGCCTAGACAGTCATACGCTCATTTATTATTTACTTATTCAGTAGTTATTATTAAAATAATATATTTTTATTATCTACTAACCATTTATATTACGATATGCGTCTAAACGCACTGATACCATTAATTTCACAAAACATGGTGGCGATTCTCACATGACACCGATTTATTAATAGTATAATCATTTTTCGAGTTTGGCATTGCATGTGTTTAATTTTATATTATTTTTAAAAATAATATAAAATTTAATACAATTTTAGTTAGTTTTAATTGAACAACATAATAATCAACTCAAGTTATTGCTAATAATAAATAAATATTAAATAATATAATTTTTCGACCTTGGAATTGCACGTGTGTATTCAACTTGTGGCAGGTTATTAAATTATACAAAGCAATAAAAAAATAAAACACACAAAGTTTCTTGCAGTAAGCTCACTGACTCGTAAACTCGCAAGAGTGCCCATGGCCATACTTAGAGAACAGCTTTCCGTATATTTTTTTGATGTCGCAATGGAAACAAAGTGTCAGACATGGTATTCTTGTTAAATGTATGCATTAGAAAAATAACTTTCTAACACTGCAAGCGATTAGTAACCTTAAATAATGAAAGTATAATGACGAAATCATGAATTTAAATAAACCCAAATAACAAGGAGAGTGATTTTAAATTTTAAGTGTTTTTTTGCCAGAATTACCACCATTGGTAGTAAATTCTGTTATTTACTCAAACTAACTAAAATTGTAAATGAAATAGCTTTTGTGCTCACGCTTCAACGAAAACCCACTAAATAATGCACGTTCTCACGGTATAACCGTTTTATTCAATAGCGGGTCATGACAAATAAAAGAACCCATAAAATTAAACAAAAAAAAACTTCTAGGAGTGTGGCAATTAGGGTTTTATCGTAAAGTACTATTTAATACAATTTTAGTTAGTTTTAATTGAACAACATAATAACTATGCTCGTTTACACATATACCTGTAAACTGGAAAAGATTTAAAATATAATTTTCATTTGTTACGAGCGCTTGATAGCAAGTCTCCCAAAACAAATCAAATGGCTCATGATACAAGGAACAAAGCGACTACCTTGATGGGTACCACAGGATTGGCAGATTTAGCCCTGCAGACTTAGATGTAAGTGGTTCCATGAACGGATTGAAAGGCACTTTAGCAAGAAACGCACTTGATGACGATAAAACCGCAGTGAAGTACTATGAAATACAAAACCGACACCAATGCTGTTAAGACACGCACACGCTAGTATTTTAGTATAACAAGGGTCTTGACAGACAGACAGACAGACGGAGAACAAAGTGATCCTATAAAGGTTCCGTTTTTTCCCTTTGAGGTACGGAACCATAGACAATAGACCGGAACAATAGAAGGATAAAAATCAAACAGTACCATAATGTCGCACCAGGGGTTATAATGTAAATAGTTTAATAAGCAATATAGTTGCATACGTTGACTTTGCTCCAATAGTAATTTCTAGTAAAATAGTTAAGATTTGAAATTTACTTGAGCGTAGATACAATAACTATTAAATAAATCTTCAATTATTTGGTTGCTGACAGTGCGGTCTATTATAAAGTATCAAACCAGTTAATATATAAAACATCATTATAGATACTAATGATTGATTTGAAGGATTAGGAATGCCTTTGACAAAAGTCAAATATAATCTCGATACTTATTATCAAGTAAACAGTTTTTCGAGCGCAATCAGTTTGTGAAATGACAAGCTTGTCTAATGTCATTCCCTCTACATAACATTTCCAGCGAAGTGAATACCCACCAAGACGGTGTCAAGAAAAAAAGGTCCACCAAATACAGTTTAACGACATGTTAAAGTCGAATGTATAAAAAAACAGGAAGGCATTTGATAAAGTACAGTCGCGCAGTGAACAGACTTTCGTACACTAACCTGTTATTACCCGTCTCTGTCGCCTGTCTTGTGAAAATACATTGCGCCTCGCTCGCACAAAGCCAGGACTGCAATGTCAATGACACCTGCGTGAGCGAGACGCATTATATCTATGAAGGAGCTACAGAGACGAGGGATAGCACCTTAGTGTACAAAATTCTTGCTTTGCGACTGTACTTTAAGCAATCCAAATTTAATTTTATAGGTTGTTTGTTGAATTTAAATAGAAAATGTCCAAGGTTAGCTAGTTCTTAGCCTGTAAATGTTCTCTTACAGTCAAAGAGCTTAGAGTTAGCTTATAGTTCTCGAAATCACTTAGTTTTATTTAATCAGAAATGTTAGTATTTACCATCATGCAGATGTAGTTATGGGGTTATTTTGAATCGATTCCACACTCTTCGCTTCAACCTTTTCACTCTCATCTGTTCCATTCACTTCGGCCGTCTCAGTCATTTCTACATCTTTGACTGTGTCTTGGGAATCTAGACTCTTTTCCGTGTCTTGGCTTTTCACAGAGTCTTGGCTCTTCTCAGAGTCTTGGCTTTTATCGGACTCTTGGCTCTTCTCCGAGTCTTGGGTCTTGGTTGAATCTTGGCTGTCTTCTTGTGACTTGGTCTCGGTGTCTGCAATGTCTTGGCTAGGTGTTTCCTCGGGCTCAGGTTTGGATGGTTCTTTCTGATCAGTTTCCATTTTTACATCGGAGTCAGGTGCTGGGGTGTCATCTTTTTTGTCTTGGTTGTTGTCTGTGAAATATATAATATTCTTTCTAAATTCTGTACATCTAGCACATAGCATGAGGGCCAATGAACTGCCCACAAACAAATATAAACAGTTAAGTTAAATAAATAAATAAATGCGAAGTTGTCTACTCAGAACAGCTGCTGCAAAAAAAAAAAAAAAAAACTATTCTAATACTAGGATTCTAATTTATTAGGTATTAACCTTGCATCTACTCTGGAGTACCGACACTTCAGACTCTTACCATGAGCCTTGTAAGCAAGTTCAAAGTAGCATAATGAGGTATAAAGAGCTATGCTGAGGGTTTCTCTATGAGACTGAATCAGAAATAAAGAGATCCGTAGAACGAAAGTCACCGACATAGGCCAGCGGGTTAGAAAGTTGTCATGGCAGGAGGCAGGGCACTATCTCGTTGAACGTAGGTTCTTAAATAGAGACTTATGCGTACTGCCAAGGAATGGAACTCGTTGCCCGAGTCTGTGTTTCCCGATATGTACAATCCTGGAGTCTTCAAGTCGCGAGTGAATAGGTACCTTCTAGGTTTGCGTGCTAAATCCTAGACAACATCATCACTTAACATCAGGTGAGACGGTTGTCGAACGCAAAAGTATAATATATAAAAAAAGACACCACCAACAAGGTGGACAGAAGACCTGACCAAGATCGCAGAAAGAGGTTGGATGCGTGTCGCTTCCAACCGGTCCTAGTAGAACCAATAGGGGAGACCTATGTCCAGCAATGTACGACTCGTGACTAACATGATAATGATAAGAGTTTTTATTGTGTATCGCATTAACCATATGCTAGGAAGAACTTATGTTCAAATATATGAAGGAAAAAATTCGGCTGCTAGTGGGACTTGAACCCTTTGAATGATAATGATAGTTTATGTGACAAATGACTTACCAGTTTCGTCTACCTCCATTGCGGTGTCTTTTTTTTCGTCGCCATTTAACTTCTGAAATAAAAGATCATATTTATATACAATCTACAACAAATACAAAATGTACGATTAGTATAATAAATAGTCAACCGACTATGTCTTCTCTAATTCCAAATATAGCAACCTAAGTGATTAATAACTAACTAAAATTATATTATATCGGGGCCCATATTCACGACACTCACAACATCATTATTACTCTGTTCTGTATTGTTTTTGTATGTATCTGTTGTGTAATGTGAGTTGTGAGTGTCTTGAATAAATGTGGTTTCTTTCTTTCTTTCTAAAATACAACAAATATGGGTCAAAACATGGATTACACAAATCATGAATCTAAAATACAAAATACTTAAAGACACCGTAATAGAGTTTAACCTAACAAAACACCGCCACCGTTCTAATCAAACTATATAAATATATGTAAACTCTAAGGCTTTCACGGCCGGCGTTGCATGTTGTATGTATTGCTTCCGGGCTGTTTGGCCGTGGTCTAAGTGAAACTTGTGTTCCAGTCGTTTCGTCGATCACTGCGATCGACATCTTCAGTGGTTCAGGTCCGAGCGGCGACAAGAGCGTACAACTCTCCTTCGCGGCGTCTTCTCTGTTACTGAGTACACTCAGACCGCAGTGATCGACGAAACGTCAATGAACCGTTGGCTTGCAGAAAAGCATTTGATACTCGGGAAACAGATTTTCTTGTCCGAGTGTCAAGACACCGTATAGTATGTGGATATATCTGCATTTAATAATAGGTATTTTAGAATCTTATTTATGCTATTATTATGATTAGTTAAAATTGATGTTGTTATTAAACTTGACGTGGTTTTGACACATAATGAATTTATAAAACACGGGAATCACTCGCGTAATAAGGCAGTACTAGGCGAACTGCGTCCGCGAGCGCCCCGTATTCTCCTTGAAAAAGACCACCGAATGTGGTTGAAACTATAGTCGGAACCCTCTGACTTATTACGTGAGTAATTCCCGTGTTTCATACATTCAGTTCTGTTTAATGTAAACTGACATCGAAATCATTGTGTGGTATAATTTTTAGTCGTATTTCTTCTGTAGCACTACAATGTAAAAGTTCATGCTCCACAGTTTTCTCGTCCCGCATACAACCCTAGTATGTGACATGCAGAATTATTTGAGTAATTAATAATAATATCAATATACAATCTAAGTAATATTAATATACAATCTAAGTAATATTAATATACAATCAAAGTAATATTAATATACAATCAAAGTATTATTAATATACAATCAAAGTAATATTAATATACAATCAAAGTAATATTAATATACAATCTAAATAATATTAATATACAATCTAAGTAATATTAATATACAATCAAAGTAATATTAATATACAATCAAAGGAATATTAATATACAATCAAAGTAATATTAATATACAATCTAAGTAATATTAATATACAATCAAAGTAATATTAATATACAATCAAAGTAATATTAATATACAATCTAATATTAATATACAATCAAAGTAATGTTAATATACAATCAAAGTAATATTAATATACAATCAAAGGAATATTAATATACAATCTAAGTAATATTAATACATATTACGTCGAAGTTATGCTTAATGCCGACCTGTCAAACGTGTTATGTTTTGGCGAGGTTCTCAATTCGGCCCGAACGTTTTTTTAAACAATGTTTGTTATGTACCTCAGTATTTTCGACTGGGTGAACTGATTTTGATGATTCTTTTTTTTATTTGACAGTTGGTGCTTTTGAACTCAAAATCTGTTTTTGAGTTACACTCCAACAACTGAGAGCAGGCATACATTTTCGACGCGCGGTAGAAAGAGAGGGGGATATTACTTCCTCTCCTACGACTGCGCAGGCGCTCTACGATCCATCCGTCTTACGAATTTTCGATCAGTGTCACGTGTCCTGACGCGAGTTTAACATTTTTTACCCATCCCAAACGTGCACCACGCCGCTAAAGAATTTAAAACACACGCCATGGTTTAAATAAGTCACAAGCGCTTGCCGCAAGCTCACGGCAGCCGAGGCACACCTCACACGCTGTGCTTGTGGACACTTGTCCGAACCGAATAAATACAATATATGTATACAAAAATAACTAATAAAATAATGTTACACCATAACTACGAAATTAATATAAAGATCTAACCACATCCTGTACCATACAGAAGATAAAGGTATTTACTTATATACAGAAAGCCAGTTGTCGTAAGATGTAAAGTCTTATTTGCGTTTCGATTTTTTGCTCTTTCGACTGTCGGTAGATGATGACTTCGCGCTGCGTTTCGATTTGCCCTGCGTGTTGTAAAATAAAATCAATACTAGCTATTACCTATTTGCCACTGTTTTACAATAGATAATTAGGCAAAACATACAGTAGAAAAACTCTTTACTGCACTTACCATGAAAATAAACCTAAAAATTATTTTACATACACTCTTAAACTAAGGCACGTACAATGGGCGGTCTTATCGCTTATAGCGATTTCTTCCAGACAACCGTTGGATGGACAGTAACACAGTAGTGAGTAGTCGGTGGCGCAATATACAAGTTATGCACCTGATGGAAAGTTCCACGCTTGCAAATGACGTAATCGAAGGAAAAATTGTGGTGTAGTCGTATCGTCGCGTTTAACAATTTACTCAATACAAACTATCATGTGATGAAGAACCACTTCCGGATCCAGAGGGGACTAATGTAATCAAACCAACAAAGCACAAAGTGACGGTCGCCGTGGCGCAGTGCTTACTGTCAGTGACATGACTTTTGTGTCTCTGGGACCCTAGGTTCGAATCCCAGCAGGCAGAAAACAGCAAACATTCGTCCGATGAGTGTAAATGTTTGTCCCGGGTCTTGGGTGTTTGTGTGTCCATGCCTCCTGCGACACAGGGAATCTTTGTGCGGGGGTTTGAGTGTGATATAAAAAAACAAAAAAAAAAACACCAAAAGCTCTGGTTTCGTTTCTGATTACTTTCAATGTTTCCAGTGAGAAAGATTTAATTCAAAGCTATTTCAGAACTTTGTTATACATTCATCCAGATAAGGAACGCTCCCCCCATATTCAGTTGTATATATATATCTCATATATACATATGAGACAGTTGTCAAACGCAAACTTATAATATGTAAAAAAAAATAATATTCAAAGCAATGACAGAAATCCTAACCTCAGCTGGAATAAGCTTCCTCCAACGGTGAATCCGAATGGATCGACCGTCAACGAGCTATAGGAGTATTTTGCTATTATATACAAGACGACGCGGCGATAAGACCACTCTATTCCAAACAGTCAAAAGATTGAGCAACCAGTATGAAGGCCGAACGTCTCCTTTATGTGATAATGGGAAAATAGACTGAGAAAAGCTCGGTGGGTCTAAAGCTAAAGCTAGAACAGTTTTGTTATCAGGCCCTAAGCGATTGCAGACTGTATTTTTTTGACGTGATAACTTTTTATAAATTGATGAATACCAGCAACACTCATGAAAAATAGTAACGTTCCACCTGAGTTTTGTATTACATAAAATAATCAAAGTCAAAGTCAGTCAAAGTCATAAATGATAATGACGTTATCACGTAAATCTATCGTCCGTTAACCGACTTTACAGACAACCAAGTTGATGTTACATCGATGCTATAAGGATAGTTGAATTTAGGGACAGAGCGTCCCATTCAAACCTGAGTAATGACAGTCTTCCTATCACACTTAGACTGACACTGGATAGAAGTTAAGTTTTAGATCATCGTAATTATCACTTATAAGAAGCTATACACACATTTATATTAATGAACATCAAGAAAATTTATTTACACATTTCCGTCACTGCATGATCCATAAATATTTTTAAAATGTATCGGCTCCTCGCTGCTTATAGCTCTATCTAAAAAGTATCTACACATTTTGACGTGATAACGTTTTATAAATTGATGAATACCAGCAACACTCATGAAAAATAGTAACGTTCCACCTGAGTTTTGTATTACATAAAATAATCAAAGTCAAAGTCATAAATAATTATGACGTTATCACGTAAACCGACTTTACAGACAACCAATTTTTTTTTGTAATTATAAATACAATTTTATGCCACCACATACAGTTCCGATATAGTGGACACACACCCTAACCGAGACAATGTAAGAGACTGGATGCAGGCCTCTTCCAGCCAGTCCGTGTAGAGATTGATTAGCGAATCCAGAAGGGAAGCTAAGGGGCCCGCAAGATCTCCCTAGTAGACTAGTATATTAAATTATTATGGTTTGCATGTTCTGAATGAACCATGGCGTAATAGAAACAGTTTTAGATAGGAAATTCTTAAAATGCAAATTCATAACTTTACCTGCGGCTTAGTCTCTTCTGCGACTGTGTTGGTCTGCGCAGTAGATGTAGAGGTTATCTCTTCTTCTTGCTCTTGTTTCTTCTGTCGCTTTGTTGTTCGAGGATTCTCCTTCTCTTTCTCTTCTGCGCTTTCTTCAACTTTCTCTTCCGCCGTCTCGGTTTCTGGTTCCGGTGAGGGCTCGCGTTTATCGTCAGGATCCTCCTGTGATACAGCATCACTTGTGTTACAATAGAAGATATTGTTAAAACGTCATGAAAGTAAAATAGAAGGAACTTCTGTCAGAATTGGACTCCAGGACTACATTGTGGAAAAATGCAGTCACTGTACGTAAGTATGTACAGTATATTTGGGATTTATGTTTACAAAAGATCGAAAGTGAAAAAGTGATGTTGAGGGGAGAGTGGATGCTGGGATGAATGGAGCATAATATTATTTTATGAACAGCCAAAACGTGTCCAGAAAATTTGTTTGATTCATTTTATTAATTCTTCTGACCCGGCTTTATCTCAAAATTTAATACAATTAGTTTCAATTAAATAATTGACTTACGATATAAAATTTATTCATGTGTGTTGACTCGCCTGACATCATGCTTGGGTATAGACGAATGAAGTTGTATAATTGTTAATTTGAATTAATATTTCTTATTTGTGTTTATTTACATTATATAGGGTTGCCATCGCTCGACAAATTTGCACGCCTGAGGGCAAAACACGATCTTAGATCATGAATTATTAATGATTTTGTAATAATGACCTCACATGATTCCCTTTGTCGCGGGAGGCATGGACACACACATTATGGACGTGTACTCGTGTTTTGGGTACATTTTTATTTTTTATTTATTTAAGCCTCTTTAATTCTTTAGCAATAGTGTTTTTTTTTTATTGCATAGTTTTAACTAAGGACCTCTCGACGAGTATAGGCCTCCTCCAACTTGCTCCACTTTTTCCTATCTTGGACTGTTCTCATCCAGTCTTTGTTTGCTATTTTGATGAGTTCATCTTCCCATCTTTCCAGAGTTTTGGGCATATAAATTATAGTTATTCTTAAAAACACGCTACACTAGCGCCAACACTAAGCACAGCCGTGGCGTTAGTGTAGTGTAGTGCAGTATACGTACGACGAGCAGGACGGTGTGCTGTCCGCCCGCGGCGACGGCGGCGGGGCGGAGGGTAGGCGTGGGGGCGGGGTGCAGGCGCGCGGGCGCGGGCTCGGCCGCGTCGGCGCTGTCGCCGGTGCCGAGCTGGCCCTCGCTGCCCATGCCCCACGACCACACCTCGCCTGCACACCACACATCACACAATCATATACATGCACTTACTTCACATACACCGCAAACATTAAACCTAGCTGACTAGTCAAAACTTTCAATACTTAATATATTTATTGCAATCATATGTTCATACATTTAAGTGTCTTAAGGGTATATGTTAGTATTAAAATAAAACACTAATAACTAATTACAATACTGCAGCTACTACAATAACATTTGAGCAATCCACTAACTATTGGTAGCCTATAGATAACTCATGTTATGGGTGCCCAGAATATGTTAGTTTTACATACCCTGTAAGGGTATAGCAATAGAGTGCATATGCAGACCGGTTTATTAGAATGATATGGTAACATAAATATAAATTATTAGGTATTATAAGGTTCTGATTCTATATCCTTTACTTTCCCAACAATCATCATCTCAGCCATAGCATGTCCACTGCTAGACATAGGCCTCCCCATTGATTTCCACAAGGATTGGTTGAACGCGGCTCGCATCCAGCCCTTGCCTGCGATCTTAGTCAGGTTGTCTGTCCACCTGGTTGGTGGCCGTCCTATGCTGCGCTTGCCAGTCCGTAGTCTCCATTCGAGAACCTTTCGACCCCAATGGCCAATAATTTGATGCCCCTACAATATATTGATGCAATAAAATAGTAGACATGATTTAAAAACAGAAAATAACATGTTCAAATTGAGTTTTTTTTTTTTATTGGGAATAGGCAAGCGTTTGACCACTATCTCACCTGATGTTAAGTGATGATGCGGTCTACGATGTCTAGTATAACATGTTCATTCTCTTATTGGGGGAAAAGCTAGCTATACAAGCTAAAAAGCTTGTAAACAAATTTAACATGTCCTTGATATATATAATTATTATTACCGTTATCTGTAACCGCGAAGGAATTGCTGGTCCCGGCGGCGATGCTGACGCACTTCTTCCCCTCAAGCTTAGGCACCGGCTCCAGACGCTCCGCGTCTCCCGAACCTTCCCCCAGGCCCAGTCTGAAACACCACATCACACATATCTTAGGTTTTATCTTCTGCAGTTGGCAGTCTGATACGCAGTATCTCTAAATAGTCCTTGATTAAATCTATATGTATTTTCTACCATACAATGGGTAGTGTGTTTTGAAGAACTCTGCAACCTTCTTCTGGCATCACGGTTTTACCGCCGCGGTAGTCGACATCAGCTCATCCACATATTATTGACTCCTGGGAGTCACATACTAAGCGATTTAACTGATAGTTTTTGCCATACACCTGCAAAATGTAGCAAGCTTCCTCCCTCCTTCCAAATATAGGATTCTTCAAAAGGAGAGTCAAGAGTCTTAAAAGGATTGGAACAAATCGTAATGCCCCTCATGTTACAGATAAAAATATGCATAAAAAAAAAATCTATCACACCTACATGGATTGTATTGTAATTGCACCAAAGCTTTCTTATTTTAATCATATTTAGCTTACAGTACAACAGATTCACTACATTAATATCGGTATTTGGCGCTAGATGTTTGCTTCAGCATAAAAATCTTTTTGATCAATAGCGGAAAAACAATATAATTATTACAAACTAATTTTACATATAATTCCCCTCTCTTTGGCATTATGTTTCTTGTCTAATAATATTCGTCACATTACCGGCCATATTCACAGCGTCCGATGGCGTGCACCTGTCCGGTGGCATCGAGCGCCAGGCTGTGGTGCTGCCCGGCCGAGATGCCGCTCCAGTGCGCTTCCCGTTTGCCGAACGCGTCACATTCACTCGGTGAAAACAACGCGGTCTTGCGTTTCTCGCCCGTTATGCCTGTTCGTCATGATTAATTAATTAATTGTATAAATAAACGGACGGATAGATAAATATTTCGGTTGGTATCGTATCGAGCGAAGACATCGTAGCCGTTCGTGAGACAGAGATCAAATATTAGTCGATCAACATTTGGCCGTAGGATCTGCCAAATGCAGTCCATACCTCACTGAGCCTAACAATAAAGAAGAACTTATAATAGATATTCATTCATAGAATTCTGACTGGCCGGTTGGCGCAGTTGGTAGCACTCTGCCTTCTGAGCCGCTGGTCCCGGGTTTGATTCCCGGACAGGTCAAACATTTGTGTGCATGAACATGTCTGTTTGACTTGTGTCTGGGTGTGTATATGTATATAAGAATATATCAGTCATCAGGTTACCATAGCACAGGCTATGCCTAGTTTGGGACCTGAAGACCTTGTGTGAATGTTAATAAACAAAATAAAATAAAAATTCATTAAAATATAATGCATTCCGAACCCATATTGGTATAAAATAATAATAATAAAATATCAGACCCCCGCACGAATCGATTCGAACCCGGGGTCCCGGTGACACAGAAGTCATGTCGATGACACAAACCACTGCGCCACGGTACCGTCAATTGAATCAAACCCGTAAGTTACTTACCAAGTTGTCCATAATTGTTGAGTCCAAAAGCGAAAACTTTCTGCTGGTTGGCGTCCAAGACGAAGGTCGCGTGGTATCCCGCCCAGATACGGGACGCGCCGCCCTTCAGCGTCACCTTGGACGGAACCAGAAGGGCACCTGCCGACAAATACTGCTGGAATAACATAATCCATGAACGCAGCCCACACAGACTACTACTACTTGTCTCTGCGCCTTTATCTATTCCTACTCTGTTCGAACACCGGTTAAAATGTTTTGTACTAGTTTGAGTTAATACATTATAATGTAAAATATATAGAAATAAAACCGCATCAGATCCAGTTACAGAGTTTATTCATTCCAACAAATACCACATTCTTTAGGGTTATAGACTTTAAAAACTTAATGCAGCCCTATAAACTTGTGCCGCAAAAAGCGTGCCGGCACACCCGTTAGGGAAAGGTAAACAATGGCTTTCTCAGGTTTCTGTGTATTTATAAAGAGAGTACATATATATAACAAGCTTCCTCTGACTATAAAAGAGTCAGAGACTCGTGAAGTTTTTAAATTCAACTTGAAAAAGTTTTTGCTTGATAGAGCATATTATAGCATTGAGGAGTTCATAAATAATAAAATGCGATGACATATTATGAGGAATAAGTAAAATATCTTAATAGCTTAATTATATTAGTTTTTATGAATTGACATGTAATTTGCACACCTTCAAAGGTTGGAATATAGAGCAACATAATAAATTTAGCATAAGAGATCTTTCTTTACCTATATTCAAGCAAATAAATTATTTTGATTTTGATTTTTGATCTGTATGAAGACCTAAACTCTAAATGATTAATGATGATACTAATGATTGATTTCTAGATCCATGATCTCCCAGCAACCGCGGCCATGAAATTCATACACGCTGATGATGTTGCACCAGTTGTTTGGAACAAAATAACATTACTAGTACAGCCATCTTAAACAACGACACACATCACATTATTTATATATGTAGAATCTTGGCGGCTTAAACCCAGCCAACAGAGGCATGGTGATGCATAGGTGTGACACAAAATAATGAGAAGTTAATAGGAAAGTTTGTCAAGAAACCCATTCTATTTCTGCATGGGGGCAGGACCCAGTTTGAACATCAAAAATTTGACACATTCAAAAAGACTGATGCCACTTCCAATAATTCCAAAATAAATAAAGCGACTACTTAGAAAAAGCTGCAAGGAAATAGGAAGCCATTATTTTCATATGTTTAACAATATGTATAATTTAAAATCAGTTTAAAGCGATTGCCACCAACAAGGTGGACAGTCAACCTGACTAAGATTGCAGATAAGGTCTGGATGCGGGACGCTTCAATCCGGACTGTGTGGAAATCAATGAGAGAAGCCTATGTCCAGCAGTGGACACGCTATGGATTGATGATGAATAAAATAAAGTTATAACATTAATATGATGGTGAACCAATAGAAGTGGAGAGTGTATTACACCCTTGCCTTGGTGTGCATTGTGCATTCCCCCACCAAGTACCTTAACAACCCTAACTTTTTACGTTTTTTATTTTTATTATATTACAGATGTAGCATTTGACCACTATCTTAATTGAGGGTCAGTGACGATGTCGTAGAAGTTGTAATCACGCTTGTGAACCCTATGTGTTTGGCGACAGATTTTCAAACTTGAGGGTGTTACCTAGCCAGGCAAGTACCCAAAAGTACCCTAGCATAAGCTTAAGTCTTTGTAGGTTGTAGGTATCTTAAGTTTCAGAGGGGTCTTGGATCTACATTCGCTGGATTGTCTGATTGGATGCCATTTCCAGAGAGAGAAATATGTTATTAAATGTTGAATGGCATACGTACTGAATCCTTGTCTTGCATCCCTGGTGGCAGACCTCTGTGACAGCCGACCAAGCTGACCTTGCTCACCGCATCCCATAGTGTAAACCGAACCTGATATCTGAAATAGAATTAGACACAAAGATCAAGCCCCGTCTGATTTAATAACAATGTGTTCCATTCGCGGAATGTCTAAAAATTACAGAATTAGACACACTTTTATACTCTGAGGTTTAAATGTTCATTGACAAAAATATCCATAACAAGCCTTGTTTTACCGAGAAAGTTTGACCCAAACAAAGCTTAGATAGAGAAAATTATCGGGATTTCCGTTAGAGGCGGCCGGGCCTATCGACAGCCTACAAAAGCGAGGTCTGTTCCTGTCACAATGTGGAAAAGAAGCCTAATTCTAATTGATATGGGGGCGATACGGCCTGCACTGACGCATGCATTTCCCCCGCTATCTACCCCAGCCATCCCAGCTCCTTTATATATCGGAGTATGGCTCTCCTGAGACTGGTTTGGGTTGAGTACCAGATCCCTATACCGGGCGGCAGTCTCCAAGGTTAAAATTGCCCTAATGATCGCCGACCTCCGTTAGGGGATGGCATAAGAAGATGTCCATAAAAAAACGAGATATGCGAGAAAATTGTCAAAATACTTAATAATTTCCTCATACCCAATTCACAACCCTACTTCACTATCCACTTCTAGAATTGGTTCTAGAAGTGCATAGTGAAGCACCTTCGCTGTAAAAGTTAAGGTTTTGGGTTTTGAATCAGATGCACCTGCATCTGATTCAAAACCCAAAACCTCTCACTCAGCTGTGTACTCCATCACAAGAAAAACCTTCACTCATACCCCCGAACTAGGATGCCCTGTGTTGTGGAACCCATGGACACACACAATCACAGCACACAAACATCCAAGACCCGCGACTAACACCTACACTCATCAAATAAATGTTTACCCTGGCCGGAATTCAAACCTAGGGCCCCGGAAATTAGAAGTCATGCGAGGGACGACTGCGAACGTCAAATGATATTCGTCCAAAGTAAACTCATTCTAGAGTTAGTATAATGATGGGTGTAACATCTATCATTGCCACTGACATTGAACACAATTGAGTATGAATTGTGTTATCTCCCAGGGAATGCCATGGGAGATGCTGATTATTTATTGTTCTTTGATTTATTAATCGAGGCAAAAGTTTCTCTGTGTTACTTGTAAAAGAAACAACAATTTGTTCAAATATGTAATGTAATTATTGCATGTTGTTTTGTAAACATCGTTTCAGATAAAATATCCTCAGTTACAAATTAATGATTAAAAAGTGTCAGATCTGCTATTCACCTATCACTCCAGAACTTTAGTTTTATACTGTGCTGTTATCTGTGTGACTTGACATTGGCAAAATTGTGGCACCCACCCACGACTTATCAGAAATAAGGCATCAAAGTTCTGTTGTTTGACTGTTTGTTACTCCTTCACACTGAAATGGCTGGACGGATTTGTATGAAATTTGGAATAAATATACCTTATATGCTTTATGAATGTTACAACTTAAGAGTAAACAAAGTTGACTATATTTACAACAAAATCAGTTCATATACAGATTGATCAGTTGTATGTAATATGACTATGTGAACACTATAGGACTGACATAATCAGTGTGACTCAAAATTCATAAAATATATATAGAATAAAAAAAAACATATAGGTACATAATGTTATTTGTAGAATAGGCCCATTGGCCATGGAGGATACTTACAGTTAGTATGACAAGATGGTCTCCCCCTGAGGCGATCCCGGCAGCTGCTTCACCAATATCTACATGCACTGGTTCCCGGCAGGGCTTGCCCTCCCGCCCTTGCACCACCAGTCCCATGCTGCCATGGGAGTCCTGTATAATAAGACAAGTCTTTTCAAATTTGGTTTAGAATTACTTTATTTTTACAGCATCTCATCAGACCTTATTAAACTGTAAGGGATGACAAAAGGGAGCATGTACTTGTCTCCCAATATCAAAATGTATTATCATTCTGATGTTTTTGATTTCAATTCCCACCTCAAAAGGGACCGAAAGCTCCATCGCATTCCTGATGGGTTAGTCATACTATGATATAAAATAACTGGATGTGGGCAGCTTCCAACAGGTCCTTGTGGAGACCAATGTAGGATGCCTATGGCTGAGATGATGATGATAAACAGAGATGGATGGATAGGTTCGATGTTATATATGGAATAAATTTTATTTCATGCATTATGATGACTGTATAACTGCCTCACTTGTATAGTACCTTACTAGTATGTTGTGTTAATCATGTACAATAAAGAGTTATTTATCTACATTTACTTACCCTAAATGATCCCCAAGCATAGACATCTCCATTTTCTAAGAGTGCTGCTGAATGAGAATCCCCGGCAGTAATAGCGACTGCTTTGGCCGGTAAGGTCACCTTCTTGGGAGTGCCTTCATCTTTGTCTCCAGATGTAGCTCTTCCCAGGGCTCCTTCATCATTACAGCCATATGTCCAAACCTTGGGGCAGAAAGGTTGAAAATTATGATTTTGTAGAGAACAAATATAAAAAGTTTAGTTTATTTTTTTCTTTATTTTCTCACACTCACAAGTATTCTCTGTGAAGTGAGAGAAATAGACACACAATCACATCACAAAAAAATCTATGCTCATCAAACAAATATTAGCCTCTGCCGGGATTCGATCCCAGGGCATGGTTATCAGAAGTCGTGTCACTGAACACTAAGCCACTGGCAATCATCAAACGTTACAGTGAGTTTTAGGGGTAATTGCATTAACATACGTCATAATTGTCTCTGACTATGGGCCTTGTGAACAGGCTTAAAGATGCACAACAAGCTATGCCTGTGACAGCCCCGTGGCTATACCCGGGGTTTCTCTAGGCAAGCGAATCAGAAATAAGGAGATCCGAAGAACGAAAGTCACCAAAGTAACCCAGCGGGTTAGCAAGTCAAGTGGCAGTGGGCCAGACACAGAACCCGAGAACTGATGGCCTATATATAATGAATGTCATCTTGTTTACCTTGCCATTGGTGTCCAGTGCAATAGTGTGCATGCCCCCTGCACTCGCAGCTACTATTTTGTCTCCTAATGCTGTCACATGTCTAAACCTGTAACATATTTATACATTGACACAGCATAAACATACATAAATGACAAATAACAGAGATCCTTGGCTTGTTGGGGACAATCCTGAATGGTTGTATAGGTGTTATCAAGCTTCCTGAACGACATTGGTACCTGGAGTTGCACCCATCACCTCAAATCATGCAAAATGTGCCACAAATAAGCAGCATGGCTGAGGAAAATTTATTCCGCAAACCAAGTACTTTCATATTTATTTAAGGAACTTATATGATAGTATTTTTATGTAAGGACATGTACAAATGCATAAATCTATAAGACATCACCAACATCTTATTTGAACATGTTGTAAATATACACATAATTTTTATTCAACATGGGTCCATAGAAGGTAATTTCATTAGATTAGACATTGGCCCTAATTCTGTTAATCACTCAAACCAGCTAAAATTCACCAAAACTCTTAAAATGAAATTGATCTACACTAATGTACATTAAAATTCAAATTTGTATAGCTCTATACAACATCATCTCTAATATTAAACAAGTTTTATTCAATTGCTAGCCAATTGCTGGGTTGTTATAGTTGGCAAAAGGTATGTGGCAACTTATTCTATCTAAAACTACCTGCAATTTTAATAAAAAGATCTTACTTTCGTGTTGTTATTGATAACATTCATACTAATTTGGAGTTAACCATACAAGAATGTATCTTACTTATCAAATTTCCCAAAATTTTAGTTTTGTTTGATTGTACAATTAAATCACTACCATTTTCTGACAACACAATACACACAAAGTAAAGACAAATCAATGACTTCCAAAGGGTTTTTTTTCTTAAGATAGGTAAAATCATGTTATATACAAATTCAAGTGATGTAATCTAGAGCCTTACTATCAGCTATATAAAATCCATGCAAGTTCCGAGCAGTTAAAAAAAATAAAAAATCCCAGAGACAACAATAACCATTCAACTTTGAGGATAGCAATGTTCAAACCGTTCACCTAGAGGAGTGTGATGCCGTGGTGATGGTATGATTTCACACTAAGCGGTTTAAGCCAGGTTTTAGAACTGCTCGGATCTTGCATGGTTTTTACAAGGCTGAAAGTAAGGCCCCTGATCACACTCATCTAAATAGCATAGTTGAATAATGAATTTATTAGAAATTAATGTAAAAAAATGTTGTAACTGACTTTGTTGTCTCGATGACATCCTCTCCAAGGCCAAGTTGGCCAACGTCTCCCTGCCCACATGTAAACACACGACCCCTCTTCTTTGGAGCCGCTGGTGTTTCCAACTGGATTACTGCAAGAAGGTCACAATTTTCATTTTGGGTGTAATATGATAGTGTCTGCAAGTATTGGGTCCAACTCTCTATGAACCCATTAGCTCTAAACTAGTTTTCACTGTGTTTTGTAAGCGGAAGGCCTATTTATCTTAATATAGTACACATAACTGTATAGGAACATAGACTCAGAATACGTACATAGCTGAATAAAATTATTCTATGTAATTACTATTGGTTATCTGGATGTGCATATGTGTTTGTATGATAATCATTTTTCCATGTGATAAAAACCCATCCAGATTACTCTCGAAGATGTTATATGCCTAACTTTCTTAATTCATGTTATAATATTGTTATGTCTTCAATAAAACACGAAATATGTTTAATCAATGTATTAGGCTAGCCACAAATGAATTGAACAACTCATATTGTGGGTACCTAGGTAGGCAACACAGTAAGTGAGTGATCACATATTATAAGAAGTGAGGGTAGATCTAAAATATATTACACACATCAATAATCAATACTATCATAATATGAGCCAGTCACATACATGACAAATATATTTTTTAATCTTGATATTTATTTTACTATTTATACCATAACAGATAACAGTAGCCTATATGTTAATCCAGGGTATAAGCTATCTCCATACCAAATTTCATCAAAATCAGTGTAGCCATTTGAGAGTGAAGAGGTAATAAACATACATACAAACTTTTGCATTTATAATATTAGTAGGTTTTTCTAATACTAAGGACAAGGGCTTTATTGTATAAATTTGTTGTTGGATCCCTGATGATAGGAATAACATAACTTTTTAATAACTCATGTTGTGTATGTTCAGCTGACTTGATATTGGTTTTAACCGCAGTGCCCCAAGCACACATACAGTACATAATAATGCATTTACAGACAGCCTTATACATTTTAATGACTTATTCAGGTTCTGCTACTGTCCTCAAGGTTCTTAAAATGTATATTTTTTTGTTATTCTAGGCTCCACATTTTATATGGCTATTCCAGTTAAGATCTATATTTACACCAAGATAGTTAGTAATATCAACTTGTGACAGCTCTGTACATGTACAAAAAGTATGATGTAGGTTGCATGCAAATTCTGCGCTTTAATATTGACATCTAATTTAGAAGGCACTAGCTTCCATGATGCTATGTATAGCCAATGTAGTTTATTTCAATTTAATGACAGCAAATTATTGTTAAGCCATCTAGAAACTACTGCAAGACAGTCTTCAACTAATTTAACTAAACTTAAAATATTATAAACATTTGCATTAGTAACCATAGATACTAAGTATGACAATAGGCATACTTTTGACGTGACAACGTCTTATAAATTGGTTTGCCGGGTGACACTTCAAGAAACTGCGTTACGCTCCGCTCACGTTATGCGCTCACAATGAGAGCGAGTGAGAGGCACGCGTCCCTTCCACTCGGGCATGGTTAGCCCGCCTAAGAGCGAGAGAGACAGACATAAAAAGTGAAAGGCACTCAAAGTCGTTGTCACGTAAAACTTTCGCCCGTATACCGACTTTACAGGCAACCAATTTTTTTAAACTGCATAGATCTAGAGTTTGACTACAATCTCACTTAATGGTCAGTGACGAAGTGGTCCAAGATGTAATGACTGCTGCCTGAACACACTATGTGTTAGGTGACAGTTTTTCTAATGTAAGGGTGGTAGCTAGCCAGGCAGGTACTCGAGAGTATCCTACCACCATGCTGGAAATTTGACAATGGCCTTGACCTTCACCAGAAGTTCAAGACGTTGGTTGGGTTTGAACCAGTGTCCTTCAGTTTGAATCCCAACAGTCCTACTGCTAAGCTATCGTCTCTTCAAATGTTTGTCTTTAGGGTACATACATAATGCATTGTTCATACAAAAGTAAGCAACATTAATCAAACCGTAATAATGCTATTGTAATCACAGTAGGGTCATAGGACCAAAGCTGCTTAATGAGAATATTTTGTTTATAATAATCAAATGGTACTCATAGGTATATCATGATCTTCTTAGTTGTAATTAATAAGAGTTTAAATAGTTATAGTTCGGAACTTGTAACAGTTTCAATGTACCATTTACTTGTTATTTTATAGTTACAGCCGTTTGAGAGGCTAAATTTAGTATTCACCCAATAAAAGAATTATCAGTGTTATCTGTAAAACACTAACTTACATGTCAATCAATGAATAAACTGAGTATAATCAACATGTATAATATTCAAGTCTAATAAAATACACCACAAATGGTATTTTTTCATCACTAATCAATGGATACTAATTTCGACCTCCACTGCAGTCCTCATTAGGAAATGAAATTAGTCACTAAATGTGAGTTATCTAGTGTTCGATATGAATACGTGCAAGATGTAGGTGTTTGGTAAGTTATATTTACGGAAATGACATGCATGCCCAAAAATTGAATAAACAAGCGTCGCGAAAAGAGCGCGGCGCTACTTCGATACACTTCAATAACCTCAAAAATTTCCACTTGATGCCTACGCTTACATAATCAATATCATTCGAATTCGGATGTATGCTCTTGGTTTAACATAACAATCCACCGAAAAACCTATCAAGTACAGTTATCATAAAAATTGATGAATAAATAGAGGGCATTCCGCGTCCCGTTTCCCGCCATCATGTTTGACAGGTCATTGACGTTGTCGGACGAAAACGTAAAGAAAACAATTGCATCTTCCTTGCATGCCACTTACCACGTTTTTTCTTGTTCTTGGGGGCCGAGGAAGCTGTAGAGGCCGCGCTTTTCGACGCTGCACGTTTAACGCCTCGCGCCGCCGGCATTATGCCTGGAATAATGCAACCAACGCATCAATAAACACGGCACACAAAGCGCGGCAAACGCAGCACTTGATGCTTATTCACTGATGACGTTCCAACTTTTAATCGCGTTAGCGCCTTGTTACCACATAAGCTGCAGCTGCATCAATTACAAGGCTACGGCCTCATAGATTTATGTAAAGCATAGTTAGGTTATATTATGTATTTGTATAGCACTGCACAAGGAATCAAACATCGCGACCGCGCAATATGGGATATATCGTCACAACAACTGTGTACTACTTACTTTTTTATAAAGTAAGATCTTAACGAAACCGTCAGTGTATTATCGCACCGATATATACTTTATAATATGAAGATGACGTATTTATTTTAGTAATAACATTTAGGACTCTTGCTTGAACATTTCCCTACGCTTGCAAGCTTAGCTTGGTTGGGCCTAGTTGAGCGAGTGACGTAATCACTCGTACTGATATCATAATCGATATAAAATCGATTTTCAATCCACAGACTATACAAAGTCGACTGTCAAGTTTTAACGACGGCATGTATAATTAGGAATTTATATAGGTATTTAAGATAAGATAAGACAAGACAAGACAAGATAAGATACATTTTTATTTGTAAAAACTTGAGTAATATACATAACATGCATTGTCGGTGGCTGACAGAGTCGTGGTCTACATGTTTTACCTATATAGGTGTATAAAAATATCAGAGAAGCGGCTGGACATGCAAGTCGTTTCACCTTATATACAAAATTTAAATTATTTAAGATGCAAATGTCAAAAGCCAATATAATATACAATGTCAATAAGAAAAAGATACAAGAAAAAAAAAAAAATTATAATAACTCTAAGTAATTAACTTGTAAGACAAAATGAAGAATCTATTTGAGTAATTGCAATTAAAATATATCATTTTAAAAATATTTCTAATATTTAAATACCATTCAGAACATATTTTAATTCCTTTCTAAATAAACTATCCTTTTTCTCCTTAAAAGAGTGCGATATCTTGCTATATAATATTGTTAGTGCAATGCACAGTAGGCTTTTACTCACGAGTGTGGTTTTACCTGGTGCCAAGCACAGTCTATTATTATCCTGCCTGTTTCGTTGGACAACATCGGATTATGCGAACAAAAAACGAGGAGTTACCTCGAACAAATAAAAAATATAAACTCTAAAGCTTTCACGGCCGGCGTTGCATGTTGTATGTGTTGCTTCCGGGCTGTTTGGCCGTGGTCTATGTGAAACTTTTGTTCCAGACGTTTCGTCGATCACTGCGGTCGACATCTTCAGTGGTTCAGGTCCGAGCGGCGACAAGAGCGTAGAACTCTCCTTCGCGGCGTCTTCTCTGTTACTGATCTGATCTCTGATGAATATTTTATAGGTTAACAAACTAAATTCGTTATAACAATCTAGTATTTAGTTATTGATTTTGGAATTATAATCTTAGCTTCTACAACGTCAATATTGTTTTTTTATGATGATCACAATTATTTACACTGATTCCAATCTGAAAACGCGATAAAACTGCTACAGCACTCTCAGTGTAATAAAAAAATTAAACCAGACCAATATTTGTTAATTAATGTTTCCTAATTTAACATTAAAAGAAGATAAATGAATACACCATGTTACACAAATCATACAAATCGTACGTCACAAACACATAAATTATTAGAATAGTTTTATTAGCATTTTGTTATACCACTGAATCTTTAATATATTCCCAGTTTATTGTAATAAATATATAAAAAAGTTGTTACTATTGATTGAAACTGTAATTGCCAAGTCACCATATTCATGCGTTACCTGTTTTAATTAATATGTACTGTAAACACACAGCCAAACTTATTTGGAAAGAGAGGCCTCTAACTTTATAAATATATCTATAAATATAAATATATATATCTACAGTGGTAAATAATAAGAATCGATATGTACCACTTCGAGATAATCGATTTCGTCAAGTGTAAGGAACATACCTAGTGACTCCCTACATACCATAGACATTTGCAATTATGTGCTGCCAGTATGCAAAAGTAAATTACCACTAAAGATAGAATTCTGCTATCTAAACCTTTGAGTATACAGCCTCCGCTCCTCTAAAACATTTTACCTTTTTAATGATAATTAAAACAGAAAGCAGTGTGTACGTCACATGGGCATGGACTAGCCTAGCGTATTTGGGCCATAAACTGCATACAGTTGACGTTACAAGTGACTGTAACATTGAGGCTCAATAATTGAGCATGAGATAAAACTAAAAATACTGCAAGCGGACATGAGTTACGATGATTAACACACTCAAACGCTTTGCAGTTTTTTTAGTTGGCACTTGGTAATGGCATTGGTAATTACTACCAGTTTTCACCCTGTGGATTACAGATACATGATTGAATATATTTTATTTAGGTACAGAATATACCTACGATTATGAACAATCAAACTCATTGTATGTGGAAGTTTAGAAATCTTAACCCCCCCCCCCCCCCTAGGCTCCCAACCCAGGAGGGGGGTGGGGGAGGAAGGTTAATGAACTCACCCAATAGACCGGGTGAGTCGATTCCTGCAGCGGGGAGAAATCCTTAAAGGCACGACCCTAAACACAAAGCAACTCGCTAGATGCTAGTATTTAAGGATAGACCAAAGGAAAATACCTGTCCCCGCTCTGCCCGGATCCCGCTTTCTTGTTGCCTCCAAAACTAAGTTGCCTGCGCGAGGCAGTTTTTAGACTCACTAACACGGAATTCTAATCCCTGCTATTTTATTGCCGCTTCACGGCCCTCGCTCCCAGCACCTCCCAATCCCAGATTAACTGTCAACTCCACGCGCCGCGCGCTGTACCAACGTTTTATTCTAAACACTCGCGTGGAACCATTGGGAATCAACCAGGTCCAGTTTCTGTGGGGTGGCTTTTGAAAGAAAGAGTTCATCATAAAAATCCCTATTTCTCCAGGAAGTCGGCCAGCCTCTGTCCCCTGTGGTTCCGTTGTCCATATCTAAATTGCCCCATTCTCAACTGTCTATTTTTTATTGTCTTTTATTTATTCTGCATAGGTAAGGGTTTGACGACTATCTCCATCGATTCTCTTGCGTCCCTCATAACAGTCATCCCTCCATGAATCATCATCATCATGTCAGATATAGGGACATATGCCTCTCCAATTGATCTCCACAAGGACCGGTTGGAACCGGCACACATCCCCGGCCTGCGATCTTGGTCAAGTCGTCTGTCCACCTTGTCGTTGGACTTCCTATGCTGCGCTTGCCTTTCCCCGGTCTCTTCTCAAGAACCCTTCGACCCCGCCGGCCCTCAGTTCTTGGTGCTATGTGCCCTGCCCAGTGCCACATAAATTTGTTAACCGGCGGGGCTGTGTCGGTGACTTTACCTCATTTCTGATTTTATCTCATGAAGAGAACCCCGAGCATACCTAGCCCTCTCCATAGCTCGTTGTGCGACCCTGAGCTTGTTTACAAGTCCCATAGTTAGAGACCACGTTTCGGTTCCATATGTAACACACTGATCGAAGATTCTTGTCTTTAGGCTTAATTTGTAGTATTTTAGAAGAGAAGATGTCACGTAGCTTCCGGAGTGCTGCCCAGCAAAGTTTCGATGATTAATGAATACCATAATATATTATCGGATAAAAGAATCGATTTTATGAGGGTTTCTTGTACCTACTATCCACATAACAGTGCCGAATTTTAAATAAAAACCCTTAACTACTGAATATATAGTATGATTTAACCCATGTTCGTGAAACTGACAGGCAATGCCAACTACTAACTTGAATGCCAATATAAATGCAAATTTCTGGTAATTTCATGTAATTTTGAATCAGGTTATTGGATGGTACTGCTAGGCACCGAAATGTTTAGTTTTAGGTACTTAACTTTGGAGACAGACTAGGGGTAGGGCTCCCAAACTTTTCACCTAGCAGTTCACTTCCTGCTTTAGATAGTTGAAATAGAAACAATAAAATCGGACCTAGAACTTATAATTATAGTACATATTTTAATACGATTTATTTCGATAAGCGCAATATTAGAAGTAGGTATCTACAGCTAGTTTTTTATTTATATTCTAATTGAACAGGTAAAATTCAATTAACGTTAAGGTAAGCGGTTTGCCAGTCCGTGGTCTCCATTCGAGAACCTTTCGACCCTCACGGAAACTTAACTGTTAATTATCTACACTACAATGATTTTACGAAGAAACTTTCGCATTGTAAAATAAAACAAAAATTAAATGTTATCTCAATCTCGGAAAGCATCTTAGATTAAGCAAGTTTTTAGACATTATCTAAAATCAAATAGTGCATGCGTGTATGTGGTAGTGTGTGTGTTGGGTGTGGGGAGTGTGGTTTACGAGGGTGTGTATGCGAGTGCGTATGTGTGAATTATGAGAAAAATAGTGGAAAGCTATCTATCTCCATCAGCTTGTAGTTTTCTCCAAAGCGTCAGTTATAGACCTTTTTAGTGAGCTTCGATTGGCGAACTGTGTAACACTCACACACCCACATTATTACTCTCAACGGTGCCCCAGGGGCCACAGGGCGCACACTTTGAGAACGCCTGAATTAGGGGTGTATGATGAGGGGAGAATTGAGGTAGTAATACGATTTTTGTACAAATTAAAAAAAGAGTAGACTCAAGTCCTCCTTTAGGTATTGCTTTTACTAGGTATTGTAATTTTATCATTAAACCTTTATTTCACACAGCAAAAGGCAAAAGGAACCTACATATGATCACTGTATTGTCGTTTTACAGTTGATAATCCTCTTTCCTAACATTTTTTTTTTTTTAAATTGACAATAGACAAGCGTTTGACCACTATCTCACCTGATGTTAAGTGATGGTGCGGTCTACGATGAGTCACGCTTGCCTAGAAGATACCTGTGTTTACTTGTGACTTGAAGATGCCCAGATTGTATCCATCCAGGTGTTGAACTTAAATTAAACTTAGATCAACATTAAAACTGACGTGATTTTGACACATTATGAAGGTATAAATGTCCTTGAAAAAGACCATCGAATGTGGTTCAAACTATAGTCGGAACCCTCTGACTAATTGAGTAATTCCTGTGTTTTATACATTCATAATTAGGTCAATACGCAAACAGGAATAAACACCTGACTTTCTTAGGACTGGCAGCAAGATGGCTTTGAGAGCGATTTAGTACACACTGAAGTGGGATCTTCAGACAAAAGAGAGACAGAAAATCGGGAAACCGCGGTATGTACCTACCTACAGCAAAATATATTACTGACCATGCATTTCAGATTTCTTTGGAGTTTGCCCTTAGATCAGCAATATGTATTCATTGTGTAATAGTTTGCTAGAAACTGTTCAAACGGGGCTTAATCACGAGAAAAACATTTAGTAATTTATTTACCTCGACGTTTCGACCAAGTTGCATTGGTCGTGGTCACGAGAAGACTGGAGAAATGCAATTTCTCCAGTCTTCTCGTGACTGCCGTGAAGCCCCGTTTGATTTAATAACAATGTTACAGCTGTTCCTGCGCGTTTCACCAAATATTACTCGATGTGAGTTTCAGAACTCACTCGATGTGAGTTTCAGAACTCACATCGAGTAATATTTGGTGAAATTGAAGCAAATGAAAAAATAATTACAACAACATTTTGTACACGACTATATACGAATCTGACATAGCAAAGCTTTGAATTACAACCGAATTGAGAAACTCTTCTTTTTTATGTAATTAGTTAAATTATTGAACGCAAAGTATCCGCTATTATTGGGACTTGAACCCACGACCACAGAATACCAGCGGGTTCAAGTGTTTTGTCAAGTTGAATATTTATTAATTCAATATATTTTCAACTTCAATAAGAAAATAAACTTGAATACCAAAATTATTTAACAAAAAATCCACTCAGTAATTATTTCCAATCATTCTGGAAATATTAATAAAACGGTTCTCGGATACTATTAATGTTAGCAAAACAATGTACAGTTTACAATGTAGGTTTTTTATTTACTAGAAATATATATATAACCTCGTTTAAATTAATCGAGCGTCCATGAAAGGATATAGGCCTCCTCCATGTTGGTCCAGGTCTTTCGGTCTCTAGCTGATCTCGGTCAAGCTATTCCTGCGATCTCGACTATATCGTCTCGCCATCTTTTTCTTTGTCGACCTCTTGATCGTGTACCGTCCCTGGGATACCAGTGCAGGATTCTTTCGCTCCATCTGGTGTCCGTGCTCCGGGCGATATGTCCTGCCCACTTCCATTTTAGTCTGCAGAGGGTCGTTACAGCGTCTATGAGCTTAGTTTTGCGTCTTATGTCTACGATTCTAACTCTGTTCATAAGTGTGATCCCCAACATAGAACGTACAATCAACACAACAACACATACTATCTACTTAATTCGGCAATCCAGTCGTATGTCGTTCAATGGTTCAGATAATTACACCAGTCTACGGGATGGTTCAATAATAAATAAACGTCGATAATTCTTATACTGATGAAAAAGGTGCAACAAAAAAATTTGACCAACTAGAACCGACTTCAACACTCAAAAGTGTAAAATAACTTGTCGATGACCTTGATAGTTCAAAAGAAACTATTATCAAAATATTGTGCTCATTATACCGACTTCGACAAGTCACTTCACACTTTTGAGTTTCGAAGTCAGTTCCATTTTTTGGTATTTTTTTTTTACCCTTTTCAGTGACATTTGATATACTCACGGGATCAATTGTCATTGTGTATGTTGACAGATGTTTTTACCCGCTATTATAATGTCGTCGAGGTATACCTAGCACTTTTCAGTTATTGGAGTGTAACGTAACAACCGCTAGTCCGATTTTTAATTTAAATAAAATTTAAATGCGACCGGCGACTTCACGGGAAGCTTTCAAATAAAAAAAGAATCATCAAAATCCATTCACCCAGTCGAAAGTTCTGAGGTAACATACCTACATAAAAAAGTAAACAAAAACATAGGTACGGGTCGAATTGAGAACCTCTTTCTTTTTTGAAGTTGGTGGATATAGAGGTAGAGGAAGGCCGAAGAAAGCATGGAAAGACTATGTGAAGAATGATATAGTTTACGAAAGGTACTGAGGACTAATCATAGAAGAGAATGGAAGAGGAAAACATGTTGTGCCGACCCAGCCCAGGTTGTATTTCAATCCACTAATAACAATATAAATATGAAAGTTACGATGGATGGATGGATGGATGTTTGCTACTCAATCACGCCAGAACGGCTCTAGATGAAATTTGGTATGGAGATAGCTTATACCCATGATTAACACATATGCATATTTTCATCATCACCATCATCACCGTTTTTCATCACCACGCGGATAAAACAGCGGGGCGCAGCTAGTGTTTAATATAGTGCCATTATTTTCTTCTGCCTAGGTCACATGACATTTTAGAAAAAGCTACTACTTCAATCAAATTAATAATTCTTTGATGACGTGTACGCCTGGCGACAAATTAAATACCACCTGCTTAAACCTCTAGTTTTTAAATGTCAATATATTGTAATTATGTGTGTGAACAGGTGGGTGGACCGAGAGGTTGGTCGCTCCACGCCCCGCCTACCCCAAAAGCCTTCTATAGCTGTCTCTGTTGCGCAACACATCTCTCTTTAAGGCAATGTGAAACGATCCAAAATAGAAACAATTATTAATCAGTAAAATAATAAAATTATTGTCAAATCAATCGCCCAAACAACTTCCCAAAATTGTTATCTAACTGATTGGTCAGGACTTACGTGATTGACGCACAAATGCTGGCACATATTTGGCTCAACAAATCAGCATATGCCTTTATTTACATAAAACACTAATAGCTAATTACAATACTGCAGCTACTACAATAACATTTGAGCAGTCCATTGGTAGCCTATAGATAACTCAAATGCCGCTACCGGCTTTTCAGCATTGGAATTCAACGTGACAAAGCTGCTAGCATTCTGGGCACGCTGCCAACTGGTAGCGGGTTAGAACATTTAGGCTATCTATAGGCTAGCCGTGGTGGTACCAGCCTAGATTGGTTTTCCCCCATCTCATCCCGCGGGTGCTGTAAGAGTCGACTAAGGGATCACGTACCAGGAGGTGGGCAGCAGCGCCTTCTGAGGATCACAAAATATACCACTCTAGCCAACCCGCCTGTCAAGGGGGCAGAAATTTCTTCAGAAGTGGACGTCTTATGGCTGGCATGATGATGAAACTGAACAAAATCCACAAAATATACACAAAATATAGTTAAACAAATTATACTATATGTAGCTGACCTACACACCATAAACTATTTTTTTTATTATTATAAGTTTGCGTTTGACAACTGTCTCACCTAATGTTTAGTGATTGTCTAGGATTTAGCACACAAACCTAAAATGGTACCTATTCACTCGCGACTTGAAGACTCCAGGATTGTACATATCGGGAAACACAGACTCGGGCAACGAGTTCCATTCATTGGCAGTACGTATTAAGAAAGTGGAAGCATAACGCTTCGTGCGTATAGGTGGTATATCTACCATATAGCGATGGCGAATTGCCGTACGTCGAGTCGACCGATGATAGAAAGGGGATGGTGGAATCAGATTATGTAATTCCAGTGCACATTCTCCAAAATGCACCCGATAGAAAACCGATAGGCTTGCTACTCTACGCCGTTGTTCAAAATGTATAAAAGTCCTATTGTCTATATTTGTCTAAGCTTATACCTAAATTTGCTATAATTGAGTTTATTATAAGCATAGTTCTCGAGTTTTTGGTTGTTCAAATAAATTATCCGCGTCTCGCTTGGTGATGAGATTTGTGTTTATATCAAATTACAACAAGTTATAAGTTTGTTGGAATATCGGAACGGGCAAAGCCAACCCGCTGTCGTTTGTCCCCCTCAGCTAGCGCCTTGGGAGACAGGGCCACACCGGGGACGCAGTAACTGCTGTTCGTACTGTGACAGATATCCAATATCAGATATCACCTCAGTACCTAACGCAGTCGTGATTTAGAATTCACTTTGATATTTTATACATTGTTTTTGAGGGTCCTCGTGGCTTAGTGAATAATGGGACTCACTTTTGAATCGCGACCCCAGGTTCGAGTCCCGACCGGGGCAAACATTTCTGTGATGAGCATCTAGATGTTTATTCTCGGGTCTTGCAGCATCGTCCAATGTGATTGTGTATTCTAGTGCAAGGATGTGAGATCACGTTTTGACACCGTTGCCGTATCGCAGAGTAAAACAATAAAACTGTCATTTATCTAGCACAAGTGTGACAAATAATTTTAGTTTTCATACTTTATTTACTACCGAAAACTACCGAATACTATCCATAATAAAACTACCCTCAATTATTAGTTAATACATCACATTTACGTATGCCTCTAACATGAATTGGCTTGGCTCACAAAGACCTGAACACATACCACACAAGTGTAAAAAATCAAAGCTCTATCTTTTACAATTGCTTTGTTTTTTTGACGTGATAACGTTTTATAAATTGATGAATACCAGCAACACTCATGAAAAATAGTAACGTTCCGCGTAACGTTCCACCTGAGTTTTGTATTACATAAAATAATCAAAGTCAAAGTCAAAGTCAAAGTCAAAGTCAAAGTCAAAGTCAAAGTCAAAGTCAAAGTCAAAGTCAAAGTCAAAGTCAAAGTCAAAGTCAAAGTCAAAGTCAAAGTCAAAGTCAAAGTCAAAGTCAAAGTCAAAGTCAAAGTCAAAGTCAAAGTCAAAGTCAAAGTCAAAGTCAAAGTCAAAGTCAAAGTCAAAGTCAAAGTCAAAGTCAAAGTCAAAGTCAAAGTCAAAGTCAAAGTCAAAGTCAAAGTCAAAGTCAAAGTCAAAGTCAAAGTCAAAGTCAAAGTCAAAGTCAAAGTCAAAGTCAAAGTCAAAGTCAAAGTCAAAGTCAAAGTCAAAGTCAAAGTCAAAGTCAAAGTCAAAGTCAAAGTCAAAGTCAAAGTCAAAGTCAAAGTCAAAGTCAAAGTCAAAGTCAAAGTCAAAGTCATAAATGATTATGACGTTATCACGTAAATCTATCGTCCGTAAACCGACTTTACAGACAACCAATATTTTTTTTTCAAAAGATGCGAATTGTCTTACAACACGGGCTTATAGACAGAAGGGGTGGGACAAATCCTGTTGCGTATTGATTGACCTGTCAGATTTCTGCAGATTACCTGACGGGTCAAAATAACATTACCAATCAAATTTGTACACATTTTAATTTCCTCTCTTTGGTGTAAGACACTGTTCAAGCGCATTAGTAGTTATACCCAATGATATTATATGTTTATATGAGGTAGATGTCGCACAAGCGCGCGGAAACTGAGGCGGCAAAATTAAGGCAATTGTAGTAATTTTCATTGCGCCACGTATTTCAAGCGCAAGTCTAAACATATAGCTATCCTTTTCTATGTTATTTGTACCGTATTATCTGTCGCAGTAAGCATATTTATGTCGTAAAGGAACAAAGTCTGAGCACCGCGCAGTATGAATATATGTCATCTCTAGTAAAACATCATTGGTTATACCGCGAAAATCTTACTTCCTACTAATATTATAAATGCTATAGTTTGTGTGTATGTGTTCATGTGTGTATGTTTGTTACTTCTTCACGTTTAAACAGCTACACCGATTTCGATGAAATTTGGTATGGAGATAGTTTAAGCCCTGGATTAACACATTTCACTTTTATCCCGGAAAAAGTAAAATTCCCGTGGGATAATTGAAGTAGCGGGCAAACCGTAATCCACGCGGGTGAAACCGCGGGGCGCTACTAGTTTCTGATAAAGGAAAAACATGGTCACCCGAAAATATTTTTTTACTAATAAGTTAGCAAATGAAATCAAATTTGGTTCAATCAGCATTGCAATTCAAAGTGGCAATGCTGCTAGCATTGTGGGCACGCTGCCAGCCGGTAGCGGGTTAGAACATTTGAGTTATCTATAGGCTACCAATAGCTAGTGGATTGCTCAAATATTATTGTAGTAGCTGCAGTATTGTAATTAGTTATTAGTGTTTTATTATAATAAAGGCATTTGCCCCAAGAAAATCAGAATTGTATTTAATTAAAATTTCATAAGTAGTACTTTTTAAAAGTTTATTAGGCATGTAGGACTTTCAGCAAAATATGCTGGATGACTCAAGATGGTCTATTTGGCAAATACTAAAATTACACTTATTAAGGCTTGACATAATGACATTTTTCATTGCAGTAACGGCAATTGGCCAAGGCCGAGGCAGTAGTAATACAAAACAGATCTGTTTTGAGATAGTAAGTTGTATTTGTAGAGTTATATTTCACGTAAATCAGCTGAAAAAAACGTGCATTCTCATTTGTGAGGCTAACCAAAATTATACAGAACGAAAACTAGTTGCGTCCTGCGATTTCACCTCCTGCACTAGTGTTTTCCCGTTAACTGAGTTGTCTCACATACGACTCATATTTCCTGTATAAAAAGTAGCTTATATCTACATTATAATCTGCCTCTGTGCTAATTTGACTGGCCGGTTGGCGCAGTTGGTAGCACTCTGCCTTCTGAGCCGCTAGTCCCGCGTTCGATTCCCGGACAAGTCAAACATTTGTGTGTATGAACATGTCTGTTTGACCTGTGTCTGGATGTGTATATGTATATAAGTATATATCAGTCATCAGGTTACCATAGTACAGGCACTGCCTAGTTTGGGACCTGAAGACCTTGTGTGAATGTTGTCCCATATTATTTATTATTATTATTTTATCGAGATCTAGTAGATTTAATGGAGTAACAAACATCCCTGCATACAATAAAATAAAAAAAATTATGAGCTTTCACGTTTCTAATTTTAGTAAGATTCTTAATTTATAGTGATGACAAAATTAAAGTTTTTATTTGTAAAATATTCTTAAACGTTTCTGTGATGTGTGACCTTATTATAATGACCTCTCCAGCCACACCTAAGGTAAGTTCGTTATGACTCCCCTGTGGATTATAAGGGATGTAAGCTAAGGGGTGACCACGGGGTGATGCAAACCGCGGGGCGTGCATCACCCTATTATCAGGGGTGATAACAATATGTTGAGTAATGATCTAAAAGCTATGATGTTTGTTATTGTTTGTCTGTTTTAGGGTACCGCAACATAATCTTAGACGGAAGATTAAAGTACAGTAGCGCGATCTACAATAAACTATATTTCTATCCAATACTATTGTTCGTGAGTGCACAAATAATATCTGGTAAACGTTATCTAAATGTTTATTTAGGTTAATTATTATAAATAATGGACACGCAAATGTAATCCAAGGATTCGATGCACGATTCTCGTGTTACTATGTATTATCATGTCTCTTTTATAAATTTAAAAATTAAAGTGTAAATATATATAGTATAAATAGAAATAAACTAAAAACATAAGATCATCATCATCATCTCAGCCATAGGACGTCCACTGCTGGACATAGGCCTCCCCCATTGATTTCCACAAGGACCTGTTGGAAGCGGCCCGCATCCAGCCCTTGCCTGCGATCTTAGTCAATGCCTGAAAACGAAGGTCTTCGAACAGTGTGTGTTACCAGTGATGACTTACGGAACCGAAACGTGGTCTCTGACTATGGGCCTTCTGAACAGGCTCAGAGTCGCACAACGAGCTATGGAGAGGGCTATGCTCGGGGTTTCTCTACGTGATCGAATCAAAACATAAGATAATACATATAAATACATACTACGAGTAAAAAACAAAACTCTCAATTCTTCGTATTATTCTTTGATAGATAATAAATAGCTCAGCGGTGGAAGTGTCGGCTGTCAAACTGACGCTGGGCAACGCTGGTTCGATCCCCACCAACGGCTTGAGCTTGCGGTGAAGGTGAAGGAATACCGTTAATACATTTCCAGCATTGTGGTTAGATACTTTTGAGTACCTACCTGCATTGTTATATAGTTAGCTATCACCCTCAAGTTTGAAAAACACACAGACACACAGTGTGTTCAGGCAACAGTCTTTGAGAGCTAGTAAAATTCTGGGTGATAACATCTTCGACCACATTGTTACTGATGACTATCATGTGAGATAGTGGTCAAACGCTAGATTTATCACACTAATATTATGAAGGCGAAAGATTGTCCGTCGTTTGTATGTTTGTTACTTCTTCAAATATCTTAATTTGGAATGAAGATGGTATAACATAGCCTGGAATAACACATAGGTAGGCTACTTTTTATCCCCAAAAACTTTAATTCCCGTTGGATAGTTGAAGTAGAAAGAAAACCGTCGTCAACGTGGGTAAAACCGCGGGGAACAGCTAGTGAAGTATAATAATAATAATAATAAAATTCATTTATTTCAGGCATAAAGTACACACCCATAGACAGAAACTAAAAATAACTTAAATAAAATGAAATACAGCACAATTTAAAAACACAGAAAAAAAAAACAAAGATATAAGAAACTTATTTTTATAGTAGCTTAGAGGAAAGAAGATTAAAGTACCTAGATTTGTACTTTGATCTTCTTTTTCCGACTTCGGCTATAGCAAGTCTACTAAATCGGGTTTCATCGTGTTCATGTGAAACAAGCAATGGTGATAGTCTTTCGGTTGGTAGATGATTAGGGAGATGATCAGTGCCCGTAGACAAGATGCATCGCTTCTTAGCAATTCTCTGTCTCTAGCCGTCGAATGTTCGTTCTCGTTGCGAAGCGAGCGATAAAATTGGGTAAAGAAACGAGATAGAGTGATATAAAACTACACATAGCAGAACAGGATGGGACGACATCAACGCGCTCGATTTGCGCTACTCATTTTCGCCCGAGGGGAAGGTGTACCGTTAGTCAACAGGTTTCATAATCATTGGATGTATCACATGAACAACGAGAATAGGTACACATTTAACGGCGAAAGAAAGGGAATCGCTATGAAAAGATGCTTCTTGTGTTGATATGTTCCACTGGAACATATCACATTAAGTTGAACTTTGACACAATTGATACAAGTATTCTTAATTCTGTTTTTGTTAAAGTCATTATGTATACTCGCATTTTCATAATACCTTGATAATTCTAGAAATTCACTTTGATGTGTATAGATTTTTTATGAAGAATCTCAAGTGCACTGAGAGAAAAGTCACCACCAAATATTAAAAAAAATGGTTTAGTATTTGGAGAAAAAACTAAGTTTTAGTGTAAGTTATGAGAGTTTTGCTGTAATTGCAGTTGTTCTTTTATTTTACTAACTACCTTGTTTTTATAAATGTAATTCCTAAAATTCTCATTTAGTAAATGCAAATTATTACAAAGTTTATTTAATATCACACATCATAGTAAATATTAGCATATTTTTGCAAAAGCTGCAAACATGTTTAGTTTTTTTAAGAAAGGTTATCTGTATTTCCTGTTGTGATTGTCTGTAATTAGGGCTTCATGAAATACATAAATAGGTAAGCTGTACTAGTATTTTTTACAACAAAAACACGTAACCACTGGTCACTTAGGAAATAAATAAATAAACTTTGCATGATGGTAGCCACCTTCCAGTACCTGCCTCGTTATCTACCACCTACAAGTTAGAAAAATTGTAACCAATCACATCGTATGTTCAGGCAGCAGTCCTTGAGAACCAATTCATATTTTAGGTCTAGGGTGATCGGAGATCGTTCACATTGTCATTGACCATCAAATAAAATATAAGAAAGAGCTAAATAAAGCATAGAACTTAGAGAGCGTAGAACTCTCCTTCGCGGCGTCTCCTGTGTTACTCAGTAACAGAGAAGAGAGTATCAGAGAAGACGCCGCGAAGGAGAGTTCTACGCTCTTGTCGCCGCTCGGACCTGAACCACTGAAGATGTCGACCGCAGTGATCGACGAAACGTCTGGAACACAAGTTTCACTTAGACCACGGCCAAACAGCCCGGAAGCAATACATATACAATATGCAACGCCGGCCGTGAAAGCCTTAGAGTTTACAATTAAAAAAATCATGGTGAATGGAGCTTCAATGTAGGCAAAAGGTAAGCGTAGCTAAAGACATTCACCGATGCGGTGGACAGACTAACCGCTGAAGATGGCAAGAGGAAACTAAATAGATGCAGGTTGCTTCTAAGCAGACCTTTTGGTAACAACGCCAAGTTGCAGACTCGTAAGTTACTCGCGAATGATTTATGAAATTTAATAAATAATTGTCGATCTTCCTCTTCTTCTTATGGCTTTTAAGCACCATATAGCGTTTCTCTGTCAGTGTCAAAATATGGCCAGTATACGTGATATCGACTACGCGTAAATGTCATTTTATACCCATATAAATAAATTTAAAAAATGTTTATCAAAATTTATTTATTAATATAATGTAACATTAACATAACTTAAAAATAATTTAGAATAGCAAGAAAATAATCTAACTTAAAATAAAAACCTTAAACATTTAATAAAAACTAAATTAAATCTAAAACGGGCCCCTGCGGCATTGTACCCAAGATGCTGGCAGCGTTTCCTCTTTGTATTGCTAGGCTAATACGTTGAGCGAGGAAGCTGCCAGCTCTTCGGTCTCCTGAGACGTCAACCAGTCTCTTGGAGATTTCCTTGAAGAAGTTGAGCGCGCTAGGACCCCTTATTTAAAAAAATACTTACGGAACCCTTTATAGATAACACATCACGTTCTTGACTCAAACTTGACTTCCGAAAGGCGTGCTCCACATCAAAGTGGATTTGTTAGCTAATTGTTATCGATATTCATTTTTTTTATATTTTTATTATAATGGTATTCTAAATTATATGTAGTGCTTGTTGCTCTTGTTAGGATGCTGTCAAAAGATATGATTATTGTAAAATTTCGCGTGAGAATATTTTTTTTAAATTTTTTAAACTTTAGGTAAAGATGGAGGTATGCAGCTCGGTTAATTTTTTCTGATGTTTGCTACCTGAGAATATCGAAATTAATATGTTTAAAAAAAAATTACTCTTTTCATATTTCAGACATCTATCTTATATAGAAAATTCCAAAAAAAATTAGGCTATCGGAGTTCCTCAAGCTTCATTTATTTCACGTGTTTTTAATAGACGAGTGAACATAAACGATTTATTTTAGATATTCCCACTAATATTATAAATGTGAAAGCTTGGATGGATGTTTGTTACTCAATCACGCCAGAATGGCTGAACGGATCTGGATGAAATTTGCCACAGATATAGATATATAGTCTGGAATAGCACATGGGCTTACTTTCATCATTACCATCATCACCGATTTTCGGGGCGCAGCTGTACATACATAGATCATAGACGAATAAGATATATCTATGTATTTATATACAGGGCTATAATTGGTTATTCAGCCTATATTCCTGCAAAGAGGTTATTCATTAGGCGCCGATGAATTAGAACAATTTTTTAAATGGTCATTCTTTTCGATCTATTTCATTTTCTCGCGATAAAGCCCCGTTTGATTTATTCACAATATTTCATTAAAATATTTCAAATTTATGATATATCCGTGTGTTATTTTCCATTACGGACATACATTTGTGGTTTTTGTGTTGCTAAGGAATGCTTGTTATATTCTCTAAATAAAAGGTTGATTACATAGGCATACGACTTTCTTTTTCTTATGTTAAGTAAATTGTGTCTGTATATGTTAAGTAACGAAATATATGTTTTGTGTACTAATATTTTATAATAATTGATTTGAATTTAATTGAGTTGAATTGCATTAAATTGAATTTTCGTGACTAGTTAATTTTAATTATATTTAATTTAATTTAACTCTATTGTAATTTAATACTCATTTAATTTAATTTTATTCAATTGTTTAACTTATGTGTATGGGTCATAGTAACCTGAAATAAATGAATTTTATTTTTTATTTTTTAATAATCGCAAATAAATATGTTTTTCTTTCTTTCTTTTCTTTCTACATCCGATAGCCGAGAGCCGATACAGAATATAAATATATAATTATTAAACTTCCATAGTCACAGAAAACTAAACATTTTTTTTTTCTTATGAGTAGTTAAGTTTTGCTTAACAACACGAGTGTTCTAATATACATAAATATGTTATTATGCTAACTATCGTTTAATTTATTATAGAAAAGCAAAGGATGTGACGTAATTAAAAAAAACGCTACCCGTTTTCGCTCCACCGGTTATGAAAAGGATGCAGTAAGAACATCTTATCAATACAAAGATGTTTATCGCCCATATCTGGTTACAATGGACCTTTGTAGATTGATCTATTGAAGAATTTGACGGTATTGGTACCTATCCATAGATTACGCAATAGTTGCTCCACAATCGAGGACTCTTGACTACTGGAAGTGTTCTCGATGTAGAAAAAAATGGAGCACCTACATTTTTTCGGGGTTCTATCACATCTATATTAAGAGATGTCAGTGGGTTCTGTACTGCTTATAAGAATCATCTTTACCTTTCTCAATTTTGTTATTAAAACTGATGTGGTTTTGACACATTATGAATGCATAAAACACGGGAGTTACTCATGTACTAGGCGAACCGCGACCGCGTCCGCGAGCACCCCGTATTCTCCTTGAAAAAGACCACCGAATATGGTTGAAACTATAGTCGGAACCCTCTGACTTATTGCGTGAGTAACTGCCGTGTTTTATAGATTCATGATTTACCTTTCTAGATTTTTAACAAGCTGCGCCCCGCGGTTTTACCCGCGTGGTGATGATTGATGATGATGTAAAGTAGCCTATATATGTTATTCCAGGACCTGAAGTATCTATATACCAAAATTTCATCCAAATTTGCTCAGCCGTGATTTGTTCTGGCGTGATTGAGTAACAAACATCTATCCATCCATCCATCCATCCAAACTTTCATACTTATAATATTAGTGGGATGTAGGATGGGATGGGATTCATTTCAGATATGTCAAAATGGAACAAGAGTTTCTTATATCTGTATCACCACGTGTTTGTCTGTCGACCAAGACCTATGTATATTCTCTTGTTGGAAGTAGTGGCATACCCACTCTGGAACACGTGAAGGTCTGCAACTCTTTCAGACCCACAGGTAGAAAGAGGAAAGATTCGATTGTTAGTGGCATACCCACTCTGGAACACGTGAAGGTCTGCAAATCTTTTAGACCCACAGGTAGAAAGAGGAAAGATTCGATTGTTAGCGGCATACCCACTCTGGAACACGTGAAGGTCTGCAATTATTTTAGACCCACAGGTAGAAAGAGGAAAGATTCGATTGTTAGTGGCATACCCACTCTGGAACACGTGAAGGTCTGCAATTATTTTAGACCCACAGGTAGAAAGAGGAAAGATTCGATTGTTTGTTTGTTTGTTTGCATTGAATAGGCTCCGAAACTACTGAACCGATTTGAAAAAATATTTCACTATTGAGAAGCTACACTACCCCCGGTTGACATAGGCAATATTATATTTTCAAAAAAATTAGGGATACTTATAATTTTAAATTTTTTTATCCGTGCAAAGGCGGGGCGGACAGTTAGTGTACTTGTATACTTATATAGGGCAGACAATGTACCCAAACAAATACGGATCTCTAAAATACCACCCTTGTTACAATAGTAAGTGTTAAGCAATCTGCGTCCTTATGAACATAACAAGCTGTCTACCGCTAAGCATCTCCTCACAATACTGCTTATACCTTTACAATGGCCCGCACAAAGGCTCCAAACAAGCGTATAATGACCATATTCAATGCACTTAAAATATGGTCCGGACAGGGGCCACCAACATTTGGCATTTTATAATAACTTATATAGCCATGTTACCGATATTCATTAGTAAGGTGAAGGTATTAGTGATCCATACAGACATCGATACAGAACATATATTTTATATGATTAAAAAAAAACAAGAAAACTGCAACATCACAAAAGACTTTTACGAAACAAGAGATCGTTTCAAAATGAAAGAGAAATAAATGTCTTCAGAATTAAAATTAGCATATTTTATGTGGAATTATTTTCGAATTTGGATTTTGGACATTTAAACATCTATCATAATAAGATATGAATACACGCAACTCACTCAAACGAAACTTTTTCGACGCATGAGGCATCTTCAGAAGGTGCTGAGTCACTCTGACGTTCGCGCAGCTAAGGCATTTCACGATGCGTTTTAACTAAAGAGTTATATTATCCGAAAATAACCCTATTATCTAACTTTATGTCATTTTAATTGTTTAAGTTCTAACGAAGTTCTAAGGAAGTTACTAAATGTAAGCACAATTGTCTTGTAAGTGAAATATTGTAATTTCTTAAGACAATAATGTTCTTTAAGCCGAAATTGTTCCAGTGGGCTTTTATTTGGTCGTCTGTGTATACAATACGGACTTTTTACGCTCCGCTTTCTACTTTAAGACTTTACTTTACTTTTCTACTTTAAAAACCATTATCAATCAGTTTTAACTTACACTGACTCGTATGATTTACTTGTCACGGTACACTTAAAAAAGACAAGATTATATTCGATATAAAAACCAAACTTAAATCATAAAAATACAAGTTCACGCGGGTTGCAAAGCCCTGGCTTAAAAGCTCACTAATAAGATTGATTAAATTGAACGGTGTTGGCCTCGTTTTTAAGATCATATTCATTTGGCTCGGCTGTTATTCTTGGTGGTTGTATTCAAAGGTGTTTTTTTAATGGCAAAGATGAAAGAATGAATAAATGAGCAAACGGCGCGCCGCCTCTCATAATGATGTTTGTTCTTAACAGTCTCGGGTTTTCAATTAAGCACGAGGAGACGGTGTTTTTTTATCTCATATGTATAAAAAAAGTGGAAATGTCTATATGACTGACTGCCAGGAACATAGGAACTCCTCTACTGGGTCTAAGAATCTAGCTAGAACTAGCCGTTTTTAGAGTTCGTCTGAAAGGCTCAAATAGGGGACGGAAGATGAATCAATTCGAACTTTATGTTTTTTAATTTTTATTTATTTATTTATTTGAACACGAACACTGTGTACACTAATGCGTTTAGGTACAAGGATTGCTCTTAAGACATAGACATAGACATAGACACACATTTATTTGTTGCATTGGCACATATACAATTACAATACACTAACAATAAGAAAAACATACAAGGGAAATAAAAAATTAAAATAATATAGTTCATCATGTGAACTCTTCTAAGATGTGAAGTATACATATACATAATATGAATGTAAAATGGTATGTATATATTTGTGTGGCGCAGCAACAAAAGGATCTCGGCTCAGCATATTGGGCAATAGCCCAACCACATCAAAATAATGTAGCTAAGCGCTGGTATTCTGCCGAGACCTTAACACACTAAGAGGCAAATGCCACAGCAGTTAAAGGTGTAGACAACATGCAAAATTAATTTATATTATTTGAACGAGTAATAGATGTAAAATGTAATATAGACATAATAAAAATAAATTTAGAAATAAATTGACTTGATATAGAAATAATTATGACACTTAATGTTGCAATGGCAAGTGGAAATTTATAAATAGATCATGAATAATAGATTATATAGTAAAATTGCATAGTTGAACACAGATGTACAGAAAACAATATAGAAACAAATAACTAAAAATCTAAATCTATCATAAAGAATAATCTGATACAATGTTTTTTAAATTACAAAACTTATCATGAAATATGTCGAGATCTTTGGTGTTTGAGATCGAATTATACTGTCGTACCAACCTAGATTTGTATTTTTGTTACATCATAACTTCCGACTGGGTGAACCGATTGTGATTGTTCTTATTTGAAAGCTGGTGCTTCCCGTGTGCTCCCATTTAAATTTCATCAAAATCAGACGAGCACTTTTTGAGTTACAAGTCAAAAACCGGAAAATGGGTGCTTATACCTACACGATATTATAGTAACAGGTGAAGACATCGGTGAACACCTACACCACAGATCCATGAGTAACAAAGGTCACTTAAAGAGTAAAAAAAAAAATTTACCAAAAATAAACGGAATCGGCTTCAAGACACAAAAGTATGAAATAACTTGTCGAAGTCGATACCATGATCACAATATTTTGATATCAGTTACTTTTGAACTATCAAGATACCGACTTCAACAAATTATTTCATACTTTTGAGTGTTGAAGTCCGTTCCATTTTTTGGTAAAAGTTTGTTTAATTGGTATAATTTCTTGGTGTTCTGAATTTAAAAATGACATAATATGGGTTCTTAATTATTCTATTTCATTCCAGGCTGTTCATTTTAGAACGCGCTGGTGAAGTCTTTGTAAAATAATTAATTTTATTTTTCTGGATGTTGCAACTGTATAAATGATTATATATATGTGGCATCCGGCTTTACTCACGTTTATAGTCGAAGTTTCGACCTAGGTTTCGAGCATGTCCGATGCTCATCCTCAGGTGAGTTTACGCTGCCAGTGGTCGCCGTGATCTGGCAGCGTAAACTCACCTGAGGATGAGCATCGGACATGCTCGAAACCTAGGTCGAAACTTCGACTATAAACGTGAGTAAAGCCGGATACCACATATATATAATAATGTGTCAAACTCACGAGAATTTCCAATGTATAAATTATGATCACAAAAAGTTTACTATTAAGGGGGATAGATAAATAGGGGGATTTAATCATGTTTACACTAATACTTGCTGACCTGGCCAACGTTGTCCCGTCATATAAGTTATCCAAATGTCAAAGTGGCATAAATGACGTCACGTCAATGATCGACGATTATACTTACACTTTTTTTATATATTGGGAGAATAGCCTGCCTATTGACCACTATCTCACCTGATGTTAAGTGATGATGCGGTCTACGATGGTGCACGCCTGCCTAGAAGATACCTATTCACTCGTGACTTGAAGATACCCAGGTCGTATTTTTTCGGAAATACAGAGTTAGGCAATGAGTTCCATTCGTTAGCTGTACGCACTAAGAATGTGGAAGCAAAACGCTTCGTGCGACAAGTTGGAACGTACACATTTGTATACACAAAAAAAAAAACATGCAAGCTGTTTCGGATGAGTTCGACAACACACCTGATTTGTGTAGGTACATATTAGGCGACTATAAACTACTATAACTTATAATATGTACCTACTACCTGTGCCCCGCGGTTTCACCCGCGTGGATTACGGTTTTGCCGCTACCTCAATTATCCCACGAGAACCAAACTTTCTCAGGGGAAATCTCAAAATCCTTTCTTAGGGGATGCCTACGTCATAGTAGCTTTATGCATGCAAAGTCTCAGCCCGACCGGTTTAAAATTGACAAAGTTTCATACAAACTTTTATCCCCTATTTTATCCCCTTGGGGGTAGAATTAATCAAAATCCTTTCTTAGCGGATGCCTACGTCATAACATCTACCTGCATGGCAAATTTCAACCCGATCCGTCCAGTGGTTTGGGCTGTGCGTTGATAGATCACTATGTCAGTCAGTCAGTCACCTTTGAGTTATATATATATAAATTCATGTATACACTAAATTACTATACCTACACTGGATATTGTCATATTTGAGCGATTACTCGATGCATGAGGATGCTTATGAGCACATTTACATTAGACGTTTCAATAGTGTATTGTTGGCAGGCGTATGTCGCCTAACTAAAAATAATAAAATCGACAACTCTTACGACAACGCCCAAATTTTAGGTAGTGGCTTTCCGAGAAATCTTTTGTCGCCGTCAACGGTGGGGTTAAGACATTATGCGTTAATGAATGGGTTATCCAGGGACCATATGAACAAACAATGCCTTGTTTGTTAAGGAATTTAAAAAAAATACAACCGCATGAGGCAGTAGGTAAAGATGGGATACGAGTTGAATGACATACAACATGGAGCCTATATGTATATATAGGTATAGCTATTTAGAATTAATCTTTCTTTCTTTTTTAATTTTCTCCCGAAAATAATTGTTGTTCTCATAGGATAAGCAAATAATTCAAACCTCCGTTATTCCTTCTTGCTCCAACGGCTATACCGATTTCTATGAAATTTGGTGTGGAGATAGGTTTAGACCCTGGAATTATAATAGGCTACGATTATGCCAATAAAAAATCCCGTGGGATAATTGAGATAGCGGAAAACTGTAATCCACGCGGGGGAAACCGTGGGGCCCTAATAGTAAATAAAAATAATAAGAGAGTTAGGTAATTGTACCTATTGAGTTAAATGTTAGGCTGACAGATAACTACACTTCAACAATATCATCATCATCTCAGACTCATACGACGTCCACAGCTGGACATAGCCTCCCCCATTGATTTCTATAAGGATTGGATGAGAGCGGCCCGCATCCAGCCCTTACCTGCGATCTTGGTCAGGTCGTCTGTCCCCTTGTCGATGTCCGTCCTACTATGCTGCGCTTGAAAGTCCGTGGTTTCCATTCGGGAACCCCAACAGCCATCAGTTCTCTGAGCTATGTGCCCTCCCCACTGCCACTTCAACTTGCTAATCCGCGGGGCTATGTCGGTGACTTTCGTTCTTCTATGGATCTCCTCATTTCTGATTCGATCGTGTAGAGAAACCTCGAGCATAGCCCTCTGCATAGATCATTGTGCGACTTTGAGTCTGCTTACAAGGCCCATATCAGAGACCACGTTTTAACAATACATAAAGGTAAATTTATTTTTAAAATCAATTTATTTTTTATTGAATAAATATAAAAGGAGAGAAAAATAACTCTTACTCCTTACCTACCTAACATGTTTTCCAGACTGTTTCTTGTTGTATTAACGAAGACCTTATCAATGAACGGCGCGACGCGACGGTTAAATTATTTAGAAATTATTTCATAAAAAAAATGCTACTCATAAATGGGGGTTTGGGTGGAAGGGTGAAAAATACTTTGCGACTTACTGTATACCTCATACCCAATGTAGGTACTAATATACCTACCAAATATACAAAAAACGCAATCGAAATTCAAATTCAAAATCAAAAATCGATCGAGGCGTTTCCGACGAGTGCGACCACTAAATCGCGCAAGATGAAGAAGGTATTAACTAATAAATAATTAGTTTCGTAGACGTTACGTCACGTTGTTTTCTTCAAATGTTATGGAGATGATGATTTAGCACAGTCAGCTGCTAACTAAAGTGGGTTGGATATTTTTACCAACAAAACGTTAACAGGAACCGAGTCTACATTCCGCCTACTAATAACTCCAATTGTTCAACGCTGAAAAATGGCGAGCAAACACGTCTACCAATAATAGGCGTGACCCATCGAAAGCGATACGCGTCTCCATTGGTCGGATGCGTCGATTCAATTTGCACGGACCAATCAGAAGCCGTAACGGATGTTCGGGTCAATCCAGTTCCATTTTTGCTTTCACGTTACGCGCACGCGTTTTACATTTGGATGTGGTGACATTTTAAAATTCGAATTCGTGATTTCCCGCTGCCAGTGCGATAGATTTAAAATTTGTGCGTAGTGATGTGCCAGATTATAACGTTATATTAGTAACTGTGATTTTTGGACGCCAGAACGTAAATAGGTTGAGTTTCGTCACTGGTGGGGAATTATTTTTAGCATTTAGCTTGTTAAAGCTTGTTGGTGTGATGTGCGCGGGATCTTAATTTAGCATTGGACTGACCGAGTGTGAGTATACTTTGAATTATCTTTTAGATTTAACCTTTTCACTACAGCGAACAAAACAATTCTCTTTAAAGCATCATCTAAATATATCGATTGACATACGTGTAAATCGTGGAATTAATCTTCATTCTTCGGATATTTTAATGTCAATAAACTTAGAAGTTTTAACGATACATGACTTTTGAATATTTCAAAAGTCTCATCAAAACTTCTTCTATATGTGTAAGCCTGTTAAACTAACTACAGTATAATGCTCAAAATCAATACTTAGGTGCTGCAATATTTTTGCTGTAAATATGTTTATCTACATAAGGAAATAATAAACTAGCAATTTTAATGACTTCGTACAAAGCGGTCAAGTAATTCAGCTGGAGGTAAGTTACCGACGCATTCGTTAATGACATTCTCCCATCCTAATATATATCCATATATATAATACATTTTAATTCTTTGGGCAGATGCCTTTATTAAAATAAAACACTAATAACTAATTACAATACTGCAGCTACTACAATAACATTTGAGGAATAAGGAATTGTAATGATTTATTTACTTGTTTATAATAAGTAAACCCGAAAGATTGTCAGAATGAATGTATCTGTGTTTGAATATCTTTCACGCTGGAACGGCTGGACGGATCTGGATAAATTTGGCACACGGATAGATTGTTTTAGCGCACAGGCAAATAAGCGGAAGTCATGATAAAAAGTAAAGCTAATCAAAGGATTTTTTATGTAACTAACAGTTATTAAGTAGTCACATTTTTTTAAAGGTATATAAAGGTGCGTAATACAGTTTTTGAGTTCTTCGCTGAATTTTCTTTTGTCTTCTTTCTGTCTAAGTTATTCGCTAATAAAAAAAAAATTGGGTACGTTTAGACTTATTTTACCTAAATCATACTACTACTATACATGCGACAATTTAGGTGGATATTTGTGTTGTTATTAAATCACCGAATTAATCTATAGGTTCTGTTTATTTCCAAATCAATATCTCAGAAAAAAACCTAACTCAAAATGTAAATATAAATGTAATTAATAATCGTTTTTTCTGAGAAACTTATTTTTGATTTGATATTGGTCTAATAATACTAATAAAATATAAAAATATTGTATAAAATGCAATCATAAAGTATATTTTATCTCTATGTACATTAACTTATTTTTATAACATTCTGTCTAAATAAATAAACATAAATGTTCATTATACTCGCTAAAATTCGAGAACGGCTAGACTGGTTTGCTTTGGGGGGGGAGGGGGGGTACTATTCTAGGCCGGTACCACCACGGTAAGATAGAGCCCATTAAGAAAATCAAATAACAATGTTGCTCGAAAAGGTTTCGTGTTTACGTCAGTATAAAGCTTAAATTATGTTTACCTTAAAGATAGACACCCAAACTTATAAATACACATCCATAATAAAATCAAGTTCCGTAAACAAAAGTTTAAAGAACTTAACCAAAAGAATACAAATCAATTGACTCCACCATCTCACCGATAACGATCACACTTGACATAACTCTGAATTAAGAAAAAAACAAAATATTGTTTATTCTTATGGGTTTTAAACAGAGAACACACGAAAGTGAGATGACTCTACCTTACGTCCGTGTTTTGTAACGTATATTTTTGACTTAATATAATACAATATATATTACACATTTACACAATGATATTGTATGCAATGATATTATATGTTTATATGAGGTAGATGTCGCACAAGCGCGCGGAAACTGAGGCAGAATTAAGTCAATTGTAGTACATTTTCATTATGACGCGTATTTCAAGCGCAAGTCTAAACATATAGCCATCCTTTTCTATATTATTTGTACCGTATTATCTGTCGCAGTAAGCATGTTTATGTCGTAAAGGAATAAAATCTGAGCACCGCGCAGTATGAATATACGTCATCTTTAGTAAAACATCATTGCATTTACAATTGTAAAAATGTGTCTTGTATCCAGAATGTGACTGGAGTTTGAGTTGTAAAAGAAACTCGGGGATCATTATTTCACTATTTTATTCTATTATCCTACAAATGTTTATTATAAATCTATGGGCAGTACCCACTACATAGTACCCATTAGTAGGATAATAGATTAAAATAATGACAATAACAAACATACATCCCTATGTTTGTTTCTCTTTCGCGTCTAAACGGCTAGATGGATTTGGATGAAATGTGCTATGGAGATAACTTACACCCTGGATTAACACATAAGCTTACTTTCATCATCACCGTTTTTCATCACCACGCGCATAAAACCGCGGGGCGCAGCTAGTCTATCATATTTTATGATCAAATAGGTTTTACAGCGTTATTGTTAAATTGGACAGGCATTAATATGGTGACTTGGCAGAGGTAGAGCATTCCAAAGACCTTTTTCTTCTAAAGTTTTATATCATAGCATGCTTTTTTGACGTGATAACGTTTTATAAATTGATGAATACCAGCAACACTCATGAAAAATAGTAACGTTCCGCGTAACGTTCCACCTGAGTTTTGTATTACATAAAATAATCAAAGTCAAAATCAAAGTCAAAGCCAGTCAAAGTCAAAGCCAGTCAAAGTCAAAGCCAGTCAAAGTCAAAGTCAGTCAAAGTCATAAATGATTATGACGTTATCACGTAAATCTATCGTCCGTAAACCGACTTTACAGACAACCAATTTTTTTTTTAATTAGAACATTTCAAAGCGATTAGAATTTTCGTTCTGTGAGCTCTGTTTTATGCGTTCAGGTGTTTTGTTATGAAAACAAATACGGTTTCTACCATGCAATTACTTAGTGATATTAACCTCTAATGAGGTACAATTTATTATTCCATCCTGTATTCAGGTGTAGAAATTGTGACCCTGTCTATGACTTTCAATTATTCAAGTTTTTATATACACCTATATTTAAAAGTTAAAAAAACGAGCCGTAGGCGAATTTTTTTATAGCATTACACGAGTGTTTTAATACCAAATTATGCGCGGTTTCATACACTACTTTATATATCATAAAATAGATAGATAATGAAATTTACCTAAAATTACAGCTTATGTTTGCATTTATTTGTAAACGTTTAGCGCCAAAATCCATTACTGATTGCGCATGCGTGTTGCGCTGCGCCCACAGATTATGAAAAACTGCATTGCAACCTCCTTGGTCCAGCTGAAGTTGTATCGTTACATTATAATACAGTTTTCCATAGAAAAGCTGTATCATAGTGTAACTTTTTTGATTTAATTCGATATATTGTTTATCAGGACTGTCATTCAAGTTCTGTTTTTGATTTTTTTAATCATTATATTTCAGTATGAGGTTGGATAAGTAATATTTTGATTTCATTGAATGAATCATTTAAGATTTCATTCTATACATAGCTTTAACAGTCTACAATTACAAAATGAAAATAGAAATTGACCCCCACAGCAGTTGCCGATATGACGCAGTGAAGATAGCCGAGCCGTAGAACCGGGCTGATGCGTAGAATTATTGGCATATGCATGAAAAGAACATGAATTCAAATACTATAAAAAAAGAGAACACTTAAATAATCCAAGATTAACACTAATAAATAATGTATCGACTATGAAATCCTGAGTATTTTTAATTGATTACAGAAACAGTAGGTCAGGCGCGTGTTCCCCGATAGGTATACCCTGTAGGCCATGCGAGCAAAGACCTACCGCCAGTGGGTCAGCTAGTAAAAAATATTTACCTACAAAAAATGTCACTAAACATATAGTGTGTTCAGGCAGCAGTCCTTGAGAGCCAGTGAGCATTCTAGATCTAGCGTGATAACATCTTCGACCACATCGTCACTGACCATCAAGTGAGATAGTGGTCAAACGCTAGATCTATACAGTATAAAAAAAATAATTACCAAAAATGGAACCGACTTCAACACTCAAAAGTATGAAATAACTTGTTGAAGTCGGTACCATGATAGTTCAAAAGTAACTGATATGAAAGTGTCTTGCTCATGGTACCGACTTCGACAAGTTATTTCATACTTTTGAGTGTTGAAGTCCGTTCCATTTTTTTTGTAAAAATTTTTTTTTCACTCTTTTTAGTGACCTTTGTTATTCATGGGATCATTTGTCATTGTGGTGTAGGTAGGTATGTTCCCGATGTCTTCACCCGCTATGATAATATCGTGTAGAATAAGCAGGCATTTTTCAGTTTTTGACTTGTAACTCAAAAAGTGCTCGCCCGATTTCGAGGAAATTTAAATGGGACCACATGGGAAGCACCAGCTTTCAAATAAAAAAGTACGATCAAAATCGGTTCATCCAGTCGGAAGTTATGCGGTAACAAACACAAATAAAAAATAAACATACGGGTCGAATTGAGAACCTCCTCCTTTTTTTAAGTCGGTTAAAAAATACAAGCCGTGACTATTACTGAATATTTGAAATGTATTTTTTTTTATAGTTACAAATACATTATCAATCCAACAAGAACAAAAATCAAATTAATAAGATAACAAATCCAACTCTTTATTGTCCAATTAATTACAACAAAAATCAATAAAATGATGTCCCGCTTACACGTGTATGGTCCCAATGTTTATTGTATCTGTGGATCGTAACTTTTGGTGTAAAATTGTGAGACAAGGTCATTAATTAGGCTCGCGCTGCGCTGGGCCCGTAAAAGTATTATTTTATGGAGTTGATAAAATCAGGGACCGGGATTGAGTAAGGCGCGTGAGGCCTATTCAAAGTTATTAGGTAAACTCTAGTCCCGAATGAACGCCCCTTGTCACCTTGTCCAGCTCGTAAGTTATAATAAATGCTATGTTTATTTTGAGTGTTTGTTTTATTACTTTTTTTTTTATATATTATAAGTTTGCGTTTGACAACTGTCTCACCTGATGTTAAGTGATGACGTTGTCTAGGATTTAGCACGCAAACCTAGAAGGTACCTATTCACTCGCGACTTGAAGACTCCAGGATTGTACATATCGGGAAACACAGACTCGGGCAACGAGTTCCATTCCTTGGCAGTACGCATTAAGAAAGTGGAAGCAAAATAATAAATTTTACTTTAATAATTACGTTCAAATTATTAAAGTAAAATGTGGGCTGTTATTAGAATTTGAACCCACGACTGCAGAATACCGTTCTGTCATTTTGTCCAACTAAGCTATAGTAGCACTCCACTATAACCGTCCGAATTTATTCCTTCCTTTTGCATCTGAGGGGATATTTTTGCTAGCGCCATCTACATTTAATTGTATGAACTATTAATAGGACTGATATACCAACTTTGCAGTTGATATCATATCACGCGAAGGCACCATTATTTTATTCTAAGAGTGTTTTGTAACGGGAAGCAACTTACAAATATAAAAAAAACGATCGAAATTGGTTCATCCAGTCGAAAGTTATGATGTAAGAAACATAAAATAAACATAGATACAATGCAATAGAAATAAAATGCATTATCAATGGGATTTAGTACCATGGTCCGTGTGTTACTTTTCTACTTATTAGTATGATTGCTAAAAAAAAAACTAATTGGTTGTTTTCTATAGCCTCAACGCAACGCGTGCATTTTACCAAAGAGATCGCTGTTTTCAGTTCCATTTTCAAATAAAACGAATGCATTCTAAAATCAGGTTGACTATGATGGTGATGCAAAGCGGCGGAGTTTCAAACCTAATAAAGACTTTTTCGTTTGTCGTTGGTAGTACACAAATAAAAAAATAGCCTCCTAGAGCTAAATATGGTATTTTAGCCCCGCTCTAGTACGCTACTATTACGGACTTTGGACTTTGAGGAACTGGAGTAAAAACATGTCGCACTGATAACAATAATACCGACTTACTTGTTATAAGAATATTATCACGCGTACCAGCGCCACAGAATTCTAAAATAGTTTGTTTTATTAGTTTTCAAAATGTTTGCATTGGACGCTCTCTGCTCGGTTTATTCACTACTGTTTTATTTGTGTGAATTTTTAACCGACTTCATAAAAAGGAGGATGCTCTCTATTCGACCCGTATGTTTTTTTAATGTTTGTTACCGCATAACTTCCGACTGGGTGAACCGATTTTGATTGTCCTTTTTTTATTTGAAAGCTGGTGCTTCCCGTGTAGTCCCATTTAATAAATTTTTTTTTATTTTTTTTTTTTATTCACAATAAATTTCAACAAAATCGGACAAGCGGTTTTTGAGTTACACTTCAATAACTGAAAAGTGCGAGCTTATACCTAGAGGATATTATAGTAGCGGGTGAAGACCTCGGTGAACATACCTACACCACAATGACAATTGATCCCATGAGTCAAAGGTCACTAAAAAGAACGAAAAAGCGACGTCACACTATATTTATTAACAAAACTGGCGGTTGAGTTGAACAAAAAACTTTTACCAAAAAATGGAACCGACTTCAACCCTCAAAAGTGTGAAATAACTTGTCGAAGTCGCTACCATGAGCACAATAGGATGGCCATTGGTAGCTTTACTAGGATTCCCTGTGGCACAGATACCACGAGCACAATATTTTGAAATTACTTACTTTGGAACTATCATGGTACCTACATCATCAAGTTATTTCACACTTTTGAGGGTTGAAGTCGGTTCCATTTTTGGTAATATTTTTGTTTAACTCAACCGCTAGTTTTGTTAATAAATATAGTGTGACGTCGCTAATCGTCCTGTGACTCGATGCAGCCCGCGTGGCGTGGTGAGCGGCCGATAAATCTTCTGCTTTACAGCTGCCCGTGCCGATAACGATCGGAACGCCACGTGTGGTGCTATCTGTAGTGTAGTGACACCACATGCTGCATTATATCGATAGTATCGATACCTATAATTATCGATAATTTATATAAGTATCTACTTAACATCTATGTACCTAATCTTGCCTTATATCGGGAAAATAATATTTGTTAATGCTTATAATTATAATTAATGTAACTTAAGGAACTAATAATGACATGTAGATATAATAAATGTCTAAGACTAATATCCTATCCTACTTCCTACTAATATTATAAATGCAAAACTTCGTGTATATGTGTATACGTTTGTTACGTCTTCACGCTCAAACGGCTACACCGATTTCGATGAAATTTGGTATGAAGATAGTTTAAGCCCTGAATTAACACATAGGCTACTTTTATCCCAAAAAAAGTATAGTTCCCGTGAGATAATTGAGCTAGAGGGAAAACAGTAATCCACGCGGGTGAAACCGCGGGGCGCTACTAGTAATCAATATATTAATCGGGTCCTGAGTAATTAATAGTATGTTTCACATCGCGGGCTGGTTTCCGATGCAACTGCACGCCATCTAGTGGTGGGGACCTCTTCACAAAAGTCGTATACAACCTTGGTCGGATTATACTGTGACAAGATTTTTGCGTTTTATTCGATACTAGCTGCGCCCCGCGGTTTTACCCATGTGGTGATGAAAAACGGTGATGATGAAAATAAGCCTATGTGTTAATCCAGGGTTTATGCTATCTCCATGCTAAATCCCATCTAAATCCATACAGCCGTTTATGCGTGAAAGAGTAACAAACTTCCGTCCATCCATCCATCCAAACGTTCACATTTATGATATTAGTGGGATGGGATTCTTCACCAATAAAGATTTTGCGTATGGTTAATTATTCACCATTTGTATTGGAGTGTACATGAGATTTAAAAAAAAAAAAAATATTTAAGGATCTTCAGACAGTACATAACAAAAAATTACAATTAAATGCGAAAAATATAAGTATAGGTAGTTGATGTACCAACAGCGTAGACCACAGATTAATAACATAAATAATTACATAAAGTCTAACAGAACAATCTTTGAACTTGAACAGAATTTGATTACGCTTTAGTTTACCTATGTCTATGTATGTTAATTACTGTAAATAAATACAACATGTCCTTAAAGTAGGTTAGAAAGGAAGCTTAATCACTTTGACTACTAATGTTAATAGATTTTATCAAAAGCAGCGAATAGGTACTACAAGAAAATAAAATATAATTAATATAATAAATAATTTTTTTCCCTTCAAATATTTGAACTGAAGTTCTGCCTTCTTCTTCTTCTTCTTCTCAGCACTTAAACATCCACTGCTGGACATATGCCTCCCCCGTATAGGGGGGATTTGCCAAGTTCTGCCTAGCATAGCGTTAATGCGATACACAATAAAATCTCTTAAAATAAGGGTAGGGTGCCTTCGTTTGATACGATATCAACTGTAATGTTAGTCTATCAGTCCTATTAATTAATTGTTCATACAATTAAAGGCGCTAAAACATCCCCGCAAGATGTTAATAAAGGAAGGAAGTAATTCGGCCCTAGTGGTATGGGCTGCCATAGCTTAGTTGGACAAAGCGACAGGACGGTATTCTGTAGTCGTGGATTCAAGTCCCACTAGCAGCCGAATTTTTTCCTTCAAATATTTGAACTGAATACAAGAAAATAATTAAATTGCTGCTCAAAAGACATTGGACGGTGATGAAGCAAGCATTATATTATATATTGTGTGTTAAGGAAGAAATACTGATTCAGTGTCTACTACCATCACCACCCAACATCTCTAAGAGATATGGACTAGATACGTCTGTTATGTCATCATCATCATCATCATCATTATCTCAGCCATAGGACGTCCACTGTACACCACCACATATATGCCTCTCCCATCGAACTCCACAAAGAATAGAAACGGCCGCAATCCAGCCTTCCCTTTAATCTTTGTTAGTTAGTCTCAGTATATAGTTACTTATCTATGGTTAGTCTGTTTACCTATTTATTTATGACTTTTTTTTTTACGTATTATAAGTTTGTGTTTGACAACTGTCTCACCTGATGTTAAGTGATGACGTTGTCTAGGATTTAGCATGCAAACCTAGAAGGTACCTATTCACTCGCGACTTGAAGACTCCAGGATTGTACATATTAAAAAGTATAAGTTTGGGAGTATACTATAGAGTAACGATAAAGTAGAAATTAGACTAACATTTATTAATTACAATCCAAAAATAAACATGAATTTGGATCGATATTATAGAGGTACAGACTGTGTGAAGAATAATATGTTTAAGAAAGGTGTGAGCACTGAGACGACTAATGACAGAAGAGAATGGAAGAAGAAATGATGTTGTGTTTACGCCACCTAGCGTGGGATAAGGACAAGAAGAAGAACAATAATTATAATTCGAAATAAGCTCTTGCATATTACATTTCATAATCAGAATCATTTTTAGGCATCAAGAACAAATAGAGCGATACCGAGAAAAACCAGCCAGAAACTCGGGAATATTCTTTGTAAACAGGTCTTACAGTGTATTTAATACAAATCATTTTTAACTGACTTCAAAAAAGGAGAAGGTTCTCAATTCAACCCGTATGTTTTTTTTTCTCTTTTTTATATTTTATTTGTGTTTGTTACCGCATAACTTCCGACTGGGTGAACCGATTTTGATCGTTCTTTTTTTATTTAAAAGCTGGTGCTTCCCGTGTGGTCCCATTTAAATAAAAATCGGACGAGTACTTTTTGAGTTACAAGTCAAAAACTGAAAAATGCGTGCTTATACTACACGATATTATAGTAGCGGGTGAAGACATCGGTAAACATACCTACACCACAATGACAATTGATCCCATGAGTAACGAAGGTCACTAAAAAGAGTAAAAAAAAATTTTTACCAATGAGCACATTTTGATATCAGTTACTTTTGAACTATCATGGTACCGACTTCAACAAGTTATTTCATATTTTTGAGTGTGGAAGTCGGTTCCATTTTTTGGTAAATTTATTTTTTAATGTAATAGTTGGCACTGTCACTGTCACATTGAACGAAAGAGAGCTGTTGACATACCGTGCTAGTCGTGCCTAATGTTGTATGTAATCACTCCGTTGTAGTCGTGCCGTCTTTGTGCCTCCCGGCACGATCATAACTCCCATATGAAGAACTGCAAATCAGTTCAAAACTGGTCGCGCGGAGAGTAATTTTCCTGCAAACATCACGCGAGTTCAAATAGCTTCTTAGATAAAAGTTCAATTTTATATTAAGGTACACACAAGAAGAGCATTGGTAGGAGTTATACGAATTTCAATTCCAGTAGAAATAAAAGACTTTAGTTAGTTTTTTAGTTTTAGTTTAGTTAGAATTTTAGTTAGTTTTATCGTACTCGAATTTTTATTTTTTATTTATTTATTTAGTTCAACCATAATGTATATAAATTAAATTATGTTAAGTTCAAATATTTGAAGGAAAAAATAACACCATAACGTATAACAGAATCACTGCATAATAGAATTTATATTTCTTTTTATTATACGACTTACATTCTAATTCTTATTCAAATACAAAATAGACACATTGGAAACGTTCTAAATGGCCTGTTTACATTTTTAAAGATTGGCTTCCTTCCAAATGAGACACGTTTAATTTCGTCACAGTTGGTAGGTATATCTCTTGAACCCGAAGCCGTTGGCTAGAAGCACTTTGTGGGCAGAGGTAACGTATTTCTCAACAGACCTTCACATTTTACCTTCCATTATTACAATTTTGTTTACAGGTACGGTCCGACACCGAGCTCGAGGCAAAAACATCCTGGTTAGATTCTCTCCAAATAGTCAAAGAGCAAACATCCTTAGGGCCCACTTACGGACCACTTTGGTACCGGGGTAAGTCGATCCGATAGCGCACCGGAGCAGCAGTGGAGCCTGTCGCCTCGTCCTCTCCTACAATGATATTATATGTTTATATGAGGTAGATGTCGCACAAGTGCGCGGAAACTGAGTCGGCAATATTAAGTCAATTGTAGTAATTTTCATTGCGACGCGTATTTTAAGCGCAAGTGTAAACATATAGCTATCCTTTTTTATATTACTTGTACCGTATTATCTGTCGCAGTAAGCATGTTTATGTCGTAAAGGAAAGAAATCTGAGCACCGCGCAGTATGAATATACGTCATCTTTAGTAAAACATCATTGCTCTCCTAGTGGCACAGCGCCGTCATCGATAGCCTCACTAGGCGGTGCGCCTTCTGCGCCCGCACAAATACCGGGCTGAGCACCTGCTCGCCCCCCCTCCGGTGAAGCTGTTAATGCCGGTAGAGGCAAACAGCATTAGTCCGGTAGAAAAATAATAGAAAAAATATATTTTGTTTACCATCGTACTAGCCGTCGTAGCAGAAATCGCTTAAAAGCTCATCCACATATAATTGACACATAGGATTCACACACTGTGCGATTCTACCGTTCGTTGCCATACACCTGCACAATGTGGAACGAGCTTCCTCCCTCGGAGTACCCGAGTAGCTACAATATGGGATTCAGCCTTGGAATGGCCCTTAGGGTTACAGAATGTAGAGACGTCCCGGAATAACACACACCTAGGCAACTTTTCATCATCATCATCATACGGGTAAAACCGCGGGGCGTATCTAGTTTTAAGTATAAATTACTACTATTCTACTACCTTACTTCTAGTGTAAATAATTGAATACACAGTTCAAGCGCATTTGTCGTACCTCGGAGAATTTTTTATAAAGGAAAAATGTGGCTGCTAGCAGATATTTTTTCACAAACAAATTATCGCATGAAACCAAATTTTGATCTATTTTTTTTTTTTTTTTTTTTTATTTGTGATACACAGGTTTATAAATAATGATGTCAAAATAATATAATCAGTGCAAGCTGTGATCAGCCATATTGGCATACAAATAATGGTGGTTGTCAAATTACATACTACAATAAAATAGAATTAGATATTATAAATAAAATGATGTCATTTGCGGCAGATAAACCGAATAATTTAAAAATAGTGCGAAAATCACTCAAACATATTCAAACACTACTAGACTTGAATTGTAAAAAGTCCTCAATAGAATAAAATGCATTGTCAATTAAAAATTTAAATAATTTTCGTTTAAAATGTGCCAACTCGACTATCTCGGTAATTGGTTTTGGAATCTTATTATAAATTGTAGGTGCCATAACGAATATATTTAGAATTAACCTTCATGAATTGTCCTCATAAGATAGTATGTTTTTAGTTTATTAGAGATGTAGGACTTTCAACAAAATAAGCTGAATAAGTTTCGTTTTGAACACTTCTATTTAGCACTATGCTAGTTTTTTAAGGTTCCGTACCCAAAGGGTAAAACGGGACCCTATCACTAAGACTCCGCTACCCGTCCGTCTGCCTGTCTGTCCGTCTGTCACCACGCTGTATCTCATAAACCGTGATAGTTAGTTGAAATTTTCACAGATAATGTATTTCTGTTGCTGCTATAAAAAATTCTGAAAAACAGAATAAAAAAAATATTTAAGGGGCTCACATACAGCAAACGTGATTTAACTCATCTACAAAAAATGTGTAAGTGTTAAATCAAATCCAATCAGGGCCCAAATCTTCAGGGTTGACACCATCAATATTAGAACCTTATAAAGCATGCCTGCACGTTTGTGGTAACCCCAAGATTCTTGGCTCAGACAAGAGGAGATTTATTGTGGAATTTTATGACACCAAAAATAGTTTAAGATTTTCTCTTTTTATAACCTTTCAGTTTCGTTTAGAACCTCTTCATAATCTACATAAGATATCTGTGCACCAGATTATAGCAAAATGAAAGTATTGAAGTTGATATACTCAGGAACTTGGCTCAAATCTATAGGTAGATATAGTAATAGTTTATTTATTTCTTGACTTAATCATCATCATCATCATCTCAGCCATAGGACGTCCACTGCTGGACAAAGGCCTCCCCCATTGATTTCCACAAGGACCGGTTGACTTGATAACATACGAGTAATACATTGCCATGTGCTCTGAATTCCACACTAGGATAAATCCCGTGTTGTGGGACTCAGTCTCATCTGTTCCGTTATAGATTGTACCTATGGATAAATGCTTCCAAAAAAAAGTTTGGAATGTATGTTTCCTGTCATGCTTTATAAATATTCAGCATCACCTAAATAACTTTGAGCCAATTGAAAGAAAATATATTATTCTTTTTTGTCTCATCTATCGATCAGAGGGAAAAACGTTTCGATATTAATTCTTACTTTAAAATTACCCTTTCATGCATTACAAAATGCATGTGTGAGATGAATATTGGCACATGTTCAAAAGTGATATACTTTTTAATCAAGCTTTATTAGATACGCAAGTAAAACGGTGCTGATGATGAAAATAAGCTTATGTTTTAATCCAAAGTATAATTTAATGTTCATGTATTTTTTTAACCTTGAACTGTAAACCGATGCTATTTATTTCCTATATTAAAAACCTACCCTTTAACTTAATTTAACTTTATTAATTAAATTTAAACAAATAATGCAAACACAGTGAAATTCAAAAGAGTAGCGTTAGGGATAATTAAAATTAAACAAAAAGAGAAAAATTATAATTTTAATATCTGGTGTTGCCTTCCTTAGCCTTTATTACAGCTCGTAGGCTGTTTCTGATCAACCCGTTTATTAAAAAAAAACTTTAATGTACATTTAATAAAGTCATTTTTGAATAAAACACGTTTTTGTACATGTTGTAAGGGTGGGTCGATTTATCTGCACCGAGTTTAACGCGAACAACTTGTTCACGTGAACAACTTGTTCACTTGTTCACCTGGAATGATAACAGAATCTCTAAAACAGGTGTTTGGAATAACTTTGTGCTGATTGGAAGTTTATTCAACTCGAGGTAGAAGCTAGCCATCAGGTACTGACAAGTAACCGTCATGCAATGATATTCACGAACATGACATCACAGAATAAAGAGTATATGCAAATCAGGTTACGTTCAGATATTTGCAACGTTACATTAATTCTCGCAACTAAGTTGTCCGATTATTGCTTACGAAAACATGTGATAAGCAACCTACATTTTGTGCCAAGGCCTTCCAATTTCATACACAGTTTAATTAAATAACATAAACAAATGAAAAAGCCTGAAAAATCATTTTTTGAGTCAAGTAATTTTTTTAACACTCATACTATATAACTAAATTAATTAAAATTATTAAAGACTTAGATTTTAACATGTGGTAAAGCAAAAAAACAATTACAAATATGTACATTAATTTTTATATTTTTTTTATAATCATTCAAAAATCATAAATATAAAAAAAACAGATGTAATCAAAATTATTTGGTCTACCAAATTTGTTTGAAAACCTCTGTTTTTAACCGACTCCAAAAAAGGAGGAGGTTCTTAAATAGTCTTATATGTTTTTTTTCGTTTTTACTTCAGATCTGTCGACTGGGTAAGCCGATTTTGATAATCCTTTTTTATTTGAAAGCTGTAGCTTCCCGTGTGGTACCGACTTCGACAAGTTATCGCACACTTCACACACTACTGACCGCCTAGGAGTCTTTTCTAGTTGAGAGCTAACCCTGGGTACTTAGTGGACGGTGGAAGTTGGTTCTAGAAATCACAAGCTGGAGTTTGACCATCTGAATCCATTCTATTCGATATTGTTCATACATTTTAGTTTTAGAACTTTAACAAGGTAACATTAACATAATTTAAAAATAATTTAGAATAGCAATAAAATAATCTAACTTAAAATAAAAACCTTAAACATTTAATAAAAACTCATTTTAGAACTTTTTTAATTTGCTCATATTTCATATATATGAAATGTAATTGAATGTGCTAATCCGTACTTTTATCGTTAGATACTGTTATCGTTAGGGCTATGCTCGGAGTTTCTCTACGCGATCGAATCAGAAATGAGGAGATCCGTAGAAGAACAAAAGTCACCGACATAGCCCAGCGGATTAGCAAGTTGAAGTGGCAGTGGGCAGGGCACATAGCTCGAAGAACCGATGGCCGTTGGGGTGGAAAGGTTCTCGAGTGGAGACCACGGACTGGCAAGCGCAGCATAGGACGGCCACCGACCAGGTGGACAGACGACCTGACTAAGATCGCAGGCAAGGGCTGGATGCGGGCCGCTTCCAACAGGTCCTTGTGGAAATCAATGGGTAAGGCCTATGTCCAGCAGTGGATGTCCTATGGCTGAGATGATGATGATGATGATGATCGTTAGCGAAATTCTCTAACAAATGTTTTAAATAGTTTCATAGAAATTCTGTTACACGGAATTTATCCATAGCCGAATCGGTTCGGTTAGTTTGAGCATGGTGGTAGGGTACTTTCGAGTTCCCGCCTGGCTAGCTACCACCCTCAAGTTTGAAAGACTGTCACCAAACATATAGTGCGTTCAGGCAGCAGTCTAAAAATATTTGAAAAGTTATAATGCTATAATTTTTTGTTTCAGGTTATGAAGAGAAGACTCCATATTATTAAAAATGAGAAAAAAGAGAAAACCAATTAATATGTCTTAAGTGCATTCAAAACAAATATTTAGTAGCGTTTATATGGCCATTCATGTTGGGTCGAATCATCGAAGTGCACTAACGACCAGACAGAGACTGGGTGAAAAAAACTTAACGGTTAACAACACACAAATAATACAAGTCTTTTCCCAAAACTGAGCCCAAATAAGTAATAGCCGTTCTAAAAGCTGATCGCTTTTGTTTAAACATTAATGGAACTTCTGCCTTCGACTGTTTACTCATCTGCCTAAAAAAAAAAAAGCGAGAAAGCAAACCGAGAACCTAACCGCGTTTACCGTAACATTTAAATATAAGATAAAATTCCAAATTCAAAAGTACGCGCGTGTTTCCATTAATGACATTTGCGATTTGATTGTGCGATAAGATTCGAAATATAAAAATTAAAAAGGTTGCATATTAGGAGGAGAGTGTTTTTGTGATTGTGTTAAACTATTGTGTCAAAGTGGCTGGAGACGAGCATCTGGATATGCTGGGGGGGGCCGAATGGGGGCAGCGGGAGGCCAGCCCCCCTAGAGATGCCCCCCTGCCGAGCTTCGGCTTCACACAGGAGCAAGTCGCGTGTGTTTGTGAGGTGAGTTGAGTGCCCTTTTAACTATAGTTTGATCGTGTGCGGTGGCGTTAAGTACTATCAATTTTTCAGTATTGGTCAAAAATCTTGTCTTGCATATTATTTATTAATCTGACCACTAGTTGTGTGACAACAGATCGAAATTCTTATTAGACGGAATTTTAATATTTTTTATTATTTGTTGTACAAAAAAACGAGCAGGCGGTTCGTCATCCCACTAATATTATAAATATGAAAGTTTGGATGGATGGATGGATTGATGTTTGTTACTCAATCACGCCAGAACGGCTGGACGGATTTGGATGAAATTTGGTATGTAGATATTTCAGGTCCCGGAATAACACATAGGCTACTTTTCATCATCATCATCATTGATCGTCACCACGCGGGTAAAACCGCGGGGCGCAGCTAGTTTTAAATAAATTTAGAATCAACAAAGAGAATAAACAAGTCCTTAGCACATCTTAAAGACGCAATTTATAGCTGCATAATTTACCAACATCGGTGACAGTAATTAATTATGTTACTTAAAACTATTATCTCCAACGGGGCAAGAATAAAATATAACATAGTTTTATGATTCAATGTCTATTATAACTAGATTATTATATACATTTTATTTATTGGTTTCTAATTCATTTGAATTAAAAGTAATAAATAAGCAGCAAATAAGTAGTTGTACTAAACTTATGGACTTAGGAAAGAAAAATATTTTATCTATAAAAAAAGATATAAAAGTCGTGGACTTGGATAGGAAAAAATGTTTGAATAAAAATATTTTGTAAAAATAGTTTGGACTTGTTGGGCTGGCTCTCTGTTCATATATATACCTACAGTAGGTATATATATGAACATAATATCATGTAAATCAATACTTCAGAATAAATGTTAATATAACACTAAATGTTGAAGCAAAGCCGGGTCAGAAAATGAATAACATTAAACAAATTTAAAAAAATGCGAAATTACAAAATTTTCAGCCTCCTAGCGGGAAATTTTCTAACCAAATTCAATAAAGAAGAAGGTTTCTCAATTTGACCCGTATGTTTATTTTTAAGCTATATATGCATAGCTTCTATCGCGGGCCTTGACCGTGGAGACCGAATCCAGAAATTCCGTAACGAAAATAACCTAACACCCCCCACTCCGACCGGCACAGCGGTGATACTTTTTACTTTTGCCATCTATCGATGAATAGCAGAACTTTTAAAGACTTTTTTAAAATATCACGCTTGTCCGTTTAGTTCAGCAACTCGCCTCTAGGTGGAATTGGTTGTATCGGCGTTGCTGCATAAGTTATTAACATATTAATTGCATAAGTTGATAAAAAATGCTATGCAATAGCTTTACCGCGGCAGTCCCCGAGTGCCACACGTCTTATTTTTTTACAAAAAAATTGAACCTTCTTCAACACCCAAACTTGTCGAAGTTTCTTGGTAAAAAATGTTTTACATACTTAGCTTATGCATTAAGTTTAACATGAAAATGCCTCCTCCTTTTTAGGTGGTTGGTTAAAAAGTTCAAGGAAGTAGCATGTTGTGTTGATTCTAAATGTGGCCGCTATGTTGCAACGCTCCTTACATTGTACGGAATTGCTAAACACATGTGTTTATTGAGCCAGCGTTCTGAGAAACATTATCCGCGTAAGATTACTTTTAGCACACTCACCTATAATAACATCCACTCATAATACAATAATGGAGTAGAAACCGTGTGTCTGTAAATATTTCTTTCGAAGCGGTGATAGCTCAGCGGTAGGAGCGTCGGCTGTCGAACTGACGGACACTCCTGTTTGATACCCAACAACAGCTTCAGCTTCCGGTGAAGACATCGTTAAACATTCCAGGGCGTCAAGTCTACTAATTTCGTGTTCATATTCAGTCCAGTGCGAGGCCGACTCGATGCCAACGTCAAAAATCCGTAGTCTGCTACGTTCATAGCGGCCTGAATCTATGTTGAACCTATGCTCGGCCTTTGTCGGTTTCGAAATAGACAAGTTGGGTGCTAACTGACTACGAAAACTTACATACTGTGGCACTGTGGACAAAACAACACTTTATTTATATAATTGTATGCATGTGTATATATCCATATGTGTGTATACATTCATACTTATGTATTTATAATGATTGGGGGGAGTGTTGCGGTAGGTCACAGGGTCTGGTGACTGAAAGAGGTCTCGGCAGAATATCAGTGCCTCACTACCCATTGTGGTGGGGAGGCTGAGCCAAGCTCTTTTTGCTGCCGTGGCACACAATACATTTTACATCTGTGTACAAAATTTGTGGTACACTTGCGTGTGTATTTGTGTAGGTATGTGAGAATGTGTGTAGGTAGATATTGTTACCCATTTGTTAACTACATAAATATAATTGTAATTATTTTGTGTGCTAAAGCAGTAATAAAACGTGTGTCTTTGTCTATATGCGATTAAATATAGCTTTATCACTTTGATAAACTGGCCGGTTGGCGCAGTTGGTAGCACTCTGCCTTCTGAGCGGCTGGTCCCGGGTTCGATTCCCGGACAGGTCAAACATTTGTGTGTATGAACATGTCTGTTTGACCTGTGTCTGGGTATGTATATGTATATAAGTATATATCAGTCATCAGGTTACCATAGTACAGGCTCTGCCTAGTTTGGGACCTGAAGATCTTGTGTGAATGTTGTCCCATATTATTATTATTATTATAAACGACATACAAGTTTGTTTTTTCCTCACAAATGTGTTGAGAAATGTCGTATGAATCTCGTAAGTTCATGCTCTGCATCACACACTCATTAGCCAAGTCAGGGGCAGTATTACACCCTCCTCGCCTGCGACTCCCACTGCAACCCGCATCCTCGTGTGTAATAAGCTACTCACCTCACTTGTGTCATAATATACTAGTAACTCATCAAGCGGTGTTTTCTCTATTTTTAATACCCTATATATGAACAGTTTTGTAAATTTTTAATATGTATGTATGTATGTCTCTGTCTGTCTGTTTCATCATAATTTTTGAACAAAGATCAATTGAGATCAGTGAGACAGTTGTCAAACGCAAACTTATAACATGTAAAAAAAAACAAAGGAAGAGATTTAGATTGAAGTTATTTATTTTTTGTTCATTTATTTTAAGTTTTTTTCGTATGAAACGTTTTTTATCAAGCGTATTGTGTCTGAGCTATGTTTGACAATTTTCGTCTCAGGGGTTTCTTTAAATGTTTATATTTATGTATTTAAATAAAATACATAATCTATAACATCTAGCATCTAGCATCAGCAATCTTTTTACACTTTTGACGAATTTTTAAAGTTAAAATAGATTAAAGATAATGTTAAATAATGACAGAAGATCTCGCATATGTGCTATTTTTTATAGTAAGGTTTTTTTATTTTTCATTCGAAATGTGCTTTATATGTTTTTTGTATTGTTTAAATTCAAATTCAAAACTTTATTGCAACTTTATTGTTTGACTTAAGTATCGAATTGTAATACTCGTGTATAAGTTATTATTATATATAAATGACGTGTAACTAAAGTTGCCAATTAATGAGTATTGAGTATAAAACATTTATTGAAAAATTAATAATATTAAAAATCATCTCTTTTTGGTTTATTTAAATAAGGATGTCTTATATCATTGTACCCATATATGTCGGCGGTACACACACATATCTAGCTTGGCGGCAGCCACGCCCTACGTAACCGGATATCCGGGGGGGAAACTCGTGGTCATGGCAACCGGGTGTTTATTTAAGTCTGTATAGCTTAGTAACAACCAGTCTGCATTAAAAATTGCCAATACTGATATTGACCTAGAAACCATTATTAAAAACAAACTTTGTTTAGTTTTACAGTTAGAAAAGCATATACAGAGGCTTATGCACTAGTGACACTTTTTCTTGGTGCATGAATCATTTCATAAATAGCTTGCATCTTACCTTTATTTATTTATTTATAAGTTTGTTTGTTTTTTTATAGTTAATTAGAGAATAATGTATTAATCCTACTAACATTATAAATGTGAAAGTTTGGATGGATGGATGGATGAAATTTGGTATTTAGACACTTCATGTTCCGGAATAACACATAGGCTTCTTTTCATCATCATCATCATCATCCATCATCACCACGCGGGTAAAACCGCGGGGCGCAGCTAGTTGTTAAATAATATTAAGGCTATGATGGGACTGTCATAAACATACGGTTTTGAAGTCCTAAAAAAACCTAGAATACAAAAAAGCATATATAGAGTACTAGCTACGCCCCGCGGTTTCACCCGCGTGGTGATGATTGATGAACGAATGAAAAATAGCCTATTTAGGGCTACTAAATAGGCTACTTAGTAGCCCTAAGTAGCCTATTTAGGCTACTTAGGGCCTAAATAGGCTACTTAGCCTATTTAGGCTAAGTAGCCTATTTAGGCTATTTAGCCTAAATAGGCTACTTATTAGCCTATTTATTAAGGCTAATAAGTATTATTAGCTAAGGCTAATAAGTACATTTATTCAATGACCTGAAGTCACATACCAAATTTCATCCAAATCCGTTTACCCGAGTGGTGATGAACGGTGATGATGGTGGTGATGGAAATAGGCCTATGAGTTAATGCAGTGTGTAAGCTATCTGTGTTCCAAATCATCCATTCATCCTAATCCGTTCAGTAGTTTTTGCGTGAAAGAGTAACAAACATACATCCATACTCACAAACTTTCGCATTTATAGTATTTGTGCAATAGTTAATATTACATGAAAAGCTTATGCGCAATAGTGCATTTATTTCTAAGACCACTACATGTATAAAAAATTGATGCTATCGGAAAATAGCCATCTTTTGTTTTTAAACGAATTCAAAAAAAAGAGAGGTTCTCAAAACCTGTGTATTTTTTTATGTTTGTTACCTCAGAACTTTCGACTGTGTGAACCGATTTTGATGATTCTTTTTCTATTTGAAAGCTGGTGCTTCCCGTGTGGTCCAAAATTTTCAGCCTCTTAGTGCGAAATCTGTAGACCGTATTTAGGTTGAAAGTAATAAAACTCACGCTCATTCTTAGTTGTATAAACTATGACTTAGTTAAAGTTGTTTATTAGTAGTGTATGAAACTGTATCATTATAAAAGTTCTTAACATATGAGTCTAACTTAAAAAAACGAGCCATAGCGAGTTTTTGTATAGCTTTACACGAGTGTTTTAAGACAAAATTTTGTGCAGTTTCATACCCTACTTTTTCTAATCTCATAAAATAGATAATGTACGTAAAATCACAGCTTATATTTGCATTTATTTGTAAACGTTAAGCGCCAAAATAGCTCAAAATCATTCCAGTTATTTTGTCACAGAAACATGTTGGGTAATAAGGACCTACTCATTTACATAATATAAAAAAGAGAAGTGGTCCGAGAGTACTGCCTTGTGGAAAACCTAAGATAATATATCTAGATTTCGAATAAGTATACTTTTGTGACAGATTTTATATTTTTATTGTATGTATTATTGTTAATTGGTTTCTATTCTCTAAGCATAAGTTTAGGAGTTTTAATGCTGGTCTTCGTATGCCGATTATGTGCCGATTTGGTTAACAAAATCGGATGAACCACACAGTCAAAAGCTTTAGACATATCGATAAATAAGGCAACTTCTGTCTGTTTTAGATAAAATAATTCCACGTATTAGATTGTAAGCGATAAACTTTATTGCAATTTACAAAAACAAATTAAATAAGAGATAATCCCCAAAGGGCATCTCCCCCATCTCACTCCATTGGGCCATCCCCATTACCGATGGGTATCAGTTACCTCAGTTTTGGGGAGTTGGGGTGTATAACGGGCATTACCACGGCTTTTGTTATTGATGATACTGTAATTGTTGTGGATGGAGCGGTGAGCTGTAATCATGACTGGTATTCATAATTACATTATTACTAGCTGCGTCCCGCGGTTTCGCTCGAGTGATGATGATAAACAGTGGTGATGATGATGAGGCTATGGAACTTACAAATAACGTGGCTTTCTATTGGTAAATGAATTTTAAAATTGGATCGATCCATAAATTACCCTCTACAGCTCACAAACTTTACATATTTTTAATATTACTAGCTGCGCCCCGCGGTTTCACCCGCCTGATGATTGATGATGATGATGAGAAGTAGCCTATGTGTTATTCCGGGACCTGAAGTATCTACATACCAAATTTCATCCAAATCCGTTCAGCTGTTTGAGCGCCCCGCGATTTCAAATGCATCGACTAAAATTTTCCCATTACCTCTAGTTCATCAGGAACTATATTGTTAGGAAATGAAGTCGGTACCGTGCACAATATTTTGATAATACATAGTTATTTTTGAACTATCATGGTACCGACTTCAACAAGTTATTGAACACTTATGAGTGTTGAAGTCGGTATTCACCCTCAATAAGGAAGTCATCCAGATAAATGTAACACTTTTCAGTTATTGGAGTGTAACTTCAAAACAGCTTGATCGATTTTAATGAAATTTAAATTGGTCCCATTTCGGAAGTATACACTATCAAACAAAAAAAAGATCAAAATCAGTTCATAAACGTCGAAGTTCTCTGCGAACTTACAAAAATACTAGTAGTGACCCGCGGTCTTACCCGCGTGGTGATGATGATGAAAAGTAGCCTATGAGTTAATCCAGGGTGTAAACTATCTTCATACCAAATTTTATCGAAATTGTGTGGCCGTTTGACCGTGAAGAGGTAACAAACATACACACATACACACAAACTTTCGCATTTATAATATTAGTAGGATAGGATTTGTGAAAGCCAAGTCTTTAATTATCATAGCTTACAGGCCTGTTGCTGCAGCAATCGTTGGCAGAGTATGCTTTTCTGCCATGTCATTTGTTACTTTAACACGTAAGTAAATGGGTCGAATTTAAATGAACAAGGTGTGAATGAAATTCGCAATTTCGTAACCTTAAAACGTAACCTTTAAATCTTTGTACAAAGAAATATGGTTCAAATTTCAATGAACAATGCGTCAAGATTATGGTGCAAAAATAGTTGGAATGGCTTCACGCCAGCACATGCACGTCCTGCGACCTAAATAAATATGAATTAAAACCTTTCGTTATAACTACGCAGATTTTTTTATTCAAAACAAAGTAAATATTTGTTTTTCTTTCACCTTTCATATAGAAAACTAATAGCGCCCCGCTGTTTCACCCGCGGGGGTTATGGTGTTCCCGCTACATCAATTATTCCACGGGAATCATTCATATCACCTGCTTGAAAAGTAGCCTATTTGCTATTCCAGACTATAATCTATCTCTGTGCCAAATTTCATTCAGATCCGTTCAGCCGTTCTGGCGTGATTGAGTAACAAACATCCATCCATCCATCCATCCACTCTCACATTTATAATATTAGTAGTTTTAGTGGGAGTGGGAAGTGCGGCACATACATACAATGGTCGTGTGGCTCAGTGGTCAGCGACACTGACTTTGGAACCGCGACCCCGGGTTCGAGTCCCGGCCGGGGCAAACATTTCTGTGATGAGCAAAAATGTTTGTTCTCGGGTCTTGGATGTTTGTGTATTGTGATCGTGTGTGTCTATGCCTCCCGCGACACAGGGTATCCTAGTGCGGGGGTATGAGTGCGTGAAAAAATAAATAAAAATAAATAAATAAATAAAATTAACATAATGATTTTTCGATGACGTCACGATTCGACGATCTTACGATCTGACGCGAGTTAAACATTTTTGCCTCATACAAAAGTGCACACCGCCGCTAAAGTAGTTTTCACTTGAAAAATAAATGAGCATGATTAAAGCGTACGGTGTATGACGTCGTACTATGATCAAAATCAGCGTTCGTTGCTAAGATCACATGGATAGACTTGGCTACGACTCCTTCGAGTAAGTTTCAGTAAACAAAGATCATCATCATCATCATCTCAGCCATAGGACGTCCATTGCTGGACATAGGCCTCCCCCATTGATTTCCACAATGACCTGTTGGAAGCGGCCCGCATCCAGCCCTTACCTGCGATCTTAGTCAGGTCGTCTGTCCACCTGGTCGGTGGCCGTCCGTGGACTCCATTCCAGAACTTTTCGGCCCCAGCGGCCATCAGTTCGTCGAGCTATGTGCCCTGCCCACTGCCACTTCAACTTGCTAATCCGCTGGGCTATATCGGTGACTTGCGTTCTTCTACGAATCTCCTCATTTCTGATTCGATCACGTAGAGAAACCCCGAGCATAGCCCTCTCCATAGCTCGTTTTTCTGAGCCTGCTCAGAAGGCCCATAGTCAGAGACCACGTTTCGGTTCCGTAAGTCATAACTGGTAACACACACTGATCGAAGACCTTCGTTTTCGTAAACAAAGATGTTGAAAAAAACCCTTGCTCCCCAGGTTCTCCAGCAGGCTGGGAACATCGAGCGCCTGGGCAGGTTCCTCTGGTCGTTGCCAGCGTGTGAGCGTCTCCACGCGCACGAGTCGGTGCTGAAGGCCAAAGCCATGGTGGCGTTCCACCGCGGAAACTTCAAAGAGCTGTACAGATTGTTGGAGTCACACAGCTTCAGCGCACATAACCACGCCAAGTTACAAAGCTTATGGTTGAAAGGTAAGCTTGCTTATAACTTTCTATAGATTCTCATTTTGAAGCGTGGACACGTTATAACCCGCCAGAAAAGAACAAAGTTCACTAACCTACTCTATCAACCTTCTGTCCGAAAGTACATATATAAAAGAAATGTCTGTCTAATATGTCCATAACAATTTATAACAGTGTACCTAATGACATCAAAATATTAGACGGTAATAAATTAAAAAAAAAACATTGACTGTCTGGCTTTTTAGCAATTGTTTCTATAGTGATAAGGAATTTAATAGTTTTTGTAATAAACCTAGATTGTAAGCAATTAATATGTTATATTACAAGTTATAATAGTAAGATTACTTATAAAACATTTGCACGTCTGTTTGCAGAGCGAATAGAATACCACATAAGTAATATTAAAATCTCTGTATATGTCTGTATTCTAACAAATAAATGATTTGATTTGATTTTTTAAGCAGCCATAACTTGAGTCAAAGTCAACGCATCATAATTGTTTAAACAATTTGACGGTCGCCGTGGCGCAGTGGTCAGTATCAGTGACTTGACTTCTGTGTCTCCGGGACCCTACGTTCGAATCCCGGCAGGGGCAAACATTTGTGCGATGAGTATAGGTGTTTGTCCCGAGTCTTGGGTGTTTGTGTGTTGTGATTGTGTGTATCCATGCCTCCCGCGACACAGGGAATCCTAGTGCGGGGGTCTGAGTGTGATAAAAAAAAAAAATTACGCACGCACTCTCAGTTGTACTAGATAACTTGACTTAGTGCTCAGTTCAATTGTTTCTGAAAGAAGGGAAAAAACAAAATAGATTTATTTGAGACAGTAAGAAAAACAAAAATTAAACATTTGAAACATACTTAATTCGTGCGTAAATTGTCACGTCTCAAATCGGTCCCAACTCAGCATAATGCTGGTTGTAAACCAGCGCTGGTCTTCCGTTGGAACCGTTTGAGCTGGCGCAAGAAGCAACCAAACACCAGCCTTGTTCCCAATAATAATAAAAATAAAGATTTACAAATTAAATAATAATAACATTTACATGCACTCTTTTTTTTTTTTTAAAGATTATAAGCTTGCGTTTGACCACCGTCTCACCTGATGTTAAGCGACGACGCGGTCTAAGGTGGAGCACGCAAACTTAGAAGGAACCTATTCACTTATTCTGTATATTAATTAAAAATAAAAATAAATCGCTCTAATGGCAGACAGACAGAGTTTGTGTTCTATCTGATCTATGAATGTAACCTTTGGACCAATATTACATGTATAGTTACATTACAGTACTTCAGAGATAAAAGCATCACTAGCATAGTACTGCATAGATGTGCAGTACATGATGCATAGAGGTTCCTGCTTCGACTAGTGGTCGTATTTTGCGAAAATCGATATTTTTTTTTTTATTTTTTATTTTTTTTACATATTATAAGTTTGCGTTTGACAACTGTCTCACCTGATGTTAAGTGATGACGCTGTCTAGGATTTAGCACGCAAACCTAGAAGGTACCTATTCACTCGCGACTTGAAGACTCCAGGATTGTACATATTACATATATTTTAATATCATATTACAATGATATTAAACTACACTAGATATATATAATTCCGTATAGAATATAGTAGAGACAAGATTAACACTTCTTTTTAACCGACTTAAAAAAAAGGAGAAGGTTCTCAATTCGACCCGTATGTTTTTTTTAATTATTTTTATTTGTGTTTGTCACCGCATAACATCCGACTCGGTGAACCGATTTTGATCGATTCGGAAAAATCTCAAGCCGAAACAGTACGGTTACATGCCCCAGAGCGGAACCGAAGATGTCCTGGATAAGTACAACAAAAAAGGAGTAAATAGTAATAAACTCGTACTCCAAATCTCCCTGGATAGAGAAGGCGCCTTCGAGGACGCATGGTGGTCCGTCCTAAAACAACAGTTAGCAAAAAAAATTGTTACCAAAAAATGGAACCGACTTCAACGCTCAAAAGTATGAAATAACTAATTGAAGTCGGTAGATATAGTAGTCGGTAGATAGTTCAAAAGTAACTGATATCAAAATATTGTGCTCATGGTACCGACTTCGACAAGTTATTTCATACGTTTGAGTGTTGAAGTCGGTTCCATTTTTTGGTAACAATTTTTTTTTTCACTCTTTTTAGTGATCCTTGTCACCCACGGGATCAATTGTCATTGTGGTGTAGGTATGTTCACCGATGTCTTCACCCGCTACTATAATATCATTAGGTATAAGCACGCACTTTTCAGTTTTTGACTTGTAACTCAAAAAGTGCTCGTCCGATTTTTATGAAATTTAAATGGCACGGGAAGCACCAGCTTTTAAATAAAAAAAGAACGATCAAAATCGGTTCACCGAGTCGGAAGTTATGCGGTAACAAACACAAATAATAAAACAAAAAAAAAAACATACGTGTCGAATTGAGAACCTCCTCCTTTTTTTGAAGTCGGTTAAAAATAATCCTAAATCCTTTCGACAGCGCACTACATGGAAGCCGAGCGGTTACGGGGGAGACCTCTTGGCGCGGTGGGGAAGTACCGAGTGAGGCGTAAATTCCCCTTGCCCAGGACTATATGGGATGGAGAGGAAACTTCCTACTGCTTTAAGGTAAACTGCTTAAGGTTGACGGCCGGTTGGCGCAGTTGGTAGCACTCTGCCTTCTGAGCCGCTGGTCCCGGGTTCGGTTCCCGGACAGTTCAAACATTTGTGTGTATGAACATGTCTGTTTGACCTTTGTCTGGGTGAGTATATGTATATAAGTATATATCAGTCATTAGTTTACCATAGGTACCATACCATACAGGCTCTGCCTAGTTTGGGACCTGAAGACCTTCTGTGAATGATAATAAAAAAAAAACTATATGAACGTGATCGCGCAGTAAAGTAGGTACGTTTTATTATAATATTTTCTTTAGTCGTAGTTATAGGTAGTTGAGACAGACAGAAATGTTAGTTATCCTTTCTATCTTGAGCTTTTGTTGTAGGCAACACTGTTATTAAATCCATAGCATTGTGGTAGGGTACTGTCCGGTAGTACCCGCTTGGATACTACCACTACCTACCTACCACTCAAGTTGAAAAACTGTCACCAAATACACAGTGTGTTCAATCAGCTGTCATTGAAAGCCAGTAAACATTCTAAATCTAGTATGTCGAAGTGGTCGGACGTGATTACAACAAGAAGACTTCGACCACTAGACAAGACTTCGACCATATCGTCACTAAATGAGATTGTGGACAAACGCTAGATTTATGATTAAAGTAGATTACTTACGTATTTGCCGTGGTGGTACCGGCCTAGAATAGTGCTCCCCCATCTCTTCCCGCGAGTGCCGTAAGAGTCGGCTAGGGGACCACGTACCAGAAGGTGGGCAGCAGCGCCTTCTGATGATAGGAAACCATACTGCGCTCGCCAACCCGCCTGCCAAGCGTGACGAGAATTGGCAAATCCCCCAATGATATCATAATGTTTATATGAGGTAGATGTCGCACAAGCGTGCGGAAACTGAGGCGGCAAAATTAAGTCAATTGTAGAAATTTTCTTTGCGACGCTTATTTCAAGCGCAAGTCTAAACATATAGCTATCCTTTTCTATATTATTTGTACCGTATTATCTGTCGCAGTAAGCATGTTTATGTCGTAAAGGAACGAAATCTGAGCACCGCGCAGCATGAATATACGTCATCTTTAGTAAAACATCATTGCAAATCCCCCCTATATCGGGAAGCATATGTCCAACAGTGGACTCCCTATGGCTGCGATGACTTACGTAAAATTTGATGTTTGTATTGTTCTGCAGGAGAAGTCCAGATCAGTCCTACGTGACTGGTACCTTCACAATCCGTATCCATCACCGAGAGAGAAGAGAGAACTGGCCGAAACCACCGGGCTCACCACCGTACAGGTACTTTATGAACTCCTAGTACATATACGGCCGAATATATCGTCTACCACCCAGGAGCGGACGCAGCCAAACATATTGGGGAGGATCATCTGGTTCTTCTTCTTGCTATTATCCTGTCACCATCTAAATTATAAATTTTGGAAGTTTACCATTGTGATGTTGACGTTTGGGGGAGGGGGGTCATGGCACCCGTGACCCTCCCTTCTCGGCCCGCAACTGCTACCACCCTACAGTTGAAGATCATTTGACATCATAATACTTATAATTATTTGTTTACATAAAATGCGACAAACGGACTTCAATCGCCTTATTTATTTTATTTGAATGGCATCTCATTTAGTTATTTTGAGTTAAAAACAAAACTCGACCAACATCAATGTATATGAGACCCCTGTGAGTCATAACCTACTAAACAAAAAAGAATCATCAAAATCAAGTCATGATTTTGCTGTGCCCCGCGGTTTCACCCGCGTGGAGTACGGTTTTGCCGCTACCTCAATTATCCCACGAGAACCAAACTTTCTTAGGGGAAATCTCAAATTCCTTTTTTAGGGGATGCCTACGTCATAGTAGCTTTATGCATGCAAAGTCTCAGCCCGACCGGTTTAAAATTTACAAAGTTTCATACAAACTTTCATCCCCTTGAGGGTAGAATTAATCAAAATCTTTTTCTTAGCGGATGCCTACGTCATAACATCTACCTGCATGCCAAATTTCAACCCGATCCGTCCAGTGGTTTGGGCTGTGCGTTGATAGATCACTATGTCAGTCAGTCAGTCACCTTTGATTTATATATATATATAGGTTTTTTTATTTCATTAAGAGGGAAAACATATGATTGAAAATTATTTAGTGTGAGCATTGCCTATTGCACATCGCTCTACACCTGCAGCCTGTGGGCTCGTTACACAAAGAAGTGCTACAGCGACCTCCGTATTCTCTACAATAATGCGTTTAGGATTGTGGTGGGGCTGCCCCGGTTCTGCAGCGCCTCGGGCATGTTTGCGGAGGCGCGCACTGCCTGCTTTTATACTACTATGCGCAGGCGGAGCGCCTCCCTGGTGCGCAGAGTGCGGGCCAGCTCCAACGCACTCCTGGCGATGATCGCTGATAGATTGGACTGCCCCTACATGCGGCACTGCTGCAACAGGCATGTTTCAGCAGTGCCGTTTGTATTGAATTTTCGTGACTAATTAATTTTCATTTTAATTCTATTTAATTTAACTCTATTTTAATTTAACTTAATACTTATTGTATTTATTTTATTCAATTGATTAACTTATGTGTATGGGTCATAGTAACCTGAAATAAATGAATTTCAGGCACCTTTCGCTAGATTAGCAAAATCAGGTTTGTAGTTAGAAATTGTCAACCTTAAAATAATCCAATGTATGAGCGTCTGCCAAGCGAGGACGGTGTTTGTTTTAATGAACCAAAACACGAATGCAGTTGTTCGACACATTTCTTCTGGATAATTGAACTGGACTAATAGTTACGATCTACCAGTTGGCCACCTCTGGTATAGATGTTTGTTCCCGGGATGTTTGTGTATTGTCATGGTGTGTTTTCATACCTCCCGCGACACAGGGTATCCTAGTGCGGGAGTGAGTGTGAATGCTTATATGTCACAATATTAATTGTAAACTTTAAATTTATTAATGAACGTGTATATTTATATATTTATTCAGTTACATCAAAAACTATAATCGGAGTATAATCACTAATCTGTTTTATTTATACACATCAAGTCAATGTTTCGTTGATTCGGTTGGTAGACTAGTATCTTTTTTTTACTTTCGTAACGAACCGAGCTTGAAGCAGGCTGCTGCGGTGATGGTAACCCGATACGCTCGCTTCGCTTCCTCAAACTCATGTGTATACGGTTACATAGAAAAACTGTACCTACATCATATACATTGTGGTGAAGAATCAACAATCTATTTCATACTTTATATGCAACTATTTACATGAAACTAGTACAGTCCCGCGGTTTCACGTGTGAATATAATATAACTTTTCGAGATAAGCTTAAATATTAATAATAATTAATAAAATTTCAAATTGATTAAAAAAAGTGATAAATGATTTATTAGCTTGTGGTTCTAGGTAATACATAGTAGTGTTCTCTAGATCCGCTTATTCAGCATACAAGTTATATACCTTGAAATAAATGTATATATGTACTAGCTGACCCGGCCACGCGTTGCTGTGGCCATGTGGCGCCATCTATTGATTACTTACTCAACCCAGTCGAAAGGTATCGACATCTGTTAGAATCATTTGGAGTTAACAGATAATTGTGACTGTCAAATAATAACAGACAACTTACCATAGCAGCGCCAACTATTGATTACTTACTCAACCCAGTCGAAAGGTATCGACATCTGTTAGAATCATTTGGAGTTAACAGATAATTGTGACTGTCAAATAATAACAGACAAATAATTAGCAATAAATTAAAATTGCGACTATAATTTGAGATTTAAACTATCCTATCTCTCAAGTTGGATCGAACTGCACATGGTGTGCGAATTTTATTATAATCGGTTAAGTGGTTTAGGAGTCCATTGAGGACAAACATTGTGACACGAGATTTATATATATTAGATATAATCATGATGAAAAATTAACAGTCATATATTATGAAATTACGATACTAATCCTACTAGTCCTACTAATATTATAAATGCGAAAGTTTGTGTGTATGTTTGTTACTTTTTTGCACTCAAACGGCTGCACCGATTTCGATAAAATTTAGTAAGGAGATAGTTTAATCCCTGGATTAACACATAGGCTACTTTTATTCCGGAAAAAGTACAGTTCCCGTGAGATAATTGAGGTAACGGGAAACCGTAATCCACGCGGGTGAAACTGCTGGGCGCTACTAGTATTACATACTTTTACACTATTACTAGCTGCGTCCAGCGGTTTCAACTGCGTGGACTACGTTTTCACGTTACCTCAGTTGTCGTCAAAATAGACTATGCGCTATACTAGACTCAAACTACAATGTACCTTTGTGCCAAATTTCATTGATATCTGTTTAGCAAGCCAATAACTTACTATGAAACAATTTGTAAAATAGAATTACAATCTTCTACAACCAACATCCCGCCATAAAAATTGTCGAAATCGGACTACATTATATTATTATTTAGAGATGAGAAACCGATTGCTACTATTTCATGTACAAGATGGTTAGATGTATATTTTACAACTGTAGTATTAAGGTTCATACCCATATGTGCTGTTATAAGTTATGGATATCTTTTTGCAGGTTTCAAATTGGTTTAAGAACAGACGCCAAAGAGACCGACAAGCCGAACACAAAGACAGGTACGAATCCTTTTCTCCATAATCATAAACAATTGTTGAACGACCAAAAGTTTTTCATATAATTGTTTATATGAAAGTATGGTATATTTTTGCGTATGGTATATTTTTGCATCGAAATAATAAGTACTTACGTACATCTAAGTACTTATAATTTCGATGATTTTTTGTCTGTTTTTATTTACTGGCAGATGCCTTTATTAAAATAAAACACTAATAACTAATGTTATTTTTTAGTGTTTTTTTTAATGTTACTTTGTCTGGTTGGTTTAACAAGTGAATGCCATGATATTGATTTGAATTTGTTCATGGAAATCGTTTTAATTTATATTTTTTAAGTACTTGTTTATCGCCATTTCGTAGTCTTCCAGTTATAATAAAATAATATACTAGGCAGACCCTGGTACTTCGCCCGCGTGAATTATTTTTCATTGAGTTTAATATTTGGTTCCCTAAACTGAAAGTGCCTACTCTTTATAACATTAGCTAAGCTGATACAAATACTTAAAAAATATAAATTAAAACGATTTCCATGAACAAATTCACATCAATATGGCATTCACTTGTTAAACCAACTAGACAAAGTAACATAAAAAAAACACTAATAAATAACATTAGTTTGGATTCTTTCGAAAATTATCCAAGACAAACATCATATGCTTAACCCCTCCCCCCTCCCTAAAAAAAGAAATGATGGAGGCGCTTATGTCCAGCAGTGGTTGTAGGTACTATGGCTGAAATGATGATGATGTTATTTACAGGAGGAATCTAAATAAATATGATAAAAAAAGCCCACTCAATGTGGTTGAAACTATATTCGGAACACTCTGACTTATTACGTGAGTAATTCCTGTTATTCATAATGCGTCAAAACCACGTCAGTTTTAATAATAAAACCATAGATAAGTAACTATATACTGAACAAAACTATTAGGTAGGTATAGTTTGAATTAATTAGTTCGGTAAAATAAGCCAAATTCTATATTTATGTTTTATATATTTCCCATTGAAATGCGGCGTTATATTTTGAACATTTTAGCTTTATTGATAGATATTTCAAGGACGCACTTTTGAACATAACACGTACATATCTCTTATCTCTTGTTTTCAAGTTGAAAATAGTTCGCTAAAAAAACCCGGTTACACTCCGGGAGTGCCGGCAAATTTTTTGAATGGTTAGGGAATAATTTCGCACGAATTGCTATTGCTTTATTTATAAGTTTAAAAGTACCATCATTGCGCTATCGTACATGACGGTCGCGGCGACCACTGCCACTGATCTGGCAGCGTAAACTCACCTGAGGATGAGCATCGGACATGCTCGAAACCTAGGTCGAAACTTCGACTATAAACGTGAGTAAAGCCGGATACCACATATATATAATAATGTGTCAAACTCACGAGAATTTCCAATCAAAAATATTTTTATTATTTCAAAAACCTTGCGTTTGACAAAAGTCTCACTTGATGTTCACTAGTGACTTGGAGAAATAATGTTAATTTGCGACTGACTGCCCCATCGGTGCTGCCACTTAATACACCCGTATATACTGGCAACACCGTCAATAAAAACAATCCCAAACTAGATACGTTTACGATTTAACAACAAAAAAAATTTTTTAACAAAAAATGCAACCGACTTCAACACTCAAAAGTATGAAATAACTTGTTGAAGTCGATACCATGATCGTTCAATAGTAACTGATATCACAATATTGTGCTCATGGTACCGACTTCGACAAGTTATTTCACACTTTTGAGTGTTGAAGTCGGTTGCATTTTATGTTAAAAAATTTTTTTTCACCCTTTTCAGTGACCTTTGCTACTCACGGGATGTCGATGTCTTCAACCGCGACAATAATATCATCAAGATACGCGTAGCACTTTTCAGTTATTGGAGTATAACTCAAAAACCGCTTGTCCGATTTTTATGAAAGTTGAATGGGACTACTACGGAAGTATACTCTATCTAACAAAAAAAGAATCATCAAAATCGGTTCATAAACGACGAAGTTATCCGCGAACACACATAAAAAAAACATATATACGGTCGAATTGAGTAACCTTCTTCTTTTTTGAAATCGTTTAAAAAACGAATCTCAAAACTTTTAATAGTTAGTTAGTCGATCGCTTCAATAGTTGTCAAACAAATGAATGCTACCTACTTCAAAATCTTTATCTAAAACAGATTGTGCAGTCTAATGTGAAATCCTCTAAGCCTCGGACCACATGGGATCTGTTCCTGTTCACTGATCAGGAACAGAGACCGACAAAAAACTACCGGACTAGTCCACATCGCTTGAAAGCTCCAAAATCCTTTTTTTATGCTGTACAGATCTAGCGTTTGACCACTATCTCACTTTGATGGTCAGTGACGATGTGGTCGAAGATGTCATCACGCTAGATCTAGAATGCTCACTGGCTCTCAGGGACTGCCGCATGGACACGCTATATGTTTGGTGACAGTTTTTCAAAGTCGGGGGGTGGTAGCTAGCCAGGCAATGACATATGGCATAATGGCATACTTAAAAAATGATATTGCATGTTTATAAGTATGAGGTAGATGTCGCACAAGCGCGCGGAAACTGAGGCGGCAAAATTAAGTCAATTTTAGTAATTTTGATTATGACGCGCATTTCGAGCGCAAGTCTAAACATATAGCTATCCTTTTTTATATTATTTGTACCGTCTTATCTGTCGCAGTAAGCATGTTTATGTCGTAAAGGAACAAAATCTGAGCATCGCGCAGTATGAATATACGTCATCTTTAGTAAAACATCATTGTAGCCAGGCGGGCATTCTAAAGTACCCTACCACCATGCTAGACCTACTATAAAAGTTTATTCACTCATAACTTGAGTCGTCTAGGACTAGGTATACATATCGGGAAACTCAGAGTCGGGCAAGAAGTGCCTCTCTTAAGCAGTGACTTACTTTTAGGGCGTAAATTAAACCCAACCTTTACATAATAATTTAATCGATTCCAAATAATCGATTCAACACAAGCACAGCGCATCCCTATCGGATCGGGGCGGCCCCGCATAAGATATCGGGTTACATTCGAAGCCAGCCAAATGGCTAGGCAAACGAGTCCCCCCTTTATGTAAGTAGGTACCTACCTACCTATATATTAATATTGTTTAGAGATACAGTTTTGCTATTGTAAAAATCTTAAAAGATATAGTCGGTATTTATGAAAAGAGTTTTTTACATAGACCATTTTTACAGATCTACCCGAAAAAAACAGAAATTTTATTTAAAACGACTTAAGTTAATAACACATACCTACGCGAATGTTTAAAGTCATTAAATTTTAATTTCTGTAGGCATTACCGTACGCGCAGCTTCTTGTTTGCAGAAATTCCAAATTTAGTAAATCAGACCAATGATGTTTTACTAAAAATGACGTATATCCATACTGCGCGGTGCTCAGATTTTGATTGATTTCGTTGACAATGAATATTGAAGCAAAATGACGTAACAAATATTTCAGGATGAAAATTTGGTACGAAAATGATGAGCAATTTAAAATAAATACCTTTTCCTTTTATAAAACGTCTGTATTTGGTCTATTTGGAGAGCTTCCAATGAGTCGTCCGATGGAAGGAGACAGAGCGATACGCATGAAAGGGGCAGCGTGATGTGTAACCTAACACCGCCACATCTGCGTCCTAAAAGCGAACAGGGACGCACTCAGACATTGTTATTATTAAATCATAATAATGTTGCATTTATGACTCGTTAATCCGCCTGCAGTCTGACTTTGTTTTAAAATATTAAAGACTTGCTTGTTGCCGCGACGTTGTTCGCAAGAAAGAAGGTTTAAATAAACCGACTCGTGAATCTGTCATTGGACAGTAGTACACAATACATTTGTAGGCAATGATATTATATGTTTATATGAGGTAGATGTCTCACAAGCTCGCGGAAACTGAGGCGGCAAAATAAATTCAATTATAGTAATTTTCATTGCGACGCGTATTTCAAGCGCAAGTCTAAACATATAGCTATCCTTTTCTATATTATTTGTACCGTATTATCTGTCGCAGTAAGCATGTTTATGTCGTAAAGGAACAAAATCTGAGCACCGCGCAGTATGAATATACGTCATCTTTAGTAAAACATCATTGTTTGTAGGTAACTAAACTGTTTGTATAAGCTTGTTGCTTTTTAGTTTTTATTTCTCTGTAACTATCTGTATTTCCCATAATCAGAGACCACCTCTATATCATATCGTATAGGCCTGGTGAGCAGGCTCAGAGTCGCACAGCGAGCTATGGAGAGGCCTATGCTCGGGGTTTCTCTACGTGATCGAATCTGAAATTAGGAGATCCGTAGAACAACGGAAGTTACCGATATAGCCCAGCGGATTAACAAGTTGAAGTGGCAGGTTGGTGGACAGACGACTTGACTAAGATCGCAGGCAAGGGTTGGATGCGGGCCACTTCCAACCGGTCCTTGTGGAAATCAATGGGGGAGGCGCATGTCCAGCAGTGGACGTCCTATGGCTGAGATGATGATGATCTGTCTTTCATGTAATATGCACATGTGTTACAATGATGTTTGTATCTTTAACTAGCGGGCCGCCCCGGTTTCGCACGGGAAAATAAATTTCAAAATTTTAAGGAAGTACCGAGCAGTTCTAAAACCTGGCTAAAACATGCCAGAGACAACAATAACCGTTCACCTTTGAGAAGATCAATGTTCGAACCGTTCACCGAAAGAAGCGTGATGCCGTGGTGATGGTATGATTTCACACTAAGCGGTTTAAGCCAGGTTTTAGAACTGCTCGGAACTTGAATGGTTTTCACAAAACTGATAGTAAGCCCCTATTTATTAACATTCACACAAGGTCTTCAGCTCCCAAACTAGGCAGAGCCTGTACGATGGTAACCTGATGACTGATATATATATACTTATATACATATACACACCCAGACACAGGTCAAACAGACATACACAAAAATGTTTGACCTGTCCGGGAATCGAACCCGGGACCAGCGGCGCAGAAGGCAGAGTGCTACCAACTGATTAATAATAATTAACTGATAGTTTATTAATAAATAATTTATTGTTGAATCTTAATCAATTGTTTATACGAATTCGATACAATAACTGTGACGCTAGTTATTCCTTTATGCACCATATATATCGTAGTTACCGACTAGTTTTAACTGGAATGAATGCAGAGTAGGTTCGAGGCGATGCGGACGGGCAGTCGGACGGCGCGGCGCGGTGTCGGGTTACCTCGTTGTTGGGAGGGCTGCCCTGTCACTGGTTATATTTCAAATTGTGCTGCGACCGTGGCGTCTCCCACTCAACTTAAATATTATGAATCCGGTTATTTTATTCTGGGTCCCCATTTCGTCGTTTGTCTTACTCAATCTATAAATTTTGTCTTCAGACTTGGGCGTCATCCGCCTAAAAATATTGTTTTGACTATTGCTATAGCTTTCTTTCCGTGTTTTCGAACTTTAGAAAGCTTCAACAATTGATGAATCAGTAATAAATCAATGTTATAATTAGTTTATTAATAAATAATTTATTGTTGAAGCTTTTTTAGGTTCGAAAAGAAGGAAAAAATAGTCGATAGCTGTAGCAATAATCAAAGCAATATTTTTAGGCGAATGATGGTCTTAGTTATCCTTAACATTATCAAATACTCTGAATTTTACTAACATATTTATGACGTCATGCGTACACTTTCTAAGGCACTTCAAGATATAAAAAGGCAACAAGGAAAAGGTGGCTATCGGGGTGCTAATTCTCTTATTTATTATGACAAGCAATTCAAAATTCAAGTCATTCAAATGTCTTCTCTCAGCCATGTGCGTCCACTGCTGGACATATGCCTCCCCCATATAGGGGGGATTTGCCAATACTCGCCACGCTTGGCGTGCGGGTTGGCGAGCGCAGTATGATTTACAATCCTCAGAAGGCGCTGCTGCCCACCTTCTGGTACGTGATCCCTTAGCCGACTCTTACGGCACCCGCGGGAAGAGATGGGGGAGTACTATTCTAGGCCGGTACCACCACGGCACGTCACGGTTTATTTATAACTACATTCAAATGTAGTTATAAATAAACTTGGTATTTGACCAAAATAACAATTGCATGTCCATTGCATTTTAGATATTGCATTGCGTGGATTACGGTTTTCCCGCTACCTCAATTATCCCACGGGAACTATACTTTTTCCGGGATAAAAGTAGCTTATGTGTTAATCCAGGGCTTAAACTATATCCATACCAAATTTCATCGAAATCGGTGTAGCCGTTTGAGCGTGAAGAAGTAACAAACATACACACAAACTATCGCATTTATAACATTAGTAAGATATCTCAACGCTTATTAAAACCGACATAAGCCGAGCATCGATTGAATAGAGATGCACTATTGAATTAAGAGTTCGTAATGTCTTTGTCTTATCCAACGGCAAAGCCTTACTAATAGCATATACTTATGTGCAATGTGTTGTGCGTCTTCATTGAAATCCTGTAAACCTCTTTTTAAAATACTAATTCTGCCTCCGTGAATAAATAAAATATACCTATTTAAACTTACCAACCTGTTTTGTAAAATGTAACCCACAGTAGTTTTTACTTTTCGGGAAATACTAAGAATCAGGACAGACTGGTCTTTGATGTAAACACTAAAATTGTACTATATCGTAAGGAATGGCAAATATTCGTTAAAGTGTATAATACTCTGCTAAAATATTTTTGACCACTACCTAGATATAAAATTAGTTAAACGAGAGTTGTTGAAGTGGCTCCAAAAAAATTATTTTACTCTATTCAGGCCTTATTACATTAATATATTATGAAGTATGACTAACTTTAATCATACATTATAATCGTATATGCATTAATGATTTGTTATTAAATCAAACGGGGCTTAATCGCGAGAAAAACATTTAGTAATTTATTTACCTCGACGTTTCGACCAAGTTGCATTGGTCGTGGTCACGAGAAGACTGAGACTGAAGTCTCAGTCAGAAGTTTGATTTAATAACAATGTGTTCGAATCGTGAAAGTCTAAAAATTATATGAATGATTTGTTTTTCCAAATCATACTATTCTAACGAAATGTTACAATATTACAATTATTATTTGTTTGCTGGTTTGTAGCAAAATCTTGTTGGCTTGTATTATAACAATTATTCCACCCTTCGATCAAGAATACAAGTTCTTGACAGACTTGTGATATGGAATCATAGCAGCTCTGAGAAGTATTTTTTTTAATTTGTCTTTTTTTATCTTCCACAGCGGAGGCAACGGTGACAAACAGCTGGACTCTTCAACGGATGACGACAGCGATGCCCCCGCCCCTGCGCCGCACGTGCCCCCCGCGCCTCTTTATCCCCTTTACGAGCATCCGCTCGCGCATCTGCAGTACCACCACTCGTGACCAGAGTACCATCAGAGTAGCCATAGCCCGAAAATTACTAACAGCAAAATTGTAGATGGCGCTGTATTTGCATTAACAATCAATGAATTTCTAAGAGTTGTAGGTACCTAGTATTCCGAACGCTAGTTTGTATCTCTGAAGTTGCCTGCATATAGCGCAGTAGGTATTTTGAGTCACTAGAAATATGCTTCTTTCAAAATGTATAAGCAATTAAAAAGTCCGATATACCGAGATTTAATTGACGTACCTACCCATTAATTTCAAGATAATCACGCTTTTCTATCACTACGTTGAAGAATATTCATGGTTTTTAAAGTTTAATTGCACCTAAATGCAGTATTATTTTAGATGAATTTCAAAGTTGTTATATACCAGTTATTGTGAGCCGTGCAGTAATATTGAATAGTTCTATGGTTACCAAACCATTCATGGTTTATTTATGAGCTTGTTCCGTCACCATAAGGTAGGTAAGCAAAAGACCCACAGGATGTTAAGTCCTCCTAACCTCTGCCTATAGGCAAATACAATTCGTAAAGAACTGCACTGCGCCCTGTACTGAACTGTAATTTCACCGGAACACATACCCTTCAAACCAGAACACAGTAATACAAACACTACTGTCTGGCGGTAGAAATAGATATGGTGGTAGTAGGTACTTTCCTGGGCGAACTCTCAAATAGAGTGCTACTGCTCTGTGTGTTTACGCTCGTAGCAAATTAGTCTAGCACGGTTCATCGATTGTCGAAACATTAAGATGTGATGTGATTAAAATAATTTTCATTATTGTATAAGGTTTTCGTTCAAATACAAGTAATTTAAATAAATACGCATTCATCTACATACGAATGAGCTTGCATATATTTTATTGTAATCGTTGGCTAATACAATTATCAACCATGATTATTTAATAGTATCGCAAACCCCCAGATTCAAAAAGCTCGATAACTCCGAATCGATTCGATTCGATATTGTATAATATACATCTCATATTTTGATTCTATTTTCATTTGCACTTATCTTGTAAATGTAATGGTATATGCTTATCTGTAGATATTATACTTCTATTGTAAACGAAATTTTTTGCACGAAACTTTTTGTTGAAGTCTGTTATGACTGTACCGATTTATCCATAACCGAAACGATTCGGCTAGTTATCTAAGAGTTCTGAATCGGGGGGCTGGCCCCATTGTGATGGTTGCCTATCACATTAATTTACATCCCTAGTGATTCAAATACAGTGATGTCACAGCTAGATGCAGCCAATTTTAAAGACACATACGCTAACATGCACGTTACTTCAATTATATCTAGATTTAGAACTGTAAAAACCATCCGATCTACTTATCCGTGGAACTTTTTCTTGGAAATAAACAAATAAACATCACCGATTTTAATTAAACTTCCGTACAACCAATATAAAAGCAGGTACATGTTATTTCCAATTACAAATGATTTCTTTTCTTATGAACTAGTACGTCATTTGTGAAACGATAAAAAAACATTCGAAGCGTATTATGTACGTAGGTACATAGCTTTTATTCAAGAATGTTCCACAGATACTAAATAATTTTTAACTACGCAATTATTTATCTCAATTTATACCTACTGTTTGTTGAAAGATACATTCAGAGCAACTAAACACATACAAATATATACTGTGCGCGGCGTTTCAGGGGTATTTTAAGTACCTACTCTATTATCTATGATTGATATAAATGAAAGGGTTGAACATTGTTTAAATTAACACCACCAATCAACGCAATTTAAGCCTATTATACATTTTTTGTATCTGTTGTAGTCTATAGTCCGACTGGCGAGATAATGCCTTTTGACAGTTCGTCATACGAAATGCTTTTGAATTAAATAAAATCTGTTGTTTAACCAAACTAGCTAAATTTGTATAAAATAAGGTCCCTTATACTAAGTTACAATAATAATATATTATTTAATATAATATTTTGCAATAAAGTCCAGTAAAAAAATTAAATAAGTAATGTTAAATGGACAATATGTTGTGTTATTTCTTAGGAGTGGTTTTGTTATCAGTCTGAGCCTGATAATTATCATTTCTTTTTTTATTGTAATGAAAACGAAATATGTATCAGATTTTGAAGAATTTATTAAGTAGTAATTATTGAATCCCAAGGGAGAAAGAAAGATACGCTTGCTCTTAGATCTTATAACTAAAACTGGTCTAGATTTAAGTACAGGCAAACACACACACAGCTGATAGTTTTACACCAATCATTTATGCCTAATTTTAGCGGTTAACGCTTGGGGAGCTTATCTGTCATCTCACTTTTTTAATATAATTGTATAAGATATTTCAATTCCCTGTACGCTGTACAGCTATGTAAATTGACTGTACCTGTTACTTAGAATAGGTAAAAAAAGAAATGATAAAACGAACTATCGAACGCATTCTCTCATCGGCCGCATTATAGTTACAAATAAGTTCGTTAAATATGATTTATTATAAGTTATATTTAAAACACCTACTTTAGCTGGTTTTGTTATAATCAGACTGCCTCAATACTTATTTACGTTTATTTATTAATAACTCATAATAATTGTAATATAGATACTCCTACCTGTTATTATTCTTCTAAGTGGTTATTATATAGTTACGTGTATTAATAATATCTACCAAATAGTTGTATATTAAATGATAAACGAAGCGTACCGGGCTTTGCCCACGAGATCTAAACCAATCTATTGAATTAAGCAACGTATGTACTCGCCAGTCTAGTGACCATTTTCAACTGAGCAGTTCCGTGCTTCACAGGACGCCTTGAACCTTCGCTCGGTCTCAGTAGTTCGACTCAAGGTAACAGTTATTAGGCTTTGTTGGAGTGTCTGAAGCAGGAATAACTTGCGTTACAGTTATCGTATCGCATATAAACAAGTTTAAACAATTGAATTACGCACGCACCGTCCCTACGAACTATCATTTCTCTGTGTCCCAGTTGTACTAGACAAATGACAGTTAGTGCTGAGTTCAATTGTTTCACGGTACGATACAACTGCGATAGTGATTTTTGTTTGCACCGTCTAAAAAGTCTGAGGATGGACTTATTCGTCTACCCACATTGGTCAGTGAAGTGGATTCATGTCTCTCAATGAGAGGAAGCCCTGTGACCTACCAGTGGGGATAAGTGGGTTGATTATGCTAAATAATAACCATTAAGCAGAAATGGAAGACATATTGGATCAAGAATCCAGTTATTAAAACTCACGCTGATTATTATTTTATACTGTCTACGTTTTTTTTATTCACAATAGGCAGGCGTTTGACCATTATCTCACCTGATGTTAAGTGATGATGCGGTCTACGATGATTCACACCTGCCTAGAAGATGCCCAGATTGTTTACATGTGGAAACACAGACTTAGGCAATGAGTTCCACTCGTTAGCTGTACGCACTATGAATGTGGAAGCCAAACGCTTGGTGCGACAGGGTGGAACGTCTACCATGTATGGATGTCGCATTGCAGTCCGTCTGGTCGTTTTTTGATGGAATAGGGAAGGAGGTACCAAGTTATGTAACTCCAGAGCACACTCCCCGAGATGTATCCGGTAAAAAACCGATAAGCTAGCGACTCTACGTCGGTGCTGCAGGCTTTGAAGTCGTGTCTCGACTAAAGAATCCATGTTACTGAGCCTTTTAGCACGTATAGTATATTTAGTATAACATGACAATTACCCGTAGTCGATATCACGATCGACAATTGTTTCGGCTTTTTCCGGAAGCCTTCATCAGGATCTTGAGTGCGGTGCGCTCGTCGTAACATCCATCGTGATATCGACTACGCGTAAGTGCCACGTTATACCCGTAGAAACGGTACCTATAATAAGGTAATAAGTAATACTAATAGCCTAGTGCAAACTATTATTATTTTTAAATTTCCTTAACTAAAGTAGCCTCACACATCATCATCTTCACATATTGTAAAACTGTGCGCAACAAGGAAGAGCCTGCCTTTTGTACCACAGTTGTTAACTAACACAAAAGGCAGTACGTAAGATAAGTAGACATATTTACTGTTTTCAATAAAGATATTTGTATTTATATAAAGTCAAAATCCAGTTTATAAAAGGTTCCTTTACGAAGTCATTCTTAGTGCGTACAGCTAACGAATGGAACTCATTACCTAAATCTGTATTTCCGAAAAAATACGACCTGGGTATCTTCAAGTCACGAGTGAATAGGTATCTTCTAGGCAGGCGTGCTCCATCGTAGACCGCATCATCACTTAACATCAGGTGAGATAGTGGTCAAACGCCTGCCTATTCCCAATAAAATTAAAAAAAGCCTTTTGTCACATCTGCCTGATGCGCAGAGACGAGGCATGGTTTTATACATATATCTTAAATCTAAGCTAAATATACATATAAATAAATAATTTTAAAAAATAATGTTGTTTTTATCATACTTAGGTTTTTGTTTTTTAAATTGCCTTGACAGAATATACACAATAGACAATTGTGCAACTGTCTGATCCCTGATCAATGTCTAAACTTACATAATAAAAAAAGGTTTTTTTCAGTTTCATACTTCATAGTATTAACAGGCGCAGCTAAAGGGGAAAGTACTCCATTCCAGTATCTTTCCCCGATAGAAGCTAGAATAGCTAGAATAGGTCGACACTCCTGTGTCGACCGACACTAGGTATGGAGCGCGCAGAAAATTTAAACTATAATACCAATGTAGGTACAATTTACACAAACCAGTGAATCTTGCATTTCTATTCAGTGAACACTTAAAGTTTAAAAAAAATCTTAATATTATCTAGTCTAGACTTTTAGGATCCAGTTTCTGATACATCATATATGTGACAACAGGTTATCAGGTAGTATTATGATCTATTTGCTAAGTAAGTAAGTATTCTAATCGAATGCGTCACCATTACGTACGACTCTACCTGTTCAGTAGAACATTCAAGTTATTCTTTATTTCAATACTGTCTAGAAACTTCCGCAGCTATGTGAATTATTTACATAAGTATTCAGACAAGTGAGACAGCTTTAATAATTCTGCTTAAATTATTCATAAGTCACTGAATTTTCTTTATATAATATGCTTAAACTTGTAGATAAGACTGTGTTTGAAAATTTGTGTAACCCTGACCAAGAGGTCGCTGGAATAGGCTGGGCTGAACCGCTTCGAACCGGTTCTTGTAGAGATCGATGGTCGAGGCATATATCCAAGGGCGGAGATCCATGTTTCAGATGAGGACGACATATTTGTTTTAATTACGGCTAACAGAACCGCTCACGCGGTCGACTATAATAAACTTACCTCTTGCCATCTTTTTGAAGCGATGATAGCTCAGCGATGAGATCGCCGGCTCTCAAACTCATGAAATCTAGTTCGATCCCCACCAACGGCTTGAACTTCCGCTGAACATAACACCGTTATAAATTTCCAGCATGGTGGTAGGGTACTTTCGAGAATCTGCCTGGCTAGCTACCTTCAAGTTTGAAAAACTGTAACCGAACAGTGTGTTTAGGCACTAGTTCTTGAGAGCCAGTAAACATTCTAGTTCTATCGAAATTACATCTTCGATCACATCATCACTTAACATCAAGTGAGATAGTGGTCAAACGCTAGATCCATAAAATTAATAAGCGACAAAACGACTCATAGGGACTACTTACTTTCTCCAAAATGTCCTGTTGACATTAAAACATCGATATACACAAAAAAATTACTAAAAATTAGAACCGACTTCAACATTCAAAAGTGCGAAATAACTTGTTGAAGTCAGTATCAAAATATTGTGTTCGTGGTACCACATGGTACATGGTACTTCGACAAGTTATTTCACACTTTTGAGTGTAGAAGTCGGTTCCATTATTTGTTTTTTTTTTATTTTCATCATTTTCAGCTACTTACGGGATCAATTGTCATTGTGTATGTTCACCGATTTCTTCACCCGACATAAGAATAACGTCAAACTATAAGTAACACTTTTCAGTTTTTGGAGTGAAGTAACTCAAAAACAGCTTGACCGATTTTGATGAAATTTAAATCGGACCACACGGGGTGCACCAGTTTTAAAATAAAAAAACAGAATCATCATAATCGGTTCACTCAGTCGAAAGTTCTGAAATAACGAACATAAAAAAACATTTAGCTAGAATTGATAACCTCCTCCTATTTTTAAAGTCGGTTAAAAATTAATAAGGCTTCGGCGACAAAACCACTCGTGTGGACAGAAGGGAATACTTACTTTCTACCATGTTCTGTTGATATTAAAACATACACAATAAAAAATACTTGACATTGATCACAAACTTACATTTATTTTTTATTAGGTACGACTAAATATAACTATGGTTAAAACATAAATATATTATATAACTTATTATATACATACCTATAACATTATTTTCAGGTATATCGTATCAACTTAAAAATTATACACAATACAAAATGTTTAGTGATAATCTGTATATATAAAAATGAATCCCTATTCCCCTTGGTCACGACATCACGCGTCAACGGCTGGACCAATTTCGATCATTCTTTTTTGTTGTGTTTGTTATTCTCAGAAGGATCTTATGAAAGAAAAAACTAGCGGAACTAGCGCGAAAATTCAGAAAATTAAGAAAACTTTTCTTAAATTCAAAGTTTTCTAAACTTTCTAAATTTCCGCGATTATGAACTTTAGTTCATATTACATTTATCTAATGTAACCTGTGTAGTGCTTTTGATATTACAGACTTTCTAGTTTAACCTTTTAGTGTTTGACATAACTGTCAGTTGTTTGACAGTTGGTTCAGACAGGACAACGTCTGTCGGGTCAGCTAGTTCTGCACAGCCCTGTTAATCTGCCATTCATTTGCTGTAGTGTTTATAGTTTAACCTAGGACGATAAGAATCTAACCGTCACGTATTGACGAAATAATTAAATCGTATGCTAAAGGGATAAGGCTGATTCTTGTTAGAAGACTTATTGCAGGCATTCAACGAACGACAGATATTAATAACTCATTCCAACAAATACTACGGGATAATCTTTGACATTGAGCTTTCACTTAAAATAGAAACTTAAACGTATGCGTGGCTCTTTTTTTTTCTGTATAGATCTAGCCTTTGACCACTCTCTCTTTTCAATTATTGGTGTGTTAAATCAAAAACCGCTTAACCGATTTTAATGAAATTTAAATGGGACCACACGGGAAGCACCAGCTTTCAAATGAAAAAAGAACGATCAAAATCGGTTCACCCAGCCGAAAGTTCTGAGGTAACAAACATGTAGTAAAAAAACATACGAATCGATTTTTTTTTTAAATTTGGGACAACATTCACACAAGGTCTTCAGGTCCCAAACTAGGCAGAGCCTGTACTATGGTAACCTGATGACTGATATATACTTATATACATACTTATATATATACATATACAGACCCAGACACAGGTCAAACAGACATGTTCATACACACAAATGTTTGACCTGTCCGGGAATCGAACCCGAGACCAGCGGCTCAGAAGGCAGAGTGCTACCGACTGCGCCAACCGGCTCAATTGAGAACCTCCTCCTTTTTAGAAGTCGGTTAACAATACAGGTTAGTATTATAAACGTTGCTTAGGCATGACACATTTTTGTCATGTATGTGTGATGTCTGGGTATCCTACTGGTACTAATCTTAATACGAACATCGGAACGACCAATATTGTCTATGGCAACAGTTCGAGCTCAGGCGGCAGGGGTATACTCTTCATGATGGCGAACCGTTTGAGCGCGTCGTACTTCCCCCGGAGAGCATCGATCTCATCCCGGATCCTGTTGTTCTCTTCCTGCATCATCTCCATGTCGTGCCATTCCTGGAAAAATAAACTTATTACCAAATCATAATTAAAGAAAGAAAGAAAGAAATAAATTTATTCGCAACAATGTGCAACATTAAATTAACGTAACTAAATACGTTTGTAACGTTGTAATTAAGTAGTGAGTACCTTTTTTTTTATCGTGGAGGAAATGCCTTTACGCACTTCCGCCAACCCAGGGGGAAGGTTGGCGGGGTGTATCGGACTCTGCTCGAGGGCGGCTTGAGAAGGCCCTGACTACAACCACAGCACCCAGGGTCCCCTACCGACTAAAACCTACCACGGTGTTCTTCCAGGCGTTGTAGTTCCAGGACTACGGGCACACTTTTGTATTATGTAGATGTCTACCTATTCTATGTATTTGTGTGTCGTCAATCCGTCGGGGTTGCCTGAGGGCTCGAGTCTGCCCTCCGCCCCCGATCCAGTACGATCGATAACTAACCAATTCGATTCCCCGTACCAGGCTCGCATGAGCATCCGAAGCAGTCATGCTCACAGAGAGGTGTTGGCGTGCTGCGGCGTTGTGTATCGGGTCGCCATCTTCCCCCAATTAGGGTTGAGGAAGGCGATGGCTGGTGCACACGTCAACTCGTGAACGGGTGCTGCTCGCGGACACTGGTCTGCTCCCAATTCTCATGCGTGCTTCGTACGTTGCTAATCCATAGAGTATTTCTAAGATAATTCTTTGCCCCTAATCAAGAACAAGTTGTCCACTTATTAATGTTCTCTTTTTCAAAGTAACAATTGTAACAAATTCCTAAAAAAATGGCACGGACCGGTCCGTCTGTGGAGAATTAATGTTTCAATATAAAAAAAAAACCGATTCGATATTGTTCATACATTTTGTATTTAGAACTTATTACTCATAGTCTGTAAATGTAATTGAATATTGTAATCTGTACTTTATCAGTATGTACTTTTTATTATTACTAATTATTTTAATAATTTTTCTTTTTATTGTTTTTTCGACTCATGACTGTTCTACTAATACCAAAATTTAAGTGATACAATTGGGAATAAGGCTTTTTTTAAATTTATATTGTAGGGAAGTGGATTATCCCTCGCTACCACAATTTGTGACTCGAGTCGCGTTGGTTTTTTATAACTACATAGTATGTATAATAGCAATAAAAAAATTGTATTTGTATACCTGGCTTTTTTCAGTCTCCAACTCGTCCTTCTGCTCTATCCGTTTGATGCGGCACGAGGCTGCGTAGCCCCTGTTCTTCAGCGTCCGTCGGCGTTGTTTCATTCTGAAATTTCATATATGGGTGATAGAACTTTCATTCACATCTAAAATATTGAAATCTCATTTCTTCGACAAAAATGAAAACCTATTTCGGTGAGATTTTTGTTTGTTCTCACATTATTTCGTACAGTAATTTGTAAATGAATTGGGAAAAGTATTTTATTTCACATAATATAATTTTAGATAAGTTTTATAGAAATTCTATTGGAATCGAGGCTTCCAGTCCCGAGTGGTAAATGTCTTCATTTTTATTACAACCCACAGATCATCACCTATTGGACATAGTCTTACCGATTAAGTTTTAAATCCTACTAAGATTATAAATGCGAAAGTTGTGAGTGTGGATGTATCTTTCACGCCATAGCGGCTCGATTTGATTTGGATGAAATATGGTATGGAGATATCTTATAGGTATCCTGGATTACCACATAGGCTTATTTTCATCATCACCATCATCACGGTTTTTCATCACCATGCGGGTAAAACGTACGAAATTTGGTATGTAGCTACTTCAGGTCCTGAAATAACACATAGGCTATTTCTCATCATCAATCATCACCTCGCAGGTAAAACCGCGGGCGCAGTTAGTATTTTATAAATGAACAATTTTAACACTATTTCTCTGCCTTGACGGTTCACCACGGGGTTCGTTGAAATCAAATGCTGAAGTTCAATGGATCATAATTTATTTGCTTTGTGTATTTAAATAATTAGAGTGTTTAAATTGAAAATGTCATATTGTTAACCGACTTCAAAAAGGAAGGTTATATATTGTACGACTGTATGATTTTTCTTTTCTTTTATGTATGTTCACCGATTTCTTTCCCATTTTTGGACCGATTATCAAAATTCTTTTTTGTTTGATAGATTGTACCTCCAAGGAGGTCCCATTTAAATTTCATCAAAATCGGACAAGCGGTTTTTGAGTTACACTCCAATAACTGAAAAGTGTTTCGTCTACTTGGACCACTTCCTAATTGAGGGTGAAGAAACCGGTGAACATACACAATGACAACTCATCCCGGGAGTAGCAGAGGTCACTGAAAAGGATGAAAAGAAAATTTACTACCGGTAACAACTTCAAAAGTTATTTCACACTTTTGAGTGTTGATGTTGGTTCAATTTTTTAAGCGTATCTATTGTATATAGCTACGCTATATTATATTCTTGTCGGAATGTTGAAGTTCGTTTTACTTTTCATCTCACCTTACAATTTGCTCTCGAGTGAGGCCCCTCATCTTGAGTTGCCGGTTGAGGTCCCTAACAGAAATGGAGACGAGCTCATCATCACTGATCTCTGCACATGGCGTTGGCGATAAAGGAGCCTAAAATTTAAACAGTATTTATATAATAATAATTTTATTTTAGGTTTAATGACTAAGTATGTAACTGTAGAAAACCTTAATAAATAAATAAAGTTAGCGAAAGGAAAATTTATTACATTGTAGTTCAAGGTTAGACCTTATACCTTAATGTTATACCTAGAATATTAACTTTTTTTGTAAATGAACAAAGCCAGAATAGTAGTAAATAAGTAAGTAAGTAGAAAAGATGCCTGATTCAATAAAATATACTATATTGTTATAGTTATATGTATAATATTGTTTAAGTCGGCCGACCTATTAATGATGTCTGATAAAAAGGAGTTTTTCAATTTGATTGTATTTTTTTTATAAGTTTCTATCAATATGTAATTCTTATAGTTATTACACTATGTCATTATTGACTGGTTACTCATTTCGCTAATAGATGGTAAGTGGGGATATGTCGAGGTGGTAGAGAGCTTATTTCAACTGCCGTCGACAACACACCTATCATTTCATGTTCTTCAATCCAGTGAAATTCACTTCATTCATTCTTCATCCCAGTAGACCACTTTTGCTTATGCAATAAGTGACGTTCAAACAAACGGGCCACCTGATGGTAAACGATTACCATTACCTATCCTAGAGGAAAGTTAATAGAGTCATCAAAGTAGAATCCTATGTTGTAAAGGGAAAACTGAGGGAAGAAGCTCATTCTACATTTTATGGCACAAACAAGAAGATGCACAGTAGACTTGGATGAGTAGACTAGTTCTCTCAATATTTCTCTCAACAGATGAAACTATGCATACGGTTTTGAAACATTCAAATAAAAAAGTGTTAGTTCTGGCATACATAGTTCAGAGGAAATGTCTTTTAATAGAAATAACGATGACGGTGATGACAATAAAACATGAAATAAAAGAAGCTACATACCCACAGTGCTTCATTTGTTGACATCTTCGTTTTCTTAGACATCATAGGCACCAGGACTTTATATATTATGATATACTTCTTATTTACTTTTCATTAACAAAACTGAACAAAACATGGGAAAATTGTGAGTGACACTGATTATAATATCTTATCTTTGTTATACATACTGATTAACTTTGAGGTACTGTTTATGTATGTATGTATAAACAAGATATATATAAATAAAACTGCATAATCACAACATTGATGTTATCTTTAAAACCTATGTTTGTAGAATACAGATATCAGGTATAACGACAATGAAGGGACAAGTTTACTAAACACAGTTACTTCTCTCAATATCACTGAAGTAAGCCATAAATTTAAAATAACTAGACATATTCACAGTTGTTTTTTGTGATATCGTTAATGTTAATACGTAGGATTTTATATAATTGGTAATAGTACAATCCTACATAACTACGTTTTCCATAAGGCTAGTTACTCTGTATTGCAGTATCACCAACAATTTATTTCAAATTTCATCAATTTGGATACCACACTTATTAATCTTTATTTTAAAAGATTTTATTGAGCTGAGCAATATGTGTTCTATTTAATCTGGACAGTACAGGAATATTCAAATGTATGGAGGACATTATAATTGCTTTCCATGAAAGACCAATACCATCAGGTGTAGCATATTAGATAACACCTCACCCTCAATAATACATAGTCAGCATGTATGCAGGGCCTTCAAGTAAGACTTTTTAGTCGATTCCAACTCAATGATATATTGTGGTCATAAACTTCATGTTTACCTAGATGGAAAAAGTAGAAATAATAATTCAAAGGAAACATTTAATTATGAAAAATTGCAATGCTCATGAATGCTGAATGATCATTTTTTTACATGAACATTAGGGATGTTCATGTAAAAATATATTGATACTTTTTTAGATATAATATATATCGTAATGGTATATCGTAATGTGATATCGATACTTTGCGATATATTCTACAAATATATCAATATTTTTGATATATCGTAAGTAATTTATAACAATCTATAATAATAAATATTAGATAGGGATCAGGTTAATATGAATAAAAATAGGTAGGGTTAGGATACAAATCAATATTATTGATTTACAAATCGTAGTATTTTTGGTTAGACCTTGTAAAACAATATTTCTTTTACCCTTTTGGCTTGCAACCTGCTTCGCTGCTGAGTCAAAACCCGCTTAGGTTGTAACTCAATAGCAAAGCAGTTTGCAAGCCAAAAGGGTAAATGAAATATTGTTTGATAAATTAATAATATTTAAATGCTATTTAATCTTACATTGCATCACTTTGGAAATTGTACTTTGTAATTTACCCACAATTCTAATAAGTTTTTGTTAAATGGAGCCCTTAAATATTTTGTGTCACTTAAAGCGTTAGCATTAAGAGTCACTTAAACACGGAATCTTATGGGATCTCTTTTTGCTAACTGTAACCGTTACAAGTAATTTCACTCCATAAGATTTAACATGGAAGTGGCCCTAAAATGAGGACGCCATGAGGCTTAGACTAGTGCAATAAAATAAGAATTGAATGTGCTTTTAATTTCTCAAGATACCTATACGATATATCGGATGAAATATATCGAGATTTTATGATATTATGTGCACTCCTATGCTGAATGGTGGAGTTGGGGCACAAGATTTTTTCTGGAGATTCTAATCATTAGTGCTAATAGCTTACTAGTTAAACCTGACCGAGACCAGGATTGGGTCTCGGAGTACTACTTTTAAAAGCTAGGGCTATGATCCGAGATATCCTATAGTTTATTTTATAGTTTAAATAGTAGTGGTGTGACGTAAATTTTTTTTCTAAGTAATGCCTTTATTGCACTTCTAGAGAGATGTTCTGTTCTTATAGAACTCACCATGATAGCTTTCCTTCCACCCAGGTCTTTTAGATCATGAGGCATAATAAATCTTGTTGACGCCACTGAGGTAACGGGATTCCGTCACACTTATTACTTTAGACTCTAATCGTATTTATTAAAAATTAACATAGTATAATGTTTCCAAAATCTAACGAGTTGTGAAAATGCGTTATGTACGGATATATATCTTACGGATTTTAGATGTTACACTAAATCAAAATAATTAGAAAATTTATGCAAAACAATGATAAAATGGAACAAACCAAATAATCCAGTATGAACATGACATTGACATTGACATGACATGACATGACACCACTCACCAATGCTGCCAGTAACAGATAGTGAAAAGTAACATGAGACCGCTCAAAAAGTAACATTTTCACGACAAAAGTAACATCACCTTAAATTATGCACAAAAAAGGTGCTTATACTACAATTCATAAACATTTCCTTGAAGGACACTTCATTGAGCTTTCTTTGAGATCACTATCAAACAACTTGACGTGGGTCTTCAATTTTCAACTTCGAGGGTCGAGTTTTGTATTATACCCGTATTGTACGATAAAACTCCAACTTCAAAATGACCTCTATTTGAGAGAATGCATACGAAATCGAAGTGATAGATTTTCACGCCAATTTGTATCTAATCAAGTCGACAACACGATGAATGAAAACTCTCTTGGATGCGTTCCGTGTGTGCCGAACCCTTGTTTAATTTTACTCTGGATTCCAAGTAAAATCACTCAAGACTTTATTTTCAAAGGATATTCGAGTCAAAGTAAAATTAGTATTGAAAATTAGCCATTGAAGTGGCATTTATTTTTGTAAGTATTCCTAGTTGAAGTAAATTTATTGCAAAATGTGATAGTGTTAAGAAGTGGCTATTGAAAAGAATCAAGCCCTATGAGTTTCTTGTCTGTTCTCATAGTGGTAGTCCCTTGCGAACAGACGAAGGTATACCTACCCTCCAAACTTGATCGCAATAGTTATTAAAAGCAATTCAACTACTACAACTATGAAGCGATGATTGCTCAGCGGGGGGAGCGTCGCGTGTCAAACTGACGGACACTGTTTCGATCCCCAACAACAGCTTGAGCTTTTGCTCATCATCATGAGCATCTTTACGCTACTCTTACAAAAATGTCACGTAAAACAAAAATATTTTCAAATGAATGTAATCGTCTCAGTTGTTCGATTAGTCGTATTCATTATCATTTTATGCTACTTAGTGAGTGAGATAGTGGTCAAACAAAAACCAACAACAATAAAGTATATTAAAAAAAATATATTCAATGTTTTTGAGTCCTCAAGCACATAGAAATAGAGTTTATCAGGTGTTTTAACTGTTCAATTGAAGCACTGTGACCCGATATAGTATTTGTTTTATACTTTTAGCACAGAGAACTTCAAAATTCTGCTGTTTACTGCGCTGCGGCGTGCGAACGAGAGCGCGACAGGAAATAGGCACTACGATCGTAAATATCTCAGCCATTTTTTAAGGTATGAAAAAAGTAAAATCTCCGTTTTTCTCGTAATTTTTGTAGATTTATTTGGCATGTAAAGTAAAAAAACATTGTCAGCCTCATTTACATAATCATCTTGCCACTCATTTTGCTAGCATCACTATTCTTTGTCTGTGGTTTTATTTTTAGTGTTGCCAACTGAACGGATTTAGAAGGGTAAACAGGAAAATACGATATTCGCATGGGTGACATGGGTATCTTGCCAATAAATTGTATTCACACCTGCTTAATAAAAAAAGTAGAATAGGAGCGGAAGTATGCTATAGAAGAATGTTTTAACTGCGATGAAGTCGCAGTAACTTTAATAACAACTTTTATCCAGTACTTAAGTAGGCCGATCGTGTTTCTTTTTTTAACTTTAACTTATGTTCGAAATGTTTGTCTTCATTTTTTTGTGCATAGGTACTATATGCATTTCAGTTTGATGTTAATCATACAGGGAGCGTAACGTTAACAGTAGGCTTTCTCTTTTCCTCTTTTTGCCATTTAACAATTAGCTTACTGTCTTTTGAAATGCAAAGATATAGGTACTATTTTTATATTTTATTACGTGATATTTTCAGCAGATTTTTAATCCATATGAGTAATTTTCCGTGGCTAATTCTTTGACAAGTCTTCGTAAATGTCATATCAACTAAGATTTTTCCTTGACTGTCATGATGTTATAAAAGTTAAGCGGTAGGTTCTGTTTTCTGATTATTTTATATTACAAGTGTATAATAATTAGCAATGCGATCACACAATGAAATCACAGGAGATTGCTGGTCACTGGGCCTAATAATTATATACAGAGCTGGTAACTAAGATATCGTTATTTATCATTTTAGGAAAGAGTTTCTAAAAATGAATGGATTGCGATATTATTGCGATATATTTGCTAATTTTTTATAACTAACTGGAATCGTTCATTGAATTCAATCCATAAAACCGTATTGTTTTGATTCATAGTGCGTACAGCTTACGAGTGGAATTCATTGCCTCGACGTTCTAGGCAGGCGTGATCTATTCTAGACCACATCATAACTTAACATCAGGTGAAATAGTGGTCACGTGGCAACGCCTGCCTATTGTGAATAAAAAGAACAATTATATTGAGGTCCATTATTTTGAAGGTTATTTTGCATTATGTTATAAGTTGAGGTGAATTTCAAAACGATGCTAGTAACACTGTTTTAAGAAAATAAAAGAAAAATTATAAGAAAAGTAAGCTCACAGTAAGCTTGACAGAGTTTGTGCCAGTGGTTTGTGCTAACGAACGAGTAGCATTTGTAGGGAGACTTTGTTTCATTTACGTATCTACAATTAGTTATATAGAAACATGGCCAAACGGAAAAATAAACCCCTTATCGACTCGGATTCTAGTAGCGAATGCTCAGATTTGGACTCGGTAAGTCAATTTTCCTAATGCCTACATAGGTTAGAAGTTATTTTCGCGTCAACATTCCATTGATTTCTTTGACTGCGTATATTGTTCAAGATGATTTTTATTCATGTAATTGATACATTAAGGTTCCCTCTGTTGTACTTGGGGTGTGAAAAAGCATAATCACCAATTACCGAGTCGAAAATCAAAGTCAAACATTGACAGATTTGAGGAATTCGTCTGTTGCACGCCCTGCAAAGGCCCCTAAAAGCATGACTCATGTAAAAGAGAGATTTTAAATATAACGACCTAATTCTCAATTCCAATATTGTGCTGTTTATAAAGAAATAACTCAGCATGCAATTAAGCTTTGCATCTTTATAAACTGCATATTGTTGAAAGAAATTTTCATCATATTATATAATTCTGTTGTCAAGATCCCTAGTAAATTACTACAAAATCGTTTTCATACTAAGGGCTTTCCTTGGATTAGTGGTTGTCTTGTAATCTCAAATATAGCATCTCAAGTACTGGACCTCTACAATCATGTTTGCACAAAACTTTGGGAAATCCCTATAAATTACCCATAATAAATCACATTAGAATTAGTTTTAAATCAAACCTTATGATACGGTTTACATGGTTTATTTATATGAATCAAACACAGATGCTTCATTTTCACACTAGAAAACTTTTTTTAGTTTGGGCTCCGCATATCTTGTTGTTTTAGCTAGTGTCAAGCTTAAATAAAAGCAATTTGTAGGTATATGCTAGGAAAATCAACATAAGGCTATATAGCCCATGTACCTAGGGGCCATGTTGGTGATTCTCCTACACTCAGGCACATTAAAAACGAATAATCAACCTGTTCAAGTATCAGCTTGAAGTTCATCTCGGTGGCAGTAGATGGTTGCCGAGGTGTGCCCCTTGCACTTCTCCACAACCCGTGCAGCAAGGCCCAAGTGCATAACAGTTAATTTTAGTAATAAAAATATAGTTTAACACGGGATACGCACTATGATTTAAATTTTGATTGAGTTCCCGATATTTTACAATACAATACAAGTTCCCGTGTTATACAATATTTTTATTGTGAAAAGCCATGAAAGTTTAAAACAATAGTTAGTTTTAAGTTCCAAAGAATAAAACTAAAATACAGTCCACTACCAGTACCATCTTTAATAACTGTCCAAATAGGACCATAAACAAACCATTATTACACAATAACACCAAGATAAACTTTCATTTTGTATGTCAAATTTTATTCCACAATCCAAGTGAACATTAGAGCTCATTAAAGTGTTTTCTTATTACATACATACATATTACCCTATTTCATAAAGCTACAAGTACATGGCTACAAGAGTCAGTTACTACAAGTTATAAGTTACAGGTGTTTTATAAGCATTACATATGAACGACATTGCTCACAACTTTAGCCTTGATTACAAGTGTAGCATATAACTTTATCATATAAGTATAAATATTACTTGCTTGACAGAAAATTATAAAAAAGCAAGTTTTCTATTCCGTTTGTGATAAACGATTAGTGATCCGCGTTAAGAGTGACTGGGAATGCTTTGAGACGAATGCTTGATAAGTTTTTCATTAAATAAGTAGTGTGTTGGAGGATCTGTGTTAAGTTTAAAGGTCCATGGTCGTTAATGTAGACTAGGTACAGGTCCACCCATACCTTCATCTTCAGAACCAAAATAAAAATAAATTAAAATACTTACCTAAAACATCAATGCTCGGAACATCTAACACTATGTCATGCGATGGTGGCATGCACTTGTTGCCCGAGTCTGTGTTTCCCGATATGTACAATCATGGAGTCTTCAAGTCGCAAGTGAATACGTAGCTTCTAGGTTTGCGTGCTAAATCCTCGACAACATCATCACTTAATATCAGATAAGACAGTTGTCAAATGCAAACTTATAATACGTAATAAAAAAAAACTTCCCCAAGTGCAGCCACACTCGAAGTAGTGAAATTTGACTGACTTCCACTTCAAAAGTAACTTCTTACTGTGCTGTTGTCATACAGAAGAATGTATACCAGTACAGTTATTCATTGGGTATTCCGTAAGTTATTTATGTAAGTCTTTTGAATTAAACTATACCTATATTTAAGTTTCAAGTTATTTTAATATTTGGCTTTATGGCCCTTTCATATTTAAGTTTGAATTATTTTAAAGTATTACATTTTTCCCGCATGTATTTTAATTTTTTACATTGACATATGTACCCGTAGACTCCCACATATTTATTTATTTATCAAACAATACATCTATTATTATCATCTATTATCTATTTATTAATAGGTACCATAAATTAATATAACACAACAAAGATAGGTATTAAAGAGCACCTATTCAGAATCAGTTAACAGAATCTAGTTATATGGATTGCTTCCAGGCTGTTTGGCCGTGGTCTTGAAGTGAAACTTGTGTTCCGGTTCACAACTGTGTTGGAACACAAGTTTCACTTAGGCTAAACAGCCCAGAAGCAATACATACAACATGCAACGCCGGCCGTGAAAGCCTTAAGAGTTTACAGAATCTAGTTAACTAGTTAGGTAACGTACCCATACTATGTGATCCATTTTTTAAAATGTTTATGCCCCTCTCCCTCACCGGTGACCACCCGTAGTACATGGCAGAACCCCTTGTAATAACCAATTTCTTTATAAAATACATGTTCAATTTAAAATTTCGAAAGTATCAATATATGATGGTTTATCTTTGATTTAACTACAAGTGCTTGTAGTTGTAGTCATTGAGTCTTTTTGCAGTTTAGTAATTTTAGCTTTATAAAACACCCTTTACCATTAATTTTATTGTTGTTGCCAGTTATTTAGTGTTAGTACAAGACTTTTCGCTTTATAAAACAGGCCCCAGGTAATCATGGACATAAGAATGTTAAATAATGGTTAAATTTAAGATAAATTAAGATTATAATAATAGTAATTATGATTTGCTTTGTGGTATAAAATACTAAAGTGAATTGATCAATTTATATTTTATGAAGTTACAACAATAATCCTATGATAACTGAAACTAATTGAGCAAAATCAAATCAAACTATATAACAAACTAGCTGCGCCCTGCGGTTTTACCCGCGTGGTGATGATTGATGATGATGATGTTGAAAAGTAGCCTATGTGGTAGTCCAGGCTCTAAACTATCTCCATACCAAATTTAATTGAAATTGGTGTAGCCGTTTCAGTGTGAAGAGGTAACAAACATACACACAAACTTTCGCATTTTTTTTTTTTTTTGACGTGATAACGTTTTATAAATTGATGAATGCCAAAATGAAAAATAGTAACGGTAACATTCCTGTAACGTTCCACCTGAGTTTTATCTAGATCTAGATAATATAATCAAAGTCAAAGTCAAGGTCAAGGTCAAGGTCAAGGTCAAAGTATAAGTCAAAGTCAAACTTCAAAGTCAAAGTCAAAGTCAAATGTCATATGTCAAATGTCAAAGGTCAAATGTCAATGTCATTGTCATACATGATTATGTCTTTATCACGTAAATTATCGTCCGTAAACCGACTTTACAGACAACCAATTTTTTTTACATATTATAAGTTTGCGTTTGACAACCGTAATTATAATATTAGGATAGTGGGAAATGACACAATATAATGTGAAAAGATGGCTTTTTTAAAACCAAGGGATATGCAGCAGCTTGTAAAGTATTGTTGTCTATCAGATTCATTAAAAATATCTGTGTAGAATTTTGGTAGATATTCTAAATGATTAGACAATGATAGCTCAGTCGAACTGGATTCAAAATTACGATGAAAAATCTACCCAGAAAGACTCAGCCGGTCAGGATACCCACTGACTAATATACATAAGTTAAACTGTAATTCCTACTAGATGGATCATATTATATTTCGGTATTTAAATATGCTACTACATACTATTTTTAAGAGTAGTAACACTATGCGAGAGTTCACCCAGGGAAGTACTTCCACCATATCTATTTCTAACGCCAGGCACTAGTGTTCGCATTACTGTGTTCCAGTTTGAAGGGTATGGTATCTGGTGAAATTATACGCACAAGAGACTCACCAACTTTGTCTCAGGGTGACGGGTGCAGTGCAGTTCTTTACCAATTCTATCTGTTTATAGGCAGAGGTTACCACTTAACATCCTGTGCGCCTTGTGCTTGTTACATTAAGCCATAAAAAATATGCTCGAATTAAGCTAATCATGTATTTTGTACATTAAAATCACAGTTTTGTTGACATTGTATCCAGGTCCAAGTCTGCGGGAGACAATTCAAGAAACCTTTACAAATGCTATGGTAATAACCAATGCTGTATTCTTTTTCAGCAATTTTTGAACCTTGCAAAGAAGAAGAAGAAATCTGGGGATTCCCCCCCGCCCACAAAAGCAAAGGGGAAATCTTCAGGCAGCGAATCAGATTGGGATGACGATGACAACAAAAAAAATAACTGTGAGTGGTTGGTTGAACATAATGTTAGGAAAGTGCTTGATCAAGTAGGGGTTCTTCTTCTTTTTCAATTTATGGCTTTTAAACGCCTGCCGTTTCTCTGCCAGTGTCAAATTATGGCCAGTGTACAGTATACAAACAAATGCACGGTATAAGAAAAGAAAAAAATATGTATTATAATAAGTGGTTTAGATTATAAGTAATAGATTTACTTATTATATCTACAAACGAATATTTTAGATTCAATAAAATTACACAAATGATAAAAAAATGGAGTATAAATTAAAGAGAGTCGATATTTGAAATTAACAGGAAAGTAGGGGTTGAAATGATGTGAAAGTAGGTGACACTGACAGCTAGTTAGATAGAGACAATGTGGGAGAAGAGATTACAACGTAAGTTGGTGTCTCTGAAGTTGCCTACATGTAGCTACGAAGTACATATTTTCGAGTTACTTGGGACTGGTCTTAATTATTGTATAAATGTCTGACTCGCTTACCTTTTCTGCATTTCTTTATTTGGCTCTGTTCAATGTTGTTCATGTCAACGGCATGTATACAGCATTGTCGACGCATGCGCAAATGTACTCAGAGCCTAACTTCGGAACCACATAGATAGGCTGTGCCATACTGCACAGTTTTGAATAGTACGACTGTAGGTATGACGGAGATGAAAAAGCATGGATGCAAGCGAACTAGTGCAACTAACAACGTCATCACTTAACATCAGGTGAGACAGTTGTCAAACGCAAACTTATAAAAAAAAAAAAAACTATTAATTTTTTCCCAAAAAAATGGAACCAACTTCAACACTCAAAAGTGTAAAAGAATTTGTTGTTAATATACTATTATGATTTACTTATGGCTGGATTTTTCATCTAAACACTCTCAGTGCTATTATTTAATTTAATAAACCTCTCATTTATTAGTATTAATAATTTTATAGTTATAGAAGTATTTTTTTGTTTTAGAGTGCATTTAACATATTGTTCGTATTTATATTTCAGCTAAATCATCATCCTCATCATCGGATTCTGAAAGTGAAGCAAGCGATACAGAGGCCACGAAGCCACAAAGCAGGAAACCCTCCACGGACCAGTCTGACATTGAGAAACAAAAAGATGCAAAGAAGCCAGAGCTCCGGAAGAGCACTGATAGTAACGAGTCAAAAAAGAAGGACACTTATAGTGAACCTGAAGAAGGTATCTACACTAATAGCGTTTGGGCGTGAAGAAGTAACAAACATACACACAAACTTTCGCATTTATCATATTAATAGGATTATTATTATGAATAATGTTGCAGTCTACGACTTAAGTGTTATCTATCTATAAAGTTAAGGGCAGTCTATTCGTATTTGTCATTGTAAAAAATCGTTGAAAATCACTTTTGCAAAATTTTGAATTTGTAATATTATTTCAGTACATACTTGTTTTACGTTCAAATTTTTTGAAAAATTTTGACTACTTGTGGAATTGGAATCATTAACTGGAATAGAGTCGTATTGTTACGAATATTAAGGTTCAATTAAGTAATGTTGTAATATTATTGATTTTTGTGTTTCTAGGTGAGGTTTCATCACATTCCTCGGATAACGATTCAATTGATTCAGAAGAAGAGTTTGATGATGGGTAAGAACATTGTTCTAGCATACATTTGCTTAAAATGGTACAATCAGTACAGCATGGTGGTAAGGTACTTTCGAATACCACCTGGCTTGCTACCACCCTCAAGTTTGAAAAACTGTCACCAAACACATATTGTGTTCAGGCAGCAGTCCTTGAGAACCAGTGAGCATTCTAGATCTAGCGTCATAACATCTTCGACCCTATCGTCACTGACCATCAAGTGAGATAGTGGTCAAACGCTAGATCTATAACAACAATTTGTCATAATTTTCTATAATACATAGAATATACACTAATGCACTCTGCACTCTTCCAGTTATGATGAAAACTTGATGGGCGATGAAGAGGACAGAACTCGGCTCGCCGCTATGAGTGAGAAAGAAAGAGAACAAGAGATATTCAAGCGAATTGAACGAAGGGACTTGATGAAGACAAGGTAAGGAATCGTTTGGTCAGCAGAGGTGAAGAGGTTAAAGTAAGTAGTTTATATGAATGCCGAATTGACTGGCCGGTTGGCGCAGTTGGTAGCACTCTGCCTTCTGAGCCGCTGGTCCCGGGTTCGATTCCCTGACAGGTCAAACATTTGTGTGTATGAACATGTCTGTTTGACCTGTGTCTGGGTGTGTATAAGTATATATATCAGTCATCAGGTTACCATAGTACAGGCTCTGCCTAGTTTGGGACCTGAAGACCTTGTGTGAATGTTAACAAAAAAAAAAAAAATGTAGAAATCAAGGGCGCGTCTACATAATTACATTTGATGATTATTTATTGTGTGTAGGTGGGAAATCGAACGCAAACTTCGGTTGGCGAAACGGTCGGCGGCCGAGCGGTCCGTGTCGCCCGCGTCTATAGCGCGGCGCCGGGAACAGCGACGTCGCCGCAAACAGCGAGGGGAGCGAGAACGGGAACGGGAAAAGGAACGAGAACGGGAACGGGAACGAGAGAGAGAACGGGAGCAGAATAACCAGGGTGAGTGTAGCTACTGACATTAAGCATGGGAATGATTGTTACTTGTGATTATTTTTCATTGCGTGACATATATTTTTTAAAACTACTCTCCACAGACTATGCCATACTAGGTCAGACAGGCCTAAGTTTCGAGCATGTCCGATGCTCATCCTCAGGTGAGTTTACGCTGCCAGATCACGGCGACCACGCAGCGTAAACTTACCTGAGGATGAGCATCGGACATGCTCGAAACCTAGGTCGAAACTTCGACTATAAACGTGAGTAAAGCCGGATACCACATATATATAATAATGTGTCAAACTCACGACATCAATCGACTCACGACGAATTTCCAATCAAAAATGTTATAGTGTTTCACACAAGTGTTATATTCTTCTTCCATTTTTATACATTTTGATGAAAAATAAACATGCCAGCATCGAACTCATAACTTCCTTATACAAGCCTAGTAAACGTGCGACATATACCCCATTTGAAGGAAGCTATTTATAGCTTCGTTCGGTACATTATTGATTTATTTAAAAGATCACCAACACAGTGTACACCAATACATTTCAAAGGGAACAAGCATTCTTAAATAAATTCAGTGTCACAGCAATTATAGGTGAAAACAGCGTGTGAACATTTGAGATAAAATCACAAAATATCGTGAGCAAGTAACATATTGAAAATATTGAAGGTGGCTTTATACAAATATAGATAGCTACTTTTAAATTATATATTAAATGTTATGTATATTTATATATCATTATTATATATATGTATATATATATTATATCATTGCGTGGTGAGTCAAGTAAACTGTCACACAGCTAATTTGTAGCTTACGTCTGTAAGATGGCGCTGTAGGTAAAACACTTTCTATAGAGTATGAGTTCGATGTATGCCAATGTCGAACTTCCGAAAAAAGTTGAAACGTTTCCACACATCACTACATTTAAAGAAATAATTATTGTAGTCATATAATGAAAGCCGAGTGATGTATGGATTTTTGAAATTATAGATGCAATTTAAAATGTATATATATCAACAGAGCCAGAACCCGAGCCGGCCAAAGAAACAGAGGCTGAGAAAGAAAGCACGCCACCGAGCCCCGGAGAAATCTTGGACGATTCTAAAGATCCAGGTGACACAATTCTTCCAAACTATTTAACTTTTGACATGTGTGGTTATAAGTAGTAATAAGTAATTATGCTTATTAAATGCATTTCACCTTTTTAAGTTTACAAACTTCCTCCTTCCATGCAATTTCAGTATGAGACTTGTATTGAAATGAAATAATTTTGCCTAACGTACAGGAGAACATCTAAAACTCAATTAAAATGATTAATAAAATAAGTTAAAGATAAAATTTCATTTATTGCCTTAAATATTATCACATATAGGGTATTTTTACAAAGACATGACAGAAACATTACATGTAAGGCAATAGGGTTTTTTTTAAAATTATTTAACACACGGTCACACAAGGTCTTCGGGTCCCAAACTAGGCAGAGCCTGTACTATGGTACCTGTTGACTGATATATACTTATATACATATACACACCCAGACAAAGGTCAAACAGACATGTTCATACATACAAATGTTTGACCTGTCCGGGAATCGAACCCGGGACCAGCGGCTCAGAAGGCAGAGTGCTACCAACTGCGCCAACCGGCCAGTCATGGTTATGCTCAGCATGTGCAGAATTTAGATTCACCAGGTGAAAATATAGACTGCGCTGTTTTTCAGCATATCCCTTCCCGGACAGATGTTTGCCGGGATACGAAAAAAAGTTGTGTAAAACGCGGATCCATACAAGGCTATAACAAATTGCAGAACAAACTGAAATGTTCTAACTTAAATATTAGACGTAATTTCTCACAAAAATCACCAGTTTCTACTTAATAGTTCTCCTTTCTGCGTTGAAATATCGAAGACGGTTAAATTTACTTAAAAAGATTACATTATAAAATCACCTGCTGTCATGCACTCGCTCTAATCAAAGTGGAAAGTAGCTTACTGACGGATTTCATTAGAGAAAAGACTAAAACAGTCGTGAAAAGGACGTTATTTATTTACTTTCCTTATTAGTATTCTAAATGAAAAGTAGTGTTACTACAAGAGGAATGCCTATTGAGGCGTTCGAATTTTTTGGCGAACCATCCCGCTTGACGGTCGTCATGGCTCAGAGTTCAGTGACGCTGGCTTTAGAACAGCAACCCCGGCTGGGTCTAACATTTCTGTAATGCGCATAGACCTCTGTTTTCTCGAGTAATGCGACCGTGTGTTTCCATGCTTCCTGCGACAAGGCATTCTAGCGTACGAGTGTGAGGAAATGTGTGAGAAGTTTGTTCTAAAGAAATTACAAAGACGTGTGGCACTCGGGGACTGCCGCGGTAAAGCTATTGCGTAGCATTTTTTATCAACTTATGCAATTAATATATTAATAACTTATGCAGTAACGCCGATACAACCAATGCCACCTAGAGACGAGTTGCTGAACTAAACAGACAAGCGTGATATTTCAAAAAACTCATTAAAAGTTCTGCTATTCATCGATAGATGGCAAAACTAAAAAGTATCGCCGCTGTGCCGGTCGGAGTGGGGGGTGTTAGGTTATTTTCGTTACGGAATTTCTGGATTCGGTCTCCACGCTCAAGGCCCGCGATATAAGCTATGCAATAGCTTTAAAAATCTCGTGTCTGTTATAGGCCCGCCCTGGCTCATCCCTTGTATAATTCCAGACGCAGACCGCGCCGCCTCACCACCGTTCGGATCGAAAACGGAACGGAAACGCAACGTGGACGACAGAAGACTGAACGCAATGGCGGCGCTGCGCGCGCAGAGGGACGCTCGAGCCACCAGGACTGAACATAAACAGAGGAAACGGATCGAGGAAGAGAAGAATAAGGACGATGACGATGTAAGTACTGCTATATATTACTTACTAGCTGCGGTTTCAGCCGCGTGGATTACGGTTTTTCCGATACATCAATTATTTCACGGGAATCATACATTTGATAGGGTTGTGTTATGTGATAGGGATATAGGGACAGAGACAGCGACTTTGTTTTATACTATGTAGTGATGATGGTCCAAGGTAGCTAATATCTAAATTATCCCGGTCATTGAAGATATTTTAGAAAATAATATAACATATATTATTGGCCGAATAAGGCATACAATGTGGGACGAAAGCAGATATTTTTGCTGCTGTGAAATACCCAGGTGTGTAAAATAGAAATAATTATTGTTATAATATTAAAGTTATAATTATGGGGTTGTGTATATGTATGTATATCAGTCAACAGGTTACCATCGTACAGGCTCTGCCTAGTTTGGGACCTGGGGCCTAAGTCTACTATTCAATATGGCAATATGATCGGCTCACAATTGGTGAATTTGACAGCTTTGGTAGTCCGCTATTTTTAATTCGTCCATATTGAATCAATCTCGATTCAATTCTAGATTCAATGACACATCGCGTTATTTCCGTAGTCTGTTAGCACATTAAACGTCAAATGCCCTACTAAACCGACATAGGGCGAGCATAGATTCAACATAGACTCAGGCTGCTATGAACTTAGCAGACTACGGATTTTTGACGTTGCCTCATTGACATCGGCTCGGCCTCGCAGCAGACTGAATATGAACATTGAATTAGTAGACTTGACACCCTGAAGACCTTGTGTGAATGTTAATAAAAAAATTTATAACGATTGAAAATGGAGGAAACCGCAATAATTTTGTAAAAATGTATAAATATTTATAAATATTTATAAAATTGCAGGATGGAGACGCGGATATAATAGGAGGCACAAGTAAACAAAGCGTCAAACTGAAGGCTTCAGATATATACTCGGACGATTCAGGATCGGACTCAGACGATAACAAGTCACAAGGTATACTTACTATGTTTATACATTGTACTAACCTTGTCACAATTTATTTATAATATTTTAAAGAGCATTGAGTAGACAAAAAATACATCTGAGACTATACACATTCAAACAAATTTACCAGAAACATAAATACATTTTTTTTTACATATAAGTTTGCGTTTGACAACTGTCTCACCTGATGTTAAGTGATGACGTTGTCTAGGATTTAGCACGCAAACCTAGAAGGTACCTATTCACTCGCGACTTGAAGACTCCAGAATTGTACATATCGGGGAAACATAGACTCGGGCAACGAGTTCCATTCCTTGGCAGTACGCATTAAAAAAGTGGAAGCAAAACGCTTCGTACCTATAGGTAGTATATCTACCATATAGCGATGGCGAATTGCCGTACGTCGAGTCGACCGATGATAGAAAGGGGAATTGTAGTCAAAATTTCGATAAATTTTCAAAAATTCCAAACTCGACGATAAAAAACAATATAACAGCTATCGGCTTTTACGCGAACTTCTATTTTCCAAATGGATCCAGCCACACACCCACCAAGTTTGTCTAATTCTCTACCAAACACCCTGTATATCTCTTTGAGACTCACTCAAGCACACTCTGTTCATCATATACAGACTTAATGCAAATTTGACGGTCGCTGTGGCTCAGTGGTCAGTGACATGACTTCTTGTATCCGGGACCCTGGTTTCGAACCCCGGCAGGGGCAAACATTTGTGCGATGAGTGTAAGTGTTTGTCCCGGGTCTTGTATGGTTGTGTGCTGTGATTGTGTGTGTCCATGCATCTCGCGACACAGGGAATCCTAGTCCGGGGGTCTGAGTGGGATAAAAAAAAAGAAAAAATACCATGTCATCAGATTTTATACATCTGTTTAACAATTTCTCACTCATACATACTTTCTTGACCATACGCAGACTTAATGCATTTATTTGTGGTTCTTTATATATTTGCCGTCGTAAGGTCAAGGGTTGCATCATTCTGGCAGCGCTTGAGTCGTTCTAAAAACTGAATTGCTCGTGGCTGTCTGACAGTATTCATAGACTTAGTAAAAGTAGTAAACTTCTAAAGTTAAAGTTAAACTTCATTGGACTCCTATTTATATATACGAGAACACAAAAATGACAGGCTGCTGTATGCGGTGTATTTTAATTTTAACTATGATTTAAATTTAACACCCTTTTACACTGTTCAGGTTAAATTTTTTGTATACCCTGGGTCTGATGCCTGTAGCAAATGACTTGTGTCATTTGAAAAATACCCCCTTTTTAAATTAAAAACTTACTTTATGTATTCTCTCGAGAGTAAGTAGAGTCACCGCTCGTAGAATGTGACTATTTATAGGCCTACGGCTCCGGAGCCTGGCCATGATTCGATCTTGTTTAGAAATTATCACCTGTATAATTTTATGTTCATTCATTCATTCATTCATCGCAGCCACAGGATGTCCACTGCTGGACATATGCCTCCCCATATAGGGGTGATTTGCCAATACTCGCCACGCTTGGCAGGCGGGTTGGCGAGCGCAGTATGGTTTCCTATCCTCAGAAGGCGCTGCTGCCCACCTTCTGGTACGTGATCCCTTAGCCGACTCTTACGGCACCCGCAGGAAGAGATGGGGGGGTACTATTCTAGGCCGGTACTACCACGGCACATGAGTGATACAATCTCTAGTTAATTAAAATAGCCAAATAGCCTCTGAGCGTACCCGGTGCAAAGGTGCCCACCTGCCCATCACGCTCTACACATTTCCATACTCACTAGCAATGACCAGCCTCTAATAAGAGAATTCAAATCATCTCTTCAAAGCATCTCTTATAAAAAAGACTTGGAGAGTCGTGTTCTGGGCCGGTACCACCACGGCAAACTAATTAACAATTTTATGTAAACATTGGCATTGCCAGGTCGTCGCAGTTCGATAAGCTCTTCGTCCTCTGGCGCGGAGGAAGTAGAGAAGAAGAGGGAACGAGAGGAAGTGGAAGTGAGATATGCAGACTCCAAGGATCAAATCAATAAGCTAAGGTTGAGCAGGTGAGTCACGTCCGATCGTAAACAGTCAAATATAATAAGGCTAAGAAAAAAAAAAACAACCGGTTGCACTCCGGGAGTGCCGGCAGAAGTGAAAACTTGATCATGATTGATGATTATGGTGAAAAGTAGCTTATGTGTTATTCCGGACAGGAAGTATCTACATTTTTTGAAGCGATGATAGCTCAGCGGGGGGAGCGTCGCCTGTCAATCTGACGGACACTGGTTCGATCCCCAACAACAGCTTGAGCTTCCGGTGAAGTTAACGCCGTTATCAAATCCCCAGCATGGTGGTAGGGTACTTTCGAATATCCGCCTGGCTAGCTACCACCCTCAAGTTTGAAAAACTGTCACCAAGCACATAGTGTGTTCAGGCAGCAGTCCTTGAGAGCCAGTGAGCATTCTAGGTCTAGCGTGATAACATCTTCGACCACATCGTCACTGACCATCAAGTGAGATAGTGGTCAAACGCTAGATCTATTAAGTATAAAAAACTATATTAAAATAAATAAAAAATCTAACCTGTAGCAGGAATAACTTGCGCAACAGTTTCCGTATCGCATTGGTATAAAAAAAAATGTGCATAGCAATTGAACTTCACACGTACCGTCCGCAACAACTATAATTCATCTGTGTCACACTGTTGTACTAGATAAATGTCAATTAGTACCGAGTTCAGAAAGTTCGAGTTCGGAAAGCTCCGAGACGTCTTCTCGTCCAAAATACCGCAATGCCTGAAAACGAGGGTCTTCGTACAATGTGTGTTACCAGTGATGACTTACGGAACTGAAACGTGGTCTCTGACTATGGGCCTTCTGAGCAGACTCAGAGTCGCACAACGAGCTATGGAGAGGGCTATGCTCGGGGTTTCTCTACGTGATCGAATCAGAAATGAAAAGATCCGAAGAAGAACGAAAGTCACCGACATAGCCCAGCGGATTAGCAAGTTGAAGTGGCAGTGGGCAGGGCATATAGTTCGAAGAACCGATGGCCGTTGGGGCCGAAAGGTTCTCGAATGGAGACCACGGACTGGCAAGCGCAGCATAGGACGGCTACCGACTAGGTGGACAGACGACCTGACTAAGATCGCAGGCAAGGGCTGGATGCGGGCCGCTTCCAACCGGTCCTTGTGGAAATCAATGGGGGAGGCCTTTGTCCAGCAGTGGACGTCCTATGGCTGAGATGATGATGATGATGATGATGATGACCGAGTTCAATTGTTTCTCTCCTTCCAAAAAAATACATCACCACGCGGGTAAAACCGCGGGGTGCAGCTGGTGAAAAATATGTGTTATTTGCGCAGGTTTAAGTTGGAGCGTCTGGTCCACCTGCCGTTCTTCGCCCGCGTCGTCACCGGGTGCTTCGTGCGCATCGGCATCGGGAACAACAACGGGAACCCCGTGTACAGGGTCAGTGTCGTGCTCGTCCATATAATATACGACTTTTGACTTTGACTTTGACTACGGGTACGTGTCATCGGTCCTCAGTTACGGCGTTCTGTTCTGGGGAAACTCTGTTGAGTCAGATAGATAGATAGATACACTTTATTGAACACATTTTAAAATAATACGCGGTCTCACTTGCGTATTGCTATGATTTTCTCGACACCTTGTTACGTTGTAACAAGGTCATAAAATACAAATAAATAAACAGTTAGCATAATTACGAACAAACGGACAAACTAACTAATTACTGCAGTCGAAAGGGAAGCCGCGCGCAAAATATGAAGCGAGCGTCCGAAATCAAAACATTGTTATCTCGACATCGGCTGTCCCGCTCCTTCCCCTAGCAGCTCTCTCATAAAACAGGTAGGCCGACGCATTCCGGGAAAAAGCAGTAGCGAACTATTAGTATAAAACCAACAGCGCGCGCCAGCAGCGCGAGTTTATTATTCGACACCAATCGGGGCAAACAACCACCAAAAGGAAAAAGTCTGGAAAATATTTATTTTTGAAAGTATAGAATCAGTGCACCGTTCCTCTAACCCCCTCGAGTACTGGGGGTCCACCATACGGGCTCAACGCTACATTTGAGGCACTGGCGGGTACATCTCACCGTCCTGCCGTTGAAGGAGGCGGACATCGGCGCTGAAAATCGACAACGTCGTCACCGGCTGCCGGCCGTCCACGTGCTCCCCTTCGAGGCGGCGCTGTTAATACCCGTACCAGTCCCCCCCCCCCGCGCGTTGCGGCGTTGTAGTGACCCAAAGTTAAGTCCCCAGTGCACTAGACTGTAATTATAACACGAAAGAACTCCCTGTGCTGCAACCACACCCTGAGGGTGACAATAAGTCCATTAACAAGTGTTTATATTGAACATTTTTTTTCTTTGTATTAATAAACCATTGTAATTTTTTACCATCTTTTATTTTTTTTATTTTTTATTGCACCCCGCCGTCAGGCGGACGTGACAACCTTTTAACTTGATCAACAATATAGTTAGTACAAATTATTTGAAGGAAAAATTCGACTACTGGTTAGACTTGAACCCACGACTACTATAGTATAGATGGACAAAGCGACAGGACGGTATACTGTAGTCGTGGGTTCAAGTCCCACAGGTAGCCGAATTTTTCCTTCAAATAATTTGAACGTAAGTACCGCCTAGCATGTATGGCAACCTGATGACTGATATATGATAATGTTTGACCTGTCCGGGAATCGAACCCGGGACCAGCGGCTCAGAAGGCAGAGTGCTACCTACTGCGCCAACTGGCCAGTCAATGCATTAAAAATTAATGCAATAAACCATAAACTTCATGTAGTTAGTGTTTTGTTATTAACTATTACTTCGCCAGTACTAAGCGAACCGCGAGCGCCCCGTATTCTCCTTGAAAAAGACCACCGATTGAGGTCGATACTATAGTCGGAACCCTCTGACTTACTGCGTGAGTAACTCCCGTGTTTTATACATTCATAAAGAGTCCAGAGTTCCATTTTTTTTAATGGAAAAATAATCCGCTATTATTTGCAATTGAACCCACGATTGTGAATACCGTGCCGGTATTACTGTTGCTTTGCCAACTAAGCTGTAGTAGCAGCGCAGCGAATTTTGTTCCTTCATTACAGTTACACCTGAGGTGGTGTTTCTTCTTAGTGTTGGCAAAGCGACGGGTACGGTATTCTAAAAATGTGAACTCTTGAATTGAAAACCTGATTTTTTAGGAGTTTTTAAAACTAGTAGTACCTATTATACCACTCCACTCCACTTCTCTTTTCCGTATTGAAATTAAATGAAATGAATGTATTGCCTACAACTTAAAGTAATTGATGTTTGCAAAATATTTGAAATAATATCTTTTGAAAACAATAATGATAATAATAATAATATGGGACAACATGCACACAAGGTCTTCAGGTCCCAAACTAGGCAGAGCCTGTATTATGGTAACCTGATGACTGATATATACTTATATACATATTTATATATATACTTTTTTTATATACATATACACACCCAGACACAGGTCAAACAGACATGTTCATACACACAAATGTTTGACCTGTCCGGGAATCGACCCCGGGACCAGCGGCTCAGAAGGCAGAGTGCTACCAACTGCGTCAACCGGCCAGTCAAATGATATTTATTAAGAACAGTTTTTTATATGTCAAAAGAATGAACTTGTTACTTGTTTCTGTTACGTCAATTTTGAGAACAATTAGTTGTGTAATCCACTTTTTCTTTCTTTTTTGTTTACTTATTCTCGGATACCATCTAACCGAGCGGCGTTATTCTGAACAACAGCGCAGCGTGCACATGTCAATGCGAACGCTGCACATGCTGAGCATAATCCTATTGCCTACAAATTATATTTATGTAAATTTGTACTCAGACTGTGTGTTATGTATTTTATTCTATGGCAATAAAGTGTTTTTTTATCTTTATCTTTTATCTATTGTGTGGAATTATACTGGTTGTCTAAATTCATAAAATCTATGCTAACGCGTGCAAAGCCGCGGGCTAAAGATAGTGTAGGATTAAAAAAAAAAAACTTGCTTTTTTAATTAGCTGAACTAAAAAAATTTGATAATCCTGGAGATCCTGTTAAGGATATGGCGTACGAACTATTAAAATTATCGCATTGTCATTGGTCTTTAATAAGTCTACAAAGTTTTTAATTAAGCGGACATTTTGAAGGGAAGTGAAAATCACTTTCAAAGTGCCCGTTACATACATACCGGTGAAGCTGATGTATACATGTTAAAAAGTACCAGGGGTCCATAAAATATGTGTTAGTACTTGTGCATATGTACATTTAAGTATGTACATTTTACTTGCAGGTGGCTGAAATCATAGATGTGTACGAAACGGCTAAGATATACAATTTGGGCAACACGAGAACTAACAAGGGATTGAAGCTGCGCCACGGGACACAGGACAGGGTGTTCAGGCTCGAGTTCGTTAGCAATCAGGTTTGTTATAATTACAGCACGATGAGATTGTGTGATAGCTCAGACAACATGCCAGAGACAGCAATAACCGTTCACCTTTGAGGATATCAATGTTCGAACCGTTCACCAAAAGGAGCGTGATGCCGTGGTGGTGGTATGACTTTACACTAAGCGGTTTAAGCCAGGTTTTAGAACTGCTCGGAACTAGAATGGATTTTACAAAGCTGCCTCCTGGTACATCACGGATCAATATTTTTGTACCCTACCTTTACTAATTTGAAAAAAAAACAGATTTCAATTCAATTAAGTGTTTTTTTTTCGTTTCTAGGAGTTCACCGACGGCGAGTTTCAGAAATGGCACAAGGCGATAAAGGATGCGAACAAGAAGCCGCCCACCATGGACTTCGTTAGGACCAAGATTAGCGAAGTTAAAGATGCACTTATGTACGAGTTTAAGGTACGTGACGGTGATTAGAATGGCTATATGTATATTATACTTTAGTACTACTATTAGTTTAAAAGTATAATTTATAAGTCGTATTTAGGTCATGATATTTTCATTATTGTCGTATTTTTGTAGGCATTTCAATAACAATTAAGTTTAATAACCGTCGCTGATGTCAGCGAAATGGCTTCCAAGGAAGATCAGCGCTGATCGCAAGATCAGCACAACGCTGAGTTGAGGCCAATTTGCTATGTTTATATTTGCTTTGTAACGTGGTACCAAATAGACACGCCCTGTATAGTTTTATTTTATTTTATAGTTACAATTTATTACTATGTTTATCTTTTATATTTATAGCAAATAAACTTAAACTAAACTAAAACTAAACTAAATACATCCCATATTTTTATATTAAAAGCATTACTCTCCACAGACATCAGGGCCCGTGCCATTTTTTTTTTCATAAAACTATAGTGTATTTTATTACGAGTGCGGAAAGCCTGTCATTGCAAAGAATTCCGACAAATGTGTACCCGAGCCGAGGCGCAGCCGAAGGTGAGGGTTGACAGTCGGAACAAGTTGCAATGACGGTTCCGCACGTGTACTGAACAACTATTTTTAATACAGTTGCGAAAAAATGAAGCAATTTAATAAAATAATAAAAACACAATAAACTCAACTAATAGAAAATGGCGCCAACCGTAAAAGAATATATAAGCAGATATATTTTTTTTTGTTTTCTTCACCCATTCTGGGTAGGCAAAGGGAACTATGCCCGTACAGCCAAGTCTTCCGTAGAATTTTTTTATTGATATGAAATGAAACCTAACCTAACTTATTGAATCAAATCATTAAATCTGATATTGAAACAAATTAGTAGATTCTTTTTAGAAATATTTGCATGAATAATAAAAAAATCGTGGTTGGTTTTTTCTTTTTAATACAGCGCGTGCTGTCCTCTGCTGAGTAGTGGCAAAGACAACTCGCAGCGCATCTGTCCACGAAAATGGTTTAAAGTTGAGGGCCATTCTACTTCCATAGATTTCCGCTAGGTGGCGCTTAACGTCTTGAAATTATTGAAGACGCGAACAACCTAGTCTCGGGTTACCCTAATTTAAGGTAGATGGCGTGAGATGTTAGAGTGAATTTTAAGCATTAAAAGAGAAAAAAAATGCCACGCAAGTTATAAGGTAAATTCCCAATTTCATACAATTCTTACAGGCGAGGAGAGGTAACAAACAGGCACACAAACACAAACTTTTGCATTTATAATGTTAGTATGAGATTACTCATACTACTCGTACGTAGCTCATACTTCCAATGCGGCAGTGAACAGTTTCGGAGAGAGACGGTCTCCCTGTCTCACGCCGCGTTGCAATGGAATCGCCTTCGAAACTTAGTCTTGTACTCGGACCGACATGGTGGCGTTATTGTACAAACACTTCAACACTTCGATACGGTCAATACGGCACCGCTGGAGAGACTCAAGCACCGCCCACGTCTCGATCGAATCAAAGGCTTTCTCATAGTCCACAAACGCTAAACATAAGGGCAAGTTATACTCCTCGGTCTTCTGTATAACTTGCCGCAGCGTATGGATGTGGTCTAGGGTGCTGTAGCCTTTTGTCGAACGCAAACCTGCGTTCGAGACGATTCGCGATGACTCTTGAAAACAGCTTGTAAACATGGTTCAGAAGTGAAATGGGTCTGTAGTTCTTAAGCAATGTGTTGTCACCATTCTTAAAGAACAACACCGCTACGCTTCTGGTCCATGATTCCGGCGTGTTTATCACTGGTTAGTTAAAATGCTTAGCTTTGATAACTTTGTCACTCGTTAGATCTGGTGGTCGAGAGTGAGTCCATTGTATTCGTGTATTGTTACAGGAAGAAGACGTGGAGAAGATGGTCGCCGAGAAGGAAAGGTTCCGATCGCACCCCACTAACTACGCGATGAAGAAAACTCAACTCATGAAGGAGCGAGACGTGGCGCAATTAAGGTATACTATCTTACAAGACTATGTGTATCGGATTCTTCAAGTCACGAGTGAACAGGTACCTTCTAGTGCTTTGTGGCACTCCCCTAGCACTCGGAATTTATTCATTCATTTTGAACCGACTTCAAAAAAGGAGGAGATTCTCAATTCGACCCGTATGTTTTTTTAATATTTCTTACCTCAGAACTTTCGACTGATATTCTTATATTGATATTCTGTTTTTTTTAATTGGAAGCTGGTTCTTCCAGTCCCTTTTTGAGTTACACTGTAATAACTGAAAAGTGTTACGTCTATCTGGATGACTTCCTAATTGAGGGTGAAGAAATCGGTGAACATACACAATGACAATTGATCCCGTGAGTAGCAAAGGTCACTGAAAAGGGAGAAAAAGTTTTTTTTACCAAGATATGAAATGTATGATTCCACGGGAATCATACATTTTACCGGAATAAAAAGTAGCCTATGTGCTATTCCAGACTATAATCTATCTCTGTGCCAAATTTCATTCAGATCCGTTGAGCCGTTCTGGCGTACTCACGTAATTTTTTCTCCGCAAGGAACATTGTAACGTAGCGAGAAAACTGGGATCAATTAGGTAAAAATATTTTTTGTGTGGTTCTATACCACGATATTAATAATCTCAAATAACAAATCCTGATTAAATCCAGAAAAACAAGGACATATTCATTTATTTACATTAAAAATACGATTTTCAAAAGTCTCACGTGAGATTATGGGTGGGGTGGTGGCGGGTCTAGCAAAATCTCACGACATCTCACCAATGGAAAAAGAGAGGAGAGGGGGGGTCGAAAATTCACTAAAAGTACCTCACGTAATTTATGGACGCCCCCTTATTGTGATTGATATTAACAAGTATATTTTGTTTCAGAGGAGATGAGGAACTAGTAATAGAATTAAATTCCAAGATACAAGAGTTGGAGGACCGAGCGAGCCAACTGGACAAAACCAGAACGTCCTCCATACAGAGTATATCGTACATTAACAATAGGAATAGGAAACTGAACGTGGAGACCGCCGAGAAAGCTATTATGGAAGAGGTGTGTAATTTAAACCTTTCTTTTTACTCATGACTAGCTGCACCCTGCGAGTTCACTCGCTTAGGTTACTAATAAATTACAGATTTTTCTAATTATTAACACCCTTCTATTGTAAACTCTAAGACTTTCACGGCCGGCGTTGCATGTTGTATGTATTGCTTTCGGGCTGTTTGGACGTGGTCTATGTGAAACTTGTGTTCCAGACGTTTCGTCGATCACTGCGGTCGACATCTTCAGTGGTTTTATCTTGTTCACTTAGTTGTATTGTATTTATTATGTAGAGTTAGGTGAATATAATAGAAAAATTGGAAGAATCATATGTTTATGAAGTGTGTGAGCACTGAGATGACCAAAGATAAGAGAGAATAGAAGAGATAACCATGGTGTGCCGACCTTACATAGTGTCGGATAAGAGAAGCAAGAAGAAGACTTTGTATCTTAGTTTTCATCAAAGTTAGCTTTCTGATAAAGTCTACAGAGATTTTTCATGGTATAGGCCCTAATTCTGTTAATCACACGAACTGGCTAAAATTCACTAAAATTCTGCAAATTGAAATAGCTCGTATTCTATTTACGCTAACATTCAAATTCGTATAACTCCATACAACGCCCTCACTAATATTAGACGAGTTTTATTCCAATGCTGGCCAATTGTGGGTAGCTTTAGTAGGGACCAAATAAGTGGCGACTTAATTTCGCTAAAACTACCCGCAAATTTAACAAATATATTTAATTCTTAGTGATGTTATTGATAAGTCTCATATTAATTTTGACTTTATCTATAAGAATTGATTTAGTTTTCCAACATTTTAGTTTAGTTCAGTTAATTAAGCGAATACACTACCATAAGTTGTATAAAAAATCAATTTTTGTATATTCAAGGTAAAAGCAATGAAAGGCAAGAAGACCGATGATCCTTTCACTCGACGGAGTACGAAACCTGTGATGAATTTCAAATCTCAATCAAGTAGGACTCAGGTATGTGTGTATTTCTATAAGTAATACTTTATATATATATATATATTATATATACAATGCAACCTCGATATAACAAATCGGAGGGGAACAAGAAAATATTCGTAATATCAAGTAATTCGTTGAACTGAGGTTTGTTATGTTGAGGTTAGATTGGTCTAAAATTCGTTATAAAGAGGTAAAAGGTAATAGTGACGAGCAGAGGTGTTTACATTACTTTCCATCAAAACAACAATGATTACTTTACAAACAAAAGCGTGTCGAAACATGTCGAGACATGAATCACATTATAAGATTAAGAGTTATATTATTGGTGGAAACTTTATATAAAGGTTTTGGGTTGGCAAGATTCGTTAATTAGAGGTATGAATACTTTTTCTTGATAGTTGAACATTCGTTATAAAGAGGTTGTACGCAAAGAATGTTCGCAATGTAAAGGTATATTTTATATTGACTTATGGACAATTCAAGGGGATTACGAAGAATTTGTTAAATCGAGGAAGTCGTTATATTGAGGTACGTTATATTAAGGTTGCACTGTATATATATATATATATACAGTATTCTATTAATAGTTCATACAATTAAAGGTAGATGGCGCTAAGGACAACATCCCCTCGAATGTTAAAGAAAGGGATAAATTCGAACCGCCAGTGGATTGCTATCAAAGCTTAGTTTAACAAAGCGACAGGTGGTTTTTTTTTTTACATATTATAAGTTTGCGTTTGACAACTGTCTCACCTGATGTTAAGTGATGACGTTGTCTAGGATTTAGCACGCAAACCTAGAAGGTACCTATTCACTCGCGACTTGAAGATTCCAGGATTGGCTCTAGATTTTACCATGTATACTGTAGTCGTGGGTTCAAGTCCCACTGGTCGCTGAATTTTTTTCCTTCCAATAATTTGAACGTAAGTTTCGCCTCGCCTAGCATGTTGTTAATGCAATAAACCATAAAACTCATATATATAAAGTAGTCATTCGTTTGAACAATAACTCACCTGATGTTAAGTGATGACGCCGTCTACGATGGATCACGCCTGTATAGAAGGTACCTTTTCACTCGTGATCTTACGACAACCAGATTGTACCCATGTGGAAACACAGACTTTGGCAATGAATTCCTCTTCAATAGCTGTACGCACTATGAAAGTAGAAGCAAAACGCTTTGTGCCACAAATTAGACGTTTACAAGTGTGGATGTCGCGTTGCCGTCCATCTGGTGGTTCTTTGATGGAACAGGGCAGGAGGAATCGAATGATGTAGCACCATATAATATGTAAGTCTAGTCTAAAACAGCGTGAAATGCTCTGGGCTCGTAGACAAAGTAATATTCTGCAACGATAACGCGAGCAAAAACCCTTGAATGTTCATTCTCGTTGAGAAGCGTGCGCCAAAATATGGTGAGGAAACGAGATAGAGCGGTATAAAATTATTCATACCAGAACAGGATGGGAAGAAAGACATCTTTGCCAATGAGTGTCGCAAGGCGCTCGATTTGCGCCCCTCATTTTCGCCCGAGGGAAAGGTGTACCGTAAGTCAACAGGTTTCATAGTCATTGGATATATCACATGAACAACGAGAACGAACATTCAACGGCTAGAGAAAGAGAATCGCTATATTGTAGCGATGCATTTTGTTACACTATGTAAATGAGTTCTACATGGTGTAACAGAGCGGTGTAACCTTCCCCTGTTACATGTGTATATACTGGTGTAACACAAGGGTGTGTGAGGCACTATGTTACACCACCTCGGCTGCACCAGTACTCCAGCATGTTGCTGCCCCAGTCACGTTGTGCCTAACCGGCTAAAACAAACAAACACAATTTTAATATATTTTTTTTATTAGCCTATGATATTACTGAACTATAAGAGAATTGAAACAGTCTTTCAATTTCCATAATTTTATTTTTTTATTATGATGTGGCATATATATAGTATTGTATTTTTAATTTAATATAATATAATATATAAGATGAACTTGAAGTTCAATGTATAATGAAAAACTTTTGTATATACAAAAAAGAACTATCAATAAAAACTAGAACTAGACTGGAAAAGAACTGCATTTAAATTACTGTCTCCACATAAAGTTCCCGAAAAACTGGCAATATTATCTCATTGAATAGCCAACCTTATTGGTTGGCCGAGTTAACAGCCAGCACTTGTCACCTCTACTACTTGTCACTTTCACTAACCATTAGGACATCTCATTTTTACCAGGAATTATTAAAGAATGAAGCAGCAGCCGCTGCAGAACAGAAGCAGAAAGAAGAGGAGGAGATTTTAGCTAAAGAATTACAAGAGAAAGAAAGACTGGTACGTATCAAATTATTCAAAGATTCCATCCAGATTTCGAAATTTCATTAGTTCCCTCGATTTCTCCATGATCACATCATCAGCTGATGGTGACCCCCTTGAACATGGGACCTGAGAAGTGTACCCCCTTGTTAGTTGGATTACGTTTGCAAGTGTATCCCTAATGCCTATATTTAATAAGTGAATTTTGATTTTGTCCGTTGGAAGTGTTAATCATGAATGTACAAAACACGGGAGTTACTCACGTAGTAAATCAGAGGGTTCCGACTATAGTATCGACCTCATTCGGTGCCCGTTTTCATGGAAAATACGGAACGAACGCGACCGCGTCCGGAATAGTCTGAACACTCTGACTTCTACGCGAGTAATTCCCGTGTTTTATACATTCATAGGCCGTGGTGGTACCGGCCTAGAATAGTACTCCCCCATCTCTTCCCGTGGGTACTGTAAGAGTCGGCTAAGGGATAACGTACCAGGAGGTGGGCAGCAGCGCCTTCTTAGGATCGGAAATCATACTGCGCTCGCCAACCCGCCTGCCAAGCGTGGCGAGTATTGGCAAATCCCCTTTATATGGGGGAGGCATACGTCCAGCAGTGGACGCACATGGCTGAGAAAAAAAAAAAAAAAAAATAAAATAAAAAAAAAATAACGTGTCTGAATTGTACAATTACAATTGTACAACAAATTCTGGTTTGTTCTGTTAGACCTTATGTTATTATTTATGTTATTAATCTGTGGTCTTCGCTGTTGGTACATCAACTACCTATACTTATATTTTTCGCATTTAATTGTAATTTTTTGTTATGTACTGTTTGAAGATCCTTAAATAAATTAAAAAAATATATATATATTTGACAATATATATTGTTCCAGCAACAACCGGAGGACGTGGGCCTGAAACGAGACGCGACATCTAGCGACAACGCGAGTCTCTATTCGTTACACGACTTCGACATATCCATAGAGCTCGATTTACCCATTGCCAGTAAGATGTTTACACTATTTCTTCATTTACCTGATTCCCTGTGTCGCGGGAGGCATGGACACACAACATCCAAGACCCGGGACAAACATCTACATTCATCGCAAAAATATTTGCCCCTGCCGGGATTCGAACCCAGGATCTCGAAGACACAGAAGTCATGTCACTGACACTAACCACTGCGCCACGGTGACCGTCATTATAGTCGTGGATTCAAATCCCAGCAGTAGCCGAATTTTTTCCCTCAATAATTTGAACATAAGTTCCGCCTAGCATGATGGTAATGCAATAAACCATTAAACTCTTACCCCCTTACTTATAAACGTTGGATAAGCTGCGAATAGTAATTCAGTGTTTTGTTCCGTTCTTTCAACGTCAAACTGTCATATAAGCGACAAAGACAAAACACTGAATAACTATTCAGAGGTTATTCAACGTTTATAAGTAAGGGGGTTAAAGTAGATGAATGAATAACATATTTTTTAACAACCCCTAGTTCCTAGTTCGTTCCTTGTATTATATACTAGCGGTCCGCCCCGGCTACGCACGAGTAAAACATTTCAAAATTAAAACTTATAAGTTGCTCTAATTTTATGTAAATATAATATAGCCTGTGTCACCCGGAGATAGCTTAGCTTCCCAACAGTGAAATAATTTTTCAAATCGGTTCAGTAGTTTCGGAGCCTATTCAATGAAAACAAACAAACAATCAAATCTTTCCTTTGTTTCTTAAGATAGATATATTTCAATATAGATCCAATGATATTGGTAGTGATTCGCTTATTGAACTGAACTAAACTAAAATTTTGGAAAACTAAATCAGTTCTTATACGGTTACGGTAAAGTCTAAATTAGTATGAGACTTATGAATAACATCACTAAAATTAAAATATATTTATTAAATTTGCGGGTAGTTTTAGCGAAATTAAGTTGCCATTTATTTGGTGCCTACTAAAACTACCCCCAATTTGCTAATAATGGAATAAAACTCGTCTAATATTAGTGAGAGCGTTGTATGGAGTTATACGAATTTGAATTTTAGAGTAAATAGAATACGAGCTATTTCAATATGAAGATTTTTAGTGAATTTTAGCTAGTTTATGTGATTAACAGAATTAGGGCCATTGTATGTTTGTCACTTAGCTACGATAAAACTGAGAAGCTTTTGAAAGTAATATCTTAGGTCAATACGATGGTATTCTGCACAGTTAGATACACAACTGACACCCTCTCACACACACACATGCACTTTCAGTAAACACACAGAGAGGTTCCTTCCCATCTTAATGTACATATTTAACTTTAAGTATCATACTGTTTCTATAGAATAAGTTTCAGTTTTGTTTCAATTATAATACACCTGACTGGCCGGTTGGCGCAGTTGGTAGCACTCTGCCTTCTAAGCCGCTGGTCCCGGGTTCGATTCCCGGACAGGTCAAACATTTGTGTGTATGAACATGTCTGTTTGACCTGTGTCTGGGTGTGTATATGTATATAAGTATATGTATAAGTATGTATTTAAGTATATATGCTCTGCCTAGTTTGGGACCTGAAGACCTTGCGTGAATGTTGTCCTATATATATATTTTTATGCTATGTTATGTTTTTACTAGTTATACCGTTATATGTGAAGAAAATAGGTGAACACGGCTGGTTTTAATTTCTATTCTAAGAATGTAAGTTGCAACACAGGCAGTGAGCCTAGTTCGGCGACAGATACCCAAAATTTTATATGTGCATAACTCTAGCCATTTAAGATGATGTAATTAATGTGCGCAATTTTATCTGAATAAACTTTTATTATTATGTTTATATAAGGTAAATGTCGCACAAGCGTGCGGAAACTGAGGCGGCAAAATTAAGTCAATTGTAGTAATTTTCATAGCGACGCGTATTTCAAGCGCAAGTCTAAACATATAGCTATCCTTTTCTATATTATTTGTACCGTATTATTTGTCGCAGTAAGCATGTTTATGTCGTTAAGGAACAAAATCTGAGCACCGCGCAGTATGAATATACGTCATCTTTAGGGGGCGTCCATTAATTACGTGAGGTGTTTACGGGGGGGACGGGGTCAAGCCAAATCTCACCCAAACTCACATGGGGGAGGGGGTAGGTTCGACAAATACTCACGTTATTTTTTCCGCAAGGAACATTGTAATGTAGCGAGAAAACTGGGATAAATTAGGAAATAATATTTTTTGTGTGGTTCTATACTACGATATTAATAATCTCATATAACAAATCCTGATTAAATCCAACAAAATCAAGCACATATTCATTTATTTACATTAAAAATATGTATTTTCAAAAGTCTCACGTGAGATTATGGGTGGGGGGAGGGGGTCCAGCAAAATCTCACGACATCTCACCAAGGGGAGAGGGGGGGTCGAAAAATCACTAAAAGTACCTCACGTAATTTATGGACCCCCCCCTTAGTTAAACATCATTGTATAGATCTATATATTACATAGATAGTATTTAAATCTTCTGCACAGTCTCGTTTAACTTGTTTTTTATGTTGTTCCAGAAGTTTCGAGTACCCAGCCGAAGCAAGCTGCGACGAAGGTGAAAGAGACGGGCCCGAAGAGATCACTCAATCTGGAGGAGTACAAGAAGCGGCACGGACTCATTTGAGAGTTACTCAATCTCAGTATAATATCTTATCACCTCCGCATAAGGTCGACATTAGCTTAATGATAAACGAGGGCTTTCGGTATCTATTGAATAACAAGAGCTTCGAGGTTTAGTACTACGGTTATACTGTTACCTCAGTTAACTCACAAGAACCGGTCATTTTTAGTGATAGCAGATAGTGTATCTACATTATAATCTTTTATTATCACACTCAGACCCGCACTAGGATTCCCTTTGTCATTAAGAATTTTTTTTCACATTTTTGTATACTTTGTTGATCTTCTAGCAATGATAGCATAGTAGTGAGAGCGTCGGTTGTCAACCTGATAAATGTTGGTTTGCTTTCCACCAACGGCTTCAGCTTTAGGCGAAGGTAGCACCGTTTTCAATTCCACAGCATGGTTGTAGGGCACTCCAAAAGCCGCCTGGATACCTATCACCCTCAAATTTGACCATTTGAACACTGCTTCTGAACACAGCCTGTTCAAGCTGTCTTCTACAGACAATTATAATTCTAGATCTGGCGTGATAACATCTTCGATCACATCGTCACTGACCATCAAGTGAGATAGTGGTTAAACGCTATAAAGTATAAAGACAAATAAAAAAAGAAATCATTTTTTTTTTTTTTTTTTACTATTATAAGATTGCGTTAAAAGTAATATTATCACATAAAATATTCCTAGACTTCGTCAGCCCCATTCAATGATACCGAAAGCCCTTGCAGACACCTCGTTATCCACTGTAGGTTAATACGCTATTTAATTATTTTTTATTACACTAGTTTTGTAATTTTTAGAGATCCTTACTCGTGAATAACGAAGCTTTATTGGAGCAATAATAGATAATGATGAAACATCTAATGATATTTGATGCTGTACATAGCCTGAACTTCAGTGCAATGAAATTATAATACATGGAAATGTTTGTACTGACAAAAATTATCATCAAACGACAAAAGAATGCCTCGTCCCAGGTCATTCAGGCTTGTCATAGAAACTATTATGTGATCTGTGATCGGGTGAGGTTTACCGATTGTTTTGCATATTAAATTACACTCATCATCATTTCAGCCATAGGACGTCCACTGCTGGACATAGGCCTCCCCCATTGATTTCCACAAGGACCGGTTGGAAGCATCCCGCATCCAGCCCTTGCCTACGATCTTTAAATTAAATATAAATTACACTCAATGGGGCCTTAATCTAGCTCTAGATTCAACCAAATCTAGTTCTAAAGTGACATACAATTCGTTGTATATTCGACCGTTGTCTCATTTGATGTTAAGTGGCACGGTCTCAGATGTAGCGCGCAAGCCGAGAAGTTGTGTATTCACTCGTGACTTGAAGAAGCCCGGTATTGTACCTATCGGGAAACACGGATTCGTGCTCTGGCAGTATGTACTAGAAAAGTAGAAACCATTCTTATAGGTACCACCGTGATGGTACGCCTCGCCGTACAATTGGTCGATGATAAAATGGGGCTTCTTCTTCTTCTTCTTCTTCTTCTTCTTTCTCAGCCATGTGCGTCCACTGCTGGACGTATGCCTCCCCCATTTAGGGGGGATTTGCCAATACTCGCCACGCTTGGCAGGCGGGTTGGCGAGCGCAGTATGATTTCCGATCCTCAGAAGGCGCTGCTGCCCACCTCCTGGTACGTGATCCCTTAACCGACTCTTACGGCACCCGCGGGAAGAGATGGGGGAGTACTATTCTAGGCCGGTACCACCACGGCCTTAAATGGGGCCAAAATGGGGCTTACTGAAATGAAATGAAAGAAATGATGTTTCTTCAAAAATCCGTAGTCTGCTGAATTCATAGCGGCCTGAATCTGTGTTGAATTTTGGGATCAAGATTTTTTTTCTATTGTCTCAGATACGTACACACCAAATTCAAAATTTCGTTATTACTTACTAAATGCGCCCCGCGGTTGTCGCCGCGTGGTGATGTTGAAAATGAGCATATGTGTTAATCCAGGGTATTATAAGCTATCTTCATACCAAATTTCATCGAAATCGGTGTCGCCGTTTGAGTTTGAAGAAGTAACAAACATCCGTTCTGACGTGACACTGGGAAAAAACGTTAAGAACAATTGTCAAAAAAAAAATTAAAAAAAAAACAATTGGTTGTCTGTAAAGTCGGTTTACGGACGATAGATTTACGTGATAACGTCATAATCATTTATGACTTTGACTTTGACTTTGACTGACTTTGACTTTGGCTTTGGCTTTGACTGACTTTGACTGACTTTGACTTTGACTGATTATTTTATGTAATACAAAACTCAGATGGAACGTTACGCGGAACGTTACTATTTTTCATGAGTGTTGCTGGTATTCATCAATTTATAAAACGTTATCACGTCAAAATGTTTAATCTACGTAGCTCCGGCCTGTGCCGATTTTGTAGGGCATTTGACATTTTATGTGCTAACAGATATTAAGTAAATGACGCGCTGTTTCATTGAATCAAGATCGATTATGGACGAATTAAAAATAGTAGACAACTAAAGCTGTCAAATGGGCCTTCGTGATCCGAGCGTATTGCCATATTGAATAGTAGACTCATGCCCCAGTTTGTCACATAACTAACAACTCATGTTATATTGATACAATAGTTTCACTTCGTAGTGCACTCAATATTTATTTGAGTGTACTAGTGTACTACCACCATCCCCTTTCTATCATCGGTCGACTCGACGTACGGCAATTCGCCATCTATGCCATATATCTTCGCTATATGGTAGATATACCACCTATACGTACGAAGCGTTATGCTTCCACTTTCTTAATGCGTACTGCCAAGGAATAGAACTCGTTGCCCGAGTCTGTGTTTCCCGATATGTACAATCCTGGACTCTTCAAGTCGCGAGTGAATAGGTAGCTTCTAGGTTTGCGTGCTAAATCCTAGATAACGTCATCACTTAACATCAGGTGAGACAGTTGTCAAACGCAAACTTATAATATGTAAAAAAAAAAAAAAAAATATTGAGAGCTAGTAATTAAAACAAGAATTCCATGTATATAATTTCATTGACCTCTCTATGTTAATTATATAATATTTATAATATCTGTTAATTGTATAGCAATAATATAGGATACCGCGAAAACAGTACGGCAATAAGAACTATCGCGAGTTTCTTCCATAATTGTAATGTAACAAACCGACTAGGACTCACGTTAATAATAAGTTCGAAACTGGTCGGAGAGTAATTTTCCAGTGTTTACCACGTGAGTCCTAGTCGGTTTGTTACATTACAATTATTGGCTATATTTGAGTCTGAAAACTATCGCGAGTTTCTTCCATAATTGTAATGTAACAAACCGACTAGGACTCACGTTAAGTTAATAATAAGTTCGAAACTGGTCGGAGAGTAATTTTCCAGTGTTTACCACGTGAGCCCTAGTCGGTTTGTTACATTACAATTATTGGCTATATTTAAGTCTGAAAACTATCGCGAGTTTCTTCCATAATTGTAATGTAACAAACCGACTAGGACTCACGTTAAGTTAATAATAAGTTCGAAACTGGTCGGAGAGTAATTTTCCAGTGTTTACCACGTGAGCCCTAGTCGGTTTGTTACATTACAAGTACGGTAATGGTTTTGATGTTGATAATCGAACAAAAAATTTTAGCTATAATAATACAGTTTGGCCGAAAAGTGTTGAAATTCACAAATGGTAATAGCATCGGGAAATCAATAAAATGTGTATTCGAGACCAGAGAGAATCTGTCTGTCTAGTTTGAAAAGAATTAAAAAAATAATGGGGTCGCCAGTCATCATCATCATCATCATCTCAGCCATAGGACGTCCACTGCTGGACAAAGGCCTCCCCCATTGATTTCCACAAGGACCGGTTGGAAGCGGCCCGCATTCAGCCCTTGCCTGCGATCGGGTCGAGGATGGGGTCGCCAGTATCGCCCTAAAATCACGAATAACAACCTGGTTATTGAGATTTTTTTAATATTTTTTTTACTATTATACGTTTGCGTTTGACAACTGTCTCACCTGATGTTAAGTGATGACGTTGTCTAGGATTTAGGACGCAAACCTAGAAGGTACCTATTCACTCGCGACTTTTAGACTCCAGGATTGTACATATCGGGAAACACAGACTCGTGCGATTAAGTAATTTTGATAATCACTTTTAATGTTTGCGCGTTACACAATGAATTATTTCGTCATTTTTTTACGTAGTAACCAGGATGTTATGCTGAAGTGGAGTCGCCTTGTGGCAAAATAATAAAGTTAATGTAAATTACTTATTGTACTTATGTAAATTACTTTTTCTTTTGTATTGCCTTTTTGCTTTTGCCACAAATAAAGCTACGTCTAAATTTTTAGTAACAATAAATGTACATATGTAACTCTAAGGCTTTCACGGCCGGCGTTGCATGTTGTATGTATTGCTTCCGGGCTGTTTGGCCGTGGTCTATGTGTGTCAGTAACAGAGAAGACGCCGCGAAGGAGAGTTCTACGCTCTTGTCGCCGCTCGGACCTGAACCACTGAAGATGTCGACCGCAGTGATCGACGAAACGTCTGGAACACAAGTTTCACTTAGATTAAGGCCAAACAGCCCGAAAGCAATACATACAACAATAAATGTACATAGATTGCAACATAAATGAGTCATTATTTATATTGGTTGAATTTATTCTCGCCTATAGTGGAATGTCTCTAGTTTCTGTACTATTAGTGGAACTGTAAAAAAAATTGGTTGTCTGTAAAGTCGGTTTACGGACGATAGATTTACGTGATAACTTCTGACTTCTGACTTTTGACTTTTGACTTTTGACTTTTGACGGAAACGGAAACGGAACGCTACACGGAACGTTACTATTTTTCATTTTGGCATTCATCAATTTATAAAACGTTATCACGTCAAAAGATTATTCTCTATAATACACTCTTTGGCCAAGCTGCAAAATACAACAATACTTTTGTGATAACAATATGCGTATTCATACACAGTGACCGAAGCATAAATCCGTATCGTATTCCAGCGTGAAAAAATTGAACTGCTTGCTGACTGTCATTTATCTGGTACAACTGAGACACAGAGAAATGACAGTTGGTACGGACAGTGCGGGCGTTATTTATTTGTTTATAAGACTGCGAAAGGATGACGCAAGTTGTTCCTGCTTTGGGCACTGATTTTTTTTATGTATATGTATTTTTCATGAACTACTTTACCTGTACTATAAATATAATATACTAATTGATGTGCAGACATATGATAAGAGCTCTATAAAGTGAGCTGCGTTTATTTTTTAACGTAGATAAGCCAGTGAATTAAGTATCACCCGAAATTCATCTACGAATACCACCCATTGGTTGGAACTGGCAACTCTCACACAAATGATAAACATAACATTAGTAAATAATTAGATGCGTTGGCTCGCTGGACATTTTTTTTAGCTTACGTTGAGCGTAATCAAAAGTTTTCATGTCAATTATGTACTAATCGACAAAAAAAACTTTCAAATTATTCAGGTATTATCCAGGAAGATATTAAATCAATCAAATAATTGTTTATTTTTCACCTCACAAAAGGTTTCTTAAGCTAAATATACACTTTAGTGGATACAAATATAAAACCTAACTTTGTGAGGGACTGGTGCCTGAAATAGGTTATAAAAACCTGTGACAGGTCACCAGGCTACCTCTCGCGGATAGATAATATATGTAGTGAAACCTTACGAAGATCATAAAAGTTAAATGAGCATTATTACAGGTTGACGTTAATAGTGTGAGTGGGTAAGTGTACTATTATGTGTGTGTAGCTAGGCGGTGATATCCTTCCAGGGTGTCAAGTCTACTAATTCAAAGTTCATATTCAGTCTGCTGCGAGGCCGAGCCGATGCCAATAAGACAACGTCAAAAATCCGCAGTCTGCTAAGTCATAGCAACCTGAGTCTATGTTGAATCTATGCTCGGCCTGTGTCGGTTTAGTAGAGCATTTGACATTTAATGTGCTAACAGACTACGGAAATAACGCGCTGTGTCATTGAATCTAGAATTGGATCAAGATTGATTCAATATGGACGAATTAAAAATAGCAGACTGCCAAAGCTGTCAAATTCACCAATTGTGAGCCGATCATATTGCCATATTGAATAGTAGACGAAGCCCCTGGTATTATCATTTATTTACTTTGACAACACTGAAACTTACAAATAATTTATGCTGGGTTCTCTATACACGTTGACAAGAATAAAACTATTAAATTATTTAAGTCGTAACCGCTGGAGATTATCGTTTATTCACATTGACGAAATGGGCGCTAAAACAATTATTTTATCACGAAAATTCTCGAATTATCGGGATTTAAAATTTGTTTTTAAATTTGACAATATTGCTTGTTTTACACATTATTTTGTACAAAATTCTAAGGAGTAGAATGAGGTAGGTTACAGGTGATTTTCTTTTCTTTACGTGGATAGAACGCTTTTCTAAAGTGTGAAAAGAAAATAACATTCGAGAATAATTAAAAAAAAAAAATGTTTCCGATAACTTTCATATGTATGTACTTAGTACATAATATGTACTTATTTGTTTGTGATGGTTTTGGATAAATCAATTATAATTGAATTTGTATTTATTATACACGTTGACAAGAATAAAACTATTAAATTATTTAAGTCGTAACCGCTGGAGATTATCGTTTATTCACATTGACGAAATGGGCGCTAAAACAATTATTTTATCACGAAAATTCTCGAATCTATCGGGATTTAAAATTTGTTTTTAAATTTGACAATATTGCTTGTGTTACAAATTATTTTGTACAAAAATCTAAGGATTAGAATGAGGTAGGTTACAGGTGATTTTCTTTTCTTTACGTGGATAGAACGCTTTTCTTAAGTGTGAAAAGAAAATAACATTCGAAAATAATTTAAAAAAAATTGTTTTCGATAACTTTCTTAGTACATAATATGTACTTATTTGTTTGTGATGGTTTTGGATAAATCAATTATAATTGAATTTGTATTTATTGACATTGAACACACATGTTACAATTAATGTTTAGTCTAAGATTTATTGTAATAATAGGTTAGATGAAATGAAGCGAGCGGCTTGAATAAAATATTTTGATGTATGAAGTTCTTTTTTTTCTTTCACTCATCATCAAAGTGGTAACTGGTGACAGCTTCTGTTTTATATTTTCCATTGTGCAATAAAGAATCTGTGTAATTTTAAACGACTTCAAAAAAGAAGGAGGTTATTCAATTCGACCGTATATATGTTTTTTTTTATGGGTGTTTGCGGATAACGTCGTCGTTTATGAACCGATTTTGATGATTCTTTATTAGTTAGATAGAGTATACTTCCGTTGTGGTCCCATTGAAGTTCATCAAAATCGGACAAGCGGTTTTTGAGTTATACTCTAACAATTGAAAAGCGCTACGCGTATTTTGATGATATTATTGTCGCGGTTGAAGACATCGACATCCCGTGAGTAGCAAAGGTCACTGAAAAGGGAGAAAAAAATATTTTTTAACAAAAAATGCAACCGACTTCAACACTCAAAAGTGTGAAATAAGTTGTCGAAGTCGGTACCATGAGCACAATATTGTGATGATAGTTACTTTTGTGTGAACTATCATGGTACCGACTTCAACCAGTTATTTCACACTTTTGAGTGTTGAAGTTGGTTGCATTTTTTGTTAAACATTTTTTTTGTTACGGATAGGACGGGTAGTGTTCAAAAGAGCTCTTCAACCTTATTCCAGCATCACGGTTTTACCAGCTAGCTGACACCGCTTGTAAGCTCATCCAAATAATATTGACTTAAGGGATTGACACTGTGCTATTCAAGCCTTCGATTTTTTCATACAACTGAAAAATGTGGAATGAGCGTCTCTAGGTGTCGCATTCTTCAAACCGAGAGTTAACAGAAATGCCCCCAGTGTTCCAGGCATCCATAGGCGACGTGATCCTTACCGCCAGGCGGCCGGTGTATTTGTTTGCCATATATAATAAATAAAAAGGATTTTGTAATTTTTAAACTTTCGCGATTCGAACACATTGTTAATAAATCAATCGGGGCTTGATCGCGAGAGAAACATTTAGAAATTTATTTAACTCGACGTTTCGACCAAGTTGCATTGGTCGTGGTCACGAGAAGACTGGAGAAATGTGGGTGGCAATATCGGCGAGAGCGCCTAGTTTCTCCAACTACCCACTGTTGATCTTGTGAAACTGTAGGGCTGTCATACCCTGTTTTTCTCGCGATCAAGCCCCGATTGATTTATTAACAAAAAGGATTTTGATAGAATGCTTTGTTTGAGATTGAGGGTTGGAAGGGGGACCGGTGTTGACTTGAGATGGTGCTTTATATGCTTTTTTGGTGTCTATTTTAGTTCGTGTTTCCCTGGCTACGTAACAGCTAACACCATTGATTACCAAAGGCTGACTGGCCGGTTGGCGCAGTTGGTAGCACTCTGCCTTCTGCGCCGCTGGTCTCGGGTTCGATTCCCGGACGGGTTAAACATTTGTGTGTGTGAACATGTCTGTTTGACCTGTGTCTAGGTGTATATAAGTATATATATCATTCATCAGGTTACCATAGTACAGGCTCTGCCTAGTTTGGGACCTGAAGGCCTTGTGTGAATGTTAATAAATAAATAAAAGGATTGATTGGAAGCGAGAGTAAAGGCCACACAGGTAGATAGCGTCTACAAAGTAGGCGTCCTAGTATTTGATGCTAAATTATCGTAACATAGAATACGTGACAGTCACAAATTATATGTTAGGATAAGTTCCACTAGAAATTAGCAAATGAGCAGCCGAATTCGTTTTGAGAATCGTTGAGGTAAGTGAAGCACTTTTCAGATATTGGAGTGTAACTAAAAAACCGGTTGTCCGATTTAGATGAAACTTACATGGGACCACCACGGAACTTTACACTATTAAGCAAAAAAAGAATCATCAAAATCGGTACATAAAGAAGTTATCCGCGAATAAACATAAAAAAAAACATATATACGGTCGAATTGTGTAACCTCCTTTTTTGAAGTCGGTTAAAAACGCCGTGTAGCGTCAGTATAGCCAGTGTACGGTATAAGAAAGAAAAATTTAAGTTATATAATAAATGGTTTAGATTAAAAAGCAATAGATATAGTTAATGTATCTACAAATGAATATTATTAGGCTTAATAAAATTACACAAAATATAAACAAATGGAGTACAAATTAAAGAGAGTAGAGATTTGAAATTAACAGGACCAGGGATTTCAGGACTCAGGACATCATAATATAAGGAATAGGATAACTTGGAACAGCAGAAGAAAATATGATCTGATGTTCTACCATCTAATCCACATTCACAAAGAGAATGATCTCTGACCCTGACTTTGCCAAGAAAAACTGGAGAACAAACATGTCATAGACGGGAACGAATTGTGGTGGAGCATACCCATTTAACAGATTTTTTATATTTGAAAAACAATTGGTTCATTAATGTGTCAAGTGTACCTACCTACTGTGACTCAATATACTGTGAATAATCGTCCCGACTTTTATTTAGAGTAGGTACAACAAGGCCGTTAATCTTTAAAAACCAAAACGCGCGTTTTTGGCAGTTAACAATTGAAAATCGAAGCTATCGCAGCTTGAAGCTCAAACGGCTACACCGATTTCGATTAAATTTGGTATGGAGAGAGATTAGACCCTGGAATAACACATAGGCTACTTTTTATCCTGAAAATAATTGGAGTTCCCGTGGCACATTTGAATTAGCAAATAATTATAAAATCTCTGTTACTCTTTCACGCTGAAACAGTTAAATGGATTTGTTAAATTGAGACTGAAGATAGCTTATACCCTGGAAAAACACAGGCTACTTTTTTCCCCGGTAAAACAACTCCAGAGAAATAATTAAGGTAGTGAGAAAACCGTAGTCTACGCGGGTGAAACCGCGGGACGCTACTAGTATTACATATGCAAAACTTGTATGTATGTATAGATGCATGTTTGTTGCTCTTTCACGCCTAAACGGCTGGATGGATTTGGATGAAATTTGGTGTGGTGATAGCTTATACCCTGGATTAACACATAGGCTTATTTTCATCATCACCATCATCACTCGTTTTTCATCACCACGCGCGTAAACCTCGGGGCACAGCTAGAGATGCATAATACTCTTCCTAAATGAGTAAGTCTGCCAAACTTAACGCATGTATTTCCAACAAATTTAAAAGTTCCCGTTACGTCTTTACGTATTCTACCTTTGGCTGAACAATCAATGGATCTCTCCATTGATTGTTCCGCCAAAGACGTCTGACTTTTTTTAAGTTCATTAAAGGCCCGCCAATCAAGCTTACTTGGCATCTTGTTTCGTTCTTGTTAAGTTGGGCTAGTGCCTTAGGGCCCCGATCCCCGAGGGACCCATCCCTGAGAGCCCCGATTTGTAATTATCACAATAAAATCGATTGGAAGGCAATCTAGCTTAAAAGTACCATTACCGGAAAAAAGTGTAATATCATTTTTTTCTACTTCTGTTACTAAACTCTTTTCTTGTATAACAAAACGTTTTTACAAAGCAACGTAAAAATATAAAATGGAATGTACTCTGAGACCATCATCGCTCAAGTCGAAGTCCTTTACAAAGTCTTAATAACTGTCTGTTTCTCTATACTAATATAGAGAAAGATTTGATTGTTTGTTTGTTTCCATTCAATAGGCTACAAAACCGATTTGAAAAAAAAAAAATTTCACTGTTGGGAAGCTATATTATTTCCGGTTGATATAGAACTATATTTTAATTTTGATATTTTTAACCCGTGCGAATCCGGGGCGGACCGCTAGTGAATGTATAAAACACGGTAATTACTCACGTAGTAAGTAGTACTCGTGGTCGTAGTCACGTATAAAGTACTACGTGAGTAATTCCCGTGTTTTATACATTCATAATGTGTCAAAACCACGTCAGTTTTATTAACAAAATTGTCTCTTTTTTTATTTGATGACGGAATCATGTCGGAGATTTGGATAAGGATGCCCTAAAACTGACATTGGTACTTATTCGCTTATTCAACTAAACTAAACTAAAATTTTGTAAAACTAAATCAGTTCTTATACGGCTACGATACAGTCTAAATTAGCATGAGGTTTATGAATAACATCACTAAAATTAAATATAAGTATTAAATTTGCGCGTAATTTTAGCGAAATTAAGTCGCCACTTGTTTGGTGCGTACTAAAACTACGAGAAGGTTAGCTCGAGACAGAGAAAAGTGGAAAAAACTGGGGGAGGCCTATGTCAAAAGACAACCTGATCAAGAAGCGGTTGCTGAAGATTTTTAGCTAAATATTATAATTAATATATAATTATATATATATATAGCCGGCATGGCCGCCAGAGTGTGTCGGCGGGTTACGCGGCTTGTCGGCGTCAGTTCGTGCCTGGCATTCGAGCGGTAGTGGTGTGCGGTGTACAAATTAAAATGTCGTTTCATTGGGACGACGAAACTGTGTTGCTATTAATTGAAAAATTTCATGAAAATGATATATTATGGAATCCCAGAAATGCAGACTATAAGAATAGGAACAAACGAATGAACGCCTTGAATATAATTGCAAGTGTATTTGACATTGATAAAGGCGAAGTAGAGAGAATTAATGAATATATATATATATACATATATACATTTTATTCATAGGTAGTATATAAGTCAAAACTGTATTTTGGTCAGAGATTAAAGGCTTTTATTATTATTATTATTATTATTATTATTATTAAAACTACCCGCAATTGGCCAGCATTGGAATATAACTCACATTAGTGAGAGCGTTATATGGAATATAATAGAATACTTTATTTGTATGAACATGGTATGTATACATGTACAAAAAGTATACGTAAGTAAAAAGTATATATGGAGTTATACGAATTTGAATTTTAGCGCAAACAGAATACGAGCTGTTTCAATTTGAAGAATTTTAGTGAATTTTAGCTCGTGTGATTAACAGAATTAGGGCCATTATGCTCGCCAATAGCCTATCATCCATTGGTCAGCATGGCACATTATGGCCAACACTCTTCTCTTTGAGAAATACTCGAGTCTTAGTACTGGGAACGAATAATTGTGCTGATTATGCTGATTGTGCCGATTTCCGCTAATTTAAGTGAAAACTTATTTATCGGAGTTGTGCACTTTTGTACGGGGAAAAATTGTTAAACTCGCGTCAGAACAAAATTCGTCAGGACGTGACGTCATCGAATTCGTAAGACGAAGGGAGCGTAGTTAAAGTTAAATGTGTTACGAATAAGGAACATTTTCGATTCTTAAAAAAAGAAAAAAGCAAATTCTAACAAAATAATGTATAAACTTACGGCAAAAAGAAAGTAGTAGTAGTACTAGAAGTAGGCTTTATTTTAAAAATTACAAAATATTGACCTTGAACTCTATATAATATATGTTCTAGATGTGTGCGTTTTTGTATTTAAGAATAATGACCTTTTCCAACTAGCTAGGTTGCTGAAAACTCGGAAAATGAGGTCTCAATATATGTATAATTTATATAGACCTACAACAAGATTGACTCTCACTTGTAATAATAGTTATATAATGTGTATTACAATTTATAACAAAATTCCTAATGAATTCAAAGACTTGACATTTAATAGATTTAAGATAAACCTGACGCGGGGGTTAACTGAGAAATGTTTCTATAGTTTAAACGAATTTTTGGACAATAAAATATGACGAAACTGTTCGGCTGATAAAAGTCTGTATTCATTATTAAAACTATTGTACTCGTATATGCGGTTAATACCAATTCATACGTCTGTAAAGGCAGATTTTGGCAGGACAGAACTATTTTATAACAACATGTATTATCCGAAATCTATGAGTAAAGTTATTTCATTTCATTTCATTGCAAAAAACGATTTATTTTGATACATCAAATCATGTTTTTATCTATACTTTTTATCTATAATCTATACTACGAGTATTATTATAAAGAGGAAAGATTTGTATGTAAGTATGTTTGTAATGAATAAACTGAAAAACTACTGAGTTGATTTCAAAAATTCTTTCACCATTAGAAAGCTACATCCACCCTGAGTAACATAGGCTATATTATATTTTTTTTTAATTGGGGATCCTTATATTGCTTCATTATCAAAATTTATACCCGTGCGAAGACGGATCGGACCGCTAGTAAAAAGTAAAGATTTCATTGTTTCAAAAAAACGTCATCACGTCAATTCTATGTGTAGGTACATAAAATCAATAAACTTGTTTATGTACGATAGCGCAATAGATGAATATTGTATTTAACACATAAATGATAGTACTTTTATACTGATAAATAAATCAATTCGTGAAAAATTATTCTCTAACCATTTCAAAATATTAAAAATGCAGTTTAATATTCAAGCTTTCACTTCTGCTGGCACTCCCAGAGTGCAATCCGTTGTTTTTTTAATATGCGGGAACGTAGCGGTCTATTATATACCTACCTACAATGATGTTTTACTAAAGATGACATATTCATACAGCGCGGTGCTCAGATTTTGTTCCTTTACGACTTAAACATGCTTACTGCGACAGATAATACGGTACAAATAATATAGAAAAGGATAGTTCTATGTTTAGATTTGCGCTTGAAATACGCGTCGCAATGAAAATTACTACAATTGACTTAATTTTGCCGCCTCAGTTTCCGCGCGCTTGTGCCACATCTACCTCATATAAACATATAATATCATTGCCTACATAGATGATTCTGTACATGTGTATGTCACTGAACTCCACCTAAACGATTATATACCTGTACCGTATGTATACGAAACAGGTGTAAGTATGTACAGTTGACAGTGTTACAGTGTACAGACACGGAGTTCTCGTGATAGGTTCACATTTATCCCCTCGTAAAAGCGAAGGTGCGTCGACAAAATTGACCTACTGGCGGGGTGTGGACACAGTGTAGAGATGACAGAGGGTCTCGCGCGGACATTTTGAAAAAAGTATTGATATCGTCAACGAAAACAAGTGAATAACACTGTATTGTATATCTATAATAAACTAACGGTTCCAGCAAAGGTTTTATTGGTTACAATAGTGTATTATAGCCGTATCGGGATTTAAATAAATCAAAAATAAATCATTAAAGTCAGTCCAGATTTAGATTCAGGTTCAGATGTATTTTATTGATAACTGCATTACATAAAGTTCTCAATAATATCCAATAATTATTTCAACGTCCACGATGACATACAATACTTTGCTTAATTAATTAATTCTTTTACAATGTCAGTTAAGATGAAAATTATTTAAATGTATACATTTAACAATCAATCAAGATAGTAATTTATATTATTATTTCGTATTAATTGCGTCAATCTTACGTTATGTCAGAAGTTTAATAATCCAGAGAAATACACATGAATAAATACATATAATTTAATTATATATATATCAAACTATGATTGTTGAAATATTGTGAATAAATCGAAGTTCCTGAGCGCCCCATTCTGAATGGGATAAGGTAAGAAAAAAAATACCTTAACACGTAATGCTTAAATGTCAAAAGGGAGATATATAATAATATACCTATATTTTTCATTTTTGGAGGTCAGGTTATAGGCTTACGTTTGATCGCTGTCTCACCTGATGTTAAGTTTCGAAGCGGTGCAAGGTGTAGCACGGTGTACCTCTCTGCTACTGTGCATTAAAGATCCATGGAAATCGTTTATCTAAGTCAAACATAAAAACAAACGCATCGCTAACCCTCGTAATAGGAATTCCTAAGTCGCAGGAGGTCAATTTTTTATCTAAATTAAAAACCTAAACAACAATTGTATAACACTAGCTCAGCTCCGCGCGATCTATTGGTTTACCCTTACCGAAATCTAAGCACTGTGATGATAACTTCGCATCGAATATAGTGCTATGAGCCAATCTTCCACTAAAAACTCCACTACAAAGTACATTTTAAAACAAACATGATAACACAAAATGACGTAACCTGGCTGAGCTTGAAAACCCAAAAGACAACCTTCTGCATTATCTGCACTGTGCAACAAGGACGCTGTGCACATGAAAATTTGATGATAACCCTCTAAGTAATAATACCTTTGTATTAAAAGAAATAGCGCTAAGGTCAGCTTTGTTCAAATTACACCAAAAACAGGACGAGATACCTGACTCTGATGTACAGGTCAAAATGGCGTGACCTTTTTACAAGCTTTTATTTTATTTGAAATATTTGTATCAGGGTAAGTTGTTTTCGTATAGAGAAAGGTACGCGGGAACAACTCTTCATCGCCTGGCAGGTGATCGAGTAAGCTCGGGAATTCAACATTCCAGTTTATATATATTTTGTTGATTATTCAAAGGCATTCGACTCGGTAAAATGGCTTTTTTTTTTACATATTATAAGTTTGCGTTTGACAACTGTCTTACCTGATGTTAAGTGATGACGTTGTCTAGGATTTAGCACGCAAACCTAGAAGGTACCTATTCACTCGCGACTTGAAGACTCCAGGATTGTACATATCGGGAAACACAGACTCGGGCAACGAGTTCCAGTCCTTGGCAGTACGCATTAAGAAAGTGGAAGCATAACGCTTCGTGCGTATAGGTGGTATATCTACCATATAGCGATGGCGAATTGCCGTACGTCGAGTCGACCGATGATAGAAAGGGGATGGTGGAATCAGATTGTGTAACTCCAGTGCACATTCTCCGAAATGCACCCGATAGAAAACCGATAGGCTTGCTACTCTACGCCGGTGTTCAAGGCTCTGAAGCCTACGTTCAACCAAAGAGTTACAGCCGATGATTCTTTTGGCTCGCCTCTCGATTGACTCCAGAGCTTTTAGTTGGTATTTGGCTGACCCATCCCAAAGGTGGGAACAGTACTCCATGCACGACCGGACTTGTGCTTGATACAGATTAAGCAACTGCCCCGGCGTGAAGTACTGTCTGACCTTAGCAAGAATACCCAACTTTTTGGCAGCCAATTGAGCTTTGGACTCAATGTAGCTCCCGAAATTCAACGTGGGCGTCAGTGCTAGTACTGAGGAAGACACTAGTAGAAATGGGCACGCACGCCAGAACACCTTGTAAACCTTCTAAGGTGCCTTTATGAGAGCAGCGCCAGTACGGACAGATGATATTTTGTCAAGCAGTTTTCAATGTAACACAGGCGTTCGCCAAATATGCATATTATCCCCTCTCTTATTTTACGCATAAACGAAGCTCATACGCATAATCTGAGGATGATACAACTCTATATGGCACTATATGGAAACACTACTTCTTAGGATGAAGCGTCTGAGCCAAAAATATTAACCGCTGCAAGACCAAGATGATTGTGGACTGTGCTAAAAGAAAGTCGCCGAAAGCGACTGAGATTGCGAACTGTAAAGTAGTCCCATCTTACGTTTATCTGGGCTCTCTAATATCGAACAATGGTGGATGCGTTAAGGAGGTCAAACGCCGCGAGGCAATCATCAAGACAAGCGTGCGTTCAGCAGCTCCATCGGCCAAGCCATATCTTGCTCTGACAGCGGATGTGCGGCGTTCACGAGCTCAATTAGAGCATTATTTGCTCCACCCAATATTTGATCATGACCGTTCACGCCAACCTGTCAGAGCAAATTATGCTCGACGAGACCATAATCTTTCTACCTCTAGAATCGATCAAATCTTGATCGGCTGTCAAAAGTGGCATATGCAGTAGTAACTATCATGTGATCCATGAACAATGTAAATGACTTCTTCTCATTCTTCTGTAACATGCTATGGAGTAGCCGTTCGTGAAACATCGATCAAATATTGGTCGATCAATATTTGGCCGACGAAGCTCCTGAACGCAGCCCAGCAATGGATCAAAGTGAAGAAAATATGGAGGATAACAGAAATATCACCAAAGTCATCAAGATAATAAGACTGCGGAATTTTGTTTTCCCCTTATTTCTGCAGAGACGCAGACGTTGAGGCAGAATGAAAATAAGAAATTGAGTATCGTGGACTGAGTTTCGTATATACAATAATTTAAGAACTCGGCATCAAGCGGCGTCTATCACCCTTAATACAATCTCATATTCTAACTTTCTTCGGACATGTCTCGAGACGAAACAGCCAGTGCATAGACCGTCTTATCGTCCAGGGCGAGGTGGAAGGGACTAGACCACGTGGGAGGTCACACATGGGGTGGACCGATCAAATTAAATCTGCGGTGGGCTGTCCTTTACACGAGTGCACCAGAATTACTGCGAATAGAAGAAGATGCCGTGACATCGTGAGGGGGGTGACATCGTGAGGGGGGTGACATCGTGAGGGGGGGTGACATCTGCCCTCCCTACTGAACATGATGACCACGACCGCTCTGTCAAGAGACCAACGACGGCTACGAATGAGAAATTGTATTCAAAATTTGCAAAATATCTAATATATATGGATAAAAAATGTGTCTCTAAAAAATCTACATTTTCTACCCCAGAACTGGGTTGCAACTGTAAAATTGAATAATAAACACAACGTTGTTAATACGTGTCAACGTCTAATGTACTAAATATAACTAAATATTGTTGTATGTGTATATTTTCTTTGGCAATAAAGTATTTATGTTTATGCATATACATATGTTTTCACAGGGTCTATTGGCTGTAGGTCTCGGCAGAATACCAGCGCTTAGCTATATTATTTTGATGTGGTTGGGCAATATGCTGAACCGAGATCCTTTTTGTTGCTGCGCCACACAAATATATACATACCATTTTTCATTCATATTATGTATATGTATACTTATTATACTATATATACTTCACATCTTAGACTCTTCACATGTTGAACTATATTATTTTAATTTTAATTTCCCTTGAATGTTATTCTTATTGTTAGTGTATTGTAATTGTATATGTGCCAATGCAACAAATAAATGTGTGTCTATGTCTATGTCTATTTATTATTATTATTATCTTTCATCACCACATATTGGTATGAGATGAAATTTTGCATGCAAATTTAACCAGATTCAGATTCATATTGATATATTTGTATCGTTAGACTGTGTATCCATACTGGTATAATAATTCGTAACTGTCAGTTACATGTGTTACAATAAACTTATTTACTTTGTCGCATCGATCAAACGCTTTGATATGTTTTAGAAAATCCGATGATCCAATGTCTAAACGAATCAGCATTGCAATTCAACGGGGCAATGCTGCTAGCATTCTGGGCACGCTGCCAACTAGTAGCGGATTAGAGCATTTGAGTTATGTATTGGTTGGAAATGACTGTTATTACTGATGATGTTATTAGTTGCATAAACCACGTTATCTCTTATAATCACTACATTATTTAGGCAGTACTTCTGTAATTTAGACGTAAGAGGCCTGGATCCCATGCCACAGGTTACGAGCCTAGTTTGGGACCCAGGTAGACAAATTGTTAATGTAGCATAAGCCTTATTTACTCAAATAAACGAATTTTGAATTTGAATTTGAATTTGACTGGTGGATATCCCAAATGTTATTGTAGTAGCGGTAGTATTGTAATTAGTAGTTTATTAGATTGCCACCGGCCCATAATAAAACTTAAATTGCATTACAAAAAAAATTGATAGTCCCACAATCAAGTATCACCGAGCAGGATGATAGAGCCAGGAGTTGGTCCATCGTAGATTGCATCATCAGTTAACATCAGGTGAGGAAATAGTTGTCAAATGCCTAACTATTCTGAATAAAAAAAAACGTAATAGGACTGACTGACAAAGCCCTTACAAAAATAAAAAACCCCGCCCAAGTGCGAGTTGGACTCGCGCACCAGGGGTTCCGTACGAAAGAAACGGGTAGTAAGTATAAAATTATTAAAAATATTTTTATTACTTATCTGGGTGTCAAGTCTACTAATTCAAAGTTCATATTCAGTCCAGTGCGAGGCCGAGCCGATGCCAATAAGACAACGTCAAAAATCCTGCTAGTCATAGCAGTCTGCTAACTCATAGCAACCTGAGTCTATGTTGAATCTATGCTCGGCCTATGTCAATTTAGTAGGGCGTTTGACATTTAATGTGCTAGCAAACTACGGACATAACGCGCTGTGTCATTGAATCTAGAATTGAATCAAGATTGACTCAATATGGACGACTTAAAAATAGCGGACTACCAAAGCTGTCAAATTCACCCATTGTGAGCCGATCATATTGCCATATTGAATAGTAGACTTAGGCCCATGATGTAACTAAAAATTTATGCTTTTCGCAATTTTTCCTTGTAATACGTTGCTTTGTACCAAATTTGAAAATTCTGAGTTCACGGGGGTAGGGTAGGGTAGGGTATAGGTTTTGATTACCTTGCGATTGTCGAAAATTTGCAGCATAAACGGCTGTATCTTTTGATTGCGTTGGCTTAGAAGTTTGATTTTTTCACAGCTCTAAGAAATAGTAGATTTAAGCATTTGATATGAATTTCAGCTTGATACCTTCACGCGTTCCTGAGAAAAAGGGTCTTGACAGAGTGACAAAGTGACTTGACAAAGTGATCCGATTTTTTTCTTTTGAGGTACAGAACCCTAAAAACGTAATATGGCTGACTGACATGGTCGCAAAGCTCTTACAAAAATAAAAACAACCTTCAATGTTCTCCCCAATCTATCAATTTAAAGTTTTCAAACATATTGCCTCCAGGGAATTACGTATCAGAAAACCAAATTGATGAATACGCACTTGGGCTTTGCTATGATTCTTCTATCACATTACTTTAGAAGATTACGCCATAAATCTGATTTTTCAAGGCATTACTCCACTTTGTATGTAATAGGTAAGTATTTCACGGCGTTTTCATTTGGGCAAATGTTTCGTTGATAAATGTAGTGAATTATAGCCGCAGAGTAGCGCAAAGCTACGTGATGAACAAGTACCTATGGTTAACAATTTTAGCTTTTTAACCCACTTCAAAAAAAGGAGGAGGTTCTCAATTCAACCTGTATGTTTTTATTTTATTTTTTACTTTTGTTACCTCAGAACATTCGACTGAGTGAACAGATGTTTTTCTTTTTATTTAAGAGCTGGTGCTTCCCGTGTGGTCCCATTTAAATTTCATCATTCAATTTCATTCATTCATCGATTCTTTTTTTTTTTTTTTACTATTTTAAGTTTGCGTTTGACAACTGTCTCACCTGATGTTAAGTGATGACGTTGTCTAGGATTTAGCACGCAAACCTAGAAGGTACCTATTCACTCGCGACTTGAAGACTCCAGGATTGTTATATTATATATATATCCATTCAAAATCGGGCGTGCGGTTTTTGAGTTACACTCTAATTAACTGAAAAGAGCTCCGCATCGATAACATTATAGTTGCGGGTGGAGAAATCGGTGAACATACACAATGAGATTAGTTGATCCCATGAGTAGCAAAGGGCACTAAAAAGAGTGAAAAAATTTAACAAAAAATGGAGCCCATTTTGACACTCAAAAGTGTGAATTAACTTGTAGAAGTCGGCATGCTCACAATATTTGACTTTAGAACTATCGTGGTACCGACTTCAACGAGTTGTTTCACACTTTTGAGTCTTGAAGTCGGTTCAATATTTTGGTAAAGTTTTTTTGTTGTTGTTCATATTGCAGGGCGCCGAAGCACCGAAATGAATCGTTTATTTATTCTTTCCTTCCTGTCATATTTATATATAATGAGATCCCTTATTATTATTATCATCATCATCATCACACCCATCAGGTGGTAGGGTACTTTCGAATACGCGCCTGGCTAGCTACCCTCAAGTTTGAAAAACTCCACCAAACTCATAGTGTTTTCAGGCAGCAGTCCTTGAAAGCCAGTGAGTATTCTAGATCTAGTGTGATAACATCTTCGACCACATCGTCACTGACCATGAAGTGAGATAGTGGTCAAACGATCTTGTACTATTTTTACTACCTGCTACAACAAAACTCTCGACTAACACCGGATTCGAGCAAAGGCAAAAGCAAAGTACGCTGAAAACCAGCCCTGTGTAATGTTCAAGGTTACGCAGATTAGTGCTGAGCGTACCCCTATTGCCAAAAAAAAGGAATGTGTACGTACTATGTATTAATTTACCTTTTTTGTGTTATGTGTTTACGAATTGTGTTTTTATTGGCAATAAATACGTTTTTTATTTTATTTTTTTATTTATTTATCTAAAGAAAATAGATCTAGCAATACAGTATAAAAAAAGGTTGGTGAATACACGCCTCGAAAGTACCACCATGTTAGGAATTTGATAACAGTTTACTTTCACCCGGAGCTTAAGCTGTTGTTGGGGATCAAACCAGCGGCCTTCAGTTCGACTGCCGACGCTCAATAAAAAAACCTCCTCTTTCCCGATTAGGTCTCGTAAAGTAACCCAGAGAAATACTCTCACCCATGTACAAGAATAATATAATCTTAGCTCCATTTTACGTCCCGGTGGGTTTTCGTTGCGCACAGACTTTTTTTTTTTTTTTTTTTTTTTTTTTTTACCACACAAATCCCGCACTAGGATACCCTGTGTCGCGCGAGGCATAGACACACACAATCAAACTACACAAACATCCAAGACCCGAGAACAAACATCTTTGCTCATCACAATAATGTTTGCCCCGGCAGGGATTCGAACCCGGGGTCGCGGTTCCAAAGTCAGTGTCGCTGATCACTGAGCCACGACGACCGTCGATTACTTACTACACAATTATCGAGGACGATACACACTTATTAACAGCAAGAATTTTAAACGAAAACAGGTAGAATAAAAATTATCCAAGTTACTGGTTACCACTTGAACTGGCAGACAGTTTTATAAGCAGTTTAGAAACTAAACATTAAAACTTGAAAATTACAAATAATACAGTAATGTCAAACTGGCTTCAACGAAAATAATAGATATGCTTTATACTTCCATCAACCATGATTCAAAGTTCTTGCTTCTGAGTGTTGAACCAGTACGGTTTATATTATATTTATCTGTACTACAACGTGATTTGTGCCTCTGAGCAATAAAGCGTGTACACATCTACAGGTACAATCGTCGACATGAATTCGCTCTTCTTTTGATTTAACGCTTCATGTTTTTACAATGATCGCTGTTCGGTGCGAATGTTCCATGTTTTTCCTACCATTGCTGTGATACGGTACGGTGTGAGTGAGTGACGTATGACCGCAATTGCGACGAATACATCGCCATGCACGTACCAAAAACACCACGAAGAAAAATTATTATATATTTGTAAAATAAATAAATTAAAAAGACCAAGAGAAGAGAAGAAGAAGAGAAAGAGATAAATATAAATATTAGGGCCGCTTACTGTTGAATTTATTGTATATATAAGTATTGTTCGTATAAAGTGCCTGGAGCGTGAAAATATTTGAGTGACTTTCGCGCACTCGTGGTTTAGCTGCAAGTGCTTGAATATTCTTCTTCTGAGCCATACGATGTCCACTGTTGGACATATGCCTCCCCATATAGGGGAGATTTGCCAATTCCCGGGTTGGCGAGCGCAGTATGATTTCCGATCCTCAGAAGGCGCTTCTGCCTATCTTCTGGTACGTGATCCCTTAGCCGAGCCCTTACGGCATAAATTAATTTAAAATTAAACAAATCACGGGAAGAGATGGGGGAGTACTATTCTAGGCCGGTACCACCACGGTAATATGTGCTTGAATAAAAAGTATTTATTTACTAGTTACAGTTCGGTGTAAGAAGCAGCCGTGAAGATTTTTTGCATAATAAAGATGACAAAATGCGCACTCACCGTGTTCTGCTCTACATATTGAATTGGACGGGTATGTCTATCACTCATAACTGTGCCGTTAGACGGGGCTTCTTTTGTGATCGCATTTTGTAGTTGGCCGTCTTTCATATATTTATGTGCAAATAATTTAAGGATTTTCCAGGTTGAAACTATAGTCGGAATCCTCTGACTTATTACGTAAGTAATTCCCGTGTTTCATACATTCATAATTTAATAAAGTACTTTAATATACATAAGCTATACTAAAGGTACGTGGTTCAGCTATATCCAAAAAGCTTTCAATTCTCTGCGAATTCAATATAATAACGTGTTTAGGGCGCTGTTACGGCTTCCGCGATTCTGCAGCGCCTCAACTATGTTCACGAAGGTTCGTACTGATTCTTTTGATGCTATTTGGCGCAAAAAGACCGCTTCATTGCTGATCAGACTTCGCTCAAGCAGTAACATCATCTTAAAGGCGATAGCTGAGAAATTTGATTGTCCTCTGGTGTGGAAGATGATTGAGAGGACTAAATCACTTCTGACTGTAAGATATTGACACTATTGTTAGTATTTAATTATCTTGCTAAATTATATTGTTATGTTAATATGGGCTAAGTTGTCTGAATAAATAAATTTAATATTATTATTATAAGTCTGTTATATACATATTAGGTGCATACCCAACTGGTGGTAAGGATACCGTCGCGTCGTCATCCCGCATGGACATCTGAAATATTATTGGTACTCTTAATGCGTTGCTATCCCTAAAAGCTTGCTTGCTTTCCCCCGGGTAACCGTAAGTCATCATCAAGTATAAATCCAAACATGGTATTGCAACAAAAACGTTATATCTCCCGAATCGCAGGGAAGTTTTATCAAACTGGCAGCATCCGCCGTTTTTGAACATTTTGAGTAATGGCTCCTGGCAACAGTTCGCACTATGCCATTAATATCGTCGGAGGCGGCTACCACTAATTCTCGAACTCGATGTTAGCTCTGGATACCTAATGCAATTAAGTTCTCTTGAGAAATGTGTACGGAGTGACGGCTGCACTAGTGTCTGACTGAACACTCAGACAAAGAAAAAACATAAAACATAAAAAAAATAAACATAAAATTTCATTTATTGCCTTAAATATTAGCACAAATTACAACACAGTTACAAAGACATGACAGAAACATTACATGTAAGGCAAAAGGGCTATGCTCAGCATGTGCAGAGTTTAAATTCACTGGGTGAAAATAGACTGCGCTGTTTTTCAGCATATCCCTTCCCGGACAGATGTTTGCCGGGAGGAAAACATAGACAATACATAACACAGACAATACATAACATAGACTGCTCATCATTGCGAACAATCTAGAGAAGCCGTCAAATCCATGCCACTTGTAATTATACTCACTCAACCACACAAGAACATGCAAAACCATGCCCACAACCAAAGTGTAACGTAAGTGCAACTTTGCCATTAAGTACGTATGTATATTTAACCGCTGTTTTTTACAAGATGTATCTATAGTAGTGCAACTATGTATATTCACTTCCGTTTATTCTATCTTCCGATAACGTCTATTCAAAGGTTGTCGGGTACAGATTGCTACAAGGAATAAGATCGCCCATTGTAGTTAATAATCAACATCATTATCTTCTTCTTCTTTATCCTGGCTTTAAATCCCATTTCATTTGGGGCCTCCTAGTAATCTTGCTCCACACCAAACGGTTGTGGGTTGTCTCTTCATTCGTTTTTATGCGTTTTATTTTATGTCATTATTTACTGTGTGTAGCCAGGTCAATGGTGGTCAATCAATATCATAATGTAAATACTATATACTGACTTAGCTATAGCTTTACACATAATAATTAAATGCTTTCATATACACCCTAGATCTAGAAGGAAATATGTAACTATGAGATATTATTATGCCAAAATTAAGTTAGGTTTGTTCTACTGTATTTACAGTTTTGTGGACATAATTAAGTTCAGTGTGTTAATAGACCCCGTTTCTAGGGTGAGTAGAACCCTTCGTGTTCAGGTTTCAATCCAAGTACACACAACTTTATCAACACGTAAAACAATTTACTATTACTTTCCATGCGAATTCTCAGTGAGTTCTGATCCAATAGTAGGACATCGATTGTAAAAATTTTCCACTTTTAACCAGCAGCGCAACGATAGGATCGATTTATTTTGACGTAATCGTTTGACATCTTCAACCAATATTATACGTTTCGTTGGAATTGTGAAATTTGCACCATCGGGGACTTATCGACTGTCACGAAGTTATTCCTTAGGGTTGTACAATTTTGTATTGTTTCAGATATATTGTATTAGCTGCGTCCCGCGGTTTTACCCGCATGGCGATGATGATGAAAAGTAGCCTATGCGCTATTCCAGGACCTGAAGTATCTATATACCAAATTTCATCCAAATGCATTAAGCCGTTCTGGCGTGATTGAGTAACAAACATCCATCCATTCATCCATAACACAATAAATGAACATAATAAATAATAAAAATAAACATAAGCGCACAATATGCTTATATATATATAATAGTTACTTTTGAACTATCATGGTACCGACTTCAACAAGTTATTTTACACTTTTGAGTGTTGAAGTTGGTTCCATTTTATCGTAATATTTTTTTTATTAGTTTAAAGAATTAAGTGTGTTGAAAAGAGGCTGAACTTTGAATACTGGTACTAACTATTCCCTACTTCTGGGCTAAGCTAAGCGTCGGGCTAATGAGTCGAAACTGCGGACCCATTCACTCGGAGTTAACCGTGATTCATTAGTGCAGCTGTGCGATTGCGAACATTCGTCATTATAGGAAAAGCCCAGACAATAATTAGTTATTAGTATTTTATTATTAAGTTGGCTCAATTTCCATACAAAACGTGGTTTTCCATATATGTGAAAAGAGAGTATAATTTGACACTGTTTAAACTGTGGTTGGTTTTGATATTAGTCTTTATTTACGGCAAATCACATTTCATTAAAGAAAATAGTAGAATAATAGAAACATAACTAAACAAATAACTCATTCTATTATTTGCTTCAATGAAAATGTGATTTGCCGCAAAAGTGCGCCTAAAGTACCCTACCACCATGATAGAAATTTGATAACGTTCACCAGAAGCTCACGTCCTGGGTGGGGATCGAACCAGCGTCTGTCAGGTTGGCAGCAGACGTTTTCATCGCTAGGCTATAATCGCTTCAAATTTATTGTTAAATTCTGTTGTTACGTTAATATTATTATTTATTTATTTATTCTTAGATATTTCATGTATATAGTTTTATACAATATTCTTATATTTACTCTTATTTGTCTACAGATCAAGAAAGTGTACAATTGTATTCCACGACAGACGGACTGTCATCTGATTCTGCGGGCTTACTTTGACACTCGATTCTGATCGTGAATTGTGATTTCGATCGATTCATACTCTTGAACGCAACACTATTGCACGATTGGAATCGAGTATTGTACATAAATACAAAATGACGTTGAATGAGATTGGATCTGATTCGTATAAGAATTGGATTGATATTGAAACTCAGTTACGTGCAACACCTTAGACCGCATCGTCACTTAACATCAGGTGAGACAGTGGTCAAACGTAAGCTTATAATAAGTAAATAAAAAGAGCTCAACAGTAATCCACTTGTTAAGTTTGAGCTTTCCTAACCCCACCGCTTCCAAGTCTGAAAGTCGTAACGTTAAACACGTGAGAAGAAAGAAATACTGAAAGTACCCAAAAACTGACACAACGGAAGAAAAACTAGGCTCTGGCAAATGCACATGACGCGCGACGCCTTATTCTTCATCAAAGAGGTCAAAAAAACAAGTGAGCCAGGTGAGCCAGCTGGACACTTCTAGCGGTCACAGCTTTGCTGATACGAGGCTTATTAATACAAAATACTTATTTCTAGTTCGCCCTGCTACACGAAATTCGATAGTTAGAATAGAAACGCTTGGATCGCGAAGCTATACGATTCGACTGCGAGTCAGCTGTGCACGTCCAATGAACTAGAATTTTCACTGCACTTCCATTTTGAAGTCAATGTTTCACGCCTGTCAGGGTGAAACACAAATACATATATAAAGGCCGCCAATGATATAAATATATATAATTATTATTATTTTTATTATTTATCAACTTTCACACAAGGTCTTCAGGTCCCAAACTAGGCAGAGCCTGTGCTATGGTAACCTGATGACTGATATATATACTTATATACATATACACACCCAGACACAGGTCAAACAGACATGTTCATGCACACAAATGTTTGAATGGGAATCCAACCCGGGATTAGCGGCTCAGAAGGCAGAGTGCTAACAACTGTGCCAACCGGCCAGTCAGATATAGCCATAAGCAGCAGTCCTTGAGAGCCAGTTAGCATTCTAGGTCTATATAGCGTGATAACATCTTCGACCACATCGTCACTGACCATCAAGGGAGATAGTGGTCAAACGCTCGATCTATACAGCATAAAAAATTAATAAATACAGTCTGGGTGTCTTCAAGTCACGATAAATTTCATATATCACACTCAGACTGAGAATAATATATATAGTATTGATTTAACGAGGTATCTTCTAGGTAAGCGTGCTTCATCGTTCACTGTCGAAGTCGGTACCATGAGCACAATATTTTGATGATAACTCCTTTTGTAAACTGTCATGGTACCGACTTTAACTAGTTATTTCTCACTCTTGAGTGTTGAAGTCGGTTCCATTTTTTGGTATGTTTTTTTTATTCTACAATAGATATGGTCCAAGGGAAGTGTACTTTTTTTACATACATACAATATATACAAACACTGTGTATATAGATAAAGTAGCAAGTGGTACTCTCATGGAATTATACCACTTATTCAACTTTGATTGTATGTGCCTGATATATTAGTTTTAACTCAATTTCAATTTATTTTTTAAGGCGTATTTTTTATAAATATATTTTGCGCTAGTAGCGCCCCGCGGTTTCACCCGCGTGGATTACAGTTTTCCCGCTATCTCAACTATCCCACGGGAACTATACTTTTTAAGTAGCCTATGTGTTAATTCAGACTTTATACTATCCCCATATCAAATTTCATTGAAATCGGTGTAGCCGTTTGAGCGTGAAGAAGTAACCAACATACAAACAAACTTTCGCATTTATAATATTAATAGGATACCCACAGTAGGTACAATTACGAGTCACTTCACTTTTACATCTTTAGTACGTTTCAGTGATTTCTCGATTGGGGGTTATACGATGTAGTAGATACTAGTATTAGTTTACAGAGTATTAGTACATTTGAACTTAATAAAATGTGTTTTGTATGTGCCTTGTTATTTTGCTAATAATTAAATTTTAATAATACTTATAAAAGATATTATATTCATAAAGTATCTCTTATTCTGAGTATCTCAATATCAAGGACTCGCATTTACATAAAAAGGTGTCTGTGTCAGAGGTACGGTGCGCAAAAGCGTCGCCTGCAGTGCTACGTTTCACTGAAGTGAGCCTTGACTTTGTACCGTCAGCAACATCGTATTTGTTATATGTAAAGTATTTGTGTACCACATAAAGTGATACACAAATGAAACGCTAGATGCAAGATATGACACCGCGTCATGACGGATGGTTGTCATTCGCTACGAGATTGATCTGCGCAAGTCGATGCATAAGAGGAAGGGATAACCAACAAGAATCAAGCATTCATTCGACTTCTGTCTATTGTTACTTTAAGACTCAAAAACTTTTGCTTGTAATTGGATTTGTTTTTTTTATCATTAAGACAAAATATTACGGAGTTTAGTAATACATTGTAAACATTCCATGTAGAGTACGTTTTTCCTTCCCTTTGCCAAGGGAGGGAACACTAAAATAGTTATTATTTTTTCCTTTAACCACACCCATTATAAACGATTTAAATGAGTTATTTAACTTCTGCTCTATCATCAGACAGAATAGCTCATAATACAAAAACAAGAAATAAGAAGTGTTTATTGCAGTGCCTTTTGGCGAGTGATTACCATACACTCTTAAAACTATCGCCGACAAATCAAACCTTCTGCAATAAAGTTTTACTAAATACAGAACTAAACAGAGAATAGAACTTGACTTAAACTTACAGTGAAGGCTACACCAAACATACCATAGGTAGTTAACCTTGCTGGTTAACTGACTGGCCGGTTGGCGCAGTTGGTAGCACTCTGCCTTCTGAGCCGCTGGTCCCAGGTTCGATTCCCGGACAAGTCAAACATTTGTGTGTATGAACATGTCTGTTTGACCTGTGTCTGGGTCTGTATATGTATAAAAAAAAAGTATACATATATAAGTATGTATTTAAGTATATATATCAGTCATCAGGTTACCATAGTACAGGCTCTGCCTAGTTTGGGACCTGAAGACCTTGTGTGAATGTTGTCCCATATTATATTATTACTTTCAACAAACATTGCCAAGTTACTATTTATCTTCGAGTGCAAAACCTTTTTTCCATCCACCTGTAACTAGTGACAGTCAATAATCTAGAACTACGTGACTACCTTCGCCCACATCAACCCACATATAAATTATAAAAAAAAACAATAAAAATAACGATGCGACTTTTCTGCTGACGCTCCGTCTAATAATTTGCGCCAAGCGAAGCGTCACTTTTAATCTCAATATTGAGATGAGGACAATATGAAACTACACCCGCTTTTCTCTCCCTCTTTCTCGTTATTACCAACATTGCTGTCTCTTTCTAATGCTTTATTTATTATCTGGGGAGTTAGTAATTGCATAACAGGGATATGACATTACCGTTTACGACTTAGCTCTTTGCACGGTCCCAATGGATCAATCTTAATCACGGATCAAGTATTGGATTAGCTTCTGGTTTGACCACGAGAGCTGATTACGTAGCTCACGCCATCTTTATATTGCGTTTGGCATTTTCTCAATATTCTAGGAGTATGTAACACGCATGTGTAGTGTAGACTGACTGTCGGCCATTTTTAGATAATACGTTTCTAGCGATAATCCGTTCTGTAGAACACATTTTTATATTTTATATATTTATGTTATTATTTTGTATATGTCGGAGTGTGTTAGATATTGAGATAGGATAGATGGCGTTAACTATAATGTAGCGGGGCGTTTCTAGTGTCAGAAAAATAAAGTAGATGGCGCTAAATCTAAAGATGATCGTTTAACAAAAGTGGAGGTAGAAATCGCGTCATATTCTATTTGGCCAATAAGAGGGTAGTTTGCGATTAGAGTTGAGTTAGTAAGAACCTCGGTCCCAGCGATCAATATACTTGTGTAAGAACGTTATTAGAATATGAAATGCTTAATGTGTATGTGCGTGTGTGTCTGTTACAGCTATGCTATGATAATGTTACCGGTATTAATTATCATTCTGACATAATACCGAAATGCCATCCTGACGGCGCGTAGGCTTTTAGTAGCCCTCTAGCCCTTTGAGTGCCGTGATGGTACCGGCCTAGAATAGTACTCCCCATCTCTTCTCGTGGGTGCCGTAAGAGTCAGCTAAGAGATCACGTACCAGAAGGTGCGCAGCAGCGCCTTCTGAGGATTGTAAATCATACTGCGCTCGCCAACCCGCATGCCAAGCGTGGCGAGTATTGGCAAATCCCCCCTATATGAGGGAGGCATATGTCCAGCAGTGGACGCACATGGCTGAGAGAAGAAGCCCTTTACTGTGCGCGCCGACATATATATATAATTCACAAATAAACAATGTATGTATTTTAACTTTTAGATAATGCAAACATGTACAGCTCCTCGAAAATAACGCTAAGAAACGAATGGTCTAAGGGTGCCCAAGATACAGGCATTGCCTAGTTTGGGACTCATAGTTAATAAGGTCAATATGTATTTTTAAAAACATACCTACTGTATGCATTTTTCTGTCTATGTTAAGTATAAACTTTTGGTAATAAAACATTATCTTATCTTATACGATAAAAGTTCTGCACCGTGAGTCTATGAACAGTTTGATTTAATTTCACTTATTGACATAATAATTACTAATTGAAAACATGTATAATAGATATAATCCACAAATAAACAATGTATGTATTTTAACTTTTAGATAATGCAAACACAGTTCCTCGCAAATAACGCTAGGAAACGAATGGTCTATGGGTGCCCAAGATACAGGCATTGCCTAGTTTGGGACCCATAGTTAATAAGGTCAATATGTATGTAAACATACTGGTTGCATTTTTCTGTCTATGAAGTTACTTTGATAAACAATATGTAATATCTGTTCTTATGGTCGAGCTTTGTGTAAGCCCTATTCAAATTCTTGAGATAATACAGGTATGATATTTGGATGTGGTATCTATGCACAGTATAATAGATCCTATATTGGACTCAACGAATAAACATTGCAATTCAACGAGGCAATTCGTTTGAGCTATCTATAGGCTGGCAACAGCTAGTGGATTGCTCAAATTGTACTAGCTGTAGCATTGTAATTATTCAATAGTACTTTATTTGAATAAAGGCCTTACATATATGTAGGTATTGAATGTATAGCTGTGAGCTGCTGTGAGCCCTATACTCATATTATTATAGAGACAGTAGGTTTCCGCGAAACTTATGGAATTAGAATTAGAATTTCTTAAAAGTTCTAAAAGTTATATGACTGACCCTTTCACAGACACAAGAGACGATTTCTCCTTGAATGAACGAACTTGTCCTCGAAATAGGTTGAGCAACTATCCTGGCGTCTCAGGCAAGCAATTAACCAAGCCAATACTAAACGAATGCAAATCAATTTCATTCGTTGTGAAGTTATGCGACTGCTTTATGCCAAATTTCATCTTTTTTTATTCACCGCTCTGTCATCGGATAAAATATGTGAGAGAAAATTACGTCTTTTTCATTATTTTCACTTGGAGAGACATGTGTCTCCAAATTACCGCATCCAATCTTTCTTACAACCGGCTTAAACCCAAAAGAGAACAGCAACGTCCCATTTCCCTATGGTGATGCCAGCTCGCTTTTACGCTCCTGGCCCTTTACAATAAGGCTCAAAATAGCCCCAAATCATCCTCTTTTGTTTCGAATCTTCTCCATTATCAGCCTTAATGTGTACCATATTTCCAGTATGGAATACTTAGGTATGTATGATCAATATTCAAACTGTGACAATTAAGCTTTGATATGACTGACTGGCCGGTTGGCGCAGTTGGTAACACTCTGCCTTCTGAGCCGCTGGTCCCGGGTTCGATTCCCGGACAAGTCAAACATTTGTGTGCATGAACATGTCTGTTTGACCTGTGTCTGGGTGTGTATAGGTAAATTAGTATATATCAGTCATCAGGTTACCATAGTACAGGCTCTGCCTAGTTTGGGACCTGAAGACCTTGTGTGAATGTTGTCCCATAAAATTAAAAAAATATTTATTATTTAAAAAATATCGTATTCCAAGCGTGAAAGCCTTTATTGCTGTCTGCTTACATTTTTGATCTTTCAGATACACATTAATCTAAGTAATAATATGAGTTTTAGCTTATTTTTAGGTCTATTAAGCTTTTAGGCTTATTTTCAGATATTTCAGATTATAACGACAACAGTGTTCTTAATGTGCCATTCACACACTACCTGCAGTCTTTCTCTACTGCGGTACCATTTGCTACCAGTACATCTCTTACTGTGGCTTATGTACAATCCACATTCAATAGGTGGTACACAATAAAAACAATATCAAGTTGCGATGAAGCAAGTGCGTCACCGGCGCTTGGCTGCTGAGCTTTGTATTGTGGTGGGGGAACTAAAACGGGGAGGAAGGTACGTCACAGCTGTCGAAAAGGGGGTGAGCGTGTTCTCTCCGGAAGTCGACATATCCGTTCTCAATATTAAGGCTAGATTATATATCTATAATGCATCGCCTTAATTATATTGTATTTTCAGGTAAAATAATATAAAATATACTGTAGGTAGGACCAAATTATATTATATTAATATATTCTTACACGCCCCTAGTGGTAGAGGAGGGGCGAGTGGCAGACTGGCTATATAAGCCAGACATAACCGGAGCGCGCACTTACCGGGCTGAGCACCATCTGTGCTCGCCCCCCCTCCGGTGAAGCTGTAAATGCCGGTAGAGGCAAACAGCATTAGTCCGTTAGAAAAAAAAAAAAAAAAAAAAAAAAAAGAGCGCGCACTCGTTTACTCGGGCGCTCGCTGGCATCGGACGTCGACGCAATGACGTAACAAGTGGAAGGGGCGACCGACGTTACGTCACCGGCACGGCTGGCTTGGACGAGTCATTCTACTTCGGGACATCGTACTGAGCAGACGTGCCTTATTTAGTCCACTGTTGGACACTTCTACCTGGGTACTCGGAGACATCAGACGTGGCTTAGGAGTCTACGTGAATTGTTGTCGTGTTTGGTGATATCGCGTTTTGTTATTTAATTTCAATGAAAAATGTTGATAGTTCGCTTTGTATTTTCTTTTTAAAAATTGAATACACTTCTGATCGTCAAGAATATATATACGATATACCCTACATATGGTGCATTTGTTAGTACATATACTAGAAAAGGTAATTTTGAAATAATTTGAAAATTTGGTGTTAAGGAAACAAAACTTAACAAAAACTGTAAAGAGTTTTAAATATACACTTGTAATTTTTCTGTGTCACAATTGTAATAGACAAATGAAAGTTAATACTGAGTTCAAATATTTAAAACTGTATTAAAGATTCGTGCTTCGGATACTGAGCGCACATTACAAAATGGCGTAGCCACGTGGTGACGCGTGGTAATGCCTGACTTCACACAGCAGCTAACATTTACATTTACCTAGTTAAAATAAAAAAAAGTAGCCTTTATTTCTACTACAAATTTAACATAGAATAAATTGAGGTTATAATATAATAGTTTACGTATTATGGTTGTATTAGTTATGTGTAACTATAATGTAAGTTAACTTAAATTAGTATTTGCAGTAGTCGCCTCTATAGCGTAGGCCTCTCCTAAATCTTTCCATACATCCCTGTTTCGCGCCTCTCGCATCCATAGGGCTCCACATTTCTGATGGAAGATATCTCTCCACCTTTTATGTCTCCCTTTTTTACATTTATCTAGTTACCATACTGTTATTACAACTGCGTAAGCCTCGAGTTATTTATGTACCTAGTTAATAGAAGCCTGGCGTAGTCTTCAAAGCTTTTGTCTCGGCGTCTGGATGCGACATGACGGATCGTGTTTCTTTCGCCTTCGGGTGTTTTTGAGCTGTTATTATTTCATTTCTTGACGCGCTTTTTGTCGGATTTCAAGACGTTTCCTCGCTCTCCTCTGGGTGATCGTATCTTGTGCCTTTTTGATATAGTATATTATATAAACTAAAGCAAGAGTTACCGTTACAAACGGACACGTTTTCGTCAGACTATACTTAAAATTAAAATTCACGAGATTTCTCAGAACTTCTTAGTGAGTTCTGAGAAGTTGCTTTGAACAATGAATCGTTTCCTTTTTCAGTTTAACTGGAAGCGGTTTTCTATATCACGACGCATGCATACTCTTTGGGTGAGGTAAAGAACAAGTCTATTAGTAATCCTGTTGCCATAAAAAGATGACGCAAAAAGGTAGGTATCGTAAGTTTAATGAAATATATGAGCTCACATATGAGTTTACAACGGGTCAGTGCCATCTACTGGCTACCGTATATGTACAACCCCGGAGTCTTCAAGTCGCGAGTGAATAGGTTCCTTCTAAGTTTGCGTGCTCCACCTCAGACCGCGTCGTCGCTTAACATCAGGTGAGACAGTGGTCAAACGCAAGCTTATAATCGTTAATAAACATAATAAAAATAAAACTTTGTAGTGTATTGGTAAAAATATTATGTATGGTTAACTAAGTGTTATTCTATTTTTAATAAAAATATGCATTTTACATTACACTCAGACAAGTGACTTACTTTAAAGTCTTGTAAAATGAAGCTTATTTAGTATTTACTACACTTACAACATAAACACAACTCAAGAAACCGCACTAGGAGAGCCTGTGTCACGGGATCCACTGTACTCTATTGCACTGTTACATACTGCTTATTATCTACTTTTTTTTCAATTATTATTAATATAAAAATTACAATAGTGATAATGTTATAAATGTCTAAAAACCTAAATTAGGTTTGCCCAGACACTAAGGTCTCGACGCGTATATAAAGTAAACAATTTAAATTATAAGTAGGTATGTGTGTACGTAGTAAAACAGGTAACAAGCAATACGATAATAATATTAAAACTCTTGTTCATAATTACTTTACACTGTTTTTTACGGGTATACCGTGGTACTTACGCGTAGTCGATCACGATCGACAATTGTTTCGGCTTCTTCCGGAAGCCTTCATCAGGATCTTGAGTGCGGTGCGTTAGTGGTAACGTCCCGTCTCGCACTGCGCAGTGCACGTACGTTACGACTAACGCACCGCACTCAAGATCTTGATCAGGATCTTGCACTCAAGATCCTGATAAAGGCTTCCGGAAGAATCTGAAACAATTGTCGATCGTGATATCGACTACGCGTAAGTACCACGTTATACCCGTAGAAACAGTGTAAAGCAATACAACGATATGCAAGTATAAATAAATGTGACAGTTGCGCTTTGTTTCACCCAACACCGCTTCCGCGTACACGCACACAACGATACTCAGGCCTTTGTGCAGGCACAGGGCTTATAAAGGATGCTCCAATTTTATTTTGATAAGTAGTATCTTTTCAAGACTATTTTGAAATTATTTGAGTTTAATTTCTCTTTAATGTCAATAGGAAGCTCGTTGATTAGTAAGGGCAGGAGGTATTGAGATGTTCTTCTTCCATATTTTTTTTACATATTATAAGTTTGCGTTTGACAACTGTCTCACCTGATGTTAAGTGATGACGTTGTCTAGGATATATATTATTATATAACTTCGTATGGATTTCTATAAGTGACATATTAAATATATTCATATAATTATAACTTTTACATCACACAAAGATAACATTAACATAATTTAAAAATAATTTAGAATAGCAATAAAATAATCTAACTTAAAATAAAAACCTTAAAAATTTAATAAAAACTAAATTAAATCTAAAACGGGCCCCTGCGGCATTGTACCCAAGATGCTGGCAGCGTTTCCTCTTTGTATTGCTAGGCGACGTTGAGCGAGGAAGCTGCCAGCTCTTCGGTCTCCTGATACGTCAACCAGTATATAATAAATTAGGTCATTCTATGTCGTTTGAGTGTGCCCAGAAGCACATAAGGTATCATTTCGTAGATAACTATTATTTATATTCGGAAATATCATGTATTACATTTGACCTACTTCTCAAAATGCTACAATTTTAATACATTGATGACGGTACACGAACAAAAAACATTTCTTTTTAATTTGACGTTAAAACAAACAAAGGACCATTTTCCCAAAGCAAATTGGATAAAACCGTGCATTGTGATCAATTAAAATCACTCGCGATGGAGCCATCCATCAAACCGAGAGAATCAATCTTCGATGAAAAATCACTACTGTGTTTTAACACGGATATATTTTGAAGGGGCGCTTATAAATACAGGTATACCTACATACACAAACGCCGCATTGGCAATTTTTTTTAACATATTATAAGTTTGCGTTTGACAACAGTCTCACCTGATGTTAAGTGATGACGTTGTCTAGGATTTACCACGCAAACCTAGAAGGTACCTATTCACTCGCGACTTGAAGACTCCAGGATTGTACATATCGGGAAACACAGACTTAGATTTCTTTGTAATATACACTTTTTGTTGACTGAAATAAAAATAATACCATTTTTTTTATTTACTTATAAAGAAAGCTCATGACAAATTTACCAATCGAGTATTTTGGTACAGATATCTAAAAAACTAAATATGTTAAAATTATTAGTTCAAATTGGCAATCTACTCATAGACACTAGAGCGAGTCTTTTCCGTCCAGTGGGTCTTTTTCGGTAATGGACAACCCAAAAAATTAAATATTAGAAATATTTTACCAAAAAGTCATGATTTTTTTTACTTATTATAAGTTTGCATTTGACAACTCTCTCACTTGATGTTAAGTGATGACGTTGTCTAGGATTTAGCACGCAAACCTAGAAGGTACCTATTCACTCGCGACTTGAAGACTCCAGAATTGTACATAACGGGAAACACAGACTCGGGCAACGAGTTCCATTCCTTGGCAGTACGCATTAAGAAAGTGGAAGCAAAACGCTTCGATCAATTAGATTATATATAAAACCTAAGGTACTTAGTTGAGTGTTTAGACTCATTTTAAATGTTATTAAATAACATTTCATTTCATTTCAAATATTATCTATTGGCATCTACACAGCCCCGTACTGGACTGAAGCTTATTCCTAAGCAAACGCTAGATGATTGAGATCAAAGTGGCCAATTTCATATGCGGGATCATATTAAATGAATACCCATAGTACAGACTCATATAAGGAATGGAATTATAAACGTAATATACTCTGTAATGTTATTTTTATTGCGTCTGCCTTTACTCAATACTCGACTTTTACTCCAAATTCTGTCCCAAACGCGGCATATTTTTTACGACACAATATGGTAATGAGGAGGGGGTAGGGGGTAGGGGGAGAAACAGTACCGTAGTAAGTAAGAGTTGTTTAAAATTAGATAAAGGTGTACGTATTTTATTTGAGTTGGGGTCGCGGTTGTGAGGTGAATACTAATTCGGTAACCTCTGTATGTACCTACACATGGCTTTATATTACTGGTACTGTTAAATGTATCCAAATTAAAGCTTTAAGTCCATGTACCTTATTTAATTTATCAACTCTTCACAATGCTATTTTTAATTTTAGTATTTTTTTTTTCTGTTGCGGGTTGTTGTAGTCAGCGTCAAATTGCATGACATCAATTATTTTTGGAAAATATACCCGCATTTAAAAAAAATAATAATGGGATTTATGTTAATGCGTGTAATTCGAATTTCAATTGATATTTTGATTTTGCCTTATGGAAATCGCATGCTAAAAAATCTTTACCTAAACATGGAACCGACTTCAACATTTAAAAGTGTGGAATAACTTGTCGTAGTCGGTACCATGAGCACAATATATTGGTAATAGTTTCTTTTGAACTGTCATGGTATCGACTTCAACAAGTTATTTCACACTTTTGAGTGTTGAAGTCGGTTCTATGTTTTGGTTTTTTTTTCTTGTACCTTTCATATGCTCCACTACAGTACATATTATACCCACATCTTTGCATAAGCTTGTAACCTTTCGTACGAAAGCCATGCAAAGCCATGGCGGGCTTATTATCTTATTTTTTAAATTATTTTTTTCTTATTTATTACATCAACTAAGCTACTTTAGCTTAGTAGGCAAACGAATAAGACGTTAATCATCAATATTCATAAGAAAATATTTAGCTAAAATGAAATCCACTACAAAATTAAAAAATGTGAAATAACTCATCGATATCGGTACCACGATAGTTCAAAAGTAACTATGTATTATCAAAATATGGTGGGCATAAAATAAACAAAATAAAACAAACGGGTCGAATTGAGAACCTCCTACTTTTTTGAAGTCTGTTCAAAAGAAAGTGTATTTTGTGCGTGCAACTAAAACTCAGACATGAGTGCAGGTTCGATCTAGGAATTTATATAGTGGTAACGCTTTACATAGCGTCCATGAGGTACTTTCCTGTTATTACCTGAAGGCTGTGGTTTTGAAGATATAAAAGCTGGTATAAATGCGATATTTTATTACTATTATTTAAAATTATCATTGTTGAAGCAGGTCCCAAAATAATACACTCGCTTGATTGTTACAGCTATGTATTTAAGATTCTTACACTTCGGTTGAACCGAGAATGACTGAAGGTAATTTGCGCTTAACTAATGTCAGTGTCCGGAGAATCTTGTCACCGCGATGTAGAATGGTTGGTGGCGCCATCTGTTATTTTATTTTAGTACTGCGTTCGAACAGTGGTAATAGATGGATTGAACATACCGCCCACCAAGGATATATTGACAAAATTATCCTTACACAGACCGAACTCCGCCCACCATGACGGAAGAAATTGTTATGTAAGAACAAGCCGTTCGACTAATACATTTTTCTATAATTAATTACGTACAATGTTTTTGATAAGAGTTATCTTTGACTGGTAAGAAACATAGTTTTGAAACAGAACGTTTGATTACTGTCCCTTTGCATCTCAAACTGACAACTCTTGTAATTTCGTCTAACCCAGGATGTTTTTGCTCTATTATCCCGTACAACCATCTAGCTGGTGGCAGATCGTCTTCCATCACTAATACCACGTCTCCAACTTCCGGTTCGGGATTGCGATGAGCCCACTTATAACGATGGAAAAATTGGGTTAAATATTCTCTGGACCATCGCCGCCAGAAATCTTGTACCATTCTTTGCAATAAATGCCAACGTCTAAGGGTTCCAACATTTGCAGTTTCGTAATTGATATCAGGTGCTATTACTAGAGGCTCACCAATCAAAAAGTGACCAGGGGTCAATGGCGTCGGGTCGTCAGGGTGGTTGGATGCCTTCGAAATTGGACGCGAATTGAGGCAGGCCTCAATTTGCGATAGCAGAGTGGTAAGTTCTTCAAACGTTAAAGTTGAATTTCCAACGATGCGCTTGAGATGGTGCTTAGTGGACTTCACTCCGGCTTCCCACAGACCTCCAAAGTTTGGTGCCCGGGGTGGAATCCAGTGCCAGGCTGTGCCATTGCTTGCCAGATGGTCGGCGATTTCAACCGCCATGCTTGATTTTTCAGCTGTAAATAATGACCGCAGTTCCCGAGCAGCACCCACAAAATTGGTACCGTTGTCGCTCCACACGTTGGCACAGTGTCCGCGCCGTGCCACAAATCGCTTGAAAGCCGCGAGGAAACCTTGAGTTGTCAGGTCACTGACTAATTCAAGATGAACAGCCCGAGTGGCCATACAAATGAAGAGGCAAATGTAGCCCTTGAACGAGTGGTGCCCGCGGCCCTTTGAAGTTCTTATGTTTATAGGGCCCGCAAAGTCCACACCGCTGTTTATAAATGGACGAGCAGGAGTCACCCTTGCCGTGGGTAGCTCACCCATAAGTTGCTGCCGAGAACGAGCGGAATGCCTTACACAATGGACGCATTTCTTTACAAAAGTTTTTACCAGATGCTTGGCTCCAAGTATCCAATACTTCGTTTGCAAGTAATTGAGCATCAGTTGAGGACCACCATGAAGTGTCTTTAAATGTGCGTCCGCTACCAGTAACTTGGTAAATGCCGAATCCTTGGGAAAGATTATGGGGTGTTTCATGTCATCGCTTATCTGTGCCTTCTGCAATCGTCCGCCTACTCTCAAGATGTCATTTTCGTCTAAAAAAGGGTTTAGTGTGAAGAGCTTGCTTCTTTTACCAATAACCTTTTTTTCTTTTAGATTTTTCCTCTCCTCCGGAAAGCCGCTTATTTGACAAATTTTTATACATTGTTTCAAACTTTCAGTAATTTCGTTACTGTCTAAGTGCATAGATGCTGATTGTTTTTTAACTATTTTTGCCCATAGCCTGATACGAGCTACAACGCGAATCAATCGTGTTAAGGAGGAAAATCTTCTAAAGAGTTCTTCTGTTGGATTGTCTTCGTCGGTCAAACTTGGATACGTATTCACCAACGATTGTATTTTGATTCTTTCTTCTAAGTGTGTGTCAGGCTCCACAAGTTTCTTGTGACAGATAGTTTTGTCCTTTAACCATGTCGGCCCTTCTCTCCACAGTGTTTCGTTGTCAAGCATTTTGGACCCTCGTGACGCCGAATCAGCTGGGTTTTCCTTTGAACTTACGTGCGACCATTGTTGAGGTTCTATAGTTGTAATTATTTCCGTTACACGATTGGCCACGAAAGTTTTCCAACGATTGGGTCTACTATTAAGCCAGGCAAGAACGATCGATGAGTCAGTCCACGCGTGAATGTGAGTTTTGCTAATTCCTAGAACTTCAGATACTTCCTTCAAGAGTTTGGCTAGAAGCACTGCTCCGCAAAGCTCTAGCTTTGGTATGGAAATCTGTTTAATGGGAGCTACCCTAGTTTTTGAAGCAAGTAATCTTACGTGTACTTTCCCTTGACTGTCAACGACGCGAAGGTAAACTACGCCAGCAAAACCGTCGAAAGACGCATCGCAAAAGCCCTGAAGTTCGCGAAGCTCATCGTCGGACTTGGTGTTTATCCATCGTGGAAGTCTAAATTTCGTGAGATTGTTTAAGTCGTTACGGTATGACAACCAGTCTTTAAGCAATTGAGGTGGAAGCTCGTCGTCCCACTCAATTCCCGATAACCACAATTTTTGTATGAATATTTTAGCTGTAATAATTACAGGTGCCAACCATCCCATGGGGTCAAATAATCTTGAAATGTCCGATATTACTTTACGTTTTGTTACAGGTTCTGTTACGGGGGGGAGTTGAACAGCGTACTCAAACGCGTCATCATTCCGATTCCAGGTGAGTCCTAGGATTTTCATACAAGTGTCAAGTTTCACCTTTAAGTTTATATCGGTATCACCTTTATCTTTGTCTATTTCCTCTAACAATTCTTCGCTGTTGCTACTCCATTTTTGAAGTTCAAACCCTCCTTTATTGAGTACTTTAGTCATTTCATGATATATCTGTTTTCCTTCTTCTACTGTTTCACAACCTGTCATGAGATCGTCCATATAGAACTCTTTCAACACTTTTTCAGATGCAATGGGAAACGCTTTCCCCTCATCCAGTGCCAGTTGTTGCAAGCATCTAACAGCCAGGTAAGGTGCTGATGCAGTTCCAAAGGTTACTCGCAATAAACGCAAATGTTGCAGTTCTTCGCCGGGATTGTCCCGCCATATCAAACGCTGAAAATCTACATCTCTTTCATTGATCTTGACTTGCCGATACATTTTTATAATATCTGATACAATACATATGGGAAATGTTCGCCATCGCATTATAATGTGTCGCAAGTCATCTTGCAACGTGGGACCAACTAGTAAATCATCGTTTAAAGATACGCCGTTAGTACCAGGCTCGGAAGCATTAAAGACTACACGGACTTTGGTCGTGTCTTTGTTTTCTTTCACTACCGCGTGATGGGGTAGATATACTGCTTTAGCATTTTGAACTTGAGTATGTGGTACTACTTCCATGTGACCCAATGTCAGGTATTCGGCTATGACTTCGGTGTATTGTTGTTTCAGTATAGGATCTTTGTTTAATCGCCTTTCCTGTTGATAAAAGCGTTTCGTTGCAATTTCCTTTGAGTTGCCATATTGTGAAGTTGGGTTTTGGTCTCGAAAGGGCAATTGTACAATGTATCTCCCTGTGCGGTCTCTCTTGGTTGTACTTGCGAAAATATGTTCACATTTTTCTTCTTTTTCGGAGAAGTTTTTTGTTGGAACTACTACTTCGGACTCTTGTTCCCAAAACTTTTTCAAAAAGTCGTTATCAGGATGTCTCACCAAGCATGAAACCACCGTATTGTACGATGCTGAAGGTGTGTGTTCAGAATCACGATTGTCTATGGGTCCAGAGAGGATCCAACCCAGTTGTGTGTTTTGCGCTACTGGTGTGCCGGGTGGACCCTTGATTATTCCATCTAGCAAAATCTGGCCATAGACATCGGCTCCAAGAAGCATATCTATATGGTTTGGTGATCCAAATGATGGATCTGCAAGAGTTAAGTCTGAAATTTGTGACCATAGCTCTATTGACGTTTGCTTTGCAGGTAGCATTGATGTGAGTTTGGGGAGTACAAAAGCTTGAATGCTTAAACTGACATCTGGGTTGTGTAGTGACCGAATTTGAATGGAAACCCTCGATTTTGAGGCTAAAGATGAATTCGGATCACCACCTATTCCCATGATGGAGCTTTTGTACGGGGTTTTCTTTAATCCAAGTAACTGGACTGCGGATTCTTTCACAAAACAAGCTTGAGAACCTTGATCTAATAAACACCGCAGTGTTACCATCGACCCAGACTTCGATTGGGCATTGACTAAGGCTGTAGCCAGTAATACTTGCCTGCTAGCAGTAGAAAAACAAGCTGTAACGTTGGAGAAAGCACCAGAAGAGGAACTTTCTGGTGGTGATGATGCAGGAGCAACATCGTGCTCAGTTGACCGGTGAGCGTCGGTTGAAGGAGTGGTATTTTTGGGATGCAACAGTGTGTGATGTTTCTTTTTACAAATGCGGCACCTAGAGATGTGACGGCACGCATAAACTGAATGGCCGGATCCTAAGCAGTTAAAGCATAAATTCCTGGATTGGACGTACTTACGACGAGTGTCAACATCATCAGATGCAAATTTTTTACAGTGCCTTAAACGGTGAGTATCGTTACAATAGACGCACGAGAATGCGAACTCATTTGTTGTGTGATGCACTTGAGTAACATTAGTTTGAGATTTCCCCTTAAACAGTTTGGGGTCAATAAATTCTAAACCACGTGACCTGATTTCGATAAAGTCCTTAAACTGACTAAGTGTCGGTAATTCATTAGAAGATTCACTTATTTTAAGTTCCCATTGCTTTCTAGTTTCGCTATCTAATTTCAAGCTAAGAATGTAAATGACAATGGTGTCCCAGGAACTAACATCGATGCCAAGGTTTTTAAGGGCGTAAAGACATTCATTGGTAACATCAAGTAGTTCTCTTAACGCGCTCGCAGATTCTGACGTCAAGTTTCGTTGAGCCATAAACTTCTTCAAAATACAATTAGAGAGATATCTTTTGTTGTCATAGCGATCTTCGAGTAGCTTCCAACACAAGTTGTAATTGTCTTGAGTGATTGGAATGTGTCTCAATAATTGCTCAGCTTCGTCACGCAACTGGGTTTTTAAATAGTGCAATTTTTGAACATCTTCTAGGTTCTTGTTCTTGTGAACTAATGATACAAACAGATCTTTGAAGCTAGTCCATTCCGTGTATTTCCCTGAAAATGTTGGTATCGATATCTTTGGCAATTTAAGACTCTGGTCCTTAGTTGCCATAGACATTCCCGTTGGTTGTCCATCATTGCTAGGTTTTATAGTGATTTTCTCAAGAACATCCATAATCTCGCACTTGTAAAGCGTAAATAGCTCTTGTGTTACATCATACAAATCTTTACTCACGTAACTGCTAGATTGATATTTGTCACTATCAGTATCCCTCACTATTTCTATGTGGTTGCCGGAAAATTGTACCCATAGATCTTCTAATGTTCTCAGTCTTATGGTTAAGTATGACTCAGACGAAAGTCGTTCCTTTGCTGACTTTTTAAAATTAGTTCGCGCTTTGACAATGCGTTGATATATATCTTCCTGAATTTTAACCTTTGATTCCATCTTTAATAAGTTGTCTTAACTTATTCACAAATTTTTACTATCTTACTTTTTCTTGAAATTTTTCTAAGTGTTTGAGCAACTTTATCAAATTGAGAAATTGGGCATGGATTCCCCGTTCCGTCGTTTTTTCGTAAATTATTCTAAGTCCTAGCCACAATTCTTCATGCAAGAAATTTAAATTTTTACAAGTCCAAGAATTTACTTTAATGCACACTAGTTAACAAGGTTCAAAGTACTCACAGTTTTTCACTTCACACAATACTTATTCCGCTTACGTCCTTATGGTATGATCCGTCGTCAGTCGGTGTCAGCGCCAGGTATTTCCAATCCACACAATTCTCTAGGCTGAGATATCCAGTTCGAGAAGGACCAATGTTGAAGCAGGTCCCAAAATAATACACTCGCTTGATTGTTACAGCTATGTATTTAAGATTCTTACACTTCGGTTGAACCGAGAATGACTGAAGGTAATTTGCGCTTAACTAATGTCAGTGTCCGGAGAATCTTGTCACCGCGATGTAGAATGGTTGGTGGCGCCATCTGTTATTTTATTTTAGTACTGCGTTCGAACAGTGGTAATAGATGGATTGAACAATCATCATCATCATCATCATCTCAGCCATAGGACGTCCACTGCTGGACATAGGCCTTCCCCATTGATTTCCACAAGGACCTGTTGGAAGCGGCCCGCATCCAGCCCTTACCTGCGATCTTAGTCAGGTCGTCTGTCCACCTTGTCGTTGGCCCTCCTATGCTGCGCTTGCCAGTCCGTGGTCTCCATTCTAGAACCCATTCGGCCCCAACGGCCATCACCCATATTTAAAATTATAAACGGTTAATTTTCATGACATTTTATTCACACATTATTACATAAAAACCAATTATATTCAACGTGGCAATGCTGCTAGCACTCTGGGCACGCTGCCAGCCGGTAGCGGGTTAGAACATTTGAGTTATCTATAGGCTACCAATAGCTAGTGGATTGCTCAAATGTTATTGTAGTAGCTGCAGTATTGCAATTAGTTATTAGTGTTTTATTATATTCTAATCTAAATACACTCCACTCAACAAATGTCAAACAGAAGAAATCGATAAAGATAGTGCAGATACATTTAAAGATCAAAATCGATAAAGACAAAGATCATTAAAACATTATGCGAAATGGGAAATCTGAATAATGACTATCAGATATGTTGTTGATACACTAATAAACTTCAACATTAAAGTTATATCAACAGAAAACATGTCATATATCATGATGCGCAGTTGCCACGCTTCAATCAGCTCCATAAACGCCTTCGCCTGAATCCTCATCGTCTTCGGAAGGTTGTAGTCCATAACGAGCAGGTTAACCAGGATCTTGGTTTGGTTTCGCGCCGACATCAACCGCTCGCAAATCAAACAGACCAACGCAACTGTCAACAATGTGGTGACGCACCAGATTAAGACAACCACCAATGTGTTAGAGGTGTATTCATCAGTTTTGTAATAATATAGAGATGTCCAGATCGTCAGGATTATGATTATAAAGGTGGTGATGAGGGTCATGAAAATCTGAAAGTTAAACATATTATTGACAATGGAGCAGATGGTTCCGATCTTGTCATACACTATCGCCAAATCACGTATCTTCATGTTACTATGTGAAGGATGTCCAAGCATATCAACCGTTTGTTTAGTTCTTTTCTTGTCTCCTGCGACAATGAAAATTGTAGCTTCATTGTTAGCCAAAAATGTATCAAAATATCCGTTTATGATATCCAGTCTGGTCTTTAACATTTCGATTAGCAGAATGAATAAAATCAGTTCAATCTTCTGTATAAAGTACAACAGAGTAAATAATATTTTATCCATTGTAAATTCTTCTTGGTCTGCAGTTCTCTCTGCTGCAAATATAATTGCATGGGAAACTACAAGTAGTATCACAAACCTGGTGGATTTGATTGTAGCCTTTCGGTAAACTTGTTCACTATTTGTAGTCATAAGTATATCATCAACATCAGCAAACGTGGTGAAGATTTGTTCTATGTCTTTGCCAATGAATATATTCGTCGTAATCAATGTGGTAACATACTGAATTAATATTACTAAGGTTGGTGTTAGGTCTATTATTTCCATAACTTCGCAACTCCCAGTATTACAACTTTTCAAATCCATAAAGGTTATAACGAAACCAATGGTCAAGATCATTACAATCAATGCATATATCTTTTTGAATGGATTGTTTGGCAGAAACTGACCGTTTTGGAATGAGAATCTGTTAATCCCAATGATACTTTGAGTAAGAAATACTGGGTTTAATGTCGAAATCAGATACCGCAATCTCTCTATTTTTTTTGCGTCCTCGTCGATATTATTTGCCATCTTGTATATATTAACTTGATTTTTTATTACAAGGCAACAAAATAGATACGTCTTACCGATCACAATACTGATCACTCATTGATTTCTAATGAATTTTTCATCCAAATATAGAATTCCATTACGATATTATATTACTTTATTTCTGATACACTTAATAACATTACATTGTAGTGGAAAATAATGACATTAATTTTGTTTGTTTAATTCTTAATCAATCATGAAACATTAATTTGTTGATTGTTCTTTAAAATAATGTACCTGTATGTACACAATCCCACTAATATTATGAATGTGAAAGTTTGGATGAATGTTTGTTACTCAATCACGCTCAAACGGCTAGACGGATTTGGATGAAATTTGGTATGTAGATACTTCAGATCCCGGAATAACACATAGGCTACTTTTCATCATTATCATCATCACTATGCGGATATAACCGCGGAGAACAGCTGGTTCGTCATATACGTTAAAGTCATCAGAAAATAATACTTGTGACTCACACTAGCTATTTTTACGCAGTCATTTACTGTGCAAGCCATCCGCCTGTGGAGTTCTTTACCTGTTTCCTTAAGACGTGCACCATCGTTGTTAATATTTTTGATGTAAAGTAATTAAGTTGTCAGTTGCCTTTAAATTGTTATTAGAAATAGATGTAAACATTCCATTATTATGTATATGAAATTTATATTATGTATGTGAAAAGTAAACTACAAAAGTTGTACGTCCGAAATGGGCAAACTGTTGAAACTTACATTGTAACCTTGACCATCTTATGAACACAGTTATATGCAATAAATATATTCTGTATTCTAATATTTAAAAATCAACTTAAACTGTTATATCTGTCTAAGTAACACCTCACTGCGTTAATCTCTATCCTTACATTAAGCTTAATATATACCTATGTATTTATCAAATTATATTTATTTATTCACATTATATATATGGGAAGGCTTATAATATGTATTGTATAACGCTATTCCTTATACTAAGTTTTAAGGTATATTTAATGGAATGCATGTATGTATAAATAAGTAGCTAGGCTATGTAATAGAGGTTCCATTATGTAAATATACATTTATTTTCATATTTCATCTAATTTTGGTCATAATTAGCTGAGTAATTCATTTTATTTATATTTTATTGAAAACAACATCCCGTGCTTATTAGTTCTACAGTAGAACTGCCAGGCAACCTTGAATGAATCCTACAGTAGAGCTTCTACTGTAGGGTTCATTCAAGGTTGCCTGGTAGAAATCGCTTTCAGCGATAGGGCCGCCTATTGTCTTCCTCTATTATGTTTAAGTTTGTAAGTACTGTAATATTTTGTAAGTGTGTTTGTGATACAATAAAGCATTATCTATCTATCTATCTATGTAAAAAGAAAGAAATTATATGACATATGACTTAATGATATAGGAGTGCTTGTTCTAATCTTGTTAGATCAATTAATTTGAGCGACATTGTTGTGGTTATAATTCGATGGGTGTCCGCTAGGGTCGCATTTTGCAACACACAAACAACCAAGACCCGGGACAAACATCTATACTCATCGCACAAATGTTTGCCCTTGCCGGGATTCGAACCCAGGGTCCCGGAGACACAGAAGTCATGTCACTGACACTGCGCCACTACGACCGTCATTTTCGGGGTTCGAAAGAAAAACCTCATTCCGAGTATTTAGAACAATTATCGTAGTAAGTAATTCCTAAACTTTAAAAAAAAATTAACCAAAAATGGAACCGACTTCAACACTCAAAAGTATGCTGAAAAATAACTTGTTGAAGTCGGTACCATGATAGTGCAAAAGTAAGTATAATGTCGTCGGAGTATGAGTACCACTTTTTAGATATTGTAGTGTAACTCAAAAACTCGTCATCAAAAAGAATCAACAAAAGCGGTTCATAAATGACAAAGTTATCCGCGAACACACACACACACACACACACACACACACACACACACACACACACACACACACACACACACACACACACACACACACGCAACACACGGTGTCGCATGTGCGGTGATTTTCCGCCTCTTAAAATTTATGACAATTCCTGTATGTTTGGTTGCCTGGAAGAAATTGCTTTAAGCGATAAGGCCGCCCTTTGTATCACTGTATTTATATTTGTTTATTTGTTTTTTTTATGTGTGTGGTTTTGAAATAATGTGCAAATAAAGAGTTTTCTATCTATCTAACAATCCCTAATTTTTTAAAGATATAATATAGCCTATGTCACCCGGGATAGTGTATTTTCCCAACAGTAAAATAATTTTTCAAATTGGTTTAGTAGTTTCACAGCCCATTCTATGCAAACAAACAAACAATCAAATCTATTTTATTAATAGATACATGTTTTAGATAAATCTAATAATAGGTAACAGTAAAGTTTAGTTCAAATAAGTGTTTTATTTCACCCAAAGGTTTACGGGACAGTTTTAAGTCCTACACATCTTTACGCAAATTTTCATGCTACGTAACGTTACTCGACTTTGAATCGTAAGTGAGGTTGCTTAAAACATAAAATATGTAAATAAGGTTCTATTTAATATTACTTGATTCTTCTTTTATTGTTATAATTAATAGACAGTACCTGGATAACGACCTGTGATTTTAGACAAACAAACTTTGAATAGTCGTTTTTATATCATTCTCATTGTTTGGAAACTCATTAGGGTTGCACAATGGACTGCCATTAGGGCTGGCGCTCGTCCAGGGGACCTACTATGAACCGCAGATTGTCGTGAATTAATATCGAAAAAGGTCATACCTATTGAATCTTTAAAAAAATAATAAGAATAATGAACGTAAATCAGATTAATGTGTCAGAAATCAACCAAGATATAGAAGGTAGCAAGCAAGCCTATAGAAGGTAGCAAACAAGCTTGTAGAAGGTAGTAAGTAACCTTATAGAAGGTAGCAAGCAAGCTAATAATAGGTAGCAAGCAAGCTTATAAAAGGTAGCAAGCAAGCTTATAGAAGGTAGTAAGTAAGCTTATAGAAGGTAGCAAGCCAGCTTATAGAAGGAAGCAAGTAAGCTTATAAAAGGTAGCAAGCAAGCTTGTAGAAGGTAGTAAGTAAGCTTATAGAAGGTAGCAAGCAAGCTAATAGTAGGTAGCAAGCAAGCTTATAAAAGGTAGCAAGCAAGCTTATAGAAGGTAGTAAGTAAGCTTATAGAAGGTAGCAAGTAAGCTTATAGAACCTATCGGACAACATAATATAACATTACCACATGCCAACCAAAAATCAAACACAACCTAATATTTTTAATATTTAGTTCCAGCGTTCGACCAATATCGCATCTAATAGTCAGCAATGGACGGTCCGTGTGTGGTTAAGCGAATCACATCTAGAGCTTTGGGTTGGTTCTTAAGAACAGTTGCCCGAAAATATGAAAATATACATCTGCAAAAGAGGCAACCAGTTTTGAAAGAAAGATCATTTAGTTTGGATAACACAAACAACAAAAAGCAAGAAGAAAAATAGATACATATTCATAAAATTGATGACGAAATATCCCTTCATTTTGATGACTCCGTCAATATACTGGCTCCTTAGTACCCCCTGGGAACTCAATGGCTCCAATATAACCCATGAATTGTCCGGAAATTATACCGATTGGAGATATTTGACTGCGAACAGAAACGAGGAGTCACAAAAATGCGTACTTTTTAATCCCAGTTAAACGGATTTTACTATTTATATTGTTTAATTTTGAAGCGATGATAGCCCAGCGGTGGGAGCGTCAGCTGTAAAATTGACAAATGCAGGTTCGATCCCACTAACGGACAAAGTAACACCGTTACCAAATTCTCAACATCCACCATGGAAGCCAAGGTACTTTCGAGTACCCGCCTGGCCACCGTCAAGTATTAAAAACTGTCACCAAACACATAGTGTGTTCAGGCAGCAGTCCATGAGAGCCAGTGAGCATCCGTTTCATCATAGACCACATTATGGCTCGCTCCTACTGGACGGTCACCGTCGAGTGGGGACGACCTTTTGAAAGTGACCATAATATGGTCGCTCCTCACACGGGGGGAGATAACATCTTCGACCATGTTGTCACTGACCATCATAGTGAGATAGTGGTCAAACGCTAGATCAATAGAGTATAAAGAAAATGGTAGGATGTATTTTGTTCTCTAAAGATCTACTTTTTTTTATAAAACAGTGCCAAACATCGCGACTAATTTATTCTAATTAATTTTCCAGAATCAGTGCTTCTTTGGGTGTTAATATGTAATACATAGAGATACTATTTATCTTTGGTGTAGTACATATTAATCGTTAAGTGTCCGTGAAAGTGTTTGAGTATAGAAAAGTGAAATACACACGTATAAACTTGAAGTCAGGTTGGCTAACCTGCAAGTGTCCAGCGACTTTTCCTTTTGCCGCATGAAACAAACAGTTTCGCTTCTAAGCTACTCCACGTATTTCTCTGTCCCATTGTTTGAAGTATCCGTAATTAAAATTGGAGCGATATTACTTCTCACCTGAAGGGGAGAGGGCGTGAGAGGGGGACAGATTGGGAGGGCCAAGGGTGAGGTGCAGTTTATAATGCACGGAGATAGCAGTTTGGCATTTCAGCTGAAAGTATTACTCATACAAGTTTTGTGCGGCCAAAAGATGATAGTACCTACTTACTGCTCTTTTATAGACTTTACAAATGCATTTTTTGAGCGCACGTGTTAAAATTTGAAAAGTCAATGAGGAAAATCTGACCTAGTTGACTAAAGTTTTCCTACAAAAATGGGTTTTAAATTGTGAAGTATTAAGCCACACTTAATTTTATATGTTATGAATGTATAAAACACGGGAGTTACTTACGTAATAAATCAGAGTGTTCCGACTATAGTTTCAACCACATTCGGTGGTCTTTTTCAAGGAGAATTGTCAATTTGACAGTTGTCAAACACAAACCTATAATATATAAAAAAAAAAAAAAAAAGAATACGGGGCTTTCGCACACGCGGTCGGTTCGCCTAGTACTAGTGTCTAATTTTATATGGTTATTTTTTTTTAAAATCATGGAAATACGATAAAATATGATTCATTATTTGATATTCAGTGAAGATTTAAGCATGTGTTAAAAACAATACGTTTTCAGTGAAACATTCTAAATAGGTTGCGTTAAATTGGAGATGCATATGTCCAGCAGTGGACAGTTGACTACAGACTGACGATGATGATGAAGACCTAGTTACATACATTACCACTCATACATTACACACACTAATACACACATTCATAACACTTCCAGAAACACACGCACACTATACAAGTAGTTTTTATAGCAGTTTAAATTATAAATTATGTATTTACTTGACATAAGCTAAGTCTTTTCTGGGAGAGGCCATTGGCTCCTGAAACACAGTCCCATTAGTTCAGGAGTCTTTGGGTTCACTATTTGTTTGTACACGAATTATGTCAGTAAAGTATTTTTGTATTTGTATTTTTGTATTTGTAGGTTTACGCGCCATGAGTGCGCTGTCAGGACACGCAAGACAATTATAAATCATTGCTACTTGAAATACATTGCTGCAAGAAACCGATAATAATGTACAAATCCTCATTGAAAATAACTTTATTGTTTTAAGAGTTTTATGGTTTATTGCATTAACAACATGCTAGGCGAAACTTACGTTCAAATATTTGAAGGAAAAAATTCGGCTATAAATTATTTTATTTGTCTTTTAGTTTTTATTCCGAATGCCATTATCTGCATCAATGTAACATATATTTTAGTAAACTAGAAACTTCTGTGTTGCTCGCAAATAACGCTAAGAAACGAATGGTCTTAGGGTGCCCAAGATACAGGCATTGTCTAGTTTGGGACCCATAGTTAATAAGGTCAATATGTAATTTAAAAAAAACATACTATATAAATGTTTCTGTCTCTATTAAGTATAATATTTTGGTAATAAAACATTATCTCTTGTTATCTTTTACCTCAACATCTTAATTTATTATTTTCCTGTAGGCCCTGGATATAGATTCCTTGCTAGTTGCCCAATGACCATTATTGTCTACATACCTTCCTGTATGAATGGAGCATGTGGAAAGGGAAGAATTCAACGAACGTATTCTGGCCGAATTGGAGACATTCTGGGAAAAGACCAGGGTATCAATTCTAATATATTGCTCATAGATTGCCTATGAATTGTCAGTTTTGATAGTTTTGCAATTCTCCTTGTAGTACTTATAGTTGTAATGGCTACACAGATATACTTTCTACAATGCAATGGAGCTGAAATTGTTGTTTTAGCGAAATACCAACTTAACTTATGATTCATTTGAATTACATTATTTATTTTAATTAATATGTAATTTGTATAGTATATTGTAGTTTATATTTAATCTAAGAGTTTTATGGTTAATTGCATTAACATAATCCTAGGCGGAACTTACGTTCAAATTAATGGAAGAAAAAACTGCGGCTACCAGTGGGACTTGAACCCACGACTAAAGAATACCGTCCTGTCACTTTGTCCAACTAAGCTATCGTAGCACTTTACTGGCGGTCCGAATTCATCCCTTCCTTTAACATCTGAAGGGATGTTGTTCCTAGCGCCATCTACCTTTGATTGTATGAACTATTAATAGGACTGATAGATCAACAGCAGTTGATACGCAAGCGAAGGGACCATACCCTTATTGTAATAGTTTTATGGTTTATTGCAACAACATGCTAGGCGGAAAACAGGCCCACATGAGAAGAACTTCATATTTAAAAAAAACTAAATCCGTTCGCCAAACCAAAAGTTCTTATCACACATTAAAACATGATAGTCTAGTAGTGCACTTACCTCCTTTTTGGAAGTCGGTTGAGAAAACCTTTTATTCCGCTTTTGAACCACCCCTCTGATGGGGTATGGAAATGAATACCATATTATTGTAAACTACAAAATAATAAATAAAATTATTTCAAAACCCAACGTATCTTATTCATCTTAGATCTACTGGGACCTTTGTACCGCTTATCCGGTTCGATCCTCTTTGATCCGGTTTTCAGAAGCGGTTTGAATCGGCCTTTGTGGATAGAAATGGGACTGTTGGAAGTTTATGGGAAGTTATCGATTAAACAAGTTTTGAGACATCTTGGATCTCCAATCAATTAGTATGATTATATATAATATAAACTACAGTATTTTAAATATTATTTTCACAATTTATTTCATGTTGATTAATAGAATAAAAATTATAAACTATACAAAACAGATTCCACTACTAATCCGTAAAAAAATTTCAAAATTTTCCTGAAATTAAAGAGGATTTAACTGCTGATCGATTTTGATGGGACATATAAGCTGTTATTATACAGAGATATGCAGTTAAATAGAAATAGGGTTTGAAAGTGTACATAAGCTTATCGTACGGACTGGCAAGCGCAGCATAGAACGGCCACCGACCAGATGGACAGACGACCTGACTAAGATCGCAGGCAAGGGCTGGATGCGGGCCGTTTTCAACAGGTCCTTGTGGAAATCAATGGGGGAGGCCTATGTCCAGCAGTGGACGTCCTATGGCTGAGATGATCATGATGATGATAGGCTTATCATCTTAAGATCGACAACGTTAACGAGGAGAATCTCAACCAACAGAGTTTTAATATGTGAACTTTTTTCTATGTCAACTAATTATTTTTTTATAAGGCTGGTGCTGTTATTGTGTGACTGAAACTGGTCTACGTTCCTCTAGTCTCCTAAGTGAAGAATGGTTGAATATACTAAAAAAACGTAACAATGTATATTTTTATTGATAAATATTGCAAGAAATGTTTTATCGATAATTATTATTAAAAGTGCTCATCGCAACGCTCATCTCTAGTTACAACTTCTTTCGAGGCTCATTGCTCGATACTTTCCAATGTTATTGTGTTTATATAAAATTTTATGCGGTTTGTTATTAATGCGTTTTACACAAGTATTATTGGATTATCCTGTGTTTTTTTGTGCTGTGTATATCTAGCGTTTGACCACTATCCCATTTTGATGATCAGTGACGATGTGGTCGGAGGTGTTAGCACGCTCACTGGCTCTCAAGGACACAATATGTGTTTGGTGACAGTTTTTCAAACTTGAGGCTGGTAGTTAGCTAGGCGGCTAGGCTAGCTAGGCACTCGAAAGTGCCCTACCACCAATTTGATAATGGTGTTACCTTCACTGGAAGCTCAAACCCGGGGGGATGGAACCAGCGTCCATCAGTTTGACAATTGAAAACTACCACACAAACTATGAACACTGCATATTAACAGAAACTTTTTCATAATTCTCTCGTTGAACTTTAAGGTTTAGTTATTAGAATTGAATAATTAAATTTTGCCTAAAACTTAGAGATTGGAAGGATTCGGGATTTATGTTAAATACGAAAGTAGCAACGACACAAACCGTAGCTTCAACGCTACGACGCTACGACGTAACGCTCTACGCGCTACGACGTAGCAACGAAAGTCGTATTTGCTGTACTCAGTTTCATTGTACAGCGCTGCAGCGCAGCGGTTATATACAAGATGCATCGCTTCATAGCGAATATTTCTTACTCTATTCTCTAACCGTTGAATATTCGTTCTCGTTGTTCATATCAATAATAGTGATACGATAAATGAAAGGTGCTATTAGGAACATTATTCACAAAGTCACTAATAAATACGTTGCCCTGTGTCTAACGCAAAATAATAGTATTCCATTTAATTATAAAAAAAATGTTTTATCGATGTTTTTCACAAAAAATACGTCAGTTTTGAGCCGATTCAAAATGTATTGAATGTGCTGCTGATTGTAAGGTGACGTCATAAACCTCAGTTTGTTTTTCCGTCTATTATCTATGTCGGTTATTCTGTTGACGTGATAACGTTTTATAAATTGATGAATGCCAAAATGAAAAATAGTAACGTTCCGCGTAACGTTCCACCTGAGTTTTATATAGATCTAGATAATATAATCAAAGTCAAAGTCAAGGTCAAAGTCAAGGTCAAAGTCAAGGTCAAGGTCAAGGTCAAAGTCATATTCAAAGTCAAAGTCATAAATGATTATGAAGTTATCACGTAAATCTATCGTCCGTAAACCGACTTTATTTGTGTTATGTTTGTATATCACCTAAGAATGCGTTTGGTACAAAACTAATGGCATACGTTACGATACGTACGATTTTCGCTATCTGGGTATTAATAACTAATTAGGTATTTAGAACTTAGCCAAATTAATCGCTGAGTGTTGACATGTAAAAAATGTTTTGTTATTTCTAAAACGAACATAATAAAATATTTGTTTATTTAGTATATTTGTACATTCAAAATTTCCAAACATTGTAACTATGGTAAATATTTCATAGATTTATATTATCTTTAAGGCAAAAGTACTAACAAACATATACTCTGTTATATTGTAAGTGGTATTTCCCTTAATAAATAGTGCATTAAGCAAACTAAGCTACCTAGATACTAATAAGATTCGTTGTAATGTAACTATTCTTGGCGAAATCAAATAAATAAATAAATAAACTATTACATTCTTATAAGTAAGTAAAATAGGCATTCTAGCTTGCTAAACATTATATAGTATCATGTTTTTGTATTCTAGGAGAAAATGTACACTAGTTTTTACAAAAAAAAAATTTGAATTGATCAGTAAAGAAAATTTTAAAATGAAATGAATGGCATACGTGGGTCACTCCCACGTAGACCCACGTCGGTCATTCATCATGGGATCATTGCTTCGGTTATCGGCGTATCAACAACAGCCCATTCATTCCCTGAATATACCAGCAACCCTGAACACAGAAACATTCTATAAGCGTGAACGCTGAGAGAAAACTAAAATTGTCATTGACATTTCAAAGCAAATATATCACACTAGCTGCGCCCTGCGGTTGCACCCGCGTGGTGATGAACAACGGGGATGATGACGATGATGAAATTAGCCTATAAGATACGGGAATTTATTCTTGCGTGCTACTTCGATCGTATCGTCACTTACCAACCGGTGATTACGGTAGTTATACCCGCATATTGAAGGGAACGTTGGGGCCGAAAAGTCCTGGAATGGAGACCACGGACTGGCAAGCGCAGCATAGGACGACCACCGAGCAGGTGGACAGACGACCTGACTAAGATCGCAGGCAAGGGCTGGATGCGGGCCGCTTCCAACAGGTCCTTGTGGAAATCAATGGGGGAGGCCTATGTCCAGCAGTGAACGTCCTATGGCTGAGATGATAATGATGATAATGATGATTGAAGGGAAACTAAAATATACATGTCAAAAGGCACACATGAGAATCGTCGTATCATGATCACAATCTGGTATGTTATCTGCGAGACAGTACGTTACGGCCCGGGTGTCGAGAGCAGTCCGGTCATATTTCCGGTCATTTGGCATCCACCCGGTCATGCTGTCATGCGTCACATCCGTCACTTGACCGTGTAGACAATGTTCGTTAACTATGAACATGTACTCGTAAACTATGCTCATACTACAAGGTAGTGAGTTATTTTGTTTTCCATTTTTACTAATATTATATAGAGGAAAGATTGTTTGATTGATTGTTTGTTTGCAGTGAATAGGCTCCGAAACTACTGAACCGATTTGAAAAATATTTTCACTGTTAAGAAGCTAAACTACCCCCGGGTCACATAGGCTATATTATATTTTCCAAAAAAATATCAATCCTTATAATTTTTAATATTGAAATATTTTAACCGTGCGAAACCAGCGCGGACCGCTAGTTTGTTAATAAAGTGCCAGATTTCTCAATATTTAGATAATGAATCAATTATTACGCAAATTACACAAATGTAGTTAGTTGATCCTTATTTCTTCAAAGTACAATGCCACACAAACCGCGTCATGAAACAAGGATGACGTTTAAGTAAAGTTTAAGTAAAAGGGGCCGTGGTAGTACCGGCCCAGAATAGTACTCCCCCATTTCTTCCCGCGGGTGCCGTAAGAGTCGGCTAAGGGACCACGCACCAGGAGGTGGGCAGCAGCACCTTCTGAGGATTGGAAATCATACTGCGCTCGCCAACCCGCCTGCCAAGCGTGGCGAGTATTGGCAAATCCCCCCTATATGGGGGAGGCTCTGTCCAGCAGTGGACGCACATGGCTGAGAGAAGAAGAAGAAGTTAAGGTAAAACATTTTTTTGGTAATTGTTTATGTAAAAAAAGCATAACTGCCTTGACGACAAGCAAGACTTCTTTCGATTTATAAATTGGAACATAAAAAATCAAGGTGCGTTTCTAAATTTCTAGAAATGATATAACGCTATTAATTAAATAAAATGTATCTTTTTATAACGACCTTAGGTCGTATTTATACCATCTTAATCCCACTAATATTATAAATGTCAAAGTTTGGATGGATGGACTGATGTTTGTAACTCAAACACGCCAAAACGGATCTAGATAAAATTAAGCACATAGATAGATTATAGTTTCGAATAGCACATAGGCTACTTTTTATCCCGGTAAAATGTATGACTCCCGTGGGATAACTGATAGCGTGAAAACCGTAATCCACGCGGGTGAAACTGCGGGGTTCTAGTAGTGAGAAAATATATTTCGACTTCACATTTTATTTATCTATATATGAAAAGGATCTTATTCTGTTGACGTCAAAATTGAAATTCGTACAACTCCTTACAATGCTATCTCTAATACATATAAGAGGACTATTGATCAATTTATTGCAGGTACTTTTAGTCGACACCAAACGACATCACGATTTATTTCATACGGTCAGTGACGATATGGTCAAATTTGTAATTACGCTAGACCTAGAATAAATAAATATATAAAAAGTATATTCAGAAAAATTTGCTCACTTACAGAATTATAGATCGTAAATGAAGCTTAATTAAACTTGAGGGTGGTAGCGACCTAGGTGTATACTAGAATATACCCTACTACCATCCACTTCTATATTACATACTCACGCATGTAGACTCTAAGGCTTTCACGGCCGGCGTTGCATGTTGTATGTATTGCTTCCGGGCTGTTTGGCCGTGGTCTATGTGAAACTTTTGTTCCAGACGTTTCGTCGATCACTGCGGTCGACATCGCGTCGCGAAGGAGAGTTCTACGCTCTTGTCGCCGCTCGGACCTGAACCACTGAAGATGTCGACCGCAGTGATCGACGAAACGTCTGGAACACAAGTTTCACATAGACCACGGCCAAACAGCCCGGAAGCAATACATACAACATACTCACGCAGTTTAGTTAAATATTTCTGATCTTATAAAATAAATGATTTATTGAGAAGCTTTCCTGCGAAGACCTTTTTCTACTTCTGTTTGAGTTACTTAATACAAACTTAGAAGTGTTGCATATCTTATCCAATTTGTGATGTTAAGTGTCGACTTTTATTCGTTTAGCTCAAAGTTAAGAGTTACATTATACTACCTAACTTTTTATTGAGACGAGTTTTTATTTGAGTTCTTTTTCTCTACAGTTAAGTTAGGTCATAAATTATTTAAGAACGAAGAGTGGTGAATGTATTCACAGGCACTAGGATTCCCTGTAAAGCAGGAGGCATGGACAAATACAGTAAAAACATCACCAACGTCCAAAACCCGCGAACAAACTTTGAGTTCTTCACGAGTTTGCTCTAGCCGGGAATCGAACCCGGAACTAGTGGCGTTGTAGGCAGGGTTATCAACTTAACCACGGACCGATCACTTAATTACCGTCAACGTCCCCAACGGATGAACTTAACTTTTTATGTTATTAGAACCATTTCTGTACTTAGGTTCTGTTCTGACATGCTTAAGTAATTTGCAGGTTAAGTAAACGTTATTACTACATTATATCATCATTTACTAGTACATAAAAGAAAGGATCAGTAAGCTATATAATATTTTATAGTGTAATTACTTAATAGTTTCATTTTTAATAGCTTTGATAAGGGCATAAGTATAAATAAAATATATTATACTTATGACCTTGTACTTTGCAGGTTCCGTATTGGCGAAGATTGTGACATGCCCGTACTGTTTATACGTTTAACTAACAAGTATTATCAAACAATAGGATCCAGTATAGTACTGAATTTAATTTACCCTTACTGCTCTGTCATGTACTGTGGTATATAGTAGTCATTAATATACGAAGCGAAGCGCTCACTTTTATCGTGCTTTATACAAAGACTGAAAACAATGAGTGTAACGGTATATTTTGGTTGCTAACTGCACTAGTAAACCGGTTTTGTCAAACTTTGTATTCATTTTAGCTACAACTACAACAAATAGGAATGTGCGAGCAATGATTAAATATTTCATAACAATAAATGCACGCAGAGTTGACATCAATTGAGAAGTTTAAGAACTTTAATTCAAAGTGCTATTTGACATTTCTTAATATTCATTCAAATTTTACAAGATTTTTCCTGAAACTCTTCCAAATTCTAATTATTTATATCTTACTCTACATATGTATTTTATATACACGCAATATAATTATTATAATTATCATATTTATTTTAAATTCATCAATCAATTGCAATCGATACTTTACTCTATGATTAATGTCTTAGTAAACACATAGATTTTCTCATACTGAATCTTCTAAAATATCAATTAATTTGTCATTCAATTTTATTCACACACAAATGTGTGTTAATGTTATACCTATATAATGGAAATCCGTTTTTAGCTGTAATAACATACATCAAACTCTGTCAATTAAGAGCTGTGGATTTTGTAAAAGAATAAAATAAAATAAAAAAAGAAATTCTGATAGTTTGGAAGGAATGTATTTTTTACTATGGTTTCCACATCTACTATAACAATCAACAAAACAAACAACACAAAGTGTATGAAGTTAAACCATAGTTTAAGCTAAATATTGTCAAATACTTGCGATACTTTCAACCAAGTTACAGTATCTATGTTAAGGATAAAGTTCTTTTAAAAAAGCTATTTTAAAAAAGCATAATTTATACATACATACACATAGCTTTGCCTGTTCCTTGGAGAGACAGATACCATTGTCACTGGCTCCTACTTGCTACGATTTTGCTCGAGAGATATATGATAGGTGTTAGATAGAAAGAAAGAAAGAAAGAAAGAAAGAAAATACATTTATTCAAAACATGACGTGTTTGTAATTGATGTACCTAAAATAGATTATATAAGTTTATTCATCCATGTCATCAATCGTCCATTTAGTTTATACTAGATGACGTTTGAAATTTTGACAGTGTGAACATTTATATATACAATGGTAGTGATTCGCTCATTCAATTAAACTAACCTGAAATTCTGGAAAATAGATCTTATGATTTGTTCTTACATGGTTACGATTAGGTCTGAATTAGTATTACACTAATCCATAATCATTTTAAACGTTGAAATTAGATATTTTTATTTAATTTGCGGAGTTTGTTAGGTTTAGGTAGATTAAGTTGCCACTTATTTGGTGCCTACTAAAACTACCCGCAATTTGACAGCTATAAAACTCGTCTAATATTAATGACAGCATTGTGTGGAGTAATACGAATTTAAATTTAAGCGTGAAAAGAATACGAGCTATTTCATTTCGAATTTTAGCTAGTTGAATTGATTAACATAATTAAGGCCAATGTTAGGCAATTCAAATTGAGAAAATATTACATCTACCTCCAAGCTGAGTTTAATTTACAATCGAAACGCATAAATGTGTAAGTATATAAGTAATTTCGGAAATGAGCTTGTTTTAATAATAGTTTATTATATATTTACAAAATGAAGAGACACGCGGTTTTCACTGCTTTATTCTGTCTAGTGATATAAACATGCATTTGTAAATGGATTTTCATGCGCTCGTAGTGCAGGTAGTGACAGTCAAGTTTGAATCCTCGGTACGTCATCGTAATGTAGCTAAACAATAATTACCTTATTTAGGTAAATACCGGTTTTATTTATGTAACATAAATTTTCAGTCCTCACTTTTTATCGTGTTTTTATATGAGACAATTAAATTTTATACGAGTTTAACCGGCCGAAAGCGCGCCATATGAAAGGTCTGCTCACTAACGCCACTAACTATTTTTTCAATTAAGGACATATTTTGGAGTTAGTAATTTCACGTTTAAAAAAAAATGGCACGAAAGTAAATTAAAATTGCATAACATAGAAAATATATTATTTCACCTTATATTTATCAATGGAATGACATCGAAGATTTCGTAACATTGTTTTTACGGCTGTGCTAATTGGGTTAAAATTTGGTACGGAGATGGAAGAGATGGAACTCTAGCTACAGTTTTTTTTTTGAATTAGGAGTAAAATAATCGATCCCATTTCTCCGTATGGGGCAAATTTCATAGAGAACTTTTATCTTCAAAATATGAATCAGGCAAAGCCGCAGTCAAAAAAAGATATATAATAATCGTAATAAAATTTTGCTAACATTGTTGACAGTTGAATGTCACCCCATATCACTGGCCCGGGGGGCAGGGATGATGTGGTCTGGTGAGTCTTCGCTAAGCCAGAAGCGACATACCCTGTAAAAACCCGAACTGCTTTATTACAAAACATAGATTAAGTGTTGAATGAAAGAACTGGGTTTAATCCAAGGATTAAGTGAAAACCGAATTACGAGACCAAGTTTGACTCGTGACCGTTGATTCGTGGATCGTCTATGGTCTAAAGACAGTCCTCCGATGGCCCTAGTTTAGAGATGGTACTAACGAGCGACATGTTAATGGTAGTTGACGCATTGACGTTGTCATAATTTATTATGCACTAGCTGCGTGCGCCCCGCGATGTCACTGTGATGAAATAAGTGGCAGATGGTGATAATGAAAATAAGTCTACATATTAATCCAGGGTAGATATAGCCATATATTATTTATTTATTTATTATATAGGCTATCTGTGTTCCAAATTTCACCCAAATTCGTCGTGGTCATGATTGGTGATGATAATGATAAAAAGTAACCTATGGGTTAATCCGGAATCTGAAGTATCTACATACCAAATTTCATCCAAATCCGTTTTACCCGCGTGTTGATGAGATACGATGAATGGTGATAACGATGATGATGAAAATAAGCTTATGCATTAACCCGGGACAAACACCTACACTCATCGCACAAATGTTTGCCCCTGCCGAGATTCGAACCCAGGGTCCCGGAGACACAGTAGTCATGTCACTGACACTAACCACTGCGCCACGGCGACCGTCAAAGTTTATAATATTAATAGGGTCGTGCTCTCGTGACACTCGTACAAGAAAATCTGTTTCCCGAGTATCAAATCCTTTATTGCGAGCTAACAGTACATTGCATTGTAATATGTAATACTGGTATGTAATACAGTATAAATAATACATATTAACGTATCCATTGAACACATCAATTGTATGACGATTGATCAAAAGTTAATTATATTCACGTAATGATAAAACACAATATAATCAAATCAATAGCATAGATAACAAGAAATTAAAATGTTGAAAACAAACACATGGTTAATCGACTCCGAAAAGAAGAAGAATCAATTCTTCTGTAAGTTCTTTTTTATTGCTCCGGATCTCCGATAATTTTATTTCATAAAAAAAGTGCACAATTCGGTTTGATATTAAAAAAAAGTTGACAGTGAGTTGTAAAGATGTGAAGTATTTATATATATGAAGTGGAATATATATAAATAAATAGGACCCCAGGTGAAACCGGGAATGCAGCTAGTAAATATATTGTATAATGTTATTAAAATGCAGGGTGTACTTATTTATTACTAGCTGCGCCCCGCGGTTGTACCCGCGTAGTGATGAAAAACGGTGCTGATGATGATGATGAAAACATGCCTATATGTCAATCCAGGGTATAAGCTATCTCCATACCAAATTTTATCGAAATCGGTGAATCCGTTTGAGCATGAAGAGGTAAATTATACTTAGACCTAGAATGTCGTCTGGTACTAATTAAAGGGCTTGCTGCCTCCCTTGATGTAGTATCGCACCAAATCTTGACAGTGAACTGTAGTAATCACGGAGAATTCGATTGCTCGAGCTCACAGTAGAATGCGATCCTTTGACCGTCTGATTAACAATTGTCATTCACTACCCTGATGCAATCATGTATCTATCAATATAAAATATATAACAACCCTAAAATTTCGACATTCCATTATTATTTAGAGCCAATAACATAAAGTATGAGCCCGCGGTCGAAGAGCCCAATAATACGTCAGTGGTTTGTGACGTCACAACTCCGCCAAATCTTGATAAAGTACTGTACAGCCAGCAAAATAATTACATTTGCTAACATTGATGGCATATGAATTTGAAACGTGGTATCTAACTTTTTTTGGGTGATCAAAAGGAAATATAACATAAAGCTAAACTTCAGATAAGTTTAAAAGTAATTTGATTTCTTGTAATTCGTGATAACAATCATTTATTACATTATTATTATTCAAGTTGTTTTGATATTAACGATATAAACTCTTTGAAATTTATTGTTCGAATCCTCTACACTCCCAATGCGACTCCGTATCGTAAAACGTTTCTCGACGCCATTTTGTTTTTATTCGATTCGGCATTCGGAGACGGCGGCATTAGTATTTAACAGAATGATTTCGGTAATATACTAGCTCTGTTGTTTGTTTTATTTATTATTAGGTATTCATAATTTACTTACTAAGATACGTATAATATTATGTATACCATCGCATTTATTTTTTATGTTTTTAAAAGCGAATTTTGCTTGATTGAAATCCAGGCTGCAACAGCCCATTTGTTATTAGATTATTATTAGATAATATTTATTTGCATGAAACATGAGTATTAAACATACACACAAGGTATATATATAAGGATATAGGTTGTCATTTTCATAACATTTGGAGTTCGTCATGTTTTGCCCATAATAGGCGTACAAATATTGTCGAGATGGCAAATAAAATAGTATAAAAAAAGTATTTAATAAAAATGAAATAATAAATATGTTTGCCTAATTAAATAATAATATATAAAATGTCAGATAGTAAAACAGTCAAATTCATAAAACAATGTAATTGTAAAAAGTCAATGTATTAATTTTTTTAGTTACCACATATTACATTACATAAGTAGATACATTCTTTTCTACATTAGTAAAATTAGATTAAACCGAGTGGACAGGTATAAAAGGTGACATGATAAAAAAAAAGACAAAGCAAATACACAAAAAGAGTGTGAGTAGTGCAGGTGGAAAAGAAAGACCTCAACGAAAGTATACTGATCAAATAAGATACCTTCTGGAACTCAGGTCGTGAGTATTCTTAATGGTGTGTGTATATGAGAAATCTGATAAGATTAAGGTAAGTGAGAGCAGTTTGCCAAGATCGTAGAAAAAGGAAGTGCGTCATGTCTGCCTGCCTCTTCAGTAAACTGTAGTGTTTAGGCAGTATGGGCATTCTGTACAAAAACATTCAAGTCATAGCTTGTTTCTTGAATTATACAATTTCAATCAAATTAAACAGATTTAAGCATGTTTTACTTTATTACACAGTCATGTAATATAACTAACAAATACTACCTGACAAATATTTTATATATTATCATCGAAAATATGTTTTGCTGACGCTACTGCCGGCTTAGTACAGAATCCTGGTAGTACTTTACGTGAAACAATATAAGGGCACGAAGGTCAGCCCTTTTACAATACCAATATTTGGTATCAACGAAAATATTCGAAGGGCCTCTTATTACAGACCCTTATTAGATTTTTGAGGGGTCAGGTTATACATTCGCTTGCTTCAGCGGATTTCCGATTATGATTTCAGATATTGAACATTTGTTAATTATTTATATCTCATTCGTTTTCGTTGTTCCGTACAGTTTTGGAAGATTATTGAGTCCTAGTCGGTTTGTTATATTACAATTATTGTAGGAGGGTTTAAATTATTAGTAAAATAAAAATTAAATAAATTATTAAATCATTAAATCATAATTATTCCAATTTAATAAATTATTAAATATTTAGTTATTAGTTATTTATAGTTTATTTAGTTGTGTTATTAAGAAGCATAGTATTTTGAAACCCTGACGTAATTACATTTATAATACCCCTCAAGCAGAGGGGTGTTATAAGTTTGACGTATCCGTGTGTCTGTCTGTCCTAAACGACCGGACTAATTTTGTTGCCATTTTTTCAAAACCTAACGTGATCACGATTGTTTTAGCTACAACTTATGAAAATCTGTTCAGGCGTTACAAGCTTATCCATTCATTTTTATTAGCTTTGGTAGGAACCTTAGACGCATAAATAGTATTTGTGCAATTAGGCAACCATGTCACGAAGATTAAACAAACCTCCTAATTTGATTCATGTCATGGGACCTATCGTTTAAAATCGGCTACCTGCTAGTATCACAGACGCAATGAGCCACGCCGTATTTAAACTTAAGTTGAAAAGCTGGCTTATCAAACAAGCTTTCTATTCATATGACAAAATTATTTGTGCAAAATTGACATAATAATATTTGTTTACATATTGACTTATGACATCGGTTATGTTTTAGTCTAATTTGACATTTATATTAAACTTTTTTATATTATTTTTATTACAATATGTTTTTTTATTGGTTTAATTATTGTTAATTTTTACAAAAGATACTTTTGACTATTTGATTGTGCAGGTACAGGACTGCCAGTACACAGTACACAATTAGGTACTGACCTAATTGTATTTTTGACGTATATATCTGTTATTTATTTATTAAAAAAAACCACAACTCTTAATTTTAAATTTTTTGGGCAATTAATGTAAACTTACAGCCAATTAAAGGATTTACATTCTATAGTAAATAACTATTGCTAGACAGTCATCACTTTCTTAAATTTGTTTTTTTTTCTAAATCGCTTGTGCCCATTTTTCTCTCTTTCTGTGTATGTTTGTATGCGTGAGGGTGTGTTTCTGTGTGTGTTATTAGTGTGTGAGGGTCTTGCGTGTTATGAATAAGTGATTAATATTATTGTTGTATGTATTGCTTCCGGGCTGTTTGGCCGTGGTCTATGTGAAACTTGTGTTCCAGACGTTTCGTCGATCACTGCGGTCGACATCTTCAGTGGTTCAGGTTGGAGCGACGAGCAGCGATCAGAGAAGACGCCGCGAAGGAGAGTTCTACGCTCTTATCGCCGCCCGGACCTGAACCACTGAAGATGTCGACCGCAGTGATCGACGAAACGTCTGGAACACAAGTTTCTCTTAGACCATGGCCAAACAGCCCGGAAGCAATACATACAACATGAAACGCCGGCCGTGAAAGCCTTAGAGTTTACATTAATATTATTCTTAATTAATTAATATTATTATATGATTAAGTATAGATTATAATTAAGTATTATTATATGTAATACATGTATAGTCACAGTCAGGCTTGTTTCAGTAGCCATAGATTGTTTAAATTATACAAATGGACATTACATCTAAAAGATATAATCAATTAAAAAATGATATCAAATAAAAAATTAACACCGTTCGCGCGGCGGTGCTGGTGGGCGACATTGCCTTGCAAATTCCACTCGCGCGGTCAGCTTCCTACGCGAATAACTACTACTACGAATTAATTAATTTTGTTTTGTTTAAAAGCTGACTTGATTGAGTGTTCAAAGTATGAAAAGTCTGCTAAGTGAGTGTAAGTTCACAATTTTCTAAACATTTATTAAATATCTGCGTATATCTGCCGTGTGAAGACGGTACTTGTAGTAGGTATATACACATCAACTGTATGAGTGATGGTGAAAGCAAATCTCGAAAAGTAGTTGGTAACTTCGACAAAAACGCTTGAACTGTGTCTTACACCAGAAAGAAAAGTCTACAAGTGTGATCATTATTTCGAGCCCGCAACTCATCTTATAATAAATGCATTTTTGTAATACTTTAAATTGACACGCACAAGATTCGTCCCGCCCCTTCTGCCTGTAAGCACCCACGAGCCTCTGTATTGTAATCGATATTATAGGAAAATTAAATATTGAAAAACCTTGTTAACCTATTTATGGGGCACGGCAGAGATTTTATCAAAAATGCAAAGCGCAATCTATGCTGGAAATTCATCAATATCTACATAGACCAGTGTAGCCTGAGCTCTTTAGTGAATTAATAAAAAAAATTGTTTAAGCAGTATGGGCATTCTGTGGAAAAATATCAAGAAATCACTTGTTTCTTTAATTATACAACTTCAATCGCATTCAAATTAAACAGGTTTTAGCATTAGCATTAGTATCAAATAACGAATTGATAGTGAATATTTGGTTATTAGATGTTAGATAATATTACCATCTGATGCTAAACCTAAAACTTAAAAGTATAATATGTAATCGGATAAACTATACAATCTCGCCAAAAAAAGTAAATAAAATTACTGATATAATAAAGTAAAGAAGAAAATAGTAAGTAAATAGTAAAGAAGTTTTTATTTCCAAACCAGATGGTGGAAAAGTTTTTTAATTCCTACAAGCCCCGAAACCTCTATATGAAAACTAAATCTACAAACACACATGCATGTTATGTAATTATTGAGTAATACGAGGGGATAATGTTAATGCATAATGTGCGAACAACTACATTCTCTACTCTAGAAGTATATGACAATAGGATCACTTTTTTCTTTCTCTGGCATGATCATTTTCAGATACAGAATAAAACACAAATGGCTGGCAGCTTCCTCGCTCAACGTATTAGCCTAGCAATACAAAGAGGAAACGCTGCCAGCATCTTGGGTACAATGCCGCAGGGGCCCGTTTTAGATTTAATTTAGTTTTTAATTTAGCTTTAATTATAATTTATTTCTTATCTTTGTATATAATATTTAATTGATAAAATGCAGTGAAAATATTTTATATAAGTAATTATTCATATAAACACAATTTAGTTTATTAATTGAAAATTTAATAATAACAAAATGATTCAAATAGACTATATATAAACTATAATATACTATACAAATTTACATAGCTTCTTTTAGAATACAAAATTTCTTTCATACGTTGCCGGTTATTTTAAGGTTAGTTATAAGCATATAGAGAAATGTTCATGACATTAAGTAGATACAATTTTATCATCAATTTTATCTCGCAGAATTTTTCAAACCGTGTTTCTAGGGTAAATTGACAGAACGGTTACTTACCTTGAAGAGTACGCGTTGATAACCCAAATGTCCATACTGTTGTATGAAGCGAAGTTGCCAGGTGTTGCCGATTCATTTTACGGTTCACCGATATCCGTTGCGTCTATCAAGTACAGCGTTTGGCTTTTAAAGACGTTAGCAGTGGTGACATTGACAAGCGTGAAGGTATTTTGAAAAAGATGAGTGAATTTACTGGGGTAAATAGGAAATTGCTGTCAGAAAGCGCAATGCAAAATTTGATTGATTGAGATCAAGTACTCGTACAAAACAAATGAAACCAAGTGAAACATGATATATATATATATATATATATATATATATTATATATATATAAGTGAAAATCATATGTACGACTTTTTTGTTTCTTACACCACAAGTTAAATAAAGAATATAAACTGAGCTATCTCTATGCTGAAAGGCTTATTTGAGAGATTTGTTGTTGAAAGGAAACATTTTTGACAATAATGCCAAGAGAAGAAAATGGAAAGTTAGATATTTTCCCAGATTTCGTAATTTGAATTTAAAACCTGATATGATAATAATGCTATATGAAGTAGGTCAGAAATCAGAAATGTTTATTGAACAACTGTGTGATATAAAAATAAAGATGTTACAATTTAAAATAGTATCAACAGCCTGCCCAGTTTGAGCATTCAATAGTGGTCTTTAATATTATATATTTATATACAAATGTTATATTATAAATGTTTCAAATTTTACATACTTTACTACTACTTAATCTTACATATTTACTTACACACAAAAATTTTATACTTAATCACAATTACATATATTACAGTTGCACTGAGAATAATGATTAGGTAGCATTGTTTTAACTGGTCACAGTAAAATTGTTATTTTATTCTGACTGCTTGTACTTAACCTAAGCTATTATCATCTAAGTGAATTTCTGACGGATAAATTTATTTGAACAATTTTGAAATTTATTGACATTTAACCATTTTAGATATATTTTAAATACGCTATTATTTGACATTAAGTAGTGACATGAAAAATTCGACAATTTTAATAACTAGTATACGAGTACATATTATATAATTCTTGTAAATATTATATTTGTATGCCTTGACAGGCAAAATATGTTTGTTCAACTTTATTCATAAGATCCTGCATGATTAAATAATTTAAGTATGCAAACACATGTTTTATGCAAATAAATATTTGATTGATTGATTGCTTAACCTTACAATTGTTCTCGGTAGAAAATACGTACAATAAACGTTGTTTTGTTAATATAAACAGTTAAACAGTTCATTTCGTGTAAAGAGTTCTTAGTATTGTATTGTACGTGTATATTGATATATTTTCTAATGGGCCGATGCCTTTATTAAAACAAAATACTAATAACTTACTACAATATTGCAGTTACTACAATAACATTTCACTAATTATTTAGTTTTTTTTTTTTTTTTTTACATATTATAAGTTAGCGTTTGACAACTGTCTCACCTGATGTTAAGTGATGACGTTGTCTAGGATTTAGCACGCAAACCTAGAAGGTACCTATTCACTCGCGACTTGAAGACTCCAGGATTGTACATATCGGGAAACACAGACTAGTAATATTATAAGTTTCATACTTATAATAGTATGAAACTACAAAATTAACATCGTGATATTTACCAAGTCATGTACACATATACTCGTATATAAATAATAATATTCATTTCAATATTATGTATCTGACACTATATACCATGTCAATTCAAAAACTTATCCTACTTCCTACTAATCCAACTAATATTATAAATGCGAAAGTTTGTGTGTATGTGTATATGTTTGTTACCTCTTCACGCTCAAACGGCTACACCGATTTCGATGAAACTGACTGGCCGGTTGGTGCAGTTGGTAGCACTCTGCCTTCTGAGCCGCTGGTCCCGGTTTCGATTCCCAGACAGATCAAACATTTGTGTGTATGAACATGTCTGTTTGACCTGTGTCTGGGTGTGTATACGTATATAAGTATATATATAAGTATGTGTTTAAGTATATATATCAGTCATCAGGTTACCATAGTACAGGCTCTGCCTAGTTTGGGACCTGAAGACCTTATGAATGTTAAAAAATAAAAAAAATTTGGTATGCAGATAGCTTATACCCTGGATTAACACATAGGCTTATTTTCATCATCACCGTTTTTCATCACCACGCGGGTACAACCGCAAGGTGCAGCTAGTAAATGAATATATTGACTTATAAGATCATTTGCTCCTAAATTTTCGCTCTTTGAAGTCATATTCATCATCATCATCATCATCTCAGCCATAGGACGTCCACTGCTGGACATAGGCCTCCCCCATTGATTTCCACAAGGACCTGTTGGAAGCGGCCCGCATCCAGCCCTTGCCTGCGATCTTAGTCATATTGTGTGTACTGAAATTTCATCTAGTTTTATGTATTTGTATACCTTGATCTGGGAATTTCGCTAGTTAGAGAGCGCCAGGCTCCAGGCTGATGTAAACATCCATCCGAGTGTAGAACGAGTTTTAAGTCGAGTTAAATCTCTCCATTAAATATGACTTCATGTCTCGTGCATTACCATATCAATAAACCGACGGCGCCGTGCGCCTATGGAGCGAGCTATAGACGATAAGCGATTAATTTTAATAATATTATAGATGCGAAAGTTTGTGTGTATGTTTGTGTTGTTACTTCTTCAAGCTCAAACGGTTACACCGATTTCGATGAAATTTGGTATGGAGACATAACACATAGAGTAATTTTATCCCGGAAAAAGTATAGTTCCCGTGGGATAATAGAGGTAGCAGGAAAACTGTAATCCACGCGGGTGAAACCGCGGGGCGCTACTAGTTAATTATATTAGGTTTTTTTTGTGGCAATAAATGATTTATTATAATTATTATTTTTATCATACAGTTTTCTAGTCGTTTCATAAAAAAAATATTTAATACATGCTTGATTTAAAAAACAAAACATAATTTCACTTATTTTTAGGACGTCAAGTATAAGTAGATTATAGGAAAACTATGTCTTATTGAAGATTATCGATTTGGTCCTGTGAGCCAATTTCAGGTTATCTTGTTTTAGTAATGGTTCACAGAAACGCACAGCAAACCATTTCAGGCCAACGCAAGCAAATTATATTCTAAGAAAATTGGTAGCTTCATCAATACACGTGAACGCTGTCAACTGGTAGTGGGCTAAAGCATTTGAGCTGGCAACGGCTAGTTTTAGCATTTGTTTTTTAATTTGCTGTAAATTTATTGTGGTATTATTTATTTATTATTATTATGATGATACGCCAACAGTGTACATATTATATATATCAATGTATCGTTAACTCTAAGATTATGACAGAAGTCATATGTATTACATTCTGATATGTACACCTATTACAGGCATATACAGCTTACACAAAAATAAGGTAATTTTAGGATTTTAAGAATAAACTATGTTAAGTGCAGGTGCCTACAAATTATGAGTAGGTATGTATAGTAGCTGTAGTATTTAGTATAGTTATTAGTATTTTCATTTAATAAAGGCATCAGCCCAACACACGTGTGGATTGACGCGTGTACAAACAAAATAGGGACTTAGAAAATAGAGAGCACGATTTTTTAAAATTTTCTGCTCTCTCTTTATCTGTGCAAGAATTACATTTCCCTTTATAATCCCATTAATGCTATAAAAGCGAATGTTTATGAGAATGTATGTATGCATGTTGTTACACAAGCACAACAAAAGATTAGATTTAAATGAAATTTGGCAAACAGTAATATGTAATATAAGTTTTTAAACTGAAATGGTCACTAATACTGTAATTAACATGGTAAATATAATAAATACATGGAAAAGATCCCGATAATAAATGAGATTGTAGTCTGCAATAGAAAAAAGATTACATAATATCCCGAAAAATAACGGTTCCTATGCAAAAAAAAACTAAAGTATTGGGTAACCGTAGGCTTCGTGTACTTAAAAAGTGGTTTTTAACATTTTGTCTCTTTTTTTCTATGTAATATAATATTGTTTCTAGATCGCTCTGCTGGCTTAATACCCGTTTATTAGTTTCAGTCTAGGTTATACATCCAAATAACTTTTCTCAATTTTTCTCTAATTTCATTAAACGCCGGTTTATTTTTTCTAACGATAACGTGGACAGACAACCTGACACAGGAAAGGGCACAAGAACCGGTTGGAACCGGCCTAGATGCAGGCCGGTTCCAACCGGTTCTTGTGTAAATCAATGGGGGAGGCATATGTCTAGCAGTGGACGACCTAATGGCTGAGATGATGATGATGATGATGATGAACCAAAATAGCCTGAATACCTACCAACATTGGTAAGTTTACTAAGCCATCTGTTTTGTTACCCGCTTTCTCTCATCGCTTGGTACAACTACATCGCACTTACATCTGCGTTTGACGGTAGACCTGTATTTAGCATCACAGATTTAGATTTCAGATGCTTGAATATTAAACGGTAATCATATTATAAATAAAGGTATTTGTGTACATATTGGGCGCAGAGCGCATTGTGCTAGGATTTCAATAAGGATTGATGCAGCTATGCTCTGTTATTTATATCAAGGAGTAGCTTGAGTAGTGGCTAGCGGAGGGGATGCAAAAAACACCCCAAGCGGGCCGTCAGTGGAGAAAGAAAGAAAGAAAAAAATCATTTATTTTGGATAACACAACAAAAAGCAAGAATTAAAACAGATAATTAAATTAAATTACTAATTAATATACTCACACACATCAAAAATCTTTTACAACAGATATATGAAGATAGGGCGGTGTTGGTACCGGCCTTGAATAGTACTCCCCCATCTCTTTTCGCGGGTGCCGTAAGAGTCGGCTAAGGGACCACGTACCAGGAGGTGGGCAGCAGCCTCTTCTGAGGATTGGAAATCATACTGCGCTCGCCGACCCGCCTGCCAAGCGTGGCGAGAATTGGCAAATCCCCCCCTATATAGGGGAGGCATATGTCCAGCAGTGGAACTCCTATGGCTGAGATCATGAGATCTCTCACAGTTAATGTTGTTAGAAGCGTTTTTAGCTTAGCGGTGGGAGTGTCGGCTTTCAACCATACGAACGCTGCGCGCTGGTTCGATCCCCACCAACGGCGTGAGCTCCTGATGAAGGCAACACCGTTATCAAATTCACGGCATGGTGGTATGTTACTTACAAGCAAGCCTTGCTATCCTCAAGTTTGGAAGACGGTCAGAAAGTATGTTCAAGCATCAGTCCTTGAGAGCCAGTTAACATTCTAGGTCTGGCGCGATTACATCGTCGACCACATCGTCACTGACCATCACGTGAGTTGTTGTCAAACGCTAGTAATTCATTAAGTATTAAAAATAGAACATTTCGTGGAAATCATGATGTTCATCATCATCATCATCTCAGCCATAGGACGTCCACAGCTGGACATATCCTCCCCCTTTGATTTCCACAAGGACCTGTTGGAAGCGGTTCGCATCCAGCTCTTGCCTGTGAGAGTCAGGTCGTCTGTCCACCTGGTCGGTGGCCGTCCTATGCTGCGCTTGCCAGTCCGTGGTCTCCATTCGAGAACTTTTCGACCCAAACGGCCATCAGTTCTTCGAACTATGTGCCCTGCCCACTGCCAATTCAAATTGCTAATCCGATGGGTTATATCGGTAACTTGCGTTCTTCTACGGATCTCCACATTTCTGATTCGATTACGTAGAGAAACCCCGAGCATAGCCCTCTCCATAGCTCGTTGTGCGACTCTGATCATGGTGTTAATTATAATGAAATTTGGTATATTTCAATTCTTATTTATTCCATGAAGGATCACGACATGGTCAATAAAATTGATGGAGATAGCTCTCGATCAACTTTATTGACCAAACCAGTCAATGAAGCACGGTTGATGCATGTAGGTGAAGGCAGATAAAAAAAAAGAAAATAACATTATACGTTTTATATTTATTTATGCTGTTTACACAATTATGAGCATTACGTAATTATCAAAGTCACATTCAAATTTATAGAACATTTACAACCTTATTTGATATTTAATATGTAATTTACAATGAATTTTCAAGGAACATAACTGAAAAAATATTGTAATCAGGGCTTAGTGTGGATAAGTCCTAATAGAACAGGCGTGGCCAACCTTTTAATAACATATGTTTGCTGACTAGACTTTGTTGATCTATTCATAACGAGTATTTCTTCATTAAGTTATTAAAGAATGAGCAAGAAATTACTCAAATTGAAAGAAAGAAAGAAAAACATATTTATATGCGATTATTATAAAAAAATTAGTACACAAAACATACATTACTTAACATATACAAACACAATTTACTTAACATATGAAAATAAAGTAGGTTCAATGTAATAATCGCAAATCGCGTATTTTACTATTTGTATATATAAAAATGAATTCCTAATCCCCTTGGTCACGACATCACGCGTGAACGGCTGGGCTAATTTCGATAGTTTTTTTTTTGTGTGTTTGTTATTGTCAGGGAAAGGATCCTATGAAAGACAAAAAAAAGCTGAACCAGCGCGGAAGTTTCAAAATTTAAAACTCTTAAAGTTCATATTAGATTTATCTAATTTAACCTGAGTGGTTTTGACAATGCAACTTTTCTAATTAGACCTTAAAGTGTTTGACATAACTGTCAGTTGTTTGACAGTTGGTCACTATAGGACAAAGTCTCTCGGGTCAGCTAGTGTAAAATATGAAAGGCATTTTTTTAAATATACAGTTAGGCGTTACCGTTAATCCGTTAGTTTTTTTTTCAGCCGTAGACCAATAACATATTGGAAATTTAACAATGAATAAGTAATAACATTATTAAATTTCGAATATATTATTGGTTCTTTGAACCATTTCTTATCTTTACTATGATGATAAAAACTGGTCCTATTTTTTGAATGATATTTAACATGTATTTTTTCACTGAGGACAATCGACTGCACGCGATCCATCGGTTTGCCACCTCTGTATCATCAAATCTTTAGTATGAAAACTAGTTAAAACTAGTTTACAATTTACACTTGATGTGTGAACACAATAACTAATATGTGCGTGACGTCAGCAACAAAATTAATTAAAATATGCTTTTGTTAAACGTAGTATAATTTCAATGTATAATATATAAATATACTATTTATTTGAGCACATGATGGCACGAATTTAAATTGTAAAACGCTGCTAATAGCTTAAAGCGCTTGCTTGAGACTAGCTATCTTCATGCAGCACGTGTAGATTGTCATGCAAGTTCAGCAGAAGGCGTCGCATCCGTCGCAGGAAAGTTAAAATATCTCAGAAAACATCACTTGAAGAGTACCAACTACTTAATACTGCAATAAAAAGGTTGATCCTTTGTTCAAATGTCTGTAGTCTTGTTTTCCACCTGAAGTGCAATGGTACTGGTACTATCCAAATGTTACATACATGAGTGTTACCCGCTTTTATTTAAAAAAAATTGCTATTTTGTTATCATAAAATGCCATTTAATTTTATTTCCATTCTTCTTCTTCTTCTTCTTCTCAGCACTTTCACTGCTGGATATATGGCTCCCCCATATAGTGGGGGGGGGGGGGGGGGGGGGGGGGGGGGGGGGGTGATTTGCCAATTCTCGCCACGCTTGGCAGGCGGGTTGGCGAGCGCAGTATGATTTCCTATCCTCAGAAGGCGCTGCTGCCCACCTTCTGGTACGTGATCCCTTGATGGGGGAATACTATATCTCCGGTACCACCACGGCATTATTTCCATTATAATAAAATAACAGCTGAAAGTTATTATGAATTAAAAAAGTAAGTAAATTCTCTCTACTGTATATCAGTTCAGTTTCTACGCACGCAGAGAAATAAATCCCTTGAGCAAATTTTCAATACAAGAAGGTTAGTATTTGATAATAAAAAAGCGAATCAATCTTTTAAATTAATTTTGTATGATTTCATAAAAAGAATGTCATAATAAATATGAATATATGAATATTATAAAATGCATGAAAATATTTATGAATGTTTACAAATTAAAGGTATTATCTAAATTTAAATATTATTATAAGGACCACACTTATATTAAAGATTTAACTAAACATTTAATTTACTATAATCATTCGTATTGACAATGTTTTGAAAATTTTATAGCGCTTATTTTTAGTACTGGTGTAAAACGGACGACGAACAAAATATATTAAATTTAAAAAAAAAATCTAACATTATAAGCATAGTTGAGACTATGCTTATTCTGTTGATTAACAAATGTTGTTAATTTCTAAGCTTATGGATCTAAATTTTAAATAATTTGTTATAATTTAAGGATAGCTGACTCGTAGATCGTAATTATGGACTTTTTTTTACTAGGTTGGTACAACTTCGCTTATCAAAACTCATCATAGAACCTATTTTTTAATAATAACTGCTATCGCGACTGATCCGTTTGAAAATTAGATAACTACAGCGTCCGCGTACTTTCGCAATACCGTTGTGATTGCATCTTAGTTATGTTTGGATGGTATCGTACGACGAAATATTAAAGTTGTTTCACTGAAAATACGTCCGAAACTTGAATTTGAAAATTTTATACAAAACTCACCTACAACATAATACAACAATAAACCAAATCAATATCAACCAAACTGGCAAACTTATTTTCGATCATGGTGCCAATTCCCGAATTTATTAAGACAAGCTATTCATAAAAAATGCAAGAGTAAAACTTAAATAAGTAACACTAAATTAAATGTAATAATAAATATATTTGGTATTCTGCAAAAATAAAAATGCTACCGGCATTGTATGTGTTCAAATTACGGTAGAAATTAGATCTATGTAGCCATTACCAATTATATTCTAATTACAAAAGCAAAACTAGTAAAACGACAATTCATTAACAATCTATGAGCAATGTGTATCGTAGAATTGATACCCAGTTTCTGACTGATTTTCACTTCATCTAAAATCCTGGTGATGCTATGTAAAAAAATAGTACCTAAATTTTAAGTTTGATCTAGCCGGTTCTTAAATAATCATGATAGAAGAAACTTGCAATGGTTTTTAAACTTAAATATTTTGGAATCAGCTTCAAAATGCTAACTCTCCTTCTTATAATTACAATGACTATTCATTGTAAAAATCTAAATAATATGTACTTTAAGGTGAAGATTGGTTATTTAAAATTATCTGCACCATCTTGTTGCTCAAATGGCGCTTCAGACGAACGCCAATTTTGCCAAGAACTTTAGAAACCATGAAACGAACAATGATTAAGTACCTATGTGTGCAAAATGAAAGAAATTTATTAAAATTATTGCAATAATGGAACGCCCTCTCCCCTCTAGTTCACTATCCTGATTACGCAAGTATGTTATTGAGTTTGTGTGAAGATTTGAAACAAAAGAGTTAAAATATTTCTTATACATCTCCATAAATTAGAAACAAAATTGCCAACACTATTTCAACTATCCTTACTTCAATTGAAATAAAACGTTTATTTCAAAATAACCATTCAGTCTTGTTACTAATAATTATTTATCAATAATGAAATGTATACTGCGCAAAAATACGACAAATGATCTTATTGCCTAAAAAAAGTTTCGTTTAGTTTTTTTCGTAATAACGTGACGTTGTTTTTTTAAAGTTTCTTCGGTATCTTATATATTATCTAGCTTCGATGGGAGTCAAAAGTCAAAGGTTAGTTCGTTTCGTATCATTTTAAATCGAATATCCTGGCAACCCCATTTACCTGTTTATATTAAACCAAGAAGACTTAGTGAAATCTTTATTCATATCGATGTTGCTATTACAAATATATAATTAGGTGTTTGATTTATATGGCGACACCTTAAAAACTAAAGAAGAGTAAAAATAAGTTTTGGCTAAAGGACTTGTATCCAAGGCCGTCAAATCATTAAAAAAAAATAAAAAATAAAGAAGAGTAATGGAATGAACCCAATAACTACCATTTAATGTTTTTGTACACGACAGTTGTCAAGAACACGTCCCAGGATGTTATCATTTAATACTTGGGTCAAAATCATACGAACTAATAATTTTGAATGTAATAATAAGTTATTGAGTTATGGTGCTGTAATTGTACCTATATAGGGATAGATTATCATCACCATCTCATCGATAGGATATCCACTACTGGACATATGATGCCTGATCTCCACAAAGACCGGTTGGAAGCGACCCGCATCCAGCCTTTACCTGCGATCTTAGTCGGGTCGTTCACCTTGTTGGTAGCCGATAGTGGGTATGTACGGGGATGGTTCAGAATTAATTATATTTCTACATATTTAAATCTAATTGCATTTTCCGATATCCCGATAACGTTTGTCAACCATAAACAAAATTGATTTGATTTGGATATTTTCAGAATATAATGTGTATTGTATTATCAACAAAAAAAACAACGTACGTGATTACTTTTATTATAAATTTAGCTTATTTTATGACACTTTTTATCTTTTATTCTAATTTGGCAATTATACTTTATTATGATATTCTCAAAATGGCGTTAAAGTATATAAGGCACCGTTTTTAATAATTACTTAAATTACATTAAATATAATTAGGACGTATAACACGGCTACAATGATTTTTAATTATTATTACGCAAACTGGAATAAGCGAACGAATATTTTTTCATTTCACTTTTTTTCAATGAAACCGTAGGGTTGTTAAAGTGATATGTTATATTATTAGACTTTTCAAAAAGGTAACAAAAAGGAATAAAAATAAAACTAAAAATGTATTATTAGATTTTTATTTCAATTCGAAATGTAACAATATAATTTTTATATAATATAAAATCGTATTTATCAATGGATGGATTTTTTAATTTAGAAAACCAAGCGTTTCACAATTAACATATTTAAAAATCAGTCATAATAATATATATATTATGTGATTAATTGTTACAATATCGAACAAAATCAATAAGAAAAAAATAATAAAAATTAAGTAGCTTAATAACTTAAAAAATATTAAATTAATAAAACTTTGGTATCTGTGTTTTATTCCGATTAAATTTTGGAGTAGAAAAGCTAAGTTATAGAAAAATTACAATAATCTATTTACATTGAAATTACAAGCGGGAAAAATACAAATTAAAATTAACTTAGAGTTATTGTCAGTTTGCGATTTTTGAGTATTATTATTTTATATACATTTTATATTAATGAAAACGGCGAAATAATTGTCTTAAGTCGTTCAATGAAATAGCTCAAAAATACACAAGAATAATTATTTTAAAAAAAATGCAAATACATACATTGATTTTTGCAAAATATTTGGATATATCCACATATTAGTACTATTATTACTAATTAGGGAAAATGAACAACCATTTTGTTTGAAAGGCAGTTTGACATTTCTTTTTTTTATTATCGAAAAAACTTGTTTAGATTCATTATGATAATTTTCATAATAATAATGTCATAATGTTTGGTTCGGTAATAAAGGATTAACATTTAGAATTTAACATTCAAAAATACTGCGCAATTTCATTCAACGAATAAAGTACCAGTATAATAATATTAAAAAAACACTTGTATAATATAATTACGGTACAAATCGACCAATTGACCTATATTATTTATCTTATATTTTATTACCTTGAGAACGATTAAACGTAAATTTGACAATCAGTAAAAGTCGTAAAAATCAATACATAAACGTCATTTAAATGAAAAACAATATTTGCCTATAGACGAATTTTCTAAAAACAATTTGACACTTTCGAGATATTTTGTTACTTGTATATTGAGCGAACATGTTCCAATAAAGATAACCAGTATGCCTGATTTTTCTAAATTAAAAAAAAAACTATATAAATATATAATAAAATTTGAGGTTATAATAGGTTGTCTGGTTTCAACACATTTTTTTTACATGTCGTTTGCATGCAAAGGTGAACCTAAGATTCTTAACTGGCTCTTTAAGGTATTCCTTAAGAGCCAGTTAAGCCTGAACACACTTATTGTTTGGCGACAGTTTTTCAAACTTGACGGTGGCAGCTAGCCAGGCGGATGGTAGACTGTGCCCTACCACTACGCTGATTTATTTTTAAATGCAAGCTGGTCACCGTGTATTTTAGCTAAAAATCAAAAACATTATTTTACTTAAACACTGCAATTTGGCATACTTGTAATATTTTATCACTATGATCACTAACGTAAGTGATTGTTTTAACAAATGATTTAGTATTTATAAAAATAATTTTAAAAAAACAACGGAAAGATTTTTTTGGACAAATTTACTTTACACCTGTCTGTTGGAACAATAGGAATATTTGAAAAAAATTATCCCACTTTTTTCTTAGTCAAAATTTGATTTTGTTTTGTTAAGCATGTATTGTGTTACACTTTTATATTTATTGGAAATGGATTATGACCAGACAGTTAACAAAAAATATATGTTATTAAGAGAATACAATTTAGAAACTTAATCAAAAAGAGATCCTTCGCGGGAATCATTGATTTTACAAACAATAAAATCGTTTCAAACGATATATAAATCACACACAATCAATGTTTTGTAAATAGCAATAGACAAAAAACTAATTGAAATTTAATTATAAACTGTTTACAAAACATTCTGTATATTTATAATTGATAAATTTAATTCAACAATAACCTTACAATTTAATTGAAATAATATTAGAATTTATAATAAAATTTAATTAGTACCTAACTCTAAATTACGTGTGGACACATGAAAGTCAGTAAGACTTTCAGTAATGTCATTTGGACGTTACCACCTAAATATATTGATAAGTCAGTCGAACAGTAGTTCCAATACAACCACACTTACAGCACTGGACCTTGACACAAGAAATACTTTCATATGTAACATTACTATACATTTTGACACAGCCACTTCCTTGTTTGACAATAACGTCATTTGCGTTTGACACCTTCGTCATCATATCTACTTAGACAAAACATTTTTATGAATTTTTCAAATATTTAACTTAAAATGTGTATTTTGGACAGTTTTCTTTTTATTTTGTAACTTATAAATGCAACTGACAATGACAGATTTAAAAAGTACCGATTATGATATAGTATTCTGTTGTAAATATTAGATTTCAATATTAGAAAGTACACCGTTTTTACAAGTGTGTTTTTTACTTGTGTGTGTACTCGTAAAGACGGTGTACTCTCTTATTTCATACTAAAGTCATGTTCATTTGACAAAATCATCAATCTTACCATTTCTACGGGTTCTGACAGATAATAAATATTATATTTCAGTGGTACTTATTTTTTGCGACAATCTCTTCCAATTTGTAGCTTAAAATAAAAAAGTGATAATAAATGCAGTACTTATTAAACAGTAGCAATCAAGGTGTGATAGTTGCTTTGAATTTGAATTCAACGAAATTAAAATTAGAATTTTGTAGCATATAACATTGATTTTCATAATAAGGTGCATTTTAATGTTATATTCTGTTTATGTAACTACGTTAATATGAGGTATCTCAAATCGGTGGGAGATAGAACCTACGGTTATTATTATAAAGCTTTATTTTGTATTAAATTAGTTTTTCGAATACAAAATATTAAGCGTATGTACTGTGATACATTTTTACTGACCGTTGCGTGGTGACAATTGAATGATAAAGAGAAAGGGAGAGAAGTGTGTATTTTATTTAACAGTATCAAAGTTTTCCTTATGCTGGTTTCCAATGCCTTATAGCTCAAAAACAATATAACAATGACTTAACTTGGGCTAACAAATTGTCAAATCTATCTAACCGCACTACATTCACTCGTTAAGTCCTCGCTTGTATCACATTCAATTATTTTAATTTCTATCTACAATTCACTAGTCCACATATATTTACAATGCTAGCTATTGACATTGTCACTTTTACATTTCACTTTACAAGTTTTCCACACACTGTTTGACTCGATTGTTATTAATCAACGCGCACTATAATTTGACTGACGTCGTTTGAATTTGACAATTACGCCACTGCGATTCGACAATTACGCCACTTCGATTCGACACTTACGTCACTTCAATTCGACAATACCGACACTTGAGTTTATTCAAACGACGTGCGTTTCACTTCGCTTGTTAAACGATTCGTCTATCGTTACGTTTTGCTTTTTGTTCTCTTTTCTAATCGTTCCGTACTGTGGGACGTCGGACGTCAGGTTTTGTACTGTCAGGATCTGACTTGAGTTACTGTTCTGCGGTGTGCTGGATGATATGGGACTTCCATACTGGTTCCCATATTTGTGCCGCGATGGGTCCTTCAGAATTGACTGGGGTTGCTTTGGTGTTTGTGAATGCTGTAACAAAAAAGATTTTTCTAAATTTAAGTTAAGTTTGTAAATTGTACCAGTCGAGTGAGATGTGAAAAGGTATAAATGTCAAAGTTTGGTAGTATGGATGTTACTCAATCACGCCAGACCGGCTGAACGGATCTGGAGGAAATTTGGCATAGAGATAGATTGTAGTCTGGAATAGCACATAGGCTATTTTATAAGCTTATTATCCCACTAAAATGTATGATTTTCGTGGAATAATCGATGTAGCGGGAAAACCGTAATCCAAGCGGGTGAAACCGCCGGGCGCTACTAGTCCTATATAAAGTTAAGATCTGCAGTAATTAATAGACGTGCACTGATCCGAATCACTGGATTAATCGGCAGTCAAATAATGCCCACCTTGTGGTAGCAATAAATAATTTATTTATTAAAAAATATATTATTTAATTGATCTATGGGATAAAAAAGTACCTGTTTGCTTCTAAAATGTATATCTGTTATTGATGAAAAGTTTTAACATTAGGTTCTTGAAAAATATATGAATAGTTATATTTGACTGGACTCTCTCAAGTTAGCAATAGCTCATCTTGGTGGGTACCACTGCAATGTCAGATATTTTGTCTGGCGACAGCCAATGGATTGCTGCAATGTTATTGTAGTAGCTGTTAAAATATAAGTATTTTATTTTAATTTAATGAGCGCACAGAATATTTCTTAGCTTATTTGATTAGTGGTCGTCTATGCAAGCTTCGTTCAAAGTATATTATTTATAATAAGTACGTGTTTATTTTTGCAAATCAGTACGTAACTTTTATTTTATTTTAGATTTCATAACAAATGTAGAATCCAAATTCCAATTATGGTTTGAAATTAATTTAATAAATTTTTTCCCACCCAATCACCCTAGGATTCTATGTCGCGGAAGGCATGGACACGCACAATCACAGAACACAAACAACCAAGACCTGGGACAAACATCTACACTCATCGCACAAATGTTTGCCCCTGCCGGGATTCGAACCCAGGATCCCGAAAACACAAAAGTAATGACACTGACCACTAAGCCACGGCGACAGTCGTAAAAAAAATTAAAATTACCAGTAAATACGTAACCGTCGTTGTTTGTGTTCTGTGATTGAGTGTGTCCATGCCTACCGCGACACAGGGCATCCTAGTGCTGAGTTTTGAGTAATATTTACCGGTATTTTATTGTATAGGTACTCTACGTTTGGTTTATGAGGCTTGAGTTTTTTGTTTGATTAGTTAGAAAAGCGAATATGCGCTGAGACAACAGTATTAAAATAACTGTTTTTTGTGTTTTTCTATAATATATTCATTTGTTAATGCTTTTTTCTTTATCGAGATGTTTTTGGTTGAACTTAATTTACTATATAAGATATTTGTATCAATGGCTACATTATACAATTGTGTTTATTGTTGTTATTACCTGGGCGCAGCTTCCGGGATGCAGTACGGTGACGTCAGGCGGCGGCACGGCCATCTTGTCGAGGCGTTGTCTCCGCAGCGTGCCACCAGCCGACTGTCGGTCTAGGGAAACTATTGTTGGCGTTAGCTCAATACGTTTTGTTTCTGAACTCATCACATTGGATCACAATTTTCTTTTTTTTATCGGATAATGTGACAAGTGATAAATCTTAATTTTAAAAAATGGAACCGACTTCTACACTCAAAAGTATGAAATAACTAGTTGAAGTCGGTACCATGATAGTTCAAATGTAACTATTATCAGTATATTGTGAGTCTGGTAGCGACTTCGACAAGTAATTTCATACTTTTGAGTGTTGAAGTCGGTTCCCTTTTTCGCAATATTTTTTTTTCACCATTTTAATAACTATTATGTAATTTTTAAATATTCTAATTAATTATAATTTATTATTTATTTCATTTTATAGTTTTAGCAAAAAAGGTATCCCATATGTCCAGTCAAAAACAGGTCATAATATCAACAGCCAATATGTTAAAAATGTGTCAAATTTTATTCAAATCCTTTCAGCCGTTCTGGCGTGAGACATGGTATCATTAAAATTATTTTGCCACAAAAGCGACAAAAGTCGAATCTATGCTAAATTACGGTCAGTTTGGTAATAACTTGATTTTTAAACAAAACATTGCGGTATTTATTTATTCACCGGAAACATACTTAAGTAGGTACCTACATACATCCAAATTTTGTTTGTGATTTACAATTTGAAATTATTGACGATTATCAGTAGATACGTCTAAAATTGGATAATGTATTTCAAATCGAATGAAATTAGTGCAATAATGAACATATAAATAATTGACGGTCGCCGTGGCTCTGTGGTAAATGACACGACTCCTGTGTCTCCATGACCCTGGGTTCGAATCTCAGCAAGGGCAAACATTTGTGCGATGAGTGTATATGTTTGTCCCGGGTCTTGGGTGATTGGGTGTGTCCATACCTACCGCGGCACAGAGAATCCTAGTACGGGGTTTGAGTGAAATAAATGATTAAATAAAAAATACTTTAAAGTAGGTACAATATCATATAAAACAATGTTTCTTATTATAGAAACAAGATGAAGAAACTCACTATCAAGTCCATAGTTGTGCGGCGGGCTGGCCATGTGCGAGGGAGACCCCCCGGGGACCCCCCCGTTCATGTGGTGCGGCTTGTGCCCCGGCGCCGCGCCACCGCCCGCGCCCCCACCGTACTGCTGCGGCGGCGTGGGGGTGCGCCCCGCTTGCTATACGAGAAAATGATGAAAATGGCAACATTATTATGAACAATTAAATACCTAGTTTAAAACTATACAAACCGACTGCCACTATTTATTTGTACATTTAAATATTTTTCTTCAGACTAATGGAACTATTAACTCTAACTAACTCTATGAACGGCCGTGGTGGTACCGGCCTAGAATAGTACTCCCCCATCTCTTCCCGTGGGTGCCGTAAGAGTCGGCTAAGGGATCACGTACCAGAAGGTGGGCAGCAGCGCCTTCTGAGGATCGGAAATCATACTGCGCTCGCCAACCCGCCTGCCAAGCGTGGCAAGTATTGGCAAATCCCCCCTATAAGGGGGAGGCATACGTCCAGCAGTGGACATACATGGCTGAGAAAAAAAAAAAAAAAAAAAACTGTATGAACTATTCGAGAAGTATGCATCACTTCTTTACTCTAACCACTAACCTAACACCAAATTAATGTCACGTTCATCACGTGATATATCTTTGAAGTGTCAATCTCATATATTTTTTACGTTTTCTCTCATCGTTAACGCTTATAGATTGATACTTGGCCCAGAGCTACTTAATCGAATGCGCAAATATTTTTTTTTTATTAACATTCACACAAGGTCTTCAGGTCCCAAACTAGGCAGAGCCTGTACTATGGTAACCTAATGACTTATATATATACTTATATACATATACACACCCAGACACAGGTCAAACAGACATGTTCATGCACACAAATGTTTGACCTGTCCGGGAATCGAACCCGGGACCAGCGGCTCAGAAGGCAGAGTGCTACCAACTGCGCCAACCGGCTAGTCAAATTTTATTTTTAATGCTATTAAATCTATAGCATTTTAATGCTATTAAATCTTTTGCTATTAAATCTATAGCATCCCATATACTTGCACAAAAATATAACGTCGAAATATCACATTGCGATCTGCCCTGTGGCTATTTAGTTAAACACTATCGAAACAGCATAAACACGATTTTGCCAATTTTTACCAGTTCATACCAGATAAAACCTGTCCCAATTAAATATCGAGGTGAAAAATGAGAGCATATATCGCAGATAAACCGTTTTTGTGTAAAATAACAAGAATAACATAGCATCCAACAAAGTGGGAAATTTGTGGTCTTTTGCCGTATACTTTATGTACAATATTTTAATATCGAAAGTTGGTTGCTTTTGGTATATGTGATGTATGTAATATTTTTTTTACATATTAGGTATTATTACAAAATTTTGAAATTGCGTAATTATTATATAATATTGTGTAAAAAGATGTAATAATAGTTTATTTGCCTCTTCAATATTTAACCGTGTTTTCAGTGTATAAATCTTTAATTGTGTAGATATAAAAAGAAAAAAATACTATCATTCTATATCTCTTGACATAAACAAATAGACATACCTGCTGCAAGTACTCCCCGATGAGCGGTGGATATGACAAATATCTGTCAGATGACATATTGTAATAAGAGCCATCTAGCGGGGGCATCGGACTCGGCGCTGGGATGTAGTTATTTTTACCTGCAGACAAAGTTATCAATCAATATAAAACAAAAGAAGTAAGTATCATATATATAATAATAATAATCGTATCATATATAACTGTAAACGTTACTACTGTACTACCGTACAACACTATGTGTTTGTTGACAGTTTTTCAAACTTGAGGGTAGTAGCTAGTCAGACAAGTACTCGAAAATACCCTACCACCATGCTGGGAACTTGATACCAGTGTTATTTTCAACGGGAGTTGAACGGCTGTTGGAGGGGATCGCACCAGCGCCTGTCAAACTGCCATACTATCGGTGTACTATCATCGTTTCAAAATTGACCATTTTCATTCTTTAAGCAAGCCCTTGTAAGAGATTTAGTCGAAGGCGCGTTCGCGGAGGGTTATGACAGTTGAAATGACCAAAAACGATCACGCTTGGCGTTCGTTTTGACATAAAGGACGTGTGAACTGTTTTCGTTCACAGTTCGAGATGCATGAAAACTGTTATAAACGCCACCGTAAACTGACGCTTTTGATCCACTTTGAGGCAAGGTCTTTTAGGATTGTTTTTTGACATGTCAAAGATTGACAGGTACAGCAAATGCGCAAATTTATTTATTTATTTATCAACATTCACACAAAGTCTTCAGGTCCCAAACAAGGCAGAGCCTGTACTATGGTAACCTGATGACTGATATATATACTTATATACATATACACACCCAGACACAGGTCAAACAAACATGTTCATACACACAAATGTTTGACCTGTCCGGGAATCGAACCCGGGACCAGCGGCTCAGAAGGCAGAGTGCTACCAACTGCGCCAACCGGCCAGTCAAGGCAGCAAATAAACTATCATTGAAAAAATATGCACGTGGAAGTGATATTTTGTGTCAATTTTCATAACAATAATCGAAAGTTAAGATTCAAGCATATATTATAAGTATTGAAACATATATATTTAAATTTATGTAGAAAAAGATTTCCATTTAGTTCTGTAGTTTTTAATTAGAAAGCGCGTGTAAATGACGATTTGCGCCGTTCGATTAAATACAATAGTTTTCGCCAATAATGCAATTCCCAAATTCACTCAAGCGCACTTTTTTTAAATTTATTTTTATAGATTGTTTGACCACTATCGCACTTGAAGTATAATATATATACAAAATACTCACCACTTTACTAAATTATATGGGAAATACAGTCCGGTTGAGCTTACTTCTACAACTAGGTTTAACTAAACTTGAAGAATATAAAATCTGACATAGACTATGGAATGCGGAGCCAAAACGAAGAACAAAAAACATTATCTGTTGTCACTCACCAGAGCTCCTCCCCAGCGTGCCGTGCGCGCTGAGGTCCTTGTGCCGATGTGGGTGCGGCAGCGTGCGCGCGTGCTCGCCCTCGTACACGGCGTAGTTGGGGGGCGGGTAGTCCAGCGGAGGGGGGAGCATCACGCCCTGCTCGTCGATCAGGTAGTCGGCCGTCTGTTACAGAGCAACAATCAAAAATTAAAAAAAAACTAAAGTTCCGCCTAGCATAATGTTAATGCAATAAAAAAATTATTTGCATCTTAAATAATTTGGATTTTGTATATACGGTGAAACGACTTGCATGCCAAGCCGCTTCTCTGATATTTTTGTATACCTTTATTACATTTATTACTTTATTAACACTCGAACACCCGCACTAGGAGGCATGGACACACACAAACAACCCAGACCCGGGACAAACATCTACACACATCGCACAAATGTTTGCCCCTGCGTGGCTTCTAACCCAGGGTCCCGAAGACACAGAAGTCATGTCACTGACCACTGAGACCGTCACCATCATCATCGTATTTCATCAACGTGCGGGTAAAACCATGGGGCGCAGCTAGTAAATTTTAATTATGCTTAGCAATATTATTAACTAGCTGCGCCCCGCGATTGTACCCGCGTGGTGATGATGGTGATGATGAAAATAAGCCTATGTGTTAACCCAGGGAATAAGCTATCTCCATACCAAATTTCTTTGAAATCGGTGTAGCCGTTTTAGCGTGAAGAGTTAACAAAGATACACAGATACACACCTACACATACATACACACACACTGTCGCATTGATAATATTAGTAGGATAGGATTAGCGCCATAAAAGTCAATACATTTTTCTTCATACCTGACTCATCATGTGTCTGTTTGGCATGCTTGGGACCTCTGGAATTGGTGGAGGTTGTCCGTCGCCATCTTGGGAATATGTCTCCGACTTCTCGGATACGGAACTGAGAGTTTCTCCAGTCATTGTGTCATTATACGAGGAAGGTGCGTACATCTCTATAGCAGCTGATTTCGAAGACTGACCCGCTTGCTCTGTAGAGTGAAAAGGTCGATGAGTGGAAAGGTCAGTGAAGGAAAAGGATTGTAAGTGAATTTTATATTAGTGAATGTGAACAGTGAATGTGAGCAGTGAATGAAGAGTGTGTAAAAGGAGAGTATTATCGTTGTGAAAGGAATAATGATTTAATACATCATTATAAAGATTCGACAAAAGTAGGGTGATTTTTTTTTTCAAGGAAAACATAGGCTGCTCGTGGGGATTGAAGCCACAACTACGGACTACCATCCTCTGGCTGTATTAAACGGTTATAAAGAAATTATTACGAACTGCTTGTAGAGTGTTACTAGCAAGCTTAGCAATGCAACAGGATGGTATTCTGTACTCATGGGTTCAAGTTCGAACACTAGCCAATTTTTTCTTTCAAAAATTTGAGTGTAAATAAAATGTAAACATACAAAGGATTTTACAAGACAGCAAAAAATAAATAAACTTACCTTTAAGCCTCCGAGCTCGTCGTTTCAAAACAAAACAAGCAATTAAAGCGGCATTAATCAGAACCAGTACAACTCCAGCAATAGACACATATACTATGACAGACTTGGATGTTTCTGCTGTCTCTACATATTCTGTGGCGACTACGTTCAACTCGCCCACTTCCGATGAAGCTTTGGGAAGGAAAAACAAAAAATAAGGTTAGCAAATTAAATATAAGCAAACTACAAACAAGTGTGAATTTGAGAAAAACACTATATTTTACAGTAACTATTTCAACTATGTATTAATTAATAACTCCTTTTTGGTCTAATTAAAGTGATCCATTCATAAAACGGTTCACAGATGATCATATGATTGACAAAGGTTCAAAAACAAGGAATCTGCAATAAAATATTATTATTTAACAAACTACCATTGACTATAGCCAAATTAAACACTAAGGACTTTACAAGAAAACTAAAAATATTTTTTGAAAACCATCCATTATATTCGTTAAACGAATTTGCTGAAATGCGTCTAAAAGAATATTCATTCATCTCGTAGAATTGTATAATATGTTTTTTATTTTATTTTATTATTAATCCTTACGTTCTTATTTATGTATTATAAGTTTATTATTGTAATTTTGACTCGCCCAGTGTAACGACCATTGTTATAAGGCCAATAAAGATTCTTATTCTTCTTCTATTCTTATTCATATAATTTCTCTGTTTACTATACGTACAAAATTTAATCAGTAATATTTGTAGTTAATAAGAAAATTCTATACGTGCAAGGTCATCTCACATGCTGTCTCTACTTTACAGCATCCTCTTTATTCCTACTATACCGTCCTATCTAAAAGAATGTTTCGTGTTTTTGAACTTTTCTCACCCCTTACTCCTGCCCTCCCTGCCTTTCTAATATCCTTAAGCTTCAAACACCTGTCCATACTCCCCATTCCTATACAGTTCAGGCTGTACGGTTATGGAACGCGTTACCCCTTCACATCAGACAAACTAAATCTCTAGACATCTTCAAAAACATGGTCATGATTATCTGTCTCTAACATAACTTTGTATTATCGTTTTTTTTAATTATTGTTATTAAACTTTCTCTTTTTTTCATATTTAATTTGTATAATATGTATTAGTATATACTTATTGATTATTTATGTATTGCACCACCGATTACTTCTATTCTTTAAGATACTGTCCATCCAGAGGTTGTCTGGAAGAAATCGCTATAAGCGATAAGACCGCCCATTGTACTTCCTAGATTAAGAATAATTTAGTAATAACTTATAAGTACATTCATGGTAAAGCGCAATAAAGAATAATTGTATTTATTGTATGTTCATATTAATATGTAGAAGAGTCTTGCTCTAGATAACATTTATTATTTTCTTAAAACCATTCTTAGTCGAAAGGTTCTCGAGTGGAGACCTATGGGGGAGGCTTATGTCCAGCAGTGGACGTCCTATGGCTGAGATGATGATGATGATGATGATGATTCTTAGTTGACGTCATAGTTGGTCATAGCTGGACTTATCTATTGTTGGAGTATTCATCATTCTTACTTTATAGTAGATCTTCAAGTGATCCTAATATATTGTTATTAAATCAAACGTGGCTTAATAGAGAGAAAAAAATTTAGTAATTTATTTATTTACCACAGTCTTCTCGTGACCACGACCAATGCAACTTGGCCGAAACATCGAGGTAAATAAATTACTAAATGTTTTTCTCGCGATTAAGCCCCGTTTGATTTAATAACAATGTGTTCGAATCGCGAAAGTCTACAAATTACAAATGATCCTAATATAGTTAATGTGGTTTATCAGTAAAATTATTATTTTATGAGACATATATTTTGATAACTTTTATCTCAACGTAAAGACGGTAGAGTCATGCCAAAACGTATAATTGTATTTTAAAAGCCAGCAATTGAATTCGAAGCAAGAATGGTCTTAAAACGAATTTGACTCGAAGCGTAATACACTTAGTAGAGAATGGTCATTAGGACGGGCTCGTTTTGTTCAGGAAAATTAAACTGATTTTTTTTCCGGCCCGCTGTTTTTTACCTGCGGCCCATACCAGCCAGCATGGCAGTGTATAACATAAATATGAGTATTAACTAGCGTTTGTTTGTGTATGTATTTACAATAAATTTAATTTAATAAGTACTTTAATTTTAGTTACAACTGAGCATTTTGTAGATCTGTTATATATTTAATACAAATGCTTAAGCATTTCAGTGTGTTTTTTTGTTTATTGGTACCTATATATCATGCTACTTTAAAATCACAACTTAACAGTCTGATAAACAAATTTTTATGATTGTTGAACTTCGTGTGAGACTTATCCATTTGTAATGGATTATTAGCTTTATTCTTAGGATGGCGTTACGATGCTCCACAAAAACTGTAGAACGTCGAGAATAGGTACATAAATTAAGAGCTTGTAATTGATTTACAAGAAAGGCCCGAGTTGCCAAAAGGTTGAGAGTACCTGGTCTAGTTGCTTTTAATGCGAGTGGTAGAAATTAACTTTTGTACTTTTATAGAAAGAACTTCAAAAGTGCTAATTGTTTTCTTTTTAAGTTTCACAGAAACGCTAGTTATGTATTGTATAAGTATGTTGTGTATTATTGTGAAAAGGTAATTTTGTTATTAAAACTGACGTGGTTTCGACACATTATGAATGTATAAAACACGGGAGTTACTCACGTAATAAGTCAGAGTGTTCCGACTATAGTTTCAACCACATTCGGTGGTCTTTTTCAAGGAGAATACGGGGCGCTCGCGGTTGCGGCCGCGATTCGCCTAGTACTGTCGGTAGTCGGAACCCTCTGACTTATTACGTGAGTAACTCCCGTGTTTTATATATTCATAATGTGAAAAGGGAATGTTTGTGAGGTTGTAGGGTAAAATCTCTGGATCTACTGAACCGATTTTCGAATTTTCTTTTACCAATAGAAGACTACTAGGGAATTTGTGAGTGTCATGGGCTACTTATCATCATCATCATCATCATCACCACGCGGGGAAAACCGCGGCGCGCAGCTAGTTTGAGATAAGATATGATGAGTACATATTGTTTAATAGCTGACGCAAAACGGCAAGTTTTTGATAGGATTGTTCAATTTTGTTACGTAGTTTAAAACATATAAACACCGATTTCTATTACGAACGTTAAAACCTAATTACAGAATCACCTGGTTCCCAAGCTAGTGAAAGCCCGTGACTTGAGTTCCATGACTCTTCCGCCGATGAGAAATTATAAATCGGTGAGATAGTGGTCAAACGCCTGCCTATTGTGAATAAAAAAAATAAAATAAAAATAAAGAAATTATATGCCCTAGATCATTATAATTTACAATCTACAGTTTACAATTTACACAATTTAGTATTTTTTATTACATTTTATAATTTAGAATGGGTGTGTGTATGTAACAAACAAACTTTCGGATTAGTACGACGTCAATTTTTTTTTTTTTTTTTTTTTCTATAAAGTTAGAAACGTAAAAGACCTTAAACTAAATCCTACAAGAGTAATGAAGAGCAAATATTTTCCCAAATTCACACTTACTACGTGGTGAATAAAATAAATATTAATCTTCCACTATAAGTCAATTATATTGTATGTTTATATGAGGTAGATGTCGCACAAGCGCGCGGAAACTGAGGCGGCCAAATTAAGTCAATTGTAGTAATTTTGATTACGACGCGTATTTCAAGCGCAAATCTAAAAATATAGCTATCTTTTTCCATATTATTTGTACCGTATTATCTGTCGCAGTACGAATGTCATCTTTAGTAAAACATCATTGCTATAGGTATATTCTTTAGGCAACTGGTCTCACTATTTAGTCAGTGAGTTATTGACAAGTGAGTGCACGAGAGTGAGTACAATTCCTAATATTACGCACAATGAGAAATGACCTCACTGACAGCTCACTGCGTCATTTAGAACGAAAATAAAACAACACCATAGATCAAACTAAAAACGGAAAGATGAGATAAGTTCTAATATTACATCAATAAACTCAAGATATTATTATATATATTATTATGTGGTATCCGGCTTTACTCACGTTTATAGTCGAAGTTTCGACCTCAGGTGAGTTTACGCTGCCAGATCGCGGCGACCATCTGGCACCGTAAACTCACCTGAGGATGAGCATCGGACATGCTCGAAACCTAGGTCGAAACTTCGACTATAAACGTGAGTAAAGCCGGATACCACATATATATAATAATGTGTCAAACTCACGAGAATTTCCAATAGAAAATTCAAGATATTTAAAAAAAAACGGAAAATTGACATGACCTTAATACTTCTTGACTACCTTTAACAATATCTACGACATCACCAGGCATAGATAATGCATACATGCATTGCTAACGGACTACTTTGAGCCGACAGTACATAACCTTGCCTATTTTGATTTGATCTATGGTAAAAAAAAAATATGTCCATATTAATATTGCATAAACATATATTTTAAGCAAATAAAAACTATTTCTAGCACAACGGTTACAAAACCAATAGAATCTACATCAAACCTCGAATCCTCTTATTAGTCCGTCGATGTAGACAAAACCCAATTAGCAGTACATTCAGCAAGATAAGTGCAGTTCCTACAATGGTCCCCGTGATTATGAACACGCCAGGGACATTGTAGGAATTGTACTCTTCTGAACTCGACTGTACTGATGAAGGGAGTAGGTCTGGCAGCGTGAAAACACACAACAATATAAAATTTCGATTTTTTTATAGTATATATAAATATGTATTTTGATATACACACTCAGACCCCCGCACTAGGATTCTGTGTCGCGGGAGGCATTGACATGCACAATCACAGCACACAAACATTAAAGACCCGAGACTAACATCCACACTCATCGCACAAATGTATGCCCCAGCCGGGATTCGAACCCACCCTGGGTGGACACACAGAAGTCATGTCAGTGAAACTACCACTGCGCTACGGCGACCGTATATAGTTCAGATTGACCACCTTTCACCTCTATCTCACTTAATGGTCAGTGAAGATGTGGTCAAATATGCTATACATAGAATGCTATACATATACATAGAATGCGTACAGACGCTCAAGGACTGCTGCCTAAATACAGTATGTGTTTGGTGACAGTTTATCAAACTTGAGGGTGGTAGCTAGCCAGGCGAGTACTCGAAAGTACCCTACCACCATACTGGGACATAGATAACGGTGTTATTGTTAGTGACTCTCTTGTCCAACTAAACTAAACTAAAATACTGGAAAATAAAATATGCACGATAAGATCATACATTATTATGTATGTAAGAACTTTCCTTACTCATACTCAATTTATTGGTAATAGTCATTACACGTCAATTACAAAAATCCTACCTTACCTATCGTATTTTCCAGAATTTAGTTTTAGTTTAGTTTACTTAAGTTGAACAACAGAATCACTACCATTTATTTATTTTTATTTATTTATTTCAAATTAGAACCGCATATGTACACGAATTAGACAAATGATAAAAATATGCAATACAATAATAAGGAAGTCAAAAAAGTTATATAAAAATGTGAAACTAAAAATATAAAATGAGAAATGTCAACTAAGAATACCTACGATTAGATAAATATTACGCAATAGTATATTTTGTTACAGTTGCAATTAATTTTTCTCTATCGAAATAGACTCACAGTAACTAAGACACTCCACCAAGATATCCTGCCATCTGTCGTCAAAGAGATCACACTCCAGTTTTGCTTTGACAAGAGCATTGAGCGAAGCGGGGGTCGCGGTGTCGGGGAAACTGCGTGCGCTACGGTTCTACACCATTGAGTTACCAAGTTAGCACTTTTAGTCGTCGATATGTAAGATGAGAAATATTAAATGTACTCACTCAGTGTAGTGGCTTTAGTGTCGTCAGGTCTGTACTTGCTTTGACCTATTTTGTTGATAGCCATTACAGAGAAAACATAGTCTGTACTCCTCTCTAAGCCTCCGATTGTGAATGTTGTGGCGTTTTTGGGCATCACATCCTCGTATTTGTACGATTCATCAAATATTTTCCTGAAATAGAATATAATTTTGTAAAAAAAGACGCTTTACCACGGCAGTTCCCGAGTGCCACAGCACTCGGGAACTGCCGCGGTAAAGCTATTGCACAGCATTTTTTATCAACTTATGCAATTACTATATTAATAACGTATGCAATAACGTCGATACAACCAATGCCACCTAGAGGCGAGTTGCTGAACTAAAGAGACAAGCGTGATATTTCAAAAAAGTCATTTAAAGTTCTGCTATTCATCGATAGATGGCAAAACTAAAAAGTATCACCGCTGTACCGGTCGGAGTGGAGGGTGTTAGGTTATTTTCGTTACGGAATTTCTGGATTCATTATCCACGCTCAAGGCCCGCGATAGAAGATAAGCAATAGCTTAAAAATATTTCTTCCATATTATCTCTATAAGCAGACTAAAATTTGTTTCTCGATCGCGAGTCGAGTTCTTCTAAGACAAAAGTATAAACAAAAAGTATTTATATGTTTCTTAAGTGTTGCATTAACATAATGCTAGTTGAGTGATCGTATAAGCGCAGTTGGCAAAACGACAGGACAGTATTCTCTAGTCGTACAAAAGGCACCTTAGGAGCAGAACTCTCTCCTTCAAAATTTAAACGAAAATGGTAATTGTTGTTTTGAGAATTAACTATAACTTGCAATACAGCAAAACGACAGTTCATTCCGCTGTATCAGCGTACCCACACGTTTCAAAGTCTGAGCGCACTGACACGTGGTAGCTATTGGAATATTTGAGATATCTATAAGCTGGTAAAAGCTATTGGATTTCTCCGGGCGTTATTATAATAGCTTTAGTATTTCAACCAGTTTGTGGCATTTCATTTTGACAAATAAGAAAAAAGAAACACTTTCTCTTTAAGACGGGATTCAAACTCGTACTGTCTCTCTAACCGTGTTCATCGTCTTGAACAATTGGCAGTGAAGTTTCTTTTTACAATCGTTTTAGTATAAGTACATTTTCTTGGTCGATATTCTTTGTGTATGCTTTTTTAAATGTCCATCCCTTCTTAATATAACTTTCTCAAATCAATTGCGATTCATTCACTCCAAATAGCTCTTATGACGCTTTTCCCTATTCTATTTCCATAATGTCACTACTTCTGAAAAGTCTCATCTCTATTACCTTTATTCGACTCTTTTTTTTTCTTTTTTATTTATTTATTTATAACATAATTTTAATGAACTCAGTATTTGATTAGTGGAAAGACCATTGCACTCTAAAATAATAAATAATAGTAGCTGAAAACTTGCAGTTCAGAACAATACAACATTTTGACTTCAAGATAAATTGTAACATTGCGAGAAAAATAGGTTAAATGAAGTGAAAATATTTTTTATGTTTTTGTTACGTTGTTGTGTTGTTATGTTATGACTCTGATCCTTGTGACATACCCAACCTTAACAATAATTCATTAATTTCGCCCAACATATCATATCTTATATGCATCATCAGTTGCGTCTATTGCATACTTTATGGCCGTGAAAATGAAAGTCATGATTACCTATATCGTATTCTGAACCAGGAGAATAGTCCTCCATCAAACCCTGGGATCCACTCCAGCGTCACTGTATTGTGGGTGACGTTGGTCACCATCAGCGATATCACTTGATCTGTAACAGAAGACAACTCTATAGAAGGTTACGAAACAGACTGCTGTAAAACATTCAGAAAAAAAAGTCCGTCGATCTTGTCCTGAGTTATGCTACAACGAACATAAAGTATTCACGCTACTTCATCAAGCTACACTCCCCTGTGTAGCTTGATGTATGGACAAACACAATCATTGACTGTGTAAAAATATGCCATGATTATGTTCCCAAATATGCCATCTGTTAGTGAGTAGCTGAAATAGGTAGTACATACTATCACTACTCGCCACTAGATGTCGTTACGTTTCACAATACACAATCAATTGCAATTGAAATGCCAAAAGCCATGTTGAAGCAATTTATGTTCACCATAAAAGAAAGAACTTAGGTGGGCTTATGCCCATCTAAGTTCCAAGTGCCAAAATAATTTTAATTTTTATAAATTTAAATTAATTTGGCCCTTGGAACACACTGAAAAAATATGATGGCCCTAAGGCTTCAAAGTTTGGAGACCACTGATTTACACAAACATCCAATACCCAAGAACACAGAACTCTCAGTTCTTCCTAGGTCCATCCACCTGGAAAGAGCAAGTGATTTCGTCATAGATGATTGAAGAAAAAAATCGGAAATTGGATAATAAGACATATTATGAATAATTAGTAATTTGATCACCTGGCTTCCAAACTAGGCTAGGCTAGGATTTTTTTTGTCAAACTCATACCACGCACAAACATCTGTGTTAATCAAACAAACGTTTACCTCTGGCGGGATACGAATCCAAGGCCAAGTCACTGACTTCTGAGTCTTTTGTTTCTCCAGGATATTGTAAGCTATAAGCTATCTTTACTTATTGAATCTATTAAATCAGTCAAGGTAAATACAAAAAAAATATCGTACCTGGAGCACTTGTGATATCCAATTTGACAGAAGTTGTGGAGAAACCCAAATCATTTCTGGAACCGCATTCGTAGTTTCCATAATCGGAAGACGTGAGGTCATTGATCAGCAGGACCGAGGTGTACGTCACTGCGTCAAGCTTGTGATATTCCGCGAAGTATTTAGTGGACGTGTTCACGGGTAACTTGGCTCCGTTTTTGGACCACGTGAAATTTGGTGCTGGCGCCGATTTGCATCTAAAAATAAATTTAGTAAATAAAAATAACTTGCGGCCCGCTCCGTTTTCGCACCGGTATAAAATGCCCGGAAGCCCGGAATCAATACATACAACATGCAACGCCGGCCGTGAAAGCCTTAGAGTTTACAAAAATCTTTTGTTTACTGCAACGTAGTCGGCAAACTTGACTCACATTGTAATATTGAAACCACGGTCAATCAATCAAATAAATCTCTTTTATAACATGTAAATAATTTGACAAAAAATGGTTAACGAAACAAATTTCAGTCTTTTTTGTTAAGCCACCTTTAGGACAAGCCCAGGTTCAATATAAAACTCCTTTCCCAACTTACTTGCAAATCAATCTGGCAACTTGGCCCACGTTGGTGGCGGACTTGGCCAAGTTCGGCGCTGAGTCCATTTCTGGTTTGAACTTTACCACCAACATGACGTCTTGTCTGCTTTCTCCGCCAATACCTAAACGATAAGTCTAATATTAAATCACGGAAAATACGCGATGAAGATTAATTTATCAGTCATATTTTTAACTTTATTTTAACACTTGAAGCGAAATCATTTAATTTTAATAATAATGATTTCAAGTCGCATAAGTGAGGCAGAAAGCATTTTCTGCCTCACTTATGCGAGCGTTTTCTGCCTCACTTATGCGAGCATTTTCTGCCTCACTTATGCGAGCATTTTCTGCCTCACTTATGCGAGCATTTTCTGCCTCTCTTTCTTTTCAAGTCTCTTCACTAAAGCTTATCTTGAACACTGTATTGCCATATTTATCTTAACAATTATCAAGAACGTATTGTATATAACCTCTTGTACTCTCTTACCATTATCCACAACGCATTGGAAGTTCCCCACATCAGCTCTGGTGGGCTCTCTAATAGTCAGATAGCTGGTCATGTTTCGAAGGTCGAAAGAGACTTGATCCCTTTCAATGGTATATCCTTTTCGCTCCCATCTGATGCTGTCAGATGTTAAAGGGTTACCTGGGAGGAAAAAGGGATGGATTAGAAGTCTTACCATATCTTCAATTGTATGACGTCTATACTGCTAAGCAAATGGCTCCCAACTCATCTCCACAAGAAACAGTTGAAATATATGCTATATTCAATAATAGCAATAAGATACATTTTATTCAATCCAAAATACAATTAGTTTCAAAGGGAATTGTAAAAGGGACTGTGTGAAGTATGATTGCTCAAAGCGATCTTTATCAGTCCACCATTTTTAGATAGATATTTTGAATTTATGTGGACAATGGTGAATATAAACTTACACAAAAAATAATAAATAAAAACACCAAAAAATGGAACCGACTTCAACACTCAAAAGACTATAATATATTGTATATAATATAATATATATAATAGGGTGTATAGCTTGTCGATGTGGATTCCATTTTTTGGTGAATATTTTTTCTCCCTTTTCAGTGAACTTTTCTACTCACGGGATCAATTGTCATTGTGTATGTAGACCGATGTCTTCACCAGCATTTGTAATATCGTCGAGGTATACGTAGCACTTTTCAGTTATTGGAGTGTAACTCATAAACCACTTGTCCGATTTTGATGAAATTTAAAAGCTCCAGCTTTCAAATAAAAAAAGAATCATCAAAATCGATTCACACAGTCGTAAATTTTGAGATAACAAACATAAAAAACATATGGGACGAATTAAGAACATCCTCCTTTGAAGTCGGTTAAAAAATAAATCAAATTATAGCGACTCACCGATAGCAGTACAAAACAGCACCACGTCTTCTTTAGGATTTGCTATTCCGCTCTGTGATACCGATTTGATTGACGCAGGATCTGAAACAAAGGAGCATTTTAATGTATATACGTATAAAAACTCATTAAACAGATAAACATTTTTATTCATAATTATTCAATTACAAGTCAAGCAATATGTCAGTAGAAACATAAAATAAAATTTATTAAAAATATACTAATAAGGATTAAATTTATTATCAATCTAGTTACAAAATTGCATTACTATATAGTAACGAGTAATATAATCTAATTAATATCGTATAAATACCTAATAATATATTAAGATAGCAATACGCAATATAACTTGCTTTTTGGTCAGTCTTTACCCAACAAGAAATCGTCCACAGAATAGTAGGCTTTTTCGACTAACCTCTTGAGAGTGATTTTAAATAACTTTACGTTTGGTTTGCTGGTAACAGATAAAGGCAATAGATTATACACCTTAGGTCCCATAACATAGGGTTGCCCCGCTGATTTCTTCAGTCTCCGAAATACGATCGTTTGTGCTTGCCGCAAGTGTCGTATGAGGCTTGTCTTTTCGTTGTAGAAATTCACATTACATTCACATTTAAATCACATTCATTATCTACACTTTTATGTGCCAAAGAATTCAATTGATACCTAGGAGTAGTGGTTTCATTAAAAAGTTAATAACAACAATAACTACAATTATGACATAAACAATGAAAAACTAAGAGAGGTTTTATTTAATTATTTCATTTTTTTTTTCTTGGGGCAAATGCCTTTATGAAAATAAAACACTAATAACTAATTACAATACTGCAGCTACTACAATAACATTTGAGCAATCCACTAGCTATTGGTAGCCTATAGATAACTCAAAAGTTCTAACCCGCTACCGGCTAGAAGCGTGCCCAGAATGCTAGCAGCATTGCCACGTTGAATTGCAATGCTGATTCGTTGAGCTAAATATGTGCCATGATTTTGGTCACGCGTCGCATCGATCAAACGCTCTGATAAATTTGAAAAAAAATATTTGATCTTTGGAAAATCCGATGAGCTCCAGGTCCCCACGGGCCCAATGACTCGACCCCAAAAGGTTCTAATATGTCACCACTACCTAGGTTAGCATATTTTCGCCGTTTCAATTGCTCCGCCGAATAAGTAATAATAATTTCATGACATTCTAACTTCATGACACTCATTCATGCTCAGAGAATATATAAGAGTGCATAATGGTCGAAACGCATAAAAAAATAGGTGAATTGTTTGTTTTAACATCAAACAAGGATCAAGAAGACAAGAATCTTCTTGATATACTCTTGTATATCAAGAAGGTTCTTGTCTTCTTGATACACAACACAGAGAGAATAACAAGAATCTTGACCATATTTAGCAAGTTCATGACACTAAACTTTTCCTGAGGGAATAAATATATAAAAGCTCACTTGGTAATCGTTGTTTAATAAATTATTATCGCAGCGACTGTACCATAATAAGATTTAGAAATCTTTCATAATAAATTAGGATACTTTTTAAGCTAAGTAACACCCCCGTTATTTATATTTCTTTTAGATCCTCTCCATGCAAAGATTGCCTGGTGGAAATCACTTTAGTGATAAGTGCACCCATTGTCACACTCTTTATGAAAATTTGTTTATATTGTAAATATTGTTTTATATTTAAGGTGTAACAATGAAGAATTTTCTAATCTAATCTAATATTAAGTAATATTAAACATGAACAGTAATTAACATATCGGTAGTCAAAATAATTAAATAGAATATACTTATTATAAAGCGGATTTATTTAATTTGTAAAATTCTACCAACAAATACTCTATACATTTCTGCTGGAAGAAAAAATATGAGACCATATTGACAAATATGCGATATAGAAGAAATAAATATAATCATCATCATTTCAGCCATAGGACGTCCACAGCTGGACATAGGCTTCTCCCATTGATTTGACAAAAACCGGTTGGAAGCGGTCCACTGCCACTTCAACTTGCAAATTTGCTGGGCTATTATAAATCAAACGGGGCTCGATCGCGAGAAAACATTCGCTGAACTATGACAGTGACTTTTGTTGTTCTACGGATCTCCTCATTTCTGATTCGATCGCGTAGAGAAACCCCGAGCATACATAGCCTTCTCCATAGCTCGCTGTGCGACTGAGCCCTTGAGGCCGATAGTAAGAGATCACGTTTTTAGGAGTCATATAGTACAAAGTAATGGCGAAGAAGAATGACTCACAATGCACGTTGACAGTTATGTTGGCCACGGCCGCGCCTTGGGAGTTGGTCGCTTCGCAAGTGTAAACGCCGGCGTCGTGACGGGTCAGCTTGCTCATGTTCAGTAATATAGTACAAAGTAATGGCGAAGAAGAATGACTCACAATGCACGTTGACAGTTATGTTGGCCACGGCCGCGCCTTGGGAGTTGGTCGCTTCGCAAGTGTAAACGCCGGCGTCGTGACGGGTCAGCTTGCTCATGTTCAGTAATATAGTACAAAGTAATGGCGAAGAAGAATGACTCACAATGCACGTTGACAGTTATGTTGGCCACGGCCGCGCCTTGGGAATTGGTCGCTTCGCAAGTGTAAACGCCGGCGTCGTGACGGGTCAGCTTGCTCATGTTCAGTAATATAGTACAAAGTAATGGCGAAGAAGAATGACTCACAATGCACGTTGACAGTTATGTTGGCCACGGCCGCGCCTTGGGAGTTGGTCGCTTCGCAAGTGTAAACGCCGGCGTCGTGACGGGTCAGCTTGGTCATGTTCAGTAATATAGTACAAAGTAATGGCGAAGAAAAATGACTCACAATGCACGTTGACAGTTATGTTGGCCACGGCCGCGCCTTGGGAGTTGGTCGCTTCGCAAATGTAAACGCCGGCGTCGTGACGGGTCAGCTTGGTCATGTTCAGTAATATAGTACAAAGTAATGGCGAAGAAAAATGACTCACAATGCACGTTGACAGTTATGTTGGCCACGGCCGCGCCTTGGGAGTTGGTCGCTTCGCAAATGTAAACGCCGGCGTCGTGACGGGTCAGCTTGGTCATGTTCAGTAATATAGTACAAAGTAATGGCGAAGAAGAATGACTCACAATGCACGTTGACAGTTATGTTGGCCACGGCCGCGCCTTGGGAGTTGGTCGCTTCGCAAGTGTAAACGCCGGCGTCGTGACGGGTCAGCTTGGTCATGTTCAGTAATATAGTACAAAGTAATGGCGAAGAAGAATGACTCACAATGCACGTTGACAGTTATGTTGGCCACGGCCGCGCCTTGGGAGTTGGTCGCTTCGCAAGTGTAAACGTCGGCGTCGTGACGGGTCAGCTTGGTCATGTTCAGTAATATAGTACAAAGTAATGGCGAAGAAGAATGACTCACAATGCACGTTGACAGTTATGTTGGCCACGGCCGCGCCTTGGGAGTTGGTCGCTTCGCAAGTGTAAACGCCGGCGTCGTGACGGGTCAGCTTGGTCATGTTCAGCATGCTGCCTTCAGATATTATCCTATCACCTGTCAAAGCACAAATTAACTTTAACATTTAATATTGAAAATTGTTTGAAACTTTATTCTGTAATGGATACCTTAGGCCTTTAGATATTATCCTATCACCTATCAAAGGAAAAAAATACCAATACGTTGAACATTTTATATTGAACACAGTTTCAAACTTCACACTGTAATGGATACCTTAAATAATTAGAGAATTTAAGTATATTATCTGCTTCTTCTTGTCCTTATCCCACACTAGGTGGGGTCGGCACAACATGTTTTCTTCTTCCATTATCTTATATCATTAGTTATCTCAGTGCTCACACCTTTCATAAACATATCATTCTTCACACAGTCCATCCATGCCTTCTTCGGCCTTCCTCTACCTCTAAATCCATCCACATTCATGTTAAGTACTCTTTTTGTTATATGTTTTTCACCCCTTGTCTTGACATGTAGTAATCTCTAGTATGGGACTAGGCCAATCTATTCCCTTTCAACTTATCATTCACTGGTGTTACTTTGAAACTTCCTCTGATATACTCATTCCATATTTTATCCATCCTAGTCACACCACACATCCATCTCAACATTCGCATCTCTGCCACATGCACTTTCCTATAATCCACTTCTTTTGCTGCTAATTGAAATATATTAAGAATAATATTAAAGAGGGAACGATGGTGACTAGCATAATAAAAGTTAAAAGATCTCGTGATTCCAATGAGTAGATTCGTGGAGGATTCCACACTCGAAATAAAATTAAATTAATTTCACGAAAATAGTGTCAGTTTATGGTTTTATATTTTGGTTTCTCGTTCTTCTATTATGCCGTTTACCGACACGTGATATTGCATAATTCTACTTAATAAAATAGAAACAAAAGGAAAAATAGTAATCAAATTAAAAATATACAATAGTCAAATAAAGATAATGTCCAATGGTCGATCAGAGGTATTAATAATCGTCAATGAATCAGTTAATTATATTACATAGCAGTACAGTCAAAATAAAAAGTAAAAAATAATAATAATAATATCGATGTCCTAGTACATGATGCTCTACAAACCACATATTATCAAGATCAAACTAATCTTCGGTCGCTATGTCTCCGGGTCTCTCTATCAAGTTAGTCCTCTCATCTCTTTTTTATTTATATTTTTTTAATTTATCACACTTAGACCCCCGCACTAGGATTCCCTGTGTCGCGGGAGGCATGGACACACACAACCACCCAAGACCCGGGATAAACACTTACACTCATAGCACAAATTTTTGCCCCTGCCGGGATTCGAACCCAGGGTGGGTGCGAATCCCGGCAGGGGCAAAAATGTGTGCGATGAGTGTAAGTGTTTATCCCGGGTCATGGATGTTTGTATGTTGTAATTGTGTGTTTTGATGCCTACCCGCGACACAGGGAATCGTAGTGCGGGGGTTTAAGTGTGATAAAAACTGTTTGGTAAAGTATGCCACGACCATCATCAATGAGGACAACGAATCACAAATCATAAAGAGAAACATAAGTGTGCTTACTGGAAGTGCTGTAAGAAGACTGCGTTATCGGAAGACCATCCTTGGTCCAGGTGTAGCTGATGCTGCCAGGGTTGCCGTCAGCTCGGAGGACAATGATCAAGGGCTCGTTTTCCACCCCCACCGTTGTGTAGGGAGTTGTTTCGTCGAATATTGGCGCATCTGTGATAATATTTTTAATCAAAACATTGTATACCGGATTTAGATGCTTGTATAAATTTAATTATTAGTTATAGTATTAGTATTATTATTATAGTATTATTTTTAGTGAGTGTATTTTCTGTAACTCGTTACGTATTACGTAAGTCAGTATATTTTTTTCAACTGGCAGATACCTTTATTATAATAAAACACTAATAACTAATTACAATACTGCAGCAGTATTTTTTAATTGGAATATAAATATTTAATCTATTTCGGAAGAGCCTCTCACACAGGTATGTCCATACCTAAAAGAAGGTCCCAAAACAATTTAATGTAATATTACTAAGTTGATTACAGACAGGTTTCAATTAATAAGTTTATTAATTTCTTCATTTTATTTTATTTTATTTTTTTATTTGTAATAGGCAGGCGTTTAACCACTATCTCACCTGATGTTAAGTGATGATGCGGTCTACGATGGAGCACGCCTGCCTAGAAGATACCTATTCACTCGTGACTTGAAGATACCCAGGTCGTATTTTTTCGGAAATACAGAGTTAGGCAATGAGTTCCATTCGTTAGCTGTACGCACTAAGAATGTGGAAGCAAAACGCTTCGTGCGACAAGTTGGAACGTCCACCATGTATTAATGTCGCATTGCCGTCCGTCTGGTCGTCCTAAGATGGAATGGGGATGGCGGAATCAAATTATGCAACTCCAGAGCGCACTCCCCGAAATGCGACAACTAGCGACATTACGTCGATGCTGCAGGCTTTGGAGTCTCCTCTCGCACAGAGAGTCGTTGTTAATGAGCCTTTTAGCTCGTCTCTCTATCGACTCAAGAGCCTCAAGTTGGTACTTAGCCGAACCATCCCACATTCATTTAAATATCCATTTAAACTAGAAACAGTGACTTGTAAAATGTAGTCAATTCCTAGAATTTCATTTGATACAAAAGAAAGTTTGATGGAAAATGCACACGGAAATTACGTCGGGACATTATGGTTATGTCAAAATACATATATTCAGCGAGCAATACCTAGCTATTGTTAGGTATTGCTCGATGGCAACTGCCACAGTTATGTATATATTATGGACACATTTGACAGCACAGCATTAGATATATCATTTGATATTAATATATGCAGTTTCCAACCGGTCCTTGTGGAAATCAATGGGGGAGACCTATGTCCAGCAGTGGACGTCTTATGTCTGAGATGACGATGATGATTAATACATGAAATCTAGAAGGTACTTACACAGAACTTTTAGAGCCAAAGCATCGTTGACACTTCTCTCCAGGGCTTCGTTGGTGGCTTGGCAGGTGTACACCGCCCCGTTCAAGTCTTTGGTGATGTTCAGCTTCAGTTCTATTGTGGACACTGTGCCGCCGTGGAGCCCCTTCTTTTGCTGCATCGGGAGTCCTGAGGAATAATGGCATACTTAGTAATTTACTTAAGAGTGCGCCCAATGCTAGGAAAAATACAGATTTCACTCGTGCATCTTGTCACCCGCTGTAGTACGGAAAACAAACCCGGCCAAGCGGACGCGCCACGGTTTAATTAATTATTCAAAATATAAACTAGAAATTAAAAATCTATCATCTATTTTATTAATAAATAATAAAGTGGGGTCGTCGCTGAGAATTTGGAGCATTTGAAGATAAATAGTTTTTTCAGTACGGTAACTGTTTATTTTTTCCATATAACACAATTTTTTTTTCAAAATTCTATTCGATTGCTTCTACAAGATTTTCCCTGCCTCCAATATTGTTATAATTGCAATAAATACGTTCGATACCATCATAGTGTGCATTTGAAAATACTGATTTTGCGTAATTTTTGCATTGGGCGCACCCTTAATGAGAATATTCTAAAGAAGATATATAATATAAGCCTTATGTTCAAATATTTGAAGGAAAAAATTCGGGTGCTAGTGGGACTTGAACCCACGACTACAGTACTAGTCGGTACAGTACTAGTAGTACACTGTAGTCCTGGGTTCAAGTCCCACTATCAGCCGAATTTTTTCCTTCAATTATTTGAACATAAGTTCTTCCTAGCATGTTGTTAATGCAATACACAATAAAAACTGTTATGATATATGCCGTTTTGCCAGTAGCAGGAGTTTTTTTCATTAGAAGGCCTGAGAAGTGAATGGTATTTAATAACTACAGTATAATGGGAAAATTAAAGAATATATGAAACAGATGGCATTTCTCAAGCTGATCTCAACTTTCGTAAACAAGGAATTGTGTTAGATTTATAATGTGTTTATTATTTTAGTTTCGTTTTTTAACTGACTTCAAAAAAAGGAGGTTACTCAAATCGACAGTATAATATATTATATATATAATATATATAATAATAGTTCTGTTTTAGCTATTTATATTACATTTCTTTGTAATATAGACTTTTTGTTGACTGATATAAAAATAATACATATTTGTTTTATTTACTTATAAAGAAAGCTCATGACAAATTCACCAATCGAGTATTTTGGTACAGATATCTAAAAAAGTAAAGGTTTTAAAATTATTAGTTCAAATTGGCAATCTACTCATAGACACTAGAGCGAGTCTTTTCCATCCAGTGGGTCTATTTCGGTAATGGACAACCCAAAAAAATTAAATATTAGAAATATTATACCAAAAAGTCATGACTTTTTTTTACTTATTATAAGTTTGCGTTTGACAACTGTCTCACCTGATGTTAAGTGATAGCGTTGTCTAGGACTTAGCACGCAAACTTAGAAGGTACCTATTCACTTGCGACTTGAAGACTCCAGGATTGTACATATCGAGAAACACAGACTCGGGTAACGAGTTCCATTCCTTGGCAGTACGCATTAAGAAAGTGGAAGCAAAACGCTTCGTACGTATAGGTGGTATATCTACCATATAGCGATGGCGAATTGCCGTATAAACAAGCTGCGCCCCGCGGTTGCACCCGTGTAAAACGGTGATGATGGTGATGATTAAAATAAGCCGGATGGCGACTTGCGGTAGGTCGAGTCGACCGATGATAGAAAGGGGATGGTGGAATGATGGATGGTTTACACGGTATCATGGTCATTTCCTCCACTAAGAGCACCTATGTTTAATTTTAAACAGAGACTTATCTTACCCTGGACTGGTATTCCATCTCGCCACCACGACAGCACGGCGGGTGGGTTGCTTGAAGCAGCGTCACATTTGAGTGTGGCTTCGATTCCTGGCTTCAGTTCATCTGGGTCTGCTCTCACTTTTACCGTTTCTGGGGCAACTGTTGAAGAAAAAAGGATAATAAAAAAAGAGACAGAAACACGGACCGCAAAATGGCCGATACTCCTCAGAGTCAAAGCTCCATTTTTATTTTATTTTTTTATTTGGAATAGGCAGGCGTTTGACCACTATCTCACCTGATGTTAAGTGATGATGCGGTCTACGATGGAGCACGCCTGCCTAGAAGATACTTATTCACTCGTGACTTGAAGATACCCAGGTCGTATTTTTTCGGATATACAGAGTTAGGCAATGAGTCAATATATCCATATTAGGACGTTCAAAATACTTACAGTGCACATTCAGTGTGACAGTTTCAAACAAAGGTATTTCAGTGGCACTGTTCGTAGCTTCACACCGATACTGGGCCTGGTTGTCTGTGACGTTCGTCAGGATGGAAATCTCGGCTGATACTGACTTCTCTGAAGTCTTCGTTACGGAATGCACCTGGAACAAACAACAGATGATGTGAATTGGCAATTGGCCGGTTGGCGCAGTTGGTAGCACTCTGCCTGCTGAGCCGCTGGTTCCGGGTTCGATTCCTGGACAGGTCAAACATTTGTGTGTATGAACATGTTTGTTTGACCTGTGTCTGGGTGTGTATATGTATATAAGTATGTATATCAGTCATCAGGTTACCATAGTACAGGCTCTGCCTAGTTTGAGACCTGAAGACCTTGTGTGAATGTTGATAAATAAAATTAACATAAAAAAATCAGCTGTTTTGTATTTAATCATTGAGTTTTTGTATGATATCTTTCTATAAAATTAATTTTACATCCCTTTGGAGGATAATGCAGTTATGAATATGCCAAAACTCTAACGCTACGTTCTGAAATGACTTTTCATTTTACAATTACCCGAGAAGACACGGCAAACACCTCGGGGGACATTTTTGATGCCTGTTTGACATTTTGGGAAAAAGTTCAAATTAGTGTCGACCCCATCTGGCGTGGGATAAGATCGAAGAAGAAGATACATGAATATGGAGATTTGGCGGAAGTGATGCATCCTAAGCATTTTTTCTTCCAAATATATGTTCCTTGCGTCGTTTTCAACAAAAAAAGAGCACAGTTCCATAGAAAAGACTTGTCTATCTTATAAGTTTAGTATAACTTTAAGGAATACTGATAAATTATTGATTTCAACCAGTCAGCCTGGCGTCCATACCCTTTTATCATTCTTGAACCACGTTAGAGTCGCGAGTGGATTCCCACCGGTGGACATGCAGAGCAGTTTCTGTACGGTCCCAGCAACAAGAGTAGTTCCAGGAACATATCCAGTTATAATGGGCGCGTTTGGTGGATCTGTGGGGACAAAACAAAGATATGGCTTATTAAAAAAAATATTTTGAGGTCAAATAAAAATATATTTTCGCAATCCTTTTCATTACATTATTGGTAATCTATGTAAATACATGTAGATGATGTGTTTGCCTAAATTGTGTGTTTTTGCGATAGTTGAAGGTTTTTGCCTAAATTGTGCTTTTTTGTGATGGATGAAGGATTACAACTATATCTCAAACAACAAACAGTATTCGCGATAGAAAAATAAAAATTATTTTTCAAATTTTTCAGGCAAACCAAAAAAACATTAATGTCGCGACTAACAAGTGTTCGAATGAACAAAATCAGCCAAACATCCCCACGGCTGGGACATGGGTTTTCCTTACAAAGAGAAGTTTTGGCCAAAATATACCATTCGGGCCCCCGAAGGCCCCCAACATAGTCTCATCGTAAACAAACCCCGGGAACGACGGCTTAACGTGCCGTCTCAAGCACGGATGCACTCTGTTGAAAATGCCACTAGGCGTCACCCATTCAAGATGTGACCGAATACGTTGCTTAAGGTGTGTGAGCGGTCAAAATGGTAATTTTGAGCATGTTTCCTATAAAACCGTATATATAGCAATAAAATAAACATATAATTATTCAATGGGATGTAATATAACTCATCAAAACATTGATAATTTTTCTTCTCTTTTTAAATTCTTTTTTAGATTCTCTTGATAAAAAAAATCGTGACTGAGCCTCTGATTTTCTTACTCACGTTTTGTGTCTACAAAATAAATTCAATTAATTATTGACAGATCACAACATCAGCGAAGATACGCCATCTATCGGGATAAAAAGAAGTCATAGAGACGCTTCTTTTACACAGCGATCGTGACGTCACAAGTAATATATTTTCTACCAGTCTTTCTGTTTCATTATGTAAGCCAAAACATTATCATTTCCTGACGAGATTCTGTCAGCCATCTTTGCATCCATTAATTATAACCTAAAATAACATACGCTTGTAGTAACATACTATAAAATTATGAATTATGAGCAAGGGTCTAGTCACGGAGATGTAATTAAAGTAATGGGTGACAGCCCTAAATTAGGCCTGTACATAGAAGGATAATAGCAGTACATAAGGTCCACAATTTCGCCTGGTCCAAGCTTAATAGTGTACTTTTGAACAACATACAGCAAGTGATAAAAGAATAAAACAAGCATTTTGAATCATGCAAACTGCATATGCCTAGTGGTTTGAGCTGTCAAGCTGAAGGCCACTGGTTCAAACCCTACTTCCACCTATATTATGGTGTGGTGGTAGAGTACTTACAGCTTCTTACTGGCTCGCTAAGACCCTTTTAAAAACTGTCACTAATCACACAGTGTATTTAGGCAGCTATCCTTGAGAGCCCATTAGCATTCTAACCCCACTTTCGACCACATCGCCACTTACCATCAAATGAGATAATGATCAATAACTAGATCTATAAAGTATACATGAAATGAGGACATAGTAAAACCTATTTGCAAAGAATGTCGACTGTTGGTGTTCGACTGTCCGGTTGGCGCAGTTGGCAGCACTCTGCCTTCTGCGCCGCTGATCCCGGGTTCGATTCTCGGACGGGTCAAACATTTGTGTGTATGAACATGTCTGTTTGACCAGTGTCTGGGTGTGTATATGTATATCAGTATCAGTCATCAGGTTACCATTGCACAGGCTCTGCCTAGTTTGGGACCTAAAGACCTTGCGTGAATATTAAAAAAAAAAAAAAAAAAAAGAATGGTCTCGAGTTCCTTGCCGATTCATCTTAGTGTGGCTCTATTTTTTCACTATGCTGTGGATAAGTGCGTCCTTATGACCAAAATTGATGTACATAAATGTTTTTTCATATGTTCTTCATTTTAATTGATGTCCAAATCGCTCTATTGCTTGTTGTTAGTAGATAACACTCTGCCTTATTATAAACTGGACCACTAATTGGAAGTGGGGGTGTTTGTATGAGCACCCATGGTTATTATATATCCTGTTTTGTGGCAGTTTCTGAATAGATACCGACTTCCAAGTGTCGCAAATGAGAACCGACCTCGGACTAATATTATGCAGTTAAATGTGGTCGCTGACTTTGGCCGACTTTTCAATACTAAATGAATTGACATAGCGACTCGTGGTCACTACCACGTCAACGCGTCTCTTTGAAAGGCTTCGTATTTAAATCTATTTTGAAGTGAAAACTTCTAGAGCGGGGTTCTGCACTTTTGTATGGGGAAAAAATATTTAACTCGCGTCAGGACAAGTGACACTGATCGAAAATTCGTAAGACGCGTGACGTCATCGAAGAAGACGGAGGGAGAGTACACATAATATAATATAAATTGTAATTTTTGTGTATAATAGCGCAATAAATGAATATTGTATTTTACCACATAAATGATAGTACTTATATAATGGTAGAATAAAGTAGTTCGTGCGAAATAATTCCCTAACCATTCCAAAATATTCAAAAAAGCACAACGTTTATGTTCAGGTTTTCGATTCTGCCGGCACTCCCAGAGGGCAACTCTTTGTTTTTTTTATATTTAGTTATAATATTTATACGGACGGTAGCTAGCCACAAGGGTAATGGGGTAGAGAGTGTCAAACATCAATGAGATGGTGAACCCTCCGAATTTGTTGAAGACAAAGGGTGCTGGCTGCTAGTAGCCACCGTACTAGCTACCATTCTCAAAATATATTTATTAATATACCACCAACACGGTGTGTTCTAGCAACTTGTATTTGAGTAACAGTCATAATTTAAAGTCTAGCGTGATGTTCACTTCAACCAATTGATTACTGACCATACAAAGAAAATAGTCGTGGAACATATTAAAATGAACCTTATTCTGTAATACTAAAAATATCTAGTAGAACATTCAGTAATTAGGCACGTAAGACAGATTAGTATTGCTACAGAATTGTTCTCAGTTGAATCGGTATTACGTATATTGAGTGTCGGATTACTACAACGAAGTGACAGTAAGGCTGGTTTTAGAATCACGCTGACCGCACGCTGACCGTCGGCGCTGACGGTCAAAACGTATGAACTTCTAGGAAGCGTTTTATAATAGCGCTTAATTATCAGCGCGTGCGGTGGTCAGCGCTGATGAGTCGCCGTCGTACGTGTCGCGCGTCAGCACCCCGTGTAGCCGTCGGCGCTGATCGCTGCACGCGCGCCTCTGCCTTCAGTGCGCGTTCTTGTATCGGGCCAAGCGGATGCCATCAACGTGGGTAATTATTAATGCACTTCGCATATTTGCGCGTCTGTACTCCACAGTGATCGGCACGAAACTGAAACGTCTCGCGCTAAGCCTCAGCGCCGACAAGCTACGCGCTTAGCTGTCAGCGCCGATGATCCGCATAATACTAAAACCAGTCGTTACCTCATCAAATAACTTTTACAGACTGATTTGCAGACAACGAGCAATAAACATTAGCGGTCTTAGAAACATAAAGTTTAATAAAATTAAATATTTTAAAAGGCGTGAAAAAAGTTCATAGGTCCCGTTACATAGATAAAGGCGTAATTAATAAAAACGACTTAAAAATAAACCATAGAGAAGCGTAAAATAAATCATAATCAAGAAAGTGTAGGATTTTTTGAAAACGCGTTTTCCAGCATATACACCTTTAAAGAAATTTAAAAAAATATATTATAGGCTTCCGTTTGATCGCTGTATCACCTGATGTTAAGTGTCGACGCGGTCTAAGATGAAGAACACAAGCCTAGAAGGTGCCTATTCACTCGTGACTTGAAGATTGTACGTATCGGGAAACACAGACTCAGGCAACGAGTTCCATTCCTTGGCAGTACGCACTAGGAAAGATGAATAAAAACGCAGTAGTTAGTACGTATAGGCGCTTTGCCGTACTTCTGTTTGACCGATGATAAAATTGGTATAGTGGAATTAAATTATGTAATTTCAATGCTTCCAAAATGAAAATTTAAAAATCTAATATTTAACCATAATCATTTAGGTAAGTACAAATGTTATCTAAATCCTAGAACCAATTTGTAAGATACAACTCAAACTACAGCACCTTTTTACTTATAATATTAAAGAAAAAAACTTTTAGAGCCTTTAATTGCGTTGTCGACAAATTAAGTATTACTCATACTGTCGTATAAATTATACTGTGACAACTATTCTAGTCACGCATCAGCATTAGCATGCGACAACCCTAGCTTACACTGGGTCGTCATTTGAACATCGCCTCTTGGACTTACGTAGTGATGGGACATATGAAACATTCGAGACTAATCCTAATCAAGGATTATACCATCACCAAATTAGCCAGTCTTAGCATAACTTAATTTACTGCCAATTTTTGTTTTGACTGTGATATGGAATAGTGGCTCTGACCATATTAGTTGTAACTACAGCATTACAATACAGATTTACTTCACTAAAATAAAAAAAATATACCGGAGTGCTACTATAGCTTAGATGGCAAAGGGACAGCACGGTATTCCGTAGTCGTAGGTACAAGTCTCACTATTATGCGAATTCATTCTACCAAAAGTGAACATTAGTTCCGCCTAGCATGGAGTCAATGCAATGAAACATAACATTCTAGGTTCAAATATTTAGGGAAAAAATTCGGCTGCTAGTGGGACTTGAACCCACAACCCACAGGACGGTATTCTGTAGTCGTGGGTTCAAGTCCCACTAGCAGCCGAATTTTTTCCTTCAAATATTTTTTAAATATATGAACTGAAGTTCTGCCTAGCATGATGTTAATGCAATACAAAATAAAATCTCATAACATTCTATGTACAACCAATACTGATGCATTAGTTAAAGACCGAGTTAAAAAGATTTCAGTATTGTTCGTTGATCGCATGTTGGGTTCGCTTACTATGGTAATATAATACTATACCGATTTCTCAGTTCTTTTTTTTAAACAATCTAGCTTTGCACGGTCTATAAATTTAACCAGTAATCAGAAATTAAAAATCCCACTAATATTATAAATGTGAAAGTTACGATGGATGGATGGATGTTTGTTACTCAATCACGCCAGAACGGCTGAACGGATCTATATGAAATTTGGTATGGAGATAGCTTATACCCTGGATTAACACATATGCTTATTTTCATCATCACCATTATTCATTACGCGGGTAAATCCGCGGGGCACACCTAGTAAAACATAAAAAAACAGGTTTATTTTGGACAAATTGAGTAGTCACAAGCTACGTATTAAGTGCAAAACTATTTCTATTTAATTCAGTAAACAAGTGCATACTTTAATAAATTTATAATTAAGGTTTTGAAGAGCACAATAGAAACGATAAGATTTGCTATCCTGTTCCATATTCCTACACTCAGTTACATTACAAGAGAATTTATGTTAATAATCCACCATTTGAAAAATGGAATAAAATTCAATCTTCACATCTAAAATTCCTATTGTGATTTAAAACAGCACTGAAAGCATTTTTACAAACTGTGTTTTATTTACAAGACCAAGACTTAACTTCTAACACAAATCCTTGTCCTTACCCCATCCTTATTCAAAGGCTAAAAGTTTAACACACATCGCATGAAAGTCAACCAAATGCGTGACACCACCCGACCTTTACAAAAGTTTTATATAATATACTATTTTATATATACATTTATTTTACCGTTGTACGTGATACGAAAGTTTTGTCATTGACAGACTAAATTATAAAAAATCATATATTTCCAAAACTCATTAGGTTTATTTGAGAACATGCTGTGCCTCGCGGTTTCACCCCGCGGACTACAGTTTTGCGGTACTTCACTTATCCCACGAGAACTATACTATTCTTAAAAAAAAGCTGAAAATGACCGCCATAATAATGACTATTTCTTCTTCTTCTCAGCGATCGGACATCCACAGCTGGACGTAAGCCTCCCCCAAATAGGGGGGATTTGCCAATTCTCGCCACGCTTGGCAGGCGGGTTGGCGAGCGCAGTATGATTTCCTATCCTCATAAGGCGCTGCCCACCTTCTAGTATGTGATCGCTTAGCCGACTCTTATGGCATCTAATGATTATTTACATAAGAATAATTGTATATTGTATTTTTCCTTGATGGATGGAGGTTTTTTTTTTTTTTTTTTTTTTATTATTACACTTAAACCCCTTAAAATAATAAAAGTTATTGGACCTGTAACATATGAAATGTTATTAATAAAGTGACTATGACTATGATGTCATTCTGCAAGGTCTCATATACCAATTGACTGGCCGGTTGGCGCAGTTGGTAGCACTCTGCCTTCTGAGCCGCTGGTCCCGGGTTCGATTCCCGGACAGGTCAAACATTTGTGTGTATGAACATGTCTGTTTGACCTGTGTCTGAGTATGTATATGTATATAAGTATATATATATAAGTATGTATATAAGTATATATCAGTCATCAGGTTACCATAGTACAGGCTCTGCCTAGTTTGGGACCTGAAGACCTTGTATGAATGGTGTAAAACAAAAAAAAAACATGAAAATTGTTTCAGCGGTTTAGCCATAAAAATATAACAGACATACAGATTTACTTTTACATTTATAATACATATTGTTATGGTAAGACACCATTGATTGTTTCTATATGGAAACACGGACTTAGGCAATTATTTGCACTCGCTATCTGTACCTACGCACTATAGCAACAAAAAGTTTCGGGCGACAGTATTTTTTATACAGTAAAGATCTAGATCTATACAGTACCAAACGTTTCACCACTATCTCACTTGATGTTCAGTGACGATGTGTTCGAAGATGTTATCACGGTAGACCTAGAATGCTCACTGGCCCTCAAGGACTGCTGCCTGAACACACTATGTGTTTGGTGACAGTTTCTCAAACTTGAGCGTGGTAGAAAGCCAGGAATTTGAAACTACCCCACCAGCTGGGAATTTCATAACGGTATTACCTTCATCAGAAACTCAAGCTGTTGTTGGGGATCGAACCACTGTCCGTCAGTTGGATAGCCGACGATCCCCCCGCTGAGCTATTTTTTTTTTAACATTCACACAAGGTCTTCATGTCCCAAGCTAGGCAGAGCCTGTACTATGGTAAACTGATGACTAATATATATACTTATATATATATACATATACACACCCAGACACAGGTTAAACAGAAATGTTCATACACACAAATGTTTGACCTGTCCGGGAATCGAACCCGGGACCAGCGGCTCAGAAGGTAGAGTGCTACCAACTGCGCCAACCGGCCAGTCAATATCATATTATTGCTTCAAATTGGAATGAATACTAAGTAGGGACGTCGCATTGTCGTCCAAGTGATAGTTATTTGATAGAATGGGGAACGAGGAATCGAATTTCATACTGGTAGATCCAGTGACAGATATAACCAAGATATTTACGTATTAAAATGTATTATTAAGTTCAACCAAACACAACTTTACCTGCCTAAATTCGGCACAAATTCTAAGCTTAATCAGCATCGTTAATCAAAGTAGTAACCCTGATCATGCCCAGGGGTGTCACATGAAGATTGACTGATGGTAATATCAATCTTAATATTAGCGATTACCCGGCTGAGGTGTGGAGGGACCATTTATTGCGTGACTTTGATGTTATAAATCCATGACGGAGTGTAAACTTTAAAATGGCGGCGGGAAATTGAGACTATTTAGGTTTTGTTTCATTTTTATATATGAGTATTCCTTTAGGTTTCTTTCTGAAAGACAAGTGGTCAAAGGACGTAACAGAGTGGTGTCCAAGGCGAAATAAAAGAAAAAAAAGGAAGGCAGCGTCGTAGATGGGAGGACGACATCAGAAAAATAGCGGTAACTACATGTCGGAGGCAAGCGCAGAACCGTACTCTGTGGCAAACTCTAGGGGAGGCCTAAAGAAGGCTGGAAAGCAAGACAATCTAAAACGTACCGGTGTCAATAATTAGAAAATAAGTACTTGTATATAATATAGTAAATAAAGGCTATTATTATTATTATCTCTTTATTTTGTTTTTTTCTTAGGTTTAGTTTTTTTACAGTATAAATATCAAAAACAAAAATTAATAAAGATATTATAAAAAACCTAAACCTAGATTTTCACCAGCAGCGGGGCAGGGCCCAAGCTACCGGTGGTTAGGGCCGCAGAGTGAGGAACCTCCGGACAATACGCGCCGTTTCAAAGAGTACCGCCTAAGCCTCTGAGCCTCTTAAAATGTTGATCGAGGCTCTTCGCTATTAAGCCGTTCGTCGAAACGACTATCGGGAGTCGATGATCGTCGAGTCAACATCCCACATGGCGGTTACCTCGTTGAGACCGGTCGACCAAAACGATATCAGGCTTATTGGCAACAATAGTCCTGTCCGTGATGATAGAGCAGTCCCAGTAGAGCAACGCACGACCATTCTCAAGAACTGGCGCTGGTGTGTACTTGTAGTACGGCACTTCGGATCGAACAAGGCCATATTGAATTGCAAGTTCCTGATGGATGATTCTGGCTACTAGGTTATGCCTGTGTAAATACTCTCCGTTAGCAAGATGTTATTATTATAGCTTCAGGCGTTCAGGTATAATCATAGTGTGTAAGGTTCAACTGGGTACTCTTCCTAGCCGTTAGTAGCATAGTCAACAGAGCGTTTGTCTTAGGGTGTTCGAGACCAATTGATCTATCGATAGTAGAATGATTCGCTCGAGCTGCCCGGTTATCCGAGAACCACCCGTCACCTGTTCCGCCGCGCGGACTGATGGAATAGGTATAGCCGAAAGATTTGGTTAATCTTTCAACGTCGATAGATTATTTAGTTAACGTTTTATATATCCGTCGATCAATCAAGGCTACACCAATCGATGTACTTCGATCAAACGATTGTTGTGGTAACAGAATTAGAACTAGTGGGACTTGAACCCACGACTACAGAATACCGTCCTGTCGCTTTGTCCAACTAAGCTATAGCAGCCCATACCACTAGGGCCGAATTACTTCCTTCCTTATTAACATCTGCGGGGATGTTATTAGCGCCATCTACCTTTAATTGTATGAACAATTAATTAATAGGACTGATAGACCAACATTACAGTAGTCTGTAGTCGTGGGTTCAAGTCCCACTAGCAGCCGATTTTTTTCCTTCAAATATTTGAACATAAGTTCTACCTAGCATGTAGTTTAATGCAATACACAATAAATACTCTTAGAATTAGAACTATATTTAAAGATTGTAATATTTATGAATTAGGATGCCAGTCATTTGGCCATGTCGGAGCTCCTTGGGCGATCGGATGACTCCTGCATTGGACTCACTAGCGGACAACCCGGACGGAACGCAGCTACTTTTCAATACTCCCGTCCATTTTGTATAATATTGGAGAACCAACCATTGCCTAAACGACCTAGGGTTTTCACGGTTCAGCACGTTCGCTCATTATACTAATGAGGCGACGGTTGCGAGCGCCACCTGCATTAATTGTACGAGGCAACCCTATAACTAAAGCAGTGCTGTCATTTTTCGTATCAAAATTATGTGGAAAATCAATAAACGTAAGACTTTGAGCTCTCGAGCAACTATCGAGTAAGCGGTAAGCGCGTTTTTCGTTACCGCGAGGATTTAAACAAAAAAAATTACAATACAAAACAAAACACTTTATTGCACACTGGTCACAAAAAAAACAACAATAAAAATAAAACATATACCTAACCAAAGTACAATCGGCGGCCTTATCGCTTAAAGCGATCTCTTCCAGACAACCATTCGACGGAAATAATATATTAGGAGTCTGGAAGTTCGGTGATACAAAAACAGCATGTCTAATATAATTAACATAATTAACAATAATAAATAATATAATATTGAAGAACGAAAATATTTCGTCACTAATAAATTAACAAATACAATCAAATTTTGTTCAATCAGAATCAACCTTCATGAACTGTTTTCATAAGTGGTAATTTTTTAAAGTTTATTAGACATGTAGGACTGTAACAAAGAAAGCTGAAGACTCAAAATTGCAAATCCTATTCTGCAAATGGTGAAGCCTACATATGAATAAATATAAGAACCCAATAAGATACACACGAGATTGTATCGCAAAACATAAACTGTGTGATTACAGGGAACAGTTAAGTTGCATACCGAAGGGGATTGTAGTTTCTTGTACAAGCTAACGGACGGACTGGCTGACGATATGTTTGGCCACTATGTTTTGCATCAAATAATCTGCCAGTTGACATTGCTTGGCACGATTCTACAACTTGCTTTAACTATGTACCAATGCAGCTTCTATATTATTTTATGCTTACTGTTTAATAAACCAGTTACTTCCCGGTCACGGTGTTGTCATTACACCCGTAAGTGATTCTGTGGAAGTAGATACTGTATGTATGTAACGTAGGTAGTTTTTTTTTTACATATTATAAGTTTGCGTTTGATAACAGTCTCACCTGATGTTAAGTGATGACGTTGTCTAGGATTCAGCACGCAAACCTAGAAGGTAACCTATTCACTCGCGACTTGAAGACTCCAGAATTGTTCATATCGGGAAACACAGACTCGGGCAACGAGTTCCATTCCATGGCAGTACGAATGGGCAACGTAGGAAGGGCTATTTATTCATTTAACACCCTTACAAATTAATAAACTTAATTAATAATTACAGCTACACACACAGACTTCTATCTTTAGGAATAATGTACACACACACATACATACACACACACACACACACACACACACACACACACAAGTTTATTACTTAAAGGACACAATTTATTCATGCTCTGAGACCTTACTTTAATGAACCAATCGAAGGTAATGCAGAACCTACGACACAAGAATCATTTCTTAATGTAGATTCTGTACGTAAATATTTAAGTAGAATTTGTATACTTTTTACGAAAATAAATTGAATTGAATACCTAATAGGCTATAATTTCATTTTGATTGTTTTCAAATACTCAATTATTATAATTGAATTAGTAAAATATTGTTATTCTTGAAAAACTGTCACCAAACACAAGTTTATCATTCATCTTCGATCACATAGTCACTGACACTCAGGTGAAATAGTGGTCAAGCGCTAAGGCTAATAAACATTAAAAAATAGGATTAACAATACTTTAGCATTCCGTATACTTGTATATGTGGTTTCTTTCTTTCTTTCTTTCTATATTAAAGGGATCAACGACCCGACGCAGTAGACAGACGTTTCTATAAGACATTCACCCACACTAATCTGGTAAAAGGATTTGGTATTCAGATGTTACTAGAATTATCAAATAAATGTTATTGGTTTAACATTTATAAGTGTATTAAATACTTTTTCGAAAATGAAAATAAGAAGTAACATTTTATTAAAACATAATTATCTACCTACAAATACATACTTATTCACTTACAAATCTTCTTGATAAATATTTTTGAAATGTTTTTATACTTTATAGATTTCCTGTGATTGACCATCACAATTGATGTTGGCTAATTGACGATGAGGTTGAAGATTTGATCACACTATACCTAGATTGATTATATTTGTCTAGCGTAAAAAGAATAGATATTTTTAGAATTTTAGAGAATTTCAGTTAGTTGAGTGATTAACAGAATTACGACCAAAGGAATCGATTCTTAAACATCAAGGAGTAAGGAAGTGTTCGCTTTCGTAATCTCGAGTAATTCAAAAAGTGATGCACATTTTTTTCCAAATATCACAACAATGGAAAAAGGTGCTTTTGGCTCACAAAAACTGGTTCGATTTTTATAAAACTCCATCAATTTTCTACAAAAATAAAACAAATGGCGAATGTTGTGTCGTCATCGCTGGAGTTCCAAACTGTTGTTGTTTGCAACAAAACAACACATAAAGAGAAAAAACGAATCATCGCGTCTAAAGGAAACCTTATTCAAATAGATATGAATAGGTTTTTTCGCCTCATCATCTTGGTGTGGACCTTTAAGTACCGAGGTGCAAGTCATAAGCGAGAGCGTGTCATCATATAATTATATCAACATACATTAAAATATTAGTTTATTTATTTATTTAATTTAAAGGAAGACCAACAGCCGTTATACATAATAGTTAAACTGATATGAAACAGGAGGCCAATTACAGGTCCTCACGAATAGCAACACTGACTTTAACTATTGAAGTAATGCGAATTATATATACTTAGCTTAGGGATAGTTGTATTCACCTAATAAACCTATTATATTACGTAAACAATTTAAAAAGTATATATATAAGTATATATGTTACATACCGTTGTTATTAAAAAACAAGTTAGCTAACAACCGTCTAGCCGACCCGACGCTCGTACAGAACAGATCTATGTCAACACTCCTGAGAAGAGACGTTATAGAAGGTTATTAGGTCTTATACCTAATAACCTTCTATAACTAATATTTTATTTTATAAGCTATTTAAGGTATACCACATCATCACTTAAAATCGGCGTTTTAGTATGGACCGAGGTCATATCCTTATTATAACTTATAGTAATATAAATGTTCGCGTGTGTGTGTTTTGTGTGCGTTGGTACCACCCAGCGCTTAACCAGCTGTACTTTAACCCTGTATTAGCACGTGTATGTTTTATTAAAAACCCTATAAATCTTAGCATTAACTTAACTAAACTTAAGACTAAAATTTGACAATTAACTATTCGTACCTAATCATTCTCAGTTTAGTGGACTAAGTAAGAATGGACCTTCCCATACCGTAAGAGTATTGAGTTTTGCGTTAGTATAACCACCCGAAAAACATTCACAGAAATCTTTCTGTGATCATAAAAAAAGAATAACAAAATTAGCATATATGTTTAATATTCAGACCACAGTGAAACATAATTATATGTAAAATAGTAAATAAATCATACGAATCAGTGTATGAAAACTCATGCAATAAGCGAAATGGCACAAAATACTCGACACTAATGAGTTCACCACTTCACACGCTTCCGCTCACCACTTAGACCGCACTTGAAACATGATTAATGAACGTGCAGATAACAAGTCCGCGTTTCCTTAGGAGGCTTAAACGCTGGATAAGGCATATGTCTTGATGAATAGCATCACATTATGTATGGTGAACAGGCGCCTTTGCAATTTCGTTCAAGTTTCGCGACATAAGAGTACCGCAAGGTAAAAATCTAAACTAGGTACATCTTCGAGTTCAAATTCAAAATATCTTATTGAACAGTCCTCAGTGGTCACTGACACTGACTTTAGAACAGCGACCTCGTGTTCGAATCTCGACTGGGGTTAATATTTCTGCGATGTTTTTCTCGCATCTTGAATGTTCGTGTAGTGTGATTGCGCGTATGCACATCTCTTGCGACACAGGGTATCCTAATGCGAGGGTGTCGATATAAGTGAAACTACATAGTTTGTAGCTAACATGGGAAGCGTGCGGTGACGATGACGCGAGTGGCACGCTTTTTGTTCACCCAAAAAGTACACATAGTATATACACAGTATACATATATGTAGCTCATGAAAAGCGTTCGGTGACGATGACGCGAGTTCCATGACTTTTTCACCCAAAAAGTGCTTAGCGCGCCTAAAGAAGTTTTCATTTCAAAAAATGGACAAGGGCGCCTGACAAAAACTACTAAACGGATTTTGATGAAATTTGGAACGCAGATAGTTCATGACTTGGATTAACACGTAGGCTTATTTTCATCATCATCATCAATCATCACCACGACGGATTTGGATGAAATTTGGAATGGATGGATAGCTTTTTTATACCATGGATTAACACATAGGCTTATTTTAATCATCACCATCATCACCGTTTTTCACGGGTGTAACCGCGAGGCGTAGCTAGTTTATACTTATTTGATAGATTACAAAGCGGGTGAACAGACTTTTGTGACAACTTTTTTTCTATAATGATAAGATAAAGATCAGCCCAACATTTTATGAGAACTGCTAAAGCAAATAAATATCACTAATGACTAACTACCCACATTTCCGAAGAATTAGCCGTTTGAGCGTGAAGAAGTAATGAACATACACACATACCATCGCATTTATCATATTAGTACGACAGCGATAACTTGACCGGCTTTCTCTAAACTGTTTTTGAGTTCTTCATCATCATCATTATCATCTCAGCAATAGGACGTCCAGTGCTGGACATATGCCTCCCCCATTGATTTCCACAAGGACCACATGAAAGCATCCCCTGCATCCAGCCCTTACTTGTGATCTTAGTCAGATCGTCTGTCCACCTCGTCGGTATTTTTTTTTTTTTTTTTTTTTTTTTTTTTTTTTTACCATCATAAGCTTGCGTTTGACCACTGTCTCACCTGATGTTAAGCGACGACGCGGTCTAAGGTAGAGCACGCAAACTTAGAAGGAACCTATTCACTCGCGACTTGAAGACTCCAGGGTTGTACATATCGGGAAACACAGACTCAGGCAGTGAGTTCCACTCTCTGGCAGTACGCATTATAATAGTGGAAGCAAAACGCTTCGTGCGTAACGGTGGTATATCTACCATGTAGCGGTGGCGCATAGCCGTACGTCTGGTTGACCGATGATAGAATGGAGATGTTCTATAATGCGCTATCTTTAGAGTTATCGTGACTGGAACATTTGTTTTGGGCTTGGGTATAGTGAAACCTCATATTAATAAATAATTCATACAACTATCTCCATAATTAGATCTTTGTAATGAGCCAGGACGAAAGACAAGGGTCGAGACCCCAACAAAGATTAATGAGGGTGCACAGATATGACAGCTGTTTGATGTTACACAACATCGTTATGTGTGCCTACGGCCTCAGGAAGGGTACGAGATGTTAAATAGTAAAACTTACAAAAACTTACGTTTGGAAAAAAAAAATAGCGCTCGAAGAACCGATGACCGTTGGGGTCGAAAGATTCTCGAATGGAGAACACAGACTGGCAAGCGCAGCATAGGACGGCCACCGACAATGTGGACAGACGACCTGACTAAGACTAAGACCGCGAGTTCCATGACTTTTTCACCCAAAAAGTGCTCAGCGCGCCTAAAGAAGTTTTCATTTAAAAAAATGGACAAAGGCGCCTGACAAAAACAAAAATTACTAAACGGATTTTGATGAAATTTGAAACGCAGATAGTTAATGGCTTGGATTGACACGTAGGCTTATTTTCATCATCATCATCACGACGGTGATAATTGATGGATTTGGATGAAATTTACTAAGGCTGGCAATGCGGACCGCTTCCAACTGGTCCTTGTGGCTATGAATGGGGGAGGCATATGTCCAGAAGTGGTTGTCCTATGGCTGAGATGATGATGATGATAGCCGTCATAGTTAATATGTTGCTTATCATATTGTATTATAATAGCAGCATCCTGCTTTTCACTCGAGTAACATAACATAACATTTGGAGTTCGTCATGTTTTGCCCATAACAGGCGTACAAATATTGTCGAGATGGCAAATAAAATAGTATAAAAAAAGTATCTTAATAAAAATAAAATAATTAATATGTTTGCCTAATTAAATAATAATATATAAAATGTCATTCAATTCAAAAAATTCCTGTCATCAAAAAAATCACTTACACTATAATAACATTTTGCTAGTAATATTTTTTAAGTATATGTTTAAATAAATTTGTGTTGAGGTCTTTTAAATAATTAGGTATTTTGTTATAAATCATTGGTTCCATACAAAAAATGCTTTTACAGTTTTTAGAGTGGACAAGATTTCCTCTAGAAGTGTTTTATTAATCCCTTCATTGCCTTAGGATGCTTACATCATAAAACTATTTGATAAATTTTAGTCCAATCCGGCAAATGGTTTGAGCTATGTGCTGACAGAAGACTTAGGCTAACAATATGAAAGACAAAAATCTGGCGCTTACCAGCTAATAGCGATAAGACCGCTTATTGTTATACTATTCAATGCATCATTTTTTTATGTTTCTATTAAATGTTATGTAAAAGAGTATTTGTATTGTATTGTATACTTTGGCTATTCCGCGAGATAATGTTGCCAACTTTTTAGTCTTTTATCTGCAAATAATAATTAACATATTCTTTTTTAAAATAATAGTTCATTTATTGTGCATATAGTAATTAATTTTTTTTTGCAATATTTTGGATATATTAATCTTTTCAATTTGGCTATAATTTCAGAATTATTAAAATGTACATGAATATTTTTAAATTACTACTTTTTATTTATGTATAATTAGCGCTCCGCCCCGGCTTTGCACGGGTTAAAAATTTCGATATGAAATTATAGGGACCCATAATTAAAAAAATATTAATAACGCCTATGTGATTCGGGGATAGTGTAGCTTACCAACTGTGAAAAATTTTTTTTTAATCGATTCAGTAGTTTTGGAGCCTATTCAATGCCAACGAACAAACAATAAAATCATTCCTCTTTATAATATTAGTACAGGTAATACTTAATAGACATAGATAAGTAAATAATGGTTGCCGTTTTGCATGCAGAGTAATTAAATCATCATAACTTCTTTTAGGCTTTTATATAAATGCAAACGGTCCCGGCATACATACGTAGTCCAGCCTAAAAGTAGGTGATGTTAAGCGTTACCCTTTTACTAAAACTATCTATTTTTATGTTCTTGTCAAATCCCACTTAGAAAAGTTGAAAAGACTGAAATTCTCCACGTACTTGGTTAACAAGAAAAATAAACTAAAATAAACTTCCCATTTATCGTATAAAAACTATCTAAAACTACAATAGTAATTTTTAGACTTTCGCGATTCGAACACATTGTTATTAAATCAAACGGGGCTTAATCGCGTGAAAAACATTTAGTCTGCTCGTGACCACGACCAATGCAACTTGGTAGAAACGTCGAGGTAAATAAAACTACAATAGTCAAAAGTTGAGTAAAAGTGTCATGAAAAATTTTTTTTTAAGCTAATAATATGAAACAAATCAATAAGACGTAATATTGTCATATTTTTTTTTAACTCAATGTGTTGTCGACACTGCCAGCCACAGTACGTAATGCCAGCCACTGTACGTGGTGCCAGCTACGTCTGTATTTGAAGGCTTGTCAGATGGGGTAATTGAAAGCGCGTTACACCTCATACTAAGATGTTAGGTGGAAAAATGGAGAAACACGTCCTAGCATTGAATAGCTTTTACACAAGTAAAATTGGGTTTTAGATGGTAGAACTTAAAAAGAGTTATTCAATAGTACTTACCTATAAACGTCTACACTGGAATAACACAATTTAATTCCACCTTCTCCATTCTATTATCGGTCAACCAGACGTACGACTATGCGCCACCGCTACATGGTAGATATACCACCGTCACGCACGAAGCGTTTTGCTTCCACTTTTATAATTCGTACTGCCAGAGAGTGGAACTCACTGCCTGAGTCTGTGTTTCCCGATATGTACAACCCCAGAGTCTTCAAGTCGCGAGTGAATAGGTTCCTTCTAAGTTTGCGTGCTCCACCTTAGACCGCGTCGTCGCTTAACATCAGGTGAGACAGTGGTCAAAAAAAAGCCGGATACCACATATATATAATAACATTTATATAGAACTGAAAAGTCTCTTTCAACGCATTTTATACTATATAGCTCTAACATTTGACCGCTATCTCACTTGATGGTCAGTGACGATGTGGTCGATCATGTAATCACGCTAGACCTAGAATATATACTGGCTCTCAAGGACTGCTGCCTGAACACACTAATGTGTTTGGTGACAGTTTTCCAAACTTGAGCGAGGTAGCTAGCCAGTCGAGTACTCGAAGGTATCCTACTACCGTGTTGGGAATTTGATAACGGCATTACCTTCATCTTACTTCATGTGCCGTGGTGGTACCGGCCTAGAATAGTACCCCCCATCTCTTCCCGTGGGTGCTGTAAGAGTCGGCTAAGGGATCACGTACCAGGAGGTGTGCAGCAGCGCCTTCTGAGGATCGGAAATCATACTGCGCTCGCCAACTCGTCTGCCAAGCGTGGCGAGTGGCAAATCCCCCCTATAAGGGCGAGGCATATGTTCAGCAGTGGACATCATATGGCTGCGATTACCTTCATCAGTAGTTCAAGCCACTGGTGGGGATCGAACCAGCATCCGTCAGTTTGACAGCCAACCCTCCCACCGCTACTATCATCGCTTCACAACTTTGGTCCACAAGCAAGCTCAAAATGGCATAGCAGGCTATGGAGAGAGCTCTTGGTTTCTCTAAGATATCAAGATCAAGGAGATTTAAATTTGATTGGATGTAGAACTACTTTAGGCTTAGAGGATCGACTTGCAAATTTATTCAAGGTCAAAACAGCTGGTGAAAATAACAAAAGTTTGTGTTTATCTTAATATTTAGTTTTCATACAACCTGGACACCACCACCATATTACATAACTGATCTAAAATAACATAAGAGTTCGATGATTTCACGTACTCTCATAACAACCCTACTAGCGAGCACACATTCAAGTAGCGATGGCAAAAACATTGCAAAGATCGACAAAAGAAACACTTGATAAAAAAGGTAGTTAAAAATCAGACAGAATATAACATAAATTAATTCTCTTTGAAATTTATACATCTAGATTTTTCTTTTTAATTACGTTTCTTGGATATTCGAATATTGAAGTTAATTAAACTCCTCCTTTCATTTGACCTTTTTATTTTATTATTTTATAATTTAGTTTCTTACGCTCGCTACTTTGTTTTTCTTTTGTCGCAAAAGAGAATCGACGTAGATGGTATATCTATACTTTGATACGATTATATTAATTGTGGAAGTGTTTATTTTTCCATGGACAAATGCTAAAATTACAATATTACGCATAGTATTGTACCAAGGTTAGGTAGAGTTGCTTTAGTCCAACACTCATTAGGTTCAATTCAATTCGATTAAATTTTATTAAAACAAGAAAAACAGTAACTATATAGATACAATAAACAAAACTACAGCGACTATTGCTGATTGTTACAATATGGATCTATTGTCGTGCAAAACTTACACTAACTACTACTAAGAACTAAGAAAATATATATCTAGTGTCATAGACTTTGCGTTTTCTTCAATTATATTACAATAACTTAGTAGCCTAGACGAGCTAAATCTCATGTATTAAAGGATATGATGGGCATAGATGAGAAGGAAATCTGTGTTCTCTGCCTACCCATACAGAAAAGAGGCATAACTTTACGTTATATTTTATTTCTATACACTCGAAAAAAAATTTCAACGAATATATAAATCAAAACCATTCAAATAATAGCCCCAAACTAGTCTATAATAAATAAATGACGCCTACCTTCGCTAACTCCGCCTCATATTACATACTCTCTCCCATTACGTACCGACTATCTTATTACACATATGCTCTACCTAACATTACAAGCAGTATGATTTCAAATCACGTACTGGACCCAAGAGTTAGCGAACACATTAGAGGCATAGGCGCAGAGCTGGTGGCAAAGCCCGCAAGGTTTCTTATAAATGTCATTTGTAATGTCAATTCATGTTCTATAATTATATATATTGTATACAATGGTGACATCACCCATGCCCTGTCCTTATTATGTGTGTGTGTTGAATAAATGATTATTCTATTCTATTCTAAATGAGACTCTACAAACTGACAGCAAATTTAGTGACAATTTATGTAAGAAAAGTCACTCGACATTTTGTAATATCATTTGGCAAGTTGCGAAAATATTGGACTGATATATACGATCTCGTCTGTCTGATGTCTTCTGATAAATTACATTATTGATTTTGCAGTTCTAAAAACCTAAATTAGAACTATGTTCATTCATATCAGTTCAAAAACTTAGTTAATTATAGAAAGCTTAGAAATAATAATAGCTTATTAAAGATGACTTTGGAACAGAACAATTACAACTTACGACCCCAGAATACAAAGTAGATCATTCCTAGAAAATAAGTGGAAGGAAAATGCTTTGTACTTAAATGTGTCGGTATTACAGCAAAATCAAATTTCTGTACGACAGGTCGACCAATGATAGAATCAGAATAGTGGCATTAAATAAACAATTCTACGTCAATATTCATGACTATGAAGCCTGTATTCTATCAGAGTCAGTGCCGGTTTTCGAGCCCTTTTTGATCGACTCAAAAGCTTCACGTAGGTACTTAGCTGACCCATCCCAAAGATGAGCACAATACTCCATGCACAACCAAACTTTTGATCGATAGAGGAGCAACTGCCCGGCGTGGAGTTCTGTCGTTAGCCACAATACCCAACTTTTGACACCTTAAATACTGTTAGTCTACTAGGGCAGTAAAAACCATTTGTGGGTGATGCTTGAGTATATTAACAATTATACACGTAAAAACCTATCTCGAAACCACATGGTGGTTTTAGAAGAGAGGGCAGAGAGAGCGGCAATCGTTTTGACTTTTGCGTTGTCATTGACGCTTGACAGTGACATGCACAAAGGACTAGCCACAAAGGATATAACAAATACAGTAATACAGCATAAATAAATATTTTAACAACAGACCTGAACTAGTCGATAACGGCCAGCTCCTAAACTATACGAAAGTCGTTGGACGAACCTACGATTAAGTTAAGACTTAACTCAGACTTTAGAAGTTAGATTTTCTCAGCCTTTAGTCCATACGAGTATAATAACTTTATTATAGTGGACATTGGGTTAACTCCATAAAAAGTTTAAGTTACGTGAGTTGGATGCTATCATCGAAGTTTCAGTATACAGGGCGCCGTATAAAACGGTACAGTGCTGAAGTAAGACCTTACCATACTGTTTAGGGGTCTACGCACCGTAGCACTAATAGTGGTGTTGCGCGTACGTTTATTTTTTTGATTAAGAAAAAGATGACACACACTTATTCCCTGGAAGTTAGGGCGGCCTTTAGGGCGGGACGCTACATGCGTTGACACTTTGGCGCCGTCACATCTTCCTGAGACACATGTTAGGGCTGGCGCCGCGGCTAATTCGGCGGAGCAATTGAAACGGCGAAAATATGCTAACCTAGGTAGTGGCATTTGAACCGTTTGGGGTCGAGACATTGGGCCCGTGGGGACCGGGAGCTCATCGGATTTTCCAAAATTTATCAGAGCGTTTGATCGTAGCAACGCGTGACCGAAATGCTGGCACATATTTGGCTCAACGAATCAGCATAGCAAATTCAACGTGGCAATGCTGCTAGCATTCTGGGCTTGCTGCCGGCCGGTAGCGGGTTAGAACATTTGAGTTATCTATAGGCTACCAATAGCTAGTGGATTGCTCAAATGTTATTGTAGTAGCTGCAGTATTGTAATTAGTTATTAGTGTTTTATTGTAATAAAGGCATTTGACCCAAGAAAATAAAAATTAAGAAAAAGATTAAATGTTAGACTAGCACTTACATAAAACGTTGATGGTGTGTGTCGCCACTACATTCTCGGTTAGCTGCTGGTTGATGCCATAACACAATACTGCGAAGGACATCTTGTCAGGCTCAACCACGACTGTGATATTTGACGTCGTAATCCAGCCTCCTGTAACAAGATGGCGTACATTAATAAACAGTAGCACAAAACGCTATCGAAATCATATCGTCGTCGTATCTTAGCGTAAAACAATTGAACTTAGCACTAACTGTCATGTTATCCTGTACAACTTAGATATATAATATTGTGATGCTTGAGTATATTAACAATTATACACATAAAAACTTATCTCGTAACCACATGGTGGTTTTAGAAGAGAGGGCAGAGAGAGCGGTAATGTGTCAATATCACAATACATACAACGTTCCACCCTGTCGCACCAAGCGTTTTGCTTCCACATTCATAGTGCGTACAGCTAACGAGTGGAACTCATTGCCTAAGTCTGTTTCCACATGAATACAATCTGGGCATCTTCAAGTCACGAGTGAACAGGTATCTTCTAGGCAGGCGTGAATCATCGTAGACCGCATCATCACTTAACATCAGGTGAGATAGTGGTCAAACGCCTGCCTATTGTGAAATTTAAAAAAAAAAACTGTGATATAGAACTTTGATAAAACATGTAAACTCTAAGGCTTTCACGGCCGGCGTTGCATGTTGTATGTATTGCTTCCGGGCTGTTTGGCCGTGGTCTATGTGTCTCAGTATCAGAGAATACGCCGCGAAGGAGAGTTGTACGCTCTTGTCGCCGCTCGGACCTGAACCACTGAAGATGTCGACCGCAGTGATCGACGAAACGTCTGGAACACAAGTTTCACATAGACCACGGCCAAACAGCCCGGAACCAATACATACAACATTTGATAGAACAGTTTGTACGTTATTCAATTATTTTAAAAATAACAATACGAAAAAGTCATTCGTGGTACACGTATGCATTTTTATTTTTTTACGCTTCGCACGGCTTATGCGTTAAATACAAAAAAAAAATACTACCTAGAAGAATTTCAAAGTTACCACAACGCATGACACATAAAATGTGATGAATGTCTTATTATTATATTGGCATAGAATACAATATTGATTTCAATATGTAATAATACAATTTATTAGAAAATCGAAAACGTAATAAAGTTTTCGGAATAGGCAAAGATTACAACCGCATATCCCCTTTGAAGCAAATATGCTTAGCATATTACGATTGGGCGGTATCTAAGATACCTACAGAAAAAATGTATATTCGTTTATACATTTATATTATAAATCAAATATCCAGTCTACTTTTACCATACATATACATACCTACTATGTTTACCTTCAACCCTCAATCATATACCTAAAGAAAGATGGCGGCCGTTCCACGTACAAAAACTATTAACTATTCTGTGGCGCTACTTGGTGTCATGGGCGCAGAATATTTTGTGAAAAATCAAAAGTAAAACGATCAATTTTACTAAACAATTGCTAATCCCTATATATATATAGTATAGACACATATATACAAGAATATTGTATTCTCGAGTGAAGACCACGAACTGGCAAGCGTAGCATAGGACGGCCACCGACCAGGTGGACAGACGACCTGACTAAGATCGCAGGCAAGGGCTAGATGCGGGCCGCTTCCAACCGGTCTTTGTGGAAATCAATGGGGGAGGCCTATGTCCAGCAGTGGACGTCCTATGGCTGAGATGATGATGATGATGATGATGAAGCAGTTTTTTGCGTCGTATAATAAGTATGTAATTTTTACGTAGTAAGATCAGATCAGCTGTTTAGGCATGATTAACAAACTTACAGAGAGACAGAGTGACAAACGTTTTTATAATATTAAATATTATTTTTGCTTTTAGTACTAAGATAGTAGGAATACATACCTTCAGGAGAAATAGCAGTCCTGTTGCTTGCTTCCTTATGATGCTTCCCGTGCACCACCCACTTGATTTCGGCGGCTGGGTTCGAAGGCGCCGTGCTGCAGGACAGCGGTACCGGATCCCCAACCCTGGCTTCGGAAGGTCCAGATATTGTCACGTGGGCTGGAGCGACTAAAACATAAACAATTACAGAACATTATAGTTATTTCAGTGTTTTTTTTTTGTTTAAATTGACGAGTAAGTGTTGAGAAATAAATCAGCAAACTATCGCCCGCCTGGCTAGCTACCACCCTCTAAAGCCACCCCATTGATTTCCAGAAGGACCGGTTGGAAGTAGTTAAGTCTCTCTAGTTAACTCCACCTTGTCGGCGGCCATTTTATGCTGCGCTTGCCAGTCCGTGGTCTCCATTCGAGAACCATTCAACCCAATGGCCATCAGTTCTTCGAGCCATGTGTCCTGTCCACTGCCACTTCAAGTTGCTGGGCTATGTCAGTGACTTTTGTTTTTCTAGGGATCTCCTCATTTCTGATTCGATCTGATGCGTTCACCCTTTTCAGTGACCTTAGCTACTCACGGGATCAATTGACATAGTGTATGTTCACCGATTTCCTCACCTTCAATAAGGATATCATCTAGATAGACGTACATTTCAGTTATTGGAGTGTAACTCAAAAACCTCTTGACCGTATTTCATGACCTTGATTTTTAGATTTCAAAATGGGAAACAACAGCTTTAAAAGCTGTTGTTACCCTGTTTCTTTTTTTTCCATACCCAACAAAAAAAAAATCTACAAAATTGGTTCACTCACTCAAAATTTCTGAGGTAACAAACATAAAATATTAATACAGACGAATTGAGAACGTCTTTCTTTTTTAAAGTCGGTTTAAACTAACAAATACAATATTATAGATTGCAAATAACAGGTTTATAAATTTGAGCCTGAAAACTATCGCGAGTTTGTTCCATAATTGTACTCTACGAACCGATTAGGACTCACGTGGTAAATATTGGAAAGGTTTATAAATGTCAGTATTACACGAATATGAAGGTAATAAGCTTGTGAGCAAATACGAAATCCCAGGTAAAATCCCACAGGTAAATAATCTTTTTTATTTACTTACGAGATAAGCCTTGATGAATAACAAATTTACATTCAATACCTCCATTACTGGTCATAATATTTACTTTCCATTAGAAGTAGGTAATACAGGGTCCTCATGAGGGTGTTGAATTCGTGTCTAGTATGTTGTCTGAGATTTTTTATTTTTTTATTTCACACAAGGTCTTCAGGTTCCAAACTAGGCAGAGCCTGTACTATGGTAACCTGATGACTGATATATACTTATATATATATATATATATATATATATTTATATACATATACACACCCAGACACAGGTCAAACAGACATGTTCATACACACAAATGTTTGACCTGTCCGGGAATCGAATCCGGGACCAGCGGCTCAGAAGGCAGAGTGCTACCAACTGCGCCAACCAGCCAGTTAAAATTTAAACGGCTTATCTATACTAATATTATAGAGAGGAAATATTTGTTTGTTTGCATTGAATAGGCTCCGAAACTACTAAACCGATTAGAAAATACTTTTACTGTGTTAGGAAAGTACACTATCCCCGGGTGTCATAGGCTATATTATATATGTTTTTTAATTAGGGCTCCTGATAATTTTTAATTTTGAAATTTTTTACTCATGCGAAGCCGGAGCGGACACAAATTCATCAATATTGGCTCTGCAGTTTCCGCTTCAAAACGTAATAGACAGACAGAGTTCACATTAATAATGTCATATTTATGTAGGAATGGAACGCATCGATAAGTGACAGGAAAGGTAGAGGAGGAGGCGAGTGGGGAGTTAGCAAGATGGCGGGCGGCGTAGATGTGTGTAAAAGTTATGTCAGAAGTTAATTTGAAAATAAAAGGTTATACGGAAGACGCAGCTGTTTCTATTTGTGCAACGAACGCCTACGGGACCACATTTATATATTACAAGTAATATATAATAAATATATAATAAAATATAAATATATAAGTAATATAAAAAGTATATAATTCCTCTCCTTACAATGGTTGTCTGGGAGAGATCGCTTCTTAGCGATAAGACCGCCAATTGTGCAACGTATTTTGTATTTGTTAATGTGTTATTTTAAGTTGATGTACTTGTACAATAAAGTGTTATCTATCTGTCTATCTATCTATATATATTATTATTAGGTTATAAGTGATCCATGTGTTAATGCAGCTTATAAGGTCCAAATTCCCATTTTTATTATTAGTGTGATAAGTAGCTGCAGCAACCTGCCTGGTTGATGACTTTCCTGTTATTCCCCCAAATTCTATCAGAACTGACAGCAAACTTTAATTTTAAGCCTTAATTTTAACATCACTCGTTATTTCTTATAATGGTTATTAAATCAAACGGGGCTTGATCGCGAGAAAAACATTCAGTAATTTATTTACCTCGACGTTTTGACCAAGTTGCATTGGTCGTGGTCACGAGAAGACATACTTACACTTACTTACTTATAATGGTTGTTTTGTATATACTCGTAAGCCTACTAAAACAAAAATGAAACCTAAAAAAATTATATTGCTATAAAGTTTCATTTTCCCAGTCCATAATTGTATCAAACCCAACGTTAATAAGGAGAACTGTACTAACAAGCGATTGTATGTAAACAAATACTCGTAATACGCAATATAAGGATATTCCCAGAATTCTTAATTGATTATAAACCGTACTGATTCAACACTCAGAAGCAAGGACTTTGAATCAAAAACACTCTTTGTGAACTTGAAAATCAGCTTTATTGCTTAAGTTGTTATTGCTATAGATTTATATGTTTAGAGGTATAATCTTACTTAACAAAGCCTACAGCGGCACGATACAAGTTACTAAGACAAATGTCGGAAAACGAATGGCAGGGCATACTTCCAAAATGCGTTGCCTGTTCGCTTACCCCCACTGTTATACTCGTACTTGCTTGTGATTGGTCCAAGTCCTCTTGAACAAATCACAAGCAAGCCGTCGAAGTCTCGACCGATCACACGAAATCAATACAATCTACTTTAAATCGTACAACTTTATAAAAATGAACGTAGTTAGTCGAAAAATATATAAATAACTAAGATATAATTTAGATAATTATAACATGATATCAAAACCTGATACCTTAATAATATATTATTTATACGTTAACCTTCAGACATCCCTCGGGGCTCAGATTACATATATATGTAATTCCTTTGATAAACAACAAATGTTTGTCTGTTCTATAGGACATAATACCGCCCGCGGTTCCACCTAGATGAAACTACGGTTCTCTTACTATTTTTAACCGACTTCAAAAAAAGGAGGAGGTTTTTAATTCGACCCGTATGTTTACTTTTTTGTTTTTATAATTTTTTTTATTTGTGTTTGTTACCGCGACACATGAGTTAATATATAGTCCGCAAACGATTTAAAGATAAGCAAGCGATGCGTTATCGCACATTGCGGGTGGGCAATCTAGGAAAACTTATTAAGATTCAAAATTATAGAAACTGTAAGAAATAAACAATACCCTAAGACGTTCTATATATATTATATTAATTAAAATATATTGTTATCATAGGGCCAACATAAAATAAATCAATGTGGTCCTTCGTAAGTAAAAGGTTGGGAACCACTGGCTGCTGCACCTCTATGCTTCGCCCTATATTCTATTCCAGACCATAATCTTTCTCTGTTTCAAGTGTTATTCAGATCCATTCAGGCTTTTTAGCGTGATTGTGAAACAACATCCATCCTTCCATACTTTCGCGTTGAATAGTACAAAGATTCCAGACTACAAGTCCATAAGTTTTAGGTACACTACCAACTGGCAGCAGGTTGGAATATTTGAGTTATCTATGTATATGCCGGCAATGGCTAGTAGGTCACTCAACTGCTGTTGTTGTAGCAGTAGTTCTCTCAGCCATGTGCGTCCACTGCTGGACAGAAGCCTCCCCCATATAGGGGGGATTTGCCAATACTCGCCACGTTTGGCAGGCGGGTTGGCGAGCGCAGTATGATTTCCAATCATAATCATCATCCAATTGTAGCAGTAGTAATACAATAAAAATAGTTTGTAGTATTCTATTGAAATACAGAAAAAGCTATCCTTGGATACACGTAGGTTTTTCTTTTATTTTGAATGGATGCGTTTGGCCATTACTCAAATGATGATAAGTGCCTGAAATGTATCACACCTGTCTAGAATATCTTTTCAATCGTTATTTGAAAATCCTTGAAGATTGTAATGTAACAAGCCGACTAGGACTCACTACTGCTAAATTACTATAAAATTATTATTTAATTATTATTATTATTCACTATTACGTCGGAGAGTCATTTTCCAGTGTTTAGCACGTGAGTCCTAGTCGGTTTGTTACATTACAATTATGGAAGAAACTCGCGATAGTTTTCAGACTCAAATCCTTGAAGATACCAAGATTACATATTGATAACAGACTCAGGCATGAATTCCTTGACTATTGGCATTTTGTATGTGGAAGCAATACAGCTTCGTGTGACAGGTTATTACTTCCGTAAGATTACAGAGTTACAAAGACAATGGAAAAAAAACTTATTAATTTCTTTCAAACTTTAAATTAAATTTCGAGTATATATTTCAGAGAAGATATCTTTTTCACGTTTCTGTAACTTTCAAATACTTTTAAGACGATTTCTGACTTCAAGTAATGTTGGTCGGGAATTTTCTTTTTGTAACTTTAAGCGAATTGATAGGAACTGACTTCGGGCAGTTTAAAAGTTTGTCCTTCCATAGAATATTATTAATTCGGGCATAGCACATTTCCGGAAATCTTCTATTAATACATTTTAAATGTAAAATTTTAGAGCTCACCGTTTCATTAATATTGATGAATATCTATCTATATAATAAACTAACTGCGCCTCCCGGTTTAACCCGCGTGGTGATGATGGATTATGATGATGATGATAAAAAGTAGCCTATATGTTATTCCGGGACCTAAAGTATCTACATACCAAATTTCATTCAAATCCGTCGAGCCGTTCTGGCGTGATTGAGCAACAAACATCCATCCATCCAAACTTTCACATTTATAACATTAGTGGGATTGAAGCATTTATTTTTTACTTTTCTTAGACCGCGTCAACACAACATCAAGTGAGATATTGGTCAAATGCAAGCTTATAATAATTTAAAAGAAAAAATATATATCCAAATACGCCACAAAAAAAATGTCTCGCGAGAATAGGTGTATTAAAGTATATTGTGGTCTTTAATTTAGTTTCGTAGTTTAGTTAGTTAGTTTTCGTTTTAGTTTAGTAATAAATTATCACTGAAGTGTTTTTTCTCCTTCCTCTCTCTATCTCCTTTTCCATCTATATATTGTAAAATAAAATATTAAAATTAATGAAAAAAGTTTTACAAAGGATTACTACTATCCTTCCAAACTTTGTTAATACAATAAAATGTTATCTCTATTAACAACTTAAGAAATTCGTCGGACTAGAAAATCGTAGTGTGGGAGGTTGTGCTTCGAATTATTTTCTAACGAGAGGCGCAGATTCGATTCCTTAATACTGCAATGAGAAAAGATTGATAATTTTCATATGACTGTTTTGAATGACTTCTAAAACTACATAGATAGAAAACTCTTTATTTGTTTCTCCAAGTTGAACAAAAGTAACTTAATAGATTTCTTATGTTTATAGCTTACACTATCCTAGAGAAACAAAAGGCGGACTTCTTACAGCGATTTATTCCATTCAACCTTTAGCTTTGGAAGATTTTAAACAAAAATAACGGTGGCACGCTTTCACCTAAAAACTGTACAGTAAACTAAAGTAATATATAATAATAATATATAATAATTAAGTAAATTAAGAATAATAGATTACCTAAACCCTAAACGCATAAGGCGCATATACTTATATAACTATGCTGATTCTAAATATATACTTTCTCGTTTAAACTGGTTATTACCGATATTTTTTTTAGCTGCATCTTACCTCGTCACATGGATTATCTTAGCAGTTTTTCCTAAGCAGAATGACACGTTAGCATTTTTCCGAAATAAGATAATGGGTACAGCTTCCGACAAAAATACATAAATGCGAACGGAAGAGTGACGCTTTTCCCTTGTCCACGTCGCTTATGTATTGCTTCCGTCTACATGACCACTGAATTTGTGCAGTGGACCACAGTCGCGGTCTTTCCACTCGGCTGTACACTACTTTGTGTACCAGCCACAGTGCAACAAAAACAGTAAGATAACGCAAACCTATAAACAACTATTTTCAATCTATCAATTAAGTTTTAAGTTAAAAAATGGCACGGAACCTTGAGTCTGTGGAGAGTATTAAAAAAAAAACAATTATTGCGTAGCTACATAAAAATAATCACAAATTGGCTATTTTAGATCAGCGTGCCAAGTGTTTTTTTTTCATTTATTCAGTTTTTACATTATTTAACTTAAGCTAAAAATACTCCAAAACCTAGAATAGGTTTGTCTTGAGTATTACATCCTCTTAATAATTATTATATCGTAATAATAATTATTAAGAGGATGTAATACTCAAGACAAACCTATAAGTTTAATAACCTATAATAATATAAATACTTAAAAAATAGTAAAACAAAATCTAAAACCTGAAAATGCAAAAAAAAATCTGCTTCAAGCAAGGTTACCAAACTTAAATATTATACTAGGTTACAAAGTTAATAGTACTATTATCTACACTTTAAAGAAAAGATTACTACCTTCTACATAGCAATCAATGTATCGTAATTAAACGCACTATGGGCACTGATGCGAGTCGCCATATGTTATGGACACCTCTGGTCTGGGAACAGTTAGTAGAGGGTTTTGGCTATAGCAGTAAATTTGTTTGACTCTATGTTATTAAATATATGTAATTGCCTAAACTGAATCACGTTTATTTTAAGTTTTTAGTGATTACAAATAACTTGATTTATTTACTATTGTTCCTGCCGTTTTAAACACATGCATTTCACTAATCATCAGATAGACTGGTATCAGGTAGACTGAACGACATTTTTCTGTGAAAAAGTAATGATAAAATTGATTTCGTCTACCTCAGATTATAAAATAAAAAACGTTACCGACGCCCTTAGCAATCACAGTATCCGGAAATCATTCAGTATTATGGAGGGAATAAATGAATTTCATAACTGGGTCTCAAGCATTCGGTACTTGCCACATATCTTCTTTATGGCCGGCCTATTAGACTGGCTGGTTGGCGCAGTTGGTAGCACTCTGCCTTCTGAGCCGCAGGTCCCGGGTTCGATTCCCGGACAGGTCAAACATTTGTGTGTATGAACATGTCTGTTTGACTGTATACATGTCTGACTGTCTGGGTGTGTATAAGTATATATATAAGTATGTATATAAGTATATATCAGTCATCGGGTTACCATAGTACAGGCTCTGCCTAGTTTGGGACCTGAAGACCTTGTTTGAATGTGGTCCCATATTATTTATTGTTAATAAATTAGGATGTTCTAAAATTTCCATATCCTTTCGTAACATTATCGTGAGAAGTGTCAAACACATAGTGTGTTCAGGTAGCTTGTGAGCCAGTAAACCTTCGACCATCAAGTGAGATAGTGGTCAAATTTATAAAGAATAATAAACAAGATATATATATATAAATATAAAAATCAATATAAAAATAAGTTTTTTTTTAATTACATTTTTTATTTGTTGTCAGTTGAGCGTGGCTGAAGATAAGGAACTGTGACGGGATGAAAGCAATTTTTTTTTATTTGTTTCACACTCAGACCCCCGCACTAGGATTCCCTGTATCACGAGAGTCATGGACACATATAATTACAGCACACAAACACCCAAGACCCGGGACAAACATCGACACTCATCGCACGAATGTTTGCCCCTGCCGGAATTCGAACTCAGGATACCGCCGACACAGAAGTCAATGTCACTGACCAGTGCGCCATGGCAACCGTCATTGGAAGACTGTGGTCTTTGCCCACTCCTACAGGAAAGAGAAGTAAATATATGTATATATGTATTTTAAGTGAACATGTATGTATTGATATGAAAACATTGTAAACTATATTTGAAAATAGTTCTTAGATTTTTGACGCTTTTTCTCAATGTGGCCTATTTACTTTTGATCCCAAGTTAGAGCCTTTGAATATTAATTGTTTTATTGAACATCATAGATTTTTAATTCATAACAGTTGTCAAACGCAAACTTATAATAGTTTAAAAAAAACTATATCTTACATATAAAAATGAATGTTTGTCTGTATGTCCTTTATATAATCGTAAATTATGCATTTGATCATGTGATAATCTTTAGCAAAGTTGCTGTGCATGAGCTAAAGAAGGTTTCTGAGTTGGTACGACCAATTTCCGACAGATGGCGCTACTGTTATTCCAATATACGCGGGTAGAACCGCGGGGCGCATCTACTTGAATATATGATCTATGAATTTGTATTTTTTCTTACATATACACAAATTTGATGAATCTGTTTTACAGTCCATGCGTTTGTGTTGCTTGGAACCACATGAAAATCAAATTTGTGCAGTGAGTCTGCACAGCCCAGTGTACACAGCTCTGTGTAACCCTCGGCGAGCGCACATGCACAGTGTATCCAAACAGTAGGAAAACTTGCCCGTTATACATATATAGCTAATATAATAACATACAAATCTACCTATTACCCAAATTGTCATCATTATTACCTTCTCAGCCGTAGGACGTCCATGGCTGGACGCGTCGTGCGATAAGTTGGAACGTTTACTTAGAATGTTCATTTATTTATTACACTCAAACCCCGCGCTAGGATTCCCTGTGTCGCAGGAAGCATGGACACATACAATCACAGCACACAAACAACCAAGACCCGGGACAAACATCTACACTCATCGCACAAATGTCTGCCGGGATTCGAACGCAAGGTCTCGGAGACACAGAAGTCATGTCACTGACTACTGAGCCACGGCGACCCTGCCGTGTCTCTGGTCGTTTTTGGGTAGAATAGGGAAAAAAGTATTAAATTATAGAGCTCCAAAGCGCACTCCTCAAAATGCATCCGGTAAAATACCGATAAACTAATCTCATAAACGGCTTGGAATTGTACAAATGCAGTATAGCATCATCTTGAACACTGTGTTTGTTTTATTTCAATCAGTTCATAAATAAAGGAGTTGTACAGGAAAACCGTCGATTCGGGTGAAACCGCGGACCACAGCTAGCAAGCAAATACGATAAATAGTTACAAAGAAGCAATATATTAGACAAGTTCTTACATTTGATGCTATCATGTGCAAGCATCTTAAAGCACTATTCAAATCCCGGAAGCGCGGACTTCTCTTTGAAACTTTTAAAGATTTTTCAATGGTACCAACTTAATGGATTGGATAAAGTTTCCGTAAGGTTAGTTTAACACCCGATTTCACTCGGGAATTCACGATTTATTTTCAGTGTAAGAAAACGATATTTTCTTCGTATTTCTTGTGAGTTGAAACTTTTCAAACGACTTCAAAAATGCGTTAAAATATATTTTTTTTTTAAATTAACTTTCCTGCTAGTCTGGATATGTTTGAAGTAATACAGTAGTCATGTTCCAAGTACATTACAACAAGAGCTTTATGCGTAATAATGCAACATCACCTTTCTAACATCGGTCGACTCGACGTACGGCAATTCGCCATCGCTATATGGTAGATATACCACCTATACGCACGAAGCGTTTTGCTTCCACTTAATGCGTACTGCCAAGGAATGGAACTCGTTGCCCGAGTCTGTATTTCCCGATATGTACAATCCTGGAGTCTTCAAGTCGCGAGTGAATAGGTACCTTCTAGGTTTGCGTGCTAAATCCTAGACAGCGTCATCACTTAACATCAGGTGAGACAGTTGTCAAACGCAAACTTATCATAGTAAAAAAAAAAAAAAAACATCTCTAATTACTATTACAGTACTATTCACGTACTAGCTGCGCCCCACGGATTCACCCGCGCGGACTACGGTTTTCCCGTAGTCCGTACTCCAAGCAAATCCGTTCGGCCTTTTAATTGTAACAAACAAACTTTTGTCTTTATAATATTATTTGTGATATGGAGTCGAGAATACTATTTTTATTTACAGTATTTTTTTTCTACTTCTTAGTCGTATACTTCATTACTGAAGGTCGTGTCCCTGAAAGGCCTTTTTGTACGATATTTTTCCAACCGGTTCGGTTTTCAGCTTCTCTGAAGGCGGTTATGACAGTGAGACCAGTGAGGGTAGTCACTTGGTCTGACCAACGGGTAGGTGATCGGCCGCGAAGTCTTTTTCCTTCAACCTGTTTTTTTTTTTTTGGACAACATTCACACAAGATCTTCAGGTCCTAAACTAGGCAGAGCCTGTACTATGGTAACCTGATGACTGATATATATACTTATATACATATACACACCCAGACACAGGTCAAAAAGACATGTTCATACACACAAATGTTTGACCTGTCCGGGAATCGAACCCGGGACCAGCGGCTCAGAAGGCAGAGTGCTACCAACTGCGCCAACCGGCCAGTTCCCACTTTTCCCAAAGGGGAAGTATTTTTTATCAGTTTGTAAATACAGAATCCCTTTTACTTTTTTATATAATGACCTCGTGTGTCCAGACCTATATAAGCCAGATACAGTTTAATGCCTTGCCAGAAAGCAATCAATTCCATAAACTGCTACAAAAGGATCCAACTAAAGGTTCCTCTACAAAAGTATCAAAAAGGGAACCAAATATAAACTTCGCAATAACCCGAAACTGGAAACTCTTTGACCACCGACCCGAGGCGTGTTTTCAGAAAAAGTATAAGAGTATTTGTGAGTTTCGCTCCAGTGGGCCCCCCTGTGTTACCTGTTCTTTGTAAATAAACAATGAGCAACGGGTTTGAGGGACACTTGTTTGTGTACAGCCTAAGCTAGAAGAGATAGCGGGGATATAGATAATAAACTCTTACCACATGGTAAGAGTATGAATAACATCAAAACTTGTATTGAGAAGTAGTTTTTTTAAATCGACTTTTAAAAATAGGGAGAGATTAACAATTCAAGCATTTTTCATGAGTCTAACTCGAATATATCGTTAGCATTTCAGACAAAGAAAAAAGATAGACTATAATTAAGAACAATCTAGTGAAGTCGTAAAAACTATGCCCAACTTGTCGCGCTCACGCACACAAGTACAAAGAAAGCCATGCCCACAAAAAAGTTTCCTAAAAACAAGACCTACCAGAAAAGGTATGATTTTAAATTGTAACAAATGCAGAGGTATATGAACACGACATCAGCGTTTCCCTATGATCGGCTCTTACTTCTTATTTAGATTCCCACTATAATATTAAAGAAAATATTTGTTTTGGAGAATTTCGTTTACGTAAGTAATAGAAATGGTTTATTTTATAATTTCAAACGTCGCAAAAAATAGATATTTTTTAAACTACAATATTGCAAGCGGCCTAATTAGCAAGGTACCCATAATACAAGACTTTTGCAAGACTTTTAAGAGCATATTTTTTTTTTATATACTTTAAAAAGTCTTGCTCAATAAAAATTGAGCAAGACTTTTTAAAGTATATAAACTAAAAGTAGCACTTGTAACTAAAAAGTTACAAGTGCGATAACTTTATTTTAGTTTTGGTCAGAGTTGAGCATATTATGATCTGGATCTTCACGATAAAAAAGTACCGTGTCGCTTTTCGGCATAGTCTCAAAATACAGAATAAATCGCTCTGCTTATGACTTAGACTAAGACGCAATCAGAGCCTTCCCTACCGGATAGGGTTGCCCTATCAAAGGATCATGACGCGATGAGACGTTTGAGGAATTACGTAACCTCTTTGGAACGGATTACAGCTCGACTCAAAGAGAATGAGTTGATTTAGAGGAATGCTTAAGAAACCTTTAAAACTATCTCGCAAGTTTAGCGATCTTATACTAGTCCTTTTTCCGCACTAGGTGAGGTCGGTACATCATTTTTTTTCTTTCACTCTGTTTTGTCACTAATCATGTCACACTTTTCGTTAACATAATTGTAAATTTAAAAAACATTAGACGGCTCCGTGGCAAAATTGGTCACACTAGTCCCGTGTTCGATTCCTGGCCGAGGCGAACTTTGTGTAATTAACATAAAGTTTGTTTTAAAGCCGATATAGAAAGCGAACAGATTTATATTCACTATGTAAATTGAAACACATAACAGTATATACATATACAGTAAGAGTCCACTGAGGTTGCCTAAAGGTACCAGTGACAAAATAATATTATTTGTTTTTATCACACTCAAAGCCCCGCACCAGAATTTCCTGTGTCGCGGGAGGCATGAATACACTTAAACACTCAAAACTCGGGACAAAAACCTACACTTATAAATGTTTGCCGGGGTTCGAACCCAGGACCTTGAAAACCCAGTAGTCATTCAATTGAACACTGTCGCAGCGACCGTCAATTTTATATGTATCTATGTTTCCCCCACAACATGTATTTTTAGAGAACATAGATCTAGCGTTTGACCACTACCTCATTTGAGATGTGGTCGAAGGACCACATCGTCTCTGACCATCAATGTTATCACTAGACCTAGAATGCTCACTGGCTCTCAAGGACTGCTGCTTAAACATACTATGTGTTTGGTGACAGTTTTTTCAAACTTGAGGGTGGTAGTTAGTCAGGCGGGTACTTGAAAGTACCCTACCACTATGATCAGAATTTGATAACGATGTTACCTTCACCGGAAGCTGTTGTTGGGGATCGAACCAGTGTCCGAAAATTTAAAATAAAAAGTAATATTAAAACTTGTCAGGAAACGTTACTCACACAAAACAGTGAGGTCGATCTCCGCCTTGAGGATGTTACTGATCATAACGTTCTTCGCCTCGCAGGTGTACCTCGCCTTATTGTCTGACGCATCAGCCTTGAAGGACAGCACGTTCTCAGACATGCGACCGATGGTTCTGCAACAAAGTAAACATAATTGATTTGACTGACCGGTTGGCGCAGTTGGTAGCACTCTGCCTTCTGAGCCGCTGGTCCCGGGTTCGATTCCCGGACAGGTCAAACATTTGTGTGTATGAACATGTCTGTTTGACTTGTGTCTGGGTGTGTATATGTATATAAGTATATATATAAGTATGTATTTAAGTATATGTATCAGTCATCAGGTTTCCATAGTACAGCTCTGCCTAGTTTGGGACCTGAAGACCTTGTGTGAATGTTGTCCCATATTATTATTATTAAAAGGAAACATACCCTTTCTAATAAAGAAAATCAAATATATAATACTAACGTTAACTATGTATATACTCAACACACGCAACACTAAATATGTATATATTGTCACCGTCAACAAAAGCTAGGAGCTCCAAAATTCACATAATAGTATTAGAAGATTTTAAATTGAAAATACCCTCATTATTCGATCCTTTTCACGGTAGAGTAGTCTGAGTAGGGAGTCCAAATTTTATATTATTTTGCCATAAACATTATGTTAGACTGTTTCTTTAAAAAAAAACGTGTGGCACTCAGGGACTGCCGCGGTAAAGCTATTGCATAGCATTTTTTATCAACTTATGCAATTAATATATTAATTACTTATGCAGTAACGCCGATACAACCAATGCCACCTAGAGGCGAGTTGCTGAACTAAACAGACAAGCGTGATATTTTAAAGAAGTCATCAGTCAGTCAAAAAGTCTAACCGCTGTGCCGGTCGGAGTGGGGGGTGTTAGGTTATTTTCGTTACGGAATTTCTGTCTCGTTCGGTCTTCACGTTCAAGGCCCGCGATAGAAGCTATGCAATAGCTTAAAAATAAAGAGTGGAGAATTTATAGACCTGGACGTAGACGATATGCTCAATCAAGGTCCATATCACTTATTCTGAGGTTTTTCAGTATATTATAAGTAGGAAAAATGTAATGGCTAAAATAACTCTAAGGATAATCAAAACACAATGCTAACAACTTTTTTTTTTTGCATATTATAAGTTTGCGTTTGACAACTGTCTCACCTGATGTTAAGTGATGACGTTGTCTAGGATTTAGCACGCAAACCTAGAAAGTACATCGGGAATGTCTTCAATGAAATTGAGTTATTTAAAACACTTACGTATTTTAAGTCTTTTCAGCGCCACCTGTTAACACATTTTTGAACTAATCACTGCGAAAATGAATTTCTAGCTCAAAAAGAGGGTTGTTTAATTGCATTTCGCCTCATCAGAGATCTGACCCGCAAATAAGTAACGCCAAATGGCAGCGACGTGATTGTGACATGTTTTCATTTTGGTGGAATCAAACAATTTCTAATCGCATTTGTATTATAAACGCGAATCATTGTGAGGATGGATCTTTCACAACGAAGATCTGGATAAAATTTAATTTTAAGACAGATATAGATTATGATCCGTAATAGCACATAAACTATTTATCCGAAAAATGTACGGTTGCCGTGGGATAGCTAAGGTAATAGAAAAAGCGTATTCCACGCGGGTGAAACGTTTGAGGGTAATTAGTTTTAAAAAAAATATGCTAGATACCCTGATACTGATAAGAATAAGAATAAAAATAAGAAGAAGAATAAGAAAAACTTTACTTCAGCGGTCACAAAGGTATTAATATAATAACAATCTTAAAGTAAGTACTAATCTACTTGGTAACACTAAGCAGTGGTTTGGATTCTGGTCTGCGCACTAGGATTCCCTGTGTTGCGGAGAACAGTTTCACACAAACATAGATAATAGCCAAGTAGGTTGCGTTACAAGTGGTGTGTTGACTTATTACAAAATAGCTTGAGACAGACTGTGTTGAACGGAGTACACAGTGTACTAAGTAGCGGTAGTGTAGCTTACAATTGTTATTAACATAGTACATCGTTGTGATAAAAAAAAAAAATGAAGATTATGATGACGAAGTGATACTTCGTATGTAAAATAGTGATACATATCTTTTTAGTTCCATAGTATCCTAGTTTTCGTAGAATCCTGGTCACCGTACTCGAGTAATACATTCATAGTAACGCTTGGTTGGTTTTCTCACGGGGTGCTATTGGATTGGGAGATGCTAAACCGTTTTTTTTTATGTTACGACTGACAGGGTTCCCCTATAAAAACAAAAGAGGATAGTGTAAATCGATTTTATTTACTTTATAATAAAATTGTTTATGTACATTTATTCAACGTCAAAATCATAGTTACTAATGCACTTTAGGCACACCCATAATGCACTTATGAGCCTGCTTTAACGTATCGTCCCAAAACGGATGAAGCCACTACTGACACCAAAAAAAAGGGAGAGGGGGCAATAGATTTAACAATGTCCTTATTGCTGTGCATATTCAATTGAAAAGATTTTCCATTAACATGCTGACTTGGCAGAAATGAAGCAATCCAAGCAAATACCTTGCTTTACATCACAGCATGCTTCTAATTCTAATGTTTTTATATTTTGATCCACCCTTCCTCGTTCCATCTACGAACGACCAAACGGACGGTAATGTGTCATCCGTAACTAGTTAAAATATCACGCTATCGCACGAAGCATTTCGCTTCTACATTTTTAATAACACAATCAACTCATAATAAATTTCTAAGGCTATTTATATATGCGAAAGTTTGTGAGTATGGATGTTTGTTACTCTTTCACGCCTAAACGGTTGTATGGATTTGGATGAAATTTGGTATGGAGATAGCTAATATTCTGGATTAACACATGGGCTTATTTTTATCATCACCATCATTACCGTTTTTCATCACAACGCGAATACAACAGCAGAGCTCAGCAAGCACATGCATATGTACTTAAGTTAATAGCTGAGATGGTGAACCATACATACAGTCTTCAATGAGTAGTTTTCAAGGTATAAGTGATTTTAAGGCAGCCGTGATGTCTTTGACCGAACCGATTTTAGTTTTTTTAATCACACAAGGTCTTCAGGTCCCAAACTAGGCAAAGCCTGTGTTATGGTAACCTGATGACTGATATTTATACTTATATACATATACACACGCAGATACAGATCAAACAGACATGTTGATGCACACAAATGTTTGACCTGTTCGGGAATCGAACCCGGGACCAGCGGCTCAGAAGGCAGAGTGCTACCAAACGGCCAGTCAAATAAAAGAATTTTGAAAAATCTTTCACCAATAGAAAGCTACGTTATCTGTGAGAGTTATATGCTCAACATCATTATCACCACAACTTTTCATCACCACGCGAGTGAAACCGCGGGCGCAACTGATACTTTATATATATTATGGAGTTGTACGTTTTGCCGCTATCTCCCTTGATGGTCACTGACGATGAGGTCGAAAGTGAAACCATGCTAGAATTAGAATTTTAATAATTGTTTCTTTAGGACAACTGTTTGAGCACACTGTCTGTATAGTAACACTTTTAGAAACATAAGGGTGGTAGCAACTTGGGAATTGGAGAGTACCCTACCAAGACGTTGAGAGTTGATACCGATAACACCTTCACTGGCAGTTTAGGCCAAAGGTGGGGATCGAACCAGCGGTCGTCAGTTTATAAGCCAACGCTCACTCTCCTAGATCATCGTTGTTTCAAAGTTATTATGTTATACTAATTGTGCCCCGCGATTTTACCCACGTGGTGATGATTAATGATGATGATGATGAAAAGTAGCCTTTGCGTTATTCCGGGACCTGAAGTTTCTACATACCAAATTTCATCGAAATCGGTGAAGCCGTGACAGCGTGAAGTAACAAACATACAGACAAACTTTCGCCTTTATAATATCGGTAGGATAGGATAGTCAAATCAAAACTTGAAAACAAGCCTCACGAACGTTATTAGCAGTCATTTATATTATTGAATCCGTGATTTATCAAAGTATTAATTTGGATGTTTAATCATTTATTATAGAAAATGAGTCGCTATTATTATAATCATTTTAATTACAAAACGAGATAAAATCGAACGGCGAATGTATTCAAATTAATTTCAATATAATTATTATTTTATTAATTGGTTTTAAATCGGTGTTCGCTCGGGATAATGCAAAGGGTGTTTATATTTAACAAGGCTAATTATCTGAAAATCACCATGTATTTTAATGCGAAAAGTTTATAGCGGAACTCGCCGCGCTAATGTCCTCTCAATGTAGTAAACCTCTTTTATTTGCTCTCTATTTAGATGGGTAAACACAAGTATACTAGGGTTATAAGGTCTGAGTCATAATATGTCCAAACTAGTGGCAAACAAGCAGGCGGGCCACCTGATGATAAGCGATCGCGGTCACCTATGCATATCTGTGATACTGGAGACATCACGTTAACTTGCTAATCATTTTTAAGACTGTAAACTCTAAGGCTTTCACGGCGCCGGCGTTGCATGTTGTATGTATTGCTTCCGGGCTGATTGACCGTGGTCTAAGTGAAACTTGTGTTCCAGACGTTTCCTCGATCACTGCGGTCAACACCTTCAGCTTAACAGAGAAGACGCTGCGAAGGAGAGTTCCACTGAAGATGTCGACCGCAGTGATCGACGAAACGTCTGGAACACAAGTTTCACATAGACCACGGCCAAACAGCCCGGAAGCATAGTACAGGCTCTGCCTAGTTTGGGACCTGAAGACCTTGTGTGAATGTTGTCCCATATTATTATTATATAGTTACTATAATATTAGGACCGTACACCTTGTCTATGTATAAAAATGTTAATATATGAGACTTATCTTCGGTTGAGTACATACTTTAACGTAATCAGATAATCGTATAAAAACCGAAGAGGTTGCAAAAAGAAAAAAACATATTTTTTGGGGTATGTAGGAAAAACAAAAACATGCAACAAAAAACACGACGCGACTTTAGAAAACAAACACCAATTTACATTTGATACTGTTTAAGGACGCAAAAGGGTTTGTACAATATATTTCCATAAATATTCTGTAAAAAGTGGAGGATCGCGCCCGGCTCGGGCGCCCCTTACAAAGGTTGGAGAATTAGGAAAAACGCGGCAACCGCTTAATTTGATCCACCGAACAATTTGCCAACTTTTAAACGAGGTAAATACTTCATTTGGCTTGAGAAAAGGTAAAAATGTCTGTTCAAATGTTGAACAATGACTGTACAATCATCATCTCAGCCATTCTAATTCCAACATTTCGATATACCGATGGTCAATACGGCACCGCTAGAGAGACTCTAGCACCGCCCACGTCTCGATCGAATCAAAGGCTTTCTCATAGTCCACTAACGCTAAACATTCAAATTCAAATTTATTTATTTTGTAGAAACATAGATACATATAATGCTCGTATTCAAGGTAGTTTTTAGATCTCTATGCTCTTACCACCACCGACTGGCCGGATGGCGCAGTTGGTAGCACTCTGCCTTCTGAGCCACTGGTCCCGGGTTCGATTCCCGGACAGATCAAACATTTGTGTGCATGAACATGTCTGTTTGACCTGTGTCTGGGTGCGTATATGTATATAAGTATATATATATATATCAGTCATCAGGTTACCATAGCACAGGCTCTGCCTAGTTTGGGACCTGAAGACCGTGTGTGAATGTTAATAAATAAAAAAAAATAAAAAACTTATGCAAAAATTGCAAAATTATAAATTACATATTTACAAATATACACATCAACATAGGGACAAGTTATACTGTTCGGTCTTCTGTATAATATGTTTATTTATTTATAATTTCCTTTGGTTGTTACTTCCAATTGTAAGTCGTATGGTCGAAATAATAATTATATAAATAAAAATAAAATGTGTACAAAAATGTTTTTTTTAAGTTATTTATAAGTTTTTTTTTTTTGTAATATTTTAAATCAACACGCGTCTGGTTTCTCTCGACGCTTTTGCTTGCAGCAAAGCCTCATTGAAGAATTAACAATGTGATCATACATTTCTACATACTGTTTTTACTCCTTTGGTCTTTAATATTTGCTTCCTATTGTTTCCGGTAGTTAAAGGTGAAGTTTTAATGCAGTAATGAAGTACAAATTATGTACATAAACAAGTTTTATTCTAAACGAGACATGAGTCTAAGTCTTCAAGATTTTCCATAAATATTGCGAGTCCTCAAACTTCCTCGGATCCAAGTGGTAGTCTGGAACTTTCCCGATGTTCCCGGATGAATAATTTCGCGAGGAAATTCTTCTTACAATGTTTAAATTTTAAAGTTAAACGCGCTTTGTGAGCGGAGATTTCTTGGTGACGTTTCTGTGAAACACATGATTTAGTGTTACCTGATATTTACCAAGTGCGTCTCTGTATGTCTGCTATTTTGAAGAGACTTCAAATAAAATAGAAGGTTTTCAAGTCGACTGTACTTTTAGCTATCTTATGTAGTACTAGCTGCGGCCCGCGGTTTTACCCGCATGGCGATGACTATTGATGATAGTTTTTTTTGCGTAACGTAAACGTTAAAACGGATTTGGATGAAATTTGGTATGTAGAAGTATCTACATACCAAATTTCATCCAAATCCGTTTTAACAGTATGGTGATGAAAAACAATGATGATGAAGATAAAGCAACATATGAACAAAATGTTCATCTTGCATTAAGAATAATATAAAGACTAGACCGACGGCAATGAGACATCTACACTCGGTAGACGTCGCAACTTCTTGTATGAAGCGTTTTGCTTTCACAGTGCGTACAACTACCCAGTAGAAGTAGATCATAATATTATGAATGTGAAAGTTTGGATGTTTGTTACTCAATCAGGCCAGAACGGCTCGGACGGATGAAATTTGGTGTGTAGATACTTCAGGTCCCGGAGTAACACATGGGCTTTTCATAATCATCATCATCACCACGCGGGTGAAACCGCGGGGTGCAGCTTAGGCTTATTTTCATTTATCATCATCATCGTTTTTCATTACCACGCGGGTAAAACGGATTTGGATGAAATTTGGTGTGTAGATACTTCAGGTCGGGGAATAATACATAGGCTACTTTTCATCATATCATAAACATCATCAATCATCACCACGCGGGTGAAACCACGGAGTGCAGCCAGTAGTGAATAAATAAATGAAACTCATATATTCAGAACAGAACTGCACACGAGAACATAAAAAATGTATATTAGTTTACAAGATATACTTAAATATACAGAAGCAAATAAGCTTGCATGCCGGACTGCTGTCATATGCAGCACTGCCAGAACAGATCAGAGCTAACGGTTGGAGTTAATCCACGGCGCTGGTCTTCATCTCCGACCCACGGTGACATCGTCACACTAATTCCTATAAAGTATAGGAATCTAATTAAACTCGGTAAAAAAAAAAAAAATGTTTCACACCTCTGAGATCTGCATCGAGCAAGTGCATCCAACTGAGACCATTGTAACACCATTTTACTCCCATTACTATTCTATTCCCATGAATGGATGGTAAGCGGACCCCGTGGGACCATCGCTGACCGCAATCTCACAGTCCATTGGAAGCGTGGGATTCTGTATTGATTACTAGTGGTCTACATATTTTTTTTGTCTAAGCAAACTACGATTTTTATGAAGCAAATGAAAAAAATCCATAGGCTAGTTTTTCAGGTTGGTTCCATTCAAACTTGTCAAGGATTTCCCATTAATAAAAAATTTTAAATAAAAGGGGACAATTCTCAATTCAATTGTATTTTTAGGATTTCGTACCTCAAAGGAAAAAACGGAACCCTTACAGGATCACTTTGTTGTCCGTTTGTCTGTCTGTCAAGACCCTTCTCTGGAACGCATGGACCACCACGAGTTCCAGAGAAGAATAAGGGTCTTGACCGAGCTCAAGCCGAACTTCATATCAAATACTCAGGTCTACTGTTCCTTGGAGTTGGCTGTGAAAAATCAAACTTCTAAGCCAACGCAATCAAAAGATACAGCCGTTTATGCTACAAATTTACGACACTCGCAAGGGAATAAAAACCTACAGGGTACTTTCCGTGAACTCAGAATCTTAAAATTTGGTACGAAGCAACGTCTTATAGCACAGATAAAGGAAAAATTGCGAAAAGCATACATTTTTAGTTACATCATATAATAAAAATACGGAACCCTCGAAGCGCGAGTCCGACTCGCACTTGGCCAGTTATTTTTGTGTTCGTTAACCTATGACTCCGTTATTAGCGAACGGGTTTAATATTTCTTTTTAAAATTATTTTTTCATTGGGCTTTATGGATACTTTTATGTAAAAGGTGAGACAGTTATCAAAGGCATGCTTATGATTGTAATTTTTAGACTTTCGCGATTCGAACACATCGTTATTAAATCAAACGACAAACGTCGAGGTACATAAATTACTAAATGTTTTTCTCGCGATCAAGCCCCGTTTGATTTAATAACAATGCTTATGATAGTTAAAATTAATTAATTAAATTTAATTCCACCTTCTCCATTCTATCATCGGTCAATCAGACGTACGACTATGCGCCACCGCTACATGGTAGATATACCACCGTTACGCACGAAGCGTTTTGCTTCCACTTTTATAATGCGTACTGCCAGAGAGTGGAACTCACTGCCTGAGTCTGTGTTTTCCGATATGTACAACCCCGGAGTCTTCAAGTCGCGAGTGAATAGGTTCCTTCTAAGTTTGCGTGCTCCACCTTGGACCGCGTTGTCGCTTAACATCAGGTGAGACAGTGGTCAAACGCAAGCTTATAATCTTTAAAAAAAGAAAAAAAGTTAAATATAAATTAATAAATATAATAATTTTCATAGCAATTTTCTGTCATATTTATATATTTTCATATTTCACTTATTTCCATACAATATTGGTATCAAACCCTCATCTTCAGAATCGCTCCCAAGACAGCTGTAAGTCTACATAATTTATTATATATGAGTGTATCGGTACAAATACGGTGTTTGGTTGTGATGGATAGCTTTGCCAAATTTGGCAAATTCCGCTCTCCTGGTTAGAGCAACAGTGCCTAAAATGCAAAAAAGACTATCTATCTACTATTTACTAAATTGTGTTGAGTCCTTTTTGCTCGGTTTTGAAAGTCCTACATCCTATTAATATTATAAACTAGAAGCGCGTTTTTACCCTCTCTCCCCGACAGGCCTACGTCAACTCACCGGGGTGTGTTTAGTCAGTAGGGGCGATGGCTTGCCTGGGGTTAGTTTTCCATTAAACAGATTCTGACAGACGCCGTCTGCCTCTCCTAAGCAGGCGGAAGTGCGTAAAAAGCATTACAACTCGTCAAAAAAATAAGAAAAAGGTAGCGGGCAAACCGTACTCCACGCGGGTGAAACCGCGAGGCGCTACTAGTGTGTAATAAACTTAAAAAAATACTAACCGTATATGCAACAGTTAATCCAGGTAATTAAACAAATTTTGATTTCATTTGCTAATTTATTTTTAAAAAAATATTATAAACTTATTCATATTACGCTTTAAAAATATTTTTTTTAATAAGTGTTTCACCGTTTTAATTAAGGTAAATAAATAAAAAGTGAAATAAAAAAACTTTTACTTAAATTGTCGCGTTAACGAAAAATTAATGTGCCTGAACTGTATTCTACACCAGTAGAAAGAAAACTAGAAAATCTAAAAATATTATTAGTATTTTTTTAGCCCGTAGATAGTCTTCTAATGAACGACCACACAAGGGATATTAATTTAATAATATTTAACTAGCTGCGCCCCGCGATTTTAGCCGCGTGATAAGGATCGATGATGATAATGTGTGATGCCTATGTGTTATTCCGGGACTTGAAAAATCTACATACCAAATTTCATCCAAATCGGTTCAGCCGTTCTGGCGTGATTAGAGTAACGAACATCCATCCATCCATTACACATTTATAATATTAAAAGTGAAACAAACAGCTTTTGTTAATTTATAAATCTCACCGCCGCCGCTACCCACCATTCACAAAAAATCCCATCGGTGAAAATAAATAAAATTCCCCGTGACGTTTTCACTTCATACCAAACCCATTCCTTCAGAATAGGTCCCTTGACAGTTGAAGCCGATACCGATATTATGTATCCTTATTTCGGCACTCAATAGGAAAGTAGGTCAAATCGGCCAGCAGTCATCCGCTGGTCAAACAACGTATCTTTTTGGTTTTGTAGGGTGAGGGCATGGTGGTTAAGAAAAAATAATACCAAATAATGGAACCAACTACAACACTCAACATTGTGAAATAGCTTGTTGAAGTCGGTACTATGACAGGACGGTATTCTGTAGTCATGGGATCAAATCCCACTAGCAGCCGAATTTTTTACTTCAAATATTTGAACGTAAGTTCCGCCTAGCATGTTGTTAATGCAATAAACCATAAAACTCTTGAGATAAGGGTAGGGTGCCTTCGTGTGATATGATATAAACTGTAATGTTGATCCATCAGTCTTATTAATTAATTATTCATACAATTAAAGGTAGATGGCGTTAAAAACAACATCCCCTCAGATGTTAACAAGGAAGGAAGTAATCCGGCGCTAGTGGTATTGGCTGCTATAGCTTAATTGGATAAAGCGACATGACGGTATTCTGTAGTCGTGGGTTAAAATCCCACTAACAGTCGAATTTTTTCCTTCAAATATTTGAACGTAAGTTACACCTAGCATATTGTTAATGCAATAAACAATAAAAACTCTTGGTACTTTGATAGTTCAAAAGTAACAATTATCAAAATATTGTGCGCATGGTACCGACTTCGACAAGTTATGTCATACTTTTGAGTGTTGAAGTAGATTCCATTTTTTTAATAAAAAAAAATATTTTCTCCCTTTTTAGTGACCTTTGCTACTCACGGGATCAATTGTAGTCATTGTGTGTGTTCACCCGTCTTTACCCTCAATAAGGAAATCATCCAGATAGACGTAACACTTTTCAGTTATTGGAGTGTAACTAAAAAATAGCTTGACCGATCTTGATAAAATTTGAATGGGACCACACGGGTCCCACACTACGTACAGACGAACTGAGAACCTCCTTTTTTGAAGTCAATTGCTTTTTGCATTTTAGACTGTGGCGGGTTGCATCAACGCAACAATGTACGCCGCAAATTTTTAGTTTTTGTGCTTATAATCAATGTTTTACTAAAGATGACGTATATTCATGGTGCTCAGATTTTGTTCCTTTACGACATAAACATGCTGCGACAGATAATATAGAAAAGGATAGCTATATTGACTTGCGCTTGAAATACGCGTCGTAATGGAAATGACTAAAAATGACTTAATTTTGTCGCCTCAGTTTCCGCGCCCTTGTGCGACATCTACCTCATATAAACATATAAAACACTACTAACTAATTACAATACTGCAGCTACTACAATAACATTCACAAGCTATTGGTAGCCTATACATAACTATCATTGGCTTATAGATAATGGAGTTACATATATTAGATTTTAAAAAAGAGCAGCACTGGGACGTTAATATTATCTATCCTGGATTTCATATTGGAACAATGATACAATGATAGTATTATTAAACGTCATTGAACTTGTACTCGTACTGAAATGATGATTTAAAAGTTTGCAAATCGCTTGCGCTTTTATCCCAGACCCTACCCTTTACCCGGCCAAGATTGGATCTCCCGCGCGTAGAAATGTTTTGAGTCCGGAAATGGGTAACCTAACAAGGGTAGTGAAAGATGGTCAGATATTTTATTTAGATTGGGGGTGATATAAAAGTTTTTTTAGAAAGGGAAGTTTGTAACCGCGAGGCGAATACAAGCAAAAACAACAACCTTTTTCCTTTTGAGATGAATGAAATAGAGTGGTAGTGAACAAACTAAATGGACAGATTGTGATGGAAAAATAGAGGCTGTTTCATAATGGCATTTATATTAATATAATAAAAAAAAAATTAACAAAAAATGCAACCGACTTCAACATTCAAAAGTGTGAAATAACTTGTTGAAGTCGGTACCATGTTAGTTCACACAAAAGTAACTATCATCACAATATTGTGCTTATGGTACCGACTTCGACAAGTTATTTCACACTTGAATATTGAAGTCGGTTGCATTTTTTGTTAAAAATTGGTTGTCTGTAAAGTCGGTTTACGGACGATAGATTTACGTGATAACGTCATAATCATTTATGACTTTGACTTTGATTTCGACTCGACTTCGACTTTCACTTCCACTTTCACTTCCACTTCCACTTCGACTTTGACTTTGACTTTGACTTTGATTATTTTATGTAATACAAAACTCAGGTGGAACGTTACGCGGAACGTTACTATTTTTCATTTCGGCGTTCATCAATTTATAAAACGTTATCACGTCAAAAATTTTTTTTTCACCCTTTTCAGAGACCTTTGCTACTCACGGGATCAATTAATTGTCATTGTGTGTTCTGCGATGTCTTCAACCGCGACAATAATATCATCAAGATACGCGTAGCACTTTTCAGTTATTGAAGTATAACTCAAAAACCACTTGTCCGATTTTGATGAAATTTCACCTTCACCCTTCCACCACGGAAGTATACTCTATCTAACAAAAAAAGAATCATAAAAATCGGCTCATAAACGTCGAAGTTATCCGCGAACACACATAAAAAAAAACATATATACGGTTGAATTGAGTAACCTCCTTTTTGAAGTCGGTTAAAAATACCAATAAATAATTACAATACTGCAGCTAGCAGTATTGTAATTAAGCTTGATGGTTACTGCAGCAGCAATACATTTGAGCAATCCACCAACTATTGGCAATATTATTAATATTAATAAATAGTAACATTGCATTTGGGTTTTCTATTAACAGTCTGATGGGGGAGGCATATGTCCAGCAGTGGACGTCCTAAGAAGGTGGTGGTGGTGGTGATGATGATGATGATGAGTAACCGTCTCACCGTTAGTTCTAAGAAATGCATAGTTGATCGAGGCGCGTATAGATTCACCAAATATTTCTTGTATTTTAGAGATAAAGCGCTTTTATCTACTATAGGCAGGACAATAAGAGAATGTATTTTTAGCTATTTATTTTTTATATCTCATTTGGGTCCGTTTACAACCTCCATTTTGGCTCGAGTTATTATTCATAAAACATTTATTTCTCTTTAAAATTGCTGTAAAATGTTGAGATGTTGAACAACTTTCGGATGATTTTGAAGATATTTAATTTCTTCTGGACTTCGCTTTGAGGACCGTTTTTTTAACTGTTTTCTCGATCATGTTTTAGAAAGGGTTGACTTTGTTCGGCACTTGTAACACTGCCGATGATCGTTTTTCTATACTGCTCGTCTATTGTTCCGATCGCATTAAAAGTAAAAAAATGTCCATTGATTCGGTAACTTATAATGGTGCTTATGATACACTTTCGATGAACGGTTTCAATCACTAGCTGCGCTCCGCCGTTTCACCCGCGTGCACGTTTTTTCCGCTAACTTAGGTATCCCACGGGAACCATACTTTTCCTGGACAAAAAGCCTATGTTCTTCTTCTAGGTCCTATCTATCTATATACCAAATTTTATCTAAATTGGTAAAGCCGTTCACGCGTGATGCCGTGATCAAAGGAAATAGCGATTCATTTATATATATATAAATACAGAAACTTAAAACGAGAACCCCCTATTGAATTATGTATAATTTAAATAAGTATTTAAACTTGAAAATGTTCATTTGACTAATAGTCATATAAAAATATTTTTGTCGTAAGTATCTGATACTTCGTCTGGTGCCGTGGTGGTACCGGCCTAGCATAGTACTCTCCCATCTCTTCCAGCGGGTGCCGTAAGAGTCGGCTAAGGGATCACGTACCAGAAAGTGGGCAGCAGCGCCTTCTGAGGATTGGAAATCATACTGCGTTTGCCAACCCGCCTGCCAAGCGTGGCGAGAATTGGCAAATCCCCCCTATATGGGGGAGGCATATGTCCAGCAGTGGATATCCAAGTGCTGAAAAGAAGATCTGATACTCTTTTGGAAAGCTACAATATTGATACAAAAGAAAACTGTTCATTAAAGGGATGCTCATTAGTTTCATACTCATTATTAACAAAAGGCTTTTTTAAACACGTGTCATTGGTGGCATTGCTGTCCTATACTCAATTTTGATTTATATCTAAGAGCTGAGCCATCCTTGACCACGACTTCCCGACACCGTATTGTAGTAACTGCCTCTTTTTCAGCAGTAAGTGGAGCAGCCATGATACCACGACCACCACAATAACTTATAAAATCGCTGCAACATGAAATTCCGCTCTAAAATATATCACAAGAGATATAGCATGCAACAGTAGTTAAGTTTGGTGTAAGTGACGATGCTAGCGCTCATATTCTATTACAACGACCTGGCAGACGTCGGTCTGGAATATAAACTGTCGAAATGTCAAAGTGACATCACATGTTTTTTTGACGTGATAACGTTTTATAAATTGATGAATACCAGCAACACTCATGAAAAATAGTAACGTTCCGCGTAACGTTCCACCTGAGTTTTGTATTACATAAAGTCAAAGTCAAAGTCATAAATGATTATGACGTTATCACGTAAATCTATCGTCCGTAAACCGACTTTACAGACAACCAATTTTTTTCAACATTCCACCATCCCCTTTCTATCATCGGTCGACTCGACGTACGGCAATTCGCCATCGCTATATGGTAGATATACCATATATACGTACGAAGCGTTTTGCTTCCACTTTCTTAATGCGTACTGCAAAGGAATGGAACTCGTTGCCCGAATCTGTGTTTCCCGATATGTAAAATCATGGAGTTTTCAAGTCGCGAGTGGTATAATAGGTATAATAGGTATAATAGGTACCTTCTAGGCTTGCGTGCTAAATCCTAGACAACGTCATCACTTAACATCAGGTGAGACAGTTGTCAAACGCAAACTTATAATACGTAAAAAAAAAAACAAACACTTAATTTAAATTAGTTCACGTCAATGTTCGAGGGTCTTATTGTTTTGAAATATGGTCATACAATTAAAACTAAAATCACTATAAAAAGGGGGGGTCGGGGTAGGAGAGTGAAATAAACTTGAAGACCTAATACCAAATATATAGAAAAAAACAACGGGTTGCACCCCGGGAGTGCCGGCAGAAGTGTAAACTTTAACAGTAACGTTGTGCATTTTTGAATATTTGGAATTAACCATTCCAAATATAATAGGATAAAGGGAATAATTTTGCACGTATTATTTAATTTCTCAGTATAAAAGTATTATCACTTAAGTGGTAAAATACAATATTCGTTTATTGCGCTATCGTACACAACCGAGCTTATTGATTTTATGTACCTACACATAGAATTTTAACATGATGACGTTTATTTGTAACAAATAAAGTTTTCCTCTTTGTCCGAATTCGATGACGTCACGCACCTGACGCGAGGGGTCCTGACGCTAGTTTAAATTGTTTTCGCACAACGGCGCTAAAGAAGTTAACACTTAAAAAATGTCATGAAAATCAAGTAAGCCATTTCGGAGGTCGATAGCAAACACTGTGGCATAAGATTTATTTTACCTCTAAATGTAATTGTTCATTGAATAGCTTAAAATAGATAACTTTAAAGATAATCACTATTCATCACTTCAGCCCTTTCGAAGCTATGATGCCACAAGGCGATCCAGAGAGGGAAAGAGAGAAGGCAACTTCAGCCGCTCCTCTAATATCGTCAGAGGTTTCAAATAATGTGTTATTAATATATGAAGATATTATACTCTTGTTTCATACATTTATTCAAATTACAAATCCCCGAACATATTGGACTAATATTTCTCGCTAATATATGCACCGCCGCGGCCGCTCATGATTTAAGACCCCCCCATATTTTGCTCTCTAAATTTCCCAGGCGTTATTTATTACTTAATCTCGAAGCTCGGTAAATGTTTTTAATGTTAAACTAGGGCTGCTACATTCTGCTAGTCATTCAGATAGCTGTAGCAAGTACGTACTTACTTACGTAGTGAAAAAAACTAACAAAGCGACTTGCACTACGCATTCTAGAAAAAAATTAGAATATAATTAATGTAGTGCCTTGCGTAGTGTAATGCCTTGAGGCATTGCCTCAAGGCATTATTGACTAGTTAACTAGAAAACTACTTCTCAGATCTAGATCAACTTTAAATGGGACCACATGAGAAGCACCAGCTTCCAAATAAAAAAAAGTTATCAAAATTAGTAATCCTAGAAAAAAGTTCGCAAAAAAAGAACCTCCATTTTTCAAATTTTGCTAAGCAAGCAGTTACTTCGCACTGCCATTATTGCTTCCACATACATATGTATATTATATCAAATTCAAAAAAAACAACGGGTTATGAAATAATTTCGCACGAATTGCTTTATTTATCAGTATACAAGTACTATCATTTATATGGTAAACTAACAATATTCATTTATTGCGCTCTCGTACATAAACATGACAATTTATATAACATTATGTCTCCTCTCCCTCCTCCTTCAATGACATCACGCGTCTTACGAATTTTCGATCAGTGTCACTTGACCTGACGCGAGTTTAATATTTTTTCCTTATACAAAAATGCACAACGCTGCTAAAGAAGTTTTCACTTAAAAAAATAAACTATTATCTGATACTAAGATATCCGATAAGTGCTTAAACTGACGTGAATATAACTAATTATGCTTGGTTATAACGGAGGGTACTAAGTTAAATTTCAATGTTATTTTCAAAATTTTTAAGGATGCAATTTTTATAATCTACCTTCTCACTGCCCGTGTTTACTGCTATTGATCAGCTTTCAAGTCAATCCAATTTTCTTGTTAACTACAAGTACCTGCTGGTTCAATTTCCCGCCAAGTCAGCGTTAACGATATTATCCACCAGGTTTTTGCAAGCGCTAATGTTGCAACTATTCTCTTGCTAAACATTGTATTTTTGTTTCAATGGGGCAAATGCCTTTATTAAAATAAAACACTAATAACTAATTACAATACTGCAACTACAACAATAACATATGAGCAATTCACTAGCTATTGGTAGCCTATAGAAAACTCAAATGCTCTAACCCGCTACCGGCCGGCAGCGTGCCCAGAATGCTAGCAGCATTGCCACGTTGAATTGCAATGCTGATTTGTTGAGCCAAATATGTGCCAGCATTTTGGTCACGCGTCGCATCGATCAAACGCTCAGATAAATTTTGGAAAATCCGATGAGCTCCAGGTCCCCACGGGCCCAATGTCTCGACCCCAAACGGTTCAAATATGTAACCACTACCTAGGTTAGCATATAGCCGCGGCGCCAGCCATTGTATATTCAATGTCATTTTGATGTAGTTTTTCGCAACGTAACACCTGAATCTATTCAATTTCTAAATGATCTTATTAACAATACTTAACAGTATACCACGTATGCCCTAGAAATGAAAACAATAAAGTCACAAAAGTAAAAACCTTAAAACAATAATAAGAATAATGTAAAAAAACTACTAAATGTCAGTTGACCTTTTTAGTTGAACTGGTTTATTTTACGTGAAGCGCGTAATTTTTTTTTAGGTATAGTGAAAAATAACCGTTAGCAAGTTTTTTTTTTGAAGAGTGACAACCCTGAGATAAACTGCGTTTGAGAAGATATAACTCGCTCGAGATGTTCTAAAGTGTCATTTTGCTTTTGCTCGCGCTGTAAGTACGTATTTAGTCTTTATTTCAGACCCGACGAAGTTTATTTATCAGTGAATTTAAAGCGTAATTTTCCTTCCCCTTGCAAGTTACACCTGAAAGAATTATTTATGTGCTTACAGAGTAAATACAAAGAGAGATGACGTATATTCATACTGCGCGGTGCTCAGATTTTGTTCCTTTACGACATAAACATGCTTACTGCGACAGATAATACGGTACAAATAATATAGAAAAGGATAGCTATATGTTTAGACTTGCGCTTGAAACACGTGTCATAATCAAAATTACTACAATTGACTTAATTTTGCCGCCTCAGTTTCCGCGCGCTGGTACAACATCTACCTCATATTAGCATATAATATTATTGGTCAGTTGTATATAAGTATGTATATCAGTCATCAGGTTACCATAGTACATCTGCCTAGTTTGGGACCTGAAGACCTTGTGTGAATGTTAAAAAAAATAAAAAAGATAGATTGATTGTGGATGCAATAATTATTGAGTATTTTATTAATTGTTTATATTATTTTTATATGCAATAGGTGGTAAACAATGATGTCAAGCGATCACCTTCGCCAATTAATATCTATAACACCGAGGGCATTACGATACGTTGCCAATACTTTTTAACCGACTTCAAAAAAGGAGGAGGTTCTCAATTCTACCCGTACGGTTAGAATGAAAATTTGAATGTTTCCGTTTGAGAAATAAATGTAATATTTCAAATACATTTAACAGACACTTAATGTTTGATTCATGCAACACCAAATAGTTGTATACAGCGTACAATTTATATAAACGGATATTACTAAATTAATTAGTTTTAGTAGGCAACATTTTTTTTTTTTTTTTTTTTTCCATTACACTCAGACCCCCGCACTAGGATTCCCTGTATCGCGGGAGGCATGGACACACACAATCACAGCACACAAACATCCAAGACCCGGGACAAACATCTACACTCATCGCACAAATGTTTGCCCCTGCCGGGATTCGAACCCGGGGTCCCGGTGACACAGAAGTCATGTCGGTGACACAAACCACTGCGCCACGGTACCGTCAATTTTAAATGTGTAAGACAGAAACAAGAGACATACCACACTTCTGATCGAATCTTACGATCATTTATTAAACCTAGAATCTTATACGTACCTAACTTGTTAATTGTATATAATCGGGTGAAATGAAGAGTAAATAAAAGAGCGTTTTCCTATATTTGTCTTACGCGAACGTCTGAAACTGTAAAAGGTGATTTTTCCAGACATTTGCCAAAGAATCCTAAAAAGGTTATACAAATAAAACATCCCGAACGAAGAAAACAAAGTGTTTCAAGATAAAAACCTATAAAATCCGGCGGATTCTATAGCACCATATAATATATGAAAACAGTAAACCAACTTGGAAAAATATCACGGAAAAGTGCGACACGGAATAGGTTGCTAGGCTATTGCTGATACTATGAACATTTATCATATACTGAATAATAAGCGTCGAACGTGCCTATATTGACTATAGTGGTGGTGATTCTCTTGTTCAACTAAACTAAAATTCTGGAAGATAAGACATGTAAGATAAGTTCTTATTTGGTCTCGTTAAAGTCCAAATTAGTATGACACTTAACGTGAGCCTGCTCACAAGAGCCATAGTCAGAGAACACGTTTCAGTTCCATATATCATCTTTGAATTTGTCTTATAAATGAAAAAAGGAAGTTTTATCGGTTCATAACAAAAATATCGGGTAACCTACTCATCCGAAGAAAACTTTAAATACATTTTTTAAAGATATATTACCGAATTAACTTTATGATTTTTTTATGAGACAAATATGCGAAACATATTACTTAAAGAAACAGAATTCAACACCCAATATATGTAAGGAATGTAGTGGAACTGAAGTATAAACGCGATGCATGTCATAAGGCACAAGACGCAGACACGCCTCGTCAAGATGACAAAAAAGCAATGTTGTGTACACTTTGAGTTGCCCTACTGGTAGCATCATTTACTGTTGAACAAGATCATTAATCAGTCACTGAAAAGAAACTGAAGAGCTTTTTACGTTGCTAAATAATAAAAAACACATAAGAGATATGTGCTTGATATACACGTAAAGTTCAAAAAGTGGGGTAGGATGAGGGCGGAGGAATTCAGGACGATTTTCAGCCTCAATTTACGCGTAATAATTAGGAGTTGGGATTTTGCGATTTATTATGAAGTGCTTCTGTGAACATACACTTATCTTTTAAACTAGGCTACCGCTAATACAAGGATACACGTAAATTCATCATCTAAATGTGAACAAGCAATAAGTGTAGACGCATACATTCTCAGATGTAATTTAAGGTGAATCTGGAAAGAAAAAGGGCAATAGGCAATAGAGAGAAGAAACTAAAGATAAGAGAAGAGAAAAAGGAAGGGAAAGAAAAGATAAATCACCTAGCAACATTTTATTTGTGCTACTGACTGACCTGCTCGCGGTTCGCTCGTGTGGCGTACATAATACAAATTGTAATCTACAATGCATTTTTTTTAAATTTTGAAAAGTATTAATCTCGCTTTTTATTAAAATATCTTTTTATAAATAATATTTTTATAAATTTTGAGATGATTCTCAAAATTGCACCGTAAAAAAATGCTATCATCTATCAAATTCTCCTCTAGGACTCGGCTAACTTTTTAACTTTATATTTATGGAGTCTGAAATTGTATAAAAACAACTGCGTAAAACATCAACTTATTAGTTTTTACTAGGATAGCACTAGGATTCCCTGTATCGCGGGAGGCTTGGACACACACATTCACAGCACACAAACATCCAAGACCCGGGACAAACACCTACACTCATCGCACAAATGTTTACCCCTGCCGGGATTCGAACCCAGGGTCCCGGAGACACAGTAGTCATGTCACTGACACTAACCACTGCGCCACGGCGACCGTCTTGTTCCGCAGTAAGGATTTATTACTCGGCTCTGTGAAGTCTACACTACGTCCAATATACACTTGGGATGCTCAATAAACTTAATATTCATTTAATTTATTATTATATTGAATACTAGCGTCCCGCTCCGGCTTCGCACGGGTATAACAGTATTTCTCCTCTATTTAATGGATGTTATTATACATATAAACCTTCCTCTTCAATTACTCTATCTATTAAAAAAAAATTGGTTGTCTGTAAAGTCGGTTTACGGACGATAGATTTACGTGATAACGTCATAATCATTTATGACTTTGACTTTGACGTTGACTTTGATTATTTTATGTAATACAAAACTCAGGTGGAACGTTACGCGGAACGTTACTATTTTTCATGAGTGCTGCTCATCAATTTATAAAACGTTATCACGTCAAAAAACGCATCAGAATTCGTTGCATAGTTTTAAATATTTAAGCATACATAGGGATATTGGGACATAGAAGGCGACTTTGTTTTATACTATGTAGTGATCAATGATATTGACGTGATAACGTTTTATAAATTGATGAATGCCAAAATGAAAAATAGTAACGTTCCGTGTAGCGTTCCGTTTCCGTCAAAAGTCAAAAGTCAAAAATCAAAAGTCAAAAGTCAAAAAACAAAAGTCAAAAGTCAAAAGTCAAATGTCAAAAGTCAAATGTCAAATGTCAAGTCAAAAGTCAAGTTCAAATATCAAATGTCAAAAGTCAAGTCAAAAGTCAAAAGTCAAAAGACAAAAGTCAAGTCAAAAGTCAAAAGTCAAAAGCCAAATGTCAAATGTCAAAAGTCAAAAGTCAAAAGTCAAATGTCAAATGTCAAATGTCAAAAGTCAAGTTGAAAAGTCAAATGTCAAATGTCAAAAGTCAAGTCAAAAGTCGAAAGTCGAATGTCGAATGTCAAATGTCAAATGTCAAAAGTCAACTGTCAAATGTCAAAAGTCAAATGTCAAATGTCAATGTCAATGTCAATGTCAAAGTCATACATGATTATGTCGTTATCACGTAAATCTATCGTCCGTAAACCGACTTTACAGACAACCAATTTTTTCTATTCAAGCTTGTGTGCCTTTACACACACAGCTTAATCATAGTAGGTATTAAAAATATATCTAAATGTTAAACAAATATAAAAATAGAATATCTGTATCTATGTAGAATACATACTAGTAAGTGAAAGTAAAGAATATGTATCCATGATAAAGCAATGAGTAGTTACACAAGTACTATTTAATAAGCAACAGTTTTAGGTATGTATAGAAAATAATAATATTATTAGGTACATTGTAGTCTTGTTATTGGCAAGCTTCAATAAATTAGTTCATAGACAACACATACAAGTGCTGTTAATGTAGACATTGGATCGTGTGTGTTGTCGTTAATTTCACAAAGGGTTCGTTAACAATGCCACGATATCACAATGGTAACATAATAAATATGTTTAATATAGACCTGTTATTGTATATCACAAAGAATGACTGTCATATCGTAAGGTATTAAAGCAAAATATGTGAGACAATAGTCTTCGGCAACAAGAGGCGCGGTTTAAGAGAGAAACGGTTAGCGATTTGTGAAACCTCGGTGTTCCTGAGTACCTACAATTTGGGGTTCTCCAAAAGGGGAATTGACGGAGCATTGAAAATGATTGGCAACGTATCGTAATGCCCCTAGTATTACATATATCCATTTGCGATGGTGATCGCTTACCATCAGGCAGCTGTTTGTTTTACACAGAACACATAAATAATAATAATTAAAAAAACAGTCTGAACGATTAACGTGTCAGTCTAGTAAGCTATCACTGCTTACTATTATCATAGCGGGAGTTTGAAGCACCAGTGTACCTAGTTATTATCCGTAAGCCCTACATTCGCGTAAGCATATCACACGGAAAAGACAACAGTTTCTATCACAACTTCAGAAACATGTTTTTTTTACTTAAAATCTATTATACTGTCTGTGGCTTTCACAAAACCGCTTATAGTGTTTATAGACGTGAAACGTACACTATCACTATTCTTTGGTCTTGTGGTTCTATCTTCGACTACCACGTTTCCTAATAGTCAACGAAGATGAGACGTTATCCCTAGTATCTCGACTCAATTGACGGCAACTTGATTCAACATATAAACCTGCTTTATTGCTGCTAATAGTAGATAAAAGTTGATTAACCAGTCTGCTATTAATTTTATCATGCATGTTATGAGACTACATTTGCCCAGGGTTAAGCCCTGACATATCCTACTTAATACTTTTCTCACCCTCAGGTACATTTATTCAAATTACAGCATGGAATTCTACAGTCCACATCCCATCATTGGTAGACAAGATAGACTGCATTACGTCATCGTATCGTCAAACGTTTTGTTTCCACATTCAGTACCTACTGCTAACGAAAAGAACTTATTGCCTACATCTGTGTATTTGCATCGATACAATCTGGGTGTCTTCAAGTCACGAATGAATAGGATTCTTGCGTGCAGGCGTCATTCGATCATAGACCGCATTATTACTTACCATGAAGTGAGATGCTGGTAACCGCGTGCGTATTGTCATTGAAAAGCATCATCAATGGTTACTCATTTGGGTAAATGTCATAAAAGACTAAACTGTTTCAAAACCTGGTTCATCGTTACTGTAACGAACGTTGTAGTTACTAAATCACCTATATACTACCAGAGACATGGCAATTCGCTAATCACCTTTACTTCGTTATAGCTGTGTACTGGAGATGACAGTCTGACATTCTGCTCTTGGAACATGACCTGTTCAAGTGAAACTGTGAAATAAATGATCATGATTACAAATAAGTTTTTATCACCATCAAATAGCCAAACGTCAACGTCGATATTTGAAATATTCCATGTCAATATATTTTTTCTAAATCACTTGTGCGTTCGTGTTGCCAGTCAATGAGTTCCTACTGAAAATCAGCGCGGAGGTTGTCAAACCCTCGCATAACGCTGAGTCAGACTCGTTTCTGGCATTACGCAACACTACAAATAAAACTATTTAGTTTTTAGCCTAGATAGGTTTGTTTTGGTCAAATCTTACTATTATCTATATCTATCATATCTTAAATGTTGTTTGTCTTCCCGTAATGTTATAAACTAATAAGTTAAATGTTTTTTCTTTTTGTTTTATATGTAGTGTTGTTGTCAGGAATAAATAATTTTCTTTCTTTCAAATATCTTAGACCGCTTCTCGTTCATACTTTGGACCAAGCTGTAAGAAGACACCGAGCACCGTAGTAGTTATTTTTCTTTGTAAGTGTACACCCGATAGAAATTGACTCAAAGTACACTCGCAGACTGTTAAGATGTTATGTAATATAATATTTTCTGTGAATTTATTTTGTATGTTACATATTTTTATTGATTTGTATATTATTTGTATTTTTTTACATATATATAATTCATTTTGTAATACGCCTATTGAAATAACATGTTATAGTACATATATTTTTGTTATCAACTATCTGCGTCCCGTGGTTTCACCCGCGCTTGAGTTTGTATGGGAACAGAAATGGGCTGCTTTTACTATTTTTTTTCGTAATTTTTATGTTCCTTATTGACTTTTCAGGTCAGTTTTTCAGTCAGTCGTTTCAGGTCCTTATTGACGTCTAACAGATTAATTGGCGTATATGAAAAATCAATAGTAATTATAATTATTGTAATGATGATCTATTTGTCAGCCTATTTATTGTAACATGTGCTAGCGCCATCTCTTTCCCACCTCCCCTTTTTGACGATGACTACCTGTCAACTTGACGCCGAGTGTGCCTGCGCACTACACGCCGCTAATTCAGGAGCAGTGCACCGCTAACTCCCGCACGAAGTGCACGGTCGTATCGTGAGGATTTTGGCTACCGCGCAACAGCTATACCTATATACCGCTATATACACCTACACCGCTATCAAAGAAAGAGAGGGGAGTTTAGAAGACACAGATCTGATTTCTCAACACCAACCGGGGAACGCAAGATTCTTGTGGAAGTCACGGTCTCGTAGGCACACCACCGGCTAGAGATCAGGTTAATTGTCTTCTTCTTCTATTGCCACACCAGTGACCCTGCCGCACCCGCTTTGGAGACGCGATCACCTATACCGCTTAGGTGCCGCGTTAACAACATGAATAAACCTACCTCATTATAGTCATATATACGGGTACATCATTTCAGCACAATCCCATTAGCGGTTTGAGTTGACTGTCTAGTCAAGTTAGATCAGTCGGTGCGTCACGGCTTTCTATTTTATTCGCTGACCCGCAAACCTTGTTCTTCGATTTAATGTGGTGTGGTAGGAAGGTCAAAAACACCTTACGACCTATTCTCATACCTACGTAACATGTTATTTGTTTTAATAAAATTTGGTTTTTTCGGAGGAGTGCGACCACAAACATTGTGACACGAGATTTATATAGATAGATACATGTATATATATATATATATATATATATATATATATATATATATATATATATATATATATATATATATATGTGATGTATTATCTGGTTCTTGAGCCTTGTGTAAGACTAGTATTAATAAAGCATTACAAACTTTTTAAATTGTACTGTTATTAAACTAAACTTATACTAATTTATTTATTTTTATTTGCCATACTGTTTCATTTCATTACTACACACCTGTAGCCGTTGGTTTGTAAATAATAACATTCAAAGCTGTGCCTTATTCGATGCACAATGCATGTTGTGTTTACTACTGTTAGGAATTACTTATTTTTTTTACCCTTTTCAGTGACCTTTGCCACTCACGGGATCAATTGTCATTGCGTATGTTCACCGATTTCTCCACCCGCAAAGATAACATTGTCGAGGTATGCGTAGCACTTTTCAGCGCGAAGATTGTCAAATCCTCGCATAACGCTGAGTAGGGACTCATTTCTGGCATTACGCAACACTACAATATATATTAAAGTATTATTTAGTTTTTGATAGGGAATTTTATATACTAATTGTAAATGATATCTATGTTTGCCTAAATGCGCCCTTCTCCTTTTGTGTTAACTAATATTTACTTATTTATTTACTTGTTTAGTTCAACCATAATGTACATAAATGTATGTATTGTATGTAGTGCTGTTGAAGTCAGTAATAAATAATTTTCTTTCTTTCTTTCTTTTCAGATATTGGAGTGCAACTCAAAAAACCGATTTTGATGAAATTTACATAGATCACCTCGGAAAGGTACTCTATAAAACAAAAAAAATCTAAATCCGTTCATAAACGACGAAGTTATCCGCGAACACACATAAAAAAATACCGTCTATTGAGTAACTTCCTTCTTTTTTTGAAGTCGGTTACAAAATCTAAAATATTTGTTATTAAATCAAACGGGGCTTAATCGCGAGAAAAACACTTAGGAATTTATTTACCTCGACGTTTCGACCAAGTTGCATTGGTCCTGGTCACGAGAAGACTTCTAAAATATTTGTTTTTAGTTTAAGAAATTCCAAATTTTGAACCATTTAAAAAGGTCCACAGGAAAGGCTGAATTTTAAAAATAATTATTTCCAGACAGTATTCAACTACACTAATGAAGAGAGCATATTACAAATTGTATAAACACGACATACAATAATATGTATTTGCTTTTGTACATTTTGCAGCCTGGCCCCATCTTCCCTTACAATTTTTTTTATTACACTCAGCCCCTGCACTAGGATTACCTGTGTCGCGGGAGGCATGGACATACACAATCACAGCACATAAACAACCAAGACCCGGGACACACATCTAAACTCATCGCACAAATGTTTGCCCCTGCCGGGATTCGAACCCAGGAACCCCGAGACACAGAAATCATGTCACTGACACTAACCACTGCGCCACGACGACCGACAATGTAGGTCCCAAGCCGTAGCTTACCCCGCCGTCGAACTCTGACCCCTAACTCCTCGTAATCCCTGATATCATTTATCAGCCCTGTATGACGGTTTTTGTCAGTAGGACAGATATGATAACGGAATTCTTGGTAAATGAGGCTGGAAGACATTACGTACATTTTTTTCGAACTACTTCCTAAAAAGGTCTCAAGTCGACGCGTGTTTTTTATAACCCATATTTGTCATCAAGTATAATCAGCCGATTTTGTTTTTTATTTCAATATACCAATAGAAAGCCGCAATATTGCTAGGAGTCAGGGTGCGCTGCTAACTGTTAGTCGGTCGAAATATGAGCGCTATTTGCAGGCTTACAAAAGCTAGTGCATTGCTTAAATGCTATTTTATTGCTATTGTAGGAAGTAGTTGTAGTATTGTTATTGGGTATTGTTATTTGGGTAATCTAGTGTGGTGTGAAAAAAAAAATTACCATAAAACGAAACCGACTTCAACACTCAAAAATGTGAAATAACTTGTTAGAGGTGTCGGTTCACCCAGTCGGAAGTTATGCGGTAACAAACAAAAAAAAAACATACGGGTTGAACTGAAAACCTCCTCCTTTTTTGAAGTCGGTTAAAATTAAAAAATAAGTGGGAACTTATTAATATTTTATTTATTAAAGGCCCAATATATATGTTTTTGACGGGCCTTTAGTAAGAGGAGTGTTGAGCAATTTTCACCACGTTTGCCAATGTAGTTTGGTAAACGTTGATATAGGGTTGATGAACAATTACCAAACTGCATGGCCCCGATTAAGGGCTATCCCAATATTGTAATATTCAACCCTATCCGAGCCTGTCCATCGTGGTCTAATAGTTATCTTGAGATCAAAGCACACTGTAGGATTTAGAACTCAGAAAACACTTACTTGTAAATGGTACTAGCTATAATATGGGATTTATCCATGAGAGCTATGATAGTTTTCAAAGGACGAGCAAGGTATCGTAATGGCCCAGTTTTTAGAATATTGTATCTACAACTACAGTGAACGCATTCCATGTGGCGGTCTGTCTGTCAAATATTACGATAATTCAGCCAAAGTACACTTCAAATGTTTTGTTTTGGCGACCCTGTTTATGAGCGTGGAAATAGGTTTGTAAACGCCCCAAAAACATGATTTTACTTTGAGACTTGCCCATGTCGGTAGAACATCCGGACAATTGATGTGGAACCCGCAGACTACAATATCGATTCATTTGCCGACAACAATAGGTTATATTTCACACGTATCGGTAAAATATATCATCGTACAAGCAGATACGCAGTACCACAAATCCATACAAAGTAGATTGTATCCAAAATGTCTTCATTAACAGCTGAAAATGTACAAATATGTAGGTAGTGTTTCCGGCGATATTACGTATAAATAAATGATCAGTAACCAAATAAATTAGCAAACGTAGCGTGACAATACATATAAGGCTAAATGCAAACAGTACAAATTTTTCATGCACTTTGGCGATACAAGTATCTACCAGCAGTTTTTTATTAGCAATTCAATCTCTGATCAAAGCATTATTACAAACTTTAAAATCTCTAAAGTGTCATAAATGAAAATGATAAGTGCACCGATTTTCCACCACTCAGTGAACCATACGCCTGTCGATCGACACACTTAGGAGACGAACTTATCAGATAGCAAAGTATATGAAAGAAAGGTAAACATAGCTATGGAATTAATTGAAATAAAAAAATATAACACGCTAATGTCCTTTAAGTTTGTTACTTTAGGGCCATTGAGTACTGTCATAAAATGGTACAATTTTGAGCCGAAATTTAATTCCAGTCAATGAAGAGAACTTCCACAAAATGACTACCTTAAAATATTTTACATCCTTCAGGTTCCAATATAAGTAAGCATTTCGCCAAGATTTAAGCCCGGGTAACCAGAAACATGTCACCGCGACCAAGCGAAAGCGACCGTCAAAATTACGGCGACTTATAAAACATTAACACAAGACACAAACAGGCAAAGGCTGGATGCGGGCCGCTTCTAACCGGTCCATGATGTAAAACATTCCATACTGCTTAGTTACGGTACGTTCTACGCTGGGTCGTGCCCATAGTATATAGTGTTAACGAAAATATAGCTGAAACTACACTTTCTTTTAATATACGCAAGTTATGGGCGTTAAATTTTCACGCTTCGTTGTATACGATATTAAGTGTAAATTGATGTCCAAAATTTCGCAGGTTAGAGGACACCTGCGATATATAGAGGTGACATTTTTATAGGGACATAAACTTTAGCGCGAAAATTTGTAAAATATGGAACTATCTCTTGTTAGTAATGTTTCTGCTTAGTTTGTTGCAAAATGATATTAAATACACAATATTAAGTTTCAATTTCGCGAGACAAAATAGAAAAATGAAAAGAGACGCCTGACGTCCTGTCTTAAGAATTAATGACGATTTTTTCTCTCCCGACGATTTTGTTAAGGATACAATATAACCACTAGATTAGATATTCTTATAGACTCATTAACATATATTGGTCCGCTCTCACGCATATTGCCATACCCTACCAGGGTCATATGTGAACTGTATTATATATTTTAAGATCCTAAATACATAATTATAATGCAATAAATGATTGAAACTGAATTTGAATATGTTCAATTAATAAAATAATCTGAACCATATTGTTTAATACTCTAATTCTTTATTATAAACAACATTCTTAAACAACTGATAATTATGTCAAAAGCCACAAGGTTACATTACAAAAGTTATCGTGCTGCTCTTATTTTTAATACTGCAAGTAAAAAAGTAGTATCGGGTTAGAAGTATATATATATATAAATCAATAATTATTTAATTACATAGAAATTACCGATTTTCACCACTTATCCATTTAACATTGGGAGCTTTAATTTTCTTCGTGCTATGTACCCTGCACAGTACACACTACCACATGTAATTGCTAATCCACTGGGCTATGTCAGTGACTTTCATTCTTTTATGTATCTTCATTTCTGATTCAAAATCGAAGAGAACACACTCTCTCTCTGTCTAATATATTGTTCCATAATATTCACATTTCAGTCTGTTTTTAATGTTAACAATTTGCGAACAAAATTCATTCGATTTTAACCCATATCTAAAGACGTTAAGATTCTTTCCTCGCTAGCGGGGATATTTTCAGTATTTAATTTAAATTAAAATTAATTTTCATTTGTCACGTAGAAGAACTCATAATAAAGGAAATAAAAATGCAGGTTTAACAGCAGGTTAATTACACAAATACCTTGTTTTACATAAATGGCCCTCCTCAGGAGAGCTATTGATAGAACCTTAAAATGTAATTATCCAACGTAACATTATATTCCAATAAATTATTCATTCCTTTTCCTTGAAATTGCGTACAATACAAGTTATATTAAAAGGGGTTTTATTCAGATTAATTTTATGAAAATAACTCGATGCTTCTCGGTTGAGGCATTGTTGACATGAAGACAGTTGTTTGTTTAGTATTCGAGATAGTAGTGAGTCAAATGAAGCATCATCTTCGACTGCCAGCGTCGCTTAACATCAAGTGAGACAGCGGCAATACGTAAGCTTATAGTCTTTAAAAAAAAAGTAAAACCAGCAATGCGAAATTCGGATCTCTAAGATTATAATTTTAAAAAAAGCGTACATTGGGCTTGGGATACAAAGGTATCATATTTACTTATGCCAGCTAGGTTATGATGTAGCATAAAATATTAAAAAAAACACTCCGTCGATGCCTGTGACTGAGATATCTCAGAATCTCAACCTGGAAGTCTTTTGAAGGATTTTGAGTGCGGGGCGTTATGCGAAACATTTTGTCTCGCACTTTTAGCGACATCTATAAAACACTATATAGATTTTACAAACTAATGCTTTTTATTCATTTCTTAATTTACAATACAATACATTGGCAAAAACTGACCAATGCACTTAAGACTTTTTGACTTCCTTATTGCATCTAGTTATCATTAGTGTAATTCGTGTATATGCGGTATGTATATATGCGGTTCTAATTTGAAATACAAAAAATATACAAAAGATTATTTCAATCCAGTCCATCGGCCCTTAATCACTGTCCCCATAGAAACAAGCCCTAAATCCACAATCTTAATTACTCGCAGACTGTATCACCACACCGTCGAAGCTCCAAGAAAATTACTTTTACGAAGAAATGCCTTCAGGCGAAACTCTCCATCTACACTTACAACTTTTGTAAGAGACAAACTTCTAAATAGGCACCTATACCTACTGTATGAAAGTTGCAAGAAAGAGGATTGTTTCAAACAGAAATTAATCTTTATTGATAACAAGAGTTTAATTACTCTAAGTAACTCTCTGAAAGATAGACGATCGAAACGAGTTCGATTCAAATTCAAATTCTATATTATCAATTTAGGTGTTAAGGCTTTACTATAGTAAAGCTTCAACTTAAAAAAGGTCAATTTTGAGTCACTATTATCAATTTAGGTGTTAAGGCTTTACTATTGTAAAGCATCAACTTAAAAAAGGACAATTTTGAGTCACTATTATCAATTAAATTCTAAAATGCTGATTCAAAAATTCTATATATTATCAATTTAGGTGTTAAGGCTTTACTATTGTAAAGCTTCAACTTAAAAAAGGACAATTTTGAGTCACTATTATCAATTAAATTCTAAAATGCTGATTCAAAAATTCTATATATTATCAATTTAGGTGTTAAGGCTTTACTATAGTAAACACCTAAATTGATAATATATAGAATTTTTGAATTAGCATTTTAGAATTTAATTGATAATAGTGACTCAAAATTGTCCTTTTAGCAAATATGCTAAAAGGACAATTGGAGTCATTCCAGCTTAATATTTTGATAGTCAATTCATATGACCGTCTAATAAAAAAATAGACCACTTATGAAACCAGTTAATGCATGTCAATTCTGATTAAACAAAATTTGATTTCATTTGCATAATAAAATAAATTTTATTATTATTATTATTTAGCCTTTTATTTGATTCCAACAACATAACAATACACCAAATTTACTTAGTCTAATTTTTTTGTTGCTGGAAATAAAATAAAAACGTGTTTCCTTTATCTAAAACTTTTGCGGTAACGACTAGAACTTAGTTAGTAGCACTCTGCCTTCTGAGCCGCTGGTCCCGTGTTCGATTCCCGGACATGTCAAGCATTTGTGTGTATGAACATGTCTGTTTGACCTGTGTCTGGGTGTGTATAATCTATATAAGTATATATATCAGTCATCAGCTATGTCACCCTAGTACAGGCTCTGCCTAATTTGGGCCTGAAAACCTCGTGTGAATGTTGTTAAAAAGAAAAAAAAAAAAAGTATGCCTGTTTGCCTGTATAGATCTGATACCAGTCCAAACCTACAAACAAAATCACTTTTAACGATAACTAATCTGTACATATCATGTACCTATGTGTGATATTATATCAATCCTACTAATATTATAAATGCGAAATTTTGTGAGTATAGATGTATGTATGTTTGATACTCTTTCATGCAAAAACTACTGAACGGATTTTGATAAAATTTGGAACACAGACAGTTTCCCTTGATTAACACATAAGCTAATTTTCATCATCATCATCATCATTACCGCTTTTCAGCATCAGGCGGGTAAAACTAATTTGAATGAAATTTGGTAAGTAGATACTTCAGATCCCGGAATATAAATAGGCTACTTTTCATCATCATCCTCATTATCAATCATCACCACGACGGATTTGAATGACATTTGGAACAAAGATAGCTTATACTTATTACATAGGCTTATTCTCATCGTCTCCACACAGTTTGTCATCACTACGCGGGTAAAACGGATTTGAATGAAATTTGGTACGTAGATACTTCAGGTAGGAGAATAACACTCAGGCAACTTTTCATAATCATCAATCATCACCACGCGGGTAAAACCGCGGGGCCCAGCTAGTAGGTATATTTATTTTTTATTTTTACTATTATAAGTTTGCGTTTGACAACTGTCTCATCTGATGTTAAGTGATGACGTTGTCTAGGATTTAGCACGCAAACCTAGAAGGTACCTATTCACTCGCGACTTGAAGACTCCAGGATTCTACATATCGGGAAACACAGACTCGGGCAACGAGTTCCATTCCTTGGCAGTACGCATTAAGAAAGTGGAATATAGATAAAGATATCTCAAATGCCTCATATGGATAGAGGTCTGATGTTGGAAATTAAACTCATAAAATATGATCCCCTTATGAAAGACTGAAACAGTCAAAAACTCTATTCTATCGGCTAGCTTTAGTGTTGTACCCATATCGATTTTGCCGGTAAGACCATTTTCCGGTACATTAGGCGGATTCTGAGACGAAATTGAATCGTTATAGGAAACTGATTTGTTCTCATGCAAGCATACAATGTGATATTGGAGAGAATGAGTTGGCGAATTCGGGAAATATCTATTGTTATACGATGGATTTGATAAAAGTTGTTGTTATTATCAGCATTATATTATTTGGGACGGCCTACAGGTCGACGACCCGTCGGCCGTCCCAGGTATCACTGGAGCGATGAAGTTGGGAAGGATCTTCGCGAGCTCTAAGCCGATAACTGGCAAGAGATGGCTCAAGATCGAACAAAGTGGCACATATTATTATCGGAGGCCAAGACTCATTTTGGGTCCCTGCGCCATGCTGAATGAATGAAATGTTATTATCAGCATTTATATTCCGATAGGCATATCTAGGTTATTGCTAATTGGCTCCTGAAACACAGTCCCACTAGTTCAAGAGCTTTTTAGTTGACTATTTTTTTGTCACTTATCAATCCTAACTTACTAAAATTATAAATGCGAAAGTTTGTGTGTATGTTTGATACTTCTTCACGCTCAAACGGCTACACCGATTTCGATGAAATTGGGTATGGAGATAGTTTCAGCCCTGGATTACAACATAGGCTACTTTTATCCCGGAAAAGTATAGTTCCCGTGGGATAATCGAGGTTGCGGGAAAACCGTTCTCCACTGCGGGGCGCTACTTGTATTGAATAAAAATGTTTATCTTATATAAATAACATTGCTATTGAGTTGTTTTTTCAATCCAGAAAATATGTGATTTGAGGTACAATAGTATAAAAAAGAGTCTGAATAATGCTTTATTAAAAACGACTCACGTCCCCCGGTTTTACCCACTGTAAAATGGTACATAGTATTCCCGATTTTTTTGGTGTTTTTGTCAGCCTACGGAAAAAGTCAATAGTTTCGGGTTAAATAACAGCCTATGTGATATTCCAGGGCATAAGCTTTCATCATTGCAAATTTCATGAAAATCTGCTCAGCCGTGACAGCGTGAAGAACGAACATACAAACGATAAACAGACTTTTGATTGGTAAAAACAAAAAGTGATAACTAAGCAAGATTCGAAAATATTGTACGTCATATGTCAGTGTCAATCGCCATGATATAGTAAGGAAGAAAATTCAATAGTATCGCTCCATCTTACAAAAACATTGTGGCACAGACCTTTATAATATTGTTCTTCGCCTGAGGCTTAGAAGCAATTTTTACCCAGCCACTCATAGCCCCTCAAAAATCCGTGCATGAAATATGCTGACTAACATTTTATAAATCACAACAATACGCTTCGCCGTTTTGCCTATGCAGAGATTGTGGAAAAAGTCTCACCTCCTCCTCCCTTAACCCCCTTATCCTTGCGAAGTTGGTCACGCCTCACTGTAAGCGGATAGCGATAAGCGAATCGTTTCTTCTGTACTTGGAGCAAGGATACCCAAATGTGGTAGAATTAGAAAAACGTATGTGCTTTTCTCCTGAGCGATTTCAGTTCGTAGCTATTAGAGATATATGAAAATGAAATGAAAAATATTTTGTAAATTCTAAGGCTTTCACGGCCGGCGTTGCATGTTGTATGTATTGCTTCCGGGCTGTTTGGCCGTGGTCTATGTGTATCTCCTCCGCGGCGTCTTCTCTGATACTGATGATCTCCTCCGCGGTGTCTTCTCTGATACTGATGATGTATCATCAGTATCAGAGAAGACGCCGCGGAGGAGAGTTCTACGCTCTTGTCGCCGCTCGGACCTGAACCACTGAAGATGTCGACCGCAGTGATCGACGAAACGTCTGGAACAAAAGTTTCACATAGACCACGGCCAAACAGCCCGGAAGCAATACATACAACATGAAAAATATTTTATTTGCAGCGTTAATAAGTAATTTACATAAGTACACAATATATTATATAGCACATATTAGGTGTTATCATAAACGCAGTATATTTCTTAACGCTGATAGAACTTCATCCAAAGCACTAAGTAAACGGTGATCTTCACACTAGGCAAGCCTGTATCGTGAAGATCTATATATATCTATATTAATGTTTATTTTGGTAAAAACATCACATATTATATGTTAAAACTAGCTGCGGTTTACCCACGTGGTGCTGATGAAAATAAGCCTATGTGTTAATCTAAGCTATGTCCCTACCAATTTCATTCGATTCCATCCAGCCACTTAAGTAGATATAATTATTAGACTATTGCCGAAAGACGTGGATATCTATCTATTATTAAAATAGTCTAATTTAAAATTAATGGTGTAGGTAATGAATTGTAAAATGCAACGTCTGTCTTGCTATAAAACCGCTAAACGCTCTTTCTCGCGACTAGTAGCCCGCCATACGCTGTCAGTGTCACCGTTCTAAGCCCCGGACGGTTCTGGGGGTCGTATTAAGCTGGCAACAGATAGGGCGTGTGTCTCAATGATTTATGTACGATATGGACTAGTGATGAGACAATTTCGATAAGGAATGTTTTTCCTTACTTAAGACATAAAAAAATATTCATGCACATCAATGATATTATATGTTCATATGAGGTAGATGTCACACAAGCGCGCGGAAACTGAGGCGGCAAAATTAAGTCACTTGTAGTAATTTTGATTATGACGCGTATTTCAAGCGCAAGTCTAAACATATAGCTATCCTTTTCTATATTATTTGTACCGTATTATCTGTCGCAGTAAGCATATTTATGTCGTAAAGGAACAAAATCTGAGCACCGCGCAGTATGAATATACTCTAATAAAACATCATTTTTTTTTTTTTACTTTCAGGTTCGCAAACTGAGCGAAACAGCATTTACAAATCAAAATTTAGACACAGTGAGAACATGGATTACTGAACGCCATACTCTGTGCGAACACAGCATGCACAATGATAGTTGTTTCTAAAACTAAAGAATAATAATTTAAACAAAAGAAAATCAATTTAAACAATCATTGATGCACATATAATACACGTTACAGCGGGTTTTTAAATTGTATTATTTTATAATCAATCTTAAGAAATTGTTCGCAATCGTGCCAATCTACGACAATACCTAAATATTTTTAGGAAAATGATGACTGTTTGATTAAATATTGCAACAGCTTTATTATATTGTTCTTTATAAGTTTCTATCAATACAGACGTTTTAATGCTAACAAATCATTAATTTACACACAAGCATGATTATTTTTTTTATCTTTACATAATGGTTTACTATTAATTGCGCAATATGAACTATGGACACATCAAGAACGTTCAAGTCCGTCAAACTTATAAAATTTTGTTAAAATATACAAAACTGTACACCTTTAAAGCCCTTTTAAACAGAGCTAATGAAACATATCTCCTTATTTGAGTCCTTCTATCCCCCGTGAGTGCCGTAAGAGTCAGTTAAGGTAACACGTACCAGAAGGTGGGCAGCAGCGCCAGATAAATCCCGCCTGCCAAGCGTGGAGGTCCTGGCAAACCTTAAGAAAGACAGAGGTATCGTATGTCCTGCAGTGAATGTTCTATGGCTGAGATGATGATGATAAATAAAATAAAAAAAAATAAAGCATAATACTATTACAAAAAGAAAATGATGAACCGTTTCCATCATCAGTGCGTTTGGCCACAAGCCATATGATCACAATCCTAAATTATGCTCTAATAAATAATAGCTTTATGATAGAACTTGCCTTCAGCATATAGAACGAGATAACGCTTAAGAAATATCATCTGTTATTTACTTATGACACCGATTATATGTTAATTAATATGTAGATTGATACATTGCACATGGGTTGCCTAGCGATATCCCGTACCTACACTGTTTAATAATATTAACTTTAATATTAAACAGTGTACTGTGACTGTTTTTATTTTAATTTTTTTATTATTATTATTATATATTATATTATTTTAATTTTTAATGACGGTCGCCGTGGCGCAGTGGTTAGTGTCATTGACATGACTACTGTGGCTCCGGGACCCTGGGTTCGGATCCCGGCAGGGGCAAACATTTGTGCGATGAGTGGAGATGTTTGTCCTGGGTCTTGGATGTTTGTGCTGTGATTGTGTGTGTCCATACCTCCCGCGATACAGGGAATCCTAGTGCAAGGGTCTGAATGTGATAAAAAAAATATGCTTATTTGATTCCCTATACAACAGTGTTAGGTTGCCTACTTAAAACTGTGTCATGTTCATGGTTGCTTAGATTTTAAGGTAGTTAAGGTAGGTAGGCTAGTTTAAGGTAATATTTGCTACTAACCCATGGATCTTGTTATCTGGAATAAATTGATTTTGAATTTGAATTTAAAAAGTTCAGGTTCAAGCGCGACTAATGAGTGACAGAAAAGCGTTGCGCGCGCTACTCCATGCGAGAGACAAGGACGCACAGAGTTTTTTTTTAATAATCATTGGGTTATTTTTAACCCATGTGCATTTTATCCATCTACATATTATCTAACATATAAGCGTTTCCATAATTCAATAACGGATCAGGGTATATATTTCTTAAGCCGTATCTTAGACCCGGATAATACTTGACGTTTCTAATATGAAAATGGCGCGCATTTGCAATTGGCGCCTCGAGCGCGTATTGAAAATTGAAACTAAATCGATCGTATAAATTTGTTTATAAATTTTTTTTTTAGATAAAATATCAAGTGGAGGCTGTATACTCAAAGACTTTTTTAGATCTATCGTTTGATCACTATCTCACTAGATGATATTAAAGTGAGACAGAACTATGGATCAAAAGCGCTTACGTAAAGAGGTTCAATCGTTTAGATTATTTTATTCCTGTGTGAATCTTCTTACTGGAATTCTCTCTCTGGAATATAAAAATGTACGAGCGCTGAGATTAAACAACGATGTTTAATATAAAATTACTACATCCATGTCACATCCCAGAATATATCGCGTAGCAAACTTTGCAAAACAACGTGACGTTTTATCGATAACGTCACCTCACGTCACATCTGAAATTATATTAAGACGTGCCTACGGGCGATGGAGCTGATTTATCACCAGCTGCATTTTAGTATACAACATAAAATAACCAAATAACGTACCAAGATTTGCCAATACAAAATCGTGGCAAATAATATATATTGCATTAAAATTGTTACAGACAACAAAAATAAAATAATAAATAGAACGTTAAATGCATAACCTTATGTAGTTTGCAAATGTATTTTAGTAAGAGAAACATGAAACACTCATAAGTTGGTTAATTAATTTATTTTTTATTTATTTATTAGCATTCACACAAGGTCTTCAGGTCCCAAACTAGGCACAGCCTGTACTATGGCAACCTGATGACTGATATATATATATAAACTTATATACATATACACACCCAGACACAGGTCAACGGAGACACAGAAGTCATGTCACTGACACTGACCACTGCGCCACGGCGACCGTTTGCATTGCTACTTTGATTTCCAAATTCTTCGATGGACAAAAACCAGGCAAATGATAACGGCCGACACACCTCCGACATTACTTATAATGTCAATGTATATTTATATGTTATATATTATATGTATATTTTACTCATTCTAATAGCGAAATTCAAGTGACCTTTGACTTTTGCTGCATAATTTTCAGAAACAAATATTGCATCAATAGTAATATCTCATCATCATCTCAGCCATAGGACGTCCACAGCTGGACATAGGTCTCCCCCATTGATTTCCACAAGGACCTGTTGGTAGCGGCCCGCATCCAGCCCTTGCCTGCGATCTCAGTAAGGTCGTCTGTCCACCTGGTCGGTGGCCGTTCTATGCTGCGCTTGCCAGTCCGTGGTCTCCAGTCGAGAACTTTTCGACCCCAACGGCCATCAGTTCTTCGAGCTATGTGCCCTGCCCACTGCCACTTCAACTTGCTAATCCGCTGGGCTATATCGGTAACTTGCGTTCTTCTACGGATCTCGTCGTTTCTGATTCGATCACGTAGAGAAACCCCGAGCATAGCCCTCTCCATAGCTCGTTGTGCGACCCTGGGCCTGCTCAGAACGCCCATAGTCAGAGACCACGTAGCAGTAATAGTAATATCTACAAGCTTACAAAGACAAATTGTTATTATAACAACTGTTTGCTTACTATAATTGAGTTTGTTCAACTAAGCTCCCAGATCCTCAGATATGGAGGCAGATGGTAAATATTAATTAAGTATAGTGGAATTAAATTATTATAGAATAATATTTTTAGCGAGGTCGTTAGTCACTTGAGTCTTCTTTTTTAAAGAATCTGATACTAATACAACGAAAATACGTACAAAACTTAATAACGCGAATACTTCAAACGCGAGCGAAGCCGCGGGCAGAAGCTAGTGTAAGTATATAAGTATATGTTCGCATGTTCTGTGGTGTTGTTGGGTTTGGTTCTTTTCTTATTTTATTTCATATTATATATGAAAATACCGCGTCTAGTGGAACAGTAGTATAACGCAAGGTTCTAATATATCCAAAAAAAATTGGTTGTCTGTAAAGTCGTTTTACGGACGATAGATTTACGTGATAACGTCATAATCATTTATGACTTTGACTTTGATTATTTTATGTCATACAAAACTCAGGTGGAACGTTACGCGGAACGTTACTATTTTTCATGAGTGTTACTGGTATTCATCAATTTATAAAACGTTATCACGTCAAAAGTGTATCATACCTTGCATATTGTAAATAAAAAAATACAACAACACAACACTCCTCTTTTTGCGTCGGAGGTTAACATATGATTATTGTTCACCGTCACTTCAGGAGGGTGGAGCCTCTAAATTTCAGATATAACCTCTTTTAAACCGTGACGTAGCACCACACATTTTTAACCGGAGAATTCCGGTTTTCCACATTTTCACGGAGGGTAGAACCTGATAAATTATGTATTGGTTCACTGAAACATTCAGTGGCAAGCGTCCTGAAGACACCCATTTACTCGTAATCGCAACGACGACGTATTTTTTTAAGAAAAAGCCTTTTTCTGGTGCGAGATTTGGGATATAACGCTTTGTTATTGTTTATCAAGAAGAGGGTATTCTTTTTCCTTAATAAAATCAAAACGACCTTTTTTATATCTATATTTTTCTGTCTATAATTTTAATTTACACTGTTTTTAACGGGTATAACGTGGTACTTACGCGTAGTCGATATCACGATCGACAATTGTTTCGACAATTGTTCCCGTCTCGCACTGTCTCAGTGCGAGACGGGACGTTACGACTAACGCACCGCACTCAAGATCCTGATGAAGGCTTCCGGAAGAAGCCGAAACAATTGTCGATCGTGATATCGACTACGCGTAAGTACCACGTTATACCTGTTAAAAACAGTGTAAAGTAATCATGAGCGTGAGTTTTAATATTATAATTTTAATGTTTAACTGGGTAATAATTATATTCTAATTAAAACTTAGTTCCAAATGGAATTACTTATTCCTAATGATGATTTTAGGCATGATATTAATGCATTAATTAACCAGGGAGCACCTGGTTATTAAAACAATAGTTAGTGTAACATGTAGTTACTTTATAAGTTTATAGGAAAGGTACTATACCATAAATTTTGTTGAATATTGACTAACGCTATGATGGGACTTTTGAAATGCGTAAAGCAAGAATCGGACCTATTCTCATGATGCTAATAAAACAAATAATTTTATATAATTAGTATTCTGGCATGGAACGCCGTATTTTAATTAATGAATCCAACATCGGGCTGGCCTTTAACCTATCTGCCAACCCGCAACGGGCAACACTCTTCTGATGAAGGCCTGTGATCCAGCTGCGAGAACGTATTGGTCTGAGTAAACTAATACACAGACAGACACTGTTCGTTAGAAGGGTTTATTATAGTGAGAGATTTAATTAATAACATTGATTGTTTTCAACTAAGCGAGGTAAATGTTTGCGTCTGAAGTTCTGAAGTATTTTTACGCATAGATTAATATTCAAATTAAAACATTTAATGTAAATATCTATTGATCGTCGATTTAATTTTCGTCTAGCGATTCTTTCGTAGAGAAATCTTTAAGATTCAGCATTGGACAGATATTTGAAATAAAAATTGCGTTTAAATATGATAGCTTTTTCTTTTTCTTTAAATATTTTTGTATAAAGACAGCTTCAACATTTTTAATATGTTACTTGCTCACAATATTTTGAGATTTTATCACAAATTTTTACACGCTGTTTTCACCTATAATTGCTGTGACACTGAATTTATTTAACAATGCTTGTTCCCTTTGAAATGTATTGGTGTACACCGTGTGGTGATCTTTTAAATAAATAATCCTTAAGCAATACACGAGTCACGGGTCTCACCTGTAAGCCATGCGGATCTGCTCGCCGTTCTTGTACCAAATCAGCTGGGCGGGCGGATTTCCGCCCCGGCTGCGACAGACCAGCTCCAGGCTCTGTCCTCTTCGCACTGTCTCGCCTTCAGCATAACCTTCGATGTACGGAGCTCCCGGGGGATCTGTGGAAAAAGAAACAAATTATTTAATAAATAAATTCAGCGAATTGTATTGTGTGTGGTTTCAATGTTCGGTAATGGTTATTCGTTATTGTTACAAGGTCAGACAGCCCAAATCTAGCATTGTACTATCCTCACACTTGATGTTCATTATCGACGGAAATAAAGCGGCACATGCCGAAATAATAAGATACAACAGTAATTCAGTAGAGGGCGCTGATTTCAATCAGATACAAACCTGCGTCGAGCAAACGGAATTTGCGCGGCAAGATAACCTATATATAATTTTTAAACTTGAACTGACGGACAGCCCTGCGGGGTATCCCTTCAAGATAAATACATCAGGCTCAGAGAGGATTTTAAAGGAATTCCCATACAAGAATTTAGACTGCGTCGTCGCCGTTATTAATGCAATGGTAATTCAAATGTAATCATGAAAAAATTAGAGTTGTACTGTCGATGCGTTGTTAAAACTTAAGGACTGTTAATTCCCACTTTGCAAATGAAATGAAATGAAATAACTTTATTCATACATTTCGGGTAATACATGGTGTTATAAAATAGTTCTGTCCTGCCAAAATCTGCCTTTACAGACGTATGAATTGGTATTAACCGCATATACGAGTACAATAGTTTTAATAATGAGTACAGACTTTTATCAGCTAAACAGTTTCGTCATATTTTATGGTCCGAAAATTCGTTTAAACTATAGAAACATTTGTCAGTTAACCACCGCGTCAGGTTTATCTTAAATCTATTAAATGTCAAGTCTTTGAATTCATTAGGAATTTTTGTTATAAATTGTAATACACATTATATAACTATTATTACAAGTGAGAGTCAATCTTGTTGTAGGTCTATATAAATTATACATATATTGAGATCTCAGTTTCCGAGTTTTCAGCGAACTAGCTACTAGCAAGACGCCATGTGTTTGATGTTTAGGAGAGACTAAAGATGGAGGTTCGTTTCACATTTTAAATATTTGTGGCTTTGAAAAAATACTTCCCCCCAATGGTGAGGAGTGGGGCATATTCGAAGACGTACACCATATCGTGATGAAATGTATGAGGAAGGAAAGTTATAGAAGGTTGTGCTTTGAACGTACCGTAACGTTGTAGCAACTTTTTTTTATGTTCTCGTTTTGTTTTAACCTAAGCTAATTTAATTCGGCGAAAATCTTAGTCCGATAAAAAGGGGTAGACTGAAAAACAGCGATTCGTTTGCTACATTGTAAATGAAACACAAGCTGAGTCTATCCCTGTTGCTCTATAATTACTCAAGTTAATGTGTCAGTGTTTAAACTAAGCAGAATATTATTTTAGTAGGATATTTTTAATAGTGTTTATTTATCTAGGTCTACTGTAGTTCTTTAGTATGCTTGAGCAATAAATGGATGTTTTATTTATTTATTTTATTTTATTTATTTACCGAAATATATTCGAGGATGGACTCCCCAACAACATTTTGGCCTGTCTAATGGTCTAAGCCTATATGCTATATAAGTTAGGGGATCTTGGACTGTCAAATGATTGTTTTGTAGTTGTACAATGTGTATTGTGTCTGTAATCGATAGTTTTCTCACCGGACGATGTAGTTGCTCGGCGAGATTTTAATATAATAATAAGATTACATCTTAAGAGGCTCTCGCTAGACGGTTGGATCAAGGGTCAGATGCAGAAGGCGGTACTCCTTGAAACGGCGCGTATTGTCCGGAGGTTCCTCACTCTGCGGCCCTAACCACCGGTAGCTTGGGCCCTGCCCCGCTGCTGGCGGAACTCTAGGTTTAGGTTTTTTATAATATCTTTATTAATTTTTGTTTTTGATATATATATTGGAAAAAAACTAAACCTAAGAAAAAAAAGCAAATAAAGAGAAATAATAATGATAATATATAAATAAAATTAAAATAAAAGTAAATTGTGGCTTGAAACACCGGTTGAAATAGGCTCTGCCACTGCCGTGGTACCGCGACCCACCATCCTTTATAAGGGCCATCATTTCATAAGGGTAAACATTGACACCGTGCTATTCTATCCTACTTAATATTATAAATGTGAAAGTTACGATGGATGGATGTTTGTTGCTCAATGAAGCCAGAACGGCTGAACGGATCTAAATGAAATTTGGTATGTAGATACTTCAGATCCTGGAATAACACATAGGCTACTTTTCATCATCATCAATCATCATGACGCGGGTAAAACCGCGGGGCGCAGCTAGTGCTGAATAAGGCCAAAAAAGTCATCTATATTGTATAGTCGATAGAGTACTATATCCAGCCATTATATCGGCGGATGTGTCAGTTAATTCGGGATTAATTGTAGTGGCTCTTGCTGTAGGAAGTCAAGAGACTTCGCAAGTACTTCCGCACACCATCCGTGGGAGCAATATGTCATATAGGAACGTATGTATATTTGGAAACGTTTGAGCAGATTAACAAAGATTATAAGTGGGAGATTACCGAGGTCTACCTGAGCGACCCTGTCATGAAGAGCTTGGTTTCACTCTTGACTTTAGTTCTGAAGAATAATCGACAAAAGAGAAAAGAGATAATTTTGTGACGACGCGTAATCTTGCCATACCAGCTCCATCTAAAACCTTATCAAAGATTCCTGCTCCACTTCTTGGCATTTTTACAGAACCAGGCCTTATTCAAAGGCCTTATTTTAACACAATTTTATTTCTACAAAGAAACACAAAGGTCTTTAATTCCCACAAAAGACACTCGAGAACAAAAGTGTAACGAAATCCTTTAACAAAACAACTTCAAGTACAGTCGAGAAGAAAAAGTTCATTTTAATTTTCACCGCTAAATTTAGTAAGACGATTCTAATGTTCAAAGGAGGATTGTAGACGTGGGCGTATTCAAGGTTTGATTGGTGGGATTTTCCTTAAACCATTCAATTAAATCATGGATACCCTATACCATTGATGGGTAATTTTATTATTGTTCATCATTTTCCGCAAACCGCAGCCGATATTAATTCTACAATTACAAACTTATTCATTGAAAATTGAATCACTGAATTTAATTTTTGCTTAAGACAGAAGTGATTTTTTTTCTTTATTTATAATAAGATTTACCTTACAAAGAACATACATATATCTATTATGAATGTTTTTATATATTATATTTGGTATCATAAAAGTTCATTTAAAACAGCTTAGGTACTAAAAATAAACACAACTAGCAATTTCTTCCACTACAAAATTTTAAGTTTCTAATCAACATAACTTGCACATTTCGTTCTCACTGCTAAGTTTTTTTTTTAAGTGATGACGTTGTCTAGGATATAGCACGCAAACCTAGAAGGTACCTATTCACTCGCGACTTGAAGACCCCAGGATTGTACATATCGGGAAACACAGACTCGGGCAACGAGTTCCATTCCTTGGCAGTACGCATTAAGAAAGTGGAAGCAAAACGCTTCGTACGTATAGGTGGTATATCTACCATATAGCGATGGTGAATTGCTATCATAGTTATTTCTATCTGAGACTGGATTAGCGGTAACAATCCACTATGCTTGTAAATGGGGGATAAACGATAAGCACAAAAGTTTTTAAACCAATTGTTCGCTCTCAACGTGGCGTAAAAAGCAATCGACTGCAACCGACGGCTTGCTCATCAAGGAAAGAAAGCGGTTAAGTTTATCGGTTGAAATCACACAAGCATACTCCACTACTATCGCTACAATTATTAACCATATAAGGACTACGCGACACAATTCGAAATAGAGGGGCTTAAACCCTAACCCTTTTGCCTTATTACGCCCACGATCACAGAGATATTCACAAAAGGAACACTTTTCCGAGTGAATGTACTCGTTAAATTGCTTTCACGGGGGACATTGACCTTTAGTATTTTCCTGCTGGAATCGTATCTGAAATACATACTATGTATTTCTTGGAAACTCCACTTCAATAAGACGTTACCAAGGTCCGAGGTGGCAACATTAAAAGAATCAATTGTGGTTATTTTGTGGTCTATGTTCACCATTCTTAGAAGTAGACGTGATATCTTGTGAATCATCTTGGAGGACGTTGGATGCTTCAAAGCATTAATAGAACAGGGGCCTGGTATACTTAACTTTCCCCCCGAAAACTAGAGCACACATGGGATTAGTTGCACCCAAAGACGGTATTTTTCATTATTAAAGCAAAAAAGTGTTACAAGAAATAAAAGGAGCAATGCATTTAAACGAGGCATTGCTAGCATTCTGAAAACACTGCCATCTGGCGAGTTAGATCATTTGAGCTATCTATAGTAGGCTTGCAACAGCTAGTGGATCGCTGAAATGTTATTGTAGCAGATGTCGTATTGTAGTATTTTATCTTAATATAAGTATAACAAAAAATGACTCCTTATTTCATATCATCATTTTTAATGCGTTAGACAGCTATTGATCAAGATCGTTAACCATGAATATCTAACTTAGGGTGGAGTTGACTAAAATTTAAGCGTCCGATTATCAATTAACCGTCGGTTAATTGTATGGTAAAACTGTTTGACCGACGCCGACGGTTGAATTGATAATCAGACGTTTTAAATTTTGGTGAACAGCCGCCTATGGGTGGTGTTCACCAAAATTAAAACGTCCGTTAATCAATTTAACCGTCGGTCAAACAGTTTTTACCATACAGTTAAACTGTTTGACCGACGGCTGAATTGATAATCGTAACTGGCAGAGGATAAAGACACTTAAATCAGACATATCGCGCATAACTGATGGGTTATGGGGTCGACAGTTTGTCGAGTTGAGACCAAAAACTGGCAAACGCAGTGTTGGATGTCCACCGACAAGGTGGACCGCATAGCAGTAAGTTACGTGCCACTTCCAACCGGCCCTTTCGAAGATCAATGGGGGAGGTCTATGTCCTATGTGTACTACTTGATAATATAAAACAATATACAACTGAATCTTGTAACTTCGCCCTATTTAGACTTCATCAGTTGAAAACATGACGCTTTTTTTTTATTACACTCAGACCCCCGCACTAGGATTCCCTGTATCATGGACACACACAAACAACCAAGACCCGGGACAAACACTTATACTCATCGCACAAATGTTTGCCCCTGCCGGTATTCGAACCCAGGGTCCCGGAGACACAGAAGTCACTGACACGTAATTTTATACATAATATCTAAAAGCAGATTGTGAAAGATAACTTTTTTTTTTTTTTACATGCTATCAGTTTGCGTTTGACAACTGTCTCACCTGATGTTAAGTGATGACGTTGTCTAGGATTTATCACGCAAACCTAGAAGGTACCTATTCACTCGCGACTTGAAGACTCCAGGATTGTACATATCGGGAAACACAGACTCGGGCAACGAGTTCCATTCCTTAGCAGTACGCATTAAGAAAGTGGAAGCATACTTAAAAATAAATTTGACACACTTAAACATAATTGCTACTTAATTTTTGTTTTTAATACAGATACAAAACTTGGGCCAGATGATTCGAAATGTTACATAGATAGGTAATAGTAGTAGTACCTGTGGAATACCTAATAGTATTCCACAAAATTTGAATAAATTTGTTCAATGAACAATGTATTTATCTATGGTGTACCGCCAACGTTACTTGATTTGGAAATGTACTTTGAACATATAAAGTTGGCGAAACACTGCCGTATTGTAGTTACAACGCTAAAATCACAATAAACGTATGAAACAATCCATTAAGTTAAGCCAAAGTTTTTACAGCTCTGTATAATGTATGGGTGCCGCGCTCGCGGCGATCTATAGGGTTGTCGCTTTAATATTCATGTGGAATTATTTTGCATTAATTTACGCATAGACCTAGAAAATATTAACGTATCAGACGGTTTTTGGTTAATTCGGCGACTAGCAAATGCCATGATACGGTCTAGATATAAAATTTTGCAAAATCTTTTTGAAACTTTTAGTTTAAAAAAAGTTGCGAGACATCCCTTCTCTCTACCAACTATGGCCGAGTTAGGTATATCAAACACTTTAACAAACTATGTCGCGATAATATTTTGAATAACATTCCCTCCTCGATACTCTGGTATACTGTGATTATAATTTAAAGTTGTTTAAGAAGAGACTATACTACCACTACACGACTACTACTACACACGATAATCCTGGTGTGGAAGCTGCTGAATCGGATCCAAGGTATAGAGTAGGTTTTTTTCTTTCTTTTCACTCAGATCCCCTAACTATGATTCCCTGTATCGCGGGAGGCACGGACACACACATTCACAGCACACAAACATCCAAGACCCGGGACAAACATCTACACTCATCGCACAAATGTTTGCCCCTGCCGAGATTCGAACCCAGGGTCCCGGAGACGCAGAAGTCATGTCACTGACACTAACCACTGCGACCGTCGTTTTTAGCTCATAGTTTGAAGTTTTATTGTAACTAAATGTTTCTTGTGTTAATAAATGTGATTTGATTTAAATAAAACTTTTTTTAGTCAATTTCAAACTTTGAACAAAAATTATTAAAAAATATCTGACGAAATCCTCACATCAGCAGCGAGGAAAGCTTTCCAGAACATGTCACTGTCAATTACACGCCTGTAAGCATACAATTGAGGAGTTTAAAAAACGTCCCAATAAATACCTAATCCTATCATGGCAACCCTACACATGCGGCCGACTGTCACACCGAATCGTAATTACGCCCAAATCTGTAACACTTGAACGTACTCGTATGCCCCAGAATTCACTCCAAGAATTCGCTGAAGCCCGTAAATGCACAGAATTCACGTAAATTCTGAATTAAACCAACTTAAGCTTGAACAGAAACTGTGGTGAACTGTTTCGGATTTGGCAAACTTTCTAAGACGGTTTACCGGGTTGCGCCTAATACTGCCTAAACCAAGTATTGCTTTACATCATTTCAGAGTTCACTGAATTTGCCGGCGTTACTTTTCTTATTGAAATGCAGTCCGGCTGACTGCATAAGATAGGCACTGAAAACGTAATTGATTACAGTCAAAATGTAATTAAAAATGTTGCATGCTCAATTAAGAAAAAGAAACAGAAAAAGCCGACTCACAAGCAAACTTATCGAAACAGCATTGAAATTAATAGGATATGTTTTATCCACTAAATAATATAACTAAGGATGTCATATTTTGTAAGTGAACATATCAAGCATTAATATTTTTTTATTCAAAATCGAGATGATTGTACTTTACTTGTATAAACATTTCGATTACAAAAGGTGTAAGGTAAAATTTAAACTACCTAAGGTAAATTTTAACTACTATTTGGTCGGTGTGTGGTTTAAAGGGAATCACATTAGATCTAGGCTCTAGATTGACTGTCAATAACGTCTACCTGAACCTACTGCGTTTGGTGACAAATTTTCAAACTTGAAACTCGAGCATGACAAGAATGTGTCTACCACCATACATAATATAATAGTATCATTTATAATTCTGTCACTATACGATGTGAGGTACTATAATGCCGAATTATAACCAAACTTATTTCGTTTCGGGCTGAAAGAATAAAAAAATTGACTGAAACAATACTAGCACACTCAGCCCTTTTTCGTAATAATATTAAAATACAAAATATGTAAGCTTATTTTGTGGGTAAGCTACTTTTGCAGTAGAAAAAATGGAGTGCAAAAGTAAAAAAAATTATAATAAAAATTTTCTAAAAAGTAAACAACTTTTTAAAATACTGAGCTAAATGGAAGCTTGGCTAGTAATTCTACGAAATGTGGAGCTTTGCACGCGTTTTAAAGTTCAAATGCACAAGCTGTATTTTAAATGCTGCTGAACGAGTGAAACGTGATTTTCGCACCCACTTATGGTAGCAAAATAAAAACTACACTTGATTCACACTAATTACCAAGACGAAGTCATAAAATTCACTCGTTAACGCGAATTGGCAACTAGCCAGAAAAATGAGACTGTTCTATTTTTAACAAACATTCGTTCGTTATTTACTAAAGGGTAAAAAAAATACCAACAAATGGAACCGACTTAAACACTCACAAGTGAAGACTTCAACACAAGGAAGAGGTTCTCAATTAAAGCCGTATGTTTTTTTTTTAAGTTTGTTACCTCAGAACTTTCGACTGGGTGAACCGATTTTGATAATTCTTTTTTTATTTGAAGGCTGGTTGGTGGTGGCTTCCCCTGTAGTCTCGTTTCACACTTCGTTGCATTTCATCAAAATCGGTCGAGCTGTTTTTAAGTTAGACTTCAATAACTAAAAAGTATTACGTCTACTTGGACGACATTATAATTACAGGTGAAGAAATCGGTGAACATACATAATGACAATGATTGATCCCGTCAGCAGCAAAGGTGACTAAAAATGGTGAAAAAAAATGTTCACCATAAAATGGAACAGTACTTCAATACTCAAAACTGTGAAATAACTTGTCGAAGTCGGTACCATGCGCACAATATTATGATAATATTTATTTTGAACCAGAGTATCATATCCGCGACTTCTATAAGTTATTTCACAGTTTTGTGTGGAAGTCGGTTCCATTTGTTGTGGGTAGCATTTATAATATTATAATAGTATGCATATGCATTAAGTTATGAAATGTAGGTAGACTCAATAAAGTTAGTTGTCAACCTGACTCCTTGTTTCATTGCACGTTACACCATTTTTTGGTAAAAATGTTTCTTCATTGTTACAGAACCGTGTAACAGACATCCATATGGCAAATATGCGAGCTACGACAACAATGTCACTTAATTATGTAGTGTGGAACGCGCCTTAGTTGAGAGACATTCAGTTATTGTGCTATGCGCTGTAGTGTGTAGAGACTTAACCTCGACAGTAAACTGCGAAGACTTCAGACACAATTAGAATACAATTGAAGTTGCTAAAGATAGTTCAGATTGACTAAAATTATTTCACAATACCACGATAATGTGGTCGCCTTGTATCATATATGCATACTAGCTGCGTCCCGCGGTTTCACCCGCATGGACTACGGTTTTCCCGCAACCTCAATTATCGTAAGGGAACTACAGTTTTTGCGAATTAATGAAATTAGTCTATGTATGATTCTACATTCATTCCAATTTCATGCAAATCCGTTCAGCCATTTCAGCGTGAAGGAGCAACAAACATACAAACGACAGACAAACTTTCGCCTTTATAACATTAGAATTATTATTATTAATCAGGCTACTACTTATACCGTGCGTGAGTGAGTCCGTAAAAATAACCTTTTAAAATGACTTTAAAATCTTTTTTCGCCGTATTTTATTTGGAACAGTATTTTCACAATACTTTTTCCGAATACTGATTTAGATCCAACCTTTGCGAGTTACCTTTTAAGTTAATGAAATAGCACTAATGAAGGACGAGCGTAATTTCAAAAGATTAGCATCTTTTTGTCTTAATTTAACAGGAAAATTCGTTGAAAAAAAGTCTTATTTCGCGATGTTTAAAAGGTTGATGTTTGATGCATGTTTAGTAATTTAAATAGAAGTACGCTTCCGGAATAAAACGAGACAAAAAATGTATGTTAAGTTTTTTGTCTCAGTGTATTGCGGCAGTAATTGTTTTAAGAGTTGGACTTTATAAATTAATTTCACTTTTCATACAAGCACCATATACATTTTCTAGGCCTACCGGAATATAGTTTGTGGTGTTCTTAAAAAAATTTCACCAAAAAATTGAACCGACTTCAACACTCTGAAGAACACTGTGAAAGTTACAACACTTTTGTGTAAACAAGTTATTTCACACTTTTGAGTGTTGAAGTCGGTTCCATTTTTTGGTACTTTTTTTTACCCTTTGCAGTGGCCTTTGCTACTCACGGGATCAATGATCAATATGTACGTTCACCGATTTCTTCATCCTCAATAAGGAAGTAATCCAGATAGACAAGTAACACTTTTTAGTTCTTGGAGTGTAAGTAAATAACCGCTAGACCGATTTTGATGAAATTTAAATGAGATTACCGCACGGAAGTAGATATAGTCTATCGAAAAAAGAATCATCAAAATCGTTTCAGAAACGACGAAGTTATCCGCGAACACACATAAAGAAAAATAAATATATACGGTCGAATTGAGTAACCTTCAGTCGTTAAAGTCGGATAATAAAATATGATCATTTTAGACCTAAGATACGATATTATGCGTCGTTTTGAAACCGTCCCTTCCAATATATTTTTCCAACATAATATTAAAAAGCAATCTAGGTTTGAGGTTAATTTAAGTGTTTGAAAAGGGGTTGTGTTATTTTTTGTTAAATTGCATTAATTTGCTTCATTTTCTGGTCTTTGTAAGCACAACTAGTGATGTCAACTGAATGTAGTAATTTAATATCGATAGTTATTCCGCCGTCGCAGATTCGTTCAATATTGCTGAAAGAGAATTGTACTTTATTATTACAATAGAAACAGACTAGATTCCCAATAAACAAGGTATCCTAGTCGGAGATCCAGTGCTGATCTAAATATTACTAACATTAAGCAAACATAATAATAACGTTCTTTTAAATGTCATTACTGCAATAGCTTTCTTTTTAATAAAATAATCTTAATGTAAAAAAAGTGTATGTACCCCACTTTTTACGAATAAACTAAACTAACTAATAAACGCGGTTTTACCCGCGTGGTAATGATTAATTACGATGAATAGTAGCATATGTGTACGGGACCTGAAGTATCTACGTACCAAATTTCATCGAAATTATGTAGGCGATTGAGCGTGATGTAGTAACAGACATACACACAAACTTTCGCCTTTATAATATTAGTAGATAGAAGGAAGATTTATTATTTGCGTACCACATTCTCTCAGCCATGTGCGTCCACTGCTGGACATATGCCTCCCCCATATAGGGGGGATTTGCCAATACTCGCCACGCTTGGCAGGCGGGTTGGCGAGCGCAGGATGATTTCCAATCCTCAGAAGGCGCAGCTGCCCACCTCCTGGTACGTGATCCCTTAGCCGACTCTTACGGCACCCGCGGGAAGAGATGGGGGAGTACTATTCTAGGCCGGTACCACCACGGCACCACATACGAGGTTGCAATGGTTGAAGTGGAAAAGGTTGATGATATGACGGACCTGATGGTAATGATAATGATAAATGATTCATTAGCTTGTGGTTCTATGTAGGCCTGTGGTTGATAGGACACAGATGTTAGAGAGCAGCCAAATTTGTCTACGTTCTTTTTTTCACATTTATTGCGTTTAATTAGTTATCACTACTTGTCTGCTCTCAAAGAACATTTCCTCGCAGGCACTTCTAGTCATTGACGATATGGTCTAGGGTGGCACATGGCGAACACGCAATCATGGATCACAAATACGATCAAATTTCTAAATATTAGTAGTCTTAAAAGTCTTAGTCTTCTCTTAGTCTTAAAAGTAGATATTTTATTTTTATGAAACATAAAATACTTCTGAACATTCCTCGATTTGTATTGTTAGTATAATATATACTTTTACAGAAAAAGTACCTCTTTTTATTAATTAGAAAAATTAAAATATATTGATTAAAACCTTTGATAAAAAAAATTGGTTGTCTCTAAAGTCGGTTTACGGACGATAGATTTACGTGATAACGTCATAATCATTTATGACTTTGACTTTGATTATATTATCTAGATCTAGATAAAACTCAGGTGGAACGTTACGCGGAACGTTACTATTTTTCATTTTGGCATTCATCAATTTATAAAACGTTATCACGTCAAAAATATTTTCTACATAGGCGTATGTAAGCCTTCCTTCCCTACTTCGTACTATTATTTACATACACTTGGCTAATTAAAACGATATCTTAAAAAAATGTATACTATTATACATAACCACATCGAATGTTTCACCATTTTTGATAAGGAAACCTATTTGAATAATTTATTTTCTTTTAAACCCACAGCTATTCGAATTAGAGAGTTAATAGTGTTATATAATTAACAGAAAGAAATTAATAACCTTTTTAAATTTAGATATGAAATGACAACGATATTTAAATATATCGATAAAGGTTGTCCCCTCCCTACTAAGAGTAAACCGAGCATACGGGTAGAGAAAACAAAGTGTACGACGTAATTATACAGGCTGATGGAATTTAACCCCAGCCATAATGAAACACCGCGAATAACCACCATAATGAAACACCATGTATAATTTATTAAGATGGCTTCTGTACGGATTTAAGTCAACGCCCGCGTTAGTTGGTCTGGTTTTAAATCTGGGATTAACAGAATAAAGTTTTAAGAACAGTACCACAATTTTCAGACCTCGAACAACTGATTTCGTAGAAATCCTCTGCTTAATATTCAATTCATTATTGGATGTCATTGAATGCATATTCAGTAGTTTATATTTCAATAACATTTTTGGGGAATTATAAACTAAGTGATTATTTTTAATTTGTTTGTAAATTATTAATTGTTTAATTAATATTTTCTTAGAAGCTTAGTAACTCATCCCTAGACTAGATTAACATATTATTACGTATATCTCTGACAACGATTCCATCTAGATCCATTCAGCTGACTAAATAAGGTAGATCAATGTATCCAAACGTTCGAATTTATAATAGTATTCAAATATATATTGATGAGACGAGGACCCTACAAATCTGGAATATGGGGAGATTTCCATGATGATGATTAGGTTTAGACCAATCAAATAAATTCAACACCCATTCAAAACCTATAAGGCTAAAAGCCACAATTATAGTGCTTCGGCCGATAAAGTCAATAGGGGAGGTCCGGGTAAAGTCAACATTCCCCTGGCGCAGTTAAAATGGAAAATTAATAATTCATGGCAAGCTTTGACCGGTCTCACTCGGCTAGAACTGTGTTTGTTTTCCAGAATTCTCTCGTTTACGTTGTATAATGTTTCGGATTCATGTTATTTATAATTGATTTAAAATTGTATAAATAAATAACCTAAGATGCGGCCCGCGCATTTACCTGCGTTGAGTGCGGTTTTCTCGTTCTACGTTCTGTTCCAGACCATAATTTTAACCATTTTTATATGTGGAAACTGTATTAGCTTGTTCGTACTACACTAATTTTGTCCTATATACTTATTCATTAGCTGTTTGTTTTCCATTAAATAAATGAATAATTCATCTCTGTGCTAAATTACATTAAGACCCGTTCAGCCGTTCTAAAGTAACATAGTAACAAACATCCAAATATAAACTTTTTCATTCATTATATTGGTCTATCATACTCAGTGTTATCGTCTATAGCCAAATCAAACATTGAAAAAAAAACATAAGCGAAACAAATGAGACTGCAGAATTACACCCCGTCTCGTCCCTTTCAATGAAAGATAACACATTATAGTTCATCGACCCCATGCGCTACTATATCTCCCGCATCGTATCTTTAAGTAACGATTGTATCAAATTAGGTCAAGCCCCACGCTGAGATACCAAATAGCCCAATTCAGCGGGTACGGGGGGCGTTGTTATTGCAACTATAAATATGTTTTATGCCAATTTTTTCTTTATTATCAGTACTATTATTTACTGTTATCAAGATAAATTGATTAAGTATATTGTTCTTTATCGATTTCCAGAATTTAAGAGCATCTCTTTCTATCAAACCATTCGTTTTTGTATGTTGTTTTTAATAATTTATTGTATTTGACAATAAATTGTCAAAAGTATAAAGATTGTAAAGATAAATAAAAAAGATAATAGAGAATAAAAGCAAATTGGCCGTTTAGAGCATTTTTCATTTCTTTATCGTTCATATTCACAGACACTAAACGGTTAATAATCCACAAATACACATAAATATTAAAAATCACTATTTCGGAAATTGATCATAATGTATTCACTATCAAAATTTCCCGCCACAAAATTAACTCGGGTATTATACGCATTTGTTAACATGTGACAGATTTTATCAATAAATAAGGTTTTATTAGTGCTTCTTTCAGATGAACTGTTAGATGATGATTCTATTATTTATTTGATATTTGGTACTTTTCTTGTGATCCCATTTAAATTCGATCAGGATCGAAAAAGAATAGAGTATATTTTTGAGATGGTCCCATTTAAATTTCATCAAAATCGGTCAAGCGTTTTTTACGTTATACTTAACTCCGATAACTTAAAAGTGCTAAGTCTACTTAAGACGACTTCCTAATTGAGGGTGAAGAAATCGGTGAACATACATAATGACAATTGATCCCGTGAGTAGCAAAGGTCACTGAAAAGGATAATTACTTTTTACCAAAGAATGGAATCGAATGCAACACTCAAAAGAGTGAAATAACTTGTAGCAGTCGGTTCTATGCTCACAATATTTTGATATGTTATTTTTTAACTATTATGGTACCGAGTTCAACAAGTTATTTCTTACTTTTGAGTGCTGAAGTCAGTTCCATTCTTTGCTAAACTTTTTAAAGCTATTGCATAGCTTCTATCGTGGGCCTTGAGCGTGGAAACCGAAACCAGAAATTCCGTAACGCAAAATTCCGACTGGCACAGCGGTGATACTTTTTAGTTTTGCCATCTATCAATGAATAGCAGAACTTTTAATGACTTTTTTGAAATATCACGCTTGTCTGTGAAGTTCAGCAACTCGCCTCTAGGTGGCATTGGTTGTATCGGCGTTATTGCATAAGTTATTAATATATTATTTGCATAAGTTGATAAAAAATGCTATGCAGTAGCTTTACCGCGGCAGTCGCCGATTGCCGCACGTCTTTTTTTTAAATATATTTTGATTACAATGTGTGTACTTACAGAGAACGCTCAGTTGGACAGTAGTGCGCATGGGCACGTCGCGCTGTAAAGCTTCGTGTCGAGCTTCGCAAGTGAAGTCTGCGTAGTCGTCGTCTGATGCCGCTTTGAAATTTACCCTGAAAATAAATAAAATACCTTTAATGCACATAGAAAATACAATCTTTTTTGTCAAATATTCACCCGGCGATTCTATTCACACAGTGTGACTATTTAGCTCTTGGAAATAGACTTAATAAAAACTAGTGGTCCGCCCCGACTTCGCGCGGGTAAAAAATTCTACATTAAAAAATTATAAGGGTCCCCAATTTAAAAATATATAATATAGCCTATGTCACCCAGAGACAATGTAGCTTCCCAACAGTGAAAGAATTTTTCAAATCAGGTCAGTAGATTTGGAGCCTATTCAATGCAAACAAACAAACAATCAAATCTTTCCTTTTTATAATATTAGTATACATCTCCTACGTATTTTCCCTAATCATGATAAATTACCTGTTAAGCTTCCTTTCTCAAAAACTGTATTAAAAAGTAACTGACTTTCTTAAAAAAAATATTGGTTGTCTGTAAAGTCGGTTTACGGACGATAGATTTACGAGATAACGTCATAATCATTTATGACTTTGACTTCGACTTTGACTTTGACTTTGACTTCGACTTTGACTTTGACTTCGACTTTGACTTTGACTTTGATTATTTTATGTAATGCAAAACTCAGGTGGAACGTTACGCGGAACGTTACTATTTTTCATGAGTATTGCTGGTATTCATCAATTTATAAAACGTTATCACGTCAAAAAAGTTTTAAAGGTAAATTTACTATGTCTTTATGTTTTAAATTATTCACGTGTAATGTTTACTAGCAATATGTCAAATACTAAAAATAAGCCAATAAATATTATATGTTCGAATGGACGTAGCTATTGATAACCCTATTAAACATATTTAAGAACGGAATGTAACAGCTAACAATAAATAAATCTGAATCTTAGTCTAATCTCTTTATGCCGATATATAAGTTCACGATGATTGGTTGATAATTGAAAGTGATCGTGAGTGAATCGTAACAAACTGTGATCGTGAGTAAATCGTAACAAACTATGATCGTGAGTGAATCGTAACAAACAGTGATCGTGAGTGAATCGTAACAAACAGTGATCGTGAGTGAATCGTAACAAACAGTGATCGTGAGTGAATCGTAACAAACTATGATCGTGAGTGAATCGTAACAAACAGTGATCGTGAGTGAATCGTAACAAACAGTGATCGTGAGTGAATCGTAACAAACAGTGATCGTGAGTGAATCGTAACAAACTATGATCGTGAGTAAATCGTAACAAACTGTGATCGTGAGTGAATCGTAACAAACTATGATCGTGAGTGAATCGTAACAAACAGTGATCGTGAGTGAATCGTAACAAACAGTGATCGTGAGTGAATCGTAACAAACAGTGATCGTGAGTGAATCGTAACAAACTATGATCGTGAGTGAATCGTAACAAACAGTGATCGTGAGTGAATCGTAACAAACAGTGATCGTGAGTGAATCGTAACAAACAGTGATCGTGAGTGAATCGTAACAAACAGTGATCGTGAGTGAATCGTACCAAACTTACATGTTTAATACTACCTAAGCTATACGACAGAGACATAGTATAGACATTTGCTAGGTTCATTCCTAGCTAGACCCTTATTCTTAATAACAGATGTTACATAACATATGTAGTTGCAGACTATATCAAATTGAGGAAGATCTAAGAAAGGCTCTTGTATGAAAGGTCTGATAAGCGTAGATGAAGCTAACAAAGTGTGTCGGCATCGTAGCAATTGGAAGCCCGTGGCTTCTGCCTACCCCTACGGGAAAATTTTACATACATATATGTTTGTAAAATTACGATACAAAAGATAGATAAAGCTGATAAGAATATAATTATCCACTTAACCTTTCTTCGAAATCATTCGAGTAGTTACCGAAATAGCAGGAGATCCACACGAACTGGAAATTTTTCCGGGATAACAAGTTGCTTATCTGCTATTTTAGACTATAATATATTTTTTTGTGCTTATTTTCATCCAAATCAGTTCAGCCATTCTCGTGTGATTGAGTAACAAACATCCATCTAAATTTTCGTGTTTATAATAGTAGTTGAGTAGTAAGATTTCTCGTTTCATATAAAATACAAAATGTACCCAACACAATATTTCCCCGCCAATTTAACACAACTAAAATTTGACACAGCGCATCATCTCCACGACTCGTCTTAATTTTTATAAATCACCATCTTAAATTAAACGTTTAATTTTAACGCCTAGTCCCGGAGGCTTGCAGTAAATTAAGTTTCCTATAGCCCGAGGACCGCGCGGGGGTGGGTGGCAATGGGACGAAAGTGGCCTTTAAATTGGGACAATTAGTGGGCTGTGCCCACTGGGGGATGGCAGGAGAAAGCATCTAGGGTTATTACTCTATCCGGCACTGACAAGCAGAACCCACTATGATACAGCGTACATCCGCAGCTATTACCGAAGCATCTTGTAATGAAGGCATATCTTTTTTTTTATGTGAAGTGGTAGCCTTTGCCTATAGACAGAAACAATTAGTAAAGAACAGCATTGCATCCGTCCCCCTGAGACATAATGTTGGTAAGTCTCATGTGCCTGTGATATCTGGTACATTCCAGTACTTACTCGTACCAGCGCATACTGCTAAAATAAAGCTTGCTTATTTTGGTCAGTTATTAGTCAGAATTATATGTAATTAATATTTGTTAAGTTCTCTGTCGTCCCGTCTGCCAATGTGCGCAAGCCCTAAGAGTCGTGTTGAGTTGCAATGATTCTCACCCAGTGATCTACAGGAGCCAATAACTCATGATAATAAGTCACTGATATAATTTGTTATAGTTATTTATAGTTGTAGTTACGATTCCAGTAACATAACATTTTAATAGCGTTAAAAGAGCACTCATGCAGTTACACCTCGCTCGAAAAGTCTACTACAAGAATAAATTCCAAATTATTGCAGATTTAACGTGATATAACCGGATTATACTGAATACAGAATGTCCAAAGTGAACATATTCATATAGACAGTAAACAGGATAACACTTTTTTTAATTATCTGAATTCATAGCGAAGGTTTTTTCGACAGTTTAGGTAAATATCTTGCGAACTTATGTGTGTAAAATAAACTATAGGAATGTATGGGAAAGAGCACAGCGATCAAGCATACGGTCCGGCGTTGACGCTGGTCATAGTCAGACAGCGCGGCACAATAGGAATTTAAGGAAATGAATTTGCATATAAATAAATCATATATATAGCAAACAATTCCTGAACGTTTCTAGACTACGCTATTACCAACCCAAGAATAATAAAAATATACATACAAGTTTTGTATGAATATTCTTATTATTTTGGAAGTTAAACGTTTTTATTTTTTTAAAGCATATTTTGATAAATGTAATCTACGAACCGACAAGGATCCAGTATATACACGTGGCATATACTGGATCATTACTTTCTAAGCACTTAGCACAACTAATTTGCAGTTCTTTTTAAGGGAGTCGAATATGTTAGTCGAGTTAGGATACTGTGTTGCACTGTACACAGGATAGCGGGCCTGACAGCGAGGAATTACGGACGAGAGGAATTACGGGACACGTCCCGTCCCGAAATTAAGCAGAGACGCGTGGCCACACACTGTCTGGGTTATTTGTTGTAATTTGATAATGTACAAGGTGACGCGTTACAAAATTAACTGTATTACTTACATTTTGGATAGTTCGCAACTTCTAGCGGTTTATTAGACTACGTATTCGCTCACGCAAACAATAGTTATTTTGGAAATACTCTGTCTAAAATTTATGAAAGCACACGATACGAAAGTATATTTTTAATTTCTATAACTTGCATAGTTTGGTGAACATTTGGGCGCTAGTACATTCAGTCAGCGTCTTTTATCAACTCATTCAATTAATATTAAACAGCGCAGTAACTTAGGTACCTACATAATTATATATTATAGAAGCTCAAGAAGTTTTAAACTGTCAAAGTACGAAAGTTCACCGAACACGTACATCAAATCATTGTACATGATATTTTGTGATTAAGTAAATTATATTAAACTAGTAGCTCCAAAGTTTCACCCGCGTGGTGATCATTGATGATGATTAAAAGTAGCCTATGTGTTAATCCAGGGTCTAAACTATCTCCATTCATTCATTCATCTCAGCCATTGGGTGTCCACTGTTGGACAAATGCCTCCCCCAATTGGGGGGAATTGCCAATACTCGCCACGCTTGGCAGGCGGGTTGGCGAGCGCAGTATGATTTCCGATGCTCAGAAGGCGCTGCTGCCCACCTTCTGGTACGTGGTCCCTTAGCCGACTCTTACGGCACCCGCGGGAAGAAATGGGGGAGTACTATTCTAGGCCGGTACCACCACGGCGCATAACTATCATCTATCTCCATACCAAACTTCATCGAAATTAGTGCAGCCGTTTGAGCGTGAACAGGTAAAACACATACACACAAACTTTTGCATTTATAATATTAGTAGGATAATCAAACCGTTTCTTAAATAGGTACAGAGATACAATAAATATGGTAGTTATTATGGTAATATACAAGCATTACTAATGTATTAAAAGTGCTCATTTTGTAATAGTTTTTTTTTTTAATATTGGGTCATTTCACTGATTGAGTCACTGAGCCATGGCGACCGTAAAATTGGGACAAAATCCAAAATACATAAAAAGTATATCATTTTCAGTGCACTATATATTGGGTAACCGTAATCCTTTAAAAACTACTCGCATCTGGCAACGAGCCCGAGCGCATTTCGGAAAACGGCTAAAACGTAAAAAAAACAGCAAAAAACTTGCGTATTAATCAAGTCGACATACCGGAAATGTCGTATATCATACAGTGAGGCTTCCGCGAAATTTTATATTAAACCCAACAATTTTGCTAAGGGGAGGTACTGGGGGACCACCTATAATGAGTAACTCAACACAGCGAAATAGTTTTTAACAGGAATTAATTTAGTTTTCCGTGCCGTGGTGGTACCGGCCTAGAATAGTACTCCCCCATCTCTTCCCGTGGGTGCCGTAAGAGTCGGCTAAGGGATCACGTACCAGAAGGTGGGCAGCAGCGCCTTCTGAGGATTGTAAATCATATTGCGCTCGCCAACCTGCATGCCAAGTGTGGCGAGTATTGGCAAATCCCCCCTATATGGGGAAGGCAAATGTCTAGCAGTGGACGCACATAGCTGAGAGAAGAATTTAGTTTTCATTCATTAGTGATTAACAGAATTACGACCATTGTGTTTTATAGGCATACAGATGCATGTCTGAGATACTAGAATTTTATTGTTTAAATATAAATAAATAATAAAATAAAATATAAAGCCTTTTATTTCTTGCTTACAGTAGAAATGGACAAAAAAAAGTGTGCAAACAAAGTTAGAATTGATCCCATGTTACTAATGAGGTATTGTTTAAATAAGAGATAAATAATAAGTGCATCTGGATGAGAGAAGTCGCAACTAGTTCAAGAGCCTGGATTCAATTATTAAATTTAAAATATTATTATGAAATTTTTCCCAAAATTGTTGACCATTCAATTACATCACTTTACACATTTTATTATTCGTTATTTTAAATCGTACAATGTTTAGACTTAGAATAGTACCCCCCCCCCCCCCCCCCCCCCCCCCCCCCATCTCTTCCCGCAGGTGCCGTAAAAGTTGGCTAAGGGACCACAAAACAGAAGGTGGGCAGCAGCGCTTTCTGAGGATTGAAAATCATACTGCGCTCGCCAACCCGCCTGCCAAGCTGAGAGAAAGTTCTCAGGGATAGATGGCTAAACACGACGTGTGTTCGGAAACGAATTAAAAAGGGTATGTTAACTAGACATTAAATGAGGGTAGTTAGAGTGTAACTGAGAGGGTCGAAAAATTCTGGAGACAACCGCTGGCAAGCGCAAGGTGGACCGACAACTTGGTGGCAGGAAGACGCTGGATGCGGGCCGCTTCCAACCGGTCCTTGTGGAGATCAATGGTGGAGGCGTACGGCCAGCGGTGAAAGTTCTAAAGCTGAGATGATGAGTTTTTAGTGTCAGGCGGCCACTAAAAACTACCCTATGCAAAATTGTAAAGGAGGATGGCAAACTCCCATACATTTGCAGCCTAGAAGAAAAAAAACGCGTTCATGAATTAAACTTATACGTATCGATAGAGCAATAAATACATTGTATATTGTATATTTAATCATTTTCCTAGAAGTTGGGAGTAAAAAGTTATCATGGAAATTCATCTGTATCAGTATGCTAACTACACGTCCATATGCGAACCATTCAATGGATCGCTATCCATCTATAGCATCGTAGACAGAGAAGGCAATATTGCATGGATCGCGCTGCAGATACAGATTACTTATTATATTCTGGAATAAACTAGGCATGGGTGTGTTTATGACCGCAGTCCGGGTCTACAGAGCAGCTGACTACAGATTATAGAGTAACAATATCAATTAATGTCAGAGCGTAAGTATTCGAACGCAACAAACATAATGAGAAGTATATGGTGCGTTCGAAAACTACAAACACCACATAAATAAATAAAATAAAAGTACTTCTGATTCCCAACTTTATAAATAATGCAAATTATTCACGGAATTCACAAAAATATAATCTAAATTTTCATATATAAAGAATACATGAACGGGTTGTCGTTTCGTTTTTCGGGAGCTAGGCTGGTTCTGCCATCCTCCTTTATATATTTTAGACTACGTTATCTAGCGTATACGTCATATCAGTTACTGAGTTACTGCGTGTATTGTAGCGTCGGAAGCACAGTGGCGGGAACTCAGTTTTGCAATTGTTTAAAGTTGACATTTGCAAATTTTAATCTACGGGCTTATTAACGAGACACGAGAGTGACGTCGTGTTAATTCAATGGGATTTAAATATGCGCAGCTTACGTAGTAAATGTTAATTATGTGTATATACAGCGCGCTTCACTAATATTATACATATAGAAGTGAAGTTTATGGGGTTGTAGAGAATAAATTCTGGAACCACTGAACCGATTTTGAAAATTATTTTACCATTAGAAAGCCACGTTATTTGTGTCATAGGGTACTTTTCATCATCATTATCATAATCTAACATTCTTAATATCTAATTAAGTATTTATTTCTGTTCCTTAGGAAGAGACTAGACTCCCACGACACAGGGAATCCTAGTGTGGGAGCTAGTGACTCATATACAAACTCTAATAATCTGAAGTAAGCTTATGTAATTGTAAGTAGCAATGAAAAGTTTATTTTATTGTTAAGTTTAATCTTTTCAGGAAAATAAACTATTCTATATGTGAACTAGCTGTATAATATATTGTATGTGTTGTATATATAGGACACTTTGGTATTAGTTTTAAGACCCTTTTTAAGTTTTAAGTTGGTCTAAATAAATTTTATTTCATTTCATTATTATTTCATCAGCGAAACCGCAGAGCAAATCTAGTATATTACACGTGCAAATGTTTGTGTCTATGTGTGTTTGTTTCGTCAACACTCCTCGACAGCTTGATAGATTTGTATGAAATTCAGAATGTAGGTGCTTATAGCTTACCTTACCTAGCATACCTTATAGCTGGATTAACACAGAAGTTACTTAGTATCTCAAAAAATACGGTTCCTATGGGATATAAAAACAAAAACGTAATTATATATGTGAAAGCTGAACTAACGGGGAAAAAAGTAATCCATGCGAGTGAAACTGCGGGGCGTAGCTATTATGACTTGTATATTATGTAATTCAGCTTAAATATAGTAATGGAGCATATATTATTTTTGTTAATGGCTTTTTATGTGTTTGTAATGATAACGCACACATAACCAACATATTAATAATGTACTTCCTATACTTGCATCACTTTGATGGCTTACTAAGGTTGGCTGTAAGAGATCTCTTGCAGCGATAGGTACACCCTTTCTACTGTCTTGTTAGATTGTTGATGGGATTTGTAGAAAAAGAAACCATTATTAATAACCATTACATGAAGGAAATTGTGTGCAAGAAATTCTTTTCTGGTCACTAGCTGAACACTGCGGTTTTACCCGCGCGTATGTACTACGATTGAGCAACATTGCAATATGACTTACACTCAACTACTAGTTACGTAATACTTCACAGAGTTAATAACGTTTTAAACTGTCAAAAACTGCTACACCTAGTTTCTAGCGGGACAGCACGGAAAATAAATTATAAAAGTGACTAAATAATGAAATTGTCGGAAACTCGCGTCTATTTAGGTAGGGTACATTCAAATACCCGCCTGGCTAGCTACCACCCTCAAGTTAGAAAAACTGTCACCAAACACATAGCGTGTTCAGGCAGAGCAGTCCTTGAGAGCCAGTGAGCATTCTAGGTCTAGCGTGATAACATCTTCGACCACATCATCACTGACCATCAAGTGAGATAGTATAAAAAAAAATGAGATGTGATAATATAAAAAAAATTTGAAACTTCTGATAAGTAGTTAAGATATTAAACTGTTCCCACTTCATCAGTCATCTTACGGGAATCAAACGATTTCTACATTAAGACGGTTACAAGACACGATAACCTTGGAAGAGCAAAACCGCGCACGGACGCGTTTTTTTTTAGTATAAGGGGCGATAGAAATATACTGTCTGTCTAAATTTTCCGCTATCAAAAAATTTCGTTAGAATAAATAAAAGAACTTGAATTGGTACACACACACATATATTCTAAATATATATAACTAAAGGGTGACTGACATAGTGATCTATCAACGCACAGCCCAAACCACTGGACGGATCGGGCTGAAATTTGGCATGCAGGTAGATGTTATGACGTAGGCATCCCTAAGCAATGATTTTGATGAATACTACCCCCAAGGGGATAAAATAGGGGATGAAAGTTTGAATTTTGGAAGAAATTTGGCATGTATAAAGCTACTATGATGTAGGCATCCCCTAAGAAAGGATTTTGAGATTTCCCCTAAGAAAGTTTTGGTTCCCGTGGGATTGAGGTAGCGGCAAAACCGTAATCCACGCGGGTCTAACCGCGGGGCACAGCTAGTTTGTAAAATAAAATGTCAAATGAATAATACCTTAACACCACACCCATACAACAAGCAACTTAATCACAATTTATCTTCAAACATTTAAACAAACTCAACCTACACTCAACTTCCCAAACATACGTTAAACTCCCACAAACAGTGCTGCCATCTATGCCGACAATAAACATCCCCATTTCATAGCTTTGACATTTGACAAAAAGTAATTTTCGAAGTTTATATCGCTCTCGTGGAATTTCACATTCTGTCCAACAAACCTCGTGTGTGAACAATAGAATACACCTACTTGCAAAAAAACGACACAGCTGAAAAATATTTCAATGAAAGATACATACCTACTTAATATAAATAAATAGTTGACACGCGCCGCATTGCTCATATATATTGTAATATGAGTAGGTACACATTATAGACACAGACATAAGAATTTGGAAAAAAAAAAGAATAATAAAGTTCACTGGGTGGTTTTATGGCTAAGCGTTATACTTTTCAGGTTTCTTTATAAATTATATTTCTACATAACCAAATATAGAGCTCTCTGTCTCTTCCATTTTAGTTCTTTTTTAGGTCTTATAAAACATAGAAAGCTAATCGTATAGTCCATCAGTGAATTTAGATTTGAACCCAGTATTTTTACTACGATGAATGTGCATGAAACATAATTCTGTCTGGAGTCCGCCTGGCTAGGTACCACGGTGAAAATCTTTCAGCTGTTGTTGGACAGGCGATTAACATACGAGATATAGCGTGATTCCATCTCTGATCCGTCAAACTCGTCAAACAATCAAGTGTTACAGTCATTGAACGTTAGACCTAAAGTGTTAAAAAATGTGACATAAATGTCACAAGGTTTTACTTGAGCAAGATTAGTACTAAATCATAAATATTTGTAAAGATTGTAACTTGCGTATGACCACTGTGTCACCTGGTATTGAGTGATGACGTGGTCTTAGACGTGGCAGGTGAGCTTAGGTGTCATTCACTCGTACCGAGATTTTTTTTTAAAACAAAATCTTTTTTCGATATTTCCCTGTGCCTGTGTGCCAATATTTTGGCACCCAACTTCATTAAACCTCGGACAAAGGAAGTTAAACTGCTAAATAAAGTTCTTGTTTGTATAATTTCAAAGTTTATTTGATAAATTACATTCCAAGAGCAATTAAAACTGCTTTACGCTTTCGAAAAATTAATGATTTCGCGCGAAAAGTCGTTTTTAATTGCAAACGTTGCTTTGACGAGAGATAATTTATAATGTTTTTATTAATTTTTGTAGGCGTTATTTTACTTTTTCTCTGTTTTAATAATTTTATTAGTGACGAAAATAAGAACTGAATATTTGTCTAAACTAAATGGTAGCTGTCAAGACTGTAGATTGAATGTAATTATTTTCACAGAAACATGTCAGGGACGCTAGCGATGAAAAATAAAAGGAAAAACTAGGCTTTATGTTTTTTACTAACTCTATAGCACTCTGTAATTATAACAAATCTGAATCAATTTAAAATAAAATTAGTAAAGTTGCCATAGTTATATTTAAAACGGATGACGTGGTATTATATTAAAATTTTAATTAATTTCAGGTTAATTCATTATCATCATCATCATCTCAGCCATAGGACGTCCACTGCTGGACATAAGCCTCCCCCATTGATTTCCACAAGGACCTGTTGGAAGCGGCCCGCATCCAGCCCTTGCCTGCGATCTTAGTCAGGTCGTCTGTCCACCTGGTCGGTGGCCGTCCTATGCTACGCTTGCCAGTTCGTGGTCTCCATTCTAGAACTTTTCGGCCCCAACGGCCATCAGGTTAATTAATTCACGGTAAAGTCTTAAACTTTACCATTTGCTAAATATACAATTACTAACTAACAAAAAACTTACTAAATGAATATTATATTTAGTCATTTCATTTTATTTTGTCCTGAAAGCACTACATGTCTAATAATCTTTAAAAAAAACCACTTATGAGAACAGTTCATGAAGTTTAATTATGGAACAAAATTTGTTTTGCACAGGAAAAATTGCGAAAAGCATACAGCGGCCTTACCGGCGACGCCAATGGGAATGGGAATGGGTTTCATTTTGACATTTGAGCTCTATTATGGACAAATTCGTACCAGCGAAGTGCCCGCTGCACCAAACCCCATTCCATTGAAACCCAGTAAATAAACAAAACTCAGTATCTTTGACAAATCCATGGTACCGGCGATCTTCGATGGGAATGACAAACTAACTCCATTCCCATTTCTAAATGTCAATCAGTTTTAGTTACATCATATTATAATTAAAATATTTTCAATAATATAAACTTAATACCCCTTTCTTTTGTACGGAACCCTCAGTGCGCGAGTCCGACTCCCACTTGGCCGGTTTTTTTTACTACGATATTGCTTTCATTTCAATAATTTGTCTGTCTGTCAGTAACAATCAAGCCTTATTTATGTAATGACATTCTAATACTGGGTTAACTGGAAATATTATACCAACATTTCCAAGGGAACGTCTGGTTGCCAAAACTAATTTTGAACATGACAATTTGTGACGTTTGACAAAGGTCAAAAGGGTAACGTCATAAGATATTGTCACTATAATATTTGTTAGTAAATAACGTACAGTATTTCGCTTTTGCATATAAATAGTAGATAATTGAGATTACAAAAGAGATTACTGTTCTCATTGTGTGGTTTTGAAGGAAAACACATTATGATGTACAGTGTCGTAACTGTTGAAACGTAAACCAATATGTATGTCACCCTGTATTAAAAACCTAGTATAAACATATGTCAATGTCAAGCGACAGTTTATGACAGTTTTGTTATTAAAACTGACGTGGTTTTGACAAATTATGAATGTATAAAACACGGGAATGACTCACGTAATAAGTCAGTTCCGACTATAGTTTCAACCACATTCGGTGGTCTTTTTCAAAGAGAATACGGGGCGCTCGCGGACGCCGTCGCAGTTCGCCTTGTACTGCGCAGTACTAGTCGGAACCCTCTGACTTAGTACGTGAGCAATAACCGTGTTTTATACATTCATTTTATGAGAGTTTATATCATGCCTTTCTCTCGTTAGCCGGACCCAATGATGTTTTACTAAAGATGACGTGTATTCATTCATACTGCGCGTCGCTCAGATTTTGTTCCTTTACGACATAAACATGCTTACTGAGAAGATAATACGGTACAAATTATATAGAAAAGGACAGCTATATGTTTAGACTTGCGCTTGAAATACGCGTCGTAATGAAAATTACGACAATTGACTTCATTTTTCCGCCTCAGTTTCCACGCGCTTGTGCGACATCTACCTCATATAAACATATAATATCATTGGCCGGACCTCTCGATTGTACTCTTTCTTGTGCCTATAGTAAATCCAGAGTGATCCCGAAGATATATTTTCTGTATGCACAAAAACCCAGCAGTGACGACCTAAAGCTAAGACGTAGACAACCACGAAATAAGGAGTGGTGAATCTCTTTCTCACACAGACAGAGAGGACAAGTGGCGCTTAAGAGTGCGCCCGATACTAGGAAAAAAACAAATTTCAGCCGTGCGTCTTGTGGCTCGCTGTAGTACGGAGAGCAAACACGGCCAGGCGGACGCACCACGTTTTAATTAATTATTCAAAATATAAACAAGAAATCCAAAATCGAGCCGATTATTGGACTGACACATTAGTCTAGCTATTTTATTCATAAATAATAAAGTGGGGTCGTCGCTGAGAATTTAGAGTATTTGAAGAACAACGATTTTTTTAGTGCGGTAACTGTTTTTTTTTTTATATTTATTCGATAACTGTACAGACTGGCCGGTTGGCGCAGTTGTTAGCACTCTGCCTTCTGAGTCGCTGGTCCCGGGTTCGATTCCCGGACAGGTTGTGAACATTTGTGTGTGTGAACACGTCTGTTTGACCTGTGTCTGGGTGTGTATATGTATATAAGTATATATATATCAGTCATCAGGTTACCATAGTACAGGCTCTGCCTAGTTTGGGACCTGAAGACCTTGTGTAAATGTCGTAAAAAAAAAAATGTACTTCAACAAGATTTTCCCCTGCTTCCGTTATTTTTATGATTGTAACATATGTATACGTTGGTTACCATTAGTGTGCATTTGAAAATACTAATTTTGCGTAATTTTCGCATTGAGCGCACCCTTAAGCTGTGACAAAATGGTCAAGATTCACATTGGTGTTAACGCGACATCGTAACGCGTAAAAAAAAACAATTACCTTGAGACTGTAGTGTATCTCATTGCTTTGGGGTTGCCATTCTGACTTTCCACTTCTTTGATTTCTTCTCCGGACACTGAAACAATGAATAAAACATTAAATTATACATTTCCACTTGCTTTAACCGACTTCAAAAAGAGGATGACTTTATCAATTCGACCCGTATGTTTTTTTAAATGTTTGTTACTTCAGAACGTTCGACTGGGTTAACCGATTTTGATGATTCTTTTTTCTATTTGAAAGCTAATGCTTCCCGTGTGGTCCTTTAATTTCATCAAAATCAGTCCATCGGTTTGTAAGTTACAATCCAATAACTGATAATAGCTACCCATACGTCGATGACATTATAGTTGCGGGTGAAGAAGAAGGTGTGAAAGAGCGTTATACGATCTCCGCGTATCCTGGTCCTGGCCCATAGGCTGCATGTATACAGAGATGTGCAAAAAACATGGAAGAGTGTCAAGTATTGTTTTAAACTTTCATGGCTTTTCACAATAAAACTATTGTTTAACACGGGATAGGCACCATGATTTTGTTTTTGATTGAGTTCCCGATATTTCGGCGCGGTTCCACGCACCGTGATCACGGAGAGACTGAAATATCGGGAACTCAATCAAAAACAAAATCATGGTGCGTATCCCGTGTTAAACAATATTTTTAATGGAAGAGTGTTATTTTCACCCCCCTAGAGCAGCGTGAAAGAGTCAGCATGTTCACCCTTCCGGATAGCTAGTAGTGCCCCGCGGTTTCACCCGCATGGAATACGATTTTCTCACTACGTCATTTATCCCACGGGAACTATTTTTTTTCGGGATAAAAGTAGCCTATTTGTTAATCCAGGGTTTAAAGTATCTCCATACCAAATTTCATCAAAATCGGTGTTGCTGGTTGAGCGTGAAGAAGTAACAAACATACATACACCACTTTCGCATTTATAATATTAGTAGGATAATGCTCTTCGCTCCCATAGCCACGCCAATCTGTTCACATACTTGGCCCCTAATTCTGTTAATCAAACGAACTATAGCTAATAATCACTAAAATTCTTCAAATTAAAACAGCTCGTATTCTATTTACGCTAAAATTCAAATTTGCATAACTCCATACAGCGCTCTCACTAATACACGACGAATTTTATTCCATTTCTGGCCATTTGCGGGTAGTTTTAGTAGGCACCAAAGAAGTGGAGATTTAATTTCGCTAAAACTACCCTCAACTTTAATAAATACATTTAATTTTAGTGATGTTATTGATAAGTCTCATATGTTATATTTATCTAAATTATATCTTAGTTATTTATATATTTTTCGACTAACTACGTTCATTTTTATAAAGTTGTAAGATTTAAAGTAGATTGTATTGATTTCGTATGATCGGTCGAGACTTCGACGGCTTGCTTGTGATTTGTTCAAGAGGACTTGACCAATCACAAGCAAGAGTATAACAGTGGGGGGTAAGCGAACAAGCAACGCATTTTGGAAGTATGCCGCCATTCGTTTTCCGACTTTTGTCTGAGTAACTTGTATCGTGCCGCTGTAGGCTTTGTTAAGTAAGATTGTACCTCTAAATATATATAGCAATAGCAACTAAAGCAATAAAGCTGATTTTCAAGTTCACAAAGAGTGTTTTTGATTCAAAGTCCTTGCTTCTGAGTGTTAAACCAGTACGGTTAATATCTCAGAAGTGGGAAAGCAACTTAGTGCCCACACAAGGATCGAAAAAGAAACGTAAGTGTTCTTTACTCAATTAATTGAATTTTTCTTTTCGATGTGCATTCTATACGTTTACCCTCTTTAAATGATTCGATTGTCCTATTTGAAAAAGTTCACGACCGAACTATATTTACCGTTACGGAGACAGTCCGGAGGTTTATATGGTTAGTCAGGCATGTTAATCTTGCCAGGGTACCCCCTGGAGATTGACATGTTTGATGGTCTACAACAATGCATGTGTATCCTATATGTATACCCTCTTTAAATGATTCGACTGTCCTATTTGAAAAACTTCACGACCGAACTATATTTACCGTTACGGAGACAGTCCGGAGGTTTATATGGTTAGTCAGGCATGTTAATCTTGCCAGGGTACCCCCTGGAGATTGACATGTTTGATGGTCTATAACAAAGTATGTGCAGGTCAATAAAAATCTTGTAAAGTCTTGTCTAATATAGCGCGGTTTATTAACTCGGGTGTTTCTTCTTTTTTTCACATGTTGAAATCGCGAGGCATGGATGAGCAAAGGTTTAGTTCTTTATAAGGACGTGACGAACCAAGGCGAACCTCTCGCGTGACGCTGACTCCGCCGCTAAAATGTCATGACGCAACTCATGAGGCCGACGCAGTGGTGGAAGGCGTACGCGGTCACGGCAGCCGTGGCAGCCGTCATCGTCGGTCGCGGTCCAGGCGTTCGAGAGGAAGACAATCGCGACTGACGATTAGTCGGTCTCGTCCCCGGTCACGCTTTTCAAGAAGGACAAGTTCCCGGCGAATGGGTGCCGGGTGCCCGCTTCTCATCGGCACGTGTTGAAGCTGAAGGCGGGTTCACCTGGTACACGAGCAGCCGGCCGCTGAACGCATGCTGTTTTGGCGCGGTGAATTAGCGCCGGGTGCCTGCTCATCATAGGCACGCGTTGGAGCTGACGGCGCAGCGGGCGCCTTGGGGGCCGGACTGTCGGCTACACAAACTATACAGCTTCAACACCCATGTGGCTAAGCGGCTTGCTAACCAAGTGAGATTAATCCAATGTACTAAGTCTAATGTCCTTGGCTGGACCATAGGTATTAAGAAGGCGCATGATTTCGCAAACCATTTATTAACTATTTAAACTAAGTGTGTATAAGTCGATGACACTGTATTCTTCTTGAAATGATGTGCGCTGATCGCATGAAGATTTATTTACTTACGATTGAAGGTAATTGCTTAGAAACAAATAGAGAAACAGATATTTATTGGTAAAAATAATAATTTTCAAGTCGCTTATTCCAGGTAAATGTAACGAAATACATCTTATTCTTATGATCAAGGACTAATTGGCCTTAATGAATAACTTATAGAGTAACTGCTTACAATTAGTCGTGTATGTGTCAACCACGAACCTAGAAAAGGTTCATGGTGTCAACTCATTTTGTTTTTGTAGTCGCATTGTCAGAATATCCTCATGTCGGTATTTTGTTTTAAATATTTATATGTAGGTGTAATTCATGTAGATATTGCAATGAACTTGGGGAGTTATATATTTTTTGTATAAATATGCATTTAGCATACATATTAAAGTACTCGGCTACGCTTGACGGCGAATAAGCCATTTAAAATAATGCATTTCTCTGTAAGTGAACTTTCTTGTGTATCCTTATGAGAAATAAATGAATAGAACCGTAAAGAAACCATGGATATATACAGTCTTTATGAAAACCGAACCTCAAATGTGTCCCCTTGCCAGTGTTTGCTTATATGGGCATACGGATACCTACAGTTCAAAGTGACTAAAATACGATATCTAACCATAATATAAAAGCTGTCAAAGACGATTGTGTCTAAGCGTAGTAAAAGTTTTATTTATCTACTTCAATGGGTTTTTTTTAACTCTGAGTTTGCGTAGGCTTCGCTGTTTTTGTTGAAGTAATTGAACGATTGCCGAAATTAGAAAACTATTAACAGTTCATTTTGGGTAAATTGTTTTCCGAGAAACCTTTAACGTGTACAAGTGTGTGTGTGTTTCTTTCGAATAGCACGTAAGAGTCGCGACTATACAAGATATATTAAACAAATGTCAAAATTTGTACAATGTAGGTGTTGGTTGTAATCGACGCATTCATGAGTTACATAGACTGTAAAAATAATATTCGGACACTTTTATTATTGCCTACCAAGGGATAGGTTCTTCTAGTAAAGAAATGAAGAAGCGTCGTGACAGTTGGTTAACGACCATTGTCCTATGAGTGTGCTTTAGTCAATGCGTATGAACTACTGTAAAGCAGATATGTAATGAATAGCATGGTGGGGCGCAATAGGCGAAGTCAAGCCAGCGATAAGTCGTATCTATACAAAATCTATTCATCAGTAATGTTTTTTTAATTGATTCAGTCGCTAAACGTTTGTCTCTAATGAATAGTGTAACTATGTGTTGTGCTTATTATAAGCCGACTTAAAATATTGCGATTTGGTATGAAGGAAAAGATTGTTACGTTTGAGTTCGGTGATTATACTGTACAGATAAAGAGCCGTGATTAGTTTACGTTGTGTTAACGTCAAGGGTAGAGGTACCGTTGAAATTTTTATTAGTGAAGTGTACTTATTCTTGGGTCTTACAAGTCGTTACACGTTGGTATACTTTAGGTAGCTATAGTGATTAGCGAGTTCTGATAATAAGTAGGTATGAAGCGATGTGTGTGCTTGTGACAATACAGAGTTAAGGCGTTATGTTTGTTATTGTGCGTGCTGGATAGCAATATGTCGATATGCGTGAGATATTGTGTGTATTGAGGTTTTTTTTAGATTTGATTAGAAATTCGAAATTCAGATGTCCTACGACGTTGAGTCCCAGTTTGTAATAAGTCTACTTAAGAACTCCCGAATCCATAAAATGAATACGATCCTACATGAAATTAAATAATAAGAAGGAATCTAATATGAGTTATCAAGTATTTCGTATTTGGAACCATTGCTTCCCGTGGCTCATGCAAAGGCTGCGCGCGCGATGTGTCCATTAAGATTAATCGGGATTTACCTTAAATGTCAAATAGAGATAATTAATGGGATTTTCCTGTTTGTTAAGAACTGTGCCTGTAGAGGATCAAATCAAATGTTTATTTGCGAGAATACATTATTTCATATAAAGGTCTTAAAAGTATATATATTAGATCTATGTATTCAGCCTGCAAGCAGGCGTGCAAATTGTATAAAATGTTACAAGAATTTCAATTATCAACAATATCTAATTAATGTAGAATTTAAAATTATTTCTTATTATTATTAAACGTAGAAATAAATTTACATTTACATAAAACTCTCATAAGTAGACCAAATATTCCTCCACATTATAAAAACATTTTCCGCCAGCCATCTGTTTAATTTAGACCTAAAAAGATTACCGTTCAAGTATTTTAGGTCGTTCGGTAATTTGTTAAATGTCGCAATGCGTATGCATAGTAATGTAAATACTTTTATGACAAGGAGATTGGTATAACATAGGCTTGTAAACTTGATGTTCGTCTCTGTCTTGGAATAATTTCATTTCGTTCTTGAAAGAACTTCAGATGAGTTTTTACAAATATGCATAAATCCCTAATGTACATACATGGAAGTGAGAGACTATTACATTGACCAAATAACTGCTCGCAACCGCCCAGATACCATGCCTTGCTTATGGCTCTTACACACCGTTTTGGTATTTTGAAATCCCTCTTCGAAGCATTCAATGTGTTATAATTATTAAATAAAAGGACAGGGTTATATCGTCTCAGTATTATTTAAAGTAGATATTATTAGTGTCGTGTCATTTTTAAAAAAAGATAATGTCACAATGACAGAAAGTTACGAACGAATGAACCGGTGGATCATGGATAAATCATCTATCTACGCGGTAGATAAATATCAACTTCAAAATGTCAAAACTTATTCAGCTTTGTAACGTCTTAACTGAAAAATTCTATACATATTGTGTAATGTATAATGGAGAATACGAAGACAGGGAATAAAGACTACTCACTCATGTTGTTAGAACTATTGCGTTGGACATAAATATGCTCGAGTGTATTTATTAGATATGCATTCTTAAATTGAAAGGGCACTTGTGCGATAAGGTCGGACGCGCTATAAACAGGAAAGGGGTAGTAGCTTTACTTGTATCAAATCGGACGAAGCGTGAACTAAATAGTTTCTTATACTTAATCTCATTGTTCGTACTACGAAACATTACTTCATCATGTTCATATTACTTCCGGCTGAAGTAGCTTAATCGGGAGATTTAAAGTTCAGGGTCAGGTGTAGCCATGTCCTAAAAAGACAGTTGTTGTGGTTTAATGTTCAAAACATGGTTTCAACCGATGTGAATACTAATTTATGGCGCGTGGCGGGTTCCGCCCCATGAACTGTCGTTGTCAAACGAGCGGGAAGTATCGTTATTAGATCGAGCATGAAGTCTAGTTCTTAGAACGTACGGATTACTTGAACTATTTACTCGTGTAGGGCTTGACTACATTTAGCAATACTTTTGAATTGGTCTGAAAAGTGTCTGATGCAGTCGCAAGTTGTGTTTGAATGGTCGTCACGGGTTAAGAATAGGTATACTAAGCTTGGAGTGAATTTCTGGTAGAGGGCCTTGAATGTGTAATGAATAAAGAGCAGGCAACAGGACAAGGATAAGCAACGGTATAATAGATATAGACGAAAAAGAAAGTAGAACTTGCTTTAAAGAAGGTGACGTGGTAGTAGACCCGAGAATAATGATTGCGGATCTGAATATGAGAGTTGGAAAGAGATGTATGGATAGTGAAGATAATGTTTACTATTAATAAAGTTATGAATATAAATATTGTACACAGAGTTAAACAAGCAGGTAGGTAATGAATTTACAAGGTCCACTTTAAGTAATATTAGTATATAAATGTGCATAGTAAATGCAAAGGTTATGTGGTTTTAAGTTTGGATGATTAATGTCATGTATCATCTAAATTATCCCGTGTACTACTTGCTGGAATATTTGCTGGTCAACGTCATGGACCTGTAAATACTGATCCATCGGTTAGAGTAAAGTATCGATGGGTCAGTGTGGGGTATCAGGTAACGGGTGCCTCTCATGTTAACAATTTGTACATCGGTATAGGTGTGCTGGTCAAGGTTTTGACACACACCGACACATTATGAGGTTAAGTTATAAGCATTTTTTGTTAACTAAGGTTATGGTATAATAAGTAGGTACATTGACGAGTTCTATCTATTGTAAAGTTACTATTGTTAGCGTTGTTTAGATACTAAATGCAATGCACCACTGTAATGTTAATTAATTTATTTTGTAAATAAATAAATGTCTTACTGTTAATCTGATAACAAAGTACTTTAAGTTGGGGATATCAGGCAACCGATATCTCCTCAAAGATAATACATAATGGTCATTTAAATTCATATAACTATAAATTTAAAAAGTAGGTAGTAGCAGTACTTCTGTTTTGTTAAAACATACGGTTTCAATCATAGGTCATGTAAATATATTATTAATACAATTGCATTCGAGACTTAAATACTGAAATGTGCCACTTTGATGACTTATTTAAAAAAATGCATTATTAAAACTAAGATCGAAGCATTGGCTTATTAACCAAAGGTTTTATAGTTACGAGGAATTTAAAAGATTGAATGAACGAATATGTGACATATTGAAATTTGATAAAATATTATTTTATATTATTTGTTATTTTATTGTACGTTGTTATTCTTATTTTGTGACATAATATGACTGAAATTTATTGTATAACTAATTGTAACTAGTACTACGTACTGATGTCTATATGTAATATTGTTAATTTTCAAATGTTATTTCTTATTATTATATATTTCAATGCTAATTTTACCTGTATACCTATACTAATAAATAACTTTGAACTATGAACTTAAGTTTGTATAGTCAAGATGAGTAATTAAGCACTAATGTGGTAAAATATAATTATGTTCAATATACGATACATTTATAGTTTATGTGGTGAAAAAGAGTAATGTAATATTTTTGTAATTATACTTGACAACGAGGGACTCGTTGAAAATCGGATGGCCGAGCTGTTATATTTATCTAAATTATATCTTAGTTATTTATATATTTTTCGACTAACTACGTTCATTTTTATAAAGTTGTAAGATTTAAAGTAGATTGTATTGATTTCGTATGATCGGTCGAGACTTCGACGGCTTGCTTGTGATTTGTTCAAGAGGACTTGACCAATCACAAGCAAGAGTATAACAGTGGGGGTAAGCGAACAAGCAACGCATTTTGGAAGTATGCCGCCATTCGTTTTCCGACTTTTGTCTGAGTAACTTGTATCGTGCCGCTGTAGGCTTTGTTAAGTAAGATTGTACCTCTAAATATATATAGCAATAGCAACTAAAGCAATAAAGCTGATTTTCAAGTTCACAAAGAGTGTTTTTGATTCAAAGTCCTTGCTTCTGAGTGTTAAACCAGTACGGTTAATACATACTAATTTAGACTTTATCGTAACCGTATAAGAACTGATTTAGTTTTATACAATTTTAGTTTAGTTCAGTTGAATAAGCGAATCACATACATTTTATCCGTGTTCCAAGAGCATAAGGGTACGTCTACATTTACATAAAACTATTCCGAACGCTCGCGGAAGGCTTCACTCGTGTCGTTAAGGTGAGCATACCCGAGAGCCCGCTACAGTTAATTGTACCCATCAAGGTACTGCGGTCGTGTGCAATATGCCGAGTCTACAACGTCTAGAAAATTGCAATTCTTTCTACTCTGCCGTAAATAATATAATTAGTAGAAATCCTCAATTTAAAAACACTTAGGTATCAAGCTCCTGAATTCGTCCAATTTAAATTGTATCATAAAGAAATATATGAGAGCTTTTTATGTATACTAATAAAAACTGCGAGCGGTATGTAACAATAATAAGATTATGAAGCGATGATAGCTCAGCGGGGGGAGCGTCGCCTGCCAAACTGACGGACACTGGTTCGATCCCCATCAACAGCTTGAGCTTTCGGTGAATGTAACACCGTTATCGAATTCCCAGCATGGTGGTATGGTACTTTCGAATACCCGCCTGGCTAGCTACTACCCTCAAGTTTGAAAAACTGTCACCAAACACATAGTGTGTTCAGGCAGCAATCCTTGAGAGCCAGTGAGCATTCTAGGTCTAGCGTGATAACATCTTCAACCACATCGTCACTGACCATTAAGTGAGATGAAATGAAAATGAAATGATTAATTCATGCAGATATAACAATGTAAGTACAATTTACAAGGGTTTAAATGGCTAAATATTTGATATAATACAAGATTAAAGTACCTTAGTGACTCTCTGTGCCCTGAACTAGGTCTCTGATGAGCCTGTACAGCTGGGTACACTCTTCACAGTCACTTCATCCATGATTAGGTTTAACAAATATTGTTCACGTAAAATAAATACATGGATTTTTAGATAGTGGTCAAACGCTACATCTATACAGTATATAAAAAATTAAATGTACTTTATATCACTGCCGATCTACACACAGGTATATAGGTAACCAAGACTGTCTCCATCACGGCAATCTCCCGAACACCAAAAGAGCAACCCCAACTAAATTGAGTCATAAACGTATACCACCATTTTAATTCGTATTTTAATAAAAGGAACCCGAGAGCTGTGGCTCGCTCCACTGACTTGACAGTGAGTGCTCTTTCAGAGAAAATTTAATGGCTGAGAATATTTAAATTCTCTAATATTCAGGCTTGGATGGCCCTTTAAGTAATGAGGCTCAAAGGAGTAGGCCTAACAAGTGGCCGGGCAATTTCATGGCGAATACAATCCGACAATTTTTTGGGGCTTTCTGAATGAAGGCGTTCTACAGGTATACAGAAGCAGATAATTTATAATTATATTTGTGGACATACAGCTCCTTAACATTTTTTACATATCTGTGCGTACCGCTATTTTTTTTCTAATTTTGAGCATTAATAGATAGATAGATAATTCTTTATTGTAACACAAAAAATGACAATTTACATATTATAGGTATCCACAAGAAGATAGTGCAAGAATGGGCGGCCTTATCGCTAAAAACGATTTCTGCCAGGCAACCTTGTACGGATTGGATTGTAGATCCTATAAGTACGGGATGATGTGTTTAATAACGACATATCCAAAAATAAACACTTAGCCAACTATTAACTTACAATAAAACTCTTGTAACTTCTAAACGAAAGGTTTCGTTCGATAATTTAAATGAAGAATAAAAGTAGACACTGACAGTTTGGTTATTTTTGACTTACATTACAAATAAACTTACATGCAATCCACTTGTGGCTAGAGCTACAGGATGGTATCCCGTAGTCGTGGGTTCAAATCCTATATTTAATCAAGTATTTTTCTTAAAAAATTTGAAAATCAAATCCGCCTAGCGCGACCTCAATGCAATGAACCTTAACTCTTTGAATTAGGGTATGGTGCCATCACTTGATACGTACTGCAATGTTGTCTATCAGTCCTATTAATAGTTTATACAACCAAAGGTAGATGGCGCTAAGAACAACATCTTATCATATTTCAATTTTTGAAGGAAAAAATTTGAAAGTAAGTGCCGCCTAGGACGATGTTAACCATAAAACTCTTATCCCCTCAGATGTTAACCATAAAACTCTTATCCCATCAGATGTTAACCATAAAACTCTTATCCCCTCGGATGTTAACCATAAAACTCTTATCCTCTCAGATGTTAACCATAAAACTCTTATCCCCTCAGATGTTAACCATAAAACTCTTATCCCCTCAGATGTTAACCATAAAACTCTTATCCCCTCAGATGTTAACCATAAAACTCTTATCCCCTCAGCTGTTAATCTATATGGAATATATCGGAATAAATATCAGTGTAGAATGTGTCCATTAACACCTATATTGTCTCTATTAACGAGAAGACACCTTTTTGTGTTTTTCAGGGTAGCACTAACTCACAGACTTAACTACATTACACAAAATTGTTTTTTCGTTTTTAAGGCTTAAGAGGCAACATCCAATTGAAAATGATTTATTGATCATTTTTTGACAAGTTACTTGACCGGAATTGGTATAAGTATGTTCGGTTGGCATATTACTTGTTTACTCAAGGGCAATTATAATAATAGAATACGGTATTTCCTTATCTAAACAACATCATTATGATGTCCTTTACGGAGAAACAATGAAACTGTGATATAATATCACTTTTATATGACTACTTTTTATCTCTAACGTAATAAAGCTAAAGATTTGTCACACTGGTAATATTATAAAATAGTGATATTCTTTCTAGCTAAGCGAACTTAGTGAACTTAGCATGGCAGTGGGTAGGGCACATAGCTCGAAGAACTGATGGCCGTTGGGGCCGAAAAGCTCTCGAATGGAGGCCACGGACTGGCAAGCGCAGCATAGGACGGCCACCGACCAGGTGGACAGACGACCTGACTAAGATCGCAGGCAAGGGGGGTGAATCCACAGGGCATCTAATTCGATGGTAGGTACCTTTTCCCAGATAGCTTTCTCTAAGCTCTGTCTCTCTCTCCCTTTGATGGCTCTCTATGCACCAGCAATATCAATAATTTATTAATATGGATGATAACAAGAATTGCATACGTTACATATTTAAAACGCCTGAAACACCACTCAACGTAACGCGCATGCGTAAGTCAAAAGTCAAAACTCAATATTGATTATACCGTAATGAATGGACTGTATATTAAAAAGTACCATCTGCTTTAAGACCCTGTTATTGGGTCGAAAAAAAAATCTTTTTCGATAAATAGGCGTCCGCAAACCGATAACCGCCCGCAAGATGTGTTTTGGTGGATTTAAGAGATAAGCGGGAGCGATAGCGAGTTTTGGTTTCAGTTTGGAACAGCTCATGCTGTGCATTCTTACATCATGTTGGAAGCCATGAGTTAATAAAATAAAAAACAAATAAAACATCCATTTATTGCTCAAGCATAATAAAGTACTACAGTAGACATAGAGAAATAAACACTATTAAAATATCCTTAGTTTAAACACTGACATATTAACTTGAGTAATTATAGAGCAATAGGGATAGACTCAGCTTGTGTTTCATTTACAATGTAGCAAACGAAACGCTGTTTTTCAGTCTACCCCTTTTTCTCGGACTAAGATTTTCGCCGAATTAAATTAGCTAAGGTTAAGGATTATACAGCGACACTTATAATAGAATTTATGTGCAATTTGGAAGTATATAATTGTGTATACTGTGTGACGTTAATGTGTGTGTGTTTTGTGTATAAGGGAACGTGTGTATCAGGTATGGACTCTTTTATACGCATAAATGTTTTTTTTGTTTTTTACTCCGAGTATCCCACTTGTTTTTTTACTCCGAGTTCAAGAATAAACATTATTATCGGCGGTAATCACATGACATTTCTAGTTGTTGTATTTTTTTAATAATGTTTTGACGTTGTTCATTTAATACTAAAAAAGCTTATCTGGAGTTTCTTATCTTCTTCTAATTAAAATGAATACTAAAAATATAAAACAATAAATCTACATAAAATGGCGAAAGTATCTGTCTTTCAATGCTCGATATTTGAGCCCATTTGCACTTATTTGCCACGATTACATCAAATGCGCGTAATAACGCGTTCGATTCCCGGACAGGTCAAACATTTGTGTGTATGAACATGTCTGTTCGACCTGTGTCTGGGTGTGTATATGTATAAAAAAAAGTATATATATATAAGTATGTATTTAAGTATATATATCAGTCATCACGTTACCATAGTACCATAGTACATAGTTTGGGACCTGAAGACCTTGTGTGAATGTTGTCCCATATTATTATTATTATTAATAACTGTAAATTGAAAAAAGTAACGAGTTCAAATGTTTTAAGCGATATAACAGTACTCATATTTCTATACAGATATTAACTTGAGCCAGTGCGGTCTAAATACCGGTATGTGAAAATCGCTATGTCACTCGCTTTGTCTTGTACTTTGGACTACCGTCTACCGAAACGAGAATTCAACTCAGGCTCTTTGATGGTTTCTTTATCTGTATTATTACCGGCTATTATCTGTATATAATCTGATATATTTCAGTATACATGTTGTATTGTTCAATATACGCGAAATATGTTTGGAATTTGTTGTAATGTGAACTCTTTTGTAGTCCGTTACAATGTTTTTATTGACAATTTCGTGGGGAGTATCATCTCAGCCATTGGGTGTCCACTGTTGGACAAATGCCTCCCCCAATTGGGGGGAATTGCCAATACTCGCCACGCTTGGCAGGCGGGTTGGCGAGCGCAGTATGATTTCCGATGCTCAGAAGGCGCTGCTGCCCACCTTCTGGTACGTAGTCCCTTAGCCGACTCTTACGGCACCCGCGGGAAGAAATGGGGGAGTACTATTCTAGGCCGGTACCACCACGGCGCTATGTGGCGTGTGGCGTGGGGAGTATTCTTTATAAATCTGACAGGTTTTTGTAAAAAACACAGTGTGCTCCATGTTTTGGGTATGTACTTTAATTCGGATATTCGACGGTCGCCTTGGCGCAGTGGTCAGTGACATTGACTTCTGTGTCGTCGGGACCCTGGGTTCGAATCCCGGCAGGGGCAAACATTTGTGCGATGAGTGTAGATGTTTGTCCCGGGTCTTGGATGTTGTGTGTGTCCATGCCTCCCGCGATACAGGGACTCCTAGTGCGGGGGTCGGAGTGTGATTTAAAAAAATTGGTTGTCTGTAAAGTCGGTTTACGGACGATAGATTTACGTGATAACGACATAATCATGTATGACTTTGAGTTTGAATTTGACTGACTTTGACTTTGACATTGACTTTGACTTTGATTATTTTATGTAATACAAAACTCAGATGGAACGTTACGCGGAACGTTACTATTTTTCATTTTGGCATTCATCAATTTATAAAACGTTATCACGTCAAAAAAAAAAAAAAGATATTTGTTTTAACAAGTTATTTTTTGGCAAAAATTGGCACAACTGACTTAAATCACCTGTATTGTTTTTCCCTCGATATCACAAAAACGACTTAATATATTTTGGGGAAATTCAAACGGAACTACCTCGGAAGTGTTCATTTTTAATACTTGGCGGAGAAATTGGTGAGCATACATACAACACAAATATGTACAGTAGAACGTAGAACCTTCCTTTTTGACGGTTCCAAAACCTAGACGCCATCAAAACATAAGCATAATTGTCCTGAAATCCTACTAACATTATAAATGTCAAAGTTTGGATGGATTGATGTTTGTAACTCAATCACGCCAGTACGGCTGAATGGATCTGGATTAAATTTGGCACAAAGATAGTCTGGAATAGCATAAGCTACTTTTTATCCTGTTGAAATGTATGATACCCGTGGAATAATTGATGTAGTAGGAAAACTGTATTCCAGACGGGGCGCTACTAGTATTCTCATATTATGTAACAAATTGATTTTTTTTTTTAAATACGGTACGTCAACACAAGTTGACAGCAACGATGGTCCTTTATTGGACCGACACAACGCGACACATTTCTTATAGCAGGACATTTTCACGGAGAAGAACTATATTTTAATTGGTTTTCTTAAATGAGTGGATTCTTCGGATGTTAAAGTGTAATAATAATAATAATATAATCGGCCCTAACCACCGGTAGCTTGGGCCCTGCCCCGCTGCTGGCGGAACTCTAGGTTTAGGTTTTTTATAATATCTTTATTAATTTTTGTTTTTGATATTTATACTGTAAAAAAACTAAACCTAAAAAAAAAAGAAAATAAAGAGATAATAATAATAATAATAGCTTTATTTGATTCCACAATAAATCGATACAATTAATTCATAATTATAATACTAAGTAGACTAAGATATTTAATAATTTGTATTTTTTAATCTACTAATGTGGACCCCCTCAGGGTAAAAGCCTCCTCCAAAGAATTCCATTTTTCCCTATCTTTAGCAGTGGTCATCCAGTCTCTTCCTGCTTTGGATACAATGTCATCCTGCCATCGGGCGCCTGGGCGACCTCTACTTTTCACGCCATACGGTCCTTTCCATTTTGTGGTGTTAATTGTCCATCGATTGTCACTGTATCTCCCAATATGGCCGAAATGTAATAAAGTGTAATAATGGTGGATTATTAAGAGGATTATATATTTGTCCATACAAAAACCTTTTTTTCTACCTTTGAACATTGTCTGATTTCGGATATATATTTTTCATATAATCTACACATAATGGCATTATGCGTATTTTATTCAGTTTTTCATTCGCTTTAAAATCACTTCCGTTTTTTTTATTTACAATAGACAGGCGTTTGACCACTAACTCACCTGATGTTAAGTGATGATGCGTTAATTAAATACCTGATTATTGCTTCTAGTATTGAGCATTAGCTGAAACTAAAACATATATATACAACCAGTATCTTCGATACTGATTTAATGCACACTATCTTTGCGACGCATTTCATTGCATTAAACAAATACACAATTAAAAACCGTCGCACAAAAGCGTCTTTTGCAATTTGTTTGAAAGAAAATAGGGGTTGCGACTTGTTTGTGACATGTAACCTTGATGCAAAGCAAGAATTCCTCTTCGTAAATAAAATGTGTTAAAATTCAAACAGAGTTTTCTGCTAACCCTACTTAGGTATCACGAAACTTTATCTCTCACTGGCTCCAATTAAAATAGTTCGACATTCGATCATCGCGTTGTCAACAAACAATCGGAATCCAAAAAATAAATCCAATTAAGGATCCCAATAGAGGAGAATGGAATTCCAAATCCCAATTAAAGCTCGCCATTTAAAATCTGTCCGGAGAGGTTTTCAGGGGCGGTTTTAATGAAAATTTTCCTGAACTTACCCCTGCTATTCATGCGTCGAGCGCAGATATTTGTAATAACCTAGATTCTATCTTCGTAGAGTGGGGAGAGTCCGGAAAGTTTTCGTTCCGGCGCATCCGGCTGAATAGATAATCGGTCGGATGTTAGGCATGAGGTCTGTAACTTGCTGAGGTTTTAGCATAAAGTACCAACCACAAGTAACATCATTACACATAATATAAGGAAAATGTATTCATAATTCTAAGCTTTGTTTTACTCTTGTTGACTTGCCTATGCCACCGCTTGCGTGTCATACATTATAGTATGATATTAAAGTGAGATTTATCTTTAGCAGTTGTATTGTAAGAAAAAACTTTATCTTTTTAACAAGTGATATGTGGAAGCTTATGAATTTCACCCTTTTCAGTGACTTTTGCTACTCGCGGGATGTCGATGTCTTCAACCGCGACAATAATATCGTCAAGATACGCGTAGCACTTTTCAGTTATTGAAGTATATCTCAAAAACCGCTTGTCCGATTTTGATTTGTCCGAACTTAAATGGGACCACCGGAAGTATACTCTATCTAAAAAAAAAATAATAATCAAAAACGGTTCCTAAACGACGAAGTTATCCGCGAACACACATAAAAAAAAACTTATATATACGGTCGAATTGAGTAACCTCCTTTTTGAATTCGGTTAAAAATTAACAAGTAAAACTAACAATAAGTTTGAAAAATATTTTTATTATACAGACTTTTTGTTGTTGACTTTGGTAATAGATTAAGGACGAATTCTTAGGCTAGTCATAAGTATGAGCGCTAACCGGCCACGTTGATCAGCGCATTTCTAAAATGCCGTATCTAAGACGAAGGAACTTTAGAGTTTTGCTTGTTAATTTGAGTTTGGGATTGACTCGACGAAAACTCCTTTAAATCTTAATCGGTTTGAAAAGTCGAAGAAGCTGGATAAGGGATCGCGGTGACGATTTTTGCCATGTCACTCCTATCTACAAGTTCTGCTATCGGCGAAACTTCACGAATATCATAATGAGAAATCGGTCCACAATTTCTGACTTTATACTTTAGAAATTGATAAATTATTTTACCTTATGTATTTGATTCTAAAATACTATGATTTCATTAAATATCCCAATGTATACATGCTTAAGAATGCAACCATGTACTCTACTACGATTGCTTTTTCTATGGAAAAGAGTAATAAAATATGTTTATTGTGGGTACACGCTTGGGATAAGGTGCCGGAACAAGCAAAAGACCCACGGGATGTTAAGTGGTAACCTCTGCCTATAGACAGATGCAATTCGTAAACAACTGCACTGCACCCGTCATCATGACACATAAAATTGGTAAGTCTCATGTGTAATTTCACCGACAACCATACTCTTCAAACCGGAACACAGTAACGCGAACACTACTGCCTGGCGGTAGAAATAGATATGGTGGCAGTTCATCCACGGGCGAACTCTCACAAAGAGTGTAACTTTACTCTTAAAATCATTCCTTTTGTTGTGTAGTACACAAGGAACGGACCACTTTAATAATAAGATTAATTTAATGACAAGCTGCGCCCCGCGGTTCTACCTGCGTGATTATTGATGATGATGAAAGGTAACCTATGTGTTATTTCGGGACCTGAAGTAACTACATACCGAATTTCATTCAATTCCGCCCAGCCGTTTGAGCGTGAAAGAGTAACAAATATTCATACAAACATACAAACTATCGCGTATATATATTTTTTTTAAACACAAGGTCTTCAGGTCCTAAACTAGGCAGAGCCTGTACTATGGTAACCTGATGACTGATATATTTACATACATATACACACCCAGACACAGGTCAAACAGATATGTTCGTACACACAAATGTTTGACCTGTCCGAGAATTGAACCCGGGGCCAGCGGCTCAGAAGGCAGAGTGCTACCAACTGCGCCAACCGGCCAGTCAGTATAATACTAGTAGGATTACCTTCTAAATCGCATCAAGCATGTAATTACCGACGTGAATGCACGTTACTGTAACGTAATGTATTCGTATGTCGTTCGTGTTTTGCGTCAGTCGATCGACGGCTGGATCCGATGGTTTCCTCGTCGCTGGCGGGAAATGTCGAAACTCGGAATTTCGACAATATCGAGTACTTTCACAGGGTCGTGTCAATGTCACTCAGTATTATTGGAGGCGAAACCGCGAGACAAAGATGTAAAAAAAACTAGATAGATTGTTTTTTTTATACTTCTCATAGTGGTAGAGTACTTTCGAATACACGCCTGGCTAGCTACCACCCTCAAGTTTGAAAAACTGTTATCAAACATATATTGTGTTCAGGCAGCAGTCCTTGAGAGCCAGTGAGCATTCTAGGTCTAGCGTGATAACCTGTTCGACCACATCGTCACTGAAATCAAGTGAGATTGTGGTCAAACGCTAGATCTATACAGTATAAAAAAAACTAATCATGTACACGTGTCGACATTTTACGAGTTACTAAACAAAAGATTAAATGTAAATACCGAAAGTCAGTCGCTTCATAAAGCTTTAGATCTACAAATTTACAATTCCACTTTGTGATTGTAATTCAAATAAAACTCTCCAAACGACAGTTGAGTGAAATGCAAATTTAAGTTTTTTTTCACTTGTAAACTTATCTTTACCAATGATGTTTTACTAAAGATGATGTTTATTCATACTGCGCGGTGCTCAGATTTTGTTCCTTTACGACATAAACATGCTTACTGCGACAGATAATACGGTACAAATAATATAGAAAAGGATAGCTATATGTTTAGACTTGCGCTTGAAATACGCGTCATAATGAAAATTACTATAATTGACTTAATTTTGCCGCCTCAGTTTCCGCGCGCTTGTGCGACATCTACCTCATATAAACATATAATATCATTGCCATTACCACATCCAGTAGCCAGGCCATCTGTTTGTATCTAGCGATGCAAGTAACGTATAATCGACAGCTCATATTTTATACGCCACATTTCGACGCACTGACAAGTAATGTGGGTAGTAGCGTTTTTCTATTAATATTTTTTCGCTATTTCCTAAAAAAGGGTGAAAATATTGACGCCTGTCGCAATTCTGAATTGACGCGAATGCTTTTGCAGTGTTTGACAAGTTTCTAAAATCAAATTTAGGTGGCTCGTTTTCCATACAAATAACAACTATGACATAACGTACTTACATACATACGAACTTACGTATTATGTTTATGATTATATATTATATTATGAGCAACCAAACACTAAACACGCTGAACTGTATAATCCTACTAATATTATAAATGCGATATGAGTATGGATCACGAAAGAGAGAGATGGATGTATATATGTGTGTTGCTCTTTGAGTAATCCCACTAATATTATAAATGTGAAAATTTGGATGGAGTATGTTTGTTACTGTTTCACGCCTAAACGGCTGGATGGATTTGGATGAAATTTGGTATGGAGATAGCCCTGGATTAATACATAGGCTTATTTACATCATCACCGTTTTATATTACTACGCGGGTAGAACTGCGGGGCGCAGCTAGTTTACCATACACGTAAAATTACAATTTCTATTCTATTGAGATAATTATTATATGTATATTTAAATAGGGCAAATGCCTTTATTCAAATAAAATACTAATAACTAATTACAATACTGCAGCTACTTCAATAACATTTGAGCAATCCACTAGCTATTGGTAGCCTATAGATAACTCAAATGTTCCAACCCGCTACCGGCCGGCAGCGTGCCCAGAATGCTAGCAGCATTGCCACGCTGAATTGCAATGCTGATTCGTTGAGCCAAATAAGTGACAGCATTTTCTGTTAACCCCAAAAAGTTCAAATATGCAACCACTACTAAGGTGACGCCGACAAGTTATTTCAGACTTTTGAGTGTTGCTGTCAGTTTTATTTATTGGTAAAAAATTTTTTCACCCTTTTCAGTTACCTTTAAGTGGGACTACCATGGAAGTATACTCTATAAAACAAAAAAAGGATCATCAAAATCGGTTCCTAAACGACGAAGTTATCCGCGAACACACATAAAATTATATATATATATGGTTGAAATGAGTAACCTCCTTTTTTAAAGTTTGTTAAAAAATTGACTAAGCTTGTTTACTCAGAAACTCCCCAATGTTTATAAATGCATGGATATTGATCAATATGGAAGCGCATCTCTGCTGGTTACTAGTACACTCCAATTGTTTGCTAATTGAAATCGAAAACTTGGGTAATTAATGAGCGCGGGAACACATGACGTAGGTACAGGGTGATGAACCAATTAGAGCTGTGCATGGATTGATGGCATTGATTTGCCCGGATTGATTAAACCCGGATAGACACCGTTAGGGTCGGTAATCATACTGCGCTCGCCAACCCACCTGCCAAGCGTGCCGAGAATTGGCAAATCCCCCCTATATGTGGGAGGCATATGTCCAGCAGTGGATGTCTAATTTCTGAGAAGAAGAAGCAGAAGAAGAAGAAGAAGAAGAAGAAGACACCGTTAAATAATAATAATAATAATAACTAATACCTAAATGTAGGATCGAAATCAGCGGTGAACAGAGAACCGCAAACAGTAAATTTGTTTTGCAAAAAATATTTGTAATCCATGTCAATTATGTAGAAAATCTTCTTTATTTACCATTAAAATTATACAAATTCTACGTCGAGGTGCATTGTATATTTGTCTCATACGATATAATAATATTAAAACTCACGTTCATGATTACTTTACACTGTTTCTACGGGTATAACGTGGTACTTACGCGTAGTCGATATCACGATCGACAATTGTTTCGGCTTCTTCCAGAAATGGTCCATTTGCATAATAGATAATTTTGAGTCTAGATTATTTTGTTAAAAGCTACTACATATTTGATAAACTTAAAAATACCACTTATGAAAACGGTTAAAGGGATAATTCTGATTGAACTAAGTTAGATTTCATTTGCTCATTTATCAGTAAAAACATATTTTAGATCGGCAATATTTTTCCATTAACCAAAATTCTTCCGGTAACGATAAATGAGCTTGATCTTGTCTGACACCAGAAGAAAGGGAATTAAAACGCCTAAAAATCTGTAATTTTTTTGAGCCATCAGTACACTTATATATTATTTTAATTAAATCAACACAAATCAGGATTAGTCCCGCCCTCTCCGCCTGTAAACACCCGCGGGCCTCTGTAATGTCATCGACACCGCTTAAACCCTTAAAGCAAGTCGGATAATGTGAGTAGAATAGGTTAGAACATTTGAGTTATCTATAGGCTACCAATAGCTAGTGGATTGCTCAAATGTTATTGTAGTAGCTGCAGTATTGTAATTAGTAATTAGTGTTTTATTTTGTAATTAAAACTGACGTGGTTTTGGCACATTATGAATGATATATATATATAATATACGTGAATCATCGTAGACCGCATCATCACTTAACATCAGGTGAGATAGTGGTCAAACGCCTGCCTATTGTGAATAAGAAAAAAAAAATTATGAATGTATAAAACATGGGAGTTACTCACGTAATAAGTCAGAGGGTTCCGACTATTAGTTTCAACCACATTCGGTGGTCTTTTTCAAGGAGAATACGGGGCGCTCGCGGACGCGGTCGTGTTTTATTTTATTTTAATATATAGTTAAGTATATATGTAGTTTTATTTTAATGTGTGAGTTACATCGCATTTGAAATAAAAATACCAAAGTTATACCCGAAATCGATGACGTGTGCAAAAACCTGATCTCCTTACTGTGAGTCCGATATTTTCCCGGATCACTCTAGTTCCGGACACCTGTTACATTTCTAATTTATACCCGGATAGTATGACGAGCCAATTAGGCTGCCAATTAAACGGTGTCGACGGTAATGTACAGTAACTACTGATTAGTCTGTGGCGAAATTGACTAATGTCATTAGTGGCAGGTAATTGAGATAAGTTGAGATTGAACTTGGACAATGGGAAAAAGAAATAATTATTATATAATTATATATTTTAATTTGACTACCGGGTGGCGCAGTTGGTAGCACTCTGCCTTCTGAGCCGCTGATCCCGGGTTCGATTCCCGGCTGTGTGTTTGTTTAACCATGTTTTTACATGTTTGTATGTTGTTTGAACATGTTTGTTTGACCTGTGTCTGGGTGTGTATATGTATATCAGTCATCAGGTTACCATAGTACAGGCTCTGCCTAGTTTGGGACCGGAAGACCTTGTGTAAATGTTGATAAAAAAAAAAAATTAGCAACTGTAAAACTATAAATGATAATCGTTAATTACAATACTACAGTAACATATGAGTAATGCACTAGCTGTTGCCAGCTTATAGATAGCTCAAATGCTCTAACCAACTCCCAGTTGGCAGCGTGTCTAGAATGCTAGCTGCATTGCCCCGTTGAATTCCACTGCTGATTCGTTGAGCCAAATAAGTGACAGCATTTTCTGTTAACCCCAAAAAGTTCAAATATGTAACCACTACTAAGATGAGCATATTTTCGCCGCTTCAATTGCGCCGCCGAATAAGCCGCGGCGCTAGCCCTAACTTAAGTCTCAGGAAGACGTGACTACGCTAGTGTTCACACATGTAGCATCCCACACTAAAAGCAGCCCTAACTTCCAGGGATTAAGTGTCATCATACATCAAATAAATAGACATACCTTTATCGCCTTTAAGTTCGACGTTCCCTCTGTACCACAGGACCCTGGCAGCCGGCTTGGCGTTCTTGACCAAGCACTCCAGAGACACGTCATCGCCTTCCTTTAACTCGATCTTGGAGTTCGCTGGGTGGTTGGTGATCTCCACCACATTGGGGGGCGCTGTGGACAATGAAACATTTGTGAGATTAGTACAAACGTAATACAAAGTTTACACTTGTGCCGTGGTGGTAACGGCCTAGAATAGTACTCCCCCATCTCTTCCCGTGGGTGCCGTAAGAGTCGGCTAAGGGATAACGTACCAGGAGGTGGGCAGCAGCGCCTTCTGAGGATCGGAAATCATACTGCGCTCGCCAACCCGCGTGCCAAGCGTGGCGAGTATTGGCAAATCCCCCCTATATGGGGGAGGCATACGTCCAGCAGTGGACGCACATGGCTGAGGAAAGAAAAGTAACATAACAGTTGGTTTACCAAAGCGTTACAAATTGGTACTAATAGAGTAATATGGTATTACACTCACATAAATTGCCAAAAAACAGGGCAATGTGTAAAATTGCCAAAACATAACGCAACATTTATACATTTATACCGCCCATGTTCTGTGGATTAGTTAATGGTGTCACCAACGACAACCTTAGGCAAGATGAGCTATTGAGATAGACATACACACCGTTTATTTACAGCTTCAGCACACAACAATAATTACAGTAATATATACATTATAATAATTATTATTATTACGCGTGACCAAAATGCTGGCACATATTTGGCTCAACGAATCAGCATTGCAATTCAGCGTGGCAATGCTGCTAGCATTCTGGGCACGCTGCCAGCCGGTAGCGGGTTAGAACATTTGAGTTATCTATGGCTGTCAATAGCTAGTGAATTGCTCAAATGTTATTGTAGTAGCTGCAGTATTGTAATTAGTTATTAGTGTTTTATTATTATTGACCAGTAAGCAGGTACGTATTAGGCAGTAATCTACTTACACATATATACACGCACTTATACACACAAACACATACAAGACACAAATGTAAAATTTGTTGTGCTACAGCAGCAAAAAGAGCTTGACTCAGCATCAAGCCTCCCTACCAGAGAGTGAGGCACTGTTATTCTGCGGAGACCTCCTTCAACCGCCAGACCCTGTGAGGCACCTGTGACCCTGTGAGGACCCTGTGACTACACTTAGTACCTCCAAGTTAATTTAAATATACATAGATAGATTATCTTATTGCCAGGATCCAGCGTCGGTCTCATTGATGGTTGGTATGATAAATGCATTTTAATGCAATCCATGAGTCATGACTACTCTACGCAGTCGGGAGTATATTAAAATATAATTAGAGCGAAAATGCTTTTTTTTTAAAAATATTTGGAGAAGGAGATTGGAGAAGGAGGGTGATGAATATGAAGATTGATAGAGAGAACAGAAGAGGTTAAGCAAAAAAAGATGGATGAATAGTATTAAAAATGATATGAGTATGAGAAGGGTGTCATTTGTTAACGGCTGATAGAGGGAAGTTGAAGATGAAGACGTAGTGCGCCGACCCCAAATGAACTGGGAGCAGGGCAAGAGAAATTTATGAATCAGAGTGGAAATTCTTGATCTCTGCTTACGTCACCGAAAGATATTTATGTTTACGAATCCAACAACATAAATTATAAATAAAAACCGGCTCAAATTTACAATCGTAAAACATACCTATAAAATTCTCTTTACAAACGGTATATACAGTGGGCACCCCAATCGGAGCGAATGAAAAAAAAAACCAATGAAATATTTCAGAGATCCGCGACAGCGTAAATAATTTTAATAATCCGACGTTTTTTTCGGGATTATATTTAATTTATGACCTTTGGACTTTAATGCTGATCAAGTAGCGACAATTGGGCGGATGAATTTATGGCATTTTTTAGGAAATATCAAAGGTAGAGAGATCTTAGGAAGCGTAAGGCGAAATCCGCTGACGTAGAAAATATATCATTATTAAAAGCTGAGGCAGCACATTTTCTCTTGAATTGGATTGATTTTCCGTTTCAACGGTCAAACATTTACGTACAGCTTTGTCTCTGAACAAAACAAATTAAAAGACGAAACGGTTTTTACTGCGTATATTTTATTTATTTGAAACACTTAGCGCAGGACCATTATATAACTGACATAGACTACCTATATTATAATTTTTAACCGAATTCAAAAAAAGGAGGAGGTTCTCAATTCGACACGTATGTTATTTTTTCTTGTTGTTTTGTTACCGCATAACTTCCAACTGGGTGAACCGATTTTGATCCTTCTTTTTTTATTTGAAAGCTGGTGAAAAACCACTTTGAAAACGCTTTTAAACATTTTAATTTCATCATACCGGACAAGCGGTTTTTGAGTTACTCCAATAACTTAAAAGTGCGAGCTTAATAGCTAGACGATATTATTGTAGCGGTTGAAGACATCGGGGTATATACCTACATCACATTGACAATTGATCCCATTAGTAACAAAGGGCACTAAAAAGAGTGAAAATAAAATACCAAAAAATGGAACCGACTTCAACACTCAAAAGTGTGAAATAACTTGTTGAAGTCTAAGTTGAAGATAGCATCATATAAATTTAACCGAAGTGTTTATTGAGGTTCATTCAAGCAAATAATCTATTTTGACCTACTTCGATTTCAGTTTTTTTGGAAGTCGGTTAATAATCATCATCATTTTACATCAGGTGAGATAGTGGTCAAACGCTTGCCTATTCCCAATAAAAAATAAGCCTGCATTTTGTGACGTGATCAAAATGCTGGCCTATTTTTATTGTCTTTGGCACGACCACGCTCCCCTAAACCAAATGTGTCAGAAGACCGGCCGAGGATCCCTGTGGGCCCCAAGTTCGCAGCTGATCAGCAGGTCTTCTGGGAGTCAGATCATTTTGTGTCAGTTGTTAATTAATTTCTTTGACACGCAAGTCACATATAGGAAACTCTTTCCATTATAATATTTTAATATACGCCTTAATTATAATAATTAATGCTACGGCATACCCGTCGGTTAATACAATTATGTACTTTGGTAGTACTCCTGTTGCGAAGTAATTAAGTAAATGGGTACTTTCCCGCAGTTGGTAAATTATAAGTGGGTAGTACATTTGGGACATTTACGCTCTGTATATCTGTAATATTCAGTGAGTTCACATCTTGAAATTCAATTAGCATAATACATTTTAAATTATAGTACAAGAACATATTAAATTACTTTTTTTAAGCTATTGCATAGCTTCTATCGCGGGCCTTGAGCGTGGAGACTGAATCCAGAAATTCCCTAACGAAAATAACCTAACACCACCCACTCCGACCGGCACAACGGTGATACTTTTTAGTTTTGCCATCTATCGATGAATAGCAGAACTTTTAATGACTTTTTGTAAATATCACGCTTGTCTGTTTAGTTCAGCAACTCGCCTCTAGGTGGCATTGGTTGTATCGGCGTTGCTGCATAAGTTATTAATATATTAATTGCATAAGTTGATAAAAAATGCTATACAATAGCTTTACCGCGGCAGTCCCCGAGTGCAACACGTCTTTTTTTATTAAAATGTTCATCTCATTTGATTCTTCAACACTTTAAAATGTATGCGTTCACTCTTGCCTCATCCAACCATCCAGAAAATCTAGCAACACCTCTACCTGAGCGTGTCCTAATTAAGTCTGCTACCTGCAATGTTATTCTGTTAGCTGTCAATGACATGAAAGACAATGTTTCTGGTTTATCAAATCTCCCGATAACGATATCGAATGTACGCCACAGCTCAAAAAAATTTACGCTGGGTTACACCAGAAGAAAGAAAATTATATAATAAAAGATTAGTATTTTTGATGGAGCCTGAAGGTCATCTGTAAAGTACATTTTTATAATATCTTATATAAATGTATTAATCTATCTATCTATCTCAGCCATAGGACGTCCACAGCTGGACATATGCCTCCCCCAATGATTTACACAAGGACCGGTTGGAAGCGCCTGCATGGAGTCTGTGGAGTGTAATGTTTATAATAAAAAAAAACTACAAATCACACGCGTTAGGGTTTATCACATCTGCCTGGAGGGGGGAGGCATATGTTCAGCAGTGGACGTCCTATGGCTGAGATGATGATGACATCTACCTGTAAACATTTGCAGCCCTCTGTAATGTCATCGGAACCTATTAAACTCTTAACGTCCCCGCTGTCTCGGTACGACAAATTTATGGAAATGCTCCACTTAAAATATATCATATACACAATTACAACTAAATCTCGTATTTATAAAAACGTTGATTTTATAGTTAAAACTTTACGGTGAAATTTTCGACCTATTGTTTTTTCATAGCCAAAAGAAGCCAAAGGCGCTTCAAAAGCGAGCCTACTTACAAAACAAACATTTTTTTCATTCTAAAAGAAAGAAAGAAAATTAACCTCTTTGGGGCGAACGGGTACAATCCCCACAAAGGTCCCTTTTACAAACAAAACGTGGTGGAGAATCCTAACAAAAGTAATTATATCGAAACAAGTACTCTATAAAAACATAAGGAAAGGAGGTTTTCTTCAGCGGATAGTATAAGAGCTAATTGGTAACAATTGCACTTTGACTTATGTGTGCATATTGAATGAAATAAAAATAACACAAAATTAATTCATCATTCATCATCATCATCATCTCAGCTCGTATCAGGTATGTGCCCTGCCCACTGCCACTTCAACTTGCTAATCCACTGAGCTATGTCGGTGACTTTCGTTCTACCACGGATCTCCTTCTTTCTGATTTGATCGCGTGGATAAGCCCCGCTTCCCACTCTCTATATCTCATTTTGAAAAAATTGAATAAATGAACTGAATTTGAAGAAATCTGTATATTTCCTTCAAAATTCTATATTCTATTGTAGTCTGTTGTACAAAAACGCTATGTAGTATCTACTGTATTGGATACATATATACGTGACATCACTAAATAGTAAACAAAGTCGAATCAGTTACAAAACGACACACCTACCATATTTATTTGGTATGTAGAGTGATTTTTTTCTATTTAGACCACGCTATTCCTTAACTCAAGGTAAAACAGCATGGCGAAATGCAAGCTTATAAAGATAAAAAAGACTAAAGAAAAGATAATAAAAATGAAAGTAGCAAAAAATATCTTCCCATGAGCTCTCAGCCTATCTGGGAGTAGAACAAAATGATTTGTACGGAGAGCCTTGGGGCACAAATGAAAATCTTTAAGATAAAGAAAAGCGGCGTGGTTACAAAGATTCATTCTATATTTTAAAATCGATCAAGTATTTTCGTACAAAAACATTTAGAACCAACGTATTTTATGTAGAGAAGGGAATAGAATTATGAGTTCTGCAGTAAAGAAACACTTGGAGCTGGTACGTGGTACGCCTTAGATCGCGTCGACACTTAACATCATGTGAGACAGCGGTCCAATGTAAGCTTATAACCTATATGAAAAACAAGTTTCTTAAACGTGGCTCTAGTATTGAACTGCATCTCGCTTGATGGACAGAGACGATTCAGATCACGCTCGCAAATTGGCTCTCAAGCTCAGGTACCTTGAGATATATATATTTTTTTTATAATATGGGACAACATTCACACAACCTCTTCGTCCCAAACAAGGCAGAGCCTATACTATGGTAACCTATTGACTGATATATATACTTAAATACATACTTATATACATATACACACCCAGACACAGGTCAAACAGACAAGTTCATACACACAAATGTTTGAGCTGTCCGGGAATCGAACCCGGGACCAGCGGCTCAGAAGGCAGAGTGCTACCAACTGAGAGCGCCAATCGGCCTGTCAAATATATTGTGTGTTAGGTTACAGTTTTTCAAACTAAAGGATAATAGTTATCCATGCCAGCACTGGGAAATACCATGCAGCCATCCTCTCCATACAATACAGAAATATGTAGGTATGTATACGATATATACCCGTAGGTATACATTTATCTGTACTGAAGATAAATGCAGTCTCGCTTTAAACATAAAGCTTTTCTTTTCTTAGCCATGTGCGTCCACTGCTGGACGTACGCCTCTCCCATTTAGGGGGGATTTGCCAATACTCGCCACGCTTGGCAGGCGGGTTGGCGAGCGCAGTATGATTTTCGATTCTCAGAAGGCGCTGCTGCACATCTCCTGGTACGTTATCCCTTAGCCGACTCTTACGGCACCCACGGGAAGAGATGGGGGAATACAATTCTAGGCCGGTACCACCACGGCCATAAAGCTTTAAACATAAAGCTGATAATTAATAAATAAACATTTGTAACGGGCCACTTTCAAATTTTGCCGCCATCGACTTGGCCGAGTGCCGTATGTAGCTATTACGCGAGAACAGCCAATGAGCGGAGCGAAGCCCCGTTCCATTTTTGTATTTCAATACGGCGACGAATCGCGTCACATGTTTTGGTTGTGTGAACCCCAGGCGAGGGCGATGTACTGTTGGCGAACGTCTTCTCTTTTTTTCTACGCACGCGGTCGCAGCACCGATCATTTTAATTGTAAAAAACGTTGAAGAAAAGTAAAAAACTACGACCTGAAGATCCAAGTGTATCATTTACCTTACACATTGTATTTTATTATAACATATAGATTTAGCTTTTGACTACTATATCACGTGATGGCAAGTGATATAGTGGTTCAAGATGTTATCACGCTACCGGATTGGTCTCTACTTGTGGGTCGAACAGTTTTAGTTTTATTTTTCACTTAATATCAGGTGTGACAGGGGGTCAAACTTAAGCCTTTAAAAACAATGTTAAAAAGGAACCGAACCGAGATCGAATCAGAAATGAGGAGATCCGTAGAAGAATGCAAGTCACCGATATAGCCCAGCTGATTAGCAAGTTGAAGTGGCAGTGGGCAGGGCACATGGCTCGACGAACTGATGGCCATTGGGGCCGAAAATATATCGAATGGAGACCACGGACTGGCAAGCGCAGCATAGGACGACCACCGACCAGGTGAACAGACGACCTGACTAAGATCGCAGGCAAGGGCTGGATGCGGGCCGCTTCCAACAGGTCCTTGTGGAAATCAATGGGGTGGCCTATGTCAGTGGATGTCCTATCGCTGAGATGATGATGATGATGATGAAAAAGGATCGAAGGATAATCTGAAAGTATCCTCCTATCCTATCCAATGAAAAAAAACATAATTAAATTCGCCATACCTAATTGGGAACCTCCTTTTATGGAAGTCGGTTTTATGTCGGCAACAGAAAAGCTATGACATGTAAGGAATAGAGTTTTACTTCATTTTTCATCTGCTTATTTAAATTTACATTCTGTGTAAGTTGAACAATACTAAAACGATTAAGATACTTTATCATTCTCAACATTATAAAATAGATTTTCAACTATCAAAGAAGTACAATAAAAAGTATCATTAGACTAGGTCACGTCTGCTTGAAATGCAAACTTAATAACATCTAATCAGAAACAAAATTTAAGGGTGATACGGATCGCCGTATAATGGGCAAAGTTGCCATACTTCGTCTGACTTTTGCCCAAGTTCGGGCAAACTCTGCCCTCTGAGTAACTTTGTATCGTTATACTTTCATATTGGAATTTTTAAAGTGTTTAAGTTATATGTTTTGTTACAATAACGTGTTTTATGAGTTGAAGATAAGATGAAATAAGCTCATGAAGCGAAATGGATGAAATTCAACTACGCATTACACTATAGCTACGCCCCGCGGTTTTACTCTAATTGATTAAGGTTTTCTCACTAACTATTAAATTCTACTATGATACAATACAAGTTTTCAGGTTAGCAATTCAACTTTACACATTGCTCATGGATTGCTAGAGAATTCTCATTTTAATAGTAATGTGTAATAGCTACACAGATCACCGCAATGCAATCGATATGCAATTGTTGGAAAACCAAGTTTATTTATGATTACATTTGAATTACTTTGCATTGTTTATGAATTCCTTGTTTGAAAAAATGAGATATGACACCCAGGATAATAATTACGTAGTTGAACCGACAAATCAACTTCCAGTACTCACCTGTGGAAAATTAGCAACATATTCTTTAAAAAAATAACAAAAAATGGAACCGACTTCACCACTCAAAAGTGTGAAATAACTTGTCAATGTCGGTACCATAATAGTTCAAAAGAAACCTTAATCAAAATATTGTGGTCATATTAGGTGTTAGGAGATATTTATTCAAAAGTAAAAATTTTACTGCAAAAATGGCGCAGCTGATGTTCAACTTCTTATTGATGTACTATATTTATAGCATTTCATTATTATATAATCTGGCAACAGATAAATTTGTTTTAGGATTTACCTGAATATTTATTTAATTTAATATTTTGCATATTCTAGAACCTGTAATAATAATTTTTCCAGAGAATTGTAAAACACTGCCAAAATCGAGCTTCCTGTCTCTCTTTTTCACCGCCGCAGTCACATTACGAAAAACCACACGTTTACCGAACGTTCACAACAAAAAAAATCACGATAAAGTAAACAACATTAACCCCTTTTCCTATAAAAAATCGCAGCGGTAAGTAAAAACGTGATTTCCCGCTCCTAAAGTCCATTTCGTTACCGCGCCGTTACTTATTCGCCGCTCGTGGTCTCTGCCGGGGTACTCCCAACTCGGCACAATTTTATATCGCACTTTATATAATTTTATTCTTTTATTAGCTGCCCCCGTGGTGACGAAAACCGGTGATGATGGTGATTATGACAATAAGCCTATATGTTAATCCAGGGTATAAGCTATCTCCATACCAAATTTCATCAAAATCGGTGTAGCCGTTTGAGCGTGAAGAGGTAACAAACTTTCGCATTTATAATATTAGTAGTACACAGTATTTTTCTCTGACTATGGGCCTTCTGAGCAGGCTTAGACCCTCACAACGGCTATGGAGAGTGCTTCTGTACGCGATCGAATCGGAAATGAGGAGATCCGCAGAAGAATGAAAGTCACCGATATACATGGATTAGGAAGTTGAAGTGGCAGTGGACAGACATATCTCGGAAAATTGATGGCCATTGGGTTCGAAATGTTCTCAAATGGAGACCACGGACTGGCAAACGCAGCATAGGACGGCCACCGACAAGATGGATAGACCTGACTAAGATCGCAGGAAAAGGCTGAATGCGGACTCCTCCCGGGCGGTCTTTGTGGAAATCAAAACGGAGAGGCCTATGTCTTAGATGATGACGATACACCGTTTTGTTAGCAATTAGATAAAAAGAATGTTATACAATAAGAGGCAAGCAAAGAAGCTGTCTGATTGTACAATCAAGCATCACCTGACGCCTATGGACATTGGTAATAATTTTGGAGCGTTACGACACGTTGGCAATCCTTTTGAAACTCTGTTAACTCTCCTTTAGAAGAATCCCATGCTGTAGCTACTCGGGGCAGTGAAGACAGGACCAATAGGTAATAGCCCACCCCCTTCCCTAATATATTCAGTGAGGGTAGGTATAAATCAGGCAGTTTACGTAGTCCGATGATAATAGCCCTGTTACAGTACCGCCAGGGATTTTATTAGTTTTATAGGCTTTTCTATTGGATTTGGCTTATGTTGTAGTGAGGCTATTCTTCACACAGTAGCGGTCAATGTGAATGATAGTCTATTCTCTCGTTCTTCTTGTCCTTATCTCAAACTCAGTAGGGTCGGTGCAACATAGGTTCCTTCTAAGTTTACGTGCAACACCTCAGACCGCGTCGTCACTTAACATCAGGTGTAACAGTGGTCAAACGTAAGCTTATAACAAGTTTAAAAACATCATGTTTTTCTCGTCCACTTTATTCTATCACTGGTCATCTGATGGCTCACACCTTTCATAAACATATCATTCCTCACACAGTCCATCCATACCTTCTTCGGTCATCCTCTACCTCTATATCTATCCACATTCATGCTAAGCATTAGAAATAAAGTTTTTGAAATCTTTTATCCTTAATGTTTTTTGACGATCGCCGTGGCTCATTGGTCAGCGACATGACTTCTGTGACTCCGGGAATCTGGGTTCGAATCCCAGCAAGGTCAAACAATGCCTCCCGCGACACAGGGTATCTTAGTGCGGGGGTTTAGTGTGATATTTTAAATAAAATAAAAAAACAGTTAATTTGACATAGTATGACTGTATTTCTGGTAAGAATTCTAAATATTTGCAAAAATACAACCTATTTACACATGTGTATTCTTGTCACTGTATACGTGCATATAAGTCAAGTATGATGTTATGTTGATTAATGGGTAAAGCTACAAATGATGTATATATTTTAATTATATTTTTGTGACTGACCATTTTATTTCATTGTAAGCCTGAGTCCAGGTTTTCCCGGTACAGTTAGTAGTAGGTAGTACAGTGGCTCTACCACACTTAAGTAGCTACACTTACTGTCTGCAAGACATATATTTATGAAAATATTGTATCCATATATTAATAAGGATCAAAATATAATACAAATATGTACTTCATCATCATCTCAGCCATAGGACGTCCACTGCTGGACAAAGGCCTCCCCCATTGATTTCAACGAGGACCTGATGGAAGCAGCCCGCATCCAGCCCTTGCCTGCGATCTTAGTCAGTAATTAGTCTAAGTTATGTATGAATGTTCTTCTTATTTGGGAATATTTACGTACTAATTTTATAATTTAAATATTAAATTAAAATAATAACGCTTTTTATAAACAAAAACTAGCAAGTAACTAATATTTAAGCGTATTTTGACTGCTAACCGTTAGTAGGTTTTTTTTAATAAGTAGTTGCTATCTGTCTTATAATTACATATGCTTAAGATCTTATAATACATTTTTATTTATGTTTATAAAAAAAACTCACAAATAATCCTTACATTGATTGATAACAAAAGTCGCACGTGTCTTATTTATACTGAATAGACAGGCTTTTAACCACTATATTACCTGATGTTAAGTGATGATGCCTACGATGGATATGTTTATAATATGTGCAGTGTTAGGTACCTCGTTTTTCCCATAAAATAAATGTATATTACTTATAGTATTAATGTATTTAATTGACTGGTCGGTTGGCTCAGTTGGTCGCACTCTGCCTTCTGAGCCGCTGGTCCCGGGTTCGATTCCCGAACAGGTCAAACATTTGTGTGTATGAACATGTTTGTTTGACCTGTGTCTGGGTGTGTATATGTATATTAGTAAATATATAAGTATGTATATATCAATCATAAGGTAACCATAGTACAGGCTCTGCCTAGTTTGGGACCTGAAGACCTTGTGTGAATGTTGTCCCATATATGTAATGCAACATACCAAAAACGGGAAATACCGATACTTGAGGAAGCTGTATGTCACTGAGAGAACTCTAAATAATCACACAAATTTAATTTAAAACTCCCCTGAACCTAAAACCGTGTGCACAATAAAGGACACAGCGCCAATAGCCGACCCCAAACACGCCAGATATCGACAGGGACTCGAACAAACTTCCAGTTTAATTCTACAGAGCTAATTCAACTTGCGAGATAAATTTCCACAAACTTTTTGAATATATCGGCTCAATCGGAAAGTTTAAGATCGATTCTGGCGAATTTCTCCGTCCGGTATTTGAACTGATTCTGGCCGGATGTTGAAGGTGCCGGAAGACAATGGTATCTATACAACCCTCTAGTGATGCGACGTATATAGATAGACTAGTAGCGACCCCGGGGTTTCATCCGAGTGGAATACGGTTTTCCCGTTACCTCAATTATCCCACGGGAACTATACTTTTCCGGGACAAAAGTAGCCTATGTGTTAATCCAGGGCTTAAACTATCTCTATACCAAATTACATCGAAATCGGTGTAGCCGTTTGAGCGTGAAATAGTAACAAACATACACACAAACTTTCGCATTTATACTATTAGCAGGTTAGTAGGATATATGTCAGTAAACTGACGTGGTCATTAATACAAGATTATTATTACAAACTTAGACACGAAGAACTACTGCCAAACTCATCATCATGCAAAAAAAAAAAAAACACAAGTGAGACAATACATGAGTATACAAAGACTAGCTGCGTCTTGCGGTTTTACACGCGTGGTGATGATGATGATGAAAGTATGTGTGTTATTCCGAAACCTGAAGTATCTACATATCAAATTTCATCAAAATCCGTCCAGCCGTTTGAGCGTGAAACATCCATGAAAACTTTCGCGTTACAAATATTAGTAAGATGGCTTTTTGTAAAGTACATACCTACATTTGACTTACGACAAACTATACCGTCAATCTTTATGTTGCAGTCACAAACTTATATATATATATATATATATATATATATATACATGATGCTAACGCATATTTAAACGTCATCAAAGCTAAAATAATAAAAAGTAACAAACGTAATGCAGTATTAAAAAAAATAATCAAATGTACCACTATCCCTTTTCCCAAAGTCCTATATTACAAATGGGACAGTACATATTACAGCAAAGTAGATCGTCCGCAAATAGGGTCCATTTAGAGGACGACAATAAATATAAGAATGAATAGATACACAGATTCGGCTACTAGCAGGACTTGAACCCACAACAGAATACTGTCCTGTTGCTTTGTCATCTAAGCCATGTTAGCCATGGTAGCAATCCACTTAGTCGTACGAATTTATTCCGTGTTTTTGCATCTGAAGGAGAATTGTTGTTAGCGCCATCTACCTTTGATTGTATGAACAAGGATCAGCTATCCATCAGCTATCAAGCGAAGGCACCATACCCATTTTTAAAGAATTTTATGGTTTATTGCATTAACAAAAACAGGACGGTATTCAGTAGTCTGTAGAATTATACCCTTCAAATAGTTTGAAGGTTAGTTCTTAGCATGTTGATGCACTAAGCCATAAAACTCTTAGATACATAGATGTCAATAATAACGTTTCAAATGACATAAACACTTATAAATTCTTGTTAGATCCGTCCCATTTTCAGCCCTACAAATTTGAACCCTAAATATCAACGGAGAGAGTACAGTATAGATAGGCATAAAGTTGATCAGCCGCAAATTAGGTACGTTTGACTTTCGAGGTCTTTGATGCGAGCTACTTCTAAAACTTGTGTCTGCGGGCTCGGGGTTTGTATCGACAAGCTTAAAATGTAGCATCTTTATTAATGACATGCGTAAACTCGTACAATAACATGTATTTTAAAACATTATTTATCACTACTATATATTTATATAAGTGTTATCCGGCTTTGCTCACGTTTATAGTCGAAGTATTGCGATCCAGGTTTCGGGCATGTCCTATGCCGACCATCAGGCGAGTTTACGCAGTCAGAACGCGACTACCACCCTAGGTCGAAATACTTCGAATATAAACGTGAGTAAAACCGGATAATAGACACACACACACACACACATATATATATATATATATATTTTATAGTGCGTGTGTGTGTCTACGCGCCTGTGTGTGTGTGCCTGTGTGTGTGTGTGTGTGTGTGTGTGTGTGTGTGTGTGTGTGTGTGTGTGTGTGTGTGTTAGACACATACACATTAATGTGCAAACTCACGAGAATTTCCAAACATATAATATATACTATATATTACTAGGTGCCGCGGCAGCGGCCGGCGAAGCGCTTAAGCTTATCTTTCTACTTTTTTTCTTACCGTTGAATACACACTGACCAAATATTCAACCATTTGAAAATTCTCAAAGCCATACACATGGCTGAAATCGAATGTATAACTATAACCTCCAAACTCCTTATGCCAAGATATTCTAACACTCTGGCACCTTAAATTCGAATAAAAAACGAGGCAATATCTCAGAATGTCAAGTCAAAAAGCCATTCGCAATTTAATACGAAGATAACAATTTAAAATTCGGCCCGGCCTATCAATATAAAGGTGAAATACCTGCTTTGCTACGCGCGGCGAATTATTCACCGGGACTCCAGCAAGTTACCACAGTAAGGGACTTTCCACAAAATATTATGTACTAGTCACACCGGAGGCAAGGGGAGATTAAACTCCATTTAATTTTTTTTTTTAAATTAGTAAATCACTACACTAAAATAAATAAAAACATAAATAAATCCGTACTCATCATCAGTACTAGGCGAATCGCGACCGCGTCCGCCCCGTATTCTCCTTGAAAAAGACCACCGAATGTGGTTGAAACTATAGTCGGAACCCTCTGACTTATTACGTGAGTAACTCCCGTGTTTTATACATTCATAATGTGTCAAAACCACGTCAGTTTTAATAACATAAATAAATCCTAACAATAAAGAATACTGATGATATGTTTATGGAAGGTGTGAGCACTGAGACGACCAATGATAGAAGAGAATGGAAGAGGAAAACATGTTGTGCCGACATCACCTAGTGTGGGATAAGGACAAGAAGAAGAAGAATATAGAATTCTAAAACATAAGAGCACTCTATACCCCGTACTTGTACATACAAAAAGAAAAACCCTTTTTTTTACTTTGAATTTTGTTTTATTTCGGTTTTAAATTTTCATATAATCTATACCTTCTTTACTAGGAATATACGTCTCATTATCATCCAGTTTTTTATATCACTTTTAAGTTACAAAAATCACAACTCGTCAATATTTAAGGTAAACATTTTTCAATAACAATACTTTAAAAAAAAAAATTAAAATGTATAAGCTTAAAGTTCACCATATTTAAGCGAATGACATTAATTACATTTTTTTCTTACAATGTAGAGAGGGAAGAGAGGTTTGACTCGGAACGTAAATTCTATCAAAAAATATACCTATAAATCTTACGAGCAGCAACTGTCTCTATCGGTTGCATAGGGGGTTGGGAGGAAAGCTGAGACAGCAATACGTTTGCTTAGGGTTCTAGGTATAGAACGCGAAAATAGTGTTTGGTATAGAATCATCTCAATCTAAAAGTCCAAGCGTGGAAGCGAAAGTCTTGAATAACGAGGCTCTCCCGTTTTTAGAGCTCTGCGCTACAAACCTTGGAAGCTATTTTTTAATCGACTTTAAAAAAGGAGGTTACTAATTCGACCGTATATATGGTTTTTTATATTCTTCTGACAGTGCTTCTTCGGTATATAAAATTATAAAAATATTATAAATACAAAAGCTCGTGAGTATGTGTTTGTTACCTTTGCGGCTTGATAGATTTGAATAAAATTCGGAACCTAACTTATAATCTGGATCGCCACATAGGGTACTTTTTAAATGCTATTGATATAAATTTTTCATAGACAACTTTTCATTCAGCGTACTTGAGACCACAATCACTGTAAAGTGTTTAAAACGTTAAATAAATTAAACGCGACTCAAACCGCTCTAAGTTGATGACTTTTATAATGATTTATAATTTATAATTTTATAATACATATTCACACCTCTTTCCCGTGGGGATAGGCAGAGACCACATCCTTCTAATGGCCACGATCCCGACACTTCCCTCGCTTAATTCACGCTCCTCAGACCTTCCATACAAGAGGGTAGTTTGAGAGTACTCTTGACATTGTATTATCATTCAAGCGGTACATTTCAAGACATACAAGATTTCTAGCTATAAATAATAACATAAGAATACAAATATACTGTCATCAAGCACTTGTAATATGGCTACTGCAATACCAGTGATTGGACTTGGAAACTTTTTAAATACATATTTCTACACTTATGTGTGCGTGAGGAAAATTAGCAACTTTTCCGAATCTCCCACACTGTCTATAGGCATCTCGGGGGAGGGGGTACCACTGGATACAGGGGGTGGTAAAAAGGTCACGATCCTTTTTATTGACATTTGACTAATACTACTGACAGCGATGGATATTGGGTGTTTAAATTGCTTGTTTTGGGAAATTTCCTGCTTTTTATGGAGTGTGGGTAGATTTGGATTTTGTTATAATTTGATGGAGAGCGTGATTTGCGGTGACTGTCGCAAATAATAATCTACATAAATATGTTTATTAATCTACTTAAAAAAGGGAGCTCATCGGATATTCAGAGACTTATTAGAGTTTGATCGATGCGACAGGCGTGACCAAAATGCTGGCACATTTATTTGGCCTATCGAATTAGAATTGCAATTCAACCTGGAAATGCTGCTAGCATTCTGGACACGCTGCTAGCTCGTAGCGAGTTAGAGTATTTGAGTTGTCAATAGGCTGACAACAGCTATTAGATTGCTAAAATGTTTTTGTAGTACCCGCAGTATTATAATTAAGTGTTTTATTTTGATAAGGATTTATAGACTTATATATGTTTGACTGACTGCACTTTATGATTAGATATTATAGCGACCACATTTGAAACTATCATCTATAATCATCTATAAATTATAGCAACAGAAAAAGACTTCAACAATCAAAAGTGGTCATAAGGGGGCGTACATAAATTACGTGAGGTGTTTACGGGGGGAAGGGGTCAAGCCGAATCTCACCCAAACTCACATGGGGGAGGGGGTGGGTTCGACAAATACTCACTTTTTTTTTCCGCAAGGAACATTGTAATGTAGCGAGAAAACTGGGATCAATTAGGTAAAAATATTTTTTGTGTGGTTCTATACTACGATATTAATAATCTCAAATAACAAATCCAGATTAAATCCAACACAATCAAGCACACATTCATTTATTTACATTACATATACGTATTTTCAAAAGTCTCACGTGAGATTATGGGTGGGGGGAGGGGGGTCCAGCAAAATCTCACGACATCTCACCAAGGGGAGAGGGGGAGTTGAAAAATCGCTAAAACTACCTCACGTAATTTATGGACACCCAACTAGTAATTTTTTGTTTACTATTTTCAGTGACCTTTGTTACTTACGAGATCAATTGTTCATTCACCCTGAACAAGGAAATCAAACAGATAGACGTAACACTTTTCAGTTATTATAGTGTAACTCAAAAACCGCTTCACCGATTTTGATGAAATTTAAATAGGACCACCTCGGAAGTATATTCTATCAAACAAACGGATTACAGCATTTGAGTTATCTATAGGCTACCAATAACTAGTGGATTGCTCAAATGTTATTGTAGTAGCTGCAGTATTGTAATTAGTTATTAGTGTTTTATTATAACAAAGAAAGAATTTTGAAAATAAAGGACGAAGTTATCCGAGAACACACATATAAAAGAAATATATACGGTCGAATTGAGTAACCTTCTTCTTTTTTAAAGTCGGTTAACATATGATCATTTTAGACCTGAGATACGATATTATTTGTGCACTAATGCCCGTCGTATTCAGGAAGTGGCACATTTAAGCGAGAGTCCTTGTGCCTAACTAAGTAAAATGGGCAATCTCTTTCAACATTATATAACTTATCACTTTAAATCTTCTTGGTACAGATTTGTAATTCATTTTCTTCTTAACTCCTAGTTTTATTTAAGTATTGAACTTTATGTTCAACTTTTTTAATTTGATTTTGTTCGAACATTAAGAACGAAGAAGATTATATGATTTTTTTTTTTACATATTATAAGTTTGCGTTTGACAACTGTCTCACCTGATGTTAAGTGATGACGTTGTCTAGGATTTAGCACGCAAACCTAAAAGGTACCTATTCACTCGCGACTTGAAGACTCCAGGATTGTACATATCGGGAAACACAGACTAGGGCAACGAGTTCCATTCCATTTTAGGGATAGCTAAAAAAGTACAAAAATATATTTGTATACATTTTGTCGCAACCGTTACAAACGCATTGATTTTTTTTTTCTTCTAGTTGGCTCATGGTCAAAAGGGAAGGAGCTGATGATGGGATCCTGGAGAAATCGAGGGAACTCTTCGAGTTGTATGCTGCATTGAAGCGATTTGGGTGCTTTTTCATGAAAATCTTCCTCGGCTCAACCGTGGACGTCAGTTTGTAAAGAAAAATAAATAAAAAATATATACTACGTAAAAATATTAATTTAACTGACATTTTTTGTTATTGTTTAGGGACAAATGAAGTTTTATTTATATTTTTTTTATTTATTAACATTCACACAAGTTCTTCAGGTCCCAAACTAGGCAGAGCCTGTACTATGGTAACCTGATGACTGATATATATACTTATATACATATACACACCCAGACACAGGTCAAACAAAAATGTTCATGCACACAAATGTCTGACCTGTCCGGGAATTGAGCCCGGGACCAGCGGCTCAGAAGGCAGAGTGCTACCAACTCGCCAACCAGCCAGTCAAAAAAAAAAATTATTCTGTCTGTTCTGAAAATGATAAATGATTCACTCTTCTCACAATGTTCAGTATCTTTGCAACATCTGTCTAAAATGCATAATTATATTGAATACCAGCGCAAACTGCATTTAACTGGTAAATGTAGTGTGCATTAGCTGTACAATACCCTTTTGCCTCAGCGTGTATTCTTACGAATGTGTTTTCTAACTACGTTTGTGTGTATGTATGTAAGATGTTACTTCTTTACGCTCAAAGAGCTACACCAATTTCTATGGAATTTGGTATGGAGATAGTTTAAGCCCTGGAATAACACATAGGCACTTTTATGCCGGAAAGAGTATAGTTCCCGTGGGATAATTGAGGTAGCGGGAAAATCGTAATCCACGCGGGTGAAACCGCGGGGCGCTACTAGTATTTACATATAAGGTATATAGCTTATTACATATAAGCTTATAGTTAATCGTAATAAATGACATTTTATTAATATAGTTTTCAAATTTAATATGAAATCTATTAACTTATTGTAATGTCTCAACGAACAGACATAACATTTGCAATAATTTGTATTTTGTCAGCTGAACTAAAGTTCACTATTGGTTTTCCTGTACCCGAAAAGATAATTACAGACTATCGCCAAACAAAGAACCCAATTGAGAGGAAATGAGTCATCAAGTAAATAAAAAAAAACCCGACTCTTTAATGCCCCAAAAGAGCTGCATCAATATTGGATATCAAACTGTTGAAATAACCTCGACTTAAACACGACAATGCTTGCACACTAGGGTGGTACCTACCAAGTCTAACAAGTGCCCGGAAATGAAGCCCATAATAATTTTCCGTGGCTCAAATAACCGCTCATTAAGCGGAACAATCACGAGAATTGGCAATTCATTTATATAAAACAAATTGAGTTTCGCCAAGTTATTTGAGAAATTAAATTTATTTGACCAATAATTCACTCGAATAAATTTTAATGTCCTTGGAAGTTACTTTTTAGAATCAATTTAGGTAAAAATATTATTTTTTTCACACACTCATACCCCCGCACTAGGACACCCTGTGTCGCGGGAGGCATAGACACACAATCACAATACACAAACATCTAAGACCCGAGAACAAACACCTTTGTTAATCACAGAAATGTTTGCCCCGGCCGGGATTCGAACCCGGGGTCGCGGTTCCAAAGTTAGTGTCGCTAAACACTGAGGCACGACGAACGTCGAATTTACAACCCGAAAGTGGATGTTATGTACCTATGGACAGATTTTATTTATTCATTCGTGTATGTAATTGTAATTTTTTGTTCTACTTAAATTAATAAAGCTCACGTTGTGTATTATATTACAATCATAACGAATATCATGTATAAGATTTATGACACTTATGTTCTCTTTGTTTTTCTTATTTTTATATACTTACTTATTGTATTTATTTTTAAGCTTTTTTTTTTTTTTTTTTTTTTTTTTCACATTCACACAAGGTCTTTAGGTCCCAAACTAGGCAGAGCCTGTACTATGGTAACCTGATGACTGATATACATACTTATATACACATACACACCCAGACACAGGTCAAACAGACATGTTCATACACACAAATGTTTGACCTGTCCGGGAATCGAACCCGGGACCAGCGGCTCAGAAGGCAGAGTGCTACCAACTGCGCCAACCGGCCAGTAACACCCCCGTTATTAAAATTTATTTCGATCCTCTCCATGCAAAGGTTGCCTGGTAGATATCACTTTTAGTGATAAGGCCGCCCATTGTCACACTCTATGATTTAAGTATGTATCTATGACATAAATTTATGTTTATTGTAAATATTGTTTTATATTTAAGGTGTAACAATAAATTATTTTCTAATCTAATCTAATTGATTATAATAATAAAGTATCTATAACTAATATAATAATAATAAACTAGTCCATTACCAGTCCAGTGGGCAAAGTTCCCAAATAAGTGACAGCATTGAATAGCAATGCAATATCAATGATACATTATATTATATTCTATATTGCATATAGAAATGATATTGCATTACCATTTTTATGTAATCACAATTAAAATGATTGAGAGGAGTTTTATATTTTGCGTGCCTTAATAGGCTAAAACATGGCGAGCCTTTATTTTTAAAACAGACTACCTTAAAAATACAAAACACAATATAATACAAAAAATTGGTTGTCTGTAAAGTCGGACGATAGATTTACGTGATAACGTCATAATCATTTATGACTTCGACTTCTGACTTCTGACTTTTGACTTTTGACTTGACTTTTGACTTTTGACTTGACTTTTGACTTTTGACGGAAACGGAACGCTACACGGAACGCTACACGGAACGTTACTATTTTTCATATTGGCATTCATCAATTTATAAAACGTTATCACGTCAAAATACCAATTTTATTTATTTGATTTTTGTCTATGCATGTGTAATTGCCTGAAATAAATGAATTTTATATTTTTTTATTTATAACAATTACCAAATTACAACAGTACCCATGTTTTGCAAAATAAATGATTTGATTGATTGATTGATTGACTCTGTCAACTGATGATGCGGTCTATTCTGGAGCACGCGTGCCTAGCAGATACCTATTCACTCGTAAGTTGAAGACAACCAGATCGTACATACATATTTATACGGAAACGGAGATTTAGGACACAGACTGAAGCAACAAAATCGTTTATATTATAATGAAATCGCAAGTAGGGATTTATTGCTGATAACTCAATAAAAAAAGGCAAGAAAGGGGAAAAACAACATAATTCCGAACGTGGATACAATTCTAATTGTAATCGTTATATGCGGTTAGAATTGTAAGCGGTGCTGATAACGGCGTGAGATTGCGTAAACACTCTTATTTAATTAGGCTATTCGCACGCATGTCTATCATGTGAATAAGAAATATTTACCTCTTTGTGGTTTTTAAAAGTTAAAACTTCTTTAGCGGCGTTGTGCACTTTTGTATGAGGAAAAATGTTAAACTCGCGTCAGGACGTGACGTCATCGAATTCGTAAGACGAAGGGAGAGTAGACCGCCGTTGAAATTTAAACTTAAATGTGTTAAGAATAAGGAAGATTTTCGTTTGTTGGTAGTTTTATTTGATAAAGTCGTTTTGTTAAAAGTATTATTGAGATCGGTTATCAACGCCAATATTATACAGAGGAAAGATTTCATTGTATCAAAAAAACGTTATCAGGTTAATTCTATGTGTTGGTACATAAAATCAAAAAAGACGTGTGGCACTCGGGGACTGCCGCAGTAAAGCTATTGCATAGCATTTTTTATCAACTTATACTTATGCAACTTCTGGATTCGGTCTCCACGCTCAAGGCCCGCGATAGAAGCTCTATACAATAGCTTAATAAACTTAAATAACTATTGTCATGTTTGTGTACGATAGCGCAATAAATGAATATTGTATTTTACCACATAAATTATGGTACTTTTATACTGGTAAATAAAATCATTCGTGTGAAATTATTCCATAACCATTCCAAAATATTCAAAACTGCACAACGTTATTGTTCAAGTTTTCACTTCTACCGGCACTTCCGGAGTGCAACCGGGTGTTTTTTTTAGTCATAAATAACGAAAGAAGATAGACTAAGATAGATAGATAGATAGAAAATTCTTTATTCGTTTCTCCAAGTTTTACAAAAGAAACTTAATAGATTCATTATGTAAAGATAGCTTATAGCTTACAATATCCTGGAGAAACAAAAGGCGGACTTATCGCTTAAAGCGATTTCTTCCAGTCAACCTTTAAACTAAGCAGGATGTATACCTGCTTAGTCTAACTTCTATCGTTCTAAATAGGTGATGAATATCGAAATCAGATTGAGGATGTTCTTGGAAAGGGTCAGGCCAAGAGTACTCTAAACCAAGGCGCTTGTATGAAAGGTTTGATGAGCGAGGATGAAGCGAGAGAAGTGTCTCAAGATCGACACACAAAACACACCAACTCTCATATTTCTGAATAAAACACTAATAACTAATTACAATACTGCAGCTACTACAATAACATTTGAGCAATCCACTAGCTATTGGTAGCCTATAGATAACTCATATTTCTAATAATAATATCATTCTTAATTTGAATGTGTCAAATTACAGGAGTCACTTACTCAATATAAATATCATAAATATGTTATAACATCCGCGTTTCTATCATAGTCCCGAAGGGATAGCAAACCTTTTTTGATAGTAACCAGATTCGACGCTAGTGTGTGTGAAATACAAATACGCAGATTTACATGTGCTAGGTCGTGTCTACAGCATGTATGCAATTAGAGTTTAGCCCAATGATGTTTTACTAAAGATGACGTATATTCATACTGCGCGGTGCTCAGATTTCGTTCCTTTACGACATAAACATGCTTACTGCGACAGATAATACGGTATCAAAATATAGAAAAGGATAGCTATATGTTTAGACTTGTGCTTGAAATACGCGTCGTAATCAAAATTACTACAATTGACTCAATTTTGCCGCCTCAGTTTCCGCGCGCTTGTGCGACATCTACCTCATATAAATATATAATATCATTGGTTTTAGGTGTTATGTCGTCATTATTATAAAACATATATATTTGATAATAATGACGAAATAACATATATACGAAATACAAGTTATTACTGTTAAATACAAGTACATACAAGTTATTTTTCACATGTGTGGCCACTGGTAGTTGTGTGAGCGAAGGACACAAAAATATCGGGACCAACTTCAATATTAACAATAAGGAAATAAGACAGAAAAAATCTTTTTTTTTTGTAGTACAGAGAAAATATCTTCCAAATCTTTTCGCTAAATCTACTTTCATGAGAGTAAAACGCACATGAAACGTCATGAAACACAAGATCGGTTGCGAGTAGGTACTCTCGATGTAAAATGTCTCCAAAAGTTAGGAAATCATTTTGTCATCCTGTTTATTGCACACTCTGTATAATAAATCTGTGTGTCAATACACAGACATTTATGTACGTGTGCGTTGTATCAAATTATAAACGAAATTCTTCTTTTAGGGCGTATTAGAGTTCAATAAGCGAGCGATTTTAGTGCATTAACATTAATTATACTTCGTGCTTCGTCCTCGAGATTAGTAACCTGAAATAGAATATCTTTATACATTGTAGTAACGCCTACGTGACACCACTCTTTGCACTAAGTTGTTTTTTTTTTTTTTTTTTTTTTGGGTTTTGGAGGGTACTTTCTACTCCTTGCTCTTTCCCGTCGCTCATAGCGTCATTAATTTAGAGTCTGCACTATGTTATTAGGTACAGTGTTAATAATTTCCTAAACCATTTTAGGGATGGATAGTTACATAGGGCGGGCGGGTGTTAGGTACTAATCTCTTCGGACGAAGCACTCGTATAATTATGATAGAACTTCACTTACAGGTAAGTTCGTTTAATCACTAATTATGAAAGGTAAAAAAAGAAGAAATATACCCACGTGGTCAAACGTAACTAAGGTAAGGAAATTGAATTATAATTTTTTTTGTATTTTATCCGTGTTTTCAGAATCAGATTTATTTTGAAATGAATACAAGACGAAATATGGAAATGTTAGTTTTTACACAAAAAAATATCAATAGAATAAAATAGTAATGAAGAGTACACAAATTCCGCGCGCTTAATTCTAATGAAAACGCTTCCGATAATGTTATCTTACTTAGAAATTAACTCTTCTGATAATAAGTACTACAATGAATATAACTTTCGTAAACTCTAAGGCTTTCACGGCCGGCGTTGCATGTTGTATGTATTGCTTCCGGGCTGTTTGGCCGTGGTTTAAGTGAAACTTGTGTTCCAGACAGCTCAGTATCAGAGAAGACGCCGCGAAGGAGAGTTCTACGCTCTTGTCGCCGCTCGGACCTGAACCGCTGAAGATGTCGACCGCAGTGATCGACGAAACGTCTGGAACACAAGTTTCACATAGACCACGGCCAAACAGCCCGGAACCAATCCATACAACAATATAATTTTCTTACATACATATTTAAGATTAAGGGACGGTGATTGCATATCCGCCATTAAAAAGTTTGCGCTGATATGATACTTATTTCATCAGTAACTTGTTTGGTTTTCGCACTGATTAAAGTTAAATTACTGGCCGATTGGCGCAGTTCGCAGCACTCTGCCTTCTGAGGCTGGGTTAGATTCCCGGACAGGTCAAACAAACATGTGTTTGACCTGTGTCTGGGTGTGTATATGTATTTAAGTATATATATCAATCATGAGGTTACCATAGCACAGGCTCTGCCTAGTTTGGGACCTGAAGACCTTGTGTGAATGCTAAAAGAAAAAAAAATAAGTACGACATGACACGGTATCTTGATGCGGTATCTCTGAGCTATACATATATAATAGATAGTAGATAGAGGTGTTATTTATACTTATGTTCATTTTTCTAAATGCAAAAAATGTTAGTGGATTGTGCAGTGTTTCGAAGTCTACCCCAATTTTTTATAGGTGTTGAGTGTTCCATTTTGCGCCATAAAGATCATTAGGCGTTATATTTACACCAAATAAAATAATTATATGAAAAGTTTTATTGAAACTGTCAACTGTGTGTATGAATAGCCCGAATAGTATAAGATAAGGTTTCTTCAAACATTACTCGCTCATCGCTCCGCTTATGAACATAATCTCACCCGTGCTTACCCTTTTGAGCAACATCTCATGTTTATCTGCATATCCCAGCTCGGTTATTGCGGTCTCGTGTTATTAGATATTTTTTCAGCATTTTCAGGACTTGAACGCTGTTCCGTTCGCTGTGTAAAAAATATCACAACTATTTGCCAAGGTAATTGTAGGTATTATGTAGAAATTGGCAATGCTATAACCATTCCCATTGCTGACCAACAACTTAGTGAAGTGTTACGAAATCCTACTAATATTAGAAAGGCGAGTTTGTGTGTGTGTTTGTCACTTCTTCACGTTCAAACGGCTACACTGATTTCGATGAAATTTGGTATGCAGATAGTTTAGACCCTGGATTAACATATAAGCTACTTTTTATCATCACCATCATCATTATCAATTATCATCAGGCGGGTAAAGCCGGGAGGCGCAGATAGTAGGGGGAGAAGATACTAGAACTAACTTGACTTGACACTTGAGTTTTCATTTAATTTAATCTTAATGATGAACTTTTACTTTTGACTATTTAAATTTGACATAAGTATTAAATTGTATTTAAATCTGACATCTTATTGTATTCCATTTAATTTTGTTTTGTATTTGTACTAAATGGGTGTAACTTGCCTGAAATAAATAAATTTTGATTTGATTTGATAGTGATTTTTTTTACCTATTATAAGTTTGCGTTTGACAACTGTTTTGGACATGGACATAACTGTTTTATTGCAATGAGATATTATTCTACAGTAACACCAGATTGGACTTTGTGAGCTGGCTCAAAGTCGCACAATGAGATATGGAGAGGGCTATGCTCGAGGTTTCACTACGCGAGCGAATCAGAATTGAGGAAATCTGAAGAAGAACGTAAATCACTGACATAGCCCAGCGGTTTAGCAAGTTAATAAAGGGTAATGGGCAGGGCACATAGCTCGAAGAACCGATGGCTGTTGGGGTCGAAAGGTTTTCGAACAGAGACCACGGACTGGCAAGCGCAGCATAGGACGGCCACAAACAAGCTGGACAGACAACTTGACTAAGGTTGCAGGTAAAGGCTGTATACGGGCCGCACCTATCTGGTCCTTGTGGAAATCAATGGAGAGGCATATGTCCAGCAATGGATGTGCAATGGCTAAGATGATGATACACTTATGTGAATTCTAATATTGCGTTTGATTCTACAGAATTTCTTTCTCAATGAAGATATCTTACCATGCTACACTGCTACGTAATACCTACGCTTTATTATTTTTATATACAAACCTCAATTTCCAACGATTAAAAATAAAATAAATGCTTGCCATATGCGAAGCAATTAGTGGGAGAGCTCCGAATGTCGCCAGAGTGAGTCTTTACAGGCTTGTGTTCATTAAAGAGGACGAATGAAAAAAAAAATCACACTCCATTTAGGTTTAGTGCTATAAATTCGTGGTCAAAATGGGCTACAATTTTGTCCGTACTACCCATTTCATTTACGTATAATAATAAGTTTATTTTTTGTAATAATTAAGTATGGCGATTGAAGATTATTTCAATTGATGATATTCGGTCGAAGATGGAATATAAAAACATGAAATTAATTTAAAATATAATTACCGTAAGTCAAGAAGTGATAGACAGACCATTTTTTTTATTAATTCATCAAACCGCCGCACTAGGATTCCCTGTGTCCATGCCGGACACACACAATCACAGCATACAAATATCCAAGACCCGGGACGAACAATTCAAGTCTAGTAATATTTGAAATTATTTTACAGATTTTCGTACTATTTTTAATTATTTTGTTTGTCTGTCGCAAATGACATCAATTTATTTATAATATGTAATTCAATTTTATTGTACTACTATATTTGACAACCATAATTAATATATGCGGGTATGGCTGGTCACAGCTTGCACTAGGTATACTATTTTGACATCTTTATTATATATAAAGCTGTGTATCACAAATCAAATATTTTAAAATTTGACTTTGATCACTTACACTCACCGCAAAAATGAATGCCTCTGCCGGGACTCGAACCCAGAGTTCCGGAGACACAGAGGTCATGTCAGTAACCACTGAACGACAGCGACGACAGCACATTGTAATGTTTTTGACATTATTAAGCCGTCCTATATTGATGTATAATATCTTTGTATAACTTGAGAACTTGGCAGAAGCATTCCAAATGTCTTCTGTATTGTAAACAATGTACATTACACTTTATCAATCAAAACGCCATTTTATGGCCAATTTGAATCTGTTATTGTATTGACAAAACAGTCTGATAACTTTGTCAAACCGAAAGAGAGACAAAAGCACAACTGTGAAGCCACCTTTAAAACCCGTAAATGAGTGGTAAAAAAAAAATTCATGCGTATAAAAGAGTACCAACCTGATACACTGTGAGTCTGTGTTTTTTTTTTTTTTTTTTTTTGTTTCCCGATATGTACAATCCTGGAGTCTTCAAGTCGCGAGTGAATAGGTACCTTCTAGGTTTGCGTGCTAAATCCTAGACAACGTCATCACTTAACATCAGGTTGTGTCATCAGACAGTTGTCAAACGCAAACTTATAATAGTAAAAAAAAAACACACACACACATTCCCTTATACACAATTATATACTCCCAAATTGCACATAAATCCTAGTATAAGTGTTGCTATATAATCCAAGTGAAGTGAACTGAAATTTGTGGCAATTTTTTTTTATGTTCTCGTTTTTTTTTTAACCTTAGCTAATTTAATTCGGCGAAAACCTTAGTCCGAGAAAAAGGGGTAGACTGAAAAACAGCGTTTCGTTTGCTACATTGTAAATGAAACACAAGCTGAGTCTATCCCTGTTGCTCTATAATTACTCAAGTTAATGTGTCAATGTTTAAACTAAGCAGAATATTATTTAAGTAGGATATTTTTATTAGTGTTTATTTCTCTAGGTCTACTGTAGTTCTTTAGTATGCTTGAGCAATAAATGGATGTTTTAAAAAAAATTTTTTTTTTTTAAGAATGCATATTGGCACTGCTACATAATGGATTTTCAAGAATTAGCAGCTAATAGGCTGTTTGGGTATCTATATAGATTCCATAGTCGTATAAACCTGACACAATAATCTGGACCGAACACGGCCATTCAATTTAGTTGATATACATATACGAGTCATCATCATCATCATCATCATCTCAGCCATAGGACGTCCACTGCTGGACATAGGCCTCCCCCATTGATTTCCACAAGGACCTGTTGGAAGCGGCCCGCATCCAGCCCTTGCCTGCGATCTTAGTCAGGTCGTCTGTCCACCTGGTCGGTGGCCGTCCTATGCTGCGCTTGCCAGTCCGTGGTCTCCACTCGAGAACCTTTCCACCCCAACGGCCATGGGTTCTTCGAGCTATGTGCCCTGCCCACTGCCACTTCAACTTGCTAATACGCTGGGCTATGTCGGTGACTTTTGTTCTTCTACGGATCTCCTCATTTCTGATTCGATCGCGTAGAGAAACTCCGAGCATAGCCCTCTCCATAGCTCGTTGTGCGACTCTGAGCCTGTTCAGAAGGCCCATAGTCAGGGACCACGTTTCAGATCCGTAAGTCATCACTGGTAACACACACTGTTACGGGTATACGAGTAAACAGAAGAATTCTATTATTATCAAATTGTTACATGGTTCTAAGAAATATAACGTCGCCGTTTATGCCGGACAATAAAAACATTCTGTTGGATAAATAGATATGGAAGAAAATCGAACGAGTCTCGTCAGAAGTTACGAGTATATTATACTAGCTGCGCCCCGCGGGTTTACCCGTGCGTGATGATTGTTGATGATGAGAAGCAGCCTATGTGTTCTTCCAGGACCTGAAGTATCTACATACCAAATTTTATCCAAATCTGTCCAGCCGTTTGAGCGTGAATGAGTAACAAGCATCCATATAAACATTGCGTTTATATTATTACTAGCTGCGCCCCGCGGTTTTACCCGCTTGGCGATAAAAGACGGTGATAATGGTGATGATGAAAATAAGCCTATGTGTTAATCCAGGGTATAAGCTATCACCATATCATAAATTTCATTTAGATCCGTTCAGCCGTTCTGGCGTGATTGAGTAACAAACATTCATCCACCCATCCATCCATCGTAACTTTCACATTTATAATATTAGTAGGAAGTAGGATATACCTAGTTATATACTTAACTCATGTTAAGGCTTTACCATTTGCTCAATAAACAATTATAAGTCTTCTCCGCTTATTTTGTTGAAAATCCTACATGTCAAATAAACTTTCAAAAAATGCCACTGCTACAGCGCCCTGCGGTTTCACTCGCGTGGCCTACGGTTTTACGAGAGCTTTTCGACCTCACGCACCATCAGTTCCTCGTGATATGTGTCCTGCTCACTGGCACTTTAACTAACTAATAACTTACTGCTGCTATACTAATAACTTCAACTTATACTAATTAGCTGTGTGTGTAATTTTCATTCTTTTACGGATATCCTTATTTCTATTTAGCTGGTCTTCTGTGAGATCGAGAAAGCAGGCATCGGCGTAAACAAGAACTGGAAGCAGAAGAGACTGCGCTAGCGAAACTTTCGTGGCAATTGGCAAAAAATTGCGGAGTTTTCTAAGACAACCAGCTGATGCAAATAGCTTACGACTGATGATATCCAGTTGAGTATTCAATGTTAAGCACTGATCTATTACTATACCGAAGTTTTTTAAGGATTTACTAAACGACAAGCAGACTCCATCCAACTCAACTTTGGGTAAAGATGACCAATCACACACGGACACACAAACACAAACACGACCAAACAGAAAGCCTTTTGACTGTATTGCGTTGAGATTGACTTAAGGTAGTTGAGAATCGTATGTTAATTATCTCCCCTCTCCCCACACTCCGTCTCACAAACACACACTCACACCTCTACGAACACACACACTCACACCCCAATGAACACACACACACACACGCACACCTTTACGAAAACACAACGTCTTAAATGACCCTTACATATTAATTTACACACACATACCTATATATTATTATTTTTTTATTTTTTTAATTTCAATATGCTTATTTAATTTAATGAAATAGTATTATTATGTTATAAAAGTCAGTTAAATAAATCAATGATATATTATTTTCTCTCTAACTGTTTGTTAAACTGAGTCATTTATTACGGGGAAGCGCAGATGATTTATAACACAGGCTAGCGCCTAGCGTAGGTATCTGATGTTCTTATATGTTGTGGAAACTATAAATGTAATATATTTGTAAACAAAACATGTCCAGCTATTGACAATTTTGTGCTAATAAAGATTATTATTATATAGTTGAACTGAAGAATAACCTCTTTCTCGAACTCGTCTAGCATTGTTCCCCTAAAAGTATTTATTACATACGAGTAAATTCTCAGCATATGAGTTGCATCTCAGATTTTATCGAAACATCTCCAGCGTTCAGCGAACCGCAACCGACGCAGACCATTAAAAATTCCACATTTCTTAGCCTACACAGCAGCAAATCATACGATATTTGTAAAACCTATTTGCTCCGTACAGTTCGCTACCAGTATGGATTTTTGCAATATTTAAAAAGACGTGTGGCACTCGGGGACTGCCGCGGTAAAGCTATTGCATAGCATTTTTTATCAACTTATGCAATCAATATATTAATAACTTATGCAGTTACGCCGATACAACCAATGCGACCTAGAAGCGAGTTGCTGAACTAAACAGACATGCGTGATATTTCAAAAAAAGTCATTAAAAGTTCTGCTATTTATCGATAGATAGCAAAACTAAAAAGTATCACCGCTGTGCCGGTCGGAGTGGGGGGTGTTAGGTTATTTTCGTTACGGAATTTCTGGATTCGGTCTCCACGCTCAAGGCCCGCGATAGAAGCTATGCAATAGCTTAAAAACTCATTATATGATATTATCAATAGATTATAACAGTCTTATACGACATAGGGCTCTCCGATGGCTTAACACGACTTTTTCTTGTAATAAGTTGCCACTAGAAATTTTGAGATGATCTTAGCTCCATCATAAAGCTCTTGAACTAGATTCGGCGATTTAAGGTTACCTCATTATAAAATTCGCCTGGTCTTTTTGATTTTAAGACTGATATTTTTTATACAAATCAGGTATAAAACAAAATATTAAAAAACTAAAATTGTATTAGTTTTTTAATATTTTGTTTTACAGAATAAGTTTGCACAGAATAAGCACCATCGTATATTTAAAAAAAAATAAAAAAAAACATTCTCTTTTAATTAAATTTATTGGATTGAAATATATGCATTGAAGTACCTACCTAAAGCTGCCATAATAAACCGCTAAACAAATTTTTAAGCAAACAAGGACAAGATAGCAGTCGTCTTTTAAGTTACCTGTCTGTACAAAATATATCTATACAATGCCTATGCCTATAACATACAATTGGTATTATTATTGGCCGATGTATAGCCATTCTTGCTCAGTCATATTTTGTCAAAACTGTTTTAAAAATTATTGGTAGATTTCCTACTGTTAGTATGTGCGCTTTACGCCCTAGATCTAGTATTCGCTCGGCGTCCCGGCGATATGTCCCGCTGGCTTCCCGCCAAAACTGCCCGTAACGAACGCATTGTGACTGCATTTGCAACAGTCTAATTTATAAGATATTGCAGTATATTTACAGGATGATATGAGGCTCTATTCTTGTAGTAATATAATTGTACTAGCTGACCTGGTAAACGTTGTTTTGCCATGTAAATTATCAAAATATTAAACTGAATTACTTCAATCCAATGAATATTCGTTTATACAAAAATACAAAAATAAAAAATGGGGGTGGGGGGATAGGAGTGAGAAAAATACTTAACGACCTATTCTCAGACTTACAATATACAAACAAAATTACATTAAAATCGGTCAAGCCGTTTTGAGGGTTCGGTCACAGACACTGTGACACGAGAATTTAATATAATTGTCATGTCTGTTTGACCTGTGTCTGGGTGTGTTTATGTATATAAGTATGTATTTAAGTATATATATCAGTCATCAGGTAACCATAGTACAGGCTCTGCCTAGTTTGGGACCTGAAGACCTTGTATGAATGTTGTCCTATAAAAAAAAAAAAAAATGTATGTGATTAAAAAGTGGCAAGTCCAAGTCATGGAAAAATGTGTTGGGCGAAATTTAAACTCTTTTTTTGCTTACTATGCCGAATGCATTGTGGCCACTTGGTCATCAAGACTGCCGCCGATAGAATTAACTTCTTCAGAGTAACTTGAGAGTCGTACGATGGGACCCTGATTTTGTTCAGCTTTATAACTACTTTCACGGGATGCTCAAGCCCTATATTTTATTAAAATCCTTAACTGCCAAATAGCAATCCGAACTAGCCTTAATAAAATAATATCTTGACTAGAGCGAAACGAAAATTGTAGTAAATTTACTGACTAAAACCTTTTACAATGACAATCTGCTATATTTGAAAACGCTCTAATCTTATAGCTTAGGCCGTGGAAGTAATGACAAGTAATTTATATTATGCGCTCTTGTACGCCGTTGGCAGTCTTAACACAGCCCTATCTTCATCATCATCATAATTTAAATTTTAGCAAAGTAGTAGGGGACTCTCTAGAGCCTGACCAGCTAGCCACCACCCCCAACTTGGTAAAATCTGTCACAAAACACACCGTGTGTTCAGAGAGTTGTAGATCTAGCGTGACTACCTTCGACCACATCGAAACTGGCAATCTTTTAGTGAGATAGTGGTCAAACACCTGAGCCTGAGGTAAAGATAATTAAGATAACAATGGCCCTAATTCAGTTAATCACATAAACTAGCTAAAATTCACTAAAATTCTTCAAATAGAAATAGCTCGTATTCTAATTACGCTAAAATTCAAATTCGTATAACTCCATACAACGCTCTCACTAATATTAGACGAGTTTTATTTAAATGTTGGCCAATTGCGGGTAGTTTTAGTAGGCATCAAATAAATGGCAAATAAATTTCGCTAAAACTACCCGCAAATTTAGTAAATATATTTTAATTTTAGTGATGTTATTGATAAGTCTCATACTAATTTAGACTTTATCGTAACCGTATAAGAACTGATTTAGTTTTCCAAAATTTTAGTTTAGTTCAGTTGAATAAGCGAATCACTACCATTACCTTATATTTTTATTTCTAACCTATTTATGTTAAGTAGATTTTAGTAGTAAATGTATGATATAAGCCTCATCAGTGGACAACAATTGATGTCCACTGATGAGGCTTATATTATACATACATGTAAATAAGCCTCTTTCGCGTAGGGGTAGGCAGAGACCCTTGAAATTGCTACGATTATGACACACTTCCTTCGTTAAATCGACGCCAATCGGTCCTTTCATGCCAAGGTGTCGGCTTAGAGTAGGTACTTACCTACTACCGACCTGGCCATTATCCAGTAATCGCTCAATAATATTAAATATCTATTTAGATAGGTTATTGCTTAAATTGTTGAAATTAATTAATAAATCACCAAACAATTGATAGCGTTGTCGAAATTCATAAATTATTAAAACCACCGTTGGTTTTTACGCAACGTCATTGGAAATGAAGTTCTTACCAATTTCAAAATTTAAATGATTTTCATGGGTTTACATATTTAAGGCAAGGGCTGGATGCGGGGTGCTTAAACCAGGTCCTTGTGGAAATCAATGGGGGAGGCTATGTCCAGCAGTGGACGTCCTATGGCTGAGATGATGATGATGATGACATATTTAATATAGTGGTGCCCCGTGGTTTCACCCGCGTGGATTACGGTTTTCCCGCTACTTCAATTATCCCACGGGAACTATACTTATTCTTAAAAGATCTCTAGATAAAAGTAGCGTATGTGGTATTCCAAGGTCTAAAACCTATCTACATACCAAATTTCATCGACATCGGTACAGCCGTTTGTGCGCAAAGGGGTAGCAGTGGTCATTGAATTAATGGATTATCCCGCGGGAACAGCAATTACTTTCACTTTTTCCGGTATAAAAGTAGCCTATGTGTTAATCCAAGGTTTGAACTATCTCCATACCAAATTTAATCGAAATCGGTGTAGCCGCTTGAGCGTGAAGAAGTAACAAACATATACACAAACTTTCGCATTTATAATATTCGTAAGATAAACACAAAATGATGCTAGTAACACTTGAATAGAACCTACAGTTTTCGCTGGGATGAATTTATTTATTTGGGAGGTGCACATTGAACAAATACGGATTTCCTCATTTCTGATACGATCGCGTGGAGAACTAGAATTTTTCGAATACGGTAAAAACAAAACGATGTCACAAATAGGGGAAACATCCCCCTCCCCCCCCCGTTCACTCCACGTCATCTAATTTGAACTATGTCGTATATTTGCCCGGATGTATTTGCTTACCTCCCCTATTGTTGAGCTGATTGCTGCTCCTAGTTACCACCCACCCTTTGTTCTCTGTGTACAAATATACAAATCAACGATTTCGCTCTAAATTGTTACATCAAAAAACGAATTTCCACAACTAGTCGAGGAAAATAATATAATTATAAATTAGACCGAAGAGCTGGCAGCTTCCTCGCTCAACGTATTTAGCCTAGCAATACAAAGAGGGTAAGCTGCCAGCATCTTGGGTACAATGCCGCAGGGGCCCGTTTTAGATTTAATTTAGTTTTTATTACATTTTTAAGGTTTTTATTTGAAATTAGATTATTTTATTGCTATTCTAAATTATTTTTAAATTATGTTAATGTTACATTTGTTTAATATTATAAATAACTAGCCGCGGTATTATGATCGATGAAGATGATGATGAAAAGAAGCATGTGTGTTATTCCGGGACCTGAAGTATTAACATACCAAATTTCATCCAAATCCGTTCAGCCGTTCCGGCGCGATTGAGTAACAAACATCCATACTTCAGGTCCCGGAATAGCACATAGGCTACTTTTCATCATCAATCATGTTGAAGTTTTAACTTCTGCCGGCACACCCGGAGTGCAACCGGTTGTTTATTAATGTTAAATGACCGAGTATAACTAATTTATAAACAAAAAAAAAAATTTTTTTCTATAAACGGCAATTTGAAACCTTATGTCTCGGTGGTTTTGATTATATTTACACTGAACTTGTGTGAAAACAGAAGTTTCCTTCACAATTCTAACAAGAAGAGAGGTTATTTCGTTTTATAAAGCAAATACAGGAAGCCAGATAAGGATCTGTATTGATACAACTCCCTGCATTAGGCGACTTGCTCTTTGTATTACTGCCAAGGTTTAAGATTGGCCAGCAATTTTATTACATAACACCATACAATATTAAACCTAAACCACGAAATATAAAGTTTTAATTATAAGAAGCACGTCATTGTATCGTAAACGTTTCTGTCATTGAATTTTAAACCAAAACTGTGTTAGATAAAGTTGTATTTATCAATTAAACCAGAAGAAATATAAAGATGAAAGCAGGAAAGGTAGCTTGAAATTGTAAGGACCGGACTGTGAATTGAAAGCCACACGGCAAAACCGGGCATGTGCAAACCTTTTGAAGTTTAGTTTAAAATTTACGAACTCAAGAAACGTTCGTTGTTAAACTAGCGTTAATTAAAGTGGCATTTGCTGCAGTATTATTGTTATTTATAAATCAGTTTAAATACTTATGTTAACAACTATCCGTGTATAAGTTAATTTCGGACTGAAGTTTTTATTTTATTTTATTTATTTACATAATCCCACAGCGTCACATTAAACACGTATGTAGTAAATCTAAGCTTAAGTATGGCCAAAATAGGATTCCACATATTACTAAAATTATATGACAAAAGTTGTGTTTACAGTGCTCGTAAGTATAAAAACAAATAACCGTGTATGTTTTTATGTCAGGAGGCTGGTAGTAGAGTGGAGGGTTGTGTGTGTGGGGATGTGAGAGAGGGTGAGTGTGTGTGTTCGTGTAGAAAATGTATAAGTATATAAACAGAAATGTATAGTAATACAGGTCGTGTTGTTTATGATGGAACCAATTATGAGCATACAGAATTATGTCATACGGTGTATTTTCTTGAAAAAAGTTTATAAGAATTTTCTCCCCGTTTTAAAAAAGCATAAATAGTTTTTACTTTATTATAACATAACTTTAAAAACATAAAATATTGTACATTACACAAAAATCTATCAAAGGTTTTAACGATAAATAACCAAATAAGGCTGCTTTTAACCAAAATGTAAAACGTCCGATTATCAATTTAACCGTCGGTCAAACAGTTTTCATCATACAGCTAACCGACGGTTAATTGATAATCGAACGTTTAAATTTTGCTGTATTCCATCCTTAGAATCTAGCGTTTACATCGTTTCTGTCTGTCTGTCTGATTGTCTGTTTTTACCTAACAATTTTAACTCAAAAACGTCCAATAATACTTAATACTCACTAATTGGTAACTTTAGTTACACGTCATTCAAATATAATAATAACTAATACCCGAGTACTACAATTCGACACTTAAGTTAAACAATCAATGATATTGGTAGTGATTCGCTTATTCAACTGAACTAAACTAACATTTTGGAAAACTAAATCAGTTCTTATACGGTTACGATAAAGTCTAAATTAGTATGAGACTTATCAATAACATCACTAAAATTAAAATATATTTACTAAATTTGCGGGTAGTTTTAGCGAAATTTAGTTGACATTTATTTGATGCCTACTAAAACTACCCGCAATTGGCCAACATTTAAATAAAACTCGTCTAGTCTAGTGAGAGCGTTGTATGGAGTTATACGAATTTGAATTTTAGCGTAAATAGAATACGAGCTATTTCTATTTGAAGAATTTTAGTGAATTTTAGCTAGTTTATGTGATTAACTGAATTAGGGCCATTATATGTTTATATGAGGTAGATGTCGCACAAGCGCGCGGAAACTGAGGCGGCAAAATTAAGTCAATTGTAGTAATTTTGATTACGACGCGTATTTCAAACGCATGTCTAAACATATAGCTATACTTTTCTATATTATTTATACCGTATTATCTGTCGCAGTAAGCGTGTTTATGACGTAAAGGAACAAAATCTGAGCACCGCACAGTATGAATATACGTCATCTTTAGTAAAACATCATTGTAAACAATACAAAAATCATATAAAGCACATTTCGAATGAAAAATAAAAAACCTAACTATAAAAATAGCACATATGCGAGATCTTTTAACATTCCCTTTTATCTATTTTAACTTTTAAAAATTCGTCAAAAGTGTGAAAAGATTGCTCGATAAGCCAACGTTTAAGCTTGAATTTATAACATTGAAGACTGAGAGCTGATGTAACACTGTTATTAAATCAAACGGGGCTTAATCGCGAGAAAAACATTTAGTATTTTATTTATTTGATTTAATAACAATGTGTTCGAATCACGAAAGTCTACAAATTACAAATGATGTAACACTATTAGGCAGCCTATTCATATATATTCATTCATTATACGTCATATTGAAGTATAATATACCCTACCTGAAAATCTCATTGATAAAAAGTAAATTCGTGAAAAACAATATCCATTTATCAATAACATACATGGCCGCGGTAGTACCGGCCTAGAACAGTACTCCCCCATCTCTTTCCGTGGGTGCCGTATGAGTCGGCTAAGGGATCACGTACCAGAAGGTGGGCAGCAGCGCCTGAAGATTGAAAATCATACTGCCCTCGCCAAGCCTAGAGAGTATTCGAAAATCCTCCCCTATATGGGGGAGGCATATGTCCAGCATTGGACGCCCCATGGCTGAGAGAAGAACTTCTAAAATAACTATTCTGTTACAATAAATAATTCAAATCGGCATTCATAAAGCAAGAGGTAATAACACTAAAACTCATGAAACCAAGACGTCCCCACAGCTCCTTTATTAAAAAAAAAAAGAAAGCTTGCTAAATCCCTGAGCCGGTCACAAGTCATTGATTCACAATACCCCCAGCCATCGCATCGTGCCAAAATCTCTAGATTATAGATCAACGTATATCGCGCAGCCTTGGCAAGTGCCACAGACTATTGTTTAATTTTCTGGGTTCCGTATTAAATCGGGTTTTAGAGTTATTGTGTTAGTGGACTACGTTTTTGTCGGGACTTGATTTGTGACAGTTTGGTTTTAGGTCGTTAGTATTAATGTATGATGTTCTACGCATTTTACATAACCTTTTTAAGTTAACAAATATAATGTAATGTATTAGTCAAATGGTTTATATCAAATTTTCAGGAATATTCTGTTAGGAGTGTCTGTAATTCAGTGCGTGCTCGGACGCGGCTGAAAGCGCGTGCTCTGTATGTAAGTGACTTTGAAGATCACGAAAGCGGTTGGGATACCTACTCGACTAATATAGGTTGGTTAAACCGTAATTCAAACTAAATAAATTATGTAAATCGCTGCCCGTCAGTATTAAACTTGATTCTGGTTTTCTGGAAAATTTTGATATGAATTTCATAAAATAAAGACAACATCGATACACTAATATGAATCTATAATAAACACTTAACTCTGTGGTAAGTACAAGGAAGTATTAACAAAGTCACGGAACCCATCGAAACGTTTTAATTTTTTCCTCTGACTGTCGCAAATTTGGCTTGGATTCCACTATGTAGTTTTTTTGTATTTTTTGAGTTACTCCGCTTTGGTGGCGGGCGTCCGAACGCTTCCGCTTGGTGAAGACAGGACTTTTTGTATTGCTTTTTTGGTTTAAAGTTGAATTTGAGGCTGTAAATATTTTACTGCTTTATCCTGAGCTTAGATTTTTATTATTTGAAATAGATTATATTTTCAGCTGAGCCTGGAAATTTAAAACGCAATTGTTAAACTCTCGACTATCGCGAACTAATTGTTCGTAAAAATCTTTACTCTACTATAGGCATAGTATTACGAAAAGTTGTATCAGTTGTGGAGGTGAAGCTGTTGATTTGCAACGATAGTAAATACATAATCACACTTCACACTTATATTTATAAAGGAGAAAGTTTGTCAGTCGTTTGTATGTTTGTTAGTCTTTCACAATAAAAAACGGCTGAACGGATTTGTATGAAATTTGGAATGAATATAGCATATACCTTGAAATAAAAAAATAGTATCCTTTATCCCGGACAAAGAATAGTTTCCGTGGGATAATTGAAAAATGGAAAAACCATAGTCCACGCGGATAAAACCGCAGGGTCCAGCTAGTAATATATAATCAGACCGCTGTAAGTTGAGGCTGCTGGGTTACGACACGAGCCTTAATTTCAGAAAGGAGTGTTGACCATAATCCAACACGATGGGCAATGCGGGTTAGCGGATCGGATAGTGGCAGCCCAATATCGGAATTTTCAGACCACCCCATGGTCTTCGACGTTACTTAACAACTGTTATCCTAAGACAACAACCGGGAACGGTGGCTTATGGCGCCCGTCGAAGCACGGAGTCGCTCAGTTGGAAATGCCAATAGTTAAGCAATATTGGACCCCATCCAACGCATGTCCAAGGAATACATTGCTTAACATAGTTGATCGGACAAGATCGCAAGGGATGTTTACAGGCAGTGGGGGGGGGGGGGGGGGCAGGATGAATATTGATGCGAGTTATTTTAAAATATTACTAAAATGCAAAACTCACTTGACCTACGGGCTCGAAAAATACTACTAACAATTTTGACGTTTTGAATTCTTTTCTAGTGTTGAACAAACCTGTGGACTGTAGTTTAAGAACTCCTATGAATATTGTTGAATAAATGAAAGCCAGCTATGTTTTCGTATGAAGATAATTGAATCGAAATCTTGCACCACCGATATCAACTTTGTGTAACAAACGCTTCCGTTTTTAGTGACGCACAGTGCCATCTAGCGAAAAATATAGAAACTATTTTAACAATGTGTTATGAATGGCCACTGAGATAACAGCGTCATCTAGCAAAAACATTCAAACTATTTCGAACATTAACAGACACATTGCAAGCGCATTTGTCGTTGCCGCGACAATTTATTACAAAAGAAAAATATGGTCCTCGAAAATATTTTATCAGTAATAAATTAGCGAATGAAATCAAACTTTCTTTAATAACAATTAAACTTCATTTTATTTTCTCACAAGGGGTATTTTTTCAAGCTAATTTGACATATAGGACTTTCATCAAAATAGTACACATTTTCTATATAGCAAATTGTCAAGCGTTAAGCTCTTCGAATCGAATTGACAACTTCTGACCTCTGTGATAACATACTACATACCTTACACTGTTTTTTACAGGGAATAACATGGTACTTCCGCGTAGTCGATCACGATCGACTACGCGGAAGTGCGAGACGGGACGTTACAACTAACGCACCGCACTCAAGATCCTGATGAAGGCTTCCGGAAGAAGCCGAAACAATTGTCGATCGTGATATCGACTACGCGTAAGTACCACGTTATACCCGTAAAAAACAGTGTAAAGTCATTATGAACGTGAGTTTTAATATTATTATACTACATACCGACTAGGACTCACGTGGTAAATACTCGAAAATTACTCTCCGACCAGTTTTGAACTTATTTGAAGTTCTTCGTAATCTTCCAGTATTTACCACGTGGCTACTAATCGGTTCGAAGATTACAATTATGGAAAAAACTTTCAGACTCAAAATAATACTTTTTTTTTTCTCAGCTATGTGCGTCCACTGTTGGACGTATGCCTCCCCCATATATGGGGGGATTTGCCAATACTCGCCACGCTTGGCAGGCGGGTTGGGTTGGTTGCGTTTTTTTCGCTTTAATAAATACTATATACCTTTGCGGTATTATATACTCTTATGACTTTTTTTATTGGGCATAAGCAAGCGTTTGACCACTATCTCACCTGATGTTAAGTGATGATGTGGTCTACGATGAAGCACTCCTGCTTGGAAGATACCAATTCACTCGTGACTAGAAGATACCCAAATTGTATTTTTGCGGATATAGATTTAGGCAATGAATTCCATTCGTTAGATAGCTAGTAGTAGTTTATGATATGTTCTTATGATATGTAAAATATTTTTCCCTTTTCTCTATTTCATTACAATGTTAAAAACTTATGCTCTATTTTTGATTAACAAATAAAAGTAGACACGTTGAAACAGGTTAACTTTCCCAGAATCAATCCCGTACCGCTAAGCCTATCTTGAGACTTAAAGAGGGCTTGAAGAAAAGAACTCGCTCAGAAGTACTGAACCTCTTTTTAATTACAACGTTGTCTTATCTACTTTCGACAGGCCTTTGGGAGGAGGGATGAAGGCGGGGAGGGGGAGGCAAGTTGAAAAAGTCAATAATTACCTTTTCTCACGGTTAGAAGTGGCTTTTACCACTTCGCGGGCCATGGTGAGGATTTAGAGGTGAGAGAAGCGATTATTGCACGCGTGTAGTTTGAGAAAGTAGTACCAAATAATGTAAGCGCTCGCCGTGGCTCAGTACACATGTGAAACGTTCTAAGCGTTGATGTAAAGTAATGCGTGGACCTAAGCATGCAACGTAATTATGTTAATTTTTAAATTAACAGTGGCAAGATCGTTGCCGCCTTTAAATAAACTTTAAGGTCGGCTACGCATAGAAAGTAGAAGACCATAAGTCTTCGTTATCTATGCCACAGATGGTACACGACACGTAAGGACACAGTTGAGTACTGCTCTATGCTCTATGATCACAATGGAAATTAAAATCTCTTATTCCCCTCAAAAATCACAGACAGTGCTTTGTTTAAAATGCACAAAGCTATCAGCTTGGTTAGTTTATAAATATCGAAGGCAAGTTTTTCTACCATCGCTGCGTGTAATCAATTTAGGGTATGCTAGTAAAGTACCAACTTTACTAGCATTTAATTCCATTATTTTTGATATATAATAGCGAAACATATCTTTTTTTTTATTGGGAATAGGCAAGCGTTTGACCACTATATATATCTACTAAATTAGGTATTACTTGTAGATTTTCTGTATTAACTAAAATTAGCCTACAAGGAATCTCTCAAAACCTAACAAAGCCTTCTCGACCTAAATGAATAAATCTGCATCAAAAATGAATTCGCCGCTCCCGCGCCCGCTTATGAATAAAACATCGCCCTATTAAGAAGCGCTCCTAGTAATTGCGTTACGAACCGGCACATTTCTATCGAGTTTTGGGAAAACCCCTTTTCATTTTTATATAGAATTTTTTCTTTTAAGCGTGAGGATTTTCCCTCTTCTCGAGATTCTCAGGAGAAATAAGAAAGTGACAGATTGGAAAAGACTTTCATAACATGAAATGTTGTTTAAGAAATAGGGGTTTGAGGTATAGGTTTGTCTAGTCTACTTTGTAGGGATGGGGAAGGCCTATGTCCAGCAGTGGACGTCCTATGGCTGAGATGATGATGATGACTTTGTAGGATATTATTGTATACGAATAATTTATCAACTTGAGCTACGTGGGGTCAGTAATTACAATTAGTGATTTTCATTCGTAAAATACTAGCTGCACCCCGCCATTTGGACCGCGAGAGCAGTGTTATAAAGCTGAATAAAAGCATAAACATATCATAAAACTCTCTCGAGTTATTCGAAAAAAGTTATCGGCGGGAGTCGTGATGACCACAAGCCGCCATTGCATTTGGTTATAGTAAGTCAAAAGCCGCGAGTCAAATGCCCGCCCGAAGACAGCACCTTATCACTTTAAAATAAAAAAAGTTTCTTGTGTTTTATTCCGTACTTCAAATATCCATTCAGTGACGATATGGTGAAAGGTGTGTCAAGAACTAGGTGGGAACAGCGCCGTGCAATTTTAGCCGTGTGGACTAGGGTTGTCTCCAGGAAAAGATATGGATCCCGTTGGATAGCTGAAGTACAGTATCCTACGGAACCACACGTTTTCCAGGATTAAAAGGTAGCCTATATCCTTCTGTCTTGGAGAAGTCCGTGTGGATTAGGGTTGTCCTCCAGGAAAAGATATGGTTCCCGTCGGATAACTGAAGTTCAGTATCCTACGGGAACCACACGTTTTCCAGGATTAAAAGGTAGCCTATATCCTTCTCCAAGGTCCCGTCTATCTCTATACTAACATTCATCAAAATACGTGAAGCAGTTTAGGCAAGAAAACAACAAGTAACATCGAGACAAAGTTACTTTTATATTAATACTAGTAGCGTCCCGCGATTTGACCCGCGGTGATTACGCTTTTCCCGCTACCTCAATTATCTCACGGGAACTATACTTTTCCGGGATAAAAGTAGTCTATATTATTCCAGGTCCAACCTATCTCCATACTAAATTTGATCGTTATCGGTACAGCTGTTTGAGCGTGAAAGAGTAACAGAAGTTTTTTAATTATTTGCATATCCCACGGGAGCAGTAATTATTTTCGGGATGAAAAGTAGCCTATGTGTTAATTTAGTGTAGATTCTAGTCTTATAAAATTTGTGGGATACCACGGATATCAAATGGAAGTCAATTATTTGACGATCGCCGTGGCGCAGTGGTCAGTGTCAGTGACTTGACTTTTGTGTCTCCGGGACCCTGGGTTCGAATCCCGGTAGGGGCAAACATTTGTGCGATGAGTATAGGTGTTTGTCCCGGGTCTAGGGTGTTTGTTTGTTGTGATTGTGTGTGTCCTCCCGCGACACAGGGAATCCTAGCGCGGGGGTATGTGTGTGATAAAAAAAAATAACCAGTTTTAAAACTACGCTATATTGTAGGTGTATGTCTTTAACGCACAGTTTTTACATTCGATTTAATATATTCGGGAATTTTGATTGAGAACGGGTGAAACATTTTCACCCGTTCTCAATCAAAATTCCAGAAACGTCCAGACAATTGCGAAAAAACTTACGGTTAGACAAGTGTTTGGCTCCACAACAGTTCCCTTTTAGACCCCAAACTTCCAAGAGGTATACGAATAGAATAACTAATTTGTATGGTTCTTTGGAAGCCGTATTAGAGAGAGACGGGAGACAAATTAATGTATATGTCCTATTCACACACGACGAGTCCTGTTCTAAAAGCAAATTCATATATAAAGTGTAGACGAAAGACAAAAAACAAGTGAATACTCAATTCGGTTATTCAAATCCCATCCCACTAATATTATAAATGTAAAAGTTTGGATGTATGGAGGGATGGATGAATGGATGAATGGATGGATGGATGGATGGATGGATGTTACTCAATCACGCTCAAATGGCTGAACGGATTTGAATGAAATTTGGTATGTAGATACTTCAGGTCCCCGAATAATACATAGGCTACTTTTCATTATCATTATCAATCATCGCGGTTAAGCCGCGGGGCGCTGCTAGTGCACGATAATTAAGCATTTTTGTTATTAACTATAGTCGGAACCCTCTGACTTATTACGTGAGTAACTCCCGTGTTTTATACATTTATAATTAAGCATTTGTTATTTCGAAGGACGCTGTGAGGAAAAACGTGGGCGTATAAAATTTCATATACATAGTAGGTATATAGCTCTATACATTGAAGCTACCATTTAAGGATACCATATCTTGAACGGTCTTCGTGGCTCAGTGATACTGAATTTAGAACCACCACGTCGGGTTCTAATCCCGGCTGGTGCAAACATTTTTAAGATGAGCATAGATGTTTGTTTTCGGGTCTTGGATGTCGTGTGTATTGTGATTGTGTAAGTGCCTCACGCGACACAGGGCATCCAAGTGCGGGGCCGTGGGTGTGAATGCGTTTATTTTGTTGTGAAGGTGTAATAGTAGTTGTTATAACTGTTTATCCCCCTGAAAAAGATGATGTTATGAGTTTAATTGTGATCATGGCGCGTGGTGACCAGTACCTGTACCAGTCTCCAAATTACCTCCAAAGTCAATAAAAAAAATACATTCGAAGCTTGAGTGCTACATCGTAAACTATATCGTCCTTGAACATCAGTCGAAGCAGTACTCAACAGTAGGTTCATTGATTATATACTACAATAACTGGGTTCCTCAACTTTGAAATGGAACTTTTTCACTGCTTTCGCAAAAACAAACTTTTACTGAACTTATTTTCTTAAGACAAATTTGAAAGTACACCCTTTCCAAGGGTATTTTCGCTGATCCTACTATAATATTAAAAATGCTAAAGTTTGTGTGTAAGTGTGTACATACACACTTACATACACATACACACATGTGTATGTTTGTTCTCCTCTTCAAGCTCAAGCCTTTGAGGACAGGTCAAATATTTGTGTGTATGAACATGTCTGTTTGACCTGTGTCTGGGTGTGTATATGTATATAAGTATATATATCAGTCATCAGGTTACCATAGTACAGGCTCTGCCTAGTTTGGGACCTGAAGACCTTGTGTGAATGTTAAAAAAAGCTACGATTTCGATGGAATTTGGTAGGCAGATAGATTATACCCAGAATTAACTTATTTTTAGGCCCAGCCTATTATATATATATGAAATGAAATAAAATTGATTTATACCAAGGCATATGGGTCTTAAAACTAATACCAAAGTGTCCTATATATATATATACAATACATACAATATAATATACAGCTAGTTCACATATAGAAATAGTTTATTTTATCGAAAAGATGAAACTTAACAATAAAATAAACTTTTCATTGCTACTTAAAAATACATAAGCTTACTTTAAATTATTAGAGTTTGTATATGAGTCACTAGCTCCCACACTAGGATTCCCTGTGTCGTGGGAGTCTCTTCCTAAGGAACAGAATTAAGTATATATATATATATATATAAATTTAATGTATATTTAGCCTATTTTTATCGGCACCATCGTCACCGTTTCTCATCACCACGCGGGTACAAGCGCGGGGCGGCCGCTAGTCTCTAATATATAAAATATCGTGTTGTTGTCTGCCTCCTCCGAAACGGCTCGCCTGATTTTCATAACATTTTGTGAGTATTTGGTAGGTCTCAAAATATGTCGTTAAGTATTTTCAACCTCAAACCCTTATCCGCCATTTTGTTGTAGCGATTTCAGTGTTTCTGTACGAATAAATATCCACATAATTTAATTGTCGATTGTGAAGGATTTTAAATGATTTGTCGTGTCACTTTGACATTTCGGCAATTTATATGGCAGAATGACGTTTGCCAGGACAGCTGATTAACACACCAATACAGCCAATTGATGACCCACTGCGTTTGTGGAAGTCGGTTAAAATCTCTTAACAATAATATAATATTAATTCAGTTATTTCAACTTTAAGTCATAGTAAAACGTTTTTTAAAATATAATAAAGTTAATAATAACTGCAAGCTACCCTCAAATTATTTGAAGAAAATTGAAAACTCATCTTCAAGGGCACAAGTCTTTCTTGTTAGGAAGACTTAATAAAGTGATATTGTTATATTACTTTATTACATTTCGAGGCAACTGTTTCTTCTTTATTTTACGATCTACCCTCAATCTAAAATACTTTATCGAGGCACGAACGAATGAACCCCTAACTCGGTCATTTAGAGAATAGCTTAGTAATTACACAAATGACGCATTCAAAATGTTTTCCTGAGTTCGAAGAAATTGGGCATTTACTGAATGGCGAGTTAAGCTAAGCTTTTACTCGTAGTTATGTTTTGCCCGGAAACAATTGAGTTCTTCTTTGTGTAACTGCTCATCGTCCATTTCAGACAATAATTTGTCGGAGAGTTTTGGTGCGGGCAGCTGAGGGGTTGATGTTTTAGAACACGTTATGTTCAAATATTTGCAGGAAAAAATTCGGCTGCTAGTGGGACTTGAACCCACGACTACAGAATACCGTCCTGTCGCTCTGTCCAACTAAGCTATAGCATATATAACTAGGGCCAAATTACTTCCTTCCTTATTAACATCTGCGGGGGATGTTATTAGCGCCATCTACCTTTAATTGTATGAACAATTAATTAATAGGACTGATAGACCAACACTACAGTTGATATCGTATCAAACGAAGGCACCCTACCCTTATTTTAAGAGTTTTTATTGTGTATCGTATTAACCATATGCTAGGAAGAACTTATGTTCAAATATTTGAAGGCAAAAATTCGGCTGCTAGTGGGACTAGAACCCACGACTACAGAATACCGTCCTGTCGCTCTGTCCAACTAAGCTATAGCAGCCCATACCACTAGGGCCGAATTACTTCCTTCCCTAATAACATCTGCGGGGGATGTTATTAGCGCCATCTACCTTTAATTGTATGAACAATTAATTAATAGGACTGATAGACCAACATTACAGTTGATATCGTATCAAACGAAGGCCCCCTACCCTTATTTTAAGAGTTTTTATTGTGTATCGTATTAACCATATGCTAGGAAGAACTTATGTTCAAATATTTGAAGGAAAAAATTCGGCTGCTAGTGGGACTTGAACCCACGACTACAGAATACCGTCCTGTCGCTCTGTCCAACTAAGCTATAGCAGCCCATACCACTAGGGCCGAATTACTTCCTTCCTTATTAACATCTGCGGGGATGTTATTAGCGCCATCTACCTTTAAGTTTTAGAACACGTTGAAAAAGGCAGCGTGTTTGACAGCTTGTGTAGAGTTTTGCAAATTCGCTTGTTAAAAATAGCAGGATTTCCGTGACAGCATTTACTTAACGATACAACTATTCAAAAATATCTTTTTTAAATGGTGGTGGCAAACAAGCAGTCGGGCCGCCTGCTAGTGAGCAATCACCCTCGCCTATAGATGTCCGTAATACTGGGAGCAATACGACGCGTCGACAATCCTTTATAAATTAATAGATTTTTTTTGCTTTATAGAATTAGACGTTGACTGCTATCTCAATTCATGGTCAGTGACGATATGGTCGAAAGTGTAACCGAAACCTTCAACATTGTATTTTATACATCATTTTATAAAAAAACATTATTGCAAGTTTTGTTTTACAAACATAACAATCTTAAAATAGCATTATTAATAAATGTTATCAAATAGTTATATTATTATCAAATGTTCGCATACTAAAATCAATATAGTCTGTTATACAACTGTAGCAAAAAATCACCAATTTCTTACACTATGACTGACGAAATATTTTTATGACATACGTTATTTAGGCAATACGCATACATAAGCGAATCGATTGGTAAATTTATAACACAGATTTCTTGGAATTACTTTGTTTGCGATGGCTTTCAGGTCAAGTATGATGACGCGCGTTTTATTATACAAGGCCGTACATACAGCCATCCCATACAAACATTTCGAGCCAATATCGTCCACTACTGGACTTAGCCTCCTTCATAAGAACCCTTTAGAAGCGACTTGTATTCAAATTTCTCCCGCTATTTTTATTAGATTTAGATCGCCAGTCCACCTTGTGGCTAAAAAACAATATGTATTAAAAATTACACCATAAAATTAATTTTGTAACATTTAAGTTTCAATTTAAGAAGATTGCTTTATCCTGACAGTTTCCTATGCAAATTTGCTCTAGTCCATTGTACCACGTCATTGCAGCAAACAATTAACCGACGTCGAAATCTCAGACTTACTACGACAAATTTACCTAGGACACTGAAACGAAATGAATTTGTGTAACCAGTATAAGTGATAAGAAGTAGCGAGAGCGGTTTTGATGACTGATGATATTATGAACGCGCTTTGTTTGGTACTCAAAGTGAGGATTCGACGATTTGTTTATTTAATCATTTTTAAATCACTTCTGCGTTCATGCTGCTTTTGGATAAGTCCCTGCTGAAAATCATCGCTAGTATCGCATAGTTCACAGATAATGCCTAAAATGCACATAGCGTGTAAGTTTTTTTCCAACATTGTAATTTTGCTTTTGAACACTTTCCTACATAATGTTAAGTGATGAGGTCTTAACCTTCACTTATGACTTGAATCTTCAGGATTGTATTGATTAAAAAACGAATTTTACTCTTTGACAGTTGTTATAGTGATAGTGGAGGAAAACTATTTTTTCGTATAGGACCATCTACTTTATATAGCGATGACACAGTGCCGTACATCTGGTTAAACAATTATAGAATAGCGGAATAATATTGTGTTTTACTAATTCATACTTGCCAAATATTGAAAGAGAACTGAAAGGTAGCAACTCTGCGTTATTGTTCAATGCTGTACAGCCTACATACTTCCAGAAAGTCACTTTGACACCATTCAAATTAGTACTTATCTGATCAATCGCAAAAATAAGTACAGTACTGTATGCAAACTAGAATAGTGTATACTTTGTATAAGCTCACAAAGTCGCTATCTCTCATCGCTTGTCCCACACAGTAACAGGATATTACTGTCTACGCTCCGTGGCCAAGCACAAAGGTGAAACGACCTTTGTTGTGGCTAACGCTCGTTACTGCTTATATTGGTCTTTTAACGGTCTTTTAATTTACAGGGACAACTATTTAGTGCTGGGTTTTGGGCGCGTCACCCTATGTAGGTTAGTTAGACTGTACATAAGAGGAACGCAACTTGCCACTCATTATATAATGCAGTACCTTACTGTGTAGTAAATGCGCGGTTGCTTTTTAAATGTGGATTTATTTATTATTATTCGCCACACATATAAACACAATATTATGTATTTCACAAGCATATAACTCTATCGCAAATTCATTTCTACAGCTAATAAACTGTACCAATACATTTTACCGCTTGAGTGAAAGTTAGAAAGGGCTCTTAGTTTATAAGCGAACTAAAATATTTACTAATTAACAAAGTTAAAACATTATTAGTTAGTAAATATTTTAGTTCGCAAAATATGAACTTAAATTATATACATATAATTTAACCTAATATTCTAAAACCAACAGCAAAATTGTATATTTTATTTTAATTCTTGTTACTATAAAGTATTGTTGTACGCTCGGGATGGTTCATCGGCTGTTGCCACTTTTACTGTAATTATAAGAGTACAAGAATTTGATTATTATATTTAAAGATCACAAGAGATTAACACAGTTTTCTACACTGCTATTATAAAGAGGATTGTATTTTCGTGGCGGATAAACCCAAAAACTGCTAGACCGATAACAAAAATTTTTTCAGCATTAGAATTCTACATCTAATTATCCCTGAGTAACAGGCTATATTCATTGCAACAAAAAATAGCGATCCATACTAAAACTTTTTTTTAACCGTGGAAAGCCGTGACAGTCTGCTAGTATACAATAAATTTTATTTTTGACGTGATAACGTTTTATAAATTGATGAATACCAGCAACACTCATGAAAAATAGTAACGTTCCGCGTAACGTTCCACCTGAGTTTTGTATTACATAAAATAATCAAAGTCAAAGCCAAAGTCAAAGTCAAAGACGAAGTCGAAGTCGAAGTCGAAGTCGAAGTCGAGGTCAAAGTCAAAGTCAAAGTCATAAATGATTATGACATTATCACGTAAATCTATCCTCCGTACACCGACTTTACAGACAACCAATTTTTTCTAAGAGATATTTAAAGATACCCAGCAAACATGAACCAAACCACTGTGCGCAGATATGTAATGAAAAGAAAACAAACAATGTTGGCTGACTGGCCGGTTGGCGCAGTTGGTAGCACTCTGCCTTCTGAGCCGCTGGTCCCGGGTTCGATTCCCGGACAGGTCAAACATTTGTGTGTATGAACATGTCTGTTTGACCTGTCTCTAGGTGTGTATATGTATATCAGTATGTATATAAGTATGTATATAAGTATATATATCAGTCATCAGGTTACCATAGTACAGGCTCTGGCTAGTTTGGGACTCGGAAACTCACTCGAGGATGGGCATCGCACATGCCCAAAACCTAGGTTGAAGCTTCAACTATAAACGTGAGTAAAGGCGGATAGTAATAATATTATGGGATAACATTCACACAAGGTCTTCAGCCTTGTGTGAATGTTGTCCCATACTATATTATTATATTATATATGAGCGTCATATTTAAGTATGTTCATATGTATATATGTATAGTGAAATGTGTATATATCAGCTGCATTACCCATCCAAGATGTATGTTGACATAAACAGTATGCTGCTTAATTAAATTGATTAAGATCACATGGGTAAACTGCTATGAGCGTTTCAATCACAGTTACTGACCATAATCCGAGGTGATAGTTTTCAAAGTGCTACACCACTATTATAATTTGTATAAGAATAGAAGGGACAAAATAACGCAGAGTACATACATATTAGAATTCCGCATAATACGAGTAAAAACCACAACCTATATACGCGCGCGTTGACACGGATATCGTGTGAACGGGACATTATGAATTGAATTTATTTCAGAACACATCATGGCATTTCCAACTTTACGTACTAACTGTAAGGTTGGTATTCGTAGGGAATATATTAGAGAGAATGGCTTCTGTGACATTAAAGTCTACATTGTTGGTAGGATTTATATGTGCTTACATGTCTGTGGCGCAAATGAGAAGCGGGGTGGATCTTTAACCAGTCGCTTTGACCCAAATATCTTTGATATCTTCAAGTAATAGAATCAACAGTCTATTAGGTGTTCTTCTTCTTCTTCTCAGCAATTGGTCATCCACTGCTGGACATAGGCCTCCCCTATACTCAGGGGATTTGCCAATACTCGCCATGCTTGGCAGGCGGGTTGGCGAGCGCAGTATAAATTTCTATCCTCAGAAAGCGCTGCTGTATTAAGCGTTGGTAGCTCAAAATTAACAAATAAACTGCAGTTTTACAAAGGATCGGAAACGTGTCGTTATGCTCCCAGTAGTACAGATATTCACAGGCGACGGTGATCGCTTACAATTAGGCAGCCCCTCTGCTTGTTTGACACCCATTACATGAAAAAGATAACTATTTCATTTAATTTTTGTACCAACAAAAAGGTTCCTACTTATAAATGTGAAAGTTTGTATGTCTGGATTTTTAACCGACTTAAAAAAAAGGAGGTTACTCAATTCGACCGTATATATGGTTTTTTTATGTGTGTTCGCGGATACCTTCTTTGTTTATGAACCGATTTTGATGATTCTTTTTTTGCTTGATAGTGTATACTTCCGTGGTGGTCCCATTTTAGTTTCATCAAAATCGGACAAGCGGATTTTTAGTTACACTCCAATATCTGAAAAGTGGACGACTTACCTGGACGATATTATTGTCGCGGTTGAAGACATTGGAGAACACACGATGACAATTGATCCCGTGAGTAACAAAGGTCAATGAAAAGAGTGAAAAAAAATAAAAATAAATTTTTCACCAAAAAATGGAACCGACTTCAACACTCAAAAGTGAGAAATAACTTGTCGAAAACGGTACCATGAGCACAATATTGTTATCATAGTAACTTTTGTACGCTGTCATGGTACCGACTTTAACAAGTTATTTCTCACTTTTGAGTGTTAAAGTCGGTTCCATTTTTAAGTAAAAAATTTTTTGTTGCTTTTATTTATTATTTCTTCTTATTTATTTATTATTATTACGCTACGGCTAAACAGACCTCAATAAAATTTAACACAATGATAGATTTTTCCGGAATAGCACGTTTTATCTGGACAGGTTTGTGACCTACCTGACTGACCAAAGAATACGGTAACGAGAAACCTGAGGTCGACACATACTGTAGCTAGTAATTAAGTTTTTAGAATCACTTTTAAATGGTTTTTTACCACTTACAGGACTTTGTGATTAGAGAAGTAAGATTCATTGAAATGCAAGCGTGTTCTAGTTGGCGACGTGGTTCAATTACTTAGATGCTATTACTTGGGTTGTCTGATGAAGGCCGCTTTCCGGTACTTACCTGTAACAAAAAAACATAACTTAAAAAAGAGAAAAATATTAAAAATACTTGATATGCATGAAGTGTTGCCCGAGTCTGTGTTTCCCGATATGTACAATCCTTCAACTCGCGAGTGAATAGGTACCTTCTAGGTTTGCGTGCTAAATCCTAGACAACGTCATCACTTAACATCAGGTGAGTTCACATGAATGGTCAAACGCAAGCTTATAATATTGAAAAAAGTGTTATTTGGGCAGTCGTCGGGGCTCAGTGATCACTGACTGTGACTTTAGAACTGGGGGCGGTTCGAATGCCGACAGGAGTAACCATTTCTATGTTTATTCTCATGTATTGGATATTTGTCTAATGTGAATATGTGTCCTACAACACAGGGTATCCTAGTGCGGGGGTGTGCTTGCTTCAAGTAAATCTGATCACATCACCGCTGAACATCACCACTCAAATTATCATCATCATCCCCTAGAACGTCCACTACACATAGGCCTCAAATTAGTTTATATACAATATAAACCAGTACAAGGCGTAGGTTCTTGGCGTTTCTTTAAGCAGCATACATTATTTTACATCAAAATTCACGAGACTTGAAATGTTCAGCGACCGCAACTTTGTCTTTGAAGTTCTTGAAGTTGAGAATTTATGACTGAAATATAAATCTTGAATATGAGGGTAGTTCAAAAACGGAATGATAGAAGTTGGACGGATCATTGTTTCGTTTTATGCTTATTATACTTCAGTTAACACTGCTCACGGATGGAACACCCACTGCGTTGGCCGTAGAACAGACTGGCACTAGATCGAATCGTGCCTCGAGTTTGAGCTAAAGTTTACTCGGTGTGCAACTAAACTCCTCCGCTACTGCAAGGCGTGATTTGTTGCTATGCTTTTATCTCCCATGTTACCCTTAATATTTTGATTATCACTATCAGTTTAGCTATAGGACCTACAATGTTAAACCGGTTAAAACCGGCCCGCCTGCAGCTTCTTCCGAGCAAAATGGGTTTATGAAAGCTTATAGTTTCAGACGTTACTTTGCGGAAATCGATATCAAAATGATATTAAATACAACATGTATAGGTTAAATTCGCTAGATTATTTTAATGTTATAGATGGCAAGCAAGCGGACGAGCCGCCTGATGGTAAGCGAACACCGTCGCCTATGAATATCTGTAACACTGGGGGCATTACCATTTGTTGCCAATCCTTTAAAATGTTTTATTAATTATCAATAGTTAATAATGTTTTATTATTATATCATTTAAGCTATGCTTTAATTCATAAGAATCGTTTTATATAAATCATCACAGGTACAAATTCCCTTAAACTACAATATGGGAGTCCTCAAAAAGAGAGTTAACTTATTAATACTCATTAAAAAGGATTAGTAACGTATCGTACTGTCCTCGGTGTTACAGATAGCCATAGGCGTCGGTGATCGCTTACCATCAGGCAGCCTATCTGCTTGTTTGCCACCTATCACATAGAAAAGCGAAGGGCAATCTTTGGGGACTGCCGATATAAGTGAAAACTGTATAGTTTGTTATATGGAAAGCTTGCGGTGATGATGACGCGAGTTTCACGCTTTTTTAACCGACTTAAAAAAAGAGGAAGTTCTCAATTCGAACCGTATGTTTTTTTTTGTTTTTGTTACCGCATTACTTCCGACTGGGTGAACCGATTTTGATCGTTCTTTTTTAATTTGAAAGCTGGTGCTTTTCGTGTGGTCTCATTTAAACTTCATCAAAATCAGACGAGCTTTTTTTGAGTTACAAGTCAAACACTGAAAAATGCGTGCTTATACCTACACGATATTATAGTAGCGGGTGAAGACATCGGTGAACATTCCTACACCACAATGACAATTGATCCCATGAGTAACAAGGGTCACTAAAAAGATTTTTTTTTAAATGTAACAAAAAAATGGAACCGACTTCAACACTCAAAAGTATGAAATAACTTGTCGAAGTCGGTACCATGAGCACAATATTTTGATATCAGTTACTTTTGAACTATCATGGTACAAGTTATTTAATACTCTTGAGTGTTGAAATCGCTTCCTTTTTTTTGTAAAAATGTTTTTGTTCACCCAAAAAGGACATTATATATAGGTACACAGTATACATATAGCTCATGGAAAGCCTTCGGTGACGATGACGCGAGTTCCATGATTTTTGTTAAGTGTTCAACGCGCCTAAACAAGTTTTCACTTCAAACTAAACTACAACTCGTACATCTTCATAACATTTTTTATCAGTGTCATAAAAAGCTTTTTTTTCATCACATAAAAACTTTTTAAACGTTGTGACATTGGATAATCTTGGCCATTTCAACTTTAATCGTTTTGTTAGATTAATGTGTAAAGTTACAACGTTTTCAGGTCGGCGATGGCACGCGAAGTATCTCGAAGCATTCCAAAGAAAATTATGTTTTTACAGCGGCCCTTTTGGAATAAAAACAAAAGGATGAGAATCATAAGTCGGTCAGTATGGTGTCAATTTTCAATTTTATTTTATTGTAAATAGAAATTATATAAATACAATCAATACTGTGAAGCCACAGAAAGTACAAGAATCTCAGCCGGACTGCCGGATTGTCCAAAGACCAACCATGAATACCACTGGAGCAGCTATGCCAGCGACTCAGGGCCATGCTCCGTTATATAAAGGAGTCAATCGAGAGGCGAGCCAAAGGAATCATCGGCAGTAACTCTTTGGTGGAACGTAGGCTTCAGAGCCTTGAACACCGGCGTAGTGTAGCAAGCCTATCGGTTTTCTATCGGGTGCATTTCGGAGAATGTGCAGTGGAATTGCATAATCTGATTCCACAATCACCTTTCTATCATCGGTCGACTCGACGTACGGCAATTCGCCATCGCTATATGGTAGATATACCACCTATACGCACATAGCGTTTTGCTTCCACTTTCTTAATGCGTACTGCCAAGGAATGGAACTCGTTGCCCGAGTCTGTGTTTCCCGATATGTACAATCCTGGAGTCTTCAAGTCGCGAGTGAATAGGTACCTTGTAGGTTTGCGTGCTAAATCCTAGACAACGTCATCACTTAACATCAGGTGAGACAGTTGTCAAACGCAAACTTATAATAGTAAAAAAAAAAAAGTTTGGATGGCTTGGGCAACGGCTGGCGGGGGGAATGCACAAAACACCCCAAGCGGGACAGGGGTCGGTGCAGGACTCACCACCCCCAAATCGAATAAGAATACAATCAATTACATCTATCACTCACAACATTAACTTTATATATTACATAAATTAGTTACAGTAATCAAATCAAATTATATATCTATGGAAATATCATAATTACGCATAATGTCAGTCTTAAAATTCAGTTTCTGTTTTTATTGGGCAAATGCCTTTATTAAAATGAAACACTAATAACTAATTACAATACTGCAGCTACTACAATAACATTTGAGCAATCCACTAGCTATTGGTAGCCTATAGATAACTCAAATGTTCTAACCCGCTACCGGCCGGCAGCGTGCCCAGAATGCTAGCAGCATTGCCGCGTTAAATTGCAACGCTGATTCGTAAATTAAAATTAAGTTATATTAAAATGCATGTCAAGGGAAAATTAAAATTGACGGTCGCCGTGACGCAGTGGTTAGTGTCATTGACATGATTTCTGTGTCCCCGGTACCCTGGGTTCGAATACCGGCAGGGGCAAGCATTTGTGCGGTGAGTGTAGATGTTTGTCCCGGGTCTTGGATGTTTGTGTGCTGTGATTGTGTGTGTCCATGCCTCCCGCGATACAGGGAATACTAGTGCAGGGGTCTGAGTGTAAGAAAGAAAAAAATTATAATAATAAAATCATGGTGTCGTTCTCTCAGCCGACATGCAAAAAGGAGTTGCCCTCAATTTTTTTTTTTTATTACCTGGAACTTTATTTTAGGGTAACCAGTAGTACCTACAGCCATTTTGTAGTTTTTCGGGAGTTATGATCATTGGTGAGTTTATAGATTTCGATGAGCTCGCTGTGATTGTGTGTGTCCATGCCTCCCGCGACACAAAGAATACTAGTGCGGGGGTCTGAGTGTGTGATTAAAAAATGTGATAATTACACGGCGATAAAAGCCAAATGATTCTAGGAAAACTAATATGGACAAGGAGAACCATGGAAAGAAGAAGGGTGCGAATTAATGCAATAGAAATCACAATTAGAACCACTTTGGTTTAATGAAATATATAAAACAGCAATCTAGCTCATCCGCCACTGTAAAGTTTCCCTTGAACCGTGTTTCAAAACTTGGCCGGCTAAAATTTGTCCGGGGCGCGGAAACTATTCACGAATTCGCGAACTTTAATGACCGGGATAGTTTTGATAAGGCCCGGAAACTGACGCAAAGTGAGCCGCTATCAATCTCGCGGGGTCTCCTCAACTTGCTAAATGGAATACAATTAGAGGGACAACGTTTACAGAACACAAACACGACCAGAAATAGCTGAGTTCGTCTGAAAAAACAAAAAACGTGTGGCACTCGGGGACTGCCGCAGTTTAGCTATTGCATAGCATTTTTTATCAACTTATGCAATTAATATATTAATAACTTATGCAGTAACGCCGATACAACCAATGCCACCTAGAGGCGAGTTGCTGAACTAAACAGACAAGCGCGATATTTCAAAAAAGTCATTAAAAGTTCTGCTATTCATTGATAGATGGCAAAACTAAAAAGTATCACCGCTGTGCCGGTCGGAGTGAATGTCGGGGGTAGAATAGAATAGAATAGAATACTTTATTTGTAAGAACATGGTATGTATACATGTACAAAATGTATACAATGTGGTATTTATTATTATCCAGTGCGACACATGTCCTTGCCATATTTGGCATACAAATATTTTAGATATCTTATTTATAACTTAAGCTTTAATACAATAGTACACAAACAAATATTAATCATATATAAAATAATAATGCTAATAATTCAATATGTATTTATAATTTAGTATAATTTAATTTAATATTATTATAATTTTATATACCTACACTGTCCACTGAAAGTCAGGTTGTTAGTCATTATAATCTTATACTTAGTTTACCGTCGAGTTTATCACTTAAATAGTCAGTCAGATCATAATAACATTTATCAGCGAGTAATATTTTTAATTGTTTCTTAAACTGATCAATATTTAATTGTCGAATACATTTCGGTATTTTATTGTAAATTATTGGTCCCATATTATATACACTTTTATGTTTTAAGGCAGTTTTAGAGCTACGAACACACCGTTTTGTAATGTCTCGCCGGCTACGAGTGTAAGTAGACGCTTCAGTACATAAACTAAATCTATCTGGATTGTTTTTAACGAATATTGCTACTTCATAAATGTACAGAGATGTTAATGTTAATAATTTATGTTTAAGAAAATATGGTTTACAGCTATCGGTTTTTCTCAAATTATACATTGCTCGTATGCATCTTTTTTGTGCTTTAAATATAAACTTTCTATCGGTAGAATTACCCCAAAAGATAATCCCATATCGCAAAATTGTCACAACCAGTCCATAGTACGCCGTTAACAGAGCATCATTGCTTATAACATAAGATAATTTATACAGTGCGTACGCTTTTGAGTGGATTTTCTTAGTTATAATATCTACGTGCGCTTTCCAGTTAAGTTTGTTATCAATCGTTAAACCTAAAAATTTTGTCGATTCAACCTCTTGCATGACTTTAGTATTATGTTGAACTATTATTTTCTTTTGATTTACACGTTGTCGGAAATTAATAACGTAAGTTTTGTCCAAATTTATTTTTAAATTATTAGTATTAAGCCATTGTATCATAGATTTTAAACTATTGTTTATGTCATATTCGTATGTGTCATTATTAATACATTCATTTGTTATTGTACAGTCGTCTGCAAAAAGTGTAGTCGGACGGTCAAGTGCTTTGGGCAAGTCATTAATATAAAGAATAAATAGGTGTTAGGGTGTTAGGTTATTTTCGTTACGGAATTTCTGGATTCGGTCTCCAGGCTCAAGGCCCGCGATAGAAGCTATGCAATAGCTTAATACAATAAAATAATAATTAATCATAAATTATTAATCGTATTAAAAATCTTATAATTTTGAATGTCTTAGATACAGTGAGACGAATGGGCGACAGACCTGTGTTTCTGTTAGGTTATATTAAATAAAATGAACGTTTGAGCATTCTAGGTCTATCGTGATAACATCTTCGACCACATCGTCACTGACTATCAAGTGGGATGGTGGTCAATGTGAACTGTTATAATATTTTAAGATCCTTATTACATATATGATGCATTAAGTGATTGAAACAGAAGCTGGAAACACCAAAAAATAAAAAATAAATAATTAAAAAAATCATCACCACATATGTTTTAAATACACTTAAGTCCTCATTCAATCTGGATTTTAATATTAAAATTCTTATCACAAAAGCAAACTTATAATGGAACCCAATTTACAAGTACCCTTATAAGTTCTCAGTCGCCACAAATTTCTTTACAAACCCGCAGCTGTATATTGATCTGTATTATTTCGTGAACAAGAGAAATACGTTAGCGACTTACCAAATTTCCCTAAATATAAAAAAAACAGGCCAAATTTCTCACAACTTCCATTATAGGTACGCAAAGCACCTGCTGAAGTAATTCGAAGTTTGAATTTTTCCGTTAAAAGTTACCACTCACTGAGAGCGATCCGATGAACCGGAAAAAGAGACCAATAATATTATTTTAAATCCAAATTTGAAACTAAACCGATATAGTTCAAAAGTAAGTAATTCTTTATCTTATACCTAATTCTATTTCTTTATTTATAATTATAATCTCTTCGGCAAGTTATTTCACACTTTTGAGTGCTTCTTACTTACATACTACACACACATAAACACAAACACTTTCTTTTTCTCCCTCTAACACACACACACACACTTACACTCATGCACCCCTCCCCACACTCACGCACCGCCTCTATATATATTCGTTTCATTCATGTTCAATTGTATATTTAGTTGTTTTGAGAGTGTAAAATAATGTTGATATTACCCGCTCATACGTACTATCTCGGCGACCATCAGCCCGAGCTGCGGAGTACACTGACAACCAGCGCCCGCGCACACTTTTTATGTGAGCGCGGCAAATGCTGAGTGTGCGCCTTTTGTCCTCAATTATTGTATTGTTTCCTTTTGGTTTTTTCTGTGTTTTTGTGTATTAATTTATGTGGCAATACTGTAGTTGTGAGACAATAAATATAATTTGATTTGACTTGAGTGTTGAAGTCGTTTCCATTTTGTGGTAATTTTTTTTCCCTCTTTTGTTACTCACGGGATCAATTGTCATTGTGGTGTAGGTATGTTCACCGATGTCGTCACCCGCTACTATAATATCGTGTAGGTATAAGCACGAACTTTTCAGTTATTAGAGTGTATCTCAAAAACCACTTGTCCGATTTTCATGAAATTTAATAAGCTTTCCGTGTGTTCCCAACACACGGAAAGCACCAGCTTTTAAACAAAATAAATCAAAGAAAGAAATAAAAGAATCATCCAAATCGGTTTACCCAGTCGAAAGTTCTGAGCTAACAAACAAAAAAAAACATACGGGTCAAATTGAGAACCTCCTGCTTTTTTGAGTCGCTATAAAGTAGATAAGAGTATAAATCGCGTCGAGCGTTGTGAGTGCAAATGTTAAAACAAAACACAATAATCGTTTGTAGGCAGCTCGAATATCCTCCGAGGCGATGTGTCTCAACTTTGAGAAAAAACCGAAGTTGTCTAAACAGGGGGAGGCTGCCAAGATTGATGGCTTAACCTCGAACACATGGATGAAAGTTTACACAGATACACACGGGCTGTCGCTTTTTAAACCGGCTTCCGAAGGGAACATTTCTACAGGCACCACGTAGGGAATTAGGTTTTATATAGTAGTTTTATAACTACGTAATCATTAATATTATTCAGTCATACAGGACTTGTATTCGCAGTATAAATGACGGTCGCCGTATCACAGTCGTCGATAGCGATACTTTTGGTCCTCGGGGACCTGGGTTCGAATCCCGGCAGGGGCAAACATTTGTGTGATGAGCATTGTTGTTTGTTGTGATGTCATTGTGTGTGTCCATGCCTGCTGCTTATTAAAAAAACTAAAACATCGAGCAACAACTAACAACTCTAACTGTAATGTAACTTTTTAACCATTAAGATACAACTTCAGCTTGACCAAGGAGGTTGCAATGCAGTTTTTGTACATATAGTCTGTGGACGCGACCAACAAATGGATTTTGGCGCTAAACGTTTACAAATAAATGCAAACATATGCTGTAATTTTACTTACATTTAATTATCCATTTTATGAGATTAGATAATTTAGTGTATGAAACTGCACATAATTTGGTCTTAAAACTCCTGTGTAATGCTGTAAAGAAACTCGCCTACGGCTCATTTTTTTAACTTACACGTATTTTAAGAACCCTTATTATGTAAGAGTTTTATAAACTACTATTATGCCGTTGCAGTGGTACCTTCACTATCGACCTTATCAAGATAAAACATATTCAACATAAACTTGTCTTACCGAGCTCTAAACTTAAAATGCACAGTTCTGGTCCATACTTAATGGCCATAAAAATATTCAACAAATTACCTGACAAAATTAAAGAAGAAAAAAAGTCGAAATTCATCACACATTTAAAACAATTGCTTTTAACGAAATGCTATTACAGCTTGAATGAGTTTTTCTATGATAAATTTGAAAACTAATAAATAAATCGGTCGCTCCACATTGCTATACCCTACCAGGGTCATATGTACGCTTGAAAAAAAATGTATTTAAGACCTGCATGTAACGCCATATGAATGCAATAAACTATTGAGTATTGAGTATTGAGTATTTAAAAAGTTCAAATTATTCAAACATTCCAACCGTATGTCCGTGAAAAATCACAAAACCTCTACCGTGAATCGAAGTTCCTCCAATACTTTCCGCAAATCCTGATCGATCAATCTCAAAAGGTTTTGTCGAAACTTTTGAAATAATACCAACGAGTTTGTACTACTTGACTTCAATTTGACCTGAAAAGGTGTGCCATAAAATAGAAACGCCTGGCTTAGCTTACATGTAAAACTTTTCAGCAGAAGTTCATCTTGCTCGGTATCTTGGTAAAATGAATTAGTTCCAATGTGCTACGACTTTGGGATTTAAATGCAATGAAGCAAATGGCAAATGTCAGATACATTATAGCGACAAAAGACACAGCGAAATAAACGATTGAATGACGGATTGCCAGTCGATCCGTCATTCAATCGTTTATTTCGCCAAGACAAAACACAATCTCGCTAGTTCGTGTTACGTCACAGTAGATTTTCAAATGTTCTTCACTTCGTATTAATTATCAGCTTTTAATTTATATTCCTATTAATTATTCTCTTATTCTATTTCCATAGTTTTTGACATTTTGGTATCATGTACGGCTGATCACTCATCAAATGAGTTATCGCGGAATGTGTTGCTTAAAGGTAGACTTTCAAAGCGAGCGTCTATAGCGTCAGTGGCGCCGCGTCTGTGACGCCGCGACTGAGCGACATATAGATGTCCTATACAAATATATGAATCTCTGGGGAACATCATTCGAGCGCAGCGATACTAACGCAGCGTCAGTGCCGCCGTGACCGCGTTATCAGACGCCCGCGTTTGTCGCTCGGCCGCACTTGCACTGTCGCTGTATTTTGAGGTTGCTTTTTACAAAATGGCATCCATTGAGATTTATACTGACGAAGAAGACGAAATATTAATTACATTGGCTTCTCAGCACCCATTGCTTTTAGATTTAAGCGTGGAAGATTATAGGAATACCAGAAAAAAAGAGAAAACGTGGTCTGAAATAGGGGTTAAATTAAATCATCGTTTTCTTCAAAGCTATGAGACTGTGCGTCTGTCGTGGGTATCAGTTACCAAAGCGTCACTGACGCGCCGATAGTGACGCGGCGATAGTGACGCGGCGTCAGTGACGCTATAGACGCTGCGTCTGTGACGCTCTGCTAGAAAGTACACCTTAAGGGTTAAAGAGGTGCTGATAACATTACAGAGGCTCGCGGGTGTTTACAGGCAAAAATATTAAATAAAAAATAAATCGTACAAAAATGTAGTTTACACAGATAAAAAATTACTTATAACATTTTTGTTAATTATCTTTCTTTTGGTGTAAGACACAGTTCAAGCGCATTTGTCGTTACCGCGAGAATTTTTGATAAAATTTCACTAATAATTTTGCAAATGAAAATCATATTTTGTTGAATCAGAATTAACCTTCATAAACTGTTATCAGAAGTGGTATTTTTTTAAAGTTTATTAGACACGTAGAACTTTCAACAAAATACGATAAAAAGAATCAAATTTCTCTATTTAGCAAATGGTCAACCTTAAGTTCTAAGTTCCTTTTACTTGTACAGTAATTGACATTATAAATTGTTGACTCATGGTATTTTACGTGTTTGTACTCACCTTATCATATTACGTTATGTTAAGCTTGTAGTGGAAATCCATGGGGGAGGCCTATGTCCAGCAGTGGACGTACTATGGCTGAGATGATGATGATGAAGCTTGTAGTTGTTAAATTAAGTACCAAAAATTATAAATATGTATATTAATTTGACTTGTTATAATGTTAATGCTGCTAGCAGGTAAACAGCGTCATCACTTATCATCAGGTGAGACAGTTGTCAAACGCAAACTTATAATAAGTAAATAAAAACGCTGCCAACTAGTAGCGGGTTAGAGCATTTGAGTTATTTACGGGCTAGCAATAGCTAGTGGATAGCTCAAGTGTTGTTCTAGTAGCTGCAGTATTGTTATTAGTATTTTATTTCAATGAAGGCATTCATTGAAGTGGAGTGCTTCCCCATCTCTTCCCGCGGCTGCCGTAAGAGTCGGCTAAAGGATCACGTATCAGAAGGTGGGCTGCACGCCTTCTGAGGATCGGAAATCATACTGCGCTCGCCAACCCGCCTGCCAAGCGTGGCGAGTATTGGCAAATCCCCCCCCCACCAATATGGGGGAAGCATATGTCCAGCAGCGGACGTTCTATGGCTGAGGTGATGATGATGATGATTATTATTAAATGAGTATTGAGTATTGACATATTTGTTACGTATGGTATGTACAGCTGACCACTCATCCAGTGTATATTCTGCTTAAGAACTGGGTTAATCAGAATATTCCACGATTCCACTTGCGTACGTATTCTGGCCACGAGCGTTTCAAGTGTAATGCTTCTTACCAAAGTCAACACAAAACTTGGTAATACCTGAGTGAATATCTAATCCGGCAAAGCGTTTACTAAATCCGGTTATAAATGGAAATATCCGTGAAGATATCCGTCGTTTGGCAAGAAAAATAAAGGTCTTGGAAACAGTGAAATGAACCACATTTGTTTGAAAATTAATATTTTTTGTTAGAATGTTACTAGCGGCATTAATTTCATACTTAGAAAGCTTTCACTCACACCCATACACTAGACACACACTCTCATGTATCACAGCCATCCAAGAACCAACTACTATGACATTTTTTCTTAGAACCCACTGCTCTAAAACGATCGATTAAATCAAATCATAAAATATTTGTCATATCCTCACAAAACATTTCTTATAGTAAATTGAAAGTCGCCATGACTCAGTGGTCAGTCACATGACTTGTGTGTCTCCGGGTTCGAATCTCGGCAGGGGCAAACATTTGTGCGATGAGTGTAGGATGTCCCGGGTCTTGGGTGTTCGTGTGCTGTAATTGTGTGTATTCATGCCTCACGCGACACGGGGCATCCTGATCAAGTCGAACTACTCTGTATAATCAAACGATATTTTTTGTGTATATCTTCTACCTATCTGGGAGACAGGTATAAATTGAAACTAGCCGCTAAATTGAAATTGAAACCGGAATAGCACATAGGCTACTTTCATCATCATCAATCACCACCACGCGGGTAAAACCGCGAAGCACTGCTAGTGGTTCAAATTTCAAGCACTGTTTGTGAGACAAGGGATTATCGTAGGTACATATTTATCATAAATTTACCAACTGCATTATTTCCCTGACAGAAGTACGAGCTTCGAACAGAAGACCAAGCAGTGATATCGAAAATAGGCCATGTTCATTTAGTTATTAATTTTAATTGAAACTGTATCAAAGTGCGATATCTATTTTTGTGTCGCCTGATTTCGGTGGACCACCCAAAAATGAAACAAATAACATAAAAGCTAGCCACGGTATATGTACCGAAATACATAAGCGCACAGCCCAGGGCCAAGGTAAATAATAATTTGAAATTACTTCTAGCGATCCAATCAGCAATAAGATTTGCCGGAGTTAGGTCTTGGATTCCGTTTCGAAGCCGTTACAAGACAAACATACCGAAATAGACTTTGTTATTCACCACACTATCACAAAATGTCCATAATCACGAATTAAAAAAAAAACGTTAAGGCTGAAGTGAAATTATGAATGTATAAAACACGGGAGTTACTCACGTAATAAGTCAGAGGGTTCCGACTATAGTTTCGACCACATTCGGTGGTCTTTTTCAAGAAGAATACGGGGCGCTCGCAGACGCGGTCACGGTTCGCCTAGTACTAACTATAGTAGTAACTATAGTCGAAACCCTCTGACTTATTAACTATATTATATATCTGACCTACTACTTACCTGAGCTGTTAGTCCGGTCGTCTGTCCACCCTGTCGGTCACTGTCCTAAGTTGCGTTGGCGGCTACATAACCAATCTTTATATTAGATTTTTTATTTTCTCACAATCGTAGTAAAAATTACTTTCGAAGTGTTGATGGGTCAGCGAGAGGGGCGTCGGCTGTCAAACTGACGGACACTGGTTCGATCCGCAACAACAGCTTGACCATTCGGTGAAGGTAACACCGTTTTCAAATTCCCAGCATGGTGGTGGGGTACTTTCGAGTACCTACCCGCCTGGCTAGCTACCACCCTCAAGTTTGAAAAACTGTCACCAAAACACATAGTATGTTCAAACAGCAGTCCTTGAGAGCCAGCCTTGAGCATCCTAGGTCTAGTATAAAAACATCTTCATACTTCATCTTCGACCACATCGTCACTGACCATCAAGTGAAATAGTGGTCAATCGCTAGATCTTTAAAGTATAAAAAGTACTGTCAAACACGGCGCTAATAACTCATGATAACATAAAGGTTATAATATAGGTACCTTCTAAGTTTGCGTGCTAAATCCTAGACAACGTCATCACTTAACATCAGGTGAGACAGTTGTCAAACGCAAACTTATAATATGTATAAAAAAAAAAAAAAAAAAAAAACGCTTCTTCTTACTCCCTCGAAAGAACTGGATAACTACGTCGTATATAATGGGTTCATTATAATCTTTATCAATCTACTATTTTTGTACATTTTAGATAATCGTTTACAGCCAATCCTTATTCGCGGCAGCGGAGTGGTTAATCCAATAACACAACAAAACAGGTTGCCTTATAAATCCGGCATTGTTTATCTATATAATTTACCGACCTGGACATAAAGAGGGAATACCTACAAACGTTTGTGTTTACAATGGAGTTCTGTTATTTGATTGTCGTGTATTATTGGATTGAAAGGTACAGGATTGGGGGGATTTAATTCGGATTCACAAATCGAAAGATTATCCGGATTCGGTGACGATGTTTCTGAGCAGTTTCATTTTGTTGATTCAGCGAAATTGATTTTTACTCAGATAGCTAATAAAAGCATTTATGAAACATGTGAAATTATGGAAAAACGACAGACTGCTTAAAATATGCCACTGAAAACTTAAAAATATTATAAACTAGCAGAGCGCCGCGGTTTCACCCGTCGTGATGAAAAACTGTGATGATGGTGATGATGAAAATAAGCCTATGTGATAATCTAGGGTATAAGCCATTTCCATACCAAATTTCATCCAAATCCAGCCAGCTGTTAAGGTCTGAAAGAGTAACTAACATCCATCTATCCAAACTTTCACATTATTAATAATGGTGGGATGAACTAATAGAAAAACACGTAATAGTAAGGCTGAACATTATTATTAGCTTGTTTTTATTGAGATTCTTTGTTTTATTATTAATCTTTCAATATCTCGAAAAACCGCTTTTATTAGGTACTAACTTACAGCATGTTTTACGTTGATTTGAAAGCATTTCTCATTCTAAATTTAAATTAATATACAGAGATAATCTTGAACCATATGCATTCTGTAAATATCGCTCAAGATACAAACACTGTGTACTTTTTAATTTCATTACTTAGAGATGTGTATGTATTGCCATCATTAAAATTGAGTAAAAAAACGCAATAATAACGGAGAGCGTCTTTAATGTTTATTATTTAAATTGTGCTTTTTGTTATAGAGACAACGATAAATTACAATAAAAAGCAATAGGTGACACTCTGAGAAAATTTCAGATGTGAAAAATTTACGTGAAATACAGCACGCTGACTGTAGAAAGGAGGTACCCTCTTGGACGCTGCCATATAGACAGCAGTCTTTAATACCCTTCAATTACGGTATTTCAAAAAGACCTAAATACAATAAACATTCCAAGACATTGTTGACTTAATGAGAGCTGACCAAGGGTTGAATCGACATGGAACACGAGCGCGGCGCGTTGTCTACTATCGCGAACATGATAGCCCGCAGGTCTCCACGTTGTTCGGCAGAAGGGAAAGTTACACTCCATAGAGCGTATTGTTTACCTGTGTACACTTCCAGCTTGTGGGGTAGCTGCACAAATAAACCTAAAGCGCCTTGAGTAGTGTCAGGAGTACCTCAGTTCTTCAGAGCTTCGGGCTGATGGAGAGAAGGTGGGCCAGCTACAACCCCGGCTTAGCAATGGCAAAGCGTAGACTATTCATACAATCAAATGCCCCATGTATAAAGTAAGTAAATGTATAGCATATACTGGATAGGTACTAGGTAAATTCATATTACTTTCATAGAACTTAAATACTTTATTGATGAGTGTTATTGTAATCGTTATTGTATGTAAATGCCACGTAAGTTATGTATACATAAACATAGATTTATTAGCTGTACCCCGTAGTTTTAGCCGCGTGGTGATGAAAAACGGTAACGATGGTGATGATTATAATAAATCTATGAGTTAATACAAGGTAAGAGCTATCGCCATGTCAAATTTCATCAAAATTGGTGTAGCCGTTTGAGCGTGAAGAAGTAACAAACATACACATAAACTTTCTCATTTATGATATTAGTAGAATTATTCATTTATCAGTTTCGGATGGATCGCGTCTGTCCTGACTTGAAAACGAAGTATGTTAAAATATAGACTCCAGCAGTGAACTCCACTCGTACGCTATGAACGTGAAAGCAAAACGCTTTGTGCGACAAGGCAGAATCTTAACTAAGAATGGATGTCACGTTGCCGTCCCTGCGGTTCGTGAGTGGAAAGTAGAAGAATGAATTAAATTACATAGCTGAAAATATGCAAATACACTTCACGAACATTTGCGAAAATCAAATTATTAACCTAGTGCATAGTACGTTCTGTAAGCTTACAATTTTAATTTGTCGTTAAATAAATAACGCACCAAAATTTACATTTTTATAATAGGTACATAATATAACTTTACACTGTTTTTTACGGGTATAACGTGGTACTTACGCGTAGTCGATATCACGATCGACAATTGTTTCGGCTTCTTCCGGAAGCTGAAACAATTGTCGCACGTGCGAGACGGGACGTTACGACTAACGCACCGCACTCAAGATCCTGATGAAGGCTTCCGGATGAAGCCGAAACAATTGTCGATCGTGATATCGACTACGCGTAAGTACCACGTTATACCCGTAAAACAGTGTAAAGTAATCATGAACGTGAGTTTTAATATTAGGTACATAATATGTTTTGATATAAACCTAACGATATGCCGTAAAACGCACGTGCTTTTGATGAACTCGTTGTTGTAATTAAAAGCAATTATCCCTTAATCAAGTTAGCTATTTAAAATGCGCCAGTCATTTTTCATAACCACCCCTGTGACGTAAGCAGAATTCTAAGCCACCTACACGATCGCGATAAAACGAGACAGTTAATTACAGCACGTCTACACGCCACCTAATTAACAAGACGTTACTGCGTGACACGTGACACTGTCACAGTAAATCATCAGTATCAGTAGACCCTCATCGGTGTTTCATCCCAAACACATACTAGTTATTGGCCCTAATTCTGTTAATCACACGAACTACCTAAAATTCACTAAAACTCTTCTAAATAAAATGGCCCGTATTCTATTTACGCTTAAATTCAAATTTGTATAAATTCTTACAACGCTCTCATTAATATTAGACGAATTTTATTTCATTGTTGGCGAATTGCGGGTAGTTTTAGTAGGCACCAAATAAGTGGAAACTTAATTTACCTAAAAGAACCCGTAAAATTTATAAATACTTTTAATTTTAGTGACGTTATTGATAAGTCTCATACTAATTTAGACTTTATCGTACATATATAAGAACTTATCTTATTTGCCAATATTTTAGTTTACTTCAGTTGAATAAGCGAATCACTACCATTATGTCCCTAATCACTAGAACTGTATTTCTTCATAACATAGGTCTTGCGCTTGACCGATGTATTGATCAGTGACGATGTGGTCGAAGATAAAATTACACTAGTCCTAGAATGTTAACTGGATTTCGAACACAGCTGCTTTCAATACACTTTATGTTTGGTTGACTGGTCGGTTGGCGCAGTTGGTAGCACTCTGCCTTCTGAGCCGCTGGTCCCGGGTTCGATTCCCGGACAGGTCAAACATTTGTGTGCATGAACATGTCTGTTTGACCTGTGTCTGGGTGTGTATATGTATATAAGTATATATCATATATCAGGTTACCATAGCACAGGCTCTGCCTAGTTTGGGACCTGAAGACCTTGTGTGAATGTTAATAAATATAAAAAGAAAACAAAAAAAATGTTTGGTGATTTGTTTTAAATATTCGAAGCGTAGCGGTAGAACGGTAAACCATATTTCAAACTTGAAATTTAAGTTACGAATATAAAAAAATAATTATAAGCGTTTGTCGTTGACACTCAAGGTTGCCGACCGAAAGTGCATAGACGCCTTTGAGATGTGGTGTTGGAGCAGATTACCACGCGTCCCGTGAAGCAGCTCACAGAACGATCAAGTCGGTGCTCAAAGATCTAAACATTACGAATAAATATGACTATCAAACCACAGGTAGGGGCACATGTCTCATCGAATTCTGCGGTCACATAGCCTTCAAATACTACCTTAACAAAACTCATTGTCACTGGAAAGGTTGACGGTAAGAGACCGGGAAGGAGAAACTTTATGAGCTGGTCAGAGCAGCTGGCTTAGTTTTGAATTTAGTTTCAAAGTCAATCTAATTCTAATCCGTGTCAGTTCCAATCTCTTTCAAAGTTATTTTGCATTTGTGTCAAAATCCATCGAACTCAATTCTAATCGTGCGCTAGTGTTTCTTTCAAGAGTATCAAGGTGTGCGAAGTCGATCGTAATTACAATTTATGATCAGAATCGAGCGTCAAGAGTAATCCTCGATTGTGGTGCGTACACCACACTCGATATCAAAATCTTAGAAGCTCTTCACGTCGCATCGCGGAAAGTCAGCCGTTGGGGTGACATAGTAAGGCATTCTGATAACATGATTTGGTCACGAGCCTCCAGCATTGGTAAAACAATTCAAGGACAATTCAAGGAGGATACTGATTCATCAAGCGTAAAGCATCAATATAGCGTTATGATAAGCAATAAATAGCTCATAATACTTTACTACATTTTCCACCCTGTGCGACGCTTCGCCGTGACACGAGAGCGTGTTATCATAATCCGGGACATATTTTGCGTGACAGCGATTTTGAACACGCTTCAGGCTCTTATGCATTTATGAATATCGATCACGAGGCTCATTCTGCTGAACAATGGTCCCATAATGGTTTTGTAATCTTGTGTCAATTGCTGGTATAACAGTGACAGTTTATAATTAGTGTAACTGAGGAAAGTTGTGTACTGCGATTGGTTATATTTGTAATTGGTTATTATGTATTGGCGTCTAAACGTAGTCTCAAGTTTTCACCAAACCTCATAAGAGTCGGTTTTTTCAATGATATTGTCCTTCAATAGAATGAGATTTTGCATTAAACAACAATTTCATTTTCAGAATTATATTCACCTACTAGTGGGACTTGAACCCAACGACTACAGAATATCGTCCCGTCGCTTTGCCAACTAAGCTATAGTATTTCAAGCAGTCCAAATTTAGTCCTACATGAATTACGGGGATGTAATGTGTACTAGCATCTTTGTCAATAAACTCACATGTACAGTGCATTTAACAATTTCCGCTGTACATACTGTAAATTAATTCCTTCTTTTAATTAGCAATCATAATAATATAATAATAATAATATTATAAGACAACATTCACACAAGGTCTTCAGGTCCCAAACCAGGCAGAGCCTGTACTATGGTAACCTGATGACTGATATATATACTTAAATACATGCTTATATATATACTTATATATACACACCCAGACACAGGTCAAACAGACATGTTCATACACACACACAATAGGAGGCGTTACAAGATTAATTATAATATTAGTGTGTAAGAATGATGTAACACTATGCCATGTTTGTCGTAATTTATCGCTACCCTTAGTTATGGTAAGCAACATCAGTTTCTCTTGCAATTATACGAACTTTGTGGTCCAAGTTACAAGCAGATTAGGTTAATAAAAAAGACTAAGTATTAAAAATCTATGTACGTGTTGTAAAAATGTTTAAAAATAAAATTGATTTTGAAAAGTGAATACAAACAGAACAATGCAAATATAAATAAGTAGAGCAATTACAAAACTTGCACACCCATGTTTAAGCAAATAAATAATTTTGACTTTGATTTAATGGGAGCTACGAAGCAGCGGGAATTTCGTTCACATTATTGCTACTCCGTGTTATTAATATTTGATGAAAACTTTGAGCTAGAGGAAACTGTAAATGTTCCTTTATACATCATTATATATGTATAGTAATGCCGTGGTGGTACCGGCCTAGAATAGTACTCCCCCATCTCGTCACACGGGTGCCGTAAGAGTCGGCTAAGGGAACACGTACCAGAAGGTGGGCATCAGCGCCTTCTTATTGTAAATCATACTGAGCTCGCAAACCCGCCTGCAAAGCGTGGCCAGTATTGGCAAATCCCCCCATATGGGGGAGGCTTCTGTCCAGCAGTGGACGCACATGGCTTAGAGAAGAAGATATATGTATATATGCTCTGGTAACTTTAGTGACTACATAATGTTTTCGAATTCGTAATTCGATTCGTAAATTTCGTAATTATGTATTTATATATAATTAAAAAATATATAAGTACGATTACTTATATATTTATCGGTATGATAACATCGGTTATCATACCGATAACCGATGTTATCAGTATATTTTTGCAAACAATGTGAGATCTTGCTTTTTCATTTTAGTTTATTTCTTAAAATATACCTAAAATAAATTTAATTATTTTCTTTTGGTAAACTGTAAGTAACGGCATAACTATCAATGTCAATGTGGCACAGAATCGTTGAAAATGGATTTCACGCAGTATTTACTAATGTAAAAAATTCTCACCAGTTAAATTAATGTTGAATTAATCTGGTACTTACCTGAAATCAAACAAAATAACTGTTATTAATTTGGAATATCATCAACGCGAGTAATAAACATACCAAAAAAATAGAATCACAACAAATTTGAAATCTCAATTATTTCTTTTATTCTATGTACACTTACGCTTAAATTATTAAAGGTAAAAACAATTAATAAGTTACATAATATATAATTGCTAACAAGATATACCTACCTATAATAAAACAAGCCTATAGACAAGAATAAGTAAACGCTCAAAACGCATAACTTGTGTTGCATCTCAGCGCATAATTTATTAGTCTTTGCAAAATAGTATCTCATTTTCACCACACATATTGTTTTACATTCAAGTTTAAAATGAAACTGTCTGTATACGTTACTTAAATATAACATAATATAATTGTAATGTAACAAACCGACTAGGACTCACGTGGTAAACACTGGAAAGGTACTCTCTCCTTTGTTACATTAACAATTATGGAAGAAACTCGCGATAGTTTTCAGACTCAAATAATATATTCATACAAATAATGCGTTTCGCTGATATAACCTACGACATGACCACTAATAGCTGTAGTGCTTTTTTTATTCTACCGGGTTAATGCTGTTTGCCCTCTACCAGCATTTACAGCTTCACCGGAGGGGGGGCGAGCACAGATGGTGCTCAGCCCGGTATTTTTGCGGGCGCAGAAGGCGCACCGCCTATTGAGGCTAGCGCTGACGGCGTTGCGCCACTAGGAGAGGACGAGGCGACTAGCTCAAGGTCACCACTGAGGTTTGCACCTCGGCTTGAGCTGTCGCCAGGACAGGGAGTTATCGGATCGATTAGCTGTAGTGCTGCTAAACAAACTAATATATTAAAATAACGATTTTCATAGCCCACAGCATGGACACATACTAAATAAACACATCACACATATATACAACTCTCATCTTTATTATATATTATAAGTAGGACAGGAACGCCTCACACCAAAGCTATACGTATACTGGCTATGTCTTCGCAACGATAGACAAGTTTACCTTGTATGCCACGCGAACGAATCCGAAGCAAGCAGGTTGTTAGTTTTAGATAAGTTAAAAAGATTTTGGACAACCAATACGTGTAAGAGTCAAACCGACACCAACCCTTGTCTCAAAGCAAAGCTCTCCCAAATAATTAAAACCCCAACGCCGGGACACGCCGTCGACTTAATTCTCCTCGACGTGACACCGTATTTTTTGTCACGCACTCGGCGATGTCACGTTATCTCAGCCTGTACGAGTGTCACGCGTTTGGTTATCGTCTTTTTTCACGTAATGGGAAAAGTAGTGCTATTTTTCTTATGAATGTAGTTTCGTTTATTAAAACAGATGGCTTTTGGAATGATATGAGATTTAGGGGATTTTGTTCAAGTTGCAATGCTGACTAGAGAAATTTCCGGATGTTCAAAGATGTCATTCATCTTCAGCTTAAAACTTAGCCTGAAATTTACAGATCTTGGACTTAGCCCAGTCTTTGCTTGTGGCGAACTTTGATTAGCACATACTCAGAAAGTATTTAAGTTTTGAATTGATACTCTTTGTGATGCATCGGGTTTTTGACTGAAAATGTAATAAAACTATTCGAATTGAAGTTTATATAAGCCGTCAAATTGTTAAAGTTTAACACGCTGTAAATACAATACACTACAAAAAGTCTTTATACACAAACCGCGGCTTTCAGCAAATACGATAGTAAGTTAAAATTGTATATAAAAGACTGATCACTTTTTCAGTTTGTTTCTAAACTGTCCCAAAAATCAAAACGAATCGGTGTGGTTTCTTTCAAATAATAATCACTTGGACCAACCTGTGACAATACCACCATATTTGTTTCATACTATGGTCATATTAGTTGTGATGATATATATATATATATATATCTCGTGGACAGACGACCTGACTAAGATCGCAGGCAAGGGCTGGATGCGGGCCGCTTCCGTCCGGTCCTTGTGGAAATCAATGGGGGAGGCCTATGAGCCTATAGATTTAAGTGTTTTTTTTATTATTTGTTTGATGTCAAATAAATGTATTTCATTTTCATTTAATTTATGTCCAGCAGTGGACGTCCTATGGCTGAGATGATGATGATAATGACGGTGATATTGTCTTGCTTTTCTTCGGGTAACATCTAATCTAAGTATTCCCTAAGTTCTCATTTTTGATGAATTTGACTTCGCTCAGCAAATGCTTAGTCTATGAAGAAAATCTTACGTTTATAAATTACTATTTTCTCAAAGTTGAACTGCATAAGATAAGTTAGAGCTTTAACTAACAAATAAATCGGTCGCTCCACATTGCTACAGCCTACCAGGGTCATATGTACGCTTGAAAAAAATGTATTTAAGACCTGCATGTAACGCCATATGAATGCAATAAACTATTGAGTATTGAGTATTGAGCAAAGTCAAAAAACAGCCTATAGATTTTACCCTAAGACTACGAGTGGTCTTCGATTTGCATTTTCAATTAGAGTCTAGATACTCAAGAAGATATAGTGCCTACCATGGGTTCTACTATGGAGTCAACTAAATAAATTCACTAAAACTACATTAGACTAAAATTCCTTACTTATGAGGATTTATTAAGCTCGCGTTTTACCCGCGCCTCCTAAACTAGTAAAATGCGGGCAGAAGTACAACCACGTTTTTACTACCCCTACAAGAGTTTAAACGGGTTAAAGGGTAAATAGGGCCCCGGGGTGCGACTGTAAACATTATAATTGTAAGTTTAAACGGTTTACGCAAGTTTTTTATGGTTTTTATTTGGGCTGTAGCTGTTTAACTTAGAATATTACGTTTTGAGTGGACGTAGTTGTTATAATTATCTAAATTATATCTTAGTTATTTATATATTTTTCGACTAACTACGTTCATTCTTATAAAGTTGTAAGATTTAAAGTAGATTGTATTGATTTCGTTTGATCGGTCGAGACTTCGACGGCTTGCTTGTGATTTGTTCAAGGACTTGACCAATCACAAGCAAGAGTATAACAGTGGGGGTAAGCGAACAGACAACGCATTTTGGAAGTACGCCGCCATTCGTTTTCCGAAATTTGTCTGAGTAACTTGTATCGTGCCGCTGTAGGCTTTGTTAAGTAAGATTGTACCTCTAAATATATATAGCAATAGCAACTAAAGCAATAAAGCTGATTTTCAAGTTCACAAAGAGTGTTTTTGATTCAAAGTCCTTGCTTCTGAGTGTTAAACCAGTACGGTTAATATAGTGTTTATCAAAGGTATTATAGTGCCTGGACACTGCCGCAAATAAAAGATATGTACGGAAAACTTATGGCAGCATTTTGAACTCATTATTCTTTATATTTTATATATATAACGTTTGGGCACTATCTCATTTAATGGTACGTGACGATGTGGTCGAAGATATAATCACGCTAGACCTAGAATGTTTTTGGCTCACAAAGACTAACTGCCTGAATTCATTGTGTGTTTGTTTACAGTTTTTCTACCTTGATAGGTAGTCTGCCAGCCAAAAGTACCCTTTAACCATGCTCGGAATTTGTTAAAGGAGTTACCATCACCGGAAAACAAGCCATAGGTGGGGTTCGTACCAGCTTCCGTCAGATTGACAGCCAACGCTCCCACCGCTGAACTATCATCGCTTCAACATCGCTATCAGCATTACGAATATGTCGTAGGACCTCCACAGCCAGGCTCTGTTGTCTTGAACTACTCAGGTGAAATTAATCAAACAAAGTGTGGTCAGAGAGTGAAGCAATGTCTTTAAAATTATAAAACAATCATAGTATTCATTTTAACAAGTATTAAACCATAAAATAGGCGTGTGAAACGATTCGCTCGCGTTATAATCAGCTATTTTTCCGAACGTTACCTGTTCACAAAGCATATCGCACGGCGCATAGTTTGAATGTTTAATGTAATACGGTAACAAGACGTTTTAGTGTAACGTGATGGAACTATTAATATATTGTAATCTAATTAATTAAAATAGTGCGATGGTGTTATTGGCTTTTCTATAGCAACTCCATAAGCGGGGGAAAGTGGAATCTGGTCAAGCGACCGGAATATATGTTTGGGACCTATTGAATACAAAAAGACGTGTGGCACTCGGGGACTGCCGCGGTAAAGCTGTTGCAAAGCATTTTTATCAACTTATGCAATTAATATATTAATAACTTATGCAGTAACGCCGATACAACCAATGCCACCTAGAGGCGAGTTGCTGAACTAAACAGACAAGCGTGATATTTCAAAAAAGTCATGAACAGTTCTGCTATTCATGGATGGATGGCAAAACTAAATAGTATCACCGCTGTGCCGGTCGGAGTGGGGGGTGTTGGTTATTTTCGTTACGGAATTTCTGGATTCGGTATCCACGCTCAAGGCCCGCGATAGAAGCTATGCAATAGCTTAAAAGGCGTCAACGGTAAAAATGTATCGTATGTAATGCATTTTTACCGTTTATACCGTCTTACACACACTATTAACTTCGAAGGGAAATTGTAAAAATAAAAAAATATGCTTCGTTAAAATTGTAGGTATCTTGTTCAATGTATTAACCGCACCATACATTTACTAAAATAATAACTGTTTAAACGCAAATTCGTGGGTCCTGCGACACAGGTTCGCCTAGTGCTGGATTCACAAGCATTCACTAAACCTATATTCTAAGTTACTGTTTATTATACATAGGTATATAAGTAATTACATGTTGAGTATAATGTCTTCTCTATCTTTGGTAAATAAAAATATTTCTATTTCTATTTAATATACTTTATCGGTTGGCCACTATCTCACTATATGGTCAGTGACGATGTGGTTGAAGATGTGATCACGCCAGACCTAGAATGTTGACTGGCGTTCAAGGACAGCTGTAACGTGTTTGGTACATAGCCAGGCTATGGGGATTTTTTTACAACCAGGACAAAATAATTACAAATAAATCTACTTAGATTTTAACTATAGTACTAAAGCTTAAAACAAATAAACCTTTTTAATACTGTAATTTTAGTAAGTAATAAATATCAAATCATGTAATCTTTAAAAACTGTATAAATAGCGTGAATTATTCCTACTATTACAAATGCGAAAGTTTGTGTGTATGTGTGTATGTTTGTCACTTCTTCACGCTCACACGGCTACACAGATTTTGATGTTCATTTTTTAAAATTTGGTATGAAGATAGTTTAAATCCTGGATTACACTTTTTACACATAGGCTACTTGTATCTTGGAAAGAGTATAGTTCCCGTGGGATAATTGAGGTAGCGGGAAAACCGAAATACACCGACTTTTTTCTTTTTGGAACGAAGTTCCTTATCGCGCGTTGTGAAAGGGGGCTAGACGTAAAAAATTCTTACGAAAAGTTGTAACGACACTTTTTGCTATAGTAAGCTATTGTAAGCTGTGCGGCGTGCGCATGTTTCTCTGTCTGTCTCTCTCTTATAGAAAACAAAGCCAGATACTTTCATTTCTATTTCGCATTGAACAGTGTGTATTTGTTTAAGTGTGGTGTTTATTTAATTATTTAATTATTCATTATTAAGAACTTCGTTCCATCCGGGTGTCCCTTGACACCTCTCAAGTTTTTTACATTTTATAAGTTTGCGCTTGACAACTGTCTCACCTGATGTTAAGTGATGACGTTGTCTAGGATTTAGCACGCAAACCTAGAGGGTACCTATAACCTACCCTAACATCTTAAAGCTCATAACAGTACACAGTACAGCTCACAGGATGTACGTGTTGTTATACTCTCGCATTAACATCTTTTTCTACTATACAACATTATTTTGTATAGCCAAAACTTATATGAAACAAAGGCGAAGTTATATGGAACAGAAATGCATAACATGATAAACTTTAAAAACACCTTAAAGTATTGGAGACTCTACTGTCTTAAAAAGTTAGTAGGTACTTAGTTTTAAAACAGACAATTTAGGCAACATAAAATGAATACAGATACACCATTATTCAAGCTTGGTTAACTAGCCCTATCGTAGCTGACCGTCACAGTTGACGCGTACGAAAATCATTACGTATGGTTAACAACCATATATCACATTCACACATAATTACGAGTGTTATAATAACATACAAAGCGTCCAACGATATAATAGCTGTTATTTGTAACGAGTAGCAGGTGATAACCCGCTATTTTCTACTGAATTAGCTGCTTAAAAAGCGTATCGCACGGCGGGAAGTTAGTTGTGGAGGTTTAATATATATCGTAATTTTAATTTAGCGTGACGGAATTGATTTCTCTAGTGAATGATTAAGACTAAATTGAAGTACAGGGGATTGCGGCTTGAATTTGATTTGTAGGGCTGTCGATCGGCATAATACTTATATTTTTAACAGCCTTCTAAAAAGGTTATATGTTTCACTGTATGTATTTTTTTTATCTCATCGCTAACTAAAGCTGATGAGATTTAAAAAAAAAGGTGTAATAATAAAAGTACTCCATAGATGGCGCTATATATAGTTTTTTAAATAGTCTGTCACTGTCGAGGTATGGCTTGTCTCAATTGTCTTCTTTTTTTTAAAATTATTCTCTCAAGTGACAATACTCATTGTACACACAACAACACAACAGGTAAATTACTATGAATTACGCCATCTAGTAATTATTTTCGAACTAGTTGTAATTTTTTTTACTACGCCATAATTGGTGTTGTCTATTATCATTATCTATAAGAAAGAAAGAAAAGTACGTTTATTTATGACATGACACAAGGGCACAAAGGAACATAAGACAACAACACAATAATTACAGGTGCATGTCATCAATTGGTCCCCAACTCGGCAAGTGCTAGGTTTTCAACCAGCACTGGTTGGGGTTCCCCCACAGGGGAAAACAGCTGCGTCTGAACCCCCGCACTAGAATTCCCTGTATGGCAGGAGGCATGGACACAATCACAGCACACAAAACCCAAGACCCGAGACAAACATAAAACATAATAATAAACGGACAGTTGTCAAACGCAAACTTATAATATGTAAAAAAAAAACATCTACACTCACACGAATGTTTGCCCCTGCCGCGAGTCGAACCCAGGGTCCCAGAGACACGGAAGTTATGTCAATGACCACTGCGCCACGGCGACCGTTTATTGTGTAAAATTGGAATTGGAATTTTTCTAGCTACCCTCAGTTGCCCAATAAATGCTATTTTATTATAAAACCGAGAGTTACAAAACAGGTGTTAATTTATGCGAGTCGACGAAACAATTTATTACAAGCAATTCAATTCAGACGCAGCTGTTTTCCCCCTTGCTTCGGTTATTTTTTACTTGACCATTTTCCAGGGAGAATGAATAAATCGTGCAAATTGTGACCAAGAGACGTCGACACGAAATAGTCGATGCAGAACTAAACAGGTAAAACAGGAGCACTTATTTATATTATACTAGTAGCGCCCCGCGGTTTCACCCGCGTGGATTACGGTTTTCCCGCTACACAACTGACCCACGGGAACTATACTTTTTCCGGGATAACAGTACCTTATATGTCAATCCAGGGTATAAGCTATCTCCGTACCAGATTTCATCGAAATCGGTGTAGCCGTTTGAGCGTGAAGAGGTAACAAACATACACACATACACACAAACTTTCTATCTTCTTCTTCTTCTCAGCAATTAGAAATCCACTGCTGGACATATGCCTCCCCCATATAGGGAGGATTTGCCAATTCTCGCCACGCTTGGCAGGCGGGTTGTCGAGAGCAGTATGATTTCCGATCCTCAGAAGCCGCTGCTGCCCACCTTCTGGTACGTGGTCCCTTAGCGGACTCTTACGGCACCCGCGGGAAGTGATGGGGGAGTACTATTCTAGGCCGGTACCACCACGGCACACATTTATAATATTCATAAGATTGGTTAATTGTTGAAGCTTGTTTAGGTTCGAAAAGACGGCAATAAATCTAAAACTATAGCAATAGTCGAAGCAACATTTTTAGGCGGATGACCTGGGGGGTCTTCCCTAGTGCATTAACCAGATTGGGAGGCACGCGCACGCGCGCTACTAAGCATTTAGTATTCGTTATACGCCACGTTAGATTCGTAACGCCCGTTACCTTACAAATGTAACGGATATAATTGATTTGAGGAATGGGGTTATTGTCGGTTAATATTGCTACGTTTTTTGAGTGCTTTTGATTTGCAATTGAAATTGAATTTATTTATTAGAACTTTGCATATCTAAATGTTAGAGCTGACTTAGTTTTTCTTAACATCGTAATTACTTGAATGAGTATGCGCACTAGAGGTCGAAGAATGTATTTTATTTATTTATTATTATTTATTGTTTGTGATCACACCTTTAATATACTTGTCATTATTTACGCAGTCCATCCATACCAGTCCACTTAAAAAGGGGGGAGGTTCTATTATCGGTGATTTTCCCGCCAACTGAAGACCAATTTTGATAATTCTTTTTTTATTTTATAAGGTAGGTACGCTTCTAAGATACCATTTAAATTTTATCAAAATCATTTCAGTACTCTTTGTGATATCGCGGAAAATCTTGAAACAATACGGTAAACGATGTGTGTTGTTCGAATTATAGACGAAAATAATTGTTTACATTTGTTACTTATTGTGAAAGTTTATTGGAACAATGATAATAATGTTTTATTAATATTATTATATAAATTAATAAAATATATAACCAAACATTAATTTAATAGTTAATTTTTGGTTGCCTGGAAGAAATCGCTTTAAGCGATAAGGCCGCCCTTTGTATCACTGTATTTATATTTGTTTGTTTTTTTTTATGTGTGTTTTTGAAATAGTGTGCAAATAAAGAGTTTTCTATCTATCTATCTATCTAATGTTTTTATTGGTATTAATAAATTTTAATCTATCTATATAATAATATAATGATTGCATTGTTAGATGTGAAAAACGAGCCAGCTTGAGTGACGCTGAATTTTCATTAAAATCTATTATAACTTCATTTTGAGTGATGAAATCTCTTCTTTAAAATATAGAGAATTGTGAAACCAACCTACCCAAATGCACATTCGTTTGTGTCTGAATTCTGAAGATAGAAAAACAACAAAATAGAACCTAATAAAGAACCAAAAAGTTAACAAATTCATTTTTAAAAGAAACATATTTGAAACTTTTTTCGATAATAAATATCAGGATTCATTTCTGTATGCATTCAAATTCAATACCTACATTCACTTCGGAACCGATAGCATACCTTTTATGAATTCCAAACATACTGAGGATAACACCAATTCTACATCCAATCCAGTCACGAAAAACTACACAGAGTAAAAGAGACAAAAAAGCGAGAGGTAAAAGTAAAAAAAGGACGGAGAATCAGGGTAGATTTCAAATCGTCATAGCAATATCCCAGATTAAAAGTAACGCCTCGGTGAGCAGGGAAATTTCAGTACAGTCGTGTATAGAAATGTTTTTGTTTTAACCTGTTTACATGTAAACAATTATGAGTCATGGGAGTCACATACTGTGCGATTCCATAGATCTTTTTTGCCACACACCCGCAAAATGTGGAACGAGCTTCAAAAGGAAGGCTAACAGTCTTATAAAGGATTTGCAACGGATGCCTCCAGTATTTTAGATATCCATAAGCGACTGTGTTCGCTTACCATCAGGCGGTCCGTCTGCTTGTGTTACGCAATCACCAAAAAATGCGAGCAAAATAATTATAAGATATAGTAATTCAGGGTACGCTGCACTTTTTTATTCAAACACAATTTTGTGATAAACTTGAGTTTGACACAAAAAAAAATACCGAAAAATGGAACCGAGTTCAACACTCAAAAGTGTGAAAAAACTGTCGATGTTGGTACGATGATGGTTCAAAAGAAACTATTATCAAAATATTGTGCTCATGGTACTGACTTCGACAAGTCATTTCACACTTTTGAGTTGACTATTGAAGTCGGTTCCATTTTTTGGTAATATTTTTTTATTCACCCTTTTCAGTGACCTTTGCTACTCATGGGATCAATTGTCATTATGTATGTTCACTGATGTCTTTACCCACAATTATATGAACGTCGAGGTATACATAGCACTTTTCAGTTATAGGAGTGTAACTCAAAAACAGTTTGTCCGATTTTGATGAAATCAAATCAATCAATCAGAAAATGGGACTACACGGGAAGCACCAGCTTTAAAAAAAAAAATTGGTTGTCTGTAAAGTCGGTTTACGGACGATAGATTTACGTGATAACGACATAATCTTGTATGACTTTGACTTTGACTTTGTCATTGTCATTGACCATTGACCATTGACCATTGACCATTGACCGTTGACCATTGACTTTGACTTTGACTGACTTTGACTTTGACCTTGACTTTGACTTTGACTTTTATTATATTATCTAGATCTAGATAAAACTTAGGTGGAACGTTACGCGGAATGTTACCGTTACTATTTTTCATTTTGGCATTCATCAATTTATAAAACGTTATCACGTCAAAAAAAAAGAATAATCAAAATCGATTAACCCAGTCGCAAGGTCTGAGGTAACAAACATAAAAAAATATACGGGTCGAATTGAGAACCTCGTCCTTTTTTGAAGTCGGCTAAAACTCGAAGCACTCAGCTTTATCCTCAGAATTTGGAGCCATCAAAGTACACTACACTATACTACATTTAGCGACTTTTATTTCTTTTTCCGTGATAAAGGTAAATTGTATTGCTGTAGGACGCAGTTAGTTTTGGCTCGTTGCTTCCGGTGTCATCGGAGTTAAAAGTTGGTTAATATGTTTTTCGAATTCGTTATTTTGTTTGTGTAAAATTAAGTTATGACAGTTAAGTGGATTTTTTTCATACTATATAGATCTAGCTTCTGACTCACTATCTCACTTGATGAGATGACTTAGGACATCAGTGACGATGTGGTCGAAGATGTTACGCTAGATCTAGAATGCTCACTGGCTCTCAAGGACTGCTGCCTGAACACACTATGTGTTTGGTGACAGTTTTTCAAACTTGAGGGTGGTAGCTAGGGTACTCGAAAGTACCCTACCACTATGCATGCAAGTGTTTTTGTTTTTCCCGTATGAAATATAAAAATATCATTTTGACGAATTTGAACATCATTATACCTGTAGTACTTGCTATTCATAAAACTCTTAAAATTGACTATCAGTCACCAAGCATCTAGCAGTCCAAGTCTGGCATCTGTAGGTAAGTGCCAGTCGATATAGCACTACATACTATTGTCAATATCGTAACTAACCACTGATATAGACACGTAAATAAAAATATATATAAAAAAAAAAAGTATCCTAACATGCCTTAAATTGTGGATAAAAATAAAAACATACTTTTCTGTTATTTAATATCAGCTATCAAATTCTGAATTACATCATATAAGAACATAAACGCAATCATTTCTGTAACTAAGTGTACCCTGCAATTCCATTTCTCGTTTAATATCAGTATAAAGAACGTAAATAGGTCAATAAAAGGTGGTATAAGTATTTTGTGCGCGTCTATACTTCCATACCGACGCGTAGAGAGGGGAAAGCAGACCCACCTGTACCGCCAATTTTCTTTTAGATTTTTCGCAGAACACCCGCTGGAATATGTCGTTTTTTAATAACTGGAATTTTTCGCATCTCTAAAAATTTTTGACAAAGTTGAGGAATATTTTTCTGGTATGTGTCGCTTGAAATAGTTTTTGCCTGCCGTTTTTGTTTTTGATGAGAGTTTTATAAAAAAGCTTGGAAGTACAAATAATACATTGCACTTAGCGAAATAGTAAATAAAAATAACTATTACGCCCGACACTTCAAATCATCGTCAGTGTCGGGCGTCCACCAGACGGTCAGTCGCGAAAGCTTGTGTGTGTTTAGTTTTAACATTCACACAAGGTCTTCAGGTCCCAAACTAGGCAGAGCTTGTGCTATGGTAACCTGATGACTGATATATATACTTATATACATATACACACCCAGACATAGGTCAAACAGACATGTTCATACACACAAATGTTTGACCTGTCCGGGAATCGAACCCGGGGCAGCGGTTCAGAAGGCAGAGTGCTACCAACTGCGCCAACCAGTCAATCAAAGTCAAGTGTTGTTAGTGTGTATTTATATATGTGTGTGGCAGATGGTAAGCGAAAGCAGGGAGGCCAGTATCTTCGCTACAAAGATGTTCTTAAAAGGAATCTCAGTATTTGTGGAATAAACTCTGGTAGTTGGGAGGAACAGGCCACTCAGAAATCATCATGGCGAGCTACAATTTACAAGAATACCAAAAGGTTTGAAGAAAGCCGACTCCAAACTTTGGACCATAAACGACAACTACATAAAGTAAGACCTAAGCCCACCTACAACTACACCTACACTCTGCGGGCCAACTTTATTGAAGCGCTTGTGATAGGGTTTTTAAGCCCAAGTTTGGGCTAGCGAGCCACTACAGGGCTCACGCAAGAAAGCAATGATAGCAAGGGTCGCCGTCATCGAAATCCATGAGGAGGAATATATATATATAGTCCTATATGTGTGTGTGTGTGTTTGTTGTCTTCACGCCACATGTGATAGATTTGAATTAAATTCAGAATGATATAAAATACCTTAAACCTGGGTTAACACATGGGCTACTTTTAATCCCGAAAACGTTGACGTGTTTTCTGGGATACAACACCAAATATTATAAATGTAAAAGTAACTGTTGGTCTGTTACGTTACCACGACTAAACCGCTGAACTTTGATGACTGTTGGTATAGAGATCGACGGGACCTTGAAGAAGGGTTACTTTTTATCATAGAAAAAGTACGGTTTCCGTGGGATTACTGAGGTAGCGGAAAATCTGTAGTCCATGCGGGTAAAACCGTGGGGCACAGCTAGTATTATAAATATGTTTTTCAAACGCGTGGTAGTATGTGTAAAGTATTGTTTTGAATAATTAAACGTATAAATTTCTAGTGTATTATACTATAATTATTTATTGTAAAATCCTGGTACTTAGTTATTGTGAAATTGGGCACAAATATTTTTATTACATAAATTATTTCCAAGAAAGTTGTGTAATCTTTTTTATGTAACTCAAGATATTCAATCTTTTCAACCCCATCCCTTGCATATCATTCTATCTTGACCTGAAGACCGGATTTAGAATGTATCCTTATATCTTCACGGATACCCTCTCAGCTATCTGGACGATTTCGCTCAAAACTACCCATGGGATTTATGAAGAAATTCTATTACGCTCCGGCTTTGCCAATTCTCTAAAGCCTACTACATCTCGAAACACGGATTGGAAACTATAGAAGGATTATTCTGTACCTTCATTTTCTTACTCTTATTCCAGGGAAACAAGGTGTCGGTACCCCTCAAAAGTGGATTTTATTGCCTAAGTATGCGTTGAAATTAAACGAGTTTTAAAAAAATGGTAGCACCTTGCATTGCTTTTTGCAGGCTTGTTACTTTGCCAGTTGTCTTATTGCAATATCTTTTAAATGTAAGTTCCACATTTTATACCAAGACTTCAGAATGAAGCCAAGGTGATAGAAGCGGAAGTTCCCTTTGAATGCGTACGACAGCAGACTGCTCCATGTCACAGTCACAAAGCGATCCAAATTTCAAAAAAAAAAAACAGTACATTGATGAATCGGATCGTGCTGTCAGTGTCAACAATACAATTCATGAGTTTTTAGGTCATTGAAGAGACACCTTAAAGCATCATTGCTTAACAGCAGGTTAAATAGTGGCCAAAAGTGGGAAACAGATTAAATTTGCTTTGGGTGAGAATAGTCTAGGCTTAGAACAATTTAGTACATGATATTCAATCATTTTAATGGTGATGACCACAGTATCTCAAGAAAGCAAGTTTCAACTCAGCTTCATTACCACCCTAGACACACATAACACGAAGCGAACTCTCGTAGATATCTACAACTATTTAAATAATTAGATACACTACTCATTCCTACCGTAGTAGACCATAGACTTATGTTTTGCAGTACCTTAGGTCAAAATTTGCGCAGACGATGTCAGAACGAACGCAAAAAATGACAGCCGAGTTTATCATACAATGATGCGGGATATAAATCAAGCGGGAAGGAAGGCGATGCACACAGCATAGTTAACGCATCTTTTCATTGAATATACAAATATAGTCTTTGTTGAGTAGACTATTTTGCATAAAATTAAGCTGATGTGGTTTATAAATACTAAAATAGTTCTATAAAAAGCCATGGTACTTGAATGTTTTATCAAGACCTGCGCCAATCAGAAAAGAAATCCTGACTAATCATCAAATCCTGAAATTACAATAAATCGGCGACAGAGGAATTCCTTATAAATACTTCCTAACTATCATTATAACATATTTTAACTCTTTTGCACACGCATCTATATTTAAGAAGATTAATTGTCCTTATTCAGCATAGATTCAAGCATTATTAACTTAGATTCAATAATTGTAATTATCAAATATATAACTCTTTGTTTTCTGGAATTGTAAGACCAGAAAAAAAAATCAGGCATTAAAAACCAACATTCAGCACAATCCATGCAGTGGAAGCAGTGTTTTTAATAGTAAGATGCATTTTGATGATAGGAATCGTTTACAAAATTCTAACCGTGATACACTCGTATGTTTACGTGGCCGGTTTTAAGCTGAGCTTGGCTACTGTTTACGAAAATATATATCGCTGTAACTTTATCCCGTACCGTGTACAGAGGGCCTCTCTAGAGAAAACTAAATTAACTTTGGATCCACCACGAATTTAATTAGAGTCAAGAATTAGGAATTCAATCGATAACTCGTATCTTAGAAACGGGAGGTTTTGGGGGTTTCTCACTCTGAAATTGGGTCAAGGGTGGTTTTTATATTACGTTATATAAAAGGACAGCTTCGTTGGCTATTACTGTGGGTGATTTTAGAGGCAAAATATCAAGCTCGAGAAGAATGAAGACCACCTGTGTGCGGATGGATATATCACTTGAGTGTAAGCACTTCCAAAATTAAAGTATTTTAAGGAGTGTCAAATGGAAAAACTTTAGATACATTTATAATCTGTTGGATATCGATTCTGTTAATTAGTCGAACCAAGTGAAATGGTTTTAAACGTATTTTTATCTGGTTACGATAAAGTCTAAAATATTGTAATTTGACATTTGAATGATTATCTTAATCTAAACTAAAATTAGATCTTTTGACGTGATAACGTTTTATAAATTGATGAATACCAGCAACACTCGTGAAAAATAGTAACGTTCCACCTGAATTTTGTATTACATAAAATAATCAAAGTCAAAGTCAAAGTCATAAATGATAATGACGTTATCACGTAAATCTATCGTCCGTAAACCGACTTTACAGACAACCAATTTTTTTTTATTCAAATGTGGACAGTTTCGAGAAAGATAAGTCGTCGTGTAATTTGGTGCCAGCTAAAACTAGCCGCAATTGAATAAACCTCTTCTGACCTCTATACTAACATTATAGAGGGATGGTAAAGTTTGTGAGCTTGTGATGTGTACGAGGGTAAGTAATATCTGTATATACTGAACCGTTTTTCCGAACCGAATTCGTTTACCAATAGAAAGCCACGTTATTTGTGAGTCATCATCATCATTATCACCACGTTTTTCAACACCACGCGGGTGAAACAGCAGGAACAGATCCGTCCAGCGATTCTGGCGCGATTGAGTAACAAACATCCATCCATCCAAACTTTCAGATTTATAATAATAGTGGGACACATAGAGTTAACATTACCTTTGTTTGAAACAATCAAATCTTCCCTCTTTATAAAACAGCGTTTCGATAACCGAACTCAATATACTTTTGACAAAATGACCTAATCAAATAAAACTACCAGCAAACGAAAATGTTCCTTACTCGTAAAACATTTAAGTTTAAATGTCAACGGCGGTCCTGACGATCTGACGATCTTACGATCTGACGCGAGTTTAACATTTTTCCCCGTACAAAACGTGCATAACGCCGCTATGCAAGTTTTCACTTCAAAAAAAATATTCTTTAATACTTGAGCTAAATGAAAGCAAAATGGCAAAAACAGCATCAAAAGACAAATTGAAGCACACGTCCCATTGTTACGAAGTGGAGGAAATCGTCGGCTAATACAAAAGGGCCAATGTTCCTCCTTCATACCAACAGCTGAAAGCCTTTGGGTATTTCGAAGGGCCTCGAGAGACTGGCCGGTTGGCGCAGTTGGTAGCACTCTGCCTTCTGATCCGCTGGTCCCGGGTTCGATTCCCGGACAGGTCAAACATTTGTGTGCATGAACATGTCTGTTTGACCTGTGTCTGGGTGTGTATATGTATATAAGTATGTATATCAGTCTTCAGGTTCCCATAGTACAGGCTCTGCCTAGTTTGGGACCTGAAGACCTTGTGTGAATGTTGTTAAAAAAAAAAAAAAAAAAAAAAAAAAAACTGACATATTAATAATAATAATAAATCATTTATTGCCACAAAAAAAGAAATATTTATACAGGACATGTTTAATTAATTAAATATCTATGGCAAAAGGGATAGGCTCAGCATGTGTCATGTTCCCACAATGTAGAGATCATAACGCTGTTTTTCAGCCTACCCCTAAGCTCGGACTATGGTCTTGGCCGAGATATAAAAAGAGAAAGGAAAAAAAACGAACACCCACAGACAGCAGCTTAACAATTATAGGAAGCTAAACATATAAATATTGTTGTTTGAAAGCTAAACAAACAAAACAGCCCCAATATTGCTCGAGAATAGGCGCGGTATGTGTGTTTTCGTGTGTGTTTATGTGTGATTATGGGATGTGTGGTGTCATGTTGGTGGATGTGGTGTGTGTATTAAAGTTGCATTTATGTACTATAATTATAATCATTTTGACACAAAGGGTTTAAAGGATGTTATTACGTATATTACGTACCTACATAATCACCATTAATATCCAAGGGAAAGATTACTACTAGTTAACCGACTTCAAAAAAAGGAGGAGGTTCTCATATGATTTTTTCTTATGTTTGTTACCACATATCTTTCGATTGGGTGAACCAATTTCGATCGTTCGTATTGAAAGCTGGTGCTTCCCGTGTGGTCCCTTTAAAATTTCATCAAAATCGGACAAGCGGTTTTTGTGTTACACTCCAATAACTGAAAAATGCGTGCTTATACCTACACGATATTATAGTAGCGGGTGAAGACATCGGTGAACATACCTACACCACAATGGCAATTGATCCCATGAGTAACAAAGGTCACTAAAAAGAATGAAAAAAATTTTTTTACCAATAAATAGAACCAACTTCAACACTCAAACGTATGAAATAACTTGTCGAAGTCTAAATATAAAAATAAATTTATATTTTCTTCAGTCTTATATTAAAACATGTTTTTTTTTAACTATATACCTACTTTATTTTATTTTAGAACATTATACTACATGCGCCTCCATGCTTTCATAATAATGGAAAAAATGGCTATAATTTTATGTATGTTATTTATTATATTTATAATATTTTTATACTTTTTCTATAATGTCGTGTCAGTTGTAATGAAGCACTGTTTATTTGCGAATAGAAACAATTTTGATGACTTCAAAGCACGTATGATAAAGAATCTTCTTTTCAGGCGTGCTCATCGCAGACCGCATAATCATTTAACATCAGGCGTGATAGTGGTCAAACGCGTGCCTATTGTTAATAAAACATAACAATATTCATTTCTGCAGTAACGCCAATTTCAATTAATAATAATTAGAATATGACCAGATGATATATCACAATCCAGTGACCACAGATTAAAAATTCAATATCTTCAATTCACTTCCCGCTACCAAGCCAATGCTGTCCGTGCACAGCGGTGCTCGAAGCCACACCAGTACCTGTCAACCCCTCATCAGAACCTATCACTCTGACAGCTAGCTTATTGAATATTAACATATTATGCACATGAAAATTGTGATACCGTGTTTATTATTACTAATAAACAAATGGGTTACGTGCCCTTTAAATTGTAATATTTATACAGGTACTTAATAATTATGTGTTGTGAATGTCTATTTAATTTTAATGTAATGTTTATCTTGACTACGAAAACAGAAATATCAAATACCTACAAAATGTAATCACATCGTCCCATATTTACATATCACTTGGCATTTTGGGAGCGTATGTAATTCCTAACCTGACAGCGCCCGATTGTGATTGACACACAAAACTCATGGAATCGTAGGCGCAACCCTCCCCCCCGCAATGTTCCTACGCAAACAATAATGTACGTTACACACTAATAAACAATAAACAATACTCTCACACAATGGGCAAATATGACACTTACGCATTTCCCATAGGACTTGAAGCCGTCGAGGTAAAGGATTATTATATAAGTAAAGTAAAAAAGTAAAAAAAAAACAGATACTAAAGAAACCGAAAATACATTTTGTGCTCTTTTTTATAACTAACAATTAACTTTATTAGTAACCGACTATGAACCTAATCACTTCTTGAATCGGTATCTTTTCATATAGCTGTTTGAAACATATGGGCGAGAAGATCGCCCATTGTGATACATCTAAGGGGGCCTTACAGGCTTACCCTTGGACAATAACACTAATGTTATTATTGTCCAAGTAACGATTTTTTTAGGATAAAACCTTCAAAATCTACGATAGATAAAACAATATAATCATCAGGAACAAAAAACGCATTTTCCCTTTAAAGTATGTAGGTTGCAAACACTAGTATAATAATAAAAATAATAATAGCTTTATTTGATTCCACAATAAATCGATACAATTAATTCATAATTATAATACTAAGTAGACTAGGATATTTATTATTATTATTATTATTTTTTTTTAATCTACCAATGTGGGGGTCAGGGTAAAAGCCTCCTCCAAAGAATAGTATAATACTATACTATACTAGTATAGTATACTATACTAGTATAATATGTTGTATTATAATTTATTTTATTGTTGAAATTAAATCAACTATTATAATACTAAATATGACATATATGTATTATTAATATTATTAATTATTATTATTAATTAATGTTGAATGCCTACAACTTCCATGTTTATAGTTTATAAGCTTGCATTTGAGTTTTTTCATTAGATAAAGCAGTGTCTAAGATAAAAAAAAAACGGTATGCCACCTTGCGAAATTGTTACTTTTTACCAATATTTTTCGAATTCCGATTCTAGCTAAAGAAAGTTATGGTAAAACATAGGAAACTCATATACATTGATACACCTTGAATATATGACACGCCCTTTTCAGCATCGTATATAAAAAGCTTGTTTCACGAACATTTTAACCAAAATGCTATTATCGATACTATAAAAATACTTGCCAGTTTTTCACGTATAAATCTACCAAAGCCGGTCATTTGTAACAATGAAATACAGTTCTATATGCGTAATATTCGTTAAATCTATCACATTGTGAGGTATCTACATTGTGGGCAACGTTACTGAGGCTCGACAGAATTACGCTTCGCTTTATACCGGTACACGTGTTTTTAGGGATGGAAACACAGTTTTCCGGGATTTGTCCGGGAATTTTAAAAAGGACCATTTTTGAATAAATTACGTTGAATCGTATAATTGTAGTGTCGTCGAATCCAACTCGGCTGGGCAGCATTCGGGAAACTACTTATCATGCGTACATTTTTTTATTTTTTTTATTTTTCTCAGCCATGTGCGTCCACTGCTGGACGTATGCGTCCACTGCTGGACGTATGCCTCCCCCATATAGGGGGGATTTGCCAATACTCGCCACGCTTGGCAGGCTGGTTGGCGAGCGCAGTATGATTTCCGATCCTCAGAAGGCGCAGCTGCCCATCTCCTAGTACATTATCCCTTACCCGACTCTAACGGCACCCACGGGAAGAGATGGGGGAGTACTATTCTAGGCCGGCACCACCACGGCCTACGTACATTATCTCATTCAAAATACCACAAAGTCTGAAGACGCGGGAGGCCCGAGGGTCTTCGATTGTGTTTATGATGAAATATGGAACCGAAACGTGGTCTCTAGCTATGGGCGTTGTAAACAAGCTCATGATTGCACAACGAGCTATGGTAAGAGCTGTGGGGTGTGCTCGGGGTTTCTTTACGCGATCAAATCAGAAATCAGCATCCGTAGAAGTTGACCAACATACCCCAGCGGATTAGCAAATTGAAATGGCAGTGGGCAGGGCACATAGCGCGCAGAACTGATAGCCGTTGAGGTTGAAACGTTCAAGTGTAGACCACGGACAAGCAATCGCAGCATATGACTTCCACTGACAGTATGCACAGACGACCTGACTAAGAACGCAGGAAGGGGCTGACAGGGGGTGTCGCTTGCAATCGGTCCTTGGGGAGACCAATGGGGAAGGCGGAGTGGACGTCTTATTGCTGTATGTAAAACTTACTAGCCTATGAATTTTAAAATTTTATCTCCAGGAAGATAAACAGTTTGGCTTATGTTGCTTTGACTGCTCTGTTGCTCTGACCCCAGTTAAAAATGAGTGGCTCTAGGTGTCCACAAACTGCTAACGGTAGCTGCGTAGCAAAATATGTGTACGCGCGGTGCTCCATAATCAATGATCATCTCCACAGTATAAATATTGTATTACAATATACATGTAATACAATATTTATACTGTTTTATACTTTCATGGCTTTTCTCAATAAAAATATTGTTTAACACGGGAACACGGGGAGTCTCTCCGTGATCATGGTGCGTGGAACCGCGCCGACATATCGGGAACTCAATCGAAATCTAAATCACGGTGCGTATCCCATGTTAAACAATATTATTAATATTTATACTGCCTATGTATATTGTAATACAGTATAAATATTGTATTGCAATAAACATGTAATACAATTTTATACTGTGTCTGCAATACTGTGTCTACAATATTTATACCGTCTATGTATATTGTAATACAGTATAAATATTGTATTACAATATACATGTAATAGAATATTTATACTGTGTCATCTCTCTCTTCAGAAACGCTTGTGAGCTTGTTCTGTTCTGTAATTCTTTTATATTTTTTTCCAAATCGTAAACATCTTTACTTAATTTGTAATGGCGTCAGAATTGAGATGACAGATCACGCAGATCGAAAATAATGAGCTACTTTCGATTTACTTGATCTAAAATAGTTTTATAACTTTTTCATACAATTTTTAATTTTTATTCGCAGGTAAGTGCTGGATACTGGCTGAATGGGGGATGGGAATGTCCAGCAGTGGATGTCCTATGGCTGAGATGATAATGATAATGATGACGATGACGATTTATTTCACTACACTTTTAAAATACATATCGGTAGTGTTCTGAAAATCCCGTAACATTTCGTTTTTGCTCCCGGTTTTTCAGTACCTACCCCCCACCCTATAACCTGCGGTAACCCCCAGCGATAACAATTCCTACCTTTTCCCCTCACTGACAAATGTTTCGCATTACGACCAGCGGTTAGAATTTCCACCTGTGTAAATAAAATTTAATTCGATATCGTTCTGCTTGTTTTAAGGAAACAAAAAAGGTTGAGGGCCGTCCTCGCTGTTAGGTTTAGTAATTAACAAATTTACGGAATACGTAATAGATGGTCTAAAGATTTTTCGAACCTGTTGTTTTTCGTTCTCAAAATAACTATGGCTTATAGAATACTAGCTGCGCCCCGAGGTTGTACCCGCGTGGTGATGATGATGGTGAAAATAAGCCTATGTGTCAATCAAGGGTATAAGCTATCTCTATATTAAATTTCATCTAAATCGGTGTAGCCGTTTGAGCGGGAAGAGGTTACAAACATACACACATACATACTTTCGCATTTATATTAGTAGGAAGTAGAAAGTATTATTATACATAATTATGCATTATCCGGCTTTCATTCATCTCAGCCATTGGGTGTCCACTGTTGGACAAATGCCTCCCCCAATTGGGGGGAATTGCCAATACTCGCCACGCTTGGCAGGCGGGTTGGCGAGCGCAGTATGATTTCCGATGCTCAGAAGGCGCTGCTGCCCACCTTCTGGTACGTGGTCCCTTAGCCGACTTTTACGGCACCCGCGGGAAGAAATGGGGGATTACTATTCTAGGCCGGTACCACCACGGCGCATATCCGGCTTTACTCACATTTAAAATTTCGACTATAAACGTGAGTAAAGCCAGACAATAAATGTAATGTTTTTATTTAGTTACGTTCAAGCAACTGTGAAATAATTTCCACAAATGCCGTAAAAAATACGTCATCCGCCATTTTCTTTATTCCCTCGTAAAGGCAACTTTCTGTTGAAATTTTGGGACATATTTGAATTCTCTGCATATAATTTTGTCCATTTTGGACACTCCACACCGCTGCGCGCGTGATGTACGGCAATATTACTTATGTGGAATTTCGACAATGCGTTCTGCTCATTTCTGGATATTTGTAATGCAAACAATTGTTCTCGGCAGCTGAGGCATTTTGAATAACTTATGAAACCGTTCGTTTGTTAAATTCAACTGTTCAAGTGCTACCAGTGACTTACGCTTTCAGAAAACATAACTTATAGAACCACAGTACCGATGTGCGGTAGTAGGGTTCTTTCCAATACCCGACTGGCTAACTACCACCTTTAAAAGTGAAATACTGTCATCAAACGCACAGCGTGTTCAGTGTTCATAGTACGCAACTGTCCTTGAGAGCCTAGCATTCTAGATCTAGCGTAATAACACCTTTGCCCCTATTGTCACTGACCATCAAGTGATATAGTGGTCAAATACACTGACCATCACGTGATATAGTGGTCAAATACTAGATCTAAATAATATGAAACAAAGTAACGTTTTTTTACAGTGCATATAGCTCAAAGTTGCAAAAAAGCAATGGAGAGAACTTAATTCTGGGTTTTTCTAAGAGATCGAAGAATTGTAGAACTAAAGGTACCAAAATTTCCCAACTCACGGAATTCATTTAAGGTAATAGATGGAACAGAATAAAGGCGAAGGTGCACGGTAGTATCTATGGTTTTAAGGACGCATAACCGAGTTTATTTATTGGAAAATCAACAGCTTACATATCATATGCACACTGCATGATAACAGTTAGGATGACCATATGGAGCCAATTACAGGTTTAAATTAAATGTGTTGTTATTAAACCAAACGGGGCTTGATCGCGAGAAAAACATTTAGTAATTTATGGTACTTGTAGTACTTGTATCAGTACTTGGTCGAAACGTCGAGGTAAATAAATTACTAAAAGTTTTTCTCGCGATCAAGCCCCGTTTGATTTAATAACAATGTGTTCGAATCGCGAAAGTCTAAAAATTACAATTAAATTAAATGTGTAATGGGCGATACAACATATTTCTTTAGTTTAAGTAAATTGCTTCAGATCAAAATATGATTCATCTGGAAAATTGTAAAGTGAGTAGAAATATAGCAGATATCAAAATATAATAAGAATTACTAATTAGAATAATACTTAAGCAATCCTCTATCGAGGGCGCAGCATGGGACTGCCACCGACACGGTGAACAGATGACCTGACTAAGCTCGCGAGCGGGGGCTGGATGCGGGCCGGTTCAAATCGGGCCTTGTGGAAAACAACGGGGGGAAGCTTATGTCCAGCAGTGGACATCCTATGGCTGAGATGATGAATCCTCTATTTGTTCATGATGCCTGCCTCTAGGTAGCTTTATCGTTGCACGCTACAAGTTTATGCAGCCACATGGCTGAAAACTTGCAGAAAACTGCAAATATGCAGCATTCTGGGTAATATCACCCAGAATGCTGGATATTCCTAGGTTTGTAACAGATTAGAAACAGCACGCAGTGGAACCAGTTGTTCCTTGGAGACTCTCCAGGACTTCTCCATCTGAGGCAACTGTCTCCAAAGAAAGAGAGATTTGTTCTCAATCCAAAACAATTCAAAAGGAGTCATGATTTTCTTAAGGGAAATCGAGCGTACTACTATACGCAGCGTAAATCAAATACAAATCCCGAAAAAAAAAAAAGCAAAAGTGATTGTATTTGTTTTTCCGACAAGACACTAAAACCTCTACTGGCGCCACGACGCGTAAAAATCTGGCTTTATCTCATTTAATTGGCCAAATGCCGTCTTTGCCGTTACTGGCAACATCTATGTTTATCCCCCGCCCTTGACACTGCCCATGTCGACCTCCAAAGATGTACCGGAGACGTCAGGATGACAAAATTATACAATCTTGACGTTTTTCCTGTTTTTTTCTAATCCAGCCAAGTAAAGCTGGACGTAAACGCGGACCGAGAATGAAAGCTAAAAGCTACGAGTGCAGTGGACAAACTGAACAGTTGCTGATCTCGGACTTTTTTGGGGAGTACGCATTTCTGCCCAATCATAAAATTAATAAAAACGACGGTCGCCGTGGCGCAGTGGTCAGTGTCATGACTTCTGTGTCTCCGGGACTCTGGGTTCGAATCCCGGCAGGGCCAAACATTTTTGCGATTTGTGTAGATGTTAGTCCCGGGTCTTGGGTGCTTGTGTGCTGTGATTGTGTGTGTCCATGCCTCCCGCAATACAGGAAATCCTAGTGCAGAAGTCTAAGTGTGATAATAAAAAAATATTGTTAGAGAGAAATACATGCGTGAGCCTAATTTTTGCGCTCGACGAGCTTTTTAATAATATTATCATTCACGCACTGTATAAACTCAAACATATATGTTTTATTATTATTTTATTGTAATTCAAATCGTATAAACGCAGCTAGTTAAACAAATATCAATTATAAGATTATTACTAAAATATATTGTAATTTTGTGCGTAGGTAACTGACAATTGGTGACGAGAGTCTGTTAAGGTTTTATATGGTACAATTATGACAGCCGTGACAGTGACATGATGTTTGACATTGGCAAATACTCGTCACTCCCTACCTCAGCAACCATAGAGATTTCTTTGGCGCAGTACTAACCATCGAGGTGTTGAAAAGAGGGGTACAAATATAAAGTGGATTAAATAAGATAATAAGAGATAATTTATTTCAATAATAGCATTACAATTTAAATAACGTTACAATAATTCCAGATAGTAATACATGGTAAAAATCCCTACGGGCCCAAACTAGGCATAGCCTGTATCTTGGTGACCCAAGAGACCAATCTATGAGTATCAGCACTATCTTCGTTTTTTTTAGTTTGAGGCATAGCCTAATTCAATACTTCACCATTGTATAATGAATTCACACAGCGAAAAGACCTCCAAAAGTTATAGTGTTATTAAAACTGACGTGGTTTTGACACATTATGAATGTATAAAACACGGGAATTACTCAAGTAATAGGTCAGAGTGTTCCGACTGTAAGTTATAGTACTAGGCTAACCGCGACCGGGTCCACAAGCGCAACGTATTCTCCTTGAAAAAGACCACCGAATGTGGTTGAAACTATAGTCAGAACACTTTGACTTATTACGTGAGAAATTACCGTGTTTTATTCATTCATAAAAAGTTTTCGTGTAAGGGTTTGTACATAGCTTAAGTACTGCCAGACATAGTACGCCTGAAGAAAGACTTGGCAGAGTGGCGGTATGATTGTTCAGTTTAAGCTTGCCACTTCACTTTACTCTAGGGATGTGTCACAGCAGGAATAAGCGGCAAATTGACAAGGTTTTATGAATATTTCTGACGTTAAATAGATTCCGGCGTTTATTGCAATATATTTTTAAAAAGCACGCACACACTCACATCCCCGCTCTAGGATGTATTGTCTGTATTTGCATATAAACAACAAACACAAACATTCAATATACTAGAACAAACATCTATGCTCATTACAGAAATGATTGCTTCGGCCGGGATTCGAATCTTAGGCCACAGCATTGAAGACAGAGTCAATAATCACTGAGTCATGTCAACCGTCAAATTTACGGAAATATAATAAAACTTAATTAATTACAACATATTAGAGAAGATTTTAATAAAAATATGGTGCTTGTGGGTAATATGCAGTATAAACAGCGCTAAAAGAAGCTAAAACAAAAATGTATTTATTTTTCTTCCGATCAAAACAAACAAACAGAGTGTAAAGATCAATTCGACATGTGAAATTTGAAAATCAATAAAATGGGATCATCTCGTTACATCTTAGACCTCATCATTGATAAAATCAAATAAAATTTTGTAATAATAGTAATATTAATAATTTATTTATTTATTTGGGAAAATTAGTCCAGAAGTTGATTTTAGAAACGGGGTTTTACCGTATACTGTTAATATTTTTTGCTTGTACCCTACCACCATGCTGAGAATTTGATGACGATGTTACTTTCACTGGATGTTTAAGCTGTTGTTGGGGATCGAACAAGTGTCTGTCAGTTTGGCAGCCCAGCTATCATCGCTTTAAATACTCCGTAAATATCCCGTTTCTAAAGACAACTCATAAGTTAGTGACCGTGGTGATGACTTACCCCCTTACTTATGAACGTTGAATAACCTCTGAATAGTTATTCAGTGTTTTGTCTTTGTCGCTTATATGACAGTTTGACGTTGAAAGAACGGAACAAAACACTGAATTACTATTCGCAGCTTATTCAACGTTTATAAGTAAGGGGGTAAGTTATTTATTTATAAAACAATATAATTTGTAAAACAATCAAATAATAATTAAAAAATTTCTTCAGCCAGCCGGCGAAAACTTTGCCTGCACATCACTTTTCCAGGATTTACTTAGAAACACCACTTAGCTTACATCAAGTTAACCTCAATTTTTCTTTCAAAGATGTTTCCACAAAGATTTATTTACACGATTTCATCAGTTATAAAATGCATAGAGATAAATTACAGATTATGTGATCTATAGAACGTGAATCGGGATTTCCGCTAAGATACAAATAACTCTTTTCTGCAAGAATAACTTAAGTGTGATTGCGTAAAAAAGTTTATCGTACGAAATCGTGTGTTTAAACGCTTCCTTATTCAAAGCAAATGTGGCGTGAATTCCGCGTGACTAAATTAAACGTCTCGTAATAGTGCCCGTAGTACATATTAAATCAAGGATTACCAAGAAATTATCTACAGTGGCAGGGCTTAAATGTTACCTGTTGTTATTTGTTTTTTTTCGCAGTTCCTTTGAAATCTCTTCCTCATTTACATCGGTTGTTCTTGTGATAATATCCTAGGAGCGGTAGGAATTATTGTCATTCAGACGGTTACCGCATTGAATCCCATTCTGGAGTTACTGTAGGTATTACTGTACTTAATGGGGGAGGCATATTATTATGTCCAGCTGTGGATGTCCTATGGCGGAGACTATGATAGTTATTTACACATATATGACGGTCGCCGTGGCTCAGTAGTCATTGACATGACTTCTGTGTTCTCGGGACCTTGGGTTCGATTCCCGGCAGGGGCAAACATTTGTGCGATGAGTGTAGATGTTTGTCCCGGGTCTTGGGTATGTGTGCTGAGTTTGTGTGTGTCTGCATAGACGCGGGAGGCATCTCCCGCGACAAAAGGAATCCTAGTGCGGAAGTATGAGTGTAATAAAAAAAAAATATTGTGATTAATTCCCCAGTGCCCCATTCTCATGTAACTAGATAGATATAAAGTAAAAATCATGTCAAACGCCTGTCTATTGGAATAAAAAAGGCTATATTGCACCTCTGTAATAAAATTTAAAACAATTAACAGATCAACCATACAATGTGTGACAGTAGGCGGTTTTATAGCTTAGAGCAATCTCTTCCAAGCAATCCCTTGTGGAGAAGCAAAATATTAACAGTTGGGCTCTCAAGTAATGCTCTTTTACAAGGGTTTAAAACGGACAGTAAGTACCAGATATCGACAGTACCAGATATCGACAGTACCAGATACCGACAGAACCAGTTATCGACAGTGCCAGTTATCGACAGTAGTGGGATTTTCCAGAATTCGTCCTTATAAAATAGCCGATTTTTAAATGAATTCCCAGTTATTTACAAATGCCACGAACGGGTCAGATACGATAGTAATAAACATATACATATATATTACTGTTTACGACTGATGGTGAATAACAAAAAGCCTTTTCAGCGTCACACGAGACGTCGTATTCAATTCCAAGTACATTAACGGCTTTTTAATATTCAACAAGCATCACACCCCAAAAGCTCACGCGAAAACAAATACGTCGAAAGGGGCAAAAATGTCAAAAGAGGGTTAAAGCGACCAACAAAAAAGAAAGGGGTTAAAAATTCAATTCGCCCGTAATTCCCCGGGTGGCAATAAGGTGGAATGTCTGCAATAATTCATCCCCGTTATAAGTGGTGACGTTTTCTTTTCCTGAATGTCTTTTTTTGAAAGGATTTTCCGGATAACACCAGTTTTCGCCGGAAAGTTGGCAGTTAAGGGTTAAATTTTAATTCGATGGTGGAGATTTAAACTTCTTATAGCAATTTAATTTACAGATTCAGGTAAGAGTGAGTATAAATGAGTTAACTTTGTTATTACGTTTCTTTACTCTTTACTTTTTGAAATATTTTTTGTTCGTGACTTAATTTGCAATTCTTTATTCTTGTATTGCCAGTCTTAAATAATGAAATAAATAATAACTCATTGATGTTTTATGAATAATATAAATGCAAAAGATTGATAAAACGTCTATGCGGATCTGAAAAAAATGTCGGATTGAGAAATAAGTTCTGGAATAACACATAGGACCCTTTTTTAAAAGGAAAACTCTACGTTACTGAAATGAAATGAGAAAATTGTAGTCCGCGCGAGTGTAACTGGACAACATAGCTAGTAGGTATATAATCTATATATATAAAAATGAAACCCGTTTTCCGTTGTCACGACATAACATGAAAACGGCTTGACCGATTTAGATAAAATTTGGTATAAAGATACATGGGACTTTGGAGAAGGACATAGGCTACTTTTTGTCCTGGAAAAAGTATGGTTCCCGTGGGATAACTGAGTCAGCGGGAAAAACGTAGTGCACGCGGGTGAAACCGCGGGGCGCAGCTAGTAAGTTATATATACAGACAAATAAGTATAGAGAACCTACAACATTTACTTGTACGCGAATCCAAACAATGTGCTTATTAAAGCACATACATCGGTACTTTTAGTAACAAATATTTTTAGCATATTAATGCTAAAAATATTTGTTACTAAAAGTACCGATTTTTAAAAAACATCATTCAAATTAATTACACGAATTTATCTTTTTTTTTTATTACACTCAGACCCCCGCACAAGGATTCCCTGTGTCACGGGAGGCCTGGACACACACAATTACAACACACAAACAACCAAGACCCGAGACAAACACCTATACTCATCGCACAAATGTTTGCCCCTGCCGGGATTCGAACCCAGGGTCCTGGCGACACAGAAGTCAAGTCACTGACACTGACCACTGCGCCACGGCGACCGCAATTAGAAAAACATTGGTGAAAGTTAACAAATGTAACTATCAGTTCAAATATTTGAAGGAAAAAATTCGGCTGCTAGTGGGACTTGAACCCACGAACCCTTGAACTACACAATAAAATCTCTTAAAATAAGGGTAGGGTGTCTTCGTTTGATACGATATCAACTGTGATGTTGGTCTATCAGTCCTATTAATTAATTGTTCATACAATTAAAGGTAGATGGCGCTAATAACATCCCCGCAGATGTTAATAAGGAAGGAAGTAATTCGGCCCTAGTGGTATGGGCTGCTATAGCTTAGTTGGACAAAGCGACAGGACGGTATTCTGTAGTCGTGGGTTCAAGTCCCACTAGCAGCCGAATTTTTTCCTTCAAATATTTGAACTGAAGTTCTGCCTAGGATAGCGTTGATGCGATACACAATAAAATCTTTTAAATGTAACTATGTTTACAAGCACATATTCATACGGACTTACAGTATATATTATACGGGTTATATAACAAAAAAAAACTAAAGAGATTAGCATTAAAATAGCTTTTGTGTCAGGAAAACGATCTTAGGGTGCGTCCAATGGAAAAATTACGCAAAAGGAGTCTTATCTCGGACGTTGACTGGATCAAACGCGCATTCAAAACGTCATACGCATTTGAATAAATTGCATCATATTTTGCATAAATGGTAAACAAAATAATAAAACTTAATACAACCCCACAAAGGCAAATTTTAAAGCAATTTCTATTGCATATCTCTAGGACGGTATGCTATAAATTTCTACAATTGTTTTCTGTAATGTTCTCCCATTGCTGATACATAGAAATGATTCATTTGTATGCTTCTTTTAGCGGCCAAAATATTGCATTTAAATGATAAGTGCGATTTGAATTTATGTATATATTTTGAATTGATCTTAGGCCTATGTCCGCCCTATGGCTGAGATAGATTGATTATATTTTGAAAACAAAATAAGTTTGTTAAAAAAAGTTGCATCTACCACAATTATATTATTTGTTTATATGAGGTAGATGTCGCACAAGCGCGCGGAAACTGAGGCGGCAAAATTAAGTCAATTGTAGTAATTTTCAGTACGGCGCGTATTTCAAACACATGTCTAAACATATAGCTATCCTTTTCTATATTATTTGTACCGTATTATCTGTCGCAGTAAGCATGTTTATGTCGTAAAGGAACAAAATCTGAGCACCGCGCAGTATGAATATACGTCATCTTTAGTAAAGCATCATTGATCTACCAGTAGTATTTTAAAGGGATGATAGCTTAGCAGTGGGAGGGTCGCCTACCTACGATGGTTCGATCCCCATCAACGGCTTTAACTTTCAGTGAAGGCAACACCGTTATCGAATTCTCAGCATGGTGGTAAGGTTCTTTAAGAATTCACAGTACCTATCTAGCCTAACTACTACCCTCAAGTTTGAAAAACTGTCACCAAACACATAGTGTGTTCAGGCAGCAGTCCTTGAGAGCCAGTGAGCATTCTAGATCTATCGTGATAACATCTTCGACCACATCGCCACTGACCATCAAGTGAGATAGTGGTCAAACGCTAGATCTATACAGTAAAAAAAAGAGATAGCTACTACCCTCAAGTTTGAAAAACTCTCATCAAACACATTGTATTCAGGCAGCAATCATTGAGAACCAGTACAATATTGTAGCGTCAACACATCGTTCAACCACATCGTCACTGACCATGAAGTGAGATGGTTAGTTATGATGACTGATGATGATGACTTGACAGTATGATGCTCATGGTACCGACTTCGACAGGTTATTGCACACTTTTGAGTGTTGAAATCGGTTACATCTTTTGCAAAAAATTATTTTTCACCCTTTTTAGTGACTTTTAATACACACTAGATCAATTGTCATTGTGTATACACAATCGGTGTACATATATGTACACTGATTTCTTCACCACAATATCGTCCACGTATACGAAGCACTTTTCAGTTATTGGAGTGTAACTCAAAACTCGCTTGACTGATTTTCATGAAATTTAAATGAGATCACACGGTAAGCACCAGCCTTCGAATAAAAATGAATCATCAAAACCAGTTTACCCACTCGAAAGTTCTGATGTAAGAAACATAAAATAACATACGTATCGAATTGAGAACCTCCTCCTTTTTTGTCGGTTAAAAATCGCATGGACTATAAGCGCAGCGATCGATTCTCCCTTTGCTTTCCAAAACACTGATATCATAAATTACATCTGATAGACAATCAGATTAGATTCGTTGAATCATTACACATTTTCACACAGCACGCCATGACATGAATGGTCCATTGTGAAGTTTGAATTTTCTCACAAGACAGTTGGTGCCCCCGTAACATAACTGTAACAAGATTATGGCTCTCGAGGCAGCTCCAATTATTGTGATAACTTTGAGCTGGTAATGGATTTCAAGTGGTGAGAATGAATGATTGACACGGTTGATGCATCAGCTTCGTACAGATGGCTCTATTTGGACAAGATTTAGTTAGCCTCTCTGCTGCCACGCATAAAATGTTCAGCGGAAATCGATTACTTAAATAGCTTCACGTTTTGACTCGCGCAGACTATATAGTAGGTAGTTTGACAGTGGTTCGCTTGTTCAACTAAACAAAATAAATTTCTGACAAGATAAGTAAGATATGGTGCCGTAAGGTGCCGTGGTGGTACCGGCCTAGAATAGTACTCCTCCATCTCTTCCTGTGGGTGCCGTAAGAGTCGGCTAAGGGATTACGTACCAGAAGGTGGGCAGCAGCGCCTTCTGAGGATCGGAAATCATACTGCGCTCGCCAACCCGCTTGCCAAGCGTGGCGAGTATTGGCAAATCCCCCCTATATGGGGGAGGCATATGTCCAGCAGTGGATGTTTAAGTGCTGAGAAGAAGAAGTAAGATATATTCTTATACGGAAGTCTAAATTGGTATGACACTTATCAATAACAACGCTAAAATTATGATGTTATATTAAATTTGCGGGTAGTTTTAGGTAAATTAAGTCACCAGTTATTTGGTGCTAAAAATAGAACTACCCGCAATTGGCCAGCAAATGGATATAGCTCGTCTAATATTAGTGACAGCGTTGTATGGAGTTATACGAATTTCAATTTAAGCATCGAGTTATTTCACTTTGCAGAATTTTAGTGAATTTTAACTAGTTCGAGTGATTAACAGAATTAGAGCCATTACCTAACTCCTTACACTTTTATAGGAATACTTATTATTAAGTACGGAACCATCATTGCGCGAGTCCGCCTCACAATTGACCGGCCTTTTTAACCAATTACAGACAGCCACGTCGCGTCGTACGGCATGCAGGCAGGGCCCGTAGACAAAATGCATAGCTACATAGCGATTCTCTGTCTCTAGCCGTTGAATGATCGTTCTCTTTTCAAAGCGAGCGATAAAATAGGATGAGGAAACGAGATAGCACGATATAAAACTACGCATACCAGAACAGGATGGGAAGAAAGACGTGAACGCGCTCGATTTGTGCCAATCATTTTCGCCATAGGGGAAGGTGTACCGTTAGTTAACAGGTTTTATAGTCATTGGATATATAACATGAAAAACGAGAACGAACATTCGACGGTGAGAGAAAGAGAATCGCTATGAAGCGACACATTTTGTCGCGGCCCACAGGATTCGTTGCGAAAAGAACACATACATTTTGATCAAGAATGTGAATAATAAATGTTCTAAACATGTAAGAGATGGCAAGGAAACAAGAAAAAGCTAAAAAAGCTTCTAGCGACGCTGTCTGCCGGAGCCCCGGGGAAATCACGTAAACATATTAATGCAGCGGGTAAGTTACGTACTTGTCCGTTTCCGAAGAATGCATTTGTAATTCTCTGTTTGTCTTGGCGGAACGTTCTGTTTTTAAAATAGACTCTGAAATAATAAAGGTGCTCTAGGTACTTCTTTATACTTTACAAATCTCTAGCGTTTGACCACTATCTCACCTGATGTTAAGTGATGATGCGGTCTACGCTAAAAAACACGCCTGCCTAGAAGATACCTATTCATACGTGACTTGAAGATACCCAGGTTGTATTTTTGCGGAAATACAGATTTAGGCAATGAGTTCCATTCGTTAGCTCTACGCACTATGAATGTGGAAGGAAAACGCTTCGTGCGACAAGTTGAAACGTCTACGATGTATGCGTTAAGTCAAACATACCAAAATTATAGGCGTGGGTAAAACCTCGCAGCATGTATAGTATATTTAGTATGTCTATTTAACCCCTAATCTACATTTCAGCCGACCAAGACGAATGCCCCGTCTTTCCGGATCAGGGTGACACGCCGGAAGTGAACTAGGGGGCAGCACTGTACACATCACGTAGACGACATAAAGCCTTGCCCCTGACCGCTGACCGCCAAGTGTGTGTATTTATATAATAGCTGTGAGCTTACTCAGAGCCACGTTAGTGGCACAGTTACATTATTCAATTCTAAAAACTGACTGCACTGGAAAAAACATACGATAACTCAGTGGAATTTATACTTAGCAATTTCTTTATTAAATTAATCACAACTTAACCAAACAATACATGCTGCTAGCATTCTGGGCACGCTGCCGGCCGGTAGCGGGTTAGAACATTTGAGTTATCTATAGGCTACCAATAGCTAGTGGATTGCTCAAATGTTATTGAAGTAGCTGCAGTGTTGTAATTAGTTATGAGTGCTTTATTTTAATAAAGGCATTTGCCCTATAAAACAAAATTAGTAAAATATGATTACAGCAATACAAGTTAATTTGATCAAATAAAAGATTCCATCAATCACTAGTCTTTTTTCAGTGTGCAGACAGGTTATATAGTTTGACTGCAATGTAGGCAATAGCCAATCGAACCAAAATACTAGAATTTGTTTTACTAATAAATTTAGCAAATAAAATCACATTTTGTACGATCAGAATTTACCTCCATGAATTGTTGTCATAAGTGGCATTTTCTATATGTTTACAAGATGCTTAGGACTTTCAACAGAATATACTGAAAAGGCTCAAAATTATATATTTAGCAATAGACCAAGCCTTACTTTATTGCCTTATTTTACTGTTTCTACGGGTATAACGTGGCATTGTTAGTGCAGCTAGTGCCACGTTATTCCGATATGACGGTCGCCGTGGCGCAGTGGTTAATGTCAGTGACACGACTTCTGTGTCTCCGGGACTCTGGGTTCGAATCTCGGTAGGGGCAAACATTTGTGCGATGAGTGTAGATCTTTGTCCCGGGTCTTGCGTGTTTGTGTGGTGTGATTGTGTGTGTCCATGCCTCCTGCGACACAGGGAATTGTAGTACGGGGCTCTGAGTGTAATATAAAAAAAATTAAAAGTAGTATAATGTAATGATGAATGTGAGTTTTAATAAGATTGAGCTTTAATAATAGGTCATAGATTAAGCGCGATTCGATAAATATTTTTTTTTTTAACTTCACACAAGGTCTTCAGGTCCCAAACTAGGCAGAGCCTGTACTATGGGAACCTGATGACTGATATATATACTTAAATACATACTTATATATATATATATATATACTTATGTACATATACACACCCAGACACAGGTCAAACAGACATGTTCATACACACAAATGTTTGACCTGTCCGGGAATCGAACCCGGGACCAGCGGCTCAGAAGGTAGAGTGCTACCAACTGCGCCAACCGGCCAGTCACCATGTCTCCGCCTCATAATATTATTTCAATATGCATCGAATAGCTTTGCCATAATACTATACGTACGTACCCAATCTATAGCTACAGCTAATAATTAGTAAACATAACATAGAATTAATTGAACTGAAATTGCATTCGGAATGTGGAATTTCGGTGATGTTTTGATACAAAGCAAACGCGTAATTATATGACAACATTATGTCCGCAGTTTCATTACTTTACATTAAAATCATCACTGAATCGTACAGTTCAAATGGCCCATTAATTATGTTCAAATATTTGAAGGTAAAAATTCGGCTCCTAGTGGGACTTGAACCCACGACTACAGAATACCGTCCTGTCGCTTTGTCCAACTAAGCTATAGCAGCCCATACCACTAGGGCCGAATTACTTCCTTCCTTATTAACATCTGCGGGGATGTTATTAGCGCCATCTACCTTTAATTGTATGAACAATTAATTAATAGGACTGATAGAGCAACATTACAGTTAATATCGTATCAAACGAAGGCACCCTACCCTTATTTTAAGAGTTTTTATTGTGTATCGCATTAACCATATGCTAGGAAGAACTTATGTTCAAATATTTGAAGGGAAAAATTCGGCTGCTAGTGGGACTTGAACCCACGACTACAGAATACCGTCCTGTCGCTCTGTCCAACTAAGCTATAGCAGCCCATACCACTAGGGCCGAATTACTTCCTTCCTTATTAACATCCACGGGGGATGTTATTAGCGCCATCTACCTTTAATTGTATGAACAATTAATTAATAGGACTGATAGAGCAACATTACAGTTAATATCGTATCAAACGAAGGCACCCTACCCTTATTTTAAGAGTTTTTATTGTGTATCGCATTAACCATATGCTAGGAAGAACTTATGTTCAAATATTTGAAGGGAAAAATTCGGCTGCTAGTGGGACTTGAACCCACGACTACAGAATACCGTCCTGTCGCTCTGTCCAACTAAGCTATAGCAGCCCATACCACTGGGGCCGAATTACTTCCTTCCTTATTAACATCTGCGGGGGATGTTATTATGTTTTTTTTTCCTTCAAATATTTGAACATAAGTTCTTCCTAGCATATGGTTAATGCGATACACAATAAAAGCCCATTAATAATTTATGGCTGTAATTTTTTTATCTTATTTATTTTACCTACCTCAGAAGCTTTTTCTAGGTGAATCGATTTTGATGATTCTTTTATCTAATTTGGAATCTGGTACTTTTCATGTGTTCCAATTCAAATTTAATGAAGATCTGACTACTAATTTGTCAGTTATTGGCCCTAATTCTGGTAATTACTCTAAAAGCTAAAATTCACTTAAATTCTTCAAAATCTTATTATATTTACGCTAACATTCGAATAACGCTATACCATCATAAATAGCGCTTATTATACTTTACCTATATTATCAATTTCTCATTCACTGTAGTTTGACAGCAATTTTGCTTGATCGTCCGTGACGATGTGGTCAAAGAATCGCCCTGGACTTACACTGTGAACTGGCTCTGAACAGCTGCCTTCGAGAACACACTTCGAGTATGTGTTTGGTGACACTTTTCAGCTTTAGGGTGGTAGCTTAAAGCAACCTAACACCATGCTATATATTTGATAACGATAACTGAAAATAAGGTTAGAATAACATTTTTTTTTAAATTTCGTACCTATCGGTTTTCGGATTTTTTTCCCATAATCGTTATACGGACTACGGATATGCATACATATGTCGATCGACACGTTAGCTGTAAAGACCAAACATAGTCTTTACAGCTAACGTGCAGTATATAACCAGTTGGAAGAGGTGTACCTCTTTCGAATTCAATCCACTGAAGCGGGAACTTACACATTTAGAGCTAGAAGGATACCTAGGTACCTACTTCAAGGAAATTACGAAATACCTTCCTTGAGGGAGAAGTTAAGTCACAGACCGCGGACGAGTACAGAGCTGTTAAATAAATAAAAAGCTTTTAGTCCCACGTTCGGGTGGTGACAGTTGCGCTCTGGCAACACCATTTGCAACTAGAATTAGCTTTTCTTTTATTCAATACAAACTGAGAAGCTGATAAAATCATATCTATCACTGAGAGATAGAAATAGAGGGCGAGGAGAATGTGAGAATTTTGTTGCAAAAGTAAGGATATATATAAACTCTAAGGCTTTCACGGCCGGCGTTGCATGTTGTATGTATTGCTTCCGGGCTGTTTGGCCGTGGTCTATGTGAAACTTGTGTTCCAGACGTTTCGTCGATCACTGCGGTCGACATCTTCAGTGGTTCAGGTCCGAGCGGCGACAAGAGCGTAGAACTCTCCTCCGCGGCGTCTTCTCTAAAACTGATTCTGTCTCATGTCAAGTTAAATCAACTCTCTTTACATGACATCGTTTCAAACTCACACGCGTATCCACCACATATACAAACACACACACACCAACACTCACCACACTCACACTCACACTTTGTTTTTATTTACTAACCATACAGTATAATAAAGAAATACATCTGGGCAAGAGCGAAATCGCCTATGACAAGTATTTTTTACTTAAAAGGAGATTTCATCCATTTGAATACATTGTATGTTTTGTGAACGCAATAAAAACATTTTTATTATTTATTATTACATAGAATTGTTATGCGATCATTCTGAAATTAAACGAATTAAAAACGAATAAAGAACTTTTTACATCCGTTATAATAACCGATAATGATTAGTAAGATTCTTAAGGAAATAAATAATAAATTATAAATACCTATTACAAATTGAAAAATTCGGGAGAAATGTACGTTAAACAGGAAAACCGTAATCCACGCGGTTAAAACCGAAGGACGCAACTAGTATGATATAATTATCAATGTCTCTGAGATAAATAAAAATTCAAAGAGATGTTTTTAATGTTTCTCGTATATTAAGCAAATAAAAGCTATATGAAAAGTTAGATTTAGGTCATGCGAAATTCCACACTGTCAACTTGAAAATATGATTTAAAATTCAATACGCGATCTGTTTCGCTACAAAAATTGCTTTCGAAGTTATATATTGACTCCTCCAAACAGAATTTACCGACATTCTGTACCTACTTTATCATTTATAGGGTATAAATGTTACAAATGTTGCCATATCTTATTGTGTATTAATCTTGTACGGTTGCGGACTTGTGGAATACCATTTTCGTGATGCTCTTTAAGATAGCAATAAGGAGTTTGTTTGTAATGGCAATATAGTGTCTAGAAAGTTTTGTTTTGCATGAAATTTGTGAGCATTTAGCACTTAATTTAAACTTAACTTAACTTTAACTCTGGTTCCTTAATAGTTTATTGTGACTTTACAGAACATAAACATAATTTATCATATAGAAGTATTTTAAAATTAGTTTCAAAAATGGATGGGGTTCTTAGTTTTGACGTTTAATTTTTTTTCAAGTATTTCGGTCATTTGAGAACCAATTAGCGAAATTGTTATTACACTTGATAGATATAATCACTCTCAGAATCACAAAAAATGGAAAAATTAGTGTATGTATATATGTTTGGTACCTCAGCAAGCTTAACGACTTCATAAATTTGAATGAAATTGGAATTAAGGCACCTTAATACTTGGCTTAACACATAGGCTACTTTTTATCCCGATAACGGGATAAAAAGTCGATGGGTGATATGGAAAACTACAAAAAAAAAAACAGAAATGTGATAGTAGCTCTGTTTGTTTCGATTTCACACCCCACTGAACAGATTTTGATGAATGTTGGTAGCTAGATTTTGTTGGAGATGGACATTACTGGATGGAGGCTACTTTCAGTCCTGGAAAAAGCATGTTTATTTTAAAATAACTGAGACAGAGTAGAGTAGTAGTAGAGAGCGTAGAGAGCCTATCGGTTTTCTATCGGTTGCATTTCGGAGAATGTGCACTGGAATTACACAATCTGATTCCACCATCCCCTTTCTATCATCGGTCGACTCGACGTACGGCAATTCGCGATCGCTATATGGTAGATATACCACCTATACGTACGAAGCGTTTTGCTTCCACTTTCTTAATGCGTACTGCCAAGGAATGGAACTCGTTGCCCGAATCTGTGTTTCCCGATATGTACAACCCTGGAGTCTTCAAGTCGCGAGTGAATAGGTACCTTCTAGGTTTGCGTGCTAAATCCTAGACAACGTCATCACTTAACATCAGGTAAGACAGTTGTCAAACGCAAACTTATAATATGTAAAAAAAAAAAAACCGCGAAGCGCACCTAGATACAGACATCGGTCAAAACCTTCCTAAATCCTTTCGACCCTATCTCGTGGACATCTTTGTTTTCCTGTTAGTTACCAAGTAGTGTGCGTTGAATAAACCTTGACACAATCATATTCCTTTCAACCCTTCCTTATTGCCACCATCTTTGTTTTCCTAAATAAGGCCAGCGAACACCCCCAACTAATATATCTTGTATGCGCGACACATCGCAGCGTTCCGTAGAATTTACTATGTTGTTATCATTATGAGTTGGTCTGGTGTGATGAGTTTGTTTTGTTCCGTTTTGTTTTCTTTGTGTGCGCTGGTATTGTGAGCGATAATTGCTCCCTGTTTATCAATTCTTGTTGTTGTTTGTCTGACTATATCTAATAATGATTATATGACAATGTCAGAGCTATGGAGAAGACTATATATGCTCGGGGTTACTCTACGCGATCGAATCAGAAATGAGGAGATCCGTAGAAGAACGCAAGTCAATATAGCCCATCGGATTAGCAAGATGAAATGGCAGTGGGCAGGGCACGTAACTCGAAGAACTGATGGCCGTTAGGGTCGGAAAATTGTCGAATGGAGACCACGGACTGGCAAGCGCAGCATAAGACGGCCACCGACTAGACGACCTAAGATCGCAGGCAAGTGCTGGATGTGGCCGCTTCCAACTGGTCCTTGTGGATATCAATGGGGGAAGCGGCATATGTCCTGCAGTGGACGTCCTATGGCTGAGATGGAGAATGTCACGCGAGGCGTATGGGCTACATCTTAAGGAAGCCGACATCCGTTAGCCTTTTTCACTCCATCAGTAGGTTGTCTGGAAAAGATCGTTGACAGCGACAATATCACCTATAATTGTAATGTAACAAACCGACTAGGACTCACGTGGTAAATAAATAATAATAGTAATTTTCCAGTGTGTACCACGTGAGTCCTAGTCGGTTTGTGACATTACAATTATGGAAGAAACTCGCGATAGTTTTCAGACTCAATACCACCTATTGTTACAGATGTTATCTTTAAATTGTTATTTTATTTACAGTGTTCTATACGGTGTATGGAACTCATCTTGTTACAATGAGTTTCAAGACAAATAATTAATTACATACAGAATACTAGGAGGATAAGAAGCTTCTAAGTAACATAATTATTTATCTTCAAAATGTTACTGTAGCAGTTTTAGTATTGTAATTAGTTTACCAGTTATTTATTTTAATAAAGGCCCTATTTTAATGACTACGGAGCATGTTACTTTGAACAGGGGAGATAAAACAACTGTAAAATAATTCTTCAACTGCCGCACAATCGTAATCCGCATATTTCCAGAAAAAACTAGCTAGCTAATAATATATATTACTAACAACAAAGCCAACACAATTCAGAGATAAAAGATTCCCTAATCCTTAGCAATTAGATACTGCCCACAGTCCCTAACAACATTTTAGCATCGCAGAAACGAAATAAAGGAAACAACGTGAAATATAACGTTATACAAGAACTGAGAACATGATCTTGATATAATATAAACGCAATATAATCGTGATAGCAGTACATAATCTCCAACGCCTACCAAGTTCTTTAGCACCAAATCTACAACTAGCGCTGAGCATCTGAGGATACAAACTACACATTTGGATTAGATTGTTTCTTTGTTATACTAGACTACTATTTATTTAACATCAACTTGAGATATATGAAACAAGACACAATCAAGAGATTATTCTGAATTTTCTTTATATTTTGACTCATCAGGCTAAGAAAGCCATGCACTTAATTTATCATTTAATTTTTTTTAACTGCCTTTTTTATTTAGCAAAACACAAATATAAATGTATGCACACTTTGTACAGTGAGCAAGATTTGCTACGTTAACACAAATTTTAGTGAGATTAACAATGAAGATATCCATACGAGAACGGATCATCAACACAGCCCAGCGGAATAACGATTAGAAATGGCAGTTAACATCAGTTCTATGGGGTATGAGCCCTCATATAACATAGAAATTTAGGGTTAAAAGGTTCTTCGAGATGAGACCAGTGACTGGCAAACGTAGCGTAGGACGCTCACCGACGAGGTCGATAGTTCAACCTGTGCAAGCTCAGGCACGAAAAAAGGAGTAATTATCACGGATTCCTAATTGCCTACTATGTTATACAATTTAATTTTCTTCATTTAACAATTTTTATCTTACGTTTTCCAGAGTTTCCTTTAAATTAAAATATAATCCGAGTTCATTATCTGTCTAGTAGTAAACAAAGCAAGATTGATCTGTGTGAATGCTTTATCAGTGTAAAGTTGACATACTGTCTTTTCACTACAATAGAAAGGTGGTAATGAAAAGAAAATCTTGGATTCTTAGTAATAGCCCCGAGATTATTTTGCAACAACAGCCTTTTGTGCGTCGTTCTTTGACTGGAATCCTTAAGTAACGTTAATTTATAAATTAGTCCCTCCTGACTTTTGTTTCACGTTCCTTGAACTTTTGAACTTTTTATGCTGTAGTTTTTTGACCTACATTACTTAAAATAACAGCTTCAATTAAATATAATAATATATGTTTACAACAAGCAATTTCATAATGAAGATAGCTAATATCATTAAATCTGAAATGTAGGACCGAGATTAGATAACATGTTTGTACAAATTTTCATGTAACAACATGAGTTTCCAGTTGAAATTGTACAAAGTATTTAGTTTGCTTTGAACGAAGTATGTCAAAGTTGAGATAAAACAGGATAAAGTAAATCGTCTCTAACTCTACCTAAATTCCGATTCCTCGAGTCTTTCTAACAGGTTAATTTCAAACTTTCCTTCGCGAATAAACTCACAGTGAAACTTTTCATGTTTCAACCATTGAGACATAAAAGCAGAGCTTTCTTTTTAACGTTAAAAACTTTAACAAAACGCACCCTGTCCCTGTTGCGAAACTTTGAAAGAGTGGGCTCAAAGACCTCCCCTGGAGGACACCCCTATACATTTTCTGCTTATAAGAGAGTAGTATAACGTAAGTCAGTTTAAATTGTTGTAGATCCAACGGTTTGTTGAAACGGGCTTGTGGAGAACATTTAGTTCTGCCTTTTTGTTGCAACCGGCAGTTTTATAATGATACAACTCGGCGGAAAGCTTTATATGTTTTGTGAACCACCATTTATTTGTTGAAACTTTATTTGATTTATGTTATTTATTGTCTATCTCACCACATACAGAGACTTTATCTTTTCCATTTGAAACTTAAGGATGTTGCATTTAAATGTGTTAGTTCTAAGTTTACGTCATCCAATTAGTCAACCACTAAAACACAATGGTAATATTATAAAATAACCAAACAAATGACTGTATCTAAATAAGAAATATATTGTTAATGAATCAATCGGGGCTTGATCGCGAGAAAAACATTTAGTAATTTATTTACCTCGACAAGTTTCGACCAAGTTGCATTGGTCGTGAACATAGAAATATATGTCGTTAAATGATGAATTGAGAAACGAGTACTACTACGAGTACTATTTTACTAAAATACTTTTGCGATTCTAACTTTGAACGTTAGAATCGCAAAAGTATTTTAGTAAAATACTTTTGTTATTCTATTATTAATACTTTATTTATTGAATGCCTAATTGTGTACTATATGCCTACCAGGTAGGCAGGCGACCTGAGTAAGACAGTAGGAATGGGCTGGATGCAGGCCGCTTCCAACCGGTCTTTGTGGAGATCAAAGGAGAAAGCCTATGTCCAGCAGTGGACGTCCTATGACTGAGATGAAGATGATGAATTGTATACTATAGTAAAGATGTTACATTTTAGATATGGATTTCCATATTCGGCTTCCGAGGCAGAACGTTAAGTAACGTTAGTACTTGATCAAAATAAAGAATAGATTTATTTTAAAATTTTACATAACTATTTGCAATTTAAAATAGTTTACTCTGTCTGTTGGTTTAAAGCTGTAAGCTCCGTAAGCATCTGCATTTCAATAAAAGCGCCATAAAATAACTGAATTATTAATACACAAACGTATGATCATTAAAAAATCACACGTCAATCTAGTAACAAAACCGAACACAGCGTACACGGTCAGCGTGCACTCAAAATAAAAAAAAATTTATAGCGTTGGTATTTGTGTTTTATTGAAACACAATCTATAGCAGGATAGAGCAATACATATTTCGGCCCAAAACAATTCAAATTTCCAACACAAACCTCACATGATATCGAAAAGCTCACATTGCAATACATCGATAGTTGCAAAAAAAAAAAACTACTTCTAACTTAGACCGGAAATATGTAAAAATGGAACTACTTTAAAAGTCATATAAAATCTTGAGACCTCATTCGCCAGCTCGACGAAACAACAGAGAAATAAAAAGTTTTGAGCAGTCCGTATTGTTGATATCGCGGGAATCACTCCGTATAGCGAGAAATGTGGAGTTTCAGATACGACTTCAAATCGAGAAAGAAGGGAAATGCTTATTTTGAGTTTCGGAACGAGGGTAGAAATAGAATCTGGTAAACCCGAACGTGGAATATAAAGATGGAAAAAAAAATGATTTGGCAAACTTTGAATTTCATAGATGCACAGTGCTAACTAATTATTTGTTTTGTGTAGAAAAGAAGGTACTTTAAACCTATAGCTAGTAGGGACCTATTTCCATCGTGTCGTGAAAATGTTTTATTGAAACAAAAACGTATACCTATGTATTCCTCATAGAAAAATATCATCATCATCATCTCAGCCATAGGACGTCCACTGCTGGACAAAGGCCTCCCCCATTGATTTCCACAAGGACCGGTTGGAAGCGGCCCGCATCCAGCCCTTGCCTGCGATCTTAGTCAGGTCGTCTGTCCACCTGGTTGGTGGCCGTCCTATGCTGCGCTTGCCAGTCCGTGGTCTCCACTCGAGAACCTTTCGACCCCAACGGCCATCGGTTCTTCGAGCTATGTGACCTGCCCACTGCCACTTCAACTTGCTAATCCGCTGGGCTATGTCGGTGACCTTTGTTCTTCTACGGATCTCCTCATTTCTGATTCGATCGCGTAGAGAAACTCCGAGCATAGCCCTCTCCATAGCTCGTTGTGCGACTCTGAGCCTGTTCAGAAGGCCCATAGTCAGGGACCACGTTTCAGATCCGTAAGTCATCACTGGTAACACACACTGTTCGAAGACCCTCGTTTTCAAGCATTGTGGTATTTTGGACGAGAAGACGTCTCGGAGCTTCCCGAACGCTGCCCAGCCGAGTTGGATTCGACGATTGGCCTCTTTCTCAAAGTTGGACTTACCTAATTGCACTGTATGTCCTAGGTATACGTAATGGTCAACAACTTTGAGAATCGAGTTTCCGATTGATACTGGGGCGGGCGCAACATGGGCATTTGACAGAATTTTCGTCTTGTCCATGTTCATTTTGAGGCCCACCCTTTGGGAAACTCTGTTGAGGCCTTCGAGCATCGTGCTAAGGTCTTCCATCGATTCTGCCATGACCACAATATCGTCGGCAAACCGAAGGTGAGTGATGTACTCGCCGTTGATGTTGATGCCGAATCCTTGCCATTCCAAGAGCTTGAAGGCGTCTTCCAATGCGGCAGTGAACAGTTTCGGAGAGATAACGTCTCCCTGTCTCACGCCTCTTTGCAATGGAATCGCCTTCGAAACTTGCTCTTGTACTCGGACCGACATGGTGGCGTTATTGTACAAACACTTCAACACTTCGATATACCGATGGTCAATACGGCACCGCTGGAGAGACTCTAGCACCGCCCACGTCTCGATCGAATCAAAGGCTTTCTCATAGTCCACAAACGCTAAACATAAGGGCAAGTTATACTCTTCGGTCTTCTGTATAACTTGCCGCAGCGTATGGATGTGATCTATGGTGCTGTAGCCTTTTCGGAAACCGGCTTGTTCGGGAGGCTGGAAGTCATCAAACCTACGTTCGAGACGATTCGTGATGACTCTTGAAAACAGCTTGTAAACATGGCTCAGAAGCGAAATGGGTCTGTAGTTCTTAAGCAATGTGTTGTCACCCTTCTTAAAGAACAATACCACAATGCTTCTGTTCCATGCTTCCGGCGTTGACCCTTCGAGGACAACGGAATTAAAGAGCTTCTGTAGGACTTTCAGTATCGGTGAGCCACCCGCTTTCAGAAGCTCTGATGTGATTCCGTCATCACCCGGTGCCTTGTTGTTCTTAAGCTGCTTCAGAGCCATCCTAATCTCGTACAGGCTGATGTCCGGGATGTCTTCGGTATAGTGCCGGGTTAGCTTGGCTCTTGGGTCTTTGGCCAAGCTGTCAACAGGTTTAGTGACCGAAGTGTATAGCTGCCCATAGAACCTCTCGATCTCTCCAAGCACCTCTGCTTTGGTCGACGCTATACTGCCATCATCTCTCTTCAGCTTAGTCATCTGGCTTTGCCCAATAGACCTGTCTCTTGCAAACACTTTGGAGCCTTTTCTCCGTTCGATCGTATCTTTAACACGATTTGTATTAAAGGTACGGATGTCGTGTCGCAAGGATTTCCATATTCGTCTATTGAGCTGCCTATATGACGTAGCATCATCGGATGATTGCAGTTGCAATGAGCGTCGTTCAGCCATGAGGTCAAGGGTATGGCTGGAGAGTTTTTGAGGTCTATCTGTGCGGCGGGGTCTAAAGAGCTTAGACCCCACTATGTGGACAGTTTCTACAAACCTGTTGTTGATCTCCTCCACCGACGCAAAGTTCTCAAGGCAAGAAAAGCGATTGGATAACTCAAGTTGAAAGCTTTCGGGGTTTTGGATATGGACATTTTGGGGTCGGAGCGTGGATTTCATCAAACGGGACCTCTCAAGTTTAACATTAATATTCAATGTGCCTCTTACCATGCGGTGATCACTACCGGTTTTGACCATGTTGATCACAGAGACATCATTGAATATTTGTTTCTTGGTGGTCATGATGAAATCGATCTCATTTCTTGTGGAACCGTTGGGGCTCAACCAGGTCCATTTCCTTTGAGGCGGCTTCTGAAAGAAAGAGTTCATCATAAAGAGTCCCTCTTTCTCCATGAAGTCGGCCAGCCTCTGTCCCCTAGGGTTCCGTTGTCCATAACCAAATTGCCCCACTCTCAACTCTCCATCACATCTTTCGCCCAACTTTGCGTTAAAGTCCCCCATAACAACATTGTAATGGGTCTTGGAGGTATGTATGGCCCTACTAATGTCCTCATACATAGCCTCTACCTCCTCATCGGTTCCGAGTTTCGAGGTCGGTGCATATACCTGAATGACCTTCAACGAATATCTGCTTGATATTCTGAGTATTAGGTATGCCACCCTGCTCGAAACGCTGTCGATGGTAATGATGTTGTTAATGAGGGACTTGCGAACGAGAAATCCGACACCGCCTTGGGACTTTTGATCACCTTCCCGGTAGTAGAGCAAGTTACCGGATTTGAGGGTTATGGTGTCCTCACCCTCTCTACGGACTTCACATAACCCTAAGATATCCCAGTGTAACTTACTCATTTCTTCTTCCAGTTCGACGATCTTCTCGTCTGCCAACAAAGATCTTATGTTGTGTGTTACCAGGGCCAGAGGTCGTTTTTTCAGGGAGTGGTAGCCGGGAATCTGCCGGAGATTCTTAGCACCCCCTGCTCCACCGTTACACTGGCCGCTACCGGAGCCAGCATTAGCGGAGCTGCCGGGGACTGGGGGCCTGGTCTTTATTTGCACTATCATAAGGGGGGGTTTGCCAATACTCGCCACGCTTGGCAGGCGGGTTGGCGAGCGCAGTATGATGTGTGAACCTCAGAAGGCGCTGCTGCCCACCCTCTGGTACGTGATCCCTTAGCCGATTCTTACGGCACCCACGGGTAGAGATGGGGGGGTACTATTCTTAGCCGGTACCCCACGGTAAATAGAATAATAGAAAAATATATTTTTATATAATAGCTATATAAATTATATTTGAGCAGTATTTTACACGGTAGCTTAACATCAGATAAGGTTAGTGGTTCAGTGGTTTAAATTATCATTTGCAAGTATTATCTGGCTTTACTCGGTTTTTGTCTTGTGGTTTTGACTGGCCGGTTGGCGCAGTTGGTAGCACTCTGCCTTCTGAGCCGCTGGTCCCGGGTTCGATTCCCGGACAGGTCATACATTTGTGTGTATGAACATGTCTGTTTGACCTGTGTCTGGGTGTGTATATGTATATAAGTATATACATATATCAGTCATCAGGTTACCATAGTACAGGCCCTGCCTAGTTTGGGACCTGAAGACCTTGTGTGAATGTTGTCCCATATTATTATTATTTTAGTCGAAGTATTTCGAGCTAGGCTTCGGGCCGTTGCTCATCCTGAGGTGAGTTTTCCAGCCAGATCGCGGCGACCCCTGGTCTATGAACGTGAGTAAAGCGGTATAATAAATTGTTATTAAATCAAACGGGGTTTAATCGCGAGAAAAACATTTAGTAATTTATTTACCTCGACGTTTCGACCAAGTTGCATTGGTCGTGGTCACGAGAAGACTGGTTGGTATAATACATGTATAAATATTGTGTCAAACTCACCAGAATTTCCAATAAAGGTTTAACTTGATTTTAAATACTTTGCTGTGGCCGGTTAGCAGGTTCGAAGCATTATTATATTAATAGTATTTGATTTAATCACGCTGTAATAAATATAAATGCGTTGGTAATGTGTTTGGAACATCTTAACGCCTAAAAAATTCGGAATGTATATATGTTATCCTGCTAATATTATAAATGCGAAAGTTTGTGTTAATATGCGTATGTTTGTTACTTCTTCACGCTCAAACGGCTACACCCATTTCTGTGATATTTGGAATAGAGATAGCTTATACCCTCGATTAAAACATAGGCTTATTTTCATCATATCATCATCACCGTTTTTCATCACCACGCGGGTACAACCGCGGGGCGCAGCTAGTCTTGAATAAAATAATGGTTCCTCTGGCATACAATAAAAACCTAATAATATTACACATTTCAGTAGCTCTGTTACGTTTTGATCCCTTTCTTTGTTTAATCTCTCCAAGATGGGGGAGGCATATGTCCAGAAGTGGACGTTTTATGGCTGTGATGATAATGATGATTTAGGTATGAACAACCTTCATAACCTTGAAGCTAGTCGCAAAGATTTTTGGGATTCGCGTCCGAGAGGAACACAATGAGATAAAACATTTAAAAAAAAAACGTAAAATAAATGTAAGTTCTAGAGATAGAAAGAATTCACTAACAAAATAAAGAAAGAAACCGAGCCAAAAGTATTTAACGCCACCGCTTCCCTTCTGTTATTTAAAAATTAGGCATTCCTAGAACATGCCAGACATAGACAAATCATAAAACCCTAAACATTCCCTGTAAAAACTAACACCCATAAAACAGGCACCTACAAATAATCCATAACAATAAGTGCCAATTCTGCATCTCCTTCTCGCACAATCTCGACAGAAACTATTCCTTACACTGTGGCGAGACATAAAATTTGCAAGAGCTCACAGAAAAGTTATGTTTTCTTCTGAACCACATGTAAAAATGTATTAGCAGTAACTCATCTCTCTACAACGGCTTACAGCGTTTAGCATATTTTATGTGTTCGTGAAATTATCCAGAGAAAAGATGGGCTTGACTCTTATTTATGTGTCAGATAAATCAGTATCCCGATATTTTTATTATTGCAGTCAGTTATGGCGTGGTACATTTTTTTTAGAAAGGAATCCTCGATTTGTTTTGTTAAAGGCAAGCATCTTCTTTATTTTGCATTGTTTATCGGTTATCAAAGAATTTTCGTGTAAGCTTTGCTATGATTAATTCATTTAAATTAGTTTCGAATTGAAATTAAAAAATGAATTTGTGAAATAAAAAAAGCTTTTCCTGATACCAACTGATTATCTGATATATTAACTAACTGATATATTATATCTAATAACAATGAGTATACATAGAAAATTGTCGTTGTTTTATACACATATTTTAAAATTGCATTATTATTTAAAAGTTTGAAATAGATTATCGCCGTTACTATTAATTAAACTTAAAACGTAAAAAACTAGAAACTGTATACATGGCGTATAATTTTTATTTATTATTGCCGTCCCAGTATACCCGAGAACACGATTAATGAAAAGTGTTACGAAAAATCGGGAAGAAAAAAAGAAATTACACAATTACAAAAATTATGATATACATATTATATAAAATAAAAAAATAAAATAAATAAAAAAGCCTTTGATTTCATGCACTTAAATATTCGATATTGACAATTTTTTCATTATTGAAGATGCGTAAAATTTAATTGTGTTAATAATTGTAAAATAAACTTAATAAAAATATGCATGAACCCATCAAGTTGTGAGGGTGAAGGCCTCCTCCAGAGAACTCCAGTGAAATACATATATATGTATATCATATACATATATATGTATATCATATACATATATATGTATATCATATACATATATATGATATACATATATATGTAGGTTTTAATGTGATCACAAGACAATTTCGGTTGCGTTATGTTATAATAGTAAGTTTGCCATCTCGTGCAACTTTCGTTTAACAATGCTAGTGACCGGATAGATTTACAATATAACATTCTTGTTGTTTTAAATCTATTTTGTCAGTTACGTTGTTACGTTGACGTTGGTAATTTGAGTTTTAAGACTGCGCGCATTGCGTAACTGAAATCAGTAGTGATGACTTACTGTGTATTAAATATACTGCGTCCAAAGCTTTCTAAAACATGGAGAGAACAAAGTATTTCGATAAAAACATGCACAAGGCCTCCTTACAATGTAACGGAAAGTTATTGGTAGCCAATCTAAAAAGTTATTGATCCGGCTCTTTACTCTCTACAAGAAAACATCTATTACGTATGAGATCCAATTCATATCATACTTTCGACGCATAATCAACAAACAAACAAACGCTATCACCCATTAGGATATACCTACTCCGTGTCGCGGGAGGTACATATACAATCACAGCACACGTCCAATCCGAGGACAAAGATCTACACTCATCACAGATATATTTGCCCCAGCCGGGATTCGAACACGGGATCGCGGTTCTTAAGTCAGTATCACTGAGCCACGACCGCCGTAAATAATTAAATGCTAAACCATCAGGCTTCACTGATGCTGAAAACAATAAAGTACTAAAACATTTAAGTCGATTTCTTTTTTTAATAATTATCTCACCAGTGTTTTTAGTAGTCCTACTTACACATATCCTACTAATATTATAAATGCGAAAGTTTGTGTGTATGTGTGTATTTTGTTACCTCCTCACGCTCAAAAGGCTACACAGATTTTGCTGAAATTTGGTATGGAGATAGCATATACCCTGGATTAACACATAGGCTTTATTTCATCATCGCCATCATCCCCATTTTTCATTTCCACGCGGGTACAACCGCGGGGCGCAGCTAGTAATTACATAAAGCTACTTATGTATATGTAAGATATGTTTAGGTTTATCTTTATCCGTAATGACAAATTTGCCATTATTCGTATCGCACCAGGGTCACACTGCAGATCACTGGGGATAAGATATCTATTCGCTCGTGACTTAAAGGAACCCAGACTTATACCTCGACAATGACTCACACACACACACATACATACACACACACACACACACACACACACACACACACACACACACACACACACACATAACGCAAACAACAACAACTATTATGATATTTGTGGTCACATTTGGTGAAATATCGATTACCTCAATAGCGCCTCTGCCGGTTTCCTAGCTTTCAATATAATTTATTGGTATAATACCTTTAGGGAGTTTGCATAAATAGTGGCCCTAAAGGGTAAGGGATAGAAGCGATGGGTTTCTTAGGGATCCCTTTTTCGAGGTAAAATTATGAGTAATGGCTTCTCAGGTATTTATTACAGTTATGACCAGTATTTGAATTTCTACGATTGGAATGATTATATCATTTTTTCTGATTTCGTTTCTATTATATCATTTTGTTGTTAACACAAAAATGTATCAATATTTTGATACATTTTTGTGTTAACAACTTTATATATTATAACTTGTTCTGTTTATTAGCTTATATGTAAATTTGTATTGTTTAGAATGTCAATATTAAAATTTTATTGTTTTTTTAACGATATTCGGCCGTATATATATACATACATACATACATACTATATATATATATATATATACGCCGGCCATAGGCCGATGCTGTTTAATATAAATAATAACTAATGAAATCCACTAGCTATCGTCAGTTTATAGATAACTCAATTGCTCTAACCCTGTGCCCAGAATGCTAGCAGCTTTGCCAGGTTGAATTGCAATGCTTGATCCGTTGAGCCAAATATGAGCCAGTATTATGGGCACGCATAAAATATTAATAATTGTTTTTTACGCAAGAATTATATAATACTAAGATCGAAGGCAAGGGCTGGATGCGGGCCGCTTCCTACCGGTCCTTGTGCAAATCAATGGGGGAGGCGTATGTCCAGCAGTGGATATCCTATGGCTGAGATGATGATGATGATGATGATGATGATGATGATGACGCAAGAATTAACATTATTACCAGAATATTTCCGCGCGAAAATATGTAAAAATAAAAACAAGTACCTAAATTATACATTGACTAGCAAACTAACATCAGATGTGGCCTCTCCACCCTAACGCACACATAGACCGCTTTTTATATACAAACCATTAAAAAACCAGTGAGTCTCAAGTACATAGACAGACATACCTAAGTACCACCTTATTATGTAAGTTACGACCCTCGCCGGGAGGCATATTATGTTTTACGGCCAGCCGACATCATTGTACCAAAATATTATATATTTTCCGAGTAGAGTCATAAAAATTTACGCCTTCTCTATGTTTAGTTAAGGCTGTCTGTCTGATTGTCTCGTGAACGTTTTATTAACCTACTTCAAAAAAGGATGAGGTTTTCAACTCGATTAAATTTTACTTAAATTAGGGTCACCTTAGAACTTTTTCCAATTGATCGATTATCATGATATATTTTTCATTTGAAAGCTAGTGCCCCTTATGTGTAACCATTTAAATTAGTCAAGAAGTGACAGGTAGTTTTTGAGTCATCATCAATAATTAGTATTTGACTTCGTCTGACGGAATTCTATAGCAGAGATGTGACAGTGAAAAATATTAACTACTAGTAACGCCCCGCAATGGTTTTCCCGCTACATCAATTATTCCACGGGAATCCTACATTTTACCGGGATGAAAAGCAGCATATGTGCTATTCCAGACTATAATCTATCTCTGTGCCAAATTTCATCCAGATCAGTTCAGCCGTTTGAGCGTGATTGAGTAACAAACATCCATCCATCCAAACTTTCACATTTATAATATTAAGTGGTATAAGGAGGTTGTCTTAAAGAGATTAACACAGCCGCTATTAATGATAACATTATACAAGTAATAAATACCAGGGCCAGCGAGCTTCGGTCAGCTTTTCCCGGCAAGAGATCTATATAGAAAAACATGTTAGGAATTTACGTTATCCATTTATAGAAGTCTCATCCAGTTACAACCGTTTTACGGTAATTAAACATTCACACATTTCAATTTCAACAAAATAGTCTAAGCTACAATGACAAACAGTTATCTGGACCGATCAGAAGATGCAGGTTCTAGATCAGTTTGAGGCTAATTTTTCTCTGTAGTTAAAGTGGTTTTAGTAACTTATCTATAACCTAGCAACAGCTGGCGCTTTTATCTGGAACTTTTCGAGGTAACATTGCGATTCGAACGTTCAAATTCATGTAGACGAAGTCGCCGACAGTAGCTTAGTTCAGCATATCCTCTTCACAAGTAAGCCATAAAAAATTCTTCGAACATAATAAAATATGAAAAACATGGCGGTATACTTTCCAATATTGACTATGGATCTTTTTCGATTGTCGACTGCTTGACATAGACGTGTCAGACGTGAATAAATAAGCAGATCGTTGGGCTGATAGCAGGCGCTTATTTTTCATATTTATATAATCATAGATTCGACGGTTCCCGTGGCGCAGCGGTCAGTGTCAGTGACTTGACTGTCAATGTCTCCGGGACCCTGGGTTCGAATCCCGGCAGGGGCACACATTTGTGCGATGAGTATAGGTGTTTTTCCCGGGTCTTGGGTGTTTGTGTGTTGTGATTGTGTGTGTCCATGCCTCCCGCGACACAGAGAATCCTAGTTGGGGGTCTAAATGTGATAAAAAAATCTATTGCTACGTGTCTCAAGACACAGGCTCCCACCTAGTTTGAGATTCGAAATTTAAATTTGCTTTAATTGAAATCCTAACTTCGTACTAACAAACTAAATATATTAAAGAAATTATGAAATTTGCCTTTTGGAAAATTAAAATTATTCATATACCTTTGACTTTACCTTTTTTCTTTAATTCTCGAAGGAGGAATTATCAACAAGATTCCAATTAACGCGAAAAAAAATCATCGTACATTTTTAGCCCACATCTGCACTAAACCCCAAGCCACTAACCATCCAGTATCTATATAGCTAAACTAAATTCCACCAAATCGAATTCGGGCTTACTATCGATATGACCCCACTATATGTAAGGTCTAAGAAATATCGTACCCGGATTGCTTATTGGAAGCGATACTACGAATTTGAATAAAACGCCAATCGTAAAATAGTCGTAGCCCTATTATTGTCACTGGGAATAAGAATGAGACACGCTATCGACTACCTATTGAATTATATCGATAGTTAAGCTCGTATCGAGACGAACAACTCCACTAAGATAGTCTAACTAAAACGTTTCGCAGGGAATTAACTTCAAATAAGAACGGTTGTTCGAGAAGATTCGTGCCAAATCGATATCGATAACGCTAAAAATAGTGTTCATTCCACAATAACATATTGATTAACACAAAGTAAATTCATTTACGTTACAAAAGACGTACAGTAAGTAATCATAATGACAAAAAAACATTAATTTTGAATGTAGAATGTAAACAATGAGGCCAGATTTAGAAAAGGCCCGTGTTTATTATCAAAGCGTTACGATAAGAAAATCTTAGTAGGTCCTATCCAATTAGAAAGTCTTTGACACGTTATGATTATAATTATGATATTGTTTTTAATAAGATCATCATCCAGTTTGTATGAAATATGTATACATTCTATAATTTAAAAAATGAGGTCATACACAAGATCTATAGTATATAGGTACTAATATTATAAATGCATCGAATAGGCACGGGTGACATAAGCTATATATATTTTTTTTTAATAAGGGATGTATTAATTTTTGAATTTTTTTACCCGGACGAAGCCGGGGAGGACCGCTAGTTATAAATGAAATTAGATATGTTATTATTTATACAAGTAACTTGATCTAACCTAGCATCATACGTGTCTCAATCAAGCTATTAACTCTAATTTTTTTTTTAAATATAATTGTTCAAAGAGAGAAAAATGTAAAGATCTGAAAGAGTCAAAATTGTACGTTTCAACTAATCATATAAAATAAAATATCATAAAAAGCAATCTCAATTTGTTAAATTATTAATAATATAATGTTGTGAAGGTTATTGTTATGTTGAGGATATTATTATTCTTCTTCTTCTTGTCCTTATCCCACTAGTGCTGTGGTTTAAAATTCAGATTATTCACTATATTTCAATTATTCACGCTACAAGTCGGTTCAAAATGTGACAATGTCCTTACGTGTTTGTGGTGTGACGTCATTTGTAGCATTCTTATATCGTGAATACGGTGTTCAAGAAATCGAGGTAGTGCAGCGTGTGTGCTAACGTCAAATTCAATTGACCAATTGTCATTCGCCATTTGATGGTGGTGTATCAAAACAAAGTTTTCAACTTTTATTGTTCAGGGAATAGACAGTTACGCAGTGTTTTGCTAAGTTGCACTTAGCGATTTAAACATAAATCACGATTTTCATCAGAATACTTATACTTAGCAAAAATTTACAATCAGCTGATTTCTCTGACATTAGCACACAAAAGCGTACAATTTGCGGTTTATTTTTGGTAGTGTGTATATAACGTTATGTCGGTGCCTGTATAGCAAATACGGGTTTTTGATAGGTTTCACTTGAAATGCCTCCGTGACGTCATGAGCATCAGATGGTCCGATCGTATCCTACCTCATTCGGCGACAGTTGCGACGGTGCGGCCATTTCTCTAGAATGCCTGACGAGAGAGTAGCGAAACGCATCTTCTATTCTAAACTGCAAAATGGTAAGCGTAAAAGCGGTGGCCAATTCGATGCGATATAAGGATGTTCAGAAAAGACACATGAAAAATTGTAACATTGAGCCCGCTCGCTGGGAGATACTGGCTCAAAATCGTTCTGAGTTAAGGTTCTTGATCCAGCAGAACATAAATACCTTTGAAGACGACAGGGGGTATGACCTTGATTTGAAGCGTGATGATCTCAAAAACAGACCCTCCACCAACCTAAAGTATAATTATGTCCAAGGTATCCTTACGTGCGGTATATGTGCACGCACTTTCAAAGCTAAAATAGGGTACTTTAGTCACATGAAGGCACATGAACCAAGCCAATATATGTGAATAAATAGCACTAAAATTGCAGTCGCCGTTGCCGAAATCGGCAAGGATGTATGATGATGATGATGTCGGTGAATACAATTTTAAACCGGGCGTATTCACTGTGAGCACTGGATTCAAATACTCCAAAAAATAAACCACACTATAGGTTGCGTCGGCACGTCGAAGAGAATGGAAGAGGAAAACATGTTTCCTCTTCTATTCTCTTCTATCATTAGTCGTCTCAGTGCTCACACTTTTCTTAAACATATCATTCTTCACACAGCCCATTCATACCTTCTTCGGCCTTCCTCTACCTCTATCCTTTTAAGGATATTATAAGTACCTAAAATTAACTAATTAAATATTTACAAAATAATTTAAGAGACAACTGGATTTACTTTAAATGGGTAAATTTCAAAAGCTTCATCAGTGATTTGAAGAGTCACCTGCTTATTTCCCAAGGAAGTAAGTCAAGTGTACAAAGTGTAAAGACAAATTAAAATAAACCCGTTTGAAATTTGAATTTATAAAGGTATTACTTAGAATATTATTAGATAAGGAACTATTATTTAGGTCCTTATAGAATAATATCTTTAGGAATAACATTTCTTACTGTGATTTAAGGATTTTAAGGTAAACATTTAAAAGCAAAGTACCTACCTATTGAGTTTGGCTATCTATTATGCTCGTGGAGATAATTTTAGAATATATAGAGTGACTACATATATCATTTTTTATACAATATATGCAGAGAACTACCTTCCTACCTCAAAAAAGAAAAATTCTTCATTAACTTTTTTTTTGGGAGGAAGAGAGTTTAAACAAAATTTTACAAAAAAATGGAATCGTCTTCAAAATTCAAAAGTAAGAAAAAAACCCTTTTTAGTTATTGGAGTGTAACTCAAAAACCGCTAGTCCGATTTTGATGACATTTGAATGGAAACACCTCGGAGGTACACTATCAAATAAAATAAAAAGTATTTTAAAAATCGGTCCAAAAATGGGGAAGTAATCGGTGAACATACATAAAAAAATTTTTAACGAAAAATGCAACCGACTTTAACACTCAAAAAAGTGAAATAACTTGTTGAAGTCGGAACCATGATAGTTCACACAAAAGTAACTATCATCACAATATTGTGCTTATGGTACCGACTTCGACAAGTTATTTCACACTTTTGAGAGTTGAAGTCGGTTGCATTTTTTGTTAAAAAAAATTTTCTCCCTTTTCAGTGACCTCTGCTATTCACGAGATAAAGTAATTGTTATTGTGTGTTCTGCGATGTCTTCCACAGCGACAATAATATCATCAAGATACGCGTAGCACTTTTCAGTTATTGGAGTATAACTCAAAAATTGTTTGTCCGATGTTGATGAAATTGGAATGGGACCACCACGGTAGTAAGTATACTCTATCTAACAAAAAAAGAATCATCAAAATCGGTTCATAAACGAAGAAGTTATCCGCGAACACACATAAAAAAAATCATATCTACGGTCGAATTGAGTAACCTCCTTTTTTGAAGTCGGTTAAAAAATACATGCAGTCAACTCATCTTTGACTCATCATGTAGGTACATACATACATCAATAACAGCATCGCGTATGTACATCCTCCTAATATTATAAATGCGAAAGTTTGTCTGTATGTTTGTTACCTCTTCACGCTCAAACGGCTACACCGATTTCGATCAAATTTGGTATGGAGAGAGTTTAAACTGTGGATTAACACAAATCGCGGAAAAGTATAGTTCCCGTGTGATAATTGAGGTAGCGGGAAAACCGTAATCCACGCGGGTGAAACCGCGGGGCGCTACTAGTTTCTAATAAATTATATATTTTAATCGATGATTAGCATCGACACAGCGCGACCCTACGACCTCGGCAGCTAACCCCTACTTGCAATAAAGCGAGGTCCCTTGCGACCGCCATATCTGACCTCTAACCTATTCTAGGGTTCAAATGTAAAAAGCTTTGTGCAGTTTTTTTAACACACTGATGCGATGTAAATGGACTGTATTTTTTAAACAGGCGGCAAACAAGGAGACAGGTCGCCTGATGGTAAGCGATCACCGTCGCCTATGGATTAATGGATGTATGTAACACTGGGGGCATTACGTTTCCAATAAAAATATTGTTTAACACGGGATTATTAACCGTACTGGTTTAACACTCAGAAGCAAGGACTTTGAATCAAAAACACTCTTTGTGAACTTGAAAATCAGCTTTATTGCTTAAGTTGCTATTGCTATATATATTTAGAGGTACAATCTTACTTAACAAAGCCTACAGCGGCACGATACAAGTTACTCAGACAAATGTCGGAAAACGAATGGCGGCATACTTCCAAAATGCGTTGCCTGTTCGCTCCCCCACTGTTATACTCGTACTTGCTTGTGATTGGTCAAGTCCTCTTGAACAAATCACAAGCAAGCCGTCGAAGTCTCGACCGATCACACGAAATCAATACAATCTACTTTAAATCTTACAACTTTATAAGAATGAACGTAGTTAGTCGAAAAATATATAAATAACTAAGATATAATTTAGATAATTATAACAGGATACGCACCACTATTCACTATATCCCGAGACTGGTTAAAGAGGCAATCGAGATCTCAAAATACGAGAACTGTAACCGAGGTGATGGTTTCCAGCTCTCAAACACATGGCATCCAGTATTAGAGTGCATAAAAAACAACACGCGCGCACATTGTGACCGTACGAATATCCGCAGTGATACAGTGAGTGTGTTTTGTAGAAACTTGCAATCGAGTTCTAGTGCCAGTGGTACCCGTAGCAAAAGACTAAAAAAGAGGGTAGACAGATATGTCTGTCCTTAACATTTCAATATATTTTTACATCTACCGCTTTCTTCAGTCTCTCCGTGATCATGGTGCGTGGAACCGCGCCGAAATATCTTGAACTCAATCAAAATCGAAATCATGGTGCGTATCCCGTATTAAACAATATTTTTACTGTGAAAAGCCATGAAAGTTTAAAACAATACTTGGTTACTTTTCCAATATTAAAACACTTTTAACTCTCCTTATGAAGAATCCCATATTGTAGCTATTCGGGAAACCCGAGGAACAAACATTTACAGGTGTGTGGCAAAAACGATCGATAGAATCGAACAGTGTGTGAATCTCATGTGTCAATCATATGTGGATGAGCTTTCAAACGATTTCAGCTAGTGCGGTAGAAACCTTGATGCTGGAATTTACTTATTTATTTTATTTACTATAGCACCCCGCGGTTTCACCCGCTTGGATTACGGTTTTTCCGCTACTTTTTTTTTTTTTTGAAAAATAAATAAATTTATTTTATTTACTATAGCACCCCGCGGTTTTACCCGCTTGGATTACGGTTTTTCCGCTACCTTTTTTTTTTTTTGAAAAATAAATAAATTTATTTTATTTACTATAGCACCCCGCGGTTTCACCCGCTTGGATTACGGTTTTTCCGCTACTTTTTTTTTTTTTTGAAAAATAAATAAATTTATTTTATTTACTATAGCACCCCGCGGTTTTACCCGCTTGGATTACGGTTTTTCCGCTACCTTTTTTTTTTTTTGAAAAATAAATAAATTTATTTTATTTACTATAGCACCCCGCGGTTTCACCCGCTTGGATTACGGTTTTTCCGCTACTTTTTTTTTTTTTTTGAAAAATAAATAAATTTATTTTATTTACTATAGCACCCCGCGGTTTCACCCGCTTGGATTACGGTTTTCCGCTACTTTTTTTTTTTTTTGAAAAATAAATAAATTTATTTTATTTACTATAGCACCCCGCGGTTTCACCCGCTTGGATTACGGTTTTTCCGCTACCTTTTTTTTTTTTTTTGAAAAATAAATAAATTTATTTTATTTACTATAGCACCCCGCGGTTTCACCCGCTTGGATTACGGTTTTCTTGTACCTCAGTTATCCTACGGGAACTATACTTTTTCCGGCATAAAAGTAGCCTATGTGTAAATTCAGGGTTTAACCTATCTCCATACCAAATTGTATCGAAATCGGTGTAGCCGTTTGAGCGTGAAGAAGAAACAAACATACACACAAACTTTCGCATTTATAATATTAGTAGGATATTTAATATTTACAGCCTAACCAGTTTACGGCTTAACCAGTAACATTATATGAATATTTGGAATAAGGAATAGGAGTGTTCTGAAGAACTCTTCCACCTTATTAGGTTGAAGAGTTCTTCTGAACACTCCCCGTTGTTATGATAGAAAATACACATAGATATCCAATCTATGTGCATACTACACACACATACATTTATTGATTGATAAACCATATTAAGATGGTTTAAGTTCATTTAATGCAGTTTTTACATTTTATTAGACTGTGTCCGCATCAAGCTTCCTCCTGCGATCTCGACTTATCGGTTTGTCCACCTGTGTTGTTAGTGGACGTCCTACACTGCACTTGCTCTCTGGCCCATGGGTTCTACAAGATATATGCTCTGCTTCCCGCCATTACAACTTGCTGATCCTCTGGGCAATTTTGACTTGCTTACAAAGCCCATAGTTAGAGACCAAAACACATTCCCAATCACTCAATATTTTTAAAAATCAAGTCACATACTTTTATCTTTCTTCTATTAGCTAAAATATCTTTATCGTACTGAATTCCATGTTATTTGTGTACAATATTTATCTTATTTGTCTGAATATGTATGTATATAAATTTATATGTATTTAATATTTTATATATATATATATTAGGTATGTATTATCATTATTATTATTATTTTGTTAAATTCTATTTAATATTTTATATGACACACCACCCTCCGAGATTATCTATCATCAATTATTCTCCATCCAAAGGTTGTCTGGAAGAGATCGCTCTTAGCGATAAGACCGCCTATTGAGCATTTCTCATTGTAAATATTCTTTTTTTAATTTCTGTAATTTTGAGTCAATAAAGTGTATTTGTATTTGTATTGTATTGTATTCCCGTTCTAATAGCAACTTACAAAATTTAAAATCGAACCAGTAGGACAGTTAGTTACGTAAAAACATAATCTAAAATCTTGAGAAGTATAAGGACTAAATCTCACGCACAATAAAAAACGTGGTGCATGCCAAGTGCTTTGCCAAACAATCACAAACTTTTGCCAAATAACCTCCAACATGTTGACTGTTTATATGGAGGAGTGGAAACTTTGTCGAGAGAATCTGTCGCAAACACGAAACTGCGCTGAATAACTAGTATAGTTTACAGAAACCGCTGTACTGCGCTTTGGGGACTACATGCATCATTCAGGCGACTCCACTTTAATAACTATTATTTAATTTGCGCTCTGCTCTACTAAGATAGTAACACCGCTGTACCACGCCGTGGGGGGAAGTAAGTACTCTTATTAATAACTAGCTGCGCCCCGCGGTTGTACCCGCGTGGTGATGAAAAACGGTGATGATGGTGATTATGAAAATATGCCTATGTGTTAATCCAGGGTATAAGCTATCTCTTTTGATTTTTCAAAATCAAAAGACTCAAATGGCGATGGGCTGGTCACCTGGTAAGAGGACACGACAAATGGAGCAAAAGGGTGACATGGTAGTACCCAAGGGAAGGCAAAAGGAAAAGAGGTCGACCACAGAAAAGGTGGAAGGATGACGTTAGACAAGTGGCAGGAGTCACATGGAACAGAGTGGCTCAAGATAGAAAGGAATGGAAAAGGTTGGAGGAGGCCTTTGCCGACTGGCAAACAGATCTTGGAAAGATAACCGAGCAACAAATATTAGTTTAATTCATTCAAATCTATTAAGTTTGAGTTTTTAATGCTAGTCCTTTACATAAGTTTAAAAATTCATTGCACTAAGAGATCTGAATAAAAGACTATTATTATTATTTATTTATAACCTACCTCAATACCAAATTACATAAAAAGCAGTGTAGCCGTTTGAGCGTGAAAAGGTAACAAACATACATACATACACACAAACTTTCGCATTTATATATTAGCAGGTTAGTAGGATTAATAGGAAGTAGGATAGCACTAATGATTAACAGTTATTTAATCTGTGTTCTTTACATCGCGTGAGCTCGAAAACTACAGCTGACCTACATGTTTAGACTTGTGAGTTTCTTCTCTCCTGGTGTGAGAAACAGTTCAAGAAATAATAATATATCCTATATATATAAAAAATCCTACACAACGTCATCACTTAACATCAGGTGAGACAGTTGTCAAACGCATGATAAAAAAAAAAATGAATGATAAAAAAAAAATTATCGTTAATTCGAGAAATTTTGATAAAGGAAAAATTGATGAGGTCTTCATAATAAAAATAAAATAGCAAAAGAAATAAAATTTGTTCAAGCAGAATTGTACTGCGTGAACTGTTTTATAAAATAAGCTGAAAGGTAGGACTCAAAAGGTAGGACAGGCTGTCAAACCAACATTCTGGCACGAAAGCGAGGTTATAATTATTTTATATTTCTTAAAGGGCTCACAACTACGCATACCCAGAGACCTCCTAGATAGTCATGAAGGCTGAAATAATAAGGAAACCCTGAAACAAACGGTACATACATCGCCAACGAAGCTTGCAGTCTGCGCCAAAACAAGTTTTGATATTTAAGTGAACGACAATTCTTACAAAGTATAAGATTAGGTTTTTTGGATGCAGATTTCGAACAGTTCGCTAGTACAATGAAATTGGCAATTGTCTCTTTGAAAGTTATTGTACTAGTTGGAAAGTTTTTACTGAAGATATATGTTCGAAGTCGTATTACAAACTGAACATTTGCCAAGAGTAATAACAGCGTTTCACTGTCTCATTTGATGCTCAGTGATGGTGAGGTCGAAGTTACACTAGACCTAGAATGCTAACTCTGCTCTCCAAAGAACTGCTCCTTGAACACATTGCGTTCTCTATGAATATATTTGGCTTTATTAATTGACGTCATAAGCCCTTCATTTTCTTTTATCATCCATATGCCTATATTGAATAAATGATTTTGAATTTAGAATACAGAGAAAACGGGGTTCACGTGAATCGAGTTGAGATGTACAAGTTAATTTTTAATGTACAGCAAATTCTCTTTGGTATAAAACAGTATTAATAATAACTTTGTTCGAGATTTAAATCGTTAGTAACTTGAGGCGTGTTCAGATCAGTAAAGGTATGTGGAATTAATAATTAAGTAAGAAGCCGGTTGTTAAGACTGGTTATTAAATAGAGATTTACTCTTAACTCCTTAAACCGAGATATGGCTGGTTTAAGTAAACGAACTTCATAAAAACTTATTATTGAAATTCAATACATATTAAGGCATTTTATACATATATGAGATATTTACAATACATACCTATCATATCTATCTACATATATGATGAATGATGTAGGTAAATATTCCAATAACTATTTATTAGAAGATAGCTTATACGAAACTAGTTGCACTACTAACTCAGTAAAATTTACAGTACACAGTAACATAGCAACGTGACTTACACATCACTAAAACATGACTCAACGTGACTTACGTAAAACGTGACTTACACATCACTAAAACATGACTCAACGTGACTTACGTAAATCGCGACTCACGTTACACTAATCACTAAAAAAATAAAATACTTACATATTACGGTGAGTGAAGCATTCGCTCTGATGACCTTGTGCATCTGAGCTGGTCCGACCTGGCACTGGTACTCAGCGTCGTCTTCCAAGGTCACGTTGACGATTCGAAGGTTGTAGACGCCATGGCGACGGTCACCGAACATGGTGTAGCGAGGGTATCCAGGGATTACAGACGAGAAACCTGTGGGAAAAGAAATGTATTAATATTTTTTTTATCTATAGTCATTACTTTAAACAGTGCGCCATTATCTCAAATAATTAGTGTTTTAAGTGGAAAAGAATAAGTTTTTAAAAATTAATATATGGTCAATTGATCACAATGCACATCCTACTAATATTATAAATGCGAAAGTTTGTGTGTATGTGTGTAAGGTGTATGTGTGCATGTGTGTAAGGTGTATGTGTGTAAGGTGTATGTGTGTAAGGTGTATGTGTGTAAGGTGTATGTGTGTAAGGTGTATGTGTGTATGTTTGTTACCACTTCACGCTCAAACGGGTACACCGATTTTGATGAAATTAGGTATGGAGATAGCTTATATCCTGGATTAACGCAGGCTAATTTCACACAGAAGTCATGTCACTGACGTTCATACAAGCTAGGTTAGGTCTTCGATGTGCCCTAGCTCCTGTTACGGCATGTATTTTATAGAGCAGTACTACGGAGTAATACCCCGAATGCTCAAGCTTTACTGTCAAACCATCGCCGAGAAATAATTTGTAGAAAATGTACCATACTGATTTTTTTTTTTTCTAATTTCTGAAAAAAAAAATCTGAGTCAAGCCCCTTTTGCTAATGTTATTAGATGTGCGATGTGTGAGATAACGCACAAAACTTTTTGTGCCATGTGTTTGTGTGTGTGTCGTGTGTTTTTGTGTGTGTCGTGTGTCTAGGTAGGTATTCTTAACTGCTCATTGTTCAATTACTTTAATGTTACTATAACTTTTATACAAAATAGGCATACATTGTAAGACTATCACCTGATGTTAAGTTCAATTTAATTGAAGGGAAAAAAATCTGCTACTAGTGAGACTTGAACCCACGACTACAGAATACCGTCCTGTCGCTTTATTCATCTAAGCTAAGCTATAGTAACCCAATCCACTAGCGTCGGAATTTCTTCCTTCCTTTTAACATCTGATGGGAATTTGTTTTTAACGCCATCTACCTTTGATTGTATGAACTATTAATAGGACTGATAAACCTATATTACAGTTGATTTCGTATCAAGCGAAGGCACCATATCTTTAATCTAAGAGTTTTATAGTTTATTGCATTAACAACAAGCTAGGCTAAACTTGCGTTCAATTATTTGAAGAAAAAAAATCGGTTTCTAGTGGGGCTTGAACCCAAGACTACAGATTACCGTCATGTCGCTTTGTCCATCTTAACTATAGTAGCCTGCTACTGCCTGCTAATAAATGAAGCTACCATCAAGAGCTCAAGCTGGGGTTCGGGATAAGTCCAGCAACAGATGCCCTACTGACATTCTATTTTATTTTGAAAACGCGATGATAAAATAAGTGTTTATATGTTGCCAAATACAAGATAATTGAGAACCTCCTTCTTTTTGGCAGTCAGTAATTAATGTATTATTCATATTAGTTCAAGAGCTGACTATTTAATATGTAAAATTTTAAAATCGTATTTTTAACTGTTTCCATGGAAACAAGATTCGTATTATACAACAAATCAATGACCACAATAATCGGCGGTAATCGATTCAACCATGAAATGACGCCGAATTATCGATGTTATCGGTAATCGATTCGGGTGTGTGGAAGACCTAACCAATTATTTTACTCGATAGGTGTTACAATCACGCGATAACTGCGTGTCTGAAAGCTTCAAGCTTTGAGAACATTATGATATGCACTGAGTGATCTAAATGGTCTAAGATCGGGCTTAAGAAATATATCCTCTCATCTGTTATTTGCTTATAAAAAGGCTTAAATGTTAGATAATATGTAGAGGGATAAAGTGCACATGGGTTGCCGAGCTAAGCCCGGGCCTATACTGTCATACAACCCAATAATTATAAAATCTCTCTGCGTCCTTGTCTCTCACATGGAGTAGCGCGCACAACGCTTCTCTGTTACTCTCCGTACTCGCGCTTCAATCTGAACTTTAATAAAATCTAAGCATACATAAACATGACACAGTTTTAAATAGCCAACCTCATACTGTTGGATAGGCAATAAAATAAGCTTTAATTTCAAATAAATCCAGTCAAATAACACTGTTTACTATTAAAGTTAATAGTGTAGGTACGGGATTTCGCTAAGCAACTCATGTGCAATGTATCAATCTACATATTAATTAACATATAATCAAAGTAAATAACGGTCGCCGTGGCGCAGTGGTCAGTGCCAGTGACTTGACTTCTGTGTCTCCGGGACCCTGGGTTCGAATCCCGGCAGGGGCAAACATTTGTGCGATGAGTATAGGTGTTTGTCCCGGGTCTTGGTTGATTGTGTGTTGTGATTGTGTGTGTCCATGCCTCCCGCGACACAGGGAATCCTAGTGCGAGGGTCTGAGTGTGATGAAAAAAAAAAACAGATTTGGGTATATATTTCTTAGGCCGTATCTCGTACTAGCTCTTAAAGAGTTAACAGTTGCCAATAACATTACAGAGGCCCGCGGGTGTTTACAGGCAGAGGGCTGGACAAATCTTGATTTGTCTTGATCTCAAATATTACAAATATGAACTTATTAACTAAAAATATTATTATTATTATTAAATATTACTAATATAACAGGTGGTCTATGAAGCGCGTTTGTCGTTACCGCGAGAATTTCTGATTAATTAGAAATGTGGTCGCTTGAAACTATTTTTTCAACAATAAATGAGTAAATGTAATGAAATTTTATATAATCAGAATTAACCCTTATGAACTGTTATCAGAAATGATTTTTTTAAGTTTATCAGACATCGCGACATTACCTGAAAAAAACCCAAAATTGTCTATTTACCAAATGGACAAGCCTTGAAGCCGTTTGACTGTCAGCTTACCATCAGTGAAAAGTGAAGTGTAGAGATTCTTTAATGTTTTGTGTTGCGTGCAAAATATATATAAAAAAAATAAATGTTTTAGTGTATGCGGCAAGCTGTTTTTTAAGACGTAATCTGAAATAACTACTTGTATTACCTGACGCTAGTTATTGTATTGTATACTTGTTGTTAGTTTTTTTAAACTATTATAAGCTTGCCTTTGACCACTGTTTCACCTGATGTTAAGTGTTGACGCGGTCTAATATGGAGTGCCTATTCACTCGCGACTTGAAGACTCCAGGATTGTACCTATCGGGAAACACAGACTCGGGCAACGAGTTCCAATCGTTGACAGTACGCACTAGGAAAGTTGAAGACAAACGCTTAGTATGTATACCTACGTATGGTCTACCATAAAGCGATGGCGAGTTGCCGTACTTTTGGTTGACCGATGATATAATGGGGATGGTGGAATTAAATTATGTAATTCCATTGGTAGTTGTGAGTGTGTGGGGAGTAGTGGGAGTAGTGTTGGATTAGCAAGTTGAAGTGGCAGTGGGCAGGGCACATAGCTCGAAGAACCGATGGCCGTTGGGGTTCTCGAGTGCAGACCACGGACTGGCAAGCGCAGCATAGGACGGCCACCGACCAGGTGGACAGACGATCTGACTAAGATCGCAGGCAAGGGCTGGATGCGGGCCGCTTCCAACCGGTCCTTGTGGAAATCCATGGGGGAGGCCTATGTCCAGCATTGGACGTCCTATGGCTGAGATGATGATGATGATTGCTAGTTATTATAAGCCTTTCTCTTGAGCAAGTATAGATAAACGAGCCATGTCACCAAAACTATTTCAATTTCCAAATGGGCCTTCTCTTCCATACTGCAGCGCAAGCATATTCGGTTCAATCGTTTAGTAAATTTTCTACCCTCCGAGAACGCTGATGCTATTTCCATTATTCGGGGAAAGGATATTATTGAAGGATTTATTTTATTACGTCTCTTACGTCAGCTGTTTTTTTTTTAATCAAATAAAATAATGGCTTCTAATCCAGACATAGCTTAAACTGAGTCAATTTTCAAAAGGATGCCGATAGTACAGGTCAACCCCTAGCATAGGTTTCTGATGTTCATTATTTGTTACGCAAACTATTGTTAGAACTATATTTGCAATGAAATACATTTATAATAAAAAAATATCTAACCTCATACTGAAATATAAAGATTAAAAAATCAAAAACAGAACTTGAATGATAGTCTTTATAGACAATAATAACGAAATAAATTTAAAAAGTTAACATTTCGATACAGCAGCCTTTCTATGACAGCTGTTTCGAAATTTTAAGCTGGACCAAGAAGGTTGCAACGCAATTTTTTATACACATAGTCTGTGGACGCGGCGCAACACGCATGCGCGACCAGCAAATGGATTTTGGCGCTAAACGTTTACAAATAAATGCAAACTATCTCACTGATGGTCAGTGAGTATGTGGTCGAAGATGTTATCATGACCTAGAATGTTTACAGGCTTTCAAGTAGGTACTGCTGCCTGGATTAATTAATTTAATCGTTGAGATAACGCTCTGACTCACTATTTGGAGAATTGTCAATGATTTACCATAATGAATGGAGTTAATTACCTGTGTTCTCCTATAGATGGCCGTCTTCCAATCAATAGTGGATCCGTGTCATCTAGGCAGGCGTATTATAATACATCTTAGACCGCATCGTCACTGCCTATCTAGTATACCTACACACAATACACAAGGGGTTGTTTGGAAGAGATCGCTCTAAGCGAAAAAACCGCCCATTGAGACACATACAGTTTGTTATTTTTGTATTAAGATTTATTGTGGTGTTGAAATAAAGAGTTTTCCATGTATCTTTACAAAAAGGTACCATACATCAAATTTCATCTTTTTATGTTATATATATAATATATTTTGAATTATTAAAGTCTAATGGGCAAGTTACGGTCGTGATGAGCCTGTCGTTCCATTTTTTGCTGACGTGCTATGATCGGTCACAGAAATATGTTTATGATGACGGGAAGTTGAGAGGCAGAACTTGCTTGTATAATATTGTAACAATGTGTCCAAGAATATGATACAGTTAGAATATTTCTGGGCTTAGCATGCTGCATTCTTAAATCAAATCAAATAATTGATTATTTTCACCTCACAACAGGTTTCTTAGGCTAAATTTATGATTCCGGGGATGTAAATATAAAAACCTAGCCTAAACCTAACCTATATGAAATGAAACTAAGTCTGAGGTCTAGTCCAGTGCTCTATAGTCTTAGGTGTTCGTAACTCGACAGTGCGCAGACACTATAGATGCACTGCGATGCCGGTGAATTCTATCGGACACGGATACTCTAATTACTGGTTGGTACAACTCAGAGAAGGCAGCGATTTGACATTAAATTCATGTTGATCTCACTTAATCTAAATTCAAGTACGTTACTTGACTAACATAAGTTTTTTACCATAACATTATTTATTTTAAATTAGGTACATTAGTAAAACATGTCTGGTTTTATGACCTTCTCGACTATTTCTATAGGTACTAAAACCAAGTATGTAATTTATCATAACATTTTTTTTTCTTAACTAACCTAGCGATTTACTTAAACATATAGTTCCATTGCTGATGATTTTTGTCGGTATGCCCCTTTTTGAGGAACAATTTAAGCTCAAAAACTATTGTCCTGTATCCTTTTGTGGATATTATTTTGTTTGATTTTCTTTAACGGGCAGATGCTTTTATTAAATTAAAAAACTTATAACTAATTACAATACTGCAGCTACTACAATAACATTTGAGTAATCCACTAGCTATTGGTATTTTGTTTAATAGCTTTGAAATGTTGATTTTTTTGTATATTATCCATTCCGAAATTATTTACCTCTTAGAATCTTAAACAAACCAAAATATTTTTAGAAAAACATTATCTAAATCAATCAATCGACTTGCAAGCTAAAGATCCTCGTGCTCGTCGTCTAAAAGTTCCTACGTCCATTAAAGAGGGAATATTATTGGAACTCTTTTCTCGTGACTTGTACCACATCACGGGTACAATCAAGAACACGGGGCTCTAAACGTCCGTCGTTTTACGAACGGACTACTGTGTCGGACTGAGAGCTTTGAATTGAGAAGGCTACAGATTGGTATACATCGTATTTACAGTACATTTACAGTATATTTTACAATGAGAACCTAAAAACGCCCTTTGCCTATGATTTTAACAAATCAACTAGGTTAATACTACATCCACTGCAGACAGTTAAGTTCTTGGAAAAGATTATCAACCAAAGACACAGACGCGAATGGCAAAATTAAGCATCACTACTTCTGATCATGTATATTCGAGTGCTTTGACATTTCCAACTAAGCGGTTCCGTGCTTCCTTCGTTAATAGCGTTCTTCGTTTGGCAGAACTTTGGTTCTGCTAACCATAAAAGGTTTCTCGAAAATCATCACCTAAATTCAAACTAAGTTTGCGTGCTCCACCTTAGACCGCGTCGTCGCTTAACATCAGGTGAGACAGTGGTCAAACGCAAGCTTATAATCTTTTAAAAAAAATTGGTTGTCTGTAAAGTCGGTTTACGGACGATAGATTTACGTGATAACGACATAATCATGTATGACTTTGACTTTGACTTTGTCATTGTCATTGACCATTGACCATTGACCATTGACCATTGACCATTGACCATTGACCATTGACTTTGACTTTGACTTTGACCTTGACTTTGACTTTGACTTTGATTATATTATCTAGATCTAGATAAAACTTAGGTGGAACGTTACGCGGAATGTTACCGTTACTATTTTTCATTTTGGCATTCATCAATTTATAAAACGTTATCACGTCAAAAAAAAAAAAACTTTAGAATGATTATACGTTACCGATTTTGAATTACCGAAATAATTGTGAAATAATAACTGAATGCGGTATCTAAATTAAAAACCGCAAAACTGACTCTTATTAATCAATAGTATAATATTTTCTTGAAAACAACATGACAATTCTATTTAACTAATGTGTAAATGTAGGTATACACATTTAGATTCAAAAAGTATAACTTAAAAAACAACAATACAATAGGGATTGGAAAGTTTTAGTTACTTAATAATCAATAATTAATAATAAAAAAGTATTTTCTCCAATTAAAAAAAAAAAATATGCGTCAAATTTCATAAAATAATAATCCTTTGATATTAAATTCTCCCGTTAAAAATAACTTTTTTTATTTTACGTTAATATAAATCTCAAAAGATTAAGGTTTGGTATCTGTATAATATGATTGCTTTTTGTATGGAAAACGAAAGTCCTTATGGAGTTCAAATATTAAATACCAGAAGTAACTTACCGAGTGCAAATCCATCTTTAGCCCACTGCACCTGGCCTGCCAGATTGGCGACAGCGCACTCAAGCACAGCCTCCTGGCCCTCTTGGACTCTCAAGCTTCTGGGTACTACCCTGAAGTACTGCTGCTGGAAGCCCGATGCACAGACTAGCACTGTAAAGAAAAAAATCACTGATACATAAATTAGGTTATACAAGGACAATAACCGCGGGGTTGTGCGTCCTGGCAATCAACTTAAGAGTGCGCCCAATGCTAGACAAAATCAGATTTCAAGAATTTTTTTTCTTTACAAGATGCACGAGTGTGCATCTTGGCCCTATGGGCCTTCTGAACAGGCTCAGTCGCACAATGCGCTATGGAGAGGGCTATGCTCGGGGTTTCTCTACGCGATCGAATCAGAAATGAGGTGATCCGTAGAAGAACGAAAGTCACCGATATAGCCCAGCTGATTAGCAAGTTGAAGTGGCAGTGGGCAGGGCATATGGTTCCAAGAACCGATGGCCGTTGGGACCGAAAGGTTCTTGAATGGAGACCACGGACTGGCAAGCGCAGCATAGGACGGCCACCGACCAGGTGGACAGACGACCTGACTAAGATCGCAGGCAAAGGCTGGATGCGGGCTGCTTCCAACCGGTCCTTTTGGAAATCAATGGGGGAGGCCTATGCCCAGCAGTGGACGTCTTATGGCTGAGATGATGACAAAACGTCATACCTATACTTAATAAATAATTAAAAACGACGATAGATAACTGAGCCACTGAGCTCAGTTGTCAGTCGCATGACTTCTGATCCTCGGGGACCTGGCTCGGAATCAATGCCTCCCGCGACACAGAGAAGCTTAGTGCGGAGAAGTGTGTGGGGGGGGAAAAAATAACTATTACAATTACCTTGGAAAATAGCAATTGAGATCTGCTTTGAAAACGTATTTAAGAGTAACAGTAGGCGAACACCCCCAGGCCTAGTGACTTGACATGGTTTTATGTGGTATTTTTAAGGAATTATTGTTAATTATTCCTTATTTAAAACAGCAGCTATCCTACTTCCTACTAATATTATAAATGCAAAAGTTTGTGTGTATGTTTGTTACTTCTTCACATTCAAACGGCTACACCGATTTCAATGAAATTTGGTATGGAGACAGTTTAAACTCTGGATTAACACATAGGCTACTTTTATACCGGAAAAAGTATAGTTCCCGTGGGATAATTGATGTAGCGGGAAAACCGTAATCCACGCGGGTGAAACCGCGGGGCGCTACTAGTGATTTTATAAAAGTTACATTTTGGGTACGTACCTATTACCCATATACCTTAATTAAATAAGTGACTCCAATAAATGTAAAGTTAAAAAGCTTTAGATTGGCTTGCTATAGTCATATCATAATATACGATAAATTAGAAGGATAGGAGTAGCGAGTATGAAAGTGGATGGATATAGAGGCAGATGACGGCTGAAAAAAAAAATTGGTTGTCTGTAAAGTCAGTTTACGGACGATAGATTTACGTGATAACGTCATAATCATTTATGACTTTGACTTTGACTTTGACTTTGACTTCGACTTTGACTTTGACTTTGACTTTGATTATTTTATGTAATACAAAACTCAGGTGGAACGTTACGCGAAACGTTACTATTTTTCATGAGTGTTGCTGGTATTCATCAATTCATAAAACGTTATCACGTCAAAAATATAATAGATGACTGGAAAGAGTATAAGAACAATGTGAGAGAGTCATCTCATCTACTTCACAAGTTTCTGACATAAAAACCTGGACAAAATCACATGTTGTATCAACTTCAGTTAGCGTAGAATAAGACCAGACAGAATACCATTTATAGATTATGAATGTATAAAACACGGGAGTTACTCACGTAATACGTCAGAGGGTTCCGGCTATAGTTAGTACTAGGCGAACCGCGATCGCGTCCGCGAGCGCCCCGTATTCTCCTTGAAAAAGACCACCGAATGTGGTTGAAACTATAGTCGGAACCCTCTGACTTAGTACGTGAGTAACTCCCGTGTTTTATACATTCATAATGTGTCAAAGCCACGTCAGTTTTAATAACAAAACCATTTATAGATTTCAATGCATTATTATTATTCAATTTAATCGATATCGCTCGAAGGACAATCATTTAAAGTTTCTTCCATTCGATGCCCTTTGAATGATAAAATCGATTCTGTCTCGAGTGTTCGAGTGACGCCAATAAAAAATTGTGTCTACTCTTCACGGAATGTAGTCGTCTGTCGCTTGTGAGAATCGGCGTGGTTGACTTACGAGTCTTTACTATTATATGATGGTAAACATAATTAAACGTGTTTTATAAGCTATCAAGTTGCGAATAGATCATATCGTCCTAAAGAGACGGTTGTAATATCGATATTTAAGTGGAAATTGAGCTATTGGTGAAATTAGCATCACTATAAAATTTACAGCAGGGGGGTATGATACTTTTTAATGTTTACCGCCTTTTTTTGTTACTCATCATCACCATATAAGCTACAAGACGTCCACTGCTGGACATATGCATCCTCCCGTTGGGGGGGATTTACCAATTCTCGCCACGCTTGGCAGGCGGGTTGGCGAGCGCAGTATATTTTATGACCCTCAGAAGGCGCTGCTGCCCATCTTCTGGTAAGTGATATATATATATATACGGAACCCCAGTGCCGAAACAAAAGGATGCACATTGGTTGCTAATACCGAACAAGTGGGTGTCGAGTGGGCACTGGTGACGCGACACGCTCTTGTGAGGTGAACGCACCCTAATCTGTGGTGTTGGTCATAAGCGGAGCGACCAGTAAAAACACTAAAATGTTGCAGATGGTTTTTTATTTTAAATGGATTTAATAATGATAATAATTGATATCAGTTTATAAGTTAATAAAGTGACACACATAATTGCTAGAAACAGCTCGATATGATATATAACAATATGTGATAATGTATATATTGTATATAAATGAATCCCTATTTTCCTTGGTCACGGCATCACGCGTGAACGGTTGGATTAATATCGTTAATTCTTTTTTTGTTGTGTTTGTTATTGTTAGAAGGTTCTTGTGAAAGAAAAACTTAAGATAGTTGCGCGGAACATTTTTAAGAATCATCATCATCATCTCAGCCATAGGACGTCCACTGCTGTACATATGCCTCCCCCATTGATTTTCACAAGGACCGGTTGAAAGCGGCCCGCATTCTGCCCTTGCCTGCGATCTTAGTCAGGTCGTCTGTCCACCTGGTCGGTGGCCGTCCTATGCTGCGCTTGCCAGTCCGTGGTCTCCATTCTAGGACTTTTCGGCCCCAACGGCCATCAGTTCTTCGAGATATGTGCCCTGCCCACTGCCACTTCGACTTGCTAATCCGCTGGGCTATATCGGTGACATAATAAAATGCTTAAAATATATGAAACTAATTTTAACACTTAGGGTTGGAACTTCTGTAGCGTTTAATTGAAAACAAAGAGAAAGAGAGATTCGATTTCAAAGAATCGACAACGGCAATCTTCAAGCATACCTTTTATATAGTAAAGCAAGATTTTCTTAATAGGCCTACAAATGGCGTATTTCTGAAGTTACAACTTTAAAAAAATGACGGCATTGATATGCTTCTCCTTTTTGGTAGTCCATTTAACTTATATAAAAATCACCTGCTAATCGCTCCGCTACGATCACCGCTTACACTCACTCCTTAAACCACAAATGATATCCACCATATACGATGTCTGACTAAAAGTCCCCGCATACTTGTAGAGTGCGTGAAAATTAACACACATGACAGTCCTCGGATAGTTAAGCTGAATTCACATGCGCCATATATAGATATGAAAAGCTTTAAAACAAACTTAAACAATGGACCTATAGAGGTACAAACGTTGATAATGGAGCAAACTTTTCCTTTTAAAGCTAATTAATAACGTAACATTTGAAAGTTTGAAGATCGAACGGTCAGTAGCTTTTATAAAGTAGTCTCTGACGAGTGTACACACCCAAATTCAATAATATTAATTAAATACTTAATAACAGCTCTTATAAGTATAATAAGATAAGCACGGTGGTCGTCTGTCCACCTGGTCGGTGGCCGTCCTATGCTGCGCTTGCCAGTCCGTGGACTCCATTCGAGAACTTTTCAGGCCCAACGGCCATCAGTTCACTCTGGATCAAATCGAGGTAACTCTTCAAATGTTGTAGGCACACTTGAAGTGATTTGGGTAATGTTCCTAGGATAAGTAGTGGGTGTCGGTTAGGATCTTCAATCAAATATACTATAGATACACAGTCGCGATGAAAATCAAACCTCAAAAGAGTCCCCTCGCCAGTGTTTACTTCTACCTTTCCAGGTAATATAAAAATAGTACAACGGATATTGTTTTATTTAATAATGAACATTACACCCTAGCAATGACGTTAAAAAAAATATTTTTTAATAGTTTTTTAACTATTACTTTTTGGATTCTCACTTTGGCATCATCGCAACACGTCACTCGCGGTCACACGCAACTGCAGGCGAAACAAGGCATATGCCTTGTTTTAACGGTGCCGTTTTCAAGCGGGCGATTGGGTATCTACCCTATTTTATATCGCTGGTTAGAATAGTTTTCAAACTACGCAACTATTCTCGTGGCTGTTGTGGGTATTGTCATGACAACTGGCTTGAACTACTTGATCTCACAATCCCCGTCGATGGATGTTTGCGATGACCGAACAATGTTTAACTGAGATTATGGCGAAAACGTGAGTGTCACTGCTTCATTTATTCATTTATCACAAGATTTCTATAATTAAACCGCGTCTGAAGAGGTCAAATTGTCTTTTAAGCAAACAAACCTCATTATAAGTTTCAAAGTTAGGTATTCTAATTAGTACCTATTTATATTAATTTAAAATTTAGATCTGGTATTTTTTATAATATTAATTATCGAGGTCTAAGATCTAAGTCTTAAATTGCTTGAAACCTAGGTCAAAACTTCGACTATAATGTGTCAAACTCCAATTCCGAATCAAAAATTACCACCCTCAAATTTGAAAACTGTAACTAAAACATAGTATTCAAATTATTTGAAAAAAAAAATTCGGCTGCTAGTGGGACTTGAACCCAACTAAGAGATTGAAGTCCAACTAAGCTATAGCAGCCTTTTTCCTTCAAATAATTTGAACGTATGGTATGTATCAACTTTAAAAAGTAGTTACATACGAATTTAAATTAAGAACCATTGAATGAGTGACATTGTTGTTTTCACTTAATCGTTTTTTCATAGAAAATGTATGGGAATGGTTTTTTGAGACCGGCACTGCGGGAGAGGTCTTTCTTTATATTTCCCTAACTAGCTCCAAAAACTAGCTCTGTATAACCCCAAAGCAAGTACTGAACGATTGAAATAAAAAGAAAAAAATAACAATATTTGTGGTAAAATGTTTGTGGTTGTGTTTTGTGGTTTAAATTAAGAACCATTGAATGAGTGACATTGTTGTTTTCACTTAATCGTTTTTTCATAGAAAATGTATGGGAATGGTTTTTTGAGACCGGCACTGCGGGAGAGGTCTTTCTTTATATTTCCCTAACTAGCTCCAAAAACTAGCTCTGTATAACCCCAAAGCAAGTACTGAACGATTGAAATAAAAAGAAAAAAATAACAATATTTGTGGTAAAATGTTTGTGGTTGTGTTTTGTGGTTTAAATTAAGAACCATTGAATGAGTGACATTATTGTTTTCACTTACTCGTTTTTTCATAGAAAATGTATGAGAATGGTTTTTTTTAATTATTGCCAGAACTTTCGATTTGATTTGGTATGTTACTTTGGGAAAAGTGTTCCTGGTTGGAAATAGAGTCGATTAAGACCTACTTGTTTTTTTTTTTTTGCAAATGTAATTTTTTGGGCGAAACTTACTTATTTTCAAAAAACTAAAAATGGCAATATATTTTTCTTCAAAATAAAATAGAAGGTTCCTAAAAACAAAACCTTCTAACTACAAGAGAAAATATAGCTACCCTGAAGGGGCCAAAAATTTGCCCCAACCTATATATTATATATAATAATTTTTGATTGGAAATTCTCATGAGTTTGACACATTATTATATATATGTGGTATCCGGCTTTACTCACGTTTATAGTCGAAGTTTCGACCTAGGTTTCGAGCATGTCCGATGCTCATCCTCAGATGAGTTTACGCTGCCAGATCGCGGCGACCACGGTCGAAACTTCGACTATAAACGTGAGTAAAGCCGGATACCACATATATATAATCTATATATATAAAAATGAAACCCGTTTTCCGTTGTCACGACATAACATGAAAACGGCTTGACCGATTTAGATAAAATTTGGTATAAAGATACATGGGACTTTGGAGAAGGACATAGGCTACTTTTTGTCCTGGAAGAAGTATGGTTCCCGTGGGACAACTGAGTCAGCGGGAAAAACGTAGTGCACGCGGGTGAAACCGCGGGGCGCAGCTAGTAATATATAATAATGTTTCTAAATGATGCACACCAAAATAAAACTTCTTCGCTGACATGTACGAGGTTAGAGAAACGCTAGCCGTTCCTTATTTGGAATGTTGCCAGGATATAAAATAAAATGGCAGCGGAAGAAGTAAATAAAATTGTGCTTGATATCTTAGTTTTATAAGGCGAAAAATTAAATATTTTACGATGTGGTTTTGATATTTTTTTCCAAATTATGTTATTTTTACAAACTATAAAACTACGACTAGGGCATTATATACTTACTGTATTATAAAAATATATATAAAACACCAGTACGTATTAAGAATTAAATTGACTCAAATTATAATTTAACTTTGCTAAAATTCCAGTGGTGGTACCGGACGTACCAGGGGGTGGGCAGCAGCGCCTTCTGAGGATCGTAAATCATACTGCGCTCGCCTGCCAAGCGTGGCGCGTATTGGCAAATCCCTTCTACATGGTGAAGACATATGTCCAGCAGTGGACATCCTATGGCTGAACTGATGATGATCTTCTAACTTAAATTAGATAAATAAAATGTTAAAAAAGCGCCCTTAAGGAATACTTTTAAAAGTTAGTATTCATTCTGTCGTTTTGACTGACACAGTATTACGTAATAAGAATATGTATGTTAGTCGGATTTTGGGAAAAAATAATATCGAAACGAATAGTCCAACTCATTTCTCAGATGACTGCACTGTAAATTGAATTTTGAAATCACTAAGCTTTGCTAAGCGATAACCAATTGCCTACTAGTATGTTTTTGTAAGAACTACCCTATCCCAAGTCGTTCAACATTTGCGACAAAATCACACGACCGATTACATTTAATATGAAAAGGCACTCGAGTCGATCGGTCGGACCGCAACTAAGCGTTCTAAATTCAAATGTAATGAGCGGTTACCCCGGACCCGTTTCCTGATATCGATAGTTTCTGGGATGTAGACGGGGAGAGACCGGTACTGCGGGAGAGGTCTTTCTTTATATTTCCCTAACTAGCTCCAAAAACTAGCTCTGTATAAACCCAAAGCAAGTACTGAACGATTGAAATAAAAAGAAAAAAATAACAATATTTGTGGTAACATTTTATTTTGGATATTCATTTTGTGTCATATAATAGTCATTATATTATGTCTTAAGAAGTATAATTATTGTAGACTAGTACCGCCCCGCGGTTTCACTCGCATGGATTACGGTTTGCCCGCTACCTCAATTTTCGCACGAAAACTATAATTTTTCCGGGATAAATATAGATGTGTTAATCCAGGGTTTAAACTATCTCCAAACCAAATTTCATCGAAATCGGTAAAGCCGTTTGAGCGAGAAGAAGTAACAAACATACACACAAACTTTCGCATTTGCAATATTTGTAGGATAGTAGGATTTAGGCCCATATAGCTCATCTAACTTGGTAGCCCACCGGAAGGTTTTGTAACAGAGACGGACTAAGAGAGGGCAGACTACCTAGTCAAGATTGCGGGTAGAAGCTAGATGTAAGTCAATGACATCATTATTCAATTATGTTAGTCAATGATCGATTGAATCCACATTTACTAGCCACTGCTAGCCTAAATAAGATGTATAGGCGTTATAAATTATAATTTCTAAATACTACTATTACTAATTACTAATATACGTTTCAATCTAATTTTTATAAATAAATAAACAAACATCACCTTCATCATCATAGCTGAGATGATGATGACGATGATGATGATGAAATAAACAAACTTAAAGAGTAATAATTAACAACGGTAAATATTTATTCTATAACATAAAATTCTTCTTTAGCATTCCTTTTCAACGTGCGAATGCTGCCAGCACATAAGCAAACACATATTTTTTATAAAGATATTAAAATAGCATTTTGGGAACTTGGCCTACTGGTAGCGGCTTAATGGACAAGATTAATATTATTAATTTATTAGTAGACATGTTAGTTATTTTTAAAGGGTTTAGAACGATATTACACTATCAGATAAGTGAATTTATTTTAAATTTTAATAACAACAATAGAATAGTTCTTGACTAAGAAAGTAAATAAATAAAATAAAAGTACTTAAATAAATTAATTCGGGGAAAAATACGTTTCAAAAAAATCTTAAAATGTTTTTCTATGTGCGCACATAAATAATTATAGTATTAAAAGTAACGTTTTATACAGACATGTTCCAACAATAATCGCAAGCTCTTCGTCCACAAATAACTACTTAGTAACTTGTCATATCCACACCTTATCTTCTGGACCAGAGAGTCCAAACTCTGTTGCGAGTATCCTGAGTAACATAGTTCGCGTGTGTGGGTAAATTTCTAATATTTCTTGTACGTCAATAATTGTCAAGTTCCCAGTGCGTAATGACGGTAGATATGTATGTGTGCGTGCGTATTTATGACGGTATGTTTTGATTTTAATAGCAGTATGGGTCATTTTATAAAATAGTAGTAAATATACATACTCTATAGTATATATACTCTACAAATCAAAAGAAATTAAGTTAATTTTGAATCTGTTGTATTTTGCTTTGCATTTAAACAATGAATTTTGCTCGTGTGTTTTTAACGGGACCACAGTTTTTCACCGGTATAGAAAAAATGAAAAGTTTATAAATTCAATTTTATTTTTTTGTTTAACATCTCAAAACTCTTGAATAGAGTTAATATTTTTCTATTTGAAAGAATATTCTTTTATATTTAGTCCTTATTAATTTTGTAGCTTTATTTGCTAAACGCTTAATTTTTTAAAATACTTATATTTACAAGTTTTATTAAACTTATAATGTAGATCGTGATTGTTTTAAATGAAATCTTGCAAATGAATCATGTCAGGCTACATCAGTAGTGGAAGTGGAATGTTGCCAACACTCTTTTCCATAAAAGGTGACCTTGTGTCATATCATAATATTGGCAACTTAATTGGCTGCTTATATTACGATGATTTGCCCATACTTCTTTTATAGTGCAACACACAGGCACGCGTGTGTGCGTGTAGCTTATTAATTACAGGTTTCTTGTCCTGAACGAGTTATTATATCTTTTTTAAGAGCGTATTAAGGCGAGGGTTAGTACGGGATTCCTGAACTGATGTGGATTTGAATCGTATTAAAATACCGTTGTCACATTATTTGTTTTTAAATAATAATAATAATAATATGGGACAACATTCACACACGGTCTTCAGGTCCCAAACTAGGCAGAGCCTGTACTATGGTAACCCGATGACAGATATATATACTTAAATACATACTTATATATATATATACCTTTTTTTTTATACATATACACACCCAGACACAGGTCAAACAGACATGTTCATACACACAAATGTTTGACCTGTCCGGGAATCGAACCCGGGACCAGCGGCTCAGAAGGCAGAGTGCTACCAACTGCGCCAACCGGCCATATGTATTAATGTTTGTGATTTTAAGTCCGTGTTTTCGAATTTCGACAATTAGAATATACCTGCTGTTGCTCGCTGGACTGAGCATTTAATATTTGGTAAATTTATCTCGGAATTAAAAAATGTACCTATTATTTGTTTTAAATGCCATGCAAAGCAGTTCAACCGATTTCGAGTAATAAAGATTCACATGTATCTAATTTAGGTTTATAATAGTAGTGAGATTTGAAATAATGGAACTAAAGAAGTTGCTAAAAATGCGTGACGAAATATTACATTTTTTGAGGCGAGAATAAGAGATTCTGAAGCTGATTTGGTGGTCCAGCGTAGTAATGCTGCCAGTTATTAACCTGAAAGTGGATGGATAGAAGTAAAGGAAGGCCGAAGAAGTAAGAATTATAAACATATCATTCTTCACACAGTCCATATGGATGGACTGTGTGAAGAATTATATGTTTATGAAAGGTGTGAGCACTGAGACGACTAATGATAGAAGAGAATGGAAGAGGAAATCAAAACCGACCCCACCTAGTGTGGAATAAGGACAAGAAGAAGAGACTTGGTAATGCTGACAGTATCATGGGTTCATTTGCACCAGGAACTTTAAGGGGTGGATTATTTGACTAGTTTATTTGTATGTATTTTAAATTTTTTTTGGTATTTCATTTTGGTATATTTTTAATGGCTTTACTAACTATGTAGTTGTTTTAAAGTATACATTCGTATATTATGTATACTAAACCAATTTTTTTTATTATTATTATTTATTTATTCTTAATACAAAACATTCAAGTACATTGTCAGACACTGCCCAAAAACCAAAGTTAGGTTTGTCTGGACAGAGCAGTTCTCTAGAACAATAATCTATTACCTACATCAGACTACAATATTATTACCTATATTATTATTATTAATTTTCCAACAATAACATTAAAAATATATCGTTTTACTACCCTACGATTGTAGATCATTTGACATAATAAAACAACAAGGTGGAATTTTCGTTGACTCTTTTAGATAGGTTCAACCTTAACACTTCGTGATTACATAGAATCTTTTGTCAAGACTGGTAAACCATTAATTTTGTCGAATCTCCCAATGAAGGCGTTCGATAAAAATGAGCCAAAAACAACGTATTAAACCGAACAAACCCAAAGGAAAAGTAATTAAACAAAGTAAAAAGTATCAATGGTAATAAAACTCTCCGAGGGGTGCCAGCACAAAAAAAACTGCTGAAAAAGTCGGGAAAATCCACGCGTCAAGTTGAGGTATTTAGTGCGGGGAAGTTTGAAAAGCCAATTATTATGGCGACTCTCTTCTGCTATTGATTTAATGGAACAAGGGAAGTGCAAATACGGGGAAATTCTGCGGCTCTGTGTAAAGTTCAATTATGTTGGTTTTGAAGTATTCTCATATGCTGAACTATTAATCAAGCTGACTGCATGATTGAAGCAAGGGGGCGCCTCGGTGCTGCGATTATCTGACGCTTTCTGCCTCGCTGGAGCTTTCAATATTAGTAATCATCATCATCTCAGCCATAGGACGTCCACTGCTGGACATGCGCCTCCCCCATTGATTTACAAAAGGACCGGATGGAAGCGGCCCTCATTCAGCGCTTAACTGCGATTTTAGTCAGGTCGTCTGTCCACCTAGTCGGACGTTCTATATGCTGCGCTTGCCAGTCCGTGGTCTCCATTCGAGAACCTTTCGACCCCAACGGCAATCAGTTCTTCGATAAATGTGCCCCGCCTTCAACTTGCAAATCCGCTGGGCTATGTTGGTGACATTTTTCTACGGATCTCCTCATTTCTGATTCGAACGCGTAGAGCAACCCCGAGCATAGCCCTCTCCATTGCTCGTTTTGCAACTTTGAGCCTGCTCAAGAGGCCCATAGTGAGAGACTACGTTAAATATATAAAACCAGTCAAAACAACGCTGATTGTTGTACTCACTAAAACACACTTCGACCCGATAAAGTTCAAGCGCCTTGACAATTTTATAGCGGCTGTAAAGATGTTCGTGATTCTCTTTAGAATTATGATCATTAGTCATAGTATCTTTCAACGTTTATATCATAAAAAAGCTGTGTAACGCCTAGAGAACACGTGGGTAAAATTATTGGCATCTTACTCTAGAAACTATAAAATTACACCCTTCTTCTTCTTGTCATTATCCCACACTAGGTGGGGTCGACATGACATGTTTAACTCTTCCATTCTCTTCTATCATTAGTATGAACACCCCATTTGATTGATTTTATTTTAATCCACATTTGATTAAAAACTTATTAAGAAAAAATGTTTATAGCGCCATCTCACGAAATTTCAAGAAAACAAAATTGAAACTATCGAAAAATGTACATGTTCATGCATTGCCTTTTTTCATCGTTCATTAAGCACTCGTTCATTCATAATGATCAAATATCTGCTTATTCTAAATAAAATTACATCAGTTATTCAACTCGCTGCTGGCCTAAACAGGTTGGTTAATATGCAGCATGTTATACATATGTATATCACATATTCTATATTTGTATATAAACCGGTAGTTCTCGGATTCATTAAAAGCCTCTAGCGAAGTCTTACGACAGTTTTCCCATGACAGTAAATAGAACCTTTTTACTATAGGACTCACCTCAAAAACAGTAAGCCGTGACCCAAAAAGCACTGAGGATCCCAACACCTTATTTGTCGGGTAATTGTACAAAAAAGACATAATAAAGCTTATCTTTAGGCGTTTTAGGAGTATAAAATCCAGTCGTTAACTCCCTCCCTCGCCAAAATGGTTTTTAAAACCGCCACGGAACCCTAAAATGCTTAAAAGTGTAATAAGGACTCTTATCGTGTCTGCGTTTGACAGTTCTAGAATTATTATTGGAAAATTACGGGTTTTGACGTTTATGATATGGAAATACCAATGTCAGTTCAAAATAATAGATAACGGAGCTTACCTATACCATCTAAGCCAGCAATTAAGTTAACTAACGTTCTAGTCAGTCACAACTTCCGAGGATAACATGTCAGCGTTTGACAGTTTAAAAGTTTGTAATGAAAACTGCGGGTTTTGAGCTGGAATGAGATTTGATAATTTGGAGACATTTAATGTTAAGGTCGCGGTCGCTAAGAACCGAATGATACCTTTAAGGAGCGATCTGTTATAATGGATGAGTGGATTGGGTTTTTAAAAAAAAGAATTTATTTATTTGGAGACAACCGTCTTGGTTGGGATATATTTCGAGACTAACTTAAGTAGGTAGGGAGTCTGGGAAGGAAATAAATGCTGATATGGCGAAAGGGAAGTGGGTCTAGCAAGGGTAAGCAAAAAGGTAAAGAAGATAAGATATAACACCTCCCCCAACAAGAGTAAACTTACGGTTACAAGGAAGTTTACTTAGAAGTAGAAGAAGGAGGATGTCAAACGAGGAAACCAATAGGGCTGATTACAAGGATAGGAAGGATGCGCCTTCTATAACTAAGAAAGTTATACAAAACTAATACTTATGCTATTCTTAATCTAGGAAGTGGAACATCTTCTACAGGTGAACCGTCGTCTGTGTTTGACGGTGGGTTTGTACACATTAATGGAATGTTAAAAATCTTAGCTTTGTAATAAATGTAACTAAGAAGTAAAATAAAGGAAATAACTAATAAAATGGTAAGAATAGGGAAACTTATATGGTGAGATATTATGTTACTATCATCGTTTACAAAATTATTCAATTCTCTGTTTACTAAATCTGCTTGAGTTTTTAAATGCTTGAGATCGTCTAAGTTAATATTGGACAAGATTACAGCAGATGTATTTACTTTAAACTTGTTGAATGCATGAAAAGTACAGCATTTATCATCAATAAGGCTAAAATCTGTATGAATATGTGGTATGTTTATTTCTAGGTCAAGCATTGTTAACAGTTTTACATTTCGGCAAAATGCCACACATCGAGGTTTTAAGGATAATATACCTGTTCCATTTATATTTATTTCTCTGACATCAGAGTTACATTCTACGGAAAGTCTTGTAGATCGGGATTGTACAAATATCCAGCTATTATGACCAATGTTTTGCCATATGTCTACATTGCCATAAATAAATTTCGTTTCACACTGTGAGGGTAAATTTTTTACAACTCTCGTCATTAATTCAATTTCACAAATAGGATTTGTATTAACTGAAAGAATATTTGAAACATCGCAAGCGATATCCTTTTTAGATATAATTTTGCAAGATTGAAGGTCTGTTAAGGTGCAATATGTCGATTTATCTTTACTAAGGCCTACGAAGTTTGATGTAGGAATTATCATAGCATATGAATTAGATAAGTTTACGTCATGTGGTACTGGGATAGGAATTATTTTGTATAAGTCATACTGAATATGATAAACTAGCGGGATCCTTAGTATAAATATAACATTGTTAGGGCTATAATAAGCATCAAGTTCCGAAACTTTTAATATTACATTGATATTACTTAAATCTATACTTACAGGTAATTCCTTATATTTAGGTATATGCTTAAGGTTACTTTCTATGTCAGCATATAACTGTGTCGGAGTGACGACAGAAGGATGCAGCGTATTGCTGTTTGCAAACATTACAGAATTAACAATATCCTCTAATTTATACGATAAAGTAAGTAGACTGGCTTCGAGGGTATTAATTACTTCAGCTAACTTATTTCTAAATAGTATTTCATTAGTAATAATAGATACATTTTTTAGTAGAGTACTAGTAACTTCATTCAAACGGGCTTCGTTATTTAATATCGTATCTATAGTTTTATTGAAATTCAAGATTGCCGATTCGGAAATAAAAATATTTTGTTTAATTAAAGAAGCTATCTTCTTTTCATTTAAATGCAGCGTTTGAATGGCGTTATTGTACTTATTTAAGTCATCTTCATCCATAGTACCGAACAAGTTTTTCATTAATGTACCAACACCAGCAAACCAAGCAGATCGTTTAGGTCTATTCGATATTAAGTGAGATATTGAATTATAATCTCTATATATGTCGTCGTAAAGCGACGTTAGTGGATTTAGCATATTATAACATCGGAAATCGTCAACTGCCTTGTTTTGCTCGCAGAGGAATTTATACGTATCGAATACATTTTTGATATTTGTGAGATGTGGTTTAATAAATTTGAGATCCACTGGTATGACAAAATGAATATGATCGTTTACGAGTTTCAAAGTGCCGATAGGGTCGAAGTAAATGCCAGGACTTTTATTCAGTGGTTGAACGAGTTCATGAGCCAAAGATGTCGTAATAGGAAATAGGAGTAGTACGAGTCTGAAAGTCAAATATTAAATAATAATATTAATGATTATACTAAGTTGGGACTTGCCAGTTTTATTTCGTCAAAATGATGTCGCACATGTCTCCTATCAATTAGTAGAGTCACAGTATTGTTGTTATGGACTTGTAGGATTTTGTAAGGACCTTTCCATATAGGGGATAGTGCTTTCCTTAGTCTAAGGTGATTTTTGAGATAGACGAGATCTCCGACATGGTATTCAGGAATTCTTGTATGTGTGTCATAGTATTTTTTCGAGTTCTCTTTCGATTGATTGATGTGTTCGATTGCTTTTTCTCTGGAGTATTTGAGCCTGTGGTTTAGCATTTTAAGATACTCAGGATACGTGAGGTCCGGTGCAGAGTCATAGATTGAGTCAGGTATGTAAGGTTTGTGTCCAAATAAAAGTTCATAAGGTGTATAGTTCGTGGTGCAATGAGTGTTGGTGTTGTAAGTCATGATAGCAGTGTAAACGTAACGAGGCCAGTTATCCTGATTATCATTGACGAATGATTTAAGATATTCTTTTAGAGTCGAGTGACTGCGCTCAAGGGCGCCTTGAGTTTGTGGGTGGTATGGGCTTGACCATAATTGCTTGATTTTTAGGAATTCACAAGTCTTTTTGAAAAGATCTGCTGTGAAATTTGTGCCTTGATCTGTTAATATGGTTTTAGGAATACCGAATAGGGAAATGAAATGTAACAAGCACTCGCTAGTTTCCTCAGCTGTTGTTGATCGAATTGGGTAAGCTAGTGAGTATTTGGTCAGATCATCTTGCAAGGTTAGGATATATTTCAATTTGGCTGTCCCTGCTTCGGGTAATGGACCAACTATGTCCAATGCAATGCGTTGAAAGGGGGATGTTGATGTAGTAGTGATTTGCATAGGAGCGCGGTTAACCTTTCGGAGAGCTTTATTCTCTTGACAGAGTTTACATGACTTCACATAGTTTTCTATATCGCTACGCATACCCTTCCAGTGATATTTCTCTTGAATTCGTTTAAGCATTCTTGCGCTTCCTAAGTGACCTGCGATAGGTATATCGTGATTTTCGCGTAATATCGTTTTTATTTCTCCCAATGATGGGAATATTATGGTATTGCGATAGATAGTGACGAGTATATTTGTATTATTAAAAAGGAATAGTATCATACTGTACAATTTTGTATATGAATGTGAATCAAACGGATTTTTAAAATCTGTGATGCTGATTTGATTGATAGATTTTAGAATTAAGTTATTGCGGAGATTTTTCAGGCTGTTGTATAATTCTTCATAAGAAGTCTTATCGAAGTGATTGACTTTGGTGAACAATAGATAAACGTTTCGATTTTTTAGATCAAAGTTTATGAATGAATATAATGTTCTTTCTCTATTAATAACTTCATCTTTATTTTCCAGTTTATTAAGGGTATCTTCTACGTAAGGGTTGCTTTCATCGAGATCAATAGATGTTGGTATTACAATGATTGCTTTGATATCGCTTTTAAGAATACTTGAATTTGATTCTAGAATTTTTGCATTGGATGTAAATGTTCTGTTGGCTGTCATAGTTTTCAGAAATCGGGAGTAATCATCGTTTGATATAACGAGTTGTTCTTCACTTATAGGGTTCTGAGGATTTTGGTCACTTCCAGTTTCGGGTAGGTCTACAGCTGGGTCGCTGTATGAATCGAGTCGTGATGTCGAAGGTAAGTTCATATTGTTCTCAGGATTGAGAGAAGGAGTGAGAGGTAAGTTTGTGTTCCTTTCAGGTTCTTCATTAGCGGCTGTTTCGTTAACGCCGGGTGCGAGATATTCTAATACTTCATTTTCGATTTCAGGATTAATGATATCTGCGTCTAGACTAGATGGTGGAGACACTAAAAGGCTTTGGAAATCGTCAGTTTCTTCATTAAGTGTGCCTGATGGCTGTGATGTTTGTAGTGGAACTTCGTCGGTTGCGACATTTGGGTTAAGATTTGACTTATTTTGTGGGTAGATTGGATTGACAGGATATCTAGAGAGCGCGTCTGCGGCAGAGTTGAGTTTACCTTTGCGGTACTCGATGTCGTAGTCAAACTCCTCGAGTTTCAGTCTCCAGCGTTGGAGTTTGCTGCTGGGATCCCTATGATTAAATAACCATCTCAAGGGTCTGTGGTCAGTGATGATCACAAATTTACGACCATAAAGGTAAGGACGGAATGTTTTACAACCGTATAGTATCGCCAATAATTCCTTCTCGGTGGTGCTATAATTGATTTCGCATTTGTTGAGGGTTCGCGAGGCGAATGCTATAGGTTGGTCCGTTCCTACTGATCCTTGTGAAAGGACAGCCCCGATGGCGTGATTTGAGGCATCACAGGTAAGTATGAAAGGCTTCGAAAAGTCTGGGTATATGAGGAGTGGCGCAGTTGTCAGGCGGTTCTTTAGTGTATCGAATGCTAGCTGTTCTTCGTTACCCCATTTGAATGGAACATCTTTCTTCAAAAGGTTTGTAAGGGCCTTAGCTGTTTTGGAGAAATCGGGTATAAACCTTCGGTAATAAGAGACAAGTCCTAGAAAGGATTTTATGTCCTTCGGCGTCTTCGGTGCCGGAAATGCAGTGACAGATTTGACCTTCTCGGGGTTAGGCTTGACGCCTTGCTCGGTGATGATGTGTCCAAGGTAACAAACTTCTCGCCGTAGGAACTCACATTTGTCGGGTTGTAGTTTCAGATTGAATTCACGCACTCTTTCAAAGATGTCGTTCAAATTGGATATGTGACTCTGAAGGTCATATGAGTAGATTACGATGTCATCCAGATAGACGAAGCATTTAATGCCCTGGAGACCCGTGAGAGCTGAATTCATAAGGCGCTGAAAGGTTGAGGGCGCATTTTTTAAGCCAAAGGGCATTCGAGTAAATTCAAAGTGCCCTTGCGGTACGGAGAATGCGGTTTTGGCTGCATCATCAGCGGACATCTTTATCTGATGAAAACCAGACGCTAAATCTAACGTAGTGAAGTATTTGCTGGCTCCTAGCTGATCAAGTATTTCAGAGATATTGGGTATAGGATAGGAGTCGCCTATTGTGACGTCATTTAGTTTTCGGTAATCGATCACTACCCGCCATTTTCTTTCACCGGACGCGTCAATCTTTTTGGGTACTATCCAGATGGGTGAAGACCATGGAGAATAAGAAGGCTTAATTATATCTTGTTCTAGCATCTTATTCACTTGCTTCTGAACTTCTTGTTTATGACATTCAGGGAAACGGTAAGTTTTCGTGTTGATAGGAGCAGAGGACGTAGTTTTAATTTCATGCTCGATGGCATTGGTAAAGGATAGTTTGTCCCCTGGTAAGTAAAACACATCGGAAAATTTGGAACAAACTTCGTGCAGTGCTTGGGTTTCCTCTGTATTCAGATGTGAAACACGGAGCTGCTCAATTACTTTACCTGTTCGAATATAATTGTCATGGTTTTCGCATTGTGACGTATGATTGATTGAATGAGGAGTCATCTCCTTTTTGTCTAAGTGTGTAATTGTTAGTTTGAGAGACGAGTCAATTGTCATAGGGTCTTCGGATATGTTTACAACAGAGATGTTAATTCTATTGTTGTCCTTGACGCGTACTAGACAGTTTGCGATCAAAAGGGTGTCGGATAATTTTTGGTCAAGGATTAGTCCTTCTCTCACGTCAGGGTTGGTCACAGCACATTCGATCACAGTCTCAGTCCGTGCCGGGATAATGAAGGCCGGTTCGTGAAAGTGTAGTTTTATCGCTGTCCGTCTGAGATAGAGTTTGTCGTCAGTATAGTTGATACTGCAACCATGGGCATTGAGCATGTCGGATCCGATGATTCCATCATATGGAAGGTGGATCCAGTCCACAACATGGAATTTGTGGCTGATATTACATGATTTGGAAAGTGCCATACGTAGATTGAAATGACCTCTGGTGGAGATAGGATCTTCATCAGAGTCAATGCCCTTTAATTGGATGGTCTCTTTAGTGAGCTGAGGGCGCTTTTGGATACATGAGCTTTTTAATAAGCTGACAGTCGATCCCGAGTCTACCAAGAGAGACAAGGGGATGTCGGATATTGAAGATTCCACTAGAACGTGTGGAAGTAAGGTTTTTGTAGGATCACTCGTGATTTCATAGAGTTGGCTGGGTTTTGATTCCTCATTTTTGAGGTTATGGTTTCCATGTGGCGGAACCATCTCGAGTGTAGAAGGCTTGGATGATGAGGAGCGAGCATGTAGCGCTGCTCCTGAGGGCTGATTGTCTACTGAGCGGCGTCCATGTCGCGGAGCCGGAGTAGATTCAGGAATTGGATTAGAATTGATGCCGATTTTAAAATCACGAGTTCTCGCTCGGCATCGAGACGAGACAGCTATTAGTTTTTTGGAAGGGTGTCGTCAGTTTCATCGAATCCCCGTTCAGGGGGTGAGTACTCGTCGGATTCTCGGTTGTCATCAGTCGTGAAGTTAACACGCTGGAACTGTCGCGGACTCTGGTCAAAGTTGTTTTTAAAGCGGTTGTTGTTGTATTCCCTCTTTCTGCACTGTTCAAGGACGTGTCCTTGAGTTTTGCAGTATCTACAGAATAAATTTGATCTGTTTGCACTGGGCCCTGTTTGAGCGTTGTACGCTCTGTCAGGCTGCTGTGGTCTTTGTGTTAGGAATTGTGGTCTCTGTGTTTGGAATTGTGGTCTCTGTGTTTGGAATTGTGGTCTCTGTGTTTGGAATTGTGGTCTGTCATTTTGGGTAGATCGTTTATAAAGGCTCTGCTGTATCCGTTCTTCTGATATTGCTAAATTTATGGCTTCGTTTAGTGTTTTGGGTGCCCTACACCTAACCATATTAGATAACCTCGGGTGGAGACCGATGAGGAAGTGATGGAGGGCTAAGTCCTCCATCGCTGCCGTTCGGCCTGCGATTTCTTTACTTTTTGTATTTGACAAACTAATTTCGGTAATAAGTTGGGCCAAGCAGGCCTCTACTTTTAGGGAAAATTGGCTAACAGTTTCCTGGGCGCCTTGCTTACTTTCCTGTAGGTCTGTAAGTAGGTGGGAGTAGTGTTTACGTTCACAAAATTGTTTTTTCAGGAATTCCTTGAGCTGTTCCCATTCTGAAAATTCCTTTATGGAACATGCTACTTCGGCTTTGCCGTTTAATTGGCTAAGGATATATTTGAACAGGATGGGCTTTTGCCCATCTGATGCGAGTTCAATGGCATTATTGCAGTTAATTAAAAATGGATTTAACGTCTCCCTATTCCCGTCATAGGGCTTGATAAATTTGAATAGGGTGTTAAGGTCGATTTCGGACATTTTTGACGTTGACCTTGTTTTGGGTGCGGAAATTAGTGGAGAGCTATAGGGTGTGCTTGCGGTCTGTTCGTCTTCTTGTGAAATATCTAGATCTATGCAATGAATGTCTTTTTCGGGCTTTAGTTCCCTGGGCATAATTTATTTGAGGCTCTAAAGATAATTATTTTCTCTTTAGAACAAATAGCAAGCAAACAACAACAACAACATAACAATACACAATAAAATTTCAAGATAATAATAATACAATGAATATAAAATTAATGGCTGAAATAAACATAGAATATTGTAAAACTTTGGATACGACACGGAGAGAACACAACACACAGTAAAATAAAATAAAGTTCGATTTAGAAATGGCAAGAGTTCACTTACTGGCTATACGCGTAGAATATTATAATTAAAAACATTGTCCGAGATAAGCCGCGGAGCGTCGGATTACGTCGACCAGCAGGTAGATAGTACCGGCCACGGTATAACCGTGACAGTGGGCAACCACCTCGCCACTCAAGGCGAAGACCGGCTGTAGCACAGAGCAGAGTGCCCAGCAGTGGGCCTTACAGGGGTGGACGTGGACACTTTCACGCACTTCACAGAACCTTTGCCCAATAGTGGGCTTCACACTTTTAGGTCCTTTACCCTATATTGGGCTTTGCACAGTAGAACACTTTCGAGATTTTTGCGCGGAGCCGTCGCCCAGCAATGGGCTTTCACCTAACACTTTGTATTTTATTTCACGGATTCGGAGGGTTAACCGGGGATTTTCTAATTTAAATCCCTTTACGCTGCCACCATTTGTTATAATGGATGAGTGGATTGGGTTTTTAAAAAAAAGAATTTATTTATTTGGAGACAACCGTCTTGGTTGGGATATATTTCGAGACTAACTTAAGTAGGTAGGGAGTCTGGGAAGGAAATAAATGCTGATATGGCGAAAGGGAAGTGGGTCTAGCAAGGGTAAGCAAAAAGGTAAAGAAGATAAGATATAACAGATCGCAGCGTAGCTTGCCTATTTCGATCTTGACCGATCAACTAGGTCAAGCAACTTTGTCTGTGAGAAATTTAAATAATTTCGCGATTTTAACTAATGGTTTGCGAGACTTGATCGCTTGAAATACATTTATTGGATAGGAATATTTTCTTGACTCAAAATTGAACCACTTACGTTCCTTGATTGAATATCTGCAAACATACCTACTTGTATATTACTTGTATATGTATATGTGTTGCAATGATAACATTGGTTGTAAACTCTAAGGCTTTTACGGCCGGCGTTGCATGTTGCATGTATTGCTTCCGGGCTGTTTGGCCGTGGTCTAAGTGAAACTTGTGTTCCAGACGTTTCGTCGATCACTGCGGTCGACATCTTCAGTGGTTCAGTTCCAGGCGGCGACAAGACCGTAGAACTCTCCTTCGCGGCGTCTTCTCTGATACTGAGTATCAGTAGGGGTGGTAGCTACCCAGGCGGGCATTGAAAAGTATCCTACTACCATGCAATTTTTATCTAAAACGCCACAGACACTATTACATTGCGGATAACTTTAAATTAATTTAATAATTATTCATTTTAAAACAAAAGGAGGCTGTCAAAACCAGCTTAATTCCGTGGTAGGAACAAAAAGATACATCAAGGGACTTTCAAAACCCGGACGCATCAAATACCTGTAACTTTAACCCAAAATTGTTTCACCAACAAAAGGCTTATCAAACAACAATAACCTATAACCCGATAATTCGTTCTGAAAGGAGAAAGGGTACACAATTTTAATTACCAAACATAATTGGATACCCTTTTGCTAATCAAATGGGAGTTTCGACAATTTCAGAGTTTACCCGTTATGTGGTCATTTTCAGACTTCGGTGAATATGTTAGAGTAGATAACAAAGACTTTATAGAGTTCTTTGTTGCCATATAAAAAAATTGGAGAACCTTTTTTTGATTTTTACTGTTTTTACTTCCGTAAAATCAAGAAGATTGGTTCATAATAGGTAACATTGCTTTTTGTATGGAAAACGAACCACCTTAATCGATAAACCCCAGTTTTTATACTTGTAATGTTTTACCAGATACCATAAACTTAAAACATACAATTTTATATGGCAATTTATTAGACCATGCATACATCTAATAATATAAAATATAAATCTAAATATTTTATTTCTTCAGTCAGTATTATTTCTGTCGATATCTATACTCTGTAACTCCATAGTCTATATATAAGACCTATCACTTTGATTTGATCTATGTTAGTAAATTAAGGGTGCGTTTCATTTGTAAGCCAATTGCACAAATTGACTGTAATTTTGAAAACTACTGAAATGAAACGTCCCCTCTCTAATTTACTTTTTCTCTTCTTTCTTTTGTTGTGTTTCCTGTTTAAATACAAGTATATTTATTATTATTATTATTATTTACATAGGTTTATAAACGTTAATGTTGTCCTGAGGTTCGTGAGGTCATGTCTATGGGCACCGACTGAAAATCAGTGACTGAGGCTTTTGCCTTAGTTATATGCTGAGTCGGGGCCCATATTCATGACACTCACAACATCATTATTACTCTGTTATTTATTGTTTTTATATGTATCTCTTGTGTAATGTGTGTTGTGTCTTGAATAAATGTGGTTTCTTTCTTTCTTTCTTTCTAATTGTTAGCTAAGGTCCCACTTATGCTTCTGTCAATCACATAAATTATATAATATTCTGTATTATAATAACCAAATGAAACAGACTTAAAATTTACAAAAGCTCGCATTTCCACCACAAATAAACAACGCTACAATGAGAAATTCCTAGAGAAAGAGGGGCGTAATTAAACAAAACAGGCCCCCGAGAGACCCCATTTCTCTTCTTAACTGAGTACTTGATTAAACGTCGGACTAGGCAACGCTATTAATTACCACAAGAAAAATGTTGTGATCAATTTCTGACGATCAACCAAAATATGGGAATGATTGATCTTGAGGGATGCTACTAGGAGCTGTTCTAAACGATCTAGAACCTTCCGTATTGTATAATGAAGTCACTTTCTTTGTATAATATAAAAACCTTGTATTTTTAATATTTTTTTATACTGTAATTATGATCTAGCGTTTGATCACTATCTCACTAGATCTAGAATGCTCACTGGCTCTCATGGACTGCAGTCTGAACACACTATTATTTATATATATGTGGTATCCGGCTTTACTCACGTTTATAGTCGAAGTTTCGACCTAGGTTTCGAGCATGTCCGATGCTCATCCTCAGGTGAGTTTACGCTGCCAGATCGCTGCGACCACATTATTATTTGTGGTGGAAATGCGACCTTTTGTAAATTAAAAATCTGTTTAATTTTGTTTATTATATTTCAATTTTCAGAATGTTATATCATTTCTGTGATTGACAGAGGCATAAGTGGGACCTTAGCTAACAATTAGAGGTATGCTTGGTCTAATACATTGCCATATAAACTGTATATTTAACCGACTTCAAGAAGGAGAAGGTTCTCAATTTGACCCGTATGTTTTTTTTATGTTTGGTGCCAGTTTTTCAAACTTGTGGGTGGTAGCTAACCAAGCGGCTTACTCGAAAGTACCCTACCACCATGCTGAGAATTCGAATAACTTACGTATATTAGACGTGTAGGTATGCCATTCGGTTTTGTGTTTTACTGAGTCGCAGTTTCACAGAGAACATGCACTCTCGACGGCGCCCGCGCCCGCACATTTAAAAACTTTATTGAGTGTTTACTATCTCTTTTATATAGCCGATATAGCCCAGCGGATTATCAAGTTGAAGTGGCAGTGGGCAGGGCATATAGCTCGAAGAACCGATGGCCGTTGGGGCCGAAAGGTTCTCGAATGGAGACCACGGACTGGCAAGCGCAGCATAGGACGGCCACCGACCAGGTGGACAGACGACCGGACTAAGATCGCAGGCAAGGGCTGGATGCGGGGAGGCCTATGTCCAGCAGTGGACGTCCTATGGCTAAGATGATGATGATGATGATGACTATCTCTTTTGATGGTCACAGAAGATGTAGGTTTAAAGTTAAGTAAAATATGATAAATTCGTCTGCAAAAATGCTCTATTCTCTAAGTCATATTGAAAACTTATGTAACTACTTGAATGAAAGCTATCACAACCTGCAAATATGCAAATCTCGTCTAGAAACGCCAGTCGAAAACCGTTTGATCCGGCCAATATCCCACGACCACAGTTGTCAGGCCTCTTTCCCACCTGTGGCATCCTAATGAACATATTAAGTCAAAGTGTGACGTCACTGTGAGAACTTCCTCCCATTTAGTACCATATCACTAAATTACTACTTAATAGATAATATAAAATGTCATATTATCATAAATATCCCATTTGATATTATCTTGTTTTGGGTTAAAACAGGTTAATAATAGAAATAATATGTGTAATGTAATGTAATATATGATTGAATATTTTTTGTGAATGAATTTGATAGCCATTGAATTTTTCTTGTGGATATCAATGGGGGAGGTATGTTCTAAATTTGTCCAACATAGGACGTCCTATGGGCAGGATAATAACGATATGTATACGACGAGGTGTGGACGCACAGAACATTGCTTCAGAGATCATTCGCGCTTCTATCGACACATACAAACAAATTTTTTTTTATTACACTTAGACCCCCGCACTAGGATTCCCTGTGTCGCGGGAGGCATGGAAACACACAATCACAGCACACAATTACACAAGACCCGGGACAAACATTCACACTCATCGCACAAATGTTTGCCCCGGCCGGGAATCGAACCAAGGGTTCCTGGAAATACAGAAGTCATGTCACTGTGACTGACCACTGCGCCACGGCGACCGTCATATATTTTACTGGAAATCTTTTATGTACGATAGTCTAAACGCTTACGATAAAAAATGTGGGTAAAAACTCACTCTCACACTTCCTACTTTAAACTCTAAGGCTTTCACGGCCGGCGTTGCATGTTGTATGTATTGCTTCCGGGCTGTTTGGCCGTGCTCTAAATGAAACTTGTGTTCCAGACGTTTCGTCGATCACTGCGGTCGACATCTTCAGTGGTTCAGGTCCGAGCGGCGACAAGAGCGTAGAACTCTCCTTCGCGGCGTCTTCTCTGATACTGTCAGCAACAGAGAAGACGCCGCGAAGGAGAGTTCTACGCTCTGGAAAAAGGAAATACGAAACGTCTGGAACACAAGTTTCACTTAGACCACGGCCATACAGCCCGGAAGCAATACATACAACACTTCCTACTATTAAAAAAATTGGTTGTCTGTAAAGTCGGTTTACGGACGATAGATTTACGTGATAACGTCATAATCATTTATGACTTCGACTTCGACTTCTGACTTCTGACTTTTGACTTTTGACTTTTGACTTTTGACGGAAACGGAAACGGAACGCTACACGGAACATTACTATTTTTCATTTTGGCATTCATCAATTTATAAAACGTTATCACGTCAAAAATGCGAAAGTTTGTGTGTATGTTTGTTACATCTTCATACTCAAACGGCTACACCGATTTCGAAGAAATTTGGTATGGTGATAGCTTATACTCTGGATTAACATACACACATAAACTTTCGCATTTATAATATTATAGTAAGATTTATCACACCGACTTTCGCGAGTACATGTCGAATATCTAGCCCTTAGTAGGGCCCCAAGTCGTTCATTGTCCTCGAAGTGGGTTACATTAATACAAGGATTAGGGATGGGACACAGATTAGATTACAGTTATTGGAGGGATGATAAATAAGGACTTATCGTATGATCCAACGGAATGTGAATTCGTGACCCGTAAAATATGGGGCGGGGCGATGTGTCAAAAAGATCTTGTAAGTAACTCTTGTTTTCACTTCCAAACAAACGTCTGTGTATCCAGATAGCTTATGAGTATGTATTTAAGTATGTATTTAATATGTAAATAATATTTAAAAGAGACTAGTTCTTTGTTTATTTTCTAAAGGAAATTAAATCAATTTTTTTTTTAAATTTTTTTTTTATGGTACCGGTGTTAAGATTTTATGATTTAAAAAAATAATACTAATGGAACTTCAATGCTCGAAAGTGTGAAATAACTAGTTGAAGTCGGTACCATGATAGTTCAAAAGTAACTATTATCAAAATATTGTGCTCATGGTACCGACTTGGACAAGTAATTTCATACTGTTGAGTGTTGAAGTCGGTTACATTTTTTAGTACAAATTTATTTTTTTCACTCTTTTTAGTGACTTTTATTACTCATGGGATCAATTGTCATTGTGGTGTAGGTATATTCACAGATGTCTTCACCCGCTACTATAATATCGTCTAGGTATAAGCACGCATTTTTCAGTTTTTGACTTGTAACTAAAAAAGTGCTCGTCCGATTTTGATGAAAAAATTTAAATGGGACCACACACAGCACCAGCTTTCTAATAAAAAAGGACAATCAAAATCGGTTCACCCAGTAAGAAGTTATGCGGTAACAAACATGAATCATGAAAAATTGATGGTCAGTGACGATGTGGTCGAAGATGTTATCACGCTAGACCTAGAATGCTCACTGGCTCTCAAGGACAGCTGCCTGAACACACAATGTGTTTGGTACAGTTTTTCAAACTTAAGGGTGGTAGCTAGCAGGCGGGTATTCGAAAGTGCCGTACCACCATGCTGGGAATTTGATAACGGTGTAACCTTCACCGGAAGCTCAAGCTGTTGTTGGGCATCGAACCAGTGTCCGTCAGTTTGACAGGCGACGCTCTTCCCGCTGAGCTACCATCGCATTTCGAGTTTTTTTGCGTTATAAATTAGAATTTGTTTTATTCAAATCGATTTCTGCTATTTTGAATGCATATAACACGAGAATTACTCACGTAGGAAGTCAGAGGGTTTGCACTATAGTTTCAACTAAATTCGGTGTTTTTTTTTCAAGGAGAATACGGGGTGCGGTATTTAGAGTACTAGGCGAACCACGACCGCGTCCGCGAGCGCCCTCCTTGGAAAAGACCGTCGAATGTGGTCGAAACTATAGTCGGAACTCTCTGACTTCTTACGTGAGTAATTCCAGTGTTTTGTACTTTTATAATGTATCAAAACCTCGTCCGTTTTATTAACAAAATTTATTTTGCAAAGCTAAGGATTGAGTAGGTATACTTGTTTTCAATGTAAAACTTTTGCGGGGTACCCGCAATGAATGTAAAGCATAAAATAAAGCACTTCGTCAATGGCCACTTGAAAGCGCATAAGTCAAAATGAAATGTAAAGCATTTTGACCGAACACTTTCAACCCTTAAAATTTTAATTAAGCTCCATTTGTTCTGGCAAATGTATACCACTCCCCTTCTATTTACGACCATGTTACTAATTACAGTAAGGACATTCTAAATACAATTTCCCCCGCCTGTCCGATGCGACCCACGCCACGTGACAAATATGGTGGCACCTATTATTTTCGACGGTCGCCGTGGCGCAGTGGATAGTGTCAGTGACATGACTCCTGTGTCTCCGGGACCCTGGGTTCGAATCCCGAGCAAACATTTGTGCGATGAGTGTAGATGTTTGTCCCGGGTCTTGGATGTTTGTGTGCTGTGATTGTGTGTGTCCATGCCTCCCGCGATACAGGGAATCCTAGTGCGAGGGTCTGAGTGTGATAATAATAATAATATTATTGACCAGCTAGTGCTAAAATCAAACATTTATGGTGCCGTCTTTTCAATTCATAACACGAAAAAATAAATTACAGCAGAAAAATATTTTTCAAAATTAACTCAGTGCGAGACGGGACGTTGCGACGAACGCATTGCACTCAAGATCCTGATGAAGGCTTCCGGAAGAAGCCGAAACAATTATTGTCGATCGTGATATAGACTATGCTTAAGTGCCACGTACGTTATACGGTATAACGTACGTGGCACTTACGCGTAGCCCGTAGCGCGCGCACTTACGTTCATATATTATTGTTCTGCTTTACACTTTTTCTACGGGTATAAGTTATACCCGTAGATATGTCTAACGCCCTCTTATCAAATATCGGATATCATTTATTACGGACTTTAGAATTCCGGTCAGTAGGTATAATATATAGAAAGCATACAGCCGTCTGGAATCATATCTTAGAGGTAGTACCTACTTATCTGAGTTTGAACAATTTCACGAGTTTAGGGTAGAATCTGAAACTACAGCCACTTCCTTGTATAAAAGTTACATCACCTATCGGACAGTTTAAATAATACTATGCAGGTACAACGAATATTAAAGAGCCGTCTATATAATTATGTTACAGTAATTTACAAAAACGGGCGGGAGCCCTTACTGTTTTTACCGTGTCACGCCCCAGGTTTAAATAAATATTGCCGTACAATAGAAGTTTAGCAACATACGAGCATTGTTTGAAAAATTCACATTTATTATTTACTGGACTTTTGTTCAGATCAAATAAAAAAATACACAGTGGAAAATGTTTATACATTTCGCTGGACCTAATAAAAAAACGTTAGAAATATTAGATTAACTTTCTTTTCATCCGAAATCAATTTATCGTATACATAGAACTAAGTGAACTAACTAAAAAAATTAACACAAAAAAAAAAAAATGGTTGTCTGTAAAGTCGGTTTACGGACGATAGATTTACGTGATAACGTCATAATCATTTATGACTTTGACTTGGACTTTGACTTTGACTTTAACTTGGACTTTGACTTTGACTTTGATTATTTTATGTAATACAAAACTCAGGTGGAACGTTACGCGGAACGTTACTATTTTTCATGAGTGTTGCTGGTATTCATCAATTTATAAAACGTTATCACGTCAAAAGTTTTTACTTACCACAAAAAGCAGCAAAGACGTTCCTCAATTGGACACACATGTTGCTAATATTACACCAAACACACTATACATAATCAACTTGACGTTTTACAATCACCTCCACATTGTCACTAAACGCACTGCACTAGATCTGTCAGTTTTGGCACTAAGTTTATTACTTTTGGCACTATACCTGTCACTTTTGGCACTACGGTAGCCACGGTTACAACTGTCTTGTCACGTATCGATGTACGTCTGTAAGATTTGGACTACTTTAGTATTTTGGCACTATGACGTCACGTATTCATTTGTTTGTTTTACTGTCGTTTGGTGTCATATTTGGAGCAGGGTGCTAATCTGTGAACAAAAGAAAAAGATGATTAGTTATATGATAAATACACCCAAAAAAATGGTTGTCTGTAAAGTCGGTTTACGGATGATAGATTTACGTGATAACGTCATAATCATTTATGACTTTGACTTTGACTGACTTTGACTTTGACTTTTATTATTTTATGTAATACAAAACTCAGGTGGAACGTTACGCGGAACGTTACTATTTTTCATGAGTGTTGCTGGTATTCATCAATTTATAAAACGTTATAACGTCAAAAAATTTACCGACTTCGACAAGTTATTTAACACTTTTGAGTGTTGAAGTCGCTTCCGTTTTTTCCACATTATCAATTGTCATTGTGTATGTTCTTCGATGTCTTCACTATAACAACTATAATATGTATAAAGTCCTACGCATACCTCGACAGGTATGCCTAGCACTTTTCAATTATTTGAGTGTAACTCAAAAACCACTTATCAGATTTTGATGAAATTTAAATGGGACCACCACGGAAGTATACTCTATGAAACAAAAAAGAATCATCAAAATCGATTAATAAATGACGAAGTTATCCGCGAACACATATAAAAAAATATAAACGGTCGAATTGAGTAACCTTCTTTTTTAAAGTCGGTTAAAAATTCTAAGTTAAGTTCCCAACCCACAGTTGCCTGCGTGGTAGATTATGGCCAATACTCCTCTTAGCGAGGAACGCTCGTGTCTCAGCAGAGAGAACCATCCAACCATTCATTTATTATTTATATATTGATATTTCAAACGACTATTCTGGTAATAAAAACCTATTTGGCGTCAGAGCGTTAACAATTTTTTTAAAGTCATTAATTTAACCTAATTTATGCAGTGCAGATGTAACGAAACATGTGCGTCGGTCGGTAGGATTGTCTCAAAATAGAAGCAACTTTGAATGCTATCAAGTAACAAGCAACCGTGAGGGCCGAAACATCGTTATAGCGTTAACGTCGCGATCAAAACCAACATTCAGAAAAAAACTTTCTTGTCCAATTGTTACTCTTTTACGGCGTAAGTTTTTTACGTTATTAGCAGAAATCGAACCGCGCGAATTCATGGTTAACGAGTTAGTAAAGCAAGACGCTCAAATAATGCCCCCGGGGGGTTCGGTGACGGCAATGTCTGACAGCTTCGTGTTAAAGTACTCGCAATTTGTAACGTGGTAAAGTTTATGTGAATACTAGCTGCACCTTGCGGCTTCATTCGCATTGTTTTCCACTACATTAATTATTACGACATAAAACAAACTTGTCACAGGACAAAATTTAATTTAGGTATGTCCTTCTCTTAGGTGCTATCCATCTCTATACAAAAATTCATCAAATTTGGTTCAGCAGTTCAGTCATCAGAACATTACAGGCTGTCAGCATTACTTACACATTTAAAATATTATTAGGTTATTGTGATTATAATAAAGATTTTTTTCAAATGATTGCGGATATTATCGCACGCTATAAGTCAAAAATGTAGTAAGATGAAAAACTCCGTTATCACTCCTGCCACCGAAAACATCCTGAAATTTGTCGCACCTATATGGTCCTAACCAAACATTGACTAATGCATATTTTGCCCTAAACCAAACACATCGTCAACAAGATACAAAAAATGGTTGTTATTTTGGCAGAGCTCTGGTTATCTTTTGAACGAGCGACAGCAATGGGGACCATAAAGTTTACTTTTATATCCGCTAACATAAACAAAAGATTAGTAATAAAATAATTAGCTAAATGTGTACGAAATATGTATTAATTTGTTTATTGCATAAAAGTATTGTTAATTTATTCGTCGATTCGCAGGCGTATAGATTAGCATCGTTGGATATAACGTTTCCGAGTCTTGCCTGCAGTGGTCAAGCAGATCACTGTATGAATATATAGTTAATATATATTCATTTGTGTAAACAAATAATATGTACCCATGTTTACGAAAATTACTCAGAAACCTGGCGACGACGTATATATGCATTGAAAATATATATAACTATAATTTATTCATCGTAATGTCGTCATAATGTAAGATTTTACTGAAAGTCAAACAGAATAAATATCTGTTTGTCACAGACACGCATATTATTTATTCTGTTTGACATTCAGTAAAATCTTACATTAGATATTTAATTAAAATAATAATATCTCCTCAGTTTTACCGCAGGCTTTAACTTTCAACAAAAGCGTATACATAACATCGAATAACCAACTGTGTGGCTGTGGCGACATCTGTCATCAATATTAATTAGTCATCATAGATGAAATTCGAAAACAGAATGTAAACAACGTTAGAACTTCATATTAATTATGTTTGAATTTCGAAAGGTATTCTTTAGTATCTATACATAAGTGGTTGCCCACTAATGTATAGATAAATTGGTCTTTACAGAACTGTACTGTCGACTACTAATTTTTTAGTTTTCTTTTTATCACACTCATATATTATTAAAACGAATTAAAAGTTATTTTTATAAGCCATGGGCGATTAGTGCAGATGTTCCAATTAAGATGTATTGGCCCGCTCTTACTATCAATATTTACCCTTCCGGGATATATGTTCCTTGTTTTGGAATAGGTGGCAACCATGATGACTTTATAAGATCTTTGTTACATGTTTAATGCAATTAATATTTGAATTCCATTCAATTGTAATGGAAGACTAGCACATAAGAGATATAAAGACAACTACACTATATAATAATGCTTTTTATACATATTTTAGTTAAGGGAAGGTGTATATGGCCAGCATTAGATGTCCTATGGCTGACATGATTATGATGACGCAACAGTTTTACCCGCGCAGACTGATTTTCCCGTCCCTTTCTTTATTCCACAGAAACTGCTTACTTTTTGATAGGTAAACAGATATGTCAATTTTTATAATTTATATACATTATCATCATGTCAGCCATCATACGTCCACTCCACTGCTGAACATATGCCTCCCCATGAGGGGTTTTGCTAATACTCGCCACGCTTGGCAGGCGGGTTGACGAGCGCAGTATATTTAGTGACTCTGAGAAGGCGCTGCTGCCCTTCCTTCTGGTACGTGATCCCTTAGCCGACTCATACGGCACCCACGGGAAGAGATAGGGGGGGGTAGGGGAGGGTACAATTCTAAGCCGGTACCACCACGGCAATATTATATACATATATATATTATTTATTAAGGCGTTTGAAGTCCTTAGAGAGAAATGAAAACAAAATTAATTTTGAATTCAATCAACAAGCCTTAAAGTTTAATTTAAAAGAAATCAGAATGTTGGCGCCTACACAAAGTATTTTTAAAAGGTTCATAAAATAACGAACGACACATTAATAATGTAGATAAAAGAATATTACACTCCGGGTCATAGTAGTAAAAATTGACATAATATGTTCCGGGTCCGGGGCAGTCGTAAAATTTTTGTTCGCTAAATAACCGGAATATTATTTCATCATCTTTTTATGGGGGTTTTGGAGTTAGGAGGCTTTGCTAAGAGGCTGCCAAATTTTTAATTCTCAACTTTTTGTTTTTTATAATTTAAATAGGCATACTTATGCCTTATGCCTATGTCACTTCAGACTAGACACGACTTTCAGAAATAAGGATTACGACAAAGAAGATTTCTATGAGCAAAATCATGCATGCAAAGATTTGGCTACGACTTAAATTGGCGCCCACGTCTATCGAATATTTCCAATAACAAAATTGGTCTACCTGTCAGGTAATATCTTTTATATTATTATTTGATAGGTCTAGAGTTTAAACACTATCTCACTTTATCAATATGGTCCATTGCCGCGCTAGACCTTAAGATTAAGTTGACAAGTTGACTGGCTGGTGTTTTTTGTATTATTGATGACGGTTTTTCAATATTGAGGGTAGTAACTAACCAGGAAAGTACCACAACATCACGCTCAAAGATCACAAAAAGAAGCTAGACGTCCTCTGTTGGTCTAACTAAGAAACTATGAGCGAATGTTACTATAGACACATCCATTGGTGAAATTAGTAATGCACGCAAAATTGCTAAAAGGTCATGCATCTCAAAATATGGTAGCCAATGCCCACTCTAGAAAAAAAATCATTCGTTTTTTTAACTTGATTGCATTACGACACTAGTGCCCACGCTTAGCCTACTTAGATTTGTGCGTGGGATAAGTCATGAGTGAAACGGGCAATGAGTGTGCAATGACATAAAAGAAAAGGATTAAGTAATGATATTTTGTCCGAAACGCTTCTGACCTCTTTGTGAAAAGTTAGTTGCGTTACTATCGAATATATATCACGCCAGATCTGAAATGGTACGAGGCTTTTATAATGCCTAACTCAGCAACTCTTCAAGTGTCAATTTTACGTTTTTAATAATAATAATAATACTAAATCATTTATTGCCACAAAAAAAGAAATATTTATACAGGACACGTTTAATTAATTAAATATCTATGGCAAAAGGGATAGGCTCAGCATGTGTCATTATCCCACAATGTAGAGATCATAACGCTGTTTTTCAGCCTACCCCTAAGCTCGGCCTATGGTCTTGGACGAGATATAAAAACAGAAAGGAAAAAAAAAAAAACACCCACCGACAGCAGCTTAACAATTATAGGAATTTCAATGACTTTTCTTTTTATCACCTTTAAAAAAGGATGACTACATGTATTATTTATATTTATGTATGTTTACCAATTTCTACCTCATTTTGTAACCGATTCTCAAAGTTATTTTTCTGTTTGATAGAGCTTAACTCCGAGATGGTCCCATTTAAATTTCATCAAAATCGGACAAGCGGTTTTTGAGTCACACTCTAATAACTGAAAAGTGTTACGTTTACTTGGACGACTTCCTAATTGCTGGTGAAGAAATCGGTGAACATACACAATGACAATTGATCCCGTGAGTAGCAAAGATCACTGAAAAGGGTGAAACAATTTTTTGACGTGATAACGTTTTATAAATTGATGAATATCAGCAACACTCATGAAAAATAGTAACGTTCCGCGTAACGTTCCGCGTATTTTTCCACCTGAGTTTTGTATTACATAAAATAATCAAAGTCAAAGTCAAAGTCGAAGTCAACGTCAAAGTCAAAGTCATAAATGATTATGACGTTATCAAGTAAATCTATCGTCCATAAACCGACTTTACAGACAACCAATTTTTTTATCAAAAAATGGAACCGACTTCAACACTCAAAAGTGTGAAACAACTTGTCGAAGTCGGTTCCATTTTTACTATATGTAAGCTTATTATTCACATATCTGATCCTTATAACTTGGACCAAACAAACAAAAAGCAACATGTAGGCGGCAAAACGTTGTATCAAGGCAATTATTGTGTCTTTCTGTCCGTCCGTCCGTTCTAACAAGCTTTCATTTTATCTACCTTGTCGCAATAAAAATCTACAGAAATCCATCAAGGGAGCGAGGAAAAGTGAATTTTCTTGTAACGAAAAAGTACTATAATATTTTTGGATGTTCAGTTTAGAAGCTTCTTTGTCTTTATGTAATATTCAAGTTACTTGTTTGTTTTATGTAAATGTGGGCGGAAAATTATTGTAATTCCTACTTTCTTTACTTCTGTTGAAGAATTGACAATTTAAGTTAGAGAAAACGTCTTTATTTCTAGGGTAATAAAAAAACAGAAGATAAAGAGATTTGATTCGACAAAGTAACGACCTAACAACATATGGGTACTAATAGTTGTCCATGTATCTAAATTTACTATAATTCATTTAAATGTTACGTAAGAAAATATTTTTAGACGAATAATATTTCCTGTAGGTATGTATGTTGACGTCATGTCACCAGACCATTGAGTCATTCTTTTAAAAAAAAAATTGGTTGTCTGTAAAGTCGGTTTACGGACGATAGATTTACGTGATAACGTCATAATCATTTATGACTTTGACTTTGACTGACTTTGACTGACTTTGACTTTGACTGACTAACTTTGACTTTGACTGACTTTGACTGACTTGACTTTGATTATTTTATGTAATACAAAACTCGTGGAACGTTACGCGGAACGTTACTATTTTTCATGAGTGTTGCTGGTATTCATCAATTTATAAAACGTTATCACGTCAAAAAACTAGTATATCTACTGAAATAAAACTAACTTGTATGTAAATATGTTATAACTGGCCATTTTATACATTCAAAAACGAGATATTTGTATTTGCTTATTCGTACAAATAGGGTACAATTAATTGTCATTAAAATTATTTTCTTCTCGATATCTTTCAGTCTGTATATTATTATGTAATATTCGACACAGGAAATGGTCCTCCACCAATGATGTTTTACTAAAGATGACGTATATTCATACTGCGCGGTGCTCAGATTTTGTTTCTTTACGACATAAACATGCTTACTGCGACAGATAATGCGGTACAAATAATATAGAAAATGATAGCTATATGTTTAGACTTACGCTTGAAATAGGCGTCGCAATGAAAATTACTACAATTGACTTAATTTTGCCCACTTAGTTTCCGCGCGCTTGTGCGACATCTACCTCATGTAAACATATAATATCATTGTCCTCCACTTTAAATTTAAGTTTTTGTGTAATCACAATACCTACAAGCTTTAATCTATCTAACAATGACAGAGAATCGGCTAAGGGATCGCATACCAGGAGGTGGGCATATGGGTCGGAAATCATACTGCGCTCGCCAACCCGCCTGCCAAGCGTGGCGAGTATTGGCAAATCCCCCCCTATATGGGGGATGCATATGTCCAGCAGTGTACGTTCTATGGCTGAGATGATAATAATGATGATGATAGATTCAGCTGTCACCTTGCGAACATCTATCAGTTCCATTCCTCATTCGAAAGGTGCGGTGCAGACTGCATCGTAGCTTAGAATATTTTGACTGGCCGGTTGGCGCAGTTGGTAGCACTCTGCCTTCTGAGCCGCTGGTCCCGGGTTCGATTCCCGGACAGGTCAAACATTTGTGTGTATGAACATGTCTGTTTGACCTGTGTTTGGGTGTGTATATGTATATAAGTATATATCAGTCATCAGGTTACCATAGTACAGGCTCTGCCTAGTTTGGGACCTGAAGACCTTGTGTGAATGTTGTCCCATATTATTATTATTATTATAATAACTTGTATTGCGGAATTGACACTAAATATTGTATATTTGGTATCATTATGTTTAATTTAAGTTCATGTATATAAAAATATATTAACTTATACGGAGAAATGGATTCTCCTCGAGTTACTGGTAAAAATACGTTGTAGAAATCTATAAAAAAGTTAATAGATGTCATAAATTTTGTCGTTCGTTTATAGCAACACTTTATGGGTATTACATTTGAAATATTTATTGTAAACTAGGGTGTTATGTTGCATGTAATAAAAATATATTAATAGATAAATGGTCGAAATGGGAATCCTCAATACCGTAACTTACATGGACATTGTTAAAGTTTTTATTAGTTTTTTCATTGACAAATAATATGCACAATTCACATTTAAATATTTTTAAGAAATTATACATAAACATACTAATTGTATGAAATAATGCGCTTGTGTGTGTAATAACCCTTTGATATCATATTATCTCGTTAGAAATGTTGATTTTGCGTAAATTGAAACCTCAATAGTTTTTTTTTTTTTTTTTTACATATTATAAGTTTGCGTTTGACAACTGTCTCACCTGATGTTAAGTGATGACGTTGTCTAGGATTTAGCACGCAAACCTAGAAGGTACCTATTCACTCGCGACTTGAAGACTCCAGGATTGTTATTGATACAGTTAATTATACGTTTCGGATTTTTTACTGTTTGGTTGATCTATATCATGATTGCTTTTTGTATGGATCATCAAGGCATTCTCCTGGCTTGATGAAAATTGAATATAAAATCAAAAAACTTTAACAATGAACTTTGAATTTAATACCAGGTATCTTCTAGGCAGGCGTGAATCATCGTAGACCGCATCATTACTTAACATCTGGTGAGATAGTGGTCAAACGCCTGCCTATTGTGAATAAAAAAAAAAAAACCTAGATACATGTCAAATAATTTCATTATGTCAACACAAATATATTACTATAAAATCAATTTAAGTAATACAATCTCTAATCGCAGTTATCAGTTAGAGCAATCTACAAGAAATGCTGGTTCTGTTTTCCAGATTACGGTACCGCTCAGGTGCAAATGCCATCTAGCGATCACCCAGTCAAGTTATAACCGTTGAGCGCTGCTTTGTGCGTTTGATCAGGGGCATTACCAGCTTACCAGCCTTACCAGCTATTGATCAGCTTTGTAAAATCCATTCTAGTTCCGAGCAGTTCTAAAACCTGGCTTAAACCGCTTAGTGTAAAGTCATACCATCACCACGGCATCACGCTCCTTTAGGTGAACGGTTCGAACATTGATATTCTCAAAGGTGAACGGTTATTGTTGTCTCTGGCATGTTTAAGCCAGGTTTTACAACTGCTCGGAACTTGAATGGATTTTACAAAGCTGATAGTAAGGCCCTTGATTTGATTAACCCAGTAGTTCGGATAAGTATAGGTAAACTCTGCTAAAACGGTTTATTCCAAAGTTTCCCTTAATTTCTCACAATTGTTTGTCCATTGGAAACTAAGAAACAATAGCACAATGAACACGTGTTTTTATTGATTTATTAAATATATCTAGTGAAAGGCGATCACGAGTAGTGTAGCTCTTAAGTCATTATGCGTCTTGGCGAGGCTTACAGTGCTGTGGAAATCCCACTAATAATATAAAGGCGAAAATTTGTGTGCATGTGTGTATGTTTGTTACTTCTTCACGCTCAAACGACTCGACCGATTTCGATGAAATTTGGTATGGAGATAGGTTAGACACTGGAATAACACATAGGCACACATATTATCTTGGAAAAAATATAGTTCCTGTGGGATAATTAAGGTAGCGGTTTTATTACTGTGTAGATCTAGCGTTTGACCACTATCTCACTTGATGGACCTAGAATGCTTACTGGCTCTCAGACTGTTGCCTGTCTGCTTGGTGATAGTTTTTCAAACTATCTGGTAGCTAGCCAGGCGGGAACTCGAAAGTACCCTACCACCATGCAACGGTAATATCGTAATAAATAGTAAATAACAATAAAACTAATAACAAACATCGATATGTCGCGGTGTTCCGAGATGCCACTAACCAGTCCCTACTTAGCATTTTGAAAGGGTTTGGTAACCTTAGTAGTTTTCAGCAGGAACTCATTAACTGTCATGACACGAATTTTTTTTTTACCTATTACAAGTTTGCGTTTGACAGCTGTCTCACCTGATGTTAAGTGATGACGTTGTCTAGGATTTAGCACGCAAACCTAGAAGGTACCTATTTACGTGTAAGTGATTTAGATAATACTTCAATAATTAATAAGTAATTTGATGAATAATAAAATATTATAGTGTTAATACTGGGCATGAGTAGCTAAAGACTGTTATAGACAGCCATGCTACACAGCTTAAGGAACAGCTAGCGCACTCCATAGTTACAGCCTTCTTATAATCGCGTTTTGTAAAACATAGATTCTATAGCCGTACCTCCAAAATCAAGGCGAAATAACTACGAAATAGGGACGGCTGCGAAGTTTCTACGCGGCATTCAAGGCGACTTTTTTACCATAAATCCTTATTCTGAATTATAATAAATAAATAAAAATAAAATATCTTTATTTCAGGCAACGCACACCCATAATTGTATACTAAATACACACAAACATTTAAAAAATTGGTTGCCTGTAAAGTCGGTATACGGGCGAAAGTTTTACGTGACAACGACTTTGAGTGCCTTTCACTTTTTATGTCTGTCTCTCTCGCTCTTAGGCGGGCTAACCCGCCGAGTGGAAGGGACGCGTGCCTCTCACTCGCTCTCATTGTGAGCGCATAACGTGAGCGGAGCGTAACGCAGTTTCTTGAAGTGTCACCCGGCAAACCAATTTATAAGACGTTGTCACGTCAAAAAATATGTATGTCATTGTGTCACACTCACTGGCACCGCTGCAACATGTCGATTACAGCAGTGCCGAATGAAAGGGCACTCCAATCGCCCCGCCATCATCACCACCAATATAATACTAAGGCGCAAAACTAAATCAATTATCCTTAATTAAATCATACAACTTCTAAAAATACATAATACAAGGGGTCAGCAAACGGCACTGAGCGTTAAAATAAAAAGCAAAAAACTGACAGCACTCGCTCCGCACATGCGTTCTGTTCACACGGTCTCGGCGAATTTATTATTGTATATAGATTTTATGTCTCACATTTATTAAGAAATGTGTTGTATTTACGAGATATTAAGATTTGCTTATTGAACTTGATCTTATCTTGTTTATATGTATATTAAGCGGTATCTCTGAAACGGTTTAAAAGTTTTTAATTTACACTTTTACATAATATCGTTTCTTTTTTCACATTTGACTGTAACTAAATGTGTATTTTGACGTGATAACGTTTTATAAATTGATGAATGCCAAAATGAAAAATAGTAACGTTCCGTGTAGCGTTCCGTGTAGCGTTTCCGTCAAATGTCAAATGTCAAAAGTCAAAAGTCAAAAGTCAAAAGTCAAATGTCAAATGTCAAATGTGAAATGTCAAATGTCAAATGTCAAATGTCAAATGTCAAATGTCAAATGTCAAATGTGAAATGTGAAATGTGAAATGTCAAATGTCAATGTCAAAGTCATACATGATTATGTCGTTATCACGTAAATCTATCGTCCGTAAACCGACTTTACAGACAACCAATTTATTACTTTTTTCTTCATTTTGGCTTCGCACGGCATATAATGCACGTAACTACTGATGAACTATCCTATCCTAATAATATTATAAATGTGAAAGTTTGTGTGTATGTCTGTAAGGGTGTAAGAACATTATTTACAGCTTATAGTAGACCACTTTTCCCCCACTTAATACAGTTCTCGCTACCTTCTACCTTGTACATATCATAGTAGGGACAGGCATAGACTAAACCAATCTCATGCTTATAATTTCACTACCTGCGCCCCGCGGTTGTACCCGCGTGGTGATCAAAAACGGTGATGATGATGATGAAAATAAGTCTATGTGTTAATCCACGGTATGAATGTTACAAATTTCATCAAAATCAGTTCAGTAGTTTTTGCGTGAAAGAGAAACAAACATCCATACTTACTAACTATCGCATTTATAATATTATTGTTTAAGAAACCTTCTACGTTAAGTATAGCTTTTTTTCTTTTTTTACGTTAAGTATCATGTGTCCGTAAATGCTAAGTAATATATTATCTTTTGTATTTTAATATTTTATAATAATCGTAAATAAATGTATTTCTTTCTTTCTTCTATGGACGGCAGTTTGCCCCGAATTAATAAGTTAGCTGAAGTGAAATTCAAAAGTGAAATTGAAATACAAACTTATTCTGCAAGTTGTGTTCTCGATATTATTCAATGACTGAATTCTGATGCCTCCGATTGCTAATTGGTATTTACTTGGGAAGTTAATTATAAATTAAATTTGATATTTCACGAATAGGGAGAAAGTTTTGTTTACCTTTTTGATACTTAAACCTCCTTTAGTACGCCAATATTGGAAAGTTATATGAAAATGTAACTAACCTACTTCTAGAAAATAAAGAGGCGCTTTAGACAATACGTATATAATAATATATATGATGATAATATAGATGCCAGTCTGAGTTCCTACTGGAAATCAGCGCGACGGTGATCCAACCTTAGCATTACGCTGAGTGGGAACTCATTCCTGGCATCGCGCAACACTACAACAAAGATTTAGTTAAAGCTATATGTTATATGCTATCGCTCGTATCTATTTTTTTCTAGCATGACATAAAGTTATGTATATGATATGGTGCAAATATGACCCGGAAACAATATGCAAAAAAATATGACTATCTATATATATAAAAATGAAACCCGTTTTCCGTTGTCACGACATAACATGAAAACGGCTTGAACGATTTAGATAAAATTTGGTATAAAGATACATGGGACTTTGGAGAAGGACATAGGCTACTTTTTGTCCTGGAAGAAGTATGGTTCCCGTGGGATAACTGAGTCAGCGGGAAAAACGTAGTGCACGCGGGTGAAACCGCGGGGCGCAGCTAGTATATATATATATATTCCAACGAATGGAACTCGTTGCCCGAGTCTGTGTTTCCCGATATGTACAATCCTGGAGTCTTCAAGTCGCGAGTGAATAGGTACCTTCTAGGTTTGCGTGCTAAATCCTAGGCAACGTCATCACTTAACATCAGGTGAGACAGTTGTCAAACGCAAACTTATAATATGTAAAAAATTGGTTGTCTGTAAAGTCGGTTTACGGACGATAGATTTACGTGATAACGACATAATCATGTATGACTTTGACATTGACATTGACATTTGACTTTTGACTTTTGACTTGACTTTTGACTTTTGACATTTGACATTTGACATTTGACATTTGACAATTGACAATTGACAATTGACATTTGACATTTGACATTTGACTTTGACTTTGACTGACTTTGACTTTGACTTTGACTGACTTTAACTTTGACTTTGACTGACTGACTTTGACTTTGACTTTGACCTTGACCTCGACCTTGACCTTGACTTTGACTTTGACTTTGACTTTGACCTTGACTTTGACTTTGATTATATTATCTAGATCTAGATAAAACTCAGGTGGAACGTTACGCGGAATGTTACCGTTACTATTTTTCATTTTGGCGTTCATCAATTTATAAAACGTTATCAAGTCAAAAAAAAAAAAAATATGAGTTTTCGTAACCTCAAACACTGCTTCATTCCCTCAAAAAGAATACATCTAAAATTCCCTCCAACCTTATAAGACTGTGCAAATTCATCGCCATCTTGTTAAAATATGTCAGCTCACCCTTTCGCCCTCTTTCTGGCAACATTACCATACTTTTGTAGATTCCACCCCACACTGTCGCACGTGTCGAGTCTGACTCGGCCGGCAAGTGGGATATTCTGTTGTTTAGATTATATTTCACGTTAATACAATATTTATGAAGTACCCGCTTTTCCGGCGAAATTTACACGGAAATCGTTGTTTTGATATTTTGAACAGCTGCCTACGCTGGGCCCGTATTATTTAATTCTAATAACAGCCATTGTACCTTTCTAAGAACATACATTTAGATAACATAATATCTCGTAATCTTTCATGTTACTTACACATCATTTTAGATAATTTAACCATCTTCAAAAAAGGAGGTTCTCAATTCTCTCATGTTTCCCATTTAATCTAGTTTTTTATTCTATTTCTTCTAACCATGTTGTTTAATAATATATTTATTAAGTTATGTCATTTCAGGATACTCGTTGCATATTATTATCTATTGCTTGATTATAGGAAGTAGCTTAGCAGCCGTAACACAGGGGACCCTAGCGCGACTGCTAATGGCCTTTTATATTGTTTTCACATACATATGTATTTATATATCTTTATCCATGTATTGTAGTAATGTATAATGTATTTGTAAGTGTTTTGTGCAAATAAATAAATAAATCTTCCATGTTACTTACATATCATTTTAGATATCATTAAATGACTTCAAAACGGGAGGAGGTTCTCAATTCGAACCGTATGTTTTTTTTTGTCTATGTTACCTCAGAACTTTGAATTGGGTGAAGTGGGTGTGGTGAATTCGATGAATCTTTTCTTCGGACTTCCTAATTGCTGGTGAAGAAATCGGTAAACATACACAATGACAACTGATCCGGTGAGTAGCAAAGGTCACTTAAATGATGAAAAAATACGTTTACAAAAAAATGGAACCGACTTCAACACTCAAAAGTGTGAAATAACTTGTCGAAGTCGGTACCAATGATAGTTCAAAAGTAACTATTATTAAAATATTGTGCTCATGATATGAAATAACTTATCGAAATCACACTTTCGAGTGTTGTAGTCGATTCCATTTATTGGTAAAATTGTTTTTAAGACTGTCAAGTCTAGTTTTGAAAATCATATACTGAAGCTACTGTGAAAAACCGAGCGCGGAAGCTCGCACCATGTTTTAATGGTATGTTCATGGCAAATTCGATCGGTAGAATCGCACTGTATGCGACTCCTATGAGTCGATTATGTGACCATTGAGCTTTTGAGGCTATCATAATTCTAGCAAGAAACTATTAGCAGCTTGTAATGGCTTACTGGGCCTGGTGAACAGACTCAGAGTCGCACAGCGAGCTATGGAGAGGGATATTCTCGGGGTTTCTCTACGTGATCGAATCAGAAATGAGGAGATCCGTAGAAAAACGTGAGTCACCGATATAGCCCAGCAGATTAGCAAGTTGAAATGGCAGTGGGCAGGGCATATAGTTCGAAGAACCGATGGCCGTTGGGGCCGAAAGGTTCTCGAATGGAGACCACGGACTGGCAAGCGCAGCATAGGACGACCACCGACCAGGTGGACAGACGACCTGACTAAGATCGCAGGCAAGGGCTGGATGCGGGCTACTTCCAACCGGTCCTTGTGGAACTCAATGGGGGAGGCCTTTGTCCAGCAGTGGACGTCCTATGGCTGAGATGATGATGATGATGATGAATGGCTTACTAAGAAAGTGGGTTTGAATAACCCAATTTACCATATTTTGACAAAATTCACGCGCGTGCTATTCCATACTCTTGCGTTGGTCTTTGTTCGAAAATATTCATCATTTCGAGTTTGATCGATACAGGATGTTTAAAGTTGAGTTTGGTCAAACACAACTTTGAACATCCTTAACTTAACGAAAGAAAAAATCGACATAAAAGTAAAAGATCTTTATTTTTAAATCTAGCGTTTGACCACTATCTCACTTGGTTGTCAGTGACGATGTGATCGAAGATCAGATCTTATAATAATCTCAATTCAGTTGTATTTTATATGGTTACGCTGATATGCTTTTAGATTGATAGTTTTTTTTATTTGGAAAGAATGTATTTATGTAATTATATTTAACAGACCAATACGTTTGACGTCGCCGTGACGCAGTGGTTAATGTCAGTGATAAAAATAACTTTCGCACATTGGATTCGCATCTGAGTATGCTTATGTAATAAATAATAAATTTATTTATTTATTGGTGCTTAATGTTATTTACAATAATGCAATTGTTTACGAGTGCAAATAGCCGCATCACTAGGACTCCCTGTCTCGGTATGACTGTTTTCTCTTCCCTAGTATTGCCTAGTTCGTGCTAAACAATAAAATTAATTATATAAAATGATAATAAATTATTGTATATATGCGTACTTGTGAGATTTGGTGCATATGAAATGTGTTTACATGATATGTATTCTAAATATAATATAGGTATTGCTCTGCACTGTATATAGATAGATAGATAGAAAACTCTTTATTTGCACACTAATTCAAAACCACACACATAAAGAACGACAGAGTTCCTTAAAGATAAATGGAACTAAAAAATAATTAAATAAATCTAAACGTTTGAAAACGTTAGCATAAGGCATATAGCCAATCATTATAGCATTATATCCAATTATTATTATTATTATTATATAGAATGTTATTTTATTGACTTGTAAATTATTATTTTACCAATAAATATCTGTATCTGTATCTGTATCTGAAAACAAACAAACAAATATAATTAGCCTATTGAACATTTCTCATTGTAAATATTCATTTTTAATTTCTGTAATTTTGTGTCAATAAAGTGTATTTGTATTGTATTGTATTGTATAAATACAGTGATACAAAGGGCGGCCTTATCGCTTAAAGCGATTTCTTCCAGGCAACCAAAATATATGTATACTTTATTTGGGTATTCGTAAAGGATGCCAGGAAATTCTTCTTCTCAGGACCGGAAATCATACTGCGCTCACCAACCCGCCTGCCAAGCGTGGCGAGTATTGGCAAATCCCCCCTATGTAGGGAGGCATATGTCCAACAGTGGATATGGCTGAGAAGAAGAAAGGATGCCAATGAAGACATGTATTATATATTTCCAAATGTTTGTGTGTGTTCGGCACCAAAAAGTTAGATAATGGTTTACCATGACTATAGTTAAAATCAACAATCATTATTTTATTTGTAGTGGACCATATTCAAATTTGTGTTTAACTAAGATCCACTATATAATTAACATAAAAAAAACGTGTTAAGAGAACGCGTGACGAACGAATACAGATAAAATACATAGTCAATATCCCGATATTAACGTTAATTCTTGTATTATAATCATTTAAGAAACAATACAAATAAATCCAGCTGTTTTTATTTGATGTTCAAATATATTAATATGATTCATAAATATACAGACTAAAAGCATCACCCTGTACGTCTGTTAACATCTCCCACGTAGGACCAATGTGCTGTCCATATTTAAACCACAGATGTGAACAAGACGGACGGACCAACATGTTTTGTATGTTACTACGAATAATAATCATATTTGGTAGGTACTTGTTGTTTTTGTTTTTAGCGGGTGCGTTTGAAGTGCGAATTAATTCAGGAGCTCATATAAGTTTCGATGCGGGTTCGAAACCCCTCGGACGCTGATGTTTCCGTTTAATTTGAAGAGGCAGAAGTGGAGTATTCCACCTTTTTGTCTTCTGTCTAATGTCCGACATCATTTCATACTTTACACTGTTTTTTTACGGGTTAACGGTACAGCCTTCATCTGGACTGTGCGAGACGGGACGTTACGACTAACGCACCGCACTCAGGATCCTGATGAAGGCTTCCGGAAGAAGCCGAATCAATTGTCGATCGTGATATCGACTACGCGTAAGTACCACGTTATACCCGTTAATAACAGTGTTAAGTAATCATGAACGTGAGTTTTAATAATATTATCATTTCATGCTTTTCCATTAAAACCTCTTTAATAGCCTTCAATCTATAACGTGTACTCTAAACTCAGCAATAAAGACTGGCCGGTTGGCGCAGTTGGTAGCATCCTGCCTTCTGAGCCGCTGGTCCCGGGTTCGATTCCCGGACAGGTCAAACATTCGTGTGCATGAACATGTTTGTTTGACCTGTGTCTGGGTGTGTATATGTATATAAGTATATATATCAGTCATCAGGTTACCATAGCACAGGCTCTGCCTAGTTTGGGACCTGAAGACCTTGTGTGAATGTTGTCCCATATTATTATATTAAAAGGGAATTCTGGTATTCCAATTGATTTCACAATAAACGCTCTTAATATCATAACCACTTTGCCAAACCAGAGGATGTGAAAAAAATCAATCTCCCATGCACCAGCGACGGGAAGGGGGGAGGGGCAAGCAAACCGGTGTCCCACCGGATGCTGACAAACTTATAAGGCTTTGGAACCGGCTTCAAGGTGGTGTGGGCGTATTTAGGTAGGGGGTTCAGAGGCGAGGTATGGTGAGAATTTGTATCACATAATAGAACATTTGAACATGTTTAAACTTAAGCTAAAATCTTTTCTTTATGATCATCAAAAGTGCCAAAAGTGCACTAAGGCATGACACTAGTGCGATATAACAGAGTCAATGTTGAAGGTTATGCTTACTGTTATGTCACTAGCCTTATTCTTTAATTATTTTCATGTAGTACCTAATTCGCCGTTTTTGAGAAATCTATTAACATTATTAGTAAAAGTGATTAAGCTTCCTTTCTAACCTACTTTAAGGACAGATTGTATTTATTTACAGTAATAAACATACATAGACATAGGTAAACTAAAGCGTAAACAAATTTTGATTTGTTCTGTAGACATATAAGTAATGATTTATTTATTAATCTGTGGTCTACGCTGTTGGTACATTAACTACCTATACATATACTTTTTAATTCTAATTTTTTGTTATGTAGTGTCTGTAGATCCTAAAATATTTTTTTTAAATCTTTCTCATATTGTTACTACCTACTTGCTGTATTACATGCTTCATTTGTACTAGCTGTAACTCCTCATATTGTACTTACTTATTTTAAGCGTTGCTGATTGTTATGATTGTTACCATTTGTATTTCTTCTATCTCTTCTGTCTGCTCTTCTCTATTCTAATCAAATGTATGTTTGATTATTAGGATAATAAGTTACGCATGTATACGGGCCTTATTGCTTTTTATTTTCATTTATTTATTTATTTATTTTTTTAATTATATTACGGTATATTTTCTCATCTCACCATAACATTGCCTCAGTGGAGAATAGCAAACGAGTTGAGTTCACTTTTTTTTTTAATCCCGAGTTTATTTTTCACGATACGTACAATCCTGGAGTCTTCAAGTCACGAGTGAATAGGTACCCACTTTCTAAGTTTGCATGCTACATCCTAGACAACGTCAGCACTTAACATCAGGTGAGACAGTTGTCAAACGCAAGCTAATAATAGGTTAAAAAAAATAGTTCTCGAGTATACATTCGATAAAGTCACTCCAGCTTGAAGCTTACTTCTAAGACATCTAAATTTCAGGTTACCATATCCTTCAACCACATATTTGACTAAACATTTACTATTCCCTAACACTTTATTTCCCTCACGGTCATCTCCCCCACCCCTGGCCTAGATCCGGCCCTGAACGACTCGAGCAGGTTATCATAGGTTTTTTATTTTTATACTCTCTACGGTCACTAGCCGTAATAGTAGTTATTAAGCCCTAGGGATGAGAATCGCTACCATGTTCACTAGTACCCGTATTTCGTTAACTTACCCGGTTTGAAGTGAAGTGAGATTAAAATTAGCAAGAATTCGTAGAATTAATTTTATTATCTTGATATTAGATATGTATCCGTGTGCCGTGGTGGTACCGGCCTAGAATAGTACTCCCCCATCTCTGCCCGCGGGTGCCGTAAGAATCGGCTAAGGGATCACGTACCAGAAGGTGGGCAGCAGCGCCTTCTGAGGATAGAAAATGATACTGCGCTTGCCAACCCGCCTGCCAAGCGTGACGAGTATTGGCAAATCCCCTCTATATGGAGGAGGCATATGTCCAGCAGTGGATGACCAATTGCTGAGAAGAAGAAGAAGATATGTATTTCATTTTTTTTCTTTTATGAATATGTGCGCACAGTCCATGAATTAATTGCACGCTTTACAATTAAGTAACGAAAATAAAATGAAAACAATGTATTGTTCAATATCCTGACAGACTGACAGACAGTTATGTTAATTCTAGTATTAGCGACCGTGTAAGTTTAAATATAATTGAGTACCTACCTATACTGTTGTTGTGAAACTGTTCTAAACAACACAGGGAATCCTAGTGTGGAGACCAGAATCTACACCACTACTTAGTGTCACCAACTAGATTAGTACTTACTTTAAGATTGTTATTATTTAAACTGGTTTTATTAGTACTATAATGCATATACGTGTAAAAGTAATGCTTGCATAATATGTGGTTCACGATATTATTGTAAAAATATAATGTCATTATCCGTGAGGACCTATAATTGGCCTTTTGTTAAATATTAATTCGTTATATTAAGGGCGTTGGTCTTCCATGTAAAAATAAAAAATAAATATAATAAAAAGGTATTTATACCTTTGTGACCGCTGAAGTAAAGTTATTCTTATTCTCTCTTTTATTCTATACCTATTTCAGGTAATCATCATCATCATCATCATCATCATCATCATCTTCATCATCATTGAACAATTGAGAAGTATCCTGACAGAGTTCTTGGAATACAGTGAGATGAAGCTACACAAGATGAATGAGGAAGAAGAATATTGATTTTTATTTTTTATTTTTTACAAATTTATTTTATTATGTATGCACATTGACATTATTGTATATTTTTATCACTTAATTTATTTCACATTTTATTATAGAATTTAATTTACGCAGCTAATTGGTTTTTTGTAAGTAAATCGTTTTAGTTGTTAATAATGTATAAATAAATAATCTCAGCTTTAGGAAGTCCATGGACGCTGGACATACGCCTCCCCCATTGATTTCCACAAGAACCGGTTAGAAGCGGCCCTCATCCAGCCCTTGCCTGCGATTTAAGGTAATGTCTTGTTACAATAGTTTATTTCGATATGGGCCTTACTCATTAGCAGAAACGTTTAGAGAATTACCATACGCCATAAAGATTGTGCCGTGGTGGTACCGGCCTAGAATAGTACTCCCCCATCTCGTCCCGCGGGTGCCGTAAGAGTCGGCTAAGCGACCACGTACCAGAAGGTGGGCAGCAGCGCCTTCTGAGCATCGGAAATAATACTGCTCGCCAACCCGCCTGCCAAGCGTGGCGAGTATTGGCAATTCCCTCCAATAGGGGGAGGCATTTGTCCAGCAGTGGACACCTAAAGGCTGAGATGAATGAATGAATTGAATAAAGATTCACTCGTATTTTATCAAATTTATAGGTCTTTTCAATCAAAGATATGGGTAATCTATTTATAGATTATTATGAATATATTGACAAACGGCTAATAAACAATTTGAATATATCCTTAAACGTTTTCTTTGTAATTTCGTCCAAAAATAAACAGCTTTTCATAGCAGTGGCCTTTTTAAGCCAGTAGGTAGATACATAAATCAGTTTGTCTATCGTAAAATTATTAAATCCACTAATGCTTTAATGTGATTGAGCCGAGTGCAAAGCCATAATTTACGACATTTTTTCTTTTTGACTTACGAAAAAGGCGTTCTCAATTCAGTCGTAATATTATTATGTTTTAAAGCGATGATAGCTCAGCGGTGGGAATTTTAGCTGTTAAACTGAAGGACGCTGGTTCGATCCCCACCAACGGCTTGAGCTTCCGGTGAAGGTAACACCGTTATCGAATTCCCAGCATAATTATAGGGTAGAAATTAAATAAAAATAGTAATATCATCAAGATACGCGTAGAACTTTTCAGTTATTGGAGTATAATCAAAAACCGCTTGTCCGATTCATGAAAACTGAATGGGACTACCACGGAAGTAGAGTATACTCCCGTGGTCCCATTCAATTCCTCATTTAGCCATTTATCTAACAAAAAAAGAATCATCAAAATCGGTTCATAAACGACGAAGTTATCCGCGAACACACATAAAAAAAAACATATATACGTGCGAGACGGGACGTTACGACGAACGCACCGCACTCAGGATCCTGATGAAGGCTTCCGGCAGAAGCCGAAACAATTGTCGATCGTGATATCGACTACGCGTAAGTACCACGTTATAACCGTAAAAAACAGTGTAAAGTAATCATGAACGTGAGTTTTAATATTATTAACATATATACGGTCGAATTGAGTAACCTCCTTTTTTGAAGTCGGTTTAAAATAGACCCAAATGTTTGCCTTCACCTTTCCCCGCCGCAATCCAAAACACAGACCCATATGATCTCAACTTGACTGAATAGATTAGTCATTAGAGTGGGCGTAGCCGTTATCTATCGTATAATGATTCTGTGGTCTGTCTGTCACTATGTCATTGAGATCTATGTATGGGTATCGGGTTACCACATATCGAGTTCTCAAATTCTATTATTATTTTATGGATGGGAGTGTTTTTGTAGATTACATAATTAAGTTAAAGCTGTAACTGAGTGTACTTTGAGATGGTAACCCATAACTGAATGTAATTGACGGTCACCATGGCTCAGTGGTCAGTGACATGAATTCTGTGTCTCCGGGTTCGAATCCCGGCAGCGGCAAACATTTGTGCGATGAGTGTATTTGTCCCGGGCCTTGGATGTTGTGTGCTGTGCGACACAGGGAATCCTAGTGCGGGGGTCTGAGTGTGATAAAAAAAAACGCTTAAACGGCTGGAAGGATTTGGATGAAATTCCAAATGACATGAGAAACATTTGTGCGTTGAGTGTAGATGTTTGTCCCTGTTCTTGGATGTTGTGTGCTGTGATTGTGTGTGTCCATGCCTCCCGCGACACAGGGAATCCTAGTGCGGGGGTCTAAGTGTGATAAATAAAAAAATAACATTTTTAACACTCAAATATGTGTGTTTTAAGGGTTAACTTAAGACTTTTACCTAAACTATTATAAAGCTTTGTCTATAGCTATTTATATTTACACTCATGTTATAAAGAGGTTATGTTTGTATGTTTGTCAGTTTAATTGTAGGAATTAATCTCTGGAACTAATACTGAACTGATTTATGAAATGTTAAATCAATAGGAGATATTATTTCTGTGACATTCGTCTACCTGCTTTGATCGTGATATATAATATGTTTGAATTCCTAGAAAATCCAGCTGTGGGCTAAACAAGATGCATCGCTTCATAGCGATTCTCTTTCTCTAATCGCTAGCGCTACGTCGTTAGCGCTTAGAGATTGGTTGACGTCATGCGTTTACGGCGATCGCTCATTACCTTCGTTCAAGAGATAAATGCGTAATAGAATGGTGGCGTGTTAATTATTATGTATATAATATATATAATTATTTAATTCGACAATTAAATTATTTATTGATTTGATACGCTCACCACCCCAAAGTTATCATACATTTAAATTACTACTCTATGACCATCGTAACAAACCCAAAGCAGGTAGACGAATATATAACCGGATAAATCCGGAATTTCCACGACAAGTCTCCTTGATTAGGTTACGCTTGAAACCAGGCTCAGAAGGCAACTTAACATCATTTATCCGCGATTTCTCAAAGTAATCAAATTTATCTCGTCAAGGGGAGCAACGGGGGGAAGTCCCCCCTCCTTTTTGAATAGCATTATGTGTATAAATAACTAAATTGGGAAGTTGGAGGTTCCGAAGTGAATTATGGTTTATTTTTGATGTTTAAGTTTAAATTATGCATTGAAATGTCATTTTTTTTAAATTACATGTTGGTTTTGAATTTATTTATTTATATATAACTATATGCGCCGCACGGTTTCACCCGCAAGGACAACGGTTTCCTGCTACTTCAGATACCCGCAGAACCACAGTTGTCTAAGGATAAAAAGTAGCACATAGGTCCAATCTATCTCTATACCAAAATTGATCCAAATCGGTTTAGCGCTTAAGGCGTGAAAACATAATAGACAATCAGGGTTACCTTCACATTTCTAATATTATTAGGTTTTTTTACTCCCAAAGGATCCATTATTTCGGAATAAAAAAAGTATCAGTATTAATAATGCAATATTAATCAGCATTTATAAAATTATTAATAAAAAAGTATTAATTTAAATAAATAAATAAATATGGGACAACATTCACACAAGGTCTTCAGGTCCCAAACTAGGCAGAGCCTGTACTATGGTAACCTGATGACTGATATATACTTATATACATACTTATATACATATACACACCCAGACACAGGTCAAACAGACATGTTCATACACACAAATGTTTGACCTGTCCGGGAATCGAACCCGGGACCAGCGACTCAGAAGGCAGAGTGCTACCAACTACGCCAACCGGCCAGTCCAGTTTAATTAATATAATATATAGATAATTAATCCAGAATATAAGGTACCTACGTTAAATATTCATAAAAGGAAGGGTGAAATCAAAATTATTACCTACTCTTAAATAAACGAATATACAAATTACACTTTAATAACGGAGTAAATAAAGTCAAATTTTGTATAGGAAATAACACCTACAAATATATGGCAGCAACTCGCCACGCTAAATTAGAGAATACACCGCATTCCGACACACGGCTCGCCGTAAGCACTATCTATGTGACAGCTATGGACGATGTGAATGTATCTTACGATACTTCCGACGTATGTAGTGCACCATCTTTATAGCGGTACTGACTTTATGTTATTTAGTTTTATGCAATAGGGCCAAACAACGAATGATCGAAGCGATGGCATAATCATTGCCATGGCAACAACCAGGCCGAAATTGAATCACGCGCCCTCTGGAGCACGGAAACGCTCAGTTAAAAATGCCACTATCGCTTACCGATTCAAGTGGGAAAGCTTAGCCTTGTTGATTAGTTCAGATTGCATAGATAACATTTTTTTTTAATGTAATAGGTGGAAACAAGCTGACGGGCCGCCTGATGGTAAGCGATCACCGTCGCCTATGGATATTAGTAATACTGGGGGCATTACAATATGTTGCCAATCCTTTTGAGGACTTTTAACACATCTACAATTTAATTCACAATATGCATTTGAAACAAAATATTAATAATTACAATACTATAACTACTTGAGCATTCCAAAAGCTTTTGATCAAAACGCTAGCAGCATTGCCCGGTTGAATTGCAATGCTGATTGAGAAAAATATGTGCCAGCATTTTGATCAGGCGTCGCATTACCCTTATAGGTTAGTTATGGAACATGTGATGAGCTCCCGGTGCCCACGGGCCCAGGGCCTCGACCCCAAACGGTTCTAATATGTTACCAGCAGTGGTAACACTATCGGTATTATGTTTTTTTTTATACTGTATAGATCTAGGTTTGATCACTATCTCTCTTGATGGTCAGTGATGATGTTGTCGAAGATGTCACAATTATCACGCTAGACCTAGAATGCTCACTGGCTCTCAAGGACTGCTGTTTGAACACACTATGTGTTTGGTGACAGTTTTTCAAACTTGAGGGTGGTAGCTAGCCAGGCGGGTACTCCAAAGTACCCTACCACCATGCTGGGAATTTGATAACGGTGTTACCTTCATCGGAAGCTCAAGCTGTTGTTGGGGATCGAACCAGTGTCCGTCAGTTTGACAGGCGACGCTACCCCCGCTGAGCTATCATCGCTCCAAACTCGTACCTATATTGCGCCCGACATGCAGTTTGTTATCGCGTAGTTCGATTGGAAACGACGGCCATAACCACATGTAGCATCGCATTGCGGGTATATTGGTCAATATCACTAACTGCTGCCTTACTGCAGCAGTAATGGGCTTGTAGTATTTCGATATATTGGGCTCTAAGTCAGTTGGTACTTGGTATGTCCATACATTTAAATATCTACAACTTGCAGCTAAGACTACTAAAAACTATAGTTCCACTCAAAGTCAAATTTAGATATATAAGAAATTGGTTGTCTGTAAAGTCGGTTTACGGACGATAGATTTACGTGATAACGTCATAATCATTTATGACTTTGACTTTGACTGACTTTGACTTTGATTATTTTATGTAATACAAAACTCAGGTGGACCGTTACGCGGAACGTTACTATTTTTCATGAGTGTTGCTGGTATTCATCAATTTATAAAACGTTATCACGCCAAAAATAATTATGAAAAGTTATTTCAATACTGTAAAGTTATGGATGTTTTTAACAAGGTAAAATTCGCTATTGTGTCCGAAAATTTTGAAAACATAAGAAACTTAAAAGTTACGAGTAGGCCAAATAATTTGCGTAGCTTGCCACACTCACCTTTGTTTTGTATACCAAACTATAGAAATGAGTATGGAAGGAGGGGGGGGGGGACATGTTACTTACCTCAATCACTAAATAGTTTACCAACAACACTAGTAGATAAGATGTATGGAAAAAATCTAAGCAAATTAAAAATCGTCTTAAGAAATATTATTTAATTTAATAGATAAGCATAAAAAAAGAACGATTGGGGGATGCATGTCACGACCCTTAACAAAACAAGCGGATATAAGGTCCTAATTAGCATATATCTGATAACTTGCATGCTCCGCAATCCTTAATTATAGGATTTTACATATAAGAAATGTACCTACATAATTGTGTACTTCAAAGAAATAAACAGATTTTAGTTAATAAATAATTAATATAATTTATTTAATAATTTATAATATATAATTTAATTAATTTTTATAATTAATTTAATTTAATATATAATTTAATAATAATAATTTATTTATTTATTTATGAAATTTCAGGAAGACTATCAACTACTATAATAAGGCTAGGATAAAGAAAACTTAAAATTAAAAAGTTATTTACAAGTCTCCACTGATAGACACGGATTATTTAAATAAGAGTTCTATTTTATATTGTACAGAATACATAACACGATGCATAGGCATCTGCTCAATGCCTCATGAACAAACACTTTAGTTTACATAGTCAATATGTTTAGGTATGTTTAAATATTGAATATTATTATAGAAATGTTAAGTCACTTGTGTGCATCAAAGAAAGCTTTGCCCAGCATTGACTGAAACTACTTGGTGAATTTGGGGCCTATACTATTGCTCTTGCGTGATATGTTGATAGCTAGGTTTTTTAAGATAATCCTACTAATATTATAAATGCGACAGTTTGTGTGTATGTGTGTATGTTAGTTACCTCTTCACGCTCAAACGGCTATACTGATTTCGATGTAATTTGGTATGGAGATGCTAATACCCTGGATTAACACATAGGCTTATTTTCATCATCACCATCATCACCGTTTTTCACCACCACGCGGATACAACCTCGGGGTGCAGCTAGTACTGTATAATACCTACTCAGGTTCTTCAAATATAGTTGACTCTTTCACGTCGTCACTCGATGACATATTATTGTCCTGAAGCGACTAAAGTCTTGGAAAGTCAGTGTAGGCCATTATTCGAACTGTCACAATCAAAACTTACTTTTAGTTTTTGGTAAAAGTAACAATCGCGAAAGCACAATCTACTTATTTATGACAAATTATTTATTTACTGTGTGTTGGCACATGGCAGGCGTGATCCACCGTACACCGCATCATCACTTAACATCGGGCGAGGTAGTGGTCAAAGGCAGCCCGCCAAGCTAGCTACCATATTCAAGTTGAAAAATCAGTCACCAAGCACATAGTGTGTTCAGGCAGCAGTCCTCGAGAGCCAGTAAGCATTCTAAGTCTAACGTGATAACATCTTCGACCAAATCGTCACTGATCATCAAATGAGATAAGGATCAAACGCTAGATCTATACAGTATAAAAAAATATGATAAGACAACAAAGGCTCAGTTGAATATAGCCTTAGAGTCACACATCCAAGTTGTAGGTAAATAAGTTGTTGTACCTATTAAACGCGGCTGACCGGTTACGATTCCATAGGAAACTCTGCTACAAGCGCTTAACATCGACCAAACAACGTCAAATTATACCTACTGCGGCTAAAGCAGGGATCGTTATTGCATGCAGTCATAGTTCATCCGTATTGCACCGTGAAACAATTTGAACTCAGTGCCATCATTTTATTTAGTACAACTGTGACACAGATGATAATGATAGTTAATACAGACATTGCTCGCGTTATTCAATTGCTTATACGAATGCGATACGATGACTGAGACGCCAGTTATTCCTACTTCGGGCACTGGGTGTCAAGTCTACTAATTCAAAGTTCATATTCAGTCTGCTGCGAGGCCGAGCCGATGCCAATAAGACAACGTCAAAAATCTGTAGTCTGCTAAGTTCATAGCAGCCTGAGTCTGTGTTGAAGCTATGCTCGGCCTGTGTCGGTGTAGTAGGGCATTTGACATTTAATGTGCTAACAGACTACGGAAATAATGCGCTGTGCCATTGAATCTAGAATTGAATCAATATTGATTCAATATGGACGAATTAAAAATAGCAGTCTGTCAAATTCACCAATTGTGAGCCGATCATAATTGCCATATTGAATAGTAGACTAGGCCCCTGATCACAATAACTCAACAAATCTATCATCTCACAATAGATGGCGCTGAATCACCGTGAAAACATTTTATTTTTAAATCTCGAAGAATGATGAAACGACATTGCTAACATTTTATTTTTTCCGTTAGGAGTGTGTCACTAAATTCCGATTTGATGATATTAATATAGGAAATGACTAAATTGAAGTGACAGTGGGCAGGGATGTCGTAAAATTGATGGCTTCCTCGGAGGAAGAGGTTGGATGCTGTTTTTGCAACTTGTTCAGTGTCAAAATGCACAGTTCTGAATGTGCATTGGAATTACACAATCTGATCCCACCATCCCCTTTCTATCATCGGTCGACTCGACGTACTGCAATTCGCCATCGCTATATGGTAGATATACCACCTATACGTACGAAGCGTTTCGCTTCCACTTTCTTAATGCGTACTGCCAAGGAATGGAACTCGTTGCCCGAGTCTGTGTTTCCCGATATGTACAATCCTGGAGTCTTCAAGTCCCGAGTGAGTAGGTACCTTCTAGGTTTGCGTGCTAAATCCTAGACAACGTCATCACTTAACATCAGGTGAGACAGTTGTCAAACGCAAACTTATAATATGTAAAAAAAAAAAAGTTCTGGTCAAAAATGCACAGTTCTGGTCCAAACTTAATGGCCATAAAAATATTCAACTAATTACCTAACAAAATTAAAGAAAAGAAAGAGTAAATTCATCACACAAAACAATTGCTTGTAACCAAATGCTATTACAGCTTGAATGAGTTTTTAAATGATAAATTTAAATACTATGTATAATAAATCGGTCGCTTTACACGATACCTACCGTACCAGTCATATTATGTACCTAAAATAAAATGTATTTAAGAACTACCTACATACAAATTCATATGAATGCAATAAACTATTGAGTATTGAGTATTAAAGTTAACAACAGGCAGACTGAATAAACGATAAATAAACTCTTCTTGGGTTGGTTATAATGATAGTGATAATGATAATTGATAAATCATTTATCATTGAACTGTGTGTGGAATGATTGATGTGAGTATGAAAGATGTGATAAATAGAGTGGAAGGGAATAACGTGTGGTGCCGACTCCATCTAGAATGGGATAAGAACAAGAAATTAGGTATAATAATAAATTGTCACCAGCTAGGTAGGTACGTCCGTGCCGTGGTCGTACCGGCCTAGAATAGAACTCCCCCATCTCTTCCCGTGGGTGCCGTAAGAGTCGGCTAAGGGACCACGTACCAGAAGGTGGGCAGCCAGCAGCGCCTTCTGAGGATCGGAAATCATACTGCGCTCGCCAAACCGCCTGCCAAGCGTGGCGAGAATTGGTAAATGGGGGAGGCTCCCCCTATATGGGGGAGGCATATGTCCAGCAGCGGATTTCTAATAGCTGAGAAGAAGAAGAAGAAGAAGAAGGTACTTCCAGTGATCACACAATAATCTGCAGTGTTACATATGTACCTACATTGAGTAATTTAAATTGTGTTACAAATTGATATTTGAAATAGTAGGTACAAAATATGTCAAATATAATATTAATATTAATTATGGAATTCTATTACGTAATTTAAAATGAAAATTTTACATTCAATTTAGGTTAGGTACCTATGTCAGCTCAGGGAATGGAACTCGTGGCCCAAGTCTGTGTCAGTGTTTCCCGATAGATATAGGTACCTACCTACCCTACCTACAATGCTGGAGTCTTGACTCACCAATGAATAGGCACCTTCTAGTCCTGCGTGCTTCAAAGTTAGGGACATCTTAGACCGCGTCATCACTTACTTAACATCAGGTGAGACAATTAAATACCTATTGTTGCTATGTTTAAAAAAAGTACCGGTCGTTAGACTCAGTTGATCTACTATTTTCTACATCAATATTTAGGTACTATCATAGGTAATGTGGATAGGTGAAATTTCAAGTAAAGAATTTTTGTCAATTTCAGATTGATTATAATTTATAATACAGGTAACTAACTACCTATAGAAATAAATTATGTAAGTAGGTACGTACGTAGGTATATCTAATGTACTTATATGACCTACATATTAACTAATACGAAATGTGGCACCTACTTCCATTAGTTTTGAAGATGCCTCGAGCAAGATCACACCTAATTTCACCCCGACGCGTAAGTTTCCTAATTAATTCTATTACAGTAGGTATCTCTATTACAGGGATGGTAAATTAAGACCGAATAGACTGCTCGCAAACCTGTAGGTTTAGACAAAGGTACCACCTATCATTTGTGGTATCATTCTACGAGCGATAACGCTAGAGAAAACATAAAAAAATGTAGGTACCTACCTAGGTATGACATTGACACTTCAAAGCGATACCTACCTAGGTATATCACGTGATCAACGTGATATATCGCATATATAATAAAAAACGTTGACATCTAAAGTAATTTTAGTCAATTTTCATAAGCTCGTGCAATTTCACGAACACTCAGAGGTCGACTCAAATGCTTAGTGCATTTGAGTCTTTGAAGTTTTGAAGAATGAATTCAAATCTCTCATCTGTATCTCCCGCCACAATTATACCTACGTAGGTACTTATAACCTACCTACCACCTACTTAGGTACGTACAACATATGGTAATTCTAATTAATATTTCCAACGGACTAAAATTCTTATGATTAAGTACCTAGGTAGGTAGACCTGGGTAGGTATAAAAGCAAAAACACTTTACAATCAATAAAAAAAAATACTCTATCAATGGCGCCGTGGTGGTACCGGCCCAAAATACGTAGTAGGTATCCCCCCATCTCTTCCCGTGGGTGTCGTAGGAGTCGGCTAAGGGATCATGTACCAGAAGGTGGACAGCAGCGCCTTCTGAGGATAGGAAATCATAATGCGCTCGCCAACCCGCCTGCCAAGCGTGGCGAGTATTGGCAAATCCCCTACATGGGGAGGCATATGTCCAGCAGTGGACGACCTATTGCTGCTATGAATGAAAAAATAATATCAATGAATACCGAAGCATTAGGTACTTAATAAACATACTTTAGGTACCTATCTACCTACCTACCTAAAGAGGTAAACATTTGATCACCTCCAGCAATTATTATTGAATTAGACGAAATTCTTATTAATATAAAAATACCTACCCTCTCAAAAAAGTCAGAAAAAAGTGTTTTAGTAAGTAGGTAGGTAGGTGGGTATTTCTAATATCTAAGTTGAGACGGCAGTTTATACGACCGGTTCGATTCAATTGACACATTTTGATAGAGATTTCTCAAGAATTATTATGATGGTATAGCTTTTTTGAAGGGTTATAGGGGTTTGCGTAGAATTAATAAGCTCGTTGGCTTGCTAGTTAGGTACGTATAATGTTTGTCTGTAGGTATTGCCTATAGGTATTGTCTGTATGCAGATGTTCTAGGTATCAGTTATTAAATTATGCCGTACCTACTTAAAATACGGGATAATTTAAATAAAATTACCTATCCCCTTTACATTATGGCGACAAAATAATAACTCACATTATAAATTGTACTGTGTTTTTTTTTGGTAAATTGATAAATCGGTCTTTTTGTCGACTATGTAGGTACCTAATTAGACAGACCCAAGCAGAAAAGTTCTAGAAAAAGTAGGTTGGTATTATCTAAATGGCTAGGTACTTCAAAATTAAGAGTTTTGCATCTTTCGACACGCGTGCCAACATGCACACGGTTTACGTGCACACCTATCATAGATAAGTAACTATATTACCTATTATCCCTATTACCTACCTTTTTATATAACATCAAAACAGTTCGAAAACCAAGCCAACCTCTTTCGCCGGCTTAGCAATTTCTCATCTCCCATCTTAGACCTTTGCAACCAGGCAAATAGAATTTAACAATCCATAATTTAAGGAGATTTTAGGGTCTCAAATATAACAAAAGACGTCGAAAATATAGCTTACCGATTATAGTACATAGTCACATAAAATATCCACAAACAATCACACCCACGCCAACGACCGTCAAAACACACATCACTGCACTGTAATCCGATAATTTCTTCTACCACTTTTATATAAATTACCGCCCGATTCGGTAATCTTCCCGTTTGTTATCAATATTTTCCGACGCGCCACAGGTTGATCACTATTATCCGGCGTGCGACCGCTTCGGTCGAGCCGCGAACGCAGTTTGGTTAGAGTGGGGATGGAGGGGGAAGCCTGCGCGGGGAGGTTACCCTGATCGGTAACTGCCCGGGCTGTTGGGCTGCCAGTATGCGAGATATGCTGTGTTTTAGGGAGTTTATAGAATGGGAAGCTTTCATATTATTATAACAAATTAGCTTTGTATCATGCTCAATTATTTTATTGAAATAAAGTATTATCGTATTTTATAATCAAATGAGGTTGTAAAAGTCTCGGGCTGTATCCCTGTATGTTTTGTGGGAATTTATATGCAGTTTTATGTGAAAGTAATAATTTGAAAGCGTACTTGTGTATTAAGTAATTGTCGTATCTTGTACACATAATGTCGTTACAATAATCTGTTAATTCTTGTAAGTGATTGTTCCTTTCTTAACAATTTCATTTATGGAAAAAATTTATCAATAATAAATTACATACAAACTCAATTGTAATATATTTTCAACTTTATAAAATTTTAAAAATATCAATTGTTTTACTGACTAAGAGAAATATTAGTAAATGTAATGTAGACTTTATTTAAATAAGTATTTACAGCTATGATTTAAGATTGAGACTCTATCGCGGATTTATTATAAAGATAATCTACTATGATGGTAGATTTATGTATATGAAATCTATGTATTAATGTACGAGAATACTTTAATATTCCGGGCAATGTTTCGCTACGCCAACTGGCAACACTGCCCGGGCAGAGCCTGCGTAGAACGCGGGTGCGTTCTCAGATGTTGTGTTTGCATTGTTTTTACGTTTGTTTTGATTTATCGATCGACTTCAGAGCGTTTTGATCTACGTCAACAATAATTAGTGCATTCGTTCCATACGTTGCTTTTCTACCTTTACTTATTTGATCACTTTGACTTGAAACTTAATAAGATATAAATAGATAGTTATCTATATCGCGGCTATCTATTAAAACGAGCGTCGTAGGTCGGTAGGTACGTATACGTAGGTACCTATAAAATATATATATATATATATTTTTTTTTACTATTATAAGTTTGCGTTTGACAACTGTCTCACCTGATGTTAAGTGATGACGCTGTCTAGGATTTAGCACGCAAACCTAGAAGGTACCTATTCACTCGCGACTTGAAGACTCCAGGATTGTACATATCGGGAAACACAGACTCGGGCAACGAGTTCCATTCCTTGGCAGTACGCATTAAGAAAGTGGAAGCAAAACGCTTCGTGCGTATAGGTGGTATATCTACCATATAGCGATATATATATTGTTATGATATTTAGCCAACAATCATAGCATCGATCTAATATAAGTCATTAACTCTTACTATGGATCACGTTCTCACAGCTGGGACGGATCTTCCTTTCAGGAAAAAGCATGAAATCTACCATGATGATCATGGAAAATAGACTATAGTAGTATATAGGCCGTGACTAGGCTGACTGCTAGCAGTCAGCCGTCAGCAGTCACAAATCAGATAGTACCTACTTATAGTAGTGTTAATACTGCCCAAAACCCTCCGACGTCGCCTAGTTCCTGTTATCCTTAGAGGAAAATCAAGATCAAGAACAACTCACCGTGTTCTCCGAAGCAAGGATGCGCTCAGTTGAAAATGCCACTAGCTGAGCGGGAGATCCAGCGTATAATATAATGTAGATATACAATTACAATGCGTAGGTAGGTATCTATAGTACCTATAGCAGTAACTATATAGCCTTTATTTACCAAAACTTAAATAATATGCCTAGTACGCTCTTTTGCAAAAAAAACGGTCACCTAAGCAATAACGCAATTTGATTACCATTAATTTTAGCTTTATCCTGAGGTCATGTACTTTACATGACCTCAACAGAACACTAATTACATTTTTTGGATTTTTTCTTTCTTTTCTTTTGGTGTAAGACACAGTTCAAGCGCACTGGTCGTTACCATTTTTGATAAAGGAACAATATGGACGTTATAAAATATTTTTTTACTCATAAATTAGCCAACAAAAACAATTGTTGGTCAATCACAATTAACCTTGATGAACTGGTCACAAAGTGCTATTTTATAAAAGTTTATTAGACATGTTGGACTTTCAGAAAAATAGGTTGAAAAGACTCTTTTTCTATTTAGCAAACGGTTTAAGGCTTTGCCATTACCCTGGGCCGGATTTAGAGTTCTGGAGGCCTCGGGGTAATAAAGGAGTGGAGGGCCCCTGGCCCCAAAATTCTTTTCCAAATAAAATGAAGAATATTTTTCAGTCGATTTTTCCAATTAATAATTTATTGTGGGTGTGATTCTTTTAGTATTTCACAAACATATAATAGGAAGCAAGAATTATCTGAAATTGAATTTTAGCGTTAATGAACGGAACCTTCCGAGGTTTTTTCGTCGAAAAATCGTTGATGTCCCGAAGTAAATAACTTTCAGTGCTCAGAAAAGAAAGCCTTGATAGCCGGTTTTGTCCCATCGTTGATCGAAGCCTATTTTTTAAGTATAAGTATTAAGTATACGTTTTAATGTTTGTGTACATTATAATATAATAAAATATGAATTTTTATATTTATTTCTTTCAATAATCATATTAAATATTTGCGAGTATCAGGTTCATATTTATACAGACTACTAGCTGCAGCCCGCATTTTCACGATAAAAAAAATATACGTTAACAGCTGACCCCACAGTAGTAGGTCTTATGACATATTAGCGATGTTAATTTTTAGACTTTCGCGATTCAAACACATGTCACTAATATTATAAAGGCTAAAGTTTGAATCTGTGTAAGCGTGTATGTGTGTTACTACTTAACACTGAAACGGCTGCACTGATTTCGATGCAACTTGGTATGGAGATAGTTTAGACTGTAGATGAACACATAAGCTACTTTCCACTCCTTAAATTTTTTGTTCCCGTGGGATAAGCAAATAATTCTAAAACCCCTATTACTCTTTTATGCTCAAACGGCTGGACCGATTTAGATAAAATTTGGTGTCGAGATAGGTTAGACCCTGAATAACACATAGGCGAATTTATATTATATTTATTTCGGAAAAAGTAAAGTTCCCGTGGGATAATTAAAGTAGCGGGAATAACGTAATCCACGCGGGTGAAACCGTGAGGCGCTACTAGTTGTTAATAAATCGATTGGGATTTAACCGCGTTAAAGAGAGACCTTAGACCTTGTGTGAATATTGAAAAAAAATAATATATATATATATTAGTAAATGTTAATTTATTTACCTTATCTTTAACAAGATCAAGAGCGGGTAGTTGGAGAAACTACGCACTCTCGCCGATATTGTACCCGTATTCCCCAGTCTTCTCTTGACCACGACCAATGTAAGTTGCATTGGTCGTGTACGGGTTGAAAATTCGAGGAAAATAATTTACTTAATGATTTCTACGCCATTATAAAATCCCTATGATTTTTTTAACAATATTAGCAATGGCAAGATTTCGCTTGTCGGCTGCAACTCTTCTGTTGTTCTAATTAAACATACAAACTCCAATGCGCACTACTACTGAAAGCTTCAATTCAATAAAAAAATTAGAAAACAACAAAATCGAGAATGGTACTTCAAAGAGTATCTACGTAAAGAATCTAAGCCTTCCCACAAAAAAAAAAACAACCCAATAAAGGAAGACCAGACAACACACCTGTGCATCAAACATTGAGAAAAAAAGACAGCAACAAAACAGGATCAACATTAAAATAACAAACAACTATTAACTGTATAATCTACACGTTAAGGTTCAAAATGTCAGACATATCCAATAAACACTTGATACCAAAATTATCTACAGAGTACAAAAAACGAAAACGGGTTCCGTGAGAACAAAAAATTGGTGCTACCTTATTTTTTTTGGATTTGAGTCGTAAAGTTGTAATTAATCTGTGGTCATGTTTATCAACGTATTATTTATCGGTATTTTGTGTTAAACCGTTTATTGATTTTGATATTTATAAGAACTATTTTGCATTATACTTTTTCTTCAAATGTAAGAAGGTTGAACATCCTTCCATAATCTGCTTTGTTTAGGGCGCGCCTAAACAGATCTTTAACTCTTTTCATCCCGGTCCAACGTTGCGGAGCCGGGATAATTTTCTCCTTTCTACTCCTACTTTCTTTTGCCCGCAACTTTACCCATTTTGAAATGTGAAACAGATAACCTCCTCGATTTTTGAAATCGTTATGTATGTTCACCGACTTCTACGCCATCTGTTGAACGATTTTTAATATTCTTCTTTGTTTGAAAGCGTACGCTTCCGAGGCAAATCCAATTAAGTATTATCAGAATCGGTTTAGTAATTTTATTGTATCGAGGAATGCTAAAACTTACCTCTGTTTAACTTTGTAGTGAAACGTATTTTTTTAAATTCAATTTTTGAAGATAATGATGGATTGTGCGGGTGAAACCGCGGCATGCACTTAAGAAATTTTTATAAAAAAACATTTTTAATTCGTCGAGCTAGTTGGCATTGTGAATTAGGACAACTAGTAACGAACAGGTTATATAATAGAAATAAGTATTAAGTATAAGTGGATGCATTTTTTTTTTCTCAGCCATGTGCGCCCACTGCTGGACGTATGCCGCCCCCACGTGGGGGGCTTTGCCAATACTCGCCACGCTTGGCAGGCGGGTTGGCGAGCGCAGTATGATTTGTGGATGCATATTATCTGGCAAAAGATTTCCTTGTTTCCACACCTTACTCCAAAATCTACCCATTAGTTTACGAATTATGAATGAAAAAAAACAAGTTTTATTTGAAACTAATAAGATACCTACCTTTTTTTTTTTTTTACCTACCTAAGTTAACCTTTCCGCTGGCGCTGCTAGTAAAAGATTTCGTTGAAGTCGTTTGCATAAAATGTACCTTGAGCGCTATTGTAAGTCGTTGAATTAATTATCTCATTCACAAAACACATAAACTTAAATCATGTAGGTCAATGTACTCACATACACCTAGATATACCTATTTACTAAAAAACCAGAAACAAAGAGCTATTCATACCTGTATTTAGAAAAGGAAGAGGGGTCAATTTAAAATAGTACCTTTTGAAATCTGACCAGTTTATATTGAGACATGCCTGCCTATGCTTTGTTTCTAAGTAAAGTTCAACTTATGCTGGATCTGTGTGGGAAGGTCCAATAATTTCAGCTTGTTAAAATCAGATACGATTTGATGAACTTTTAAGTAAAACGAATGGACTGCTCCATGTCCTCCCACGTGGTCTTAAAAGCCAACTTATCTATTATAAAACTTTGCATTTGTTACAATACCTACATATTAATGTAACATTATGGTTCTGAAACAATGATATTATATATGTTTATATGAGGTAGATGTCGCACAAGCGCGCGGAAACTGAGGCGGCAAAATTAAGTCAATTGTAGTAATGTTCATTGCGACGCGTATTTCAAGCGCAAGTCTAAACATATAGCTATCCTTTTCTATATTATTTGTACCGTATTATCTGTCGCAGTAAGCATGTTTATGTCGTAAAGGAACAAAATCTGAGCACCGCGCAGTATGAGTATACGTCATCTTTAGTAAAACATCATTGTTCTGAAAGCTCTTAAAGTTCACATACCTATTCAATTATTTTTAACGGGATAAGGTGACGGTACAAAAAATATAAATGTAAAAAAAAAACCTCATTAGGTTTGCGAACACGTTGTGTTCACAACCTGTAGATTCAACAATCGATTTTAGAACCGTACAGCTTTATTTGAATGATTCAGGTACAATGTACAATATTTATAATTTTTGCATATTCCTATCTCACTTACTCTGCTCGATGAGAAACTGTTTTACCGGTAAATGAGATAACAGTTTCGAAACCAAAACGACATATTACAGACAGAAAGAAGCGAAACGAAGCGATGATAGCTCAACGGTAGGAGCGTCGCCTGTCAAACTGACGGACACTGGTTCGATCCCCAACAACAGCTTGAGCTTACGGTGAAGATAACACCGTTATCAGATTCCCAGAATGGTGGTAGGGCACTTACGAATACCCGCCTGGTTCTCTACCACCCTCAAGTTTGAAAAACTGTCACCAAACACATAGTGTGTTCAGGCAGCAGTCCTTTAGAGCCAGTGAGAATTCTAGATCTAGCGTGACAACATCTTCGACCACATCGTCACTGACCATCAAGAGAGATAGTGATCAAACCTAAATCTATACAGTATAAAAAAATAAAAGATATTGGTCTGATAGTAGGAAGACAATAATGCTCTGTATAAAAAAAATACTAAAATTATTCAAAATAGGAACTTAACTTTTAGTCTGGTTCCCCAAAAATAACAAATTGTAGTAGATAAAGCACGTATAATTCATTAAAAACTTTGTTATATTCAATGATGTTTTACTAAAAATGACGTATATCCATACTGCGCGGTGCTCAGATTTTGTTCCTTTACGGTACAAATAATATAGAAAAGGATAGCTATATGTTTAGACTTGCGCTTGAAATACGCGTCGTAATCAAAATTACTACAATTGACTTAATTTTGCCGCCTCAGTTTCCGCGGGTTTGTGCGACATCTACCTCATATAAACATATAATATCATTGGTTATATTACATAATGTTGGTTACGTTTAATGAACATTCAGAAATGTTTTCAACGCTTGATTTGTAAGACCCTCCGACTATGGGCACTTGTACAAGTCGCGAATTAAACGTAATAGATTACAATTTAGTTGTGTACAGAGTGTTTGCAAATCTACAATAATTGTGCCTAAACAGGTTTCTTTTGTAAAATGGACGAAAAGAACAGATCTGTCATGGCGTTTGTCTGAAATTATGTTAAGTGCTACGTATAGCATTGCAAATTGCAATGCACCTGTCGTTAACACCAAAGCACTTTAATTTCAAGATGAACTGTCATAGTACCTACCTACCTAGCGTGATTTCACTTTCGACCATCTCGTCACCATTAGAGAAATGGTGATCTAATAACTAAACCTACAAATTATAAAAAAAAACAATTCAGTTCTATTCAATTCAAAACTTTATTACTATCTCTAATAGAACAAGTTGTATTACAATAAAATATAGTTTTTTTTATACAATATTGGGCACAGGAATTTTAGAATAGAGAAGGCGCGTCACTTTTTATCTATAGTATGTTAGTGATTCGCTCATTAAACTGAACTGAACTAAAATTTTTGAAAATGAAATCAGTTCTATTACGGTTACGTCTAAATTAGTATGAGACTTATCAATAACATCACTAAAATTAAATGTATTTAATAAATTTGCGGGTAGTTTTAGCGAAATTAAGTCGTCACTTATTTGGTGCCTACTAAAACTACCCGCAATTGGCCAGCAATGGAATAAAACTTGTCTAATATTAGTGAGAGCGGTGTATGGAGTTATACGAATATGAATTTTAGCGTAATTAGAATACGAGCTATTTCAATTTGAAGATTGTTAGTGAATTTACCTAGTTCGTGTGATTATCAGAAACAGGGCCTATGTATAAGATTAATCAGATAAAATGAAAATAATGTCAGAGTTATAATTTAATAAAGTGCCTCTATTAAAATAAAACACTAATAACTAATTACAATACTGCAGCTACTACAATAACATTTGAGCAATCCACTAGCTATTGGTAGCCTTTAGATAACTCAAATGCTCTAACCCGCTACCGGTCGGCAGCGTGCCCAGAATGCTAGCAGCATTGTCACGCTGAATTAATAAGAATATGAAAATGTTATACATAATTTGGACCAGTTATTTCTATTTTTATATAAAATAATTATTATATATATTATATTTTATGGTCATAAGTTTTTATTTAGTCAGTTGCGAAAATCTATATTTTTTCTTCTTTTATTATTATTACACAACACATAGATTAGAAATTCTCTAAGATTACCTGTAGTCTATGAATGACGGAGTAGGTATCTATGGCTGACAAGTTAACCTTTAAAAATCCAGTTTTCTAAACAAGCCCATCCTCAACACTCGCATATCAGACAAGATTTTGTAGTTGGCATTATCAGATGTCGGTTTAGTGCATAGACGTTTATTGAGTACCTACCCTCTAAGCAGTCGCAATCGTGCAACGTCACGCGTTGAAAGACAGTGTCCGTAGCAGGAATCACTACCGCAGTCGTAGCGCCGCGTGATTTTAAATTTTTTTTTTTGCCAGTGCGGGACATTTGCAGAATTATATATTTTAAAAAAAGTTATAAGTGTTTTACAAGATTTTTATTATAAAAGACAGAATAACACAAATTAATCAAAGCACTAAACACATAATACCTAGTTAAATAAGCACGACTTTCTAAACCCCATTAGTGGCGTGAATTTATTTCCCCCAAAGTTGCAGTTCGTGTTGTCTCTTCGAGCGGGAAAAATACATTTTAAATAATCTTTTCAACTGTTTGCAAAAGCGGGACTATGTCGACCTCGCTGGGGACACCGGGACAGTCTGCCTGAAAGCGGGACTGTCCCGCTCAAAGTGGGACTGTCCCGCTCAAAGCGGGACGTATGGTCACGTTATGTATACTGTATAGTATACAATATACTGTAGTATACTGTTTTCATTCATCCATTCATTGCAGCCATAGGACCACTGATCAGAAAGCGAAAATAGGACATCCACAGATGAATATATGCCACCCCATATGGGGGGATTTACCAATACTCGCCAGGCTTGGCAGGCGGGTTGACGAGCGCAGTATGGTTTCCGATCCTCAGAAGGCGCTGCTACCCACCTCCTGGTACGTGATCCATTACCGGACTCTTGCGGCACCCACGGGAAGAGATCGGGGAATACTATTCTAGGCCGGTACCACCACGGCACTATAATGTATATGAATCTGTATATGTACATGTCTGTTTGACCTGTGTCTGGGTGTGTATATGTATATAAGTATGTATATCAGTCATCAGGTTACCATAGTACAGGCTCTGCCTAGTTTGGGACCTGAAGACCTTGTGTGAATGTTAAAAAAAAGGAAAAAAAGTTAGTTATACCCCTTTCTGGGGGAAGATCTAAGCTCCCCCTCTTAGGAGATATGATTGTTTAAATTTCTAGCCTCGCTACTTTCAGACATTGATTTAGGGGCTAGGAAAAGGGCGGAGGGGGGTGAGGGCGAGAGGGTAGGAGGGTGGGGACCACTCCGTAGGACTTTCAACGAAATATACTAAAAAGACACAAAATTGTCCTTAAAAGAAAAGGTACCTATTCTCCTCAAGTCGTTTCTTGTTTCGTACAGTTCCGACAGTCGTGCAGTGAGAGGTGGACGTAACGTCGTCAGATTTTATGGTATTTACTAACCTGCTAACAAATACGCGTCCTTCGCAAATTATTCGCATTTCGAGAATCTTCGACAAAACAAACAGACGAAGCGAAGGGTATAGATTCGGCTCGTTATCGTGCCTGTAGTACATTAATACATAATATATAACCAGTTTTTTTTTTATCACACACTCCGTGCCCCGCACTAAGGTTCCATGTATCGCGGAAGGAATGGACACACACAATCACAGCACACAAACATCCAAGACCCGGGACAAACATCTAAACTCGTCGCACAAATGTTTGCCCCTGCCGGGATTCGAACCCAGAGTCCCGGAGACACAGAAGTCAAGCCAAATGCCAAAGCGTGTTCAGGCAGGAGTCCGTGAGAGCCAGTGAGAATTATTTGTCTAGTGTGATAACATCTTCAACTACATCGTCACTGACCATCAAGTGAGATAGTGGTAAAATGCTAGATCTATACAGTATAAAAAAATAGATGCACCGTATAGAGGCACTATTAAGATTCCAAATCCACAGTAGTAATTGATCTACTTACTGAATCAACATTATACTGGTTCGATTAATGTAAAGTTCAAATATCGAGTAGTCAAAACACCGCAGTCTTTCCCATTCAAAACTGGGTCTTCGTTTTTTCGAATCCGGTGTGAGAGCTACAACACAATACACCTGTCTCTGTTGCTCTCATAGCCCTCGCGTGTTTGAAATTAAGTGAGGTTCTTGATGCAACCTGCTGTTTTACTTCATTTAGCCACAGTGTCGGCGTTAATAACGCAGTAGGACGATATACAAATATTTTTATGTCAGAATATTGAGAAGTAATATTGACAATTTTAGTAAACTAGGTCAACTAGGTTTTGTGAGCTGGAAGGTCTGTGTACTTGATCACACGGAATTGACACTAAATATTGTTATATTTTTGCTATAGATTTTCGCAAAGTAGCGCTTGGATCTCACACATATATTCTCGCCTCTTTCCCGTAGGAGTAGGCAGAGACCACAGCCTTCCATTTGCTATGATCCCGAGACACTTCTTCCGCTTCATCAATGCTCATCAGACCTTTTATATAAGAGCATCGGTCTTATATTCTCTTGACCTGGCCATTTTTTAGAACTTCCTCAATCTGACTTCGGAACTATAAAATAAAGAGTAATTTTTACAGTCGGTTGCATTTTTTGGTAAAAATTTTTTATTTTAACCCTTTTTAGTGACTTTTGCTCTTCACGGGATCAATTAATTGCCATTGTGTGTTCTGTTGAATGGAACTACTACGGAAGCATACTCAATTTAACAAAAAAAGAATCATCAAAATCGGTTCATAAACGACGAAGTTCCGCGAACACATATAAAAATATATATACGGTAGAATTGAGTGACCTCTTTTTTTAAAAGTCGGTTTAAAAGCAGCTCCAGCGGCACCCTTGGTGGATCTAGATATAAAAGCGTCTTACACAGTTCGTTTGTGATTCGAACACTTTCTTTGTATGTGCTCACAGTGTTCCACAGTTTCGTTTTCTTCGAGCTCGCGTCTTGTATAGATGGTAGTAAAAGTTGTAGTGACATGTAAAGAGCTGTACCTAATAATAGACAAAGATCCTGTATCTTAAGTTATTTGCATAATTTGAGGATTTCCTTTCTAAATGCTTGTGTGTATGTATGTGTATGTGTAATGTTTTTATGAGTAACAAACTATCTAAACTGCTACCATACAAGCATTTCTTATCTTACTACGAGCGTTGTAGGTAATGTATGTTCTACACTTCGTTATTTATTATTTACTAGCTGCGCCCCGCGGTTGTACCCGCATGGTGATGAAAAATGATGATGATGGTGATGATGAAAATAAGCCTATGTGTTAATCCAGGGTATATCTAGCTATCTCCATACCAAATTTCATAGAAATCGGTGTAGTTGTAAGAGCGTGAAGAGGTAACAAACATACACACATACACACAAACTTTCGCATTTATAATATTAGTAGGATTTTGCAGCCTCTACTACTGCCATTATGGTGGCTCATTTTCAACCTTGACCAGACGAATTTTCCTGCATCCATTCTCTTTAAGATAATATAATCTATGTAAAGAAATTAAAAAAAGACATAAAATGGTAGTCTTCTAGTTTTTTACACTGTGTCACAGCACTTAAATTCCCTATAACTAAGTAAAAAGCTGCTTGGCTTCATAATATATCCGATTGAGGTATAGTCGGTGAAGAAATGTTACATATTATTACGTACCTATGTGTTGATATCAGGTCATAATGCCAGAACTGCTGGAGACGGGCACTTCTGTCTCTCTATAGAAGTGTTCGGTATGCTGGCCAGTCCAGGTCGGTGATGGTAATAACCACATTCGTATATTATACTTTTTCATTTCCTTTCTTGTGGTGTAAGACACAGTTCAAGCGCATCTGTCGTTACTACGCCTTTTTTTGATAAAGGCTAATAAATAAAGTGTTGGTAAACTTTTAACAAATCTTGGTGGTAAGATTCAAAACTATCTAGTTAGCAAATGGTAAAGCCTTATTAAGACACATAATTAGTCACAGATCTGCATGAAATAAAAGTAGGTATACACATGTGTTGACATTATGGCATTGAGAGACGATTAACAAAATTGTCAAATTATTGTTTTACAGCGTAAAACTATATCAAAATAAAAACAACGTGTGGCACTCGGGGACTGCCGTGGTAAAGCTATTGCATAGCATTTTTTATCAACTTATGCAATTAAGATATTAATAACTTATGCAGTAACGCCGATACAACCAATGCCACCTAGAGGCGAGTTGCTGAACTCAACAGACAAGCGTGATATTTCAAAAAGTCAATAAAAGTTCTGCTATTCATCGATAGATGGCAAAACTAAAGAGTATCATCGCTGTGCCGGTCGGAGGGGGTGTTAGGTTATTTTCGTTACGGAATTTCTGGATTCGGTCTCCACGGTCAAGGCCCGCGATACAAGCTATGCTATAAACATAACAGTGCATAATAACACAGAACTTGAGCGTATCTACCAAATTTTGTGTATAGTATAACAAACACTTGCAATGCAGAAAGCATTGCAAGTGTTTGTCACAAACACAAAATATCGGATTAAAATCAACACGTGTCCAAAAAAATGAGGACATGAAACAGATGGTTTCAAAAAGATCAGCGACCGAATAAAATGGCATATGTTGCCGCGTCAATTTATCACTAAAATTGCTTTTGCCTGACGGGTGTAACTATATAAGTATAACTAGTATCTACATATACCAACCAACGCTGTAGTTTAACTCTTGTTTTCCATCCATAACAGTTTATGGACGATCTCTTTGGAGGTACCCAAATAAGAAAATCAATATCACTAAAAACTTTTTTAACTTAGTGATAGCTGATAAAGTTCTTAGGTGGTTTGTAATTTATTCTTAAATGGTTTATTTTTATTTCAAATAAAAAAAAACCATTTAAGAATAAACTCCGTTATTTGTAATCGGTACGTTATCCTAAAAATATTTTGTATCTCAAAGTTGCGTCATTTAAAAACGAGTTTATAGAAAAAAATATTCACTATCAGATTATATTTTTTATCAAAATTAATTCAATGTTCTTTTTAATATAAAGTAATTAAAAATTGCAAATTTCCCACGACATAGGTTGTTACCTACAAACAGAGATGATTTGTTCTTAAGATGTTACCTGATGCTGCTTCGCTACCAGTCTGAACGCATTAGATTCTTTGTGTTTAGCAGCGTTACTATTTTGCATTTAGCAGCGTTACTATTTTGCAAATTAAGTTCAAATTCAAATATTTGTTTTATAATAATCGGGGCCATGTTATAAGTAATTTTTAAATTCATTTAATTAAGCATAGATTCGAATACATATACAATTCATTGTATTAATGTTATCTGCCTGGCTGTGTGGATGGCTCAAATGTAGCTGTAGTATCGTTATTAGTATTATATGTAATACAGACATCGGACGTTATTTTAATTGTTGTATATATATTTAGCACAAGTGGCTTCTTAACTAGTGTATTTTATATATATTCTGTGGTAATAGCTACCTAGAGGTTTTACTCGTATTTTGAACAGGTGTAAAAGTAGTCATAATTATATAGTACTCTTCTTTCGCAGCTGGTGTCGATGAGACACAGTTTGCGAGACATTTTAAAATGTTCATTAAACAAAGAAACATAGACGCTGTTGATTTTTTGACGTGATAACGTTTTATAAATTGATGAATACCAGCAACACTCATGAAAAATAGTAACGTTCCGCGTAACGTTCCACCTGAGTTTTGTATTACATAAAGTCAAAGTCAAAGTCAAAGTCAAAGTCAAAGTCAAAGTCAAAGTCAATGTCAATGTCAAAGTAGAAGTCAAAGTCATAAATGATTATGACGTTATCACGTAAATCTATCGTCCGTAAACCGACTTTACAGACAACTAATTTTATTTTCGAGGATCGCAATGGCTACATTATTATCTGAAAGTTAACCTGGTTCGCACAGTATGAATTATAATCGCGATGTTTAGTCGATCGGTTTGGCCTACAATTATTACGAGTCCGCGCAGTAATGTCTAAGCAAATAAATTAAATGTAATAAAATAAAAATAATGTGAGAAGTATGGAATCAAACTAACCAATCCATTCTCAGTCTCCCTCGCACTAGGATACCCTGTGTCGCGTCTCGTGAGACATGGAAACACTGTGTGACATGAAATGAGATGTCTCACTCCATGTCATGGCCATTGATTTCGACTGTGGCCATGTGGTTGTAGGTAGAATCGCGCTCGACTATCAATATTCAAAATTTTAATTTAAACACATAATTATTTTTCTACCTAGGCATCCAGAACGCACTTGTTACGTCAATATAGCTAAAGTATTCAGAATGGGGGAGGCTTATGTCTCGCAGAGGACGTTATATGGATGAGATGATGATGATTCAGGCTCTAATCTCGGATTCGAGAATGAATAGATCCTTACCTAGAAGAATGGGCAAGAAATTCCCGGCATTCAGTTCAAATTGACTGGCCGGTTGGCGCAGTTGGTATCACTCTGCCTTCTGAGCCGCTGGTCCTGGGTTCGATTCCCGGACAGGTCAAACATTTGTGTGTATGAACATGTCTGTTTGACCTGTGTCTGGGTGTGTATTAGTATGTATATAAGTATATATCAGTCATCAGGTTACCATAGTACAGGCTCTGCCTAGTTTGGGATCTGAAGACCTTGTGTAAATGTTAAAAAAAAAAAATGTTTAACAATGTGTTATTTACAGCACATTTCCACTTTAACCAGATCCGTACATGAATGGTGACTCGGTAAAGGTGCAGCATTCCAGCATCTATGCCGTCTTCTCTGCCTTACATAATAACATGATTAAAAAAAGCAAAGAATGGAAGCCACTACAACACTCAAAAGTGAAAAAAGATATGTAAAATGACAGTTAAAAAATTTTTTTTAACAAAAAATGGAACCGACTTCAAGGTGAAAAATAACTTATTGAAGTCGGTTCCATTTTTTGGTAATAATTGTATTGCACACTTTTCAGTGAATTTGCTACTCACAGGATCAATTGTCATTGTCATTGATTTCTCCACCCGCAACTAAAAAAAATTATAATGTCCTTGACGTATGCGGAGCACTTTTCAGTTATCGGAATGTAACTCAAAAACCAATAAACCAAAAAAAAAAAAAAAAAAAAACCGATTATGGTGACATTTAAATGAGACCATTTAGAAAGTGTACTCTATCAAACAAAATAAGAATTATCAAAATCGGAAGTTATCCGAACACACATTAAAAAAAATATATAGATATATACGATCAAATTGAGTAAACTCCTTCTTTCTGTGAAGTCGGTTAAAAATAAGTTTTGTTTTGCGCTATGACCTTCACTGTAAAACAATGTGGTTCCAATAGGTACCTACAATTTCTATATCTGTCATCCACCTTGCATCCATCTGCCCCAACATTCACCTGTTGATGTCTAGGAGCTATAATTAGCCTATAAAGGTAGCTTATGGTAGTCCAGGTATGGTCAGGACATATGCCAAGTATAATGACTAGCAATGAGAATAGACTTTTTAAATTGAAGCCGTTTTGTCCGCATTCCGATGTTGCCCTTCGTGGTGATCACACAAGAACACGTTCCAATCGACACATAATACAATGTCTGAAAATTTAATACGTAATTAGGAATAGATTTATTTATTCCATACATTCACAACATTAACAAGGTAACATTAACATAATTTAAAAATAATTTAGAATAGCAATAAAATAATCTAACTTAAAATAAAAACCTTAAACATTTAATAAAAACTAAATTAAATCTAAAACGGGCCCCTGCGGCATTGTACCCAAGATGCTGGCAGCGTTCCCTCTTTGTATTGCTAGGCTAACACGTAAAAAAAAATAAAAAATACATAATTATATTGCTTCAATTCATTTTAATATATCTCCAGGCTGTCTCAAATACGGCAGCTAAGAGGTTTTGCTGAAAAAAAAAACTTCAAATTAAAAAAACATATTTAACCATTACTTTACATCAGGCGAGACAATTGTCAAACGCAAGCTATAATAAGTAAAGTATTGTAATTTAGCATATAGGGTGGGTTCCCTGGGTCCCTGGGTTCGAATCCCGGCTGGGGCAAACATTTGTACGATGAGTGTAGATGTTTGGTTGTTTGGTCTTGGATGTTGTGTGCTGTGATTGTGTGTGTTCATGCCTCCCGCGATACAGGGAATCCTGGTGCGGGGGTCTGTGTGTGGAATATATATATATATATATATATATATATATATATATATATATATATATATATATATATATATATATATATATATATATATATATATTTTATTATTATAATATATATATAGATAAGTTTGAATAATAAATTTAATAAATAATATTGCGAAAACTGTTAGTGAAACTTTATCAGTCATTTGCGTCCGTGAGATTGACGGCTTAGATCACAGAAACACCATCAATCATACACATCCTCAATAATGTCAATTCGAATTGAATAAAAAAAATTAATCGCTTGCAATTACAACAGTGAAGTTCACCTTCATTAGTTCGGGAGCTAACGTGAGATAATTATAACATCATGATTCGACGTGGCAATGCCGCTTCCAGCATTCTGGGGACTTTTTTCACGACTGGACTTTTAGATTCAGATTTAGTACTGATTATTTTTAAGTTTTAATCGTAATATTTATTAGAGTTTTTAGTACAGTGTTTATTTCAATTTTTTTTAAAATTGTTTAAACTTAGACTATTTTATGATATATAATAAGATGTCATCACTGGGGTCCTAGGCGCTACTAGAGCGATACCGACTTAGTTGTCCGTCGTCAATACAATTATGCCACTAACTTTATAAATCTGTAAAGTAATCTAATGAAATTATCATTAATAAAAATACAAATATCCCCCAAAAAAATTAGAGCCACCGAAAACATGTTTTATTTAAAATTTAGAATGTCACTCGTAGTAATGGCTTTATTGGACAATGTTGACGTCACTTTACAATTATTTTTTTCAAGGGGCAAATGCCTTTATTAAAATAAAACACTAATAACTAATTACAATACTGCATCTACTACAAGAACATTTGAATCCACTAGCTTTTGGTAACCTATAGATAACTCAAATTTTCTAACCCGCTACCGGCCGGCAGCGTGCCCAGAATGGAAAAAAAAATCTTTACATTTCATCTTTTGCGATGCTTGAACTTTTTGTATACCTGTAGTAGTCTTTATTTAGTTATAGTATTATTATGCTAGAAAGTAATCAATTATATGTGATTACTTTCTAGCATAAAAATACTCTACCATTCAATTACCATCATTAACATCTCAATTGGAACTTTATGCTTTTTTTGCAATTAGTAATATTAATTGCACGGACATATTTAAGTTAAAACTTTCAGTAAAGTATCTTTAAGGCAACAGTTTAAGAATTAACTATACCATGTTGTACGTCTAATCACAAGAGTTTAGATTAACAGAGAATATTGAGATGTCACCATCTCGATATTCTTTGATTCAGTCGTTATCAAACCACGCACTATCTCCTCACCTTGCAAGAGCCCCATCATCACAAAAGAGCTATAAAAAGACGGTCCCACGGCAGTCACGTAATCACTGACCCGTGCTCTGACTCATGCAGTCACGGTTCAGGAGTCGACGTAAGTGAAGTAAGGCAGGTGGTTCTTGAACCGCCGAAAATGATTCAGGGCCCCAAAGCGAAGACGCTATTTCTTTTGGCCAAGCTTGGAATGAGTTAAGGATTATTATTGGGATAAATTTGCCAGCTCATGGCTTAGATAGTTACACATAAGCCCTTAGACTCTGCTTACGAGAAATCATTCGTCTCATCGTGACAACAAGCAAGACAGTAGCCAAAATCATAAAAAGCTCGTTATTATTATGCTTAGAGAACGATTGAATCTCCTAATGCAATCTTAGTTTAACTTTTCAGTTGCAGGAATAATAGATGAAATAGAAAAAAAAAATTCAATTAAATTACTAGATTTAAAGTTTGACAACTATCTGACAGACGGCTATGGGGCGTGAAAAAATCAAACTCATTTTTTTAGAATGAAAATCTCCCAAATTAATGTCAAGCTAATAATGTATAAATTTAATTTAAAAAATAAATAAACTTTATTATTTTTTAAAGTAGAAACATCAAACAGTATCATCTGTAATCAAATTATTACATAATTTTTAAATTATTTTACCCGCCCTACACCGACGCTCCTGTGGTCTCTGCCTACCCCTACGGGAAAGAGGCATACATATATGTATGTAAGTATTTTACCCATAAACTAAGTAAACATTATATTAATCTATAATGAATAGTTTCGTAGGTTTTCATTTGTCAAATAAAGAATATATACAATCGTATCTAAGTGCGAGGCACCATATTTTATTATATATATTTATTTATTATATATTTTTGTATATATATTTATTATATATTTTATTGGGATATATTAGGATATTTTATTCCAAATTCCAGACTACAGTTTATCACTGAGTCAAAATTCATCCAGATTCATTTAGTCGTTCTGGCGTGATTGAGTAATCAGCGTGCATTCAAGCAATTACAATAGCATAAGATACAAAAAGCGAGCAGTTACGCAATAAAACACGCGTTCGAGCAGAAATGATTCTTTATCTCAATGTAAAAAATATCGTAAACAAATGTGTATGCAAATGATATTTAAATGAAGTAAATGAAGCTTTAATAACTACGTTCATTTATCCGTCATGGGAGAGGAGTTTTACCACCGTTCATCTTAGTAATTAACACACGGCATAAGCTTCGAAATGTTGCCGGGTTGTAACGCTCACAAAACAAAGCAGCTAGCTAGAATTTATTAATTACTAGTATTTAGTATAGAGAGTATTTCTACGGTTTTACCGCTACCTCAATTATCCCAAGGAAACTATACTTTTTCTGGGATAAAGGTAGCCTATGTGTTAATCCAGGGCTTAAACTATCTCCATACCAAATTTCATCGAAATCAGTGTAGCCGTTTGAGCATGAAGAAGTAACAAACATACCCACATATACACAAACTTTCGCATTTATAATATTAGTGGGATCCATTTTTTTTAAAACATTAAAGCTGATGACTACGACAAGCGGTGTGACCAGCTGTTATAAATTAAAGGAGTTTATTCGAAAACTATTATCTAAAACGGTTAAGCACGGATTCCACTAATATTATATACGCGAAAGTTTGTACGTATGGATGGATTTGGATGAAATTCACGTATGTCCTAGTCGGTTCGTAGATTAAAATCGTATATTTTTTAAAGCAATTAAGGTGACGTTTTTGGTACCAGATAAATTTTGTTATCTTATCTTATGGACAGTACAGAGCTATCCTGTTGTAACTATATGCGGGTAAGGCAGCAAAAGAGGTGGATGAAACAAATGTTTTTTTTTTTTTTTACATATTATAAGTTTGCGTTTGACAACTGTCTCACCTGATGTTAAGTGATGACGTTGTCTAGGATTTAGCACGCAAACCTAGAAGGTACCTATTCACTCGCGACTCGAAGACTCCAGGATTGTACATATCGGGAAACACAGACTCGAGCAACGAGTTCCATGATGAATGTGACAGAAGGTATAGTGCGTGCGTTGTAATCTCACCATTTGATTGTTCATTATTGTCCTGAAATAATTGGAAAGTGAATTTCTTCTAGCTTGTATGAATGCATGTTATTAATAAAAACATCTTATCTAAGAATCTATTGTAATTTTAGACTTTCGCGATTCGAACACATTGTTATTAAATCAAACGGGACTTGATCGCGGGAAAAACATTTAGTAATGTATTTACCTCGACGTTTCGACCAAGTTGCATTGGTCGTGGTCACGAGAAACGTCGAGGTAAATAAATTACTAAATGTTTTTCTCGCGATTAAGCCCCGTGTGATTTAATAACAATCTAAGAATCTATATTGAGAAAAAGATAGTAATGTAAAGTCAAAACTTGAATATGACCTGGGATTTTACAAACATAACGCCCATTAGAACAATTATAGGTTTTCGCAAAACATGTTTTACTAGCAATGGCTTATACAAACGTCGACGTGAGAAAACTTAAGGGATCTTCCTAGTTCCTACTAAAAGGTTTCTGTAATATGTTAACCATAGACTAGAATCCTTCAATTATAGACTTGGATAGATACTGTCACTTAATCTGTGTTTAAGAGTTCCGCATACCAGAATACAAACAGGCAATTCTGCTACTAGGATGGTGTTGCAAAAGCGTCACGGTTCAGAGAGAACGTTGTACGTTAAGTAGTGATTGGAGTGATTAAAGGACCTAATGCCATATATTGGTGTAACTGGAAATGATCAGCGAACATTTTTTTTATTATTAAATCTTGTAATACATAGAATTACAATTCGAATCATTTATTCGCCTTATAAATGAAACTGTTCCAAACATGTCAACTTTACATGGTTATAATCTTAATTATTTCACAATTCGATAAATAGATATATTTTATTTTATTAAAGCCTATTTGAAGTAGGTAAGTTACAAGTATTTTGAACATTATTACTGTTAACGGTTAGGTAATATAATATAGTTATGTAGGATTTTGTCTGTTCATTTTTAAGTCGATCCACAGCTGGACCTATGCCTCTGTCATTGATCGCCACAAAGACCGCATGGAAGCGGCCCGCATCCAGCCCCTTCTGTTGCTGTGCTGTTCTGTTCTGGTGCTGTTCTGTCCACCTTGTCCGCGGCCGTCCTATGCTGCCCTTGTCTGTCCCTGGTATCCATTCGAGAATCTTTCGACCCCAATGGCCATCGGTTCTCTGGGATATTAAATGATAATGTTCAAACCTGTTTTATTTGTATTCAAAATTGTATTGTTGCTGCGTTCTTTAAAAAAACTTAGAACTGATATATCAAATTTAAAGAAAATCCCTTAACATATTATTGGCTTTATATAAAATATATTTTATTTTGTAATGAGTCGGTGCCTTTGTTATATAAAATACATAGTAACTAATTACAATAGTCCAGCAAAGTTACCTATAACAAAATTTGAGTTACTCACTAGCTGTTGCCAGATCATTTTATTGTCATCATCATCATCATCATCTCAGCCATAGGACGTCCACTGCTGGACAAAGGCCTCCCCCATTGATTTCCACAAGGACCGGTTGGAAGCGGCCCGCATCCAGCCCTTGCCTGCGATCTTAGTCAGGTCGTCTGTCCACCTAGTCGGTGGCCGTCCTATGCTGCGCTTGCCAGTCCGTGGTCTCCATTCGAGAACCTTTCGGCCCCAACGGCCATCGGTTCTTCGAACTATATGCCCTGCCCACTGCCACTTCAACTTGCTAATCCGCTGGGCTATGTCGGTGACTTTCGTTCTTCTACGGATCTCCTCATTTCTGATTCGATCACGTAGAGAAACCCCGAGCATAGCCCTCTCCATAGCTCGTTGTGCGACTCTGAGCCTGTTCAGAAGGCCTATAGTCAGAGACCACGTTTCAGTTCCGTAAGTCATCACTGGTAACACACATTGTTCGAAGACCCTCGTTTTCAGGCATTGCGGTATTTTGGACGAGAAGACGTCTCGGAGCTTTCCGAACGCTGCCCAGCCGAGTTGGATTCGACGATTGGCCTCTTTCTCAAAGTTGGACTTACCTAATTGGACTGTATGTCCTAGGTAGATGTAATGGTCAACAACTTTGAGAGTCGAGTTCCCAATTGATATGGGGGCGGGCGCAACATGGGCATTTGACATAATTTTCGTCTTGTCCATGTTCATTTTAAGGCCCACCCTTAGGGAAACTCTGTTGAGGCCTTCGAGCATCGTGCTGAGGTCTTCCATGGATTCTGCCATGACCACAATGTCGTCGGCAAACCGAAGGTGAGTGATGTACTCGCCGTTAATGTTGATGCCGAATCCTTGCCATTCCAAGAGCTTGAAGGCGTCTTCCAATGCGGCAGTGAACAGTTTCGGAGAAATAACGTCTCCCTGTCTCACGCCTCGTTGCAATGGAATCGCCCTCGAAATTTGCTCTTGTACTCGGACCGACATGGTGGCGTTATTGTACAAACACTTCAGCACTTCGATATACCGATGGTCAATACGGCACCGCTGGAGAGACTCAAGCACCGCCCACGTCTCGATCGAATCAAAGGCTTTCTCATAGTCCACAAACGCTAAACATAAGGGCAAGTTATACTCTTCGGTCTTCTGTATAACTTGCCGCAGCGTATGGATGTGGTCTATGGTGCTGTAGCCTTTTCGGAAACCGGCTTGTTCGGGAGGCTGGAAGTCATCAAGCCTACGTTCGAGACGATTCGCGATGACTCTTGAAAACAGCTTGTAAACATGGCTCAGAAGCGAAATGGGTCTGTAGTTCTTAAGCAATGTGTTGTCACCCTTCTTAAAGAACAACACCGCTACGCTTCTGTTCCATGCTTCCGGCGTTGACCCTTCGAGGACAACGGAATTAAAGAGCTTCTGAAGGACTTTCAGTATCGGTGATCCACCCGCTTTCAGAAGCTCTGATGTGATTCCGTCGTCACCCGGTGCCTTGTTGTTTTTAAGCTGCTTCAGAGCCATCCTAATCTCGTATAGGCTGATGTCCGGGATGTCTTCGGTATAGTGCCGGGTCAGCTTGGCTCTTGGGTCTTTGGCCAAGCTTTCAACAGGTTTAGCGACCGAAGTGTATAGCTGTCCATAGAACCTCTCGATCTCTCCAAGCACCTCTGCTTTGGTCGACGCTATACTGCCATCATCTCTCTTCAGCTTAGTCATCTGGCTTTGCCCAATAGACCTGTCTCTTGCAAACACTTTGGAGCCTTTTCTCCGTTCGATCGTATCTTTAATACGATTTGTACTAAAGGTACGGATGTCGTGTCGCAAGGATTTCCATATTCGTCTATTGAGCTGCCTATATGACGCAGCATCATCGGATGATTGCAGTTGCAACGAGCGTCGTTCAGCCATGAGGTCGAGGGTATGGCTGGAGAGTTTTTGAGGTCTATTTGTACGGCGGGGCTTAAAGAACTTAGACCCCACTTCGTGGACAGTTTCTACAAACCTGTTGTTGGTCTCGTCCACCGACGCAAAGTTCTCAAGGCAAGCAAAGCGATTGGATAACTCAAGTTGAAAGCTCTCGGGGTTTTGGATCTGGACATTTTGATGTCGGAGCGTGGATTTCATCAAACGGGACCTCTCAAGTTTAATATTAATATTCAATGTGCCTCTTACCATGCGGTGATCACTACCGGTTTTGACCATGTTGATCACAGAGACATCATTGAATATTTGTTTCTTGGTGGTCATGATGAAATCGATCTCATTTCTTGTGGAACCGTTGGGGCTCAACCAGGTCCATTTCCTTTGAGGCGGCTTCTGAAAGAAAGAGTTCATCATAAAGAGTCCCTCTTTCTCCATGAAGTCGGCCAGCCTCTGTCCCCTAGGGTTCCGTTGTCCATAACCAAATTGCCCCACTCTCAACTCTCCATCACTTCTTTCGCCCAACTTTGCGTTAAAGTCCCCCATAACAACATTGTAATGGGTCTTGGAGGTATGTATGGCCCTACTAATGTCCTCATACATAGCCTCTACCTCCTCATCGGTTCCGAGTTTCGAGGTCGGTGCATATACCTGAATGACCTTCAACGAATATCTGCTTGATATTCTGAGTATTAGGTATGCCACCCTGCTCGAAACGCTGTCGATGGTGACGATGTTGTTAGCGAGGGACTTGCGAACGAGAAATCCGACACCACCTTGGGACTTTTGGTCGCCTTCCCGGTAGTAGAGCAAGTTACCGGATTTGAGAGTTATGGTATCCTCACCCTCTCTACGGACTTCACATAACCCTAAGATATCCCAGTGTAACTTACTCATTTCTTCTTCCAGTTCGACGATCTTCTCGTCTGCCAACAAAGATCTTATATTGTGTGTTACCAGGGCCAGAGGTCGTTTTTTCAGGGAGTGGTAGCCGGGAATCTGCCGGAGATTCTTAGCACCCCCTGCTCCACCGTTACACTGGCCGCTACCGGAGCCAGCATTAGCGGAGCTGCCGGGGACTGGGGGCCTGGTTTTATTTTGTACTGTCATAGGGGGGGGGGTTTGCCAATACTCGCCACGCTTGGCATGCGGGTTGGCGAGCGCAGTATATGAAATACGACCCTCAGAAGGCGCTGCTGCCCATCCTTCTGGTACGTGATCCCTTAGTCGACTCTTACGACACCCACGGGAAGACATGGGGGGGTACTATTCTAAGCCGGTACCCCACGGCTATTTTATTAATAACGTAAAAATAAATAATATTATATTAATACATACGATACAATAAAATAATATTTTATTGTATCGTATGTAAATATCCGAAGAGTATTTTGAAAGATATTATCGTCTTGGTGGATACCACACTAATTTTAGACTCGTGTGATCGTGACGAAAATGCTTTTAGGTTTTTAAACTCGAAAATTGATTTATTAAGTAGTGATAATGTGACATGGTGTATTAAGTGCACCAAGTATTAAGTATTGAATAATAAGGTGCACTTTTAGCTACCATTCTTAACTTTGAAAATCTTTTACCGAATACACAGCAAGAATTTTGCGTGGCATAAAAAGCAGCTCAATAGCTGCTTTTTATGCCACGCAAAATTCTTGGTCAAGCGTAATTCGATTTTCAAATTCAAAACATTCGACTTTTAACGCGACGTCACTGGTAGTGAAATATCAAGAAAAGCAATCGTAACCGAATCCTTGCTATTGCAATAGCAGAATGAGAATTCTGAAGAACAGGAAACAAAAATGCCCCGCAAATTATATAGTAGGGAGTTAAGTTGATGGGCTTTGTCTGTTTATCGTTTAAGGTAGTTTTACTGGAAAAGGATGTGAAAATAGAGTACTCAGAAAAAGTATAAAATTTTAAATTGGTTTAGTTTTTTAAATGTTACTTTAAAAAACTTAGAGTTTATGGCGCCATCTTTTTCGTTGTAATTCCGATAGTAGGTATGAACTAACTGTGGCGTTAACTTTTTGATTATTTTATTACGCTGAATTATTATTATTATCATTTTTTTCATATAATTATATGTATCTTAACAGTATCCTAAAACAATAGGTAGTCGGTCATGTTTAGAGAGTATATTAATAACATATATATACTTAACATCAGGTGAGATAGTGGTCAAACGCCTGCCTATTCCCAATTAAAATAAAAAAATAAATTAAAATATATTCTACTTGACTTTAGTGTATTTTATGACTATGAGATCCTCGATCGGGTCATCACAATATATAATGTTGTTTGGACGGCTTCATTAACACTTATTTTGAAAAAAGAGTTCACTTACTCAAGATCAATCAAGATCAATATCAATAATCAATTAATAATCAATTATTAATAATCAAGATCAATTACTCACTCTGAGAGTCTTTATACATATTATCAACAAACTTTATAAAAAATAAATCGATCACTCAGTATCAAACTCCCGCCGTCATATCCTATCCAATATTTATTGTTGTCTTTGATACTTTATTTTAATCTGAGGTGTTACATTCTTATAGGATAGGTACATACTTTTTGGTCCCTAAACTTATCTATATCTTACGTAACGTTGCTAATACCTACTCGTATATATATATTATAATACTCTTTAACTAATTCCCGCGCACCACAAATATACCCTAGGGAAATCCTCTAAATGGACATCATTAATTAATGGGCCAGTTAATGGCAGTTCATAACACGGTAGAGGCATAGCCATAAATTCGTTAATTACGCCAAATGTACCTTTTTTCCTAGATGTGTGAAGTGTATCATAATTTGATGGTATTTTGGTAATTTATATGAGTTGAAGACCATTTAGGTTTACATTAACGCGAGAATTTAATATATGATGGTGGGTTCATAACACTCTTACCTTTACCCGAGTTATCTGGAATCGATCGTTACTATTAATTGACTGGCCGGTTGGTGCAGTTGGTAGCACTCTGCCTTCGAGCCGCTTGTCCCGGGTTCGATTCCCGGACAGGTCAAACATTTGTGTGTATGAACATATCTGTTTGACCTGTGACTGAGTGTGTATATGTATATAAGTATATATCAGTCATCAGGTTGCCATAGTACAGGCTCTGCCTAGTTTGGGACCTGAAGACCTTGTGTGGAAAAAAAAAATACATTTCCAGATATTCTTTGCTAGCGGAAATAGTAGAGACAGAGTCTTCACGTTACAGGCAAAGCCTAGTGAAGAAAAGATATGGTTTAAGTTATATTAAGTAATACCTAAGTGTACCTATAATAATTCGATAATATATAAATTCAAATTTATACAGCATAAATTAAATTCATGTTATATTCAATTATATATCAATTTTACTTATGATTTAAAAAAAAAAACCATAATATGACTTCAACACTCAAAAGTGTGAAATAACGAAGTCAGTACCATGAGCACAATATTTTGACAATAGTTACTTTTCAACTATAATGGTACCTACCGACTTCGACAAGTCACTCTGCTGGGTCTTGAAGTTGGTTCCATTTTTTAGTAAACAATTTTTTTGTATCCTTTTCAGTGACCTTTGCTACTCACGGGATCAATTTGTCATTGAGTATGTTCACCGGTTTCTCCACCCGCAACTTGTCATAGAACTTACCGATAAATTTGTATTATTACAATAATATCAGAAAAAATTGTAACACAGATACGTTGTAGAATATAGTGCTTGTAGCTGATAAAAATAAGGGCACCAACACATTGGGGCGGGCGATATATTATTGTGTCCAGGGCGCGCTATATTTCATCAGGTTGATATTACACGCATTAAAGCTGTAGACATACTGAGGGAAAATGAAACTACACTAGATATTTTCCTTTTAGAAATTACAGATGTTGAATTGTGGAATGACATTATCATCTGTTTTACCATAATAGTAAAAACCATCGGTCGCACAGCTGCTCTGAGCTTTTGGAGAGAGCAATTTTATATTAATTCTGATGATAAAAATAACTACGTATGTGTGATATAAAAAAATTCAAATTCAAAAATTCAAATTCAAAATTCGTTTATTTGAGTAAAATAAGGCTTATGCTACAGTAACAATTTGTCTACCTGGGTCCCAAACTAGGCTCGTAACCTGTGGCATGGGATCCAGGCCTCTTACGTCTAAATTACAGGAGTACTGCCTGAATACTGTAGTGATTAAAGAGATAACGTGGTTTTTAACAAAAAAGTTCATTAACAGATATAAAGGTAGCGATTCGTAAAGCGGTCATGAATTAGTTTTGTTAAATTGCAGTAAGTACTTTTACGTGAGATAAAAAAACTTTCGCAGATACCATCGTGATTTCTTTATTTTTGTTCCACTGTTTAAGTTCCAATAAAGAATTTTATTATTAAGAAAAAAAAATCCCTAGTAATTTTATCCGAAATCGATTATAACTGTTGTTATAATCGATTTGAGTCGATTTGAATGATTAAGAGTCATTCAAATTTGAAGCTTAGCGCGATTAAAATAAGAACTTTTAGATTTTCTATAATTTATGCTAGTAACACGCAATAAAAAACATTTTTGAGTAATCAGAAAAAGTGAGGAGCTCCGTGATGACACAATGATTTATTTAAGCACAGGCGAAGGACGAAAACATTTTTTTTTCTATAGATCACTACTACTCCTACTAGACCACTATCTCACTTGATGATGGAACCGCGCGGCACTACTAGTTATTAATAAACGTAAACGTAGATATAAATGTATGTCGCTCAGTGTATCACCAGCTTAACGCCAGTTAACACAACCTCGCGCAAAACGAAACCGTGTTGTCCGTACGTTTGTCATCCATATCTAATTAAACTCATGCCATCGCAATGCATGCTATAAAACAACTAGATATCACAATTAAATGAATTATTAATTTGAACCATAGACTAGTCTGCACTGATTGTAAAATTATATGTATGAATAAAATATTACTTGTTCTCTCGTAATAAGTAATATTATAATCATCATCATCTCAGCCTTAGGACGTCCACTGCTGGCCATGTGAATCTTCCATTGATCTCAACGAGGACCGGTTCGAAGCGGCCCGCATCCAGCGCTTTCCTGCAATCTTAGTCAGGTCGCCTGTCCATCTTGTCGGCGGCCGTCCCATGCTGCGCTTGTCTGTCCGTGGTCTCCATTCGAGAACCTTTCGACCCCAACGGCCATCAGCTCTTCGAGCTATGTGCCCTTCCCACTGTCACTTCGAAATCAACTTCGTTAGAAGAAATCAGACATATATTGCTGACTTGCCAACAAATATGTGTTGTTAGGATTATTGAATATAAATTTCAAAAATGTCCTAATTTATATGCGTTGTTAATTTATTACCTTAAACAATGATACCGCGGGGGCTCGTGTAGCGAATCACTGGTTCTGATGGAATTTTAATATAATTAATTAACCGCTATATTTATGAGGTCGCTGGACATACCTAAGCGGATAAACTGAACATTTTAAACAAGAAGTTTGATCGATGCGACGCGTGACCAAAATGCTGGCACATATTTGGCTCAACGAATCAGCATTGCAATTCAACGTGGCAATCCTGCTTGCATTCTGGGCACGCTGCCGGCCGGTAGCGGGTTAGAACATTTGAGTTATCTATAGGCTACCAATAGCTAGTGGATTGCTCAAATGTTATTGTAGTAGCTGCAGTATTGTAATTAGTTATTAGTGTTTTATTTTAATATAGAAGTTTATCTTTTCAACCGACTTCATTAAAAAGGTTTTCAAATATGGCGTGTGCAAATTCTTTTGTTTTAAAGTAATACTGGATCACAAAGATAGAGGTCTTGATGTTTTATCGCCTAATCATCTAATCTAGTTTTACAAATCATACGAGTACATTTACAAGAGTTATATTGGTATCGGCAAAGAAAATACATTAATACATATTATGCATGTATTTCGAGAGAGAGATGTTTGACGAGATGCGATGAGACCTTTGCAATGGATAGATGTTTTAATTTTTTTCTAAGACTACATTTATTGCACTAAGAGACATTAGCTCACTTATCCCGACCAAACTCCGTCGCCTCAGCCGCTCAGGTGTGTCCAGGGTTTCATGTTTACCACGGAAATAGCTTGACCAATGTCCGTAAATGTAAACTGAAATGATTTTCATTATCTCATAAAAGCTATCGATGCTTTAAATTTGTAAATGAATTGTATGTTTTTATCGTCATTAAAAGTTACTTAATGTATTGTCATAATGATGCATAATAAAAACATTTTTATTATGAACTAGTCAACCCCGTAAAGATTCTCTAGTGGAAATTCCAGACGGACTTCAGTGTAACGAGGTAAAGCAGACAGTTTTTCTGACCATGAAAAAGTTGGATGCCGGCCACTTCCGACCGGCCCTGCCAATTAATCATATTGTGTTTTCCTTCGCTGGAGGGAGGCCCAAGTCCAGCAAATGTCCACAAATGTTTGGACTGATATGATGACGACGAAAATTGGTTACTTGTCCACGGTAGATCCGTGATCCTTGAGGACCACTATACTTCCTATTAACTCACTTATTTCAATGAGTTCTATTTATTCTTTATAATACATGATAATAGCTACGTATGTTGTATGTATTGCTTCCGGGCTGTTTGGCCGTGGTCTAAGTGAAACTTGTGTTCCAGACGTTTCGTCGATCACTGCGGTCGACATCTTCAGTGGTTCAGGACCGAGCGGCGACAAGAGCGTACAACTCTCCTTCGCGGCGTCTTCTCTGATACTGAGTATCACTGAAGATGTCGACCGCAGTGATCGACGAAACGTCTGGAACACAAGTTTCACATAGACCACGGCCAAACAGCCCAGAAGCAATACATACAACATGCAACGCCGGCCGTGAAAGCCTTAGAGTTTACAATAGCTACGCACTTTGTAAATTTTGAGTTGTACTTTATACAATTTTAGTAAATTCTTCGAATACGATCCAGAGCTTTATTTTATGATATTAACTTCAATAAGGATAGACGAATTATATTTTTTATACAGATACTTAAAAACTTTATGTCTCAGAGTGATGGACCCATTGCAGTTCCTTATGAATTGTATAATAGGTCTATATATACCCACAGATTACCACTTAACACCCTGTTGGCGGTTTGCGTGGGCCGTCATCTTATCTCTTAAAAATATACAAGCTAATGAAATACTACAAAGTTAGTTATCAAAAGTCACTAGTAACTGAATATATATATATTATAATAAATAAAATATATAATAAAAAAAAAAAAAAAAAAAAAATTTAAAAATTATAAATAAAATAAATTAAATATAAAACTAATTAGTAAGTAATATGGTACTTTTGTAAATAATGTGTTTAGTTTCGTAACCCATTGAATTAGCCTATAGAAAGCTCTAAATTTCAAACCTGCTCTGGTCCCGTTAAATTGCTGTCCTGAAATAGAATTGGTTCCCGAAAGACTTTAGTTTCGAATATCTTCTCTTTATGTCCTTCGAATGTTCGAAGGACTTAAGATATTAAAATTTATGAGGCGTTTACTGGTGTAAATAACAATATGTTTAAATTTAAATCTTTTCTTTCTTTTTTTTTTTCTTTTCTCAGCTATGTGCGTCCACTGTTGGACGTATGCCTCCCCCATATAGGGGGGATTTGCCAATACTCGCCACGCTTGGCAGGCGGGTTGGCGAGCGCAGTATGATTTCCGATTCTCAGAAGGCGCTGCTGCCCACCTCCTGGTACGTTATCCCTTAGCCGACTCTTACGGCACCCGCGGGAAGAGATGGGGGAGTACTATTCTAGACCGGTACCACCACGGCACTTATTATTATTAAATCAATTATTCAATTATTAAATTTAAATCAATATAAAATAATTATATATACAATATTACAATGACCCTGCATGCTATCTTTGTAAATACATTCAAAGTGCAACAGAACATGTCTTTATCAACCGCAATGAATGGCGCTTCTCGTAGAGGGTTGGTGCATGCATGGGGAACTGCCACACGCTTGTAGCGACGACAGCTCGGCGGTGAGAGCGTCGCCTGTCAAACTGACAGACGCTGGCGACGCTCAATCCCCACCAACGGCTTGAGTTTCCGGTGAAGGTAATACCATTATCAAGTTCCCGGCATGAGAGTAGGGTACTTTTGAGTTCCGCTAGCTTTGTAGTGTCAAGTATTTCAAGCTTGAGGTTGCTACCTCAAGTTTGAAAAACTGTCACCAAACACATACTGTGTATCAGGCAGCAGTCCTTGAGAGCCAGTAAGTATTCTAGGGCTAGCGTGATAACATCTCGACCACATCGCCACTGACCATCAAGTGAGATAGTGGTTAATCGCTAGATCTATAAACGAAAAATAAAGCGTAGGCAGTTGTTGGTTTTGCTCTTCAAAGTAACAACTGAGTTTGTGAAAGATTGGCCAGAAATGCATTTTTAATACGTGGAAATTTTTGTACCTGTACCAAACCCTTCGGAATATGTTAAGGTAAAAATACTAATGTGCTAGTTACATATAATATACCTGTATCTTCCTCATATAATTATTATTCCGTTTGAAGAAGCAACGGTTTTGAGACAGCCGGCGCGGCGCGGCGCGGGCGGCGGTCGCAGGTGTCGACAATGGTAGCAGACATGCGACGGTACACCCGAGGACAGGAAACATGGCACGTTTCAAGAAATACGTTGAAAATTTACAAGTTATAATTTCTAACTTTTGTTGTTTTATATATTATATCGCCAATTATATACTTTCAATAAAATCTGCAATCTTCCTAAACGTATTTAAAGTTAAAATCATTAACTTTTTCCTGGACAAATTAGCTCACTGTCAAATGGTCTAGCGTTTGTTGAAAATATAAAGATATATTTATCTAAAAAATAGTACACGCCGTACCACACCAAAAAATTTCTAAACACAGGCATTCACTTTAGAATTGATTAAACGTTAATTACGTATAATTGTTTAAATTGAGAAAACACCAACATAATAATATAGCACATTATTGTCAAACTGACATCATTGTAGTTCATCAGTTTGAATTGATTGTTCTCGGACTTCACGAAATGTCATAATGCCTGGTATGATAAAATTATAATAAAGATATGACTTTAAATCTTTGAAATGTCAAATATACAACACATTTAAACAGAGTTCTAATAATACATTTACAAAACTAACACAATTATTCTATTTACGCTATAAGTAATTCAAATTCGTATAACTCCTTACAACCAAACGCTATTTCTAATATAAGGCGAGTTTCATTAAAATGCGGGAGTTTTAGTCGACACCAAACATTAAAAGGTTTATTTTACCTAAAATTATCCGTATTATAATATATAAAGCTGCTCTACCACTGATTGACTGACTGACTGACATCATTGTTCTCCCAGAAGGAGTGTTTTTGGGTTAAAATTATATAGAGGACTGTATAGAGAGTGCCCACGTGACCTAGGGAAAAATCCGAAAAGTGTCATTTTTGGTTTCCTTGATGGAACTGGTGTAGGGATCTCAAAAACCATAAGCGATGGGGGGTAGGTGTCAAAACTAAAAATGACTAAAACCTTGGGAACCTTTTGGAAAGATGAAAAAAAATTACCCTCCCGAACAAAAAAGAGGTTCTCCCATACAAATTTAAAACGATCGCAACTCCTAAACCGTTATAGATAGGTATGGAGGGTTTGAACAAATGTCATAGAGGGTTTGTAGGGAAATTTGGAGATTTTGTCAAAAATTGCAAATTGGTCCTTCGAACCGGATACCAAAATTCAAGTTGCTCCGATCTGGCTGAAATTAGGTATTTAGGGAGATTTGGGGTCCCTGATTCGAAATATGAAAAAAGTTTTTTGATGACGTCATTTGTTTTTTTTTTACGGGATGCGGAATTTTGGGGGCGAAACCACATTCCCTTTGCGAGGCCGTAGGCCGAGCTGCAATCGAGCGAGGCCGCAGGCCGAGCTGTGGAGGCGAGGCCGAAGGCCGAGCTCCACCCTAGCGAGGCCGGAGGCCGAGCTGTAGGCCTGCGAGGCCGAAGGCCGAGCTGGCCGTCATTGGGAACAGCTTAAAAACATTCCCTTTGTAACTTGCGAGGCCGCAGGCCGAGCCTTAAACACCACGAGGCCGAAGGCCGAGCTTCAAACCTGCGAGGCCGGAGGCCGAGCTTTCGGCCCGCGAGGCCGAAGGCCGAGCGTGGCCTCCGCGAGGCCGTAGGCCGAGCCGTTTTAGTAACTTACGAGGCCGAAGGCCGAGTTCCGAATGGGGTGTACCTCATTAACGCATCCTATGGAAGTCGCTAACGAGGCCGAAGGCCGAGTCCCGGATGGGGAGTTTTTTCCACATCTCGAGCTGGTCTTTGATGCAACCGCTCACGGGAACTAAAAGTATCTGTCAGTTGTCCGACTTGCATGAGAATTTTTAATCTTTTTATTTACTGGATGGGGATTTTCGCTGGCGATACAACGCCACGGTTGCGAGGCCGCAGGCCGAGCTTCAAACCTGCGAGGCCGTAGGCCGAGCCGTGTTAGTCACTTACGAATGGGGTGTTACGCGTTTACATTCCTTAAGAGAGTCACTAACGAGGCCGAAGGCCGAGTCCCGAATGGGGAGTTTTTTTCACATCTCGAGCTGGTCTCCAAGGCAACTGCCCACGATAACCACTGCAATTAGAGGTATGGTCCCTTAACAAAACTCGATTACAATCTTGGGGCGATTTTACAGCGACTAAAATTTTATCAAAAAAATCAACTTGCACATGGTAACCCTGCCCACACTTTGTACTGAACTAGAAGAAACTGTCACTTACTCTACTTGTATGAGAATTATATATATTTTTTCAACTGCAATAACAAATTTGAAATAAATACAAATGCACATCGATAACGCGGGCTGCTCGCAGCCCGCGCGCCACCCAAATACTAGTTTGAATATAAAGATCCAATTCTAGTATTGGCATTGTTTTATTTATCCATGTCAGTATTGCCAGACTAATTTGAACTCGTAGCCGTATAATAACTATCTAATTGAATACCATTTTAGTTAGTTTAATTAAAAAGCAGAATCACTACTTATATATACACACTCTCACAAAATGTATTTCCTAAACCATAAAAAATATAGGTGTATAAAGGGACTGGTCTGTGATATGAAAGATGATTCATGCTTAGCAGCTTTATTAAAATAAAAGTATAAAAATAAGCCGGTCATTATTTCGGCCTGCGCTGTAACGTACCACCTGTTTCCCAGTGGGTGTATTTCGACAGACATCGACTGCATTTTGTTTATACGTCTCAACCGCTCGGAAACTTTTACAATTTTAAAGTACATTACGCCTTCACAACTACTTTATACTTGTTTATTGTTTCGGAAAGTAGCAATGAATGTTTCTCGTTGAGATAATGTTTTGTTGTTGAACTTTGGCGTTTTTTTGGGCAGTCGTTTTGTGATAAGCAGGCTCTTGAATGATGATATTGATGACTCAGTTTCGTATTTGACGGTTGTCAATGTTTTAGCCTACGCTTAGTTAAATGAACAATGCTTAGATTACATAATACTAAGTATTATAAAGAAGCGCATTTTGTTCTAACCGAGGCATGGTCTCTCTGTCATTGTGGATGGATGTTGAGGTAGAAGAATGGCGACAATAATGTATGGATGGAACGCGTGCAAAATGACATATTTACTGTGGGATATGGAACGTGCTTTTGCAGGCTGATTGTGGTCTGTGGCGGAACACGCTCTCTTGGGATATATCTATGACGATGTAAGGATTGTAATATTATGAAAATAAAACTCCCTTTATTTAATTGTGGTGGTTTATTTCAAGATATAACAAAGTGGCGACGAGGATGGGATACATATATGAAAGGCTAGATCACTAGATAGAACAGACTGGATGAGGAAATATGTTTTAAGAGCTTCACCTAACGTGGGATAACCACAAGAACAATAGGAGACACGCAAGTTTTTCCAAAAGAGAGATGTTTGGGCCATCATTTACCTACCACACTGATACGAGTGCAAATGTGGTTTAGAGAATAGACCAGCCCAATGTTTTCTCTTCTTCATCGCAGACCTAACAACACAAGGGATCGATTGCTTACCATTCAAGCTTACACGTTGGCTTATCGAGCAATCTTTTTACACATTTGAATTTTTAAAAGTTAAAATAGATAAAAGATAATGTTAAAAGATCTCGCATATGTGCTATTTTTTATAGTTACATTTTTATTTTTCATTCGAAATGTGCTTTATATGATTTGTTGTATTGTTTAACTTAAGTGTCGAATTGTACTACTCGTGTATAAGTTATTATTATATTTGAATGACGAAGTTGCCAATTAATGAGTATTCAGTATCGAGTATCCCATCCGAAACATGGCAGCGTAAACTATATTAATGTACAATCGATCATCAATAAAAAAAAATGTACCATTTCTCTTTTTTTTCTATGGGATCTTTCTGTAGAATTTTGAGATTTATTATTCGTTTTTTTTTCATTTATTTTCAATATAAAAATCACAATAGTGATAATGTTATAAATCTCTGAAAACCTAAATTAGGTTTGAGTTTGAGTTGTTTGGATAAATTAATTTAAAAAAAATAAAAGAAGTCACCGTTGTTCTTGTCATATGTTCTGGCATCTCAGGATGTTACTTATTTATTTGTTTATTGCTTAAACAACCTTTTACAGTGCTTACATGATTTTGTGGTAAAAATACTACTGCTTATTAATGTTTTTATGAATATCTAATTACAGATGGTCACAACATGCACTATAGCATAAGATACGGCTTAAGAAATCTATACCCTCATTTGTTATTTACTTATGACACCGATTATATGTTAAATATTATGTGGATTCGTATATAATAATGCACACGGGTTACCTGGCAAAATTCCGTAACTATACTGTTTAGCAATGTTAAGTTTAATATTAAATAGTGTTATTTGACTGATTTTTTAAATATTTTACTGCCTATCCAACAGTATAGGGTTACATACTTAAAACTGTGTCATGTTCATGGTTCAGATTGAAACGCGAGTAGGGAGAGTGACAGAGAAGCATTGCGCGCGCTATTCCATGCGAGAGACAAGGACGCAGAGATATTTTTTTAATTATTGGGTTATTTAACAATATTGGTATGGGTCTTAGCTCGACAACGCATGTGCAATTTATTCATCTACAATAAATAATAATATAACATTTGAACGTTCTTATAATTAAATAACAGATGAGGGTATATATTTCTTAAGCCGTATCTTAGACTACTAGTAAACATTACACTTGAGTAGTAGAGTTACTGCAGATGAGTGATTTGAAATTATTTAAGTCATAAATAATACTCTACAATCACCAACAATTAGTACACCATAATATAATCAAATAATATTAGTATACTAGCTGACCCGGCCACGCGGCTGTGGCGCCATCTATTGTTTGTTTTGTTTTAAAAGATCTTTATTATTCATTAACTTAAAAATATATACAAAACAAGACACAGTCAAGGTATTATATATAGACTTAATTTTATGACGACTACTCAGGCTAGGCGCCTTTTTTAGTCTTGTGACAAAATTACAAATTTATGTTATTTTTAAACTTATTAAAATTGAGTTTTCGGCTCATTTACTATAAAATAGATAAAAATAAATAAAAATGTATGCACACTTTGTACAGTGAGCATTATAAGCTACGATATTTTCTTTACTTAATGATACTTCTACAAGTAACAAATGGTTTTAGAAGGTACCTAGGTATATTAACATTTTGCTAAATATTGATATATACGTACCTATACAAACATGGTCATAGTACCTATATAGAAATGAACACTAAATAAGGAAGTTCAACATCAATTATAATAAAAGTAGCATGTTTCTTAAAGAGTTTTCAGACGGCATAATAAATAAAAAAAAAAAAAAAAAACCCACATTAGCTCTCGTTAAACATTACAAAACAAAACAGCTCGCTCAACGCTTACGCACACATGTACCCCTCCTCACTGACGTCATCGTCGTTGTCTGTGTCGAGGATTAAGTGATGGGGCAAGCGGTATCTTTTATAAGTATCGATGTATGGCAAACATGATAATCGCGATTTACCTATTGAGGATATTAGTTTGTTCTTGTTATTCTTATTTGTATTTAAGTAGAATTTTTTAGTTTGTTTCAACACATAATTTTGTAATGAAGGAAAATTTATATTATCGTGTAATTTTGATAAATTTGTGCGAAAGTTAGTTTTAAATGCTATTTTAAAGGATTTATTTTGCAGAACCTGTAGTTTGCGATAGTTACTTTGACATGTACTGCTCCAAACAGGAGCAGCATACGTGATGCAAGGGCGTATCAAAGCCGTATAAATTTTAAGTTTAGTTTTTGGGCTCAAATTACTCTTACGATTCATGATGGGGCTAAGGGATCGAAACGCCTTTACACCTTTTAAATAAGTATACTCAATGTGCGTGGACCAGTTTAACTTACTATCGAGGTGGACTCCGAGATATTTAACCGATTTTTTCCAAGGTATGCAATGTCCGTTGATCATCAAATGCTTATCGGGGGGTTCACGCTTCCTAGAGAACATAATGGCCTCAGTTTTAGTTTCATTGAGTTTAAGTTTCCACTTTTTAAAATATTCAAACAGCAAGTCAAGCGATAGTTGAAGCCTATTAATAATTAATTCTGCGTCATTAGAAGTTGAATATGAAGCAGTGTCATCTGCAAAGCAAGCTAAATGCGTTCTTGGTTGCTTTGATATATCGTTAAGATAGATTAAAAATAATAGTGGGCCAAGAACTGATCCCTGAGGGACCCCAGCAGGAATAGCAAATAGCTGGGATGGGATGGGCCTCACCAATATGTACACGGAATGAGCGATTAAGAAGGTAAGATTGTACAATTTTAATCAAGTTTATAGGTAATTTTGAGGTGAAAAGCTTATGCAAAAGTCCTTCGTGCCAGACAGTGTCAAAAGCTTTTTCTATATCAAGTAAAAACATCCCAGTAGACTGTTTCAAATTCAAATTATGGGCGATATGTTCACTCACACGTGCTAACTGTTGAATAGTTGAATGAGAGCTCCGAAATCCAAACTGCTCATTGATAAATTGCCTACTAAGGGACTTCATAATACGATCGTATATGATGCGTTCGAAGACTTTACCGATAGTAGGTAGCAAGCTGATAGGTCGGTAGTTTACAGCGTACTTATGGTTTTTGCCAGGTTTTGGGATAGCAATGACTTTGGCTGTCTTCCACATGGAAGGAAAATAGTTATGGATTAAACATGAATTAAATATCTTTGTAACGTAAACTAAGCACTTTTGCGATATATTTTTGAGCATGATATTATTAACGTCATCACATCCAGGTGCTTTTCTATTTTTAAGGGATCGAATATGTTTAAATATCTCCGTAGGGCGAGTTAAAAGATGTGTATGCGTACTCAAGCTTGAGTTTACTGTTTGAAGTGACGACAATACTTTTTGTTCAATATCGTCATCATTCCAATCTGGCGTCAGACTCATATTTCTACTGAAAGTAGCACCTAGTTCGTGGCACTGATCAGCTACTGATGATGTTGGACAATCATCTGATTTAATGAGAGGTGGTATTTTTGACGATTGTCTCTTTAAAGATTTGGTAAAACGCCAAAGTTCTGCCTGAGAGTTATCAACTTTTGATAATTGGTGATCCAATGTTTTATCATTGTGTATCTGAACTACAACTTTGATTTTAGCTTGTAATAAATTTATTTTAGTACGTACTCTTTTCCGATGGTTAAAGTTTTCGGCGCGATTTTCGCAGCGACGTAATCTATCTTTCTCTTTTATAAGTTTTTTAATAAATTTAGGTAATGGTTTGGGCTTACGAGTTATTTTAGACTCCGGTACAGAGATGTTTCTAGCTGATATAAGAGTTTTAGTCAGTGACTGTACTTCTACATCAATAGATTCTATGGAGTTAAAGCTCTTTGCAGATAGAGAAATATTTTCGTTGAGATAAGAACGAAATTTCTTCCAATCTGCCTTCTTAAAATTGAAGTAGGAATAGTCCTTGTGCTCGACTTTGCCTAATAGCTGAAGTACAACCGGTAAATGGTTTGAGGACAAAGCAGTTAGAGCATAAATACTGCTGACAATATTAAGATTTGACTCCAAGACTATATCAGTCGTTCCAGGTGTGTTTTTAGCGTGATAATGTACTAGTGTCGGTTCCGACGGAGCGTGAATAATATACTCACGAGATAACATATGGTTAAATAATGTATTTCCGTGCTTATTTATACCATACTTACACCAGAAGGGATGCCGAGCATTAAAATCACCTGCCAACAGGACACCATTTCCTGAAGCTAAGAGAAGATCTAGGTCGCTTTGTAAAAGCACAAGATTGGGAGATTGGTAGATCGAATAAACTATGACTTTCTGACCTGAGATAGTTAATTCGATTCCAACTGCTTCCATATGTATGAGTTTTGGTACAGTAACCTGAGAGTGTGGAATTTCAGATTTAACGAAAAGAGCAACCCCTTGACCTCGATTACCTACTAGCTTATCTTGACGGTAGCAAGAATAACCCGAAATGCTAAGGGGCACATGTGTGCTCATTCGTGTCTCGTTAACAGCTATTAAACCGCACGACAAGTCACAAGCTGCTAGATCCGCCAATTCATGTATTTTTTCACGAATGCCGTCCGCATTCCAATATAAAATTTTTAATCCTATGGTTGTATTATACATATTGACCTAAGTGTGTTAATACAAGAATAACTTTGTCCATCATTGTGGAACAAGAGATAAATTCTGTCTTGATTGATTTGATCACGTTCAATATTTCTAAGATTTGTGTTGTAGCCGAGTCGACGCGGGCACCAACGTAAGCGTTCGAGATACTTGGTAAATACTTTGACGATGCCACATTAGCCCATGTACGTTGGTTGGGTTGTGGTGGTGGTGTTGTGTAAATTTCACATGTGGGCTTAGCCCGATTTGCTTCCTTTATGGGATGTTCTTGTTTAAGTGGTGGTGGCCTCTTCAATCGGAGACGCTCCAAATAGCTAACTCTTGCAGGACATTGGCGATAGTTAGCAGGGTGGGCATCCTTACAGTTGCAACAGTGTGCAGGACCAGTGCGGTCTTTTTTGGAACAATTTTTAGTCGAATGAGCTTCCACGCACTTAACACAGCGCTCAGGTAAGTTACAGTTCTTTGAGGCATGTCCAAAGCGTTGACAGCGATAACATTGGGTCCCGGAGCTATTGTTAGGCTTGAATCTCTCAATATTTATGACGCAGTTGCAAAGATATTTTATTTGCTTAAATTTTGATATGTCAGTACCTGCTGACAGTTGTACTAAGACTGGAGCGCAAGAATTTGTATCATCAAGAGCCCTTCAGTTTAGTGACTGTAGCATCGAATCCAAGCTCAGCCAGCTCTTCACGAGCTGATTCAATAGCCTCGATTGGTATTCCACGAACGACAGCTTTATACTTCCTCTCATCTTTTCGGGTAAAGGTATGAAAGTAGATGTTATCCTTTCGTAGCCCATCAAGGACAACTTGGTGGCTTTCATTAGTATGACAATGTATAGCTACCTTACCTTTGTTTCTATATTGTAGATGAAAGTTCTTGGTCAATCCGGACACGAAACTCGTAGTAGTCTGGTGTGACCAATTATCATTTAGTTCTATAACGATCGGTGGCACACGATATGATTTGTTTTTCTTGAAAGGCCCAACAGTAGAATGCTTCTCACCATGGCTGCAGTCGACATCACTTTGTAGGTCCTTAAAGCGGTTTTGGGTGCTAAAAGTTACCTGGGGGGGTACCCTTTTCGGATTGGCGCTACGCTTTGGCTTCCTCCATAGGTCCTCTTCAGCTGGTCTTTTGTTGGGTAAACTTTCAGTAGAGGAACATCTCGTTAAGTATTTATCCATGACCACAATACAAATTTATCGATATCGATAAGAATCTATACGTGTGAGCGGTTACACCACTAACGTCAAGAATACGAAACCAGTTTACTCGCGCAGTGCGGCAACAAGGAGGCGAGCGCTCCCTGTGCGACCGCAACTGCGACTGACTACTAGTAAACATTACACTTGAGTAGTAGAGTTACTGCAGATGAGTGATTTGAAATTATTTAAGTCATAAATAATACTCTACAATCACTAACAATTAGTACACCATAATATAATCAAATAATATTAGTATACTAGCTGACCCGGCCACGCGGCTGTGGCGCCATCTATTGATTACTTACTCAACCCAGTCGAAAGGTATCGACATCTGTTAGAATCATTTGGAGTTAACAGATAATTGTGACTGTCAAATAATAACAGACAAATAATTAGCAATAAATTAAAATTGCGACTATAATTTGAGATTTAAACTATCCTATCTCTCAAGTTGGATCGAACTGCACATGGTGTGCGAATTTTATTATAATCGGTTAAGTAGTTTAGGAGTCCATTGAGGACAAACATTGTGACACGAGATTTATATATATTAGATATTAACAGGAATTAAATTTAACATTAATTTAACATTTTTTGCCGTGGTGTACCGGCCTAGAATAGTACTCCCCCATTTCTTCCCGTGGGTGCCGTAAGAGTCGGCTAAGGGATAACGTACAAGGAGGTGGGCAGCAGCGCCTTCTGAGGATCGGAAATCATACTGCGCTCGCCAACCCGCCTGCCAAGCGTGGCGAGTATTGGCAAATCCCCCCTATATGGGGGAGGCATACGTCCAGCAGTGGACGCACATGGCTGAGAAAAAAATAAAATAAAAAAATTTAACAATTTAATTAAAATTCGTGTCCAGAGTGCTAGCGTTTATTTTGCACAAAGATTAAGTTTAGCAATTCTAAGTGCCGGCATTCTGAGGAATTTTTCTTCCACGGTTGGAAGTAAAAGTCTTTTTAGATTAAGTTTTAGCATAAATTATTTTTAGGTTTCCGTTTTAATATTGACTTAAGTTTTTAGTTTTATAGTGTCAACTATTAACTGTGTTTTTAAGTTTTTTCTATGTCGTGAGTGTCAAACTATTATAATATGTTGACTTTGTCAAGTAGATACAAGCAATAATGGATTTTGTGTTGTATGTATTGCTTCCGGGCTGTTATGTGCATCGTGCATCATTCATCATTCTCAGCTGTAAAGACGCCGCGAAGGAGAGTTCTACGCTCTTGTCGCCGCTCGGTCCTGAACCACTGAAGATGTCAACCGCAGTGATCGACGAAACGTCTGGAACACAAGTTTCACTTAGACCACGGCTAAACAGCCCGGAAGCAATACATACAACATGTCGGCTGTGAAAGCCTTAGAGGTTACAATAATGGACTTTTTTTTTTAAACATTCACTTAAGGTCTTCAGGTCCCAAACTAAGCAGGGTCTGTACTATGGTAACCTGATGACTGGATATATATACTTAAATACATACTTATATATATACTTATATACATATACACACCCAGACACAGGTCAAACAGACATGTTCATACACACAAATGTTTGACCTGTACGGGAATCGAACCCGGGACCAGCGGCTCAGAAGGCAGAGTGCTACCAATTGCGCCAACTGGCCAGTCATGATGGATGGATTCATCATCAAAAATCATTTTGACCAAGCATAACCTTTTTATTCAACAAGATGTTTTATTAGTTTATTTTTAACAACACTATCGGGAGCAGCATACATACAGGCAGCGTATCATTAATTCATTTCCTCATACTTTCTTCCTACATATCCGGTAAAAACTGGATTGTGGCAGTACTTGAAGGGCTTTAAAATCTTTCTCCCATCGTCCAGCAATTATCAGTATACGATACAATTATTCAAATCTCGGCGCTGGTCGCAAACCGGTTGTATAATTACGTTGCTCCCACGCCACGCTGCGGTATGAATGAGCTTATTCACGGGCCGTAGTGCTAGTGCGTCTTGTCTTCGTATATAGGGTGTTTGCAATACAATAGGTTCGTTTTGGAGTTATTAAAGCGCTGAAGTTGTGAGTGCGTATCCCTTAAGATGCGGGCCGCTTCCAAACGGTCTTTGTGTAAATCAATTGGGGAGGTATATGTCCAGCAGTGGACGTCCTATGATCATGAGATTATGATCCCTCAATCTGACGATTGGATCCATCCCAATCAGATCATTCGACAAATCTCAACGTACGTCATTTAACTTGCAGCTACAGATGTAATAAAGAAATAGATACATTAACAGCTCAATGGGCATACACAAGATGCATCGCCTTCCTTTTTTTGTAACCGCTTACGAAGAATATTCGTTTTCGTTGATCACTTGGTATATTGCGCTGAAGTGAATCATAGTGCTCATATATTTTTTTCGTTTTCTCTCGGCGTTAACGCTTGTAGAATGGTACTTTGTCTAGAACTTCTGTACAACTCGCGAACCGGTTAACGATACCCGTTTCGCATTTAAGTTCTATTTTTGAAGCCATTTATCGTGTATCAGAATATATAATCATTACTGAAATTATAAAACACGTTTATTTATTTAGCAAGTGAAATTGTTGCTCATAAATCATTGTTATTATGCCGTTAAAGAATTTTATGTTTATTATTTATTTAATTTAATATTTATTCAGAATTCGGAAGGAAATATGCCAGAAGGGCTGAAGGCTTTAATTACAAGCTAGCAGATTATTTGGGTATATAAATATTTTTTATTGAATGCACTAAATAAAACAATTGAGTTGGCTTCAATAATGTTGGAAACAGCCTGTATAAAGTCAAAGTGGAGCGTTATCTCAGTAACCCTAGTACGGCGTCACACACGGCAGCGCGCTGTGGGAGGGTCTCACGGACCTCCCGCTTCAATGCACTGTCTTTATATTAATATATACTGAACCCACTGTGATATGGGTGCTTTGATTTACATTATTTTATTACTCTATGGTCAGGACTTCGTAATACTTGAAATGAAATGAAATAATCTTTTTAGGCTGGATGCGGGCCGCTTCCAACTTGTCCTTGTAAAAATTAACGGAGGAGGCATATGTCCAGATGTGGACATCCTATGGCCGAGATGATGATGATGAATCTTTATTGTAGAAAAAGAAATCCAACAGGTAAACCAAAAGTACTGTAAACACCATCTATTGAAAGTAAGAAAGGTATGGAGAGAGCTAAGCTCGGGATTTCTAGCTAAGATCGTATCAGAACAGAGATAAGGAAATCCGTAGAGCAGAATTTGAGAAATTTTTTTCACATTGAAACTTACTAGTGAGAGTAATCAGAAGTCTGAATTCGGTGTCAATGTTTTTGGCTAGACAAGCGCTAGGCACTTAATTTTATACAAATACTTAAATATAAACACATGATAATAAATAAAGATATATATGAAACATCCGGCATATTAATTAATACATTAAATAGTCGTTTTCCAAGGTCATCATTACTTATATCGGTGATATAATGTTAGCCGTAGAAGCGTTCTTCTCGGCTATGTGTCCTTTTTTATTTATTTATATATTAATATTAAATATGTAAACTCTAAGGCTTTCACGGCCGGCGTTGCATGTTGTATCTATGTGTTGTATGTAACTTTAGTAACATGTTCATATACAATTCTACTATGTATGAGTCTCATTATGTTGATATTAGTTTCATATTTTATGTTTAATACATAATAATATATATTTTAAATATTTATTTTACCTGTGTAAAATTAGTATACCATCGCTTCTAAAAAATTAATTCCTCTCCTTACAACTTACAGGTTGTCTGGGAGAGATCGCTTTTTAGCGATAAGACCGCCAATTGTGCAACGTATTTTGTAATTGTTAATGTGTTATTTTATAAATGTTATTCTAAGTTGATGTACATGTGTAATAAAGTGTTAGATAGATCTATCTATCTATGTTCTTGCTCTATTTTGATGTACGTATAATATATTTGTTTCATTATTTGAATTCATTTTATACACATGGACAACATTTTTTATTATTTTCTGATTAAACTTGAATAAAACCCCCATTCAAAAGGCTGCAGTAAATTCATTGCATCATGCGAAACACCTGTATCAACACTATGGTAAACAGAACTCCGAACAAGCTGTAACCGGTTGTAATTTACATTATTATCCGGTTTAAAGCAGTAACAACCGGATTGTCGATACTCCCGAGGGTTTGTCCGATAGACGATTGGGAACAGGATAGGAAAATCAGTATAAAAGTAATTTTAAATATGCAATATGAGATGAATGTAACAGTGATGAAACATTTAAAAAAATTACTTCGTTGATAGTTTAATGAAGAAGAAGATTTTAAGATTTTAAGACAAATAAGTAAGCAAGGAAAAACTTTTTTTTTTTTTTTTTTACAGTTGTTAAACGCAAACTTACAATATTATGTAACAAAAAAAAAAAAGTTTTTCCTTGCTTACTTATTCATCAATGATAAAATTTTCTGTAAAAAACTACGTGTCATTGTAATTCACCCACATATACCACGGACAAAAACATCGAATTTGGTACCTTAGTAAATACACTTTTTAATAATCACAGATAGCTTAGATGTGGAACGATTTTTCCACTCATATTGTATAGGCGAAAGTGTGTATGTGTGTATGTTTGCTACCACGCACTCAAATGGCTTCACCAATTTCAATGAAATTTGGTACTGAGATAGTTTAAACCCCCCATATTAAAAAATAGGCTACTTTTTGTCCCGAAAATATTTGCTGTTCCCGTGGGATCAGTAAATAATTCAAAAAACTCTGTCTTTAAAAAAGACACATCTTATAGAAGTATACTAATATTACTTTTTTCCAAAATCTTGTCAGCATTGCAACATTGCTTAATAATGGAACATGTTAGTTTATTTGATATTAAGACTGAAGACTGTCGAATTATTGCTTCATTTAGGTACTAAGTAGTGTATTAAGAAAGTCATGAACAGAATAATAATAACAGAAAGGCCAGCATTTTGGTCACATATTGATTAGTACTTAAACCGAGCAAGTAAGCCTACTCAGGTTATGCACTGTGACGCGGGAATTGTTTGACTACCAATACTGTTGTGATAGGTTGTTATTTATGCCCTCAAATGATCGTGTTGTTCTATGGATTAGTTTCAGTAACTAGACTGAACTGGTTTGGCAACAGTTTAATTATGGCGTTACTGTAATAAAAAAAAAATACCAAAAAATGGAACCGACTTCAACACCCACAAGTGTGAAACAACTTGTTGAAGTCGGTACCATGATAGTTCAAAAGTAACTGATATCAAAATATTGTGCTCATGGTACCGACTTCGACAGTCAGAGGCAAAAAACATAAAAAAACAAAAGAAATATACGGGTCGAATTGAGAACCTCCTCCCTTTTTTTAAGGCGGTTAAAAAGAATCATCGGCAGTAACTCTTTGGTGGAACGTAGGCTTCAGAGCCTTGAACACCGGCGTAGAGTAGCAAGCCTATCGGTTTTCTATCGGGTGCATTTCGGAGAATGTGCACTGGAATTGCATAATCTGATTCCACCATCCCCTTTCTATCATCGGTCGACTCGACGTACGGCAATTTGCAATCGCTAAATGGCGCTAAAAACTTGATTAATATATAAATTACAAAACTATTCTTCAATTTATATAAATCGGAAGTTATTTATATACTTTAATGCCCCCATGTGAAACTCATTCGCTTTTTTTTTGCAAAGATCTTAATTATAACATGAAACACCAATATGTGTATGTTTATGACGGTTGCTGCGGCTCAGTCGTCGATGGCCTGTCTTCTGGTCCACGAGGACTCTAGGTTCGAGTCCCGGCAGGGGGAAAAATAATATGCGATGAGTGTAGATGTTTGTCCCGGGTCTTGGATGTTTGTGTGCTGTGACTGTGTGTCTCCATGCCTCCCGCGACACAGGAAATCCTAGTGCGGGATTTGATTATGAAAAAATCTTTTTACTACTGGCCTTTTAGTAAAACAAGCTACCTTTTTATTAAAAAAATGTGTAACCGTTATCTGTATCTGGTACTTACGTATTATGAAATATAATTATGGGTCTATGAATTGGAAAGTCACGACTTTTTAAATTCATTTCCCAACGCACGTGTAAAATAGTTTAATCATAGTCAATATTGAAAAAAATTATTACTCTAATATTATAAGAATCTACAAATATGTATGATCAACACGATTTTAACTATTTTCTCATTAGCACTAAGGCGTAATTTTCATTTATGCTTTACATTGGTCAAGCACGAACCACTTCAAGCCTTTTGATGATAAGTAAACTAGAAGTTGGTGTAAATAGTTCACATCAGTGATCTAACAGAAGCATAGATCTGTCATAGACAATACGTGCTTCAATAACGTACCAATTGGGACGGAGTCAGCAAACGTTTACTTTGCATGTATTTTAGCAGCGAAAAGACTGCGTCTTTAGGACGATTCGCTTTCAGATGGCTACTTTTCTTCTCTCAGTTTCACATTTCTATATATATAACTTATACTATCCTTAGCAATACAATATACAATGTTCTATAGTCTCCTGTATTATAAAATCCTTCTGCTTAATCTATATTCGCATTGCTAAAGTTAATAGCCGTACATGCAAATATTATAGATACCAAGACACTGTAGCGGTACTATTAAAGAACTGACCATGTATGATACTGGTCCCCACGATACAGGGAATCCTAGTGTGGAGACCAGCGAACAAATACATCGATTGGGAACTAGCTGTATATATGTAGCTGTATGTATATATATATATAATATTTTTAAGCTAAGTTAAGTTATGAAACTTTACTATTAGTATTAAGATTCATGTATGCCTTGGTCTAAATAAATTTCATTTCATTTCATTTATTATTTACTAGTAGCGTCTCCCGGTTTCACCCGCATGGGTGACGGTTTTCCCGCTACCTCAATTATCCCACAGGAACCATACTTACACTGATATAAAAGCTTCTTATGGGGGATTCCAGGGTGTAAACTAACTCCATCCCAAATCTCATCAAAATCGGTACCGCCGTTTGAACGTTAAGGAGTGACAAAGTTACACACTTACACACATACAAATGCCTTTATAATATTAGTGGGATTATAGAACATTTAGAAAATATAATTTTCGTAAATACTCACGCACGATTTTTGTTTTTTTCTAATGGAAACGTTTTTTAATTTGTAATCTAACAAACCGACTAGGACTCACGTGTAGGTTAATACTGGAAAATTACTCTTCAACTAGTTTTGAATAATTTTCGAGTAATTTTCCAGTATTTATCACGCGAGTCCTAGTCGGTTTGTTAGATTACATTTATGGAAGAAACCCGCGATAGTTTTCAGACTCAAATTATTGCTAACCGTTACGGCGCGGTAATAGGAAACAACGTGAAGGAGTTCTTTGATTTCTTACCACGTTCTAATCCGCGGAGGATAAGAATTCATTTATTAATTATATATGGCACATGTATATGCTATTTTAGAGAAATGCATTCTGATGTCAAATAAAGTGGGCGAGCTTGGCGTAGCATAATTAAAAACAAATAGTACTTTATATAAGTACTATTTGCTTTTACTATTGCGGCATAAGTTATGCAAGGCGTTGAATAAACTCGTAACACCCTAAGCAGAGATGATTGAGCTTCCGTATTAAATATAAAAAAACAGGAACTGACATGTATTTATAACTGTCATGTAGTAGTTTAACAAAAATATGTTAAACTAAAAAGAGTCAGAGTTATTATGAAAATTCAGCAAAATGTTTTCTCTTCGAAGTTTTTTATTATGTAAAATTATTACTTAATTTAGACGGTCGCCGTGGTGCAATGGTCAGTGTCAGTGACATGACCTCTGTGTCTTCGGGACCCTGGGTTCGAATCCCGGCAAGGGTAAGCATTAGTGCGACGAGTGAGATGTTTGTCACGGGTTTCGGATGTTTGTGTGCTGTGATTGTGTGTGTCCATGCCTTTCGCGACACAAGGAATCCTAGTGCAGGGGTCTAAGTGTGCTAAATAAATGAATAAAAAAAAGACGTGTGGGACTCGGGGACTGCCGCGGTAAAGCTATTGCATAGCATTTTTTATCAACTTATGCAATTAATATATTAAATAACCTATGCAGTAACGCCGATACAACCAATGCCACTTAAAGGCGAGTTGCTAAACTAAACAGACAAGCGTGATATTTCAAAAAAGTCATTAAAAGTTCTGCTATTCATCGTAAGATGGCATAACTAAAAAGTATCACTGCTGTGCCGGTCGGAGTGGGGGGTGTTACGTTATTTTCGTTACGGAATTTCTGGATTCGGTCTCCACGCTCAAGGCCCGCGATAGAAGCTATGCAATAGCTTAAAAATCTTATTAAAGTATACTAATCAATACATTACCTACATCATACGGAGGTACATCACATTTTATTATAGGCCACGTGGAAACTTAAACCAAACTTTACTATTCACTGCTTTGCACGATGGCATAGACATATATTAATATTCATGCTAAATGTATTTTTTTTTCATAGGGCAAATGCCTTTATTAAAATAAAACACTAATAACTAATTACAATTCTGCAGCTACTACAATAACATTTGAGCAATCCACTAGCTATTGGTAGCCTATAGATAACTCAAATGTTCTAATCCGCTAACGGCCGGCAGCGTGCCCAGAATGCTAACAGCAATGCCACGCTGAATTGCAATGCTGATTCGTTGAGCCAAATATGTGCCAGCATTTTGGTCACGCGTCGCATCGATCAAACTCTCAGATAAATTTTGTAAATTCTGATGAGCTCCAGGTCCCCACGGGCCTTGTCTCAACCCCAAACGGTTCAAATATGTAACCACTACCTAGGTTAGATAGAACCTCGAGTTTGTTAGTCATTTAATAAACCATTAAATGTATTTGATGTAAATGTCATGACTTGTCTATACATGTGTTAACTCTTTGGTACATGCGACATACTAACTAGGATGTTTGAAGACGTTGATAGTTACGTTTAGTTAGTGTACATGACCAATCTTAAGGTCGTCGACTTCTAATCGATATTACGAGTCTGTAACTAGTTTTTCAACACACTTGCTCGTAAAGTGAGCCATATTACATCGTACACATACAAACATATATACAATCTGTAGTCGTGGGTTCAAATCCAACATTTTTTTAAAAATATTTTTTTTATCACACTTAAACCCCCGTAAGCCGTATATAATAAATTTAAGGCGCCTTGCTCCCGGGTTCGAATCCCGGCTGCGGAAGAAAACGTTTCTGTGATGAGTATAGATATTTTGTCTTACGGGTCTGGGATGTTTATGGATTGTTTTTTATTTATTCTGTGTAGTTCTAGCATTTGACGATTTTTTATTGTGATTGTGTGTCCATATTTTCGCGTAACAGGTCTTGTGCGAATGTGAGTGTGTTAAAAAAAAAAGAACACAGAAAAGATCAGTAGTTGCAGGGCTACGTTCCGCACACATTCCACACAAGAAGTTTTCATTTCTCATGGGAAAAGTTCCATTGCTGGACTGCAGCCAATGCGGTTTACCTGAGGACTACACCATATCTTGGTAGATTGTGTTCGTAATAGCGTCTTCCGCATTATACACTGACACCCGATTTCATTCAGATTCTCACATGACAATCTACAGAGATCTTATCTTATTTTTTCAGTTTTGGCTTCGCAGGTCAAATCTTATTCAACTAGCTCGTAACGGTTTATTAAATGACTAACAAACTCGAGGTTCTATCTTTGTCTAAAAATGAATAGATAAAAACAACGGGTTGCACTCCGGGAGTGCCGGCAGAAGTGAAAATTTGAATATATACGTTGTGCATTCTTGAATATATTGGAATGGTTAGGGAATAATTTCGCGCGAAATGCTTTATTTGTCGGTATAAAAGTGCTATCATCTATGTGGTACAATTCAATATTCATTTATTGCGCTATCGTACACGGCCACGGCCGTGGCCGTGGTGGTAGGTACCGGCATAGAATAGTACTCCCCCATCTCCTCCCGCGGGTGCCGTAAGAGTCGGTTAAGGGAACACGCACCAGAAGGTGGGCAGCAGCGCCTTCTGAGGATCAGAAATCATACTGCGCTCGCCAACCCGCCAGCCGCGAGTATTGGCAAATCCCCCCTGCATGGGGGAGGCATATGTCCCACCCTGGACGTCCAATGGCTGAGATGGTAATGATGACACAAATATGACAATTTATAATACACTACGTCTACTCTCCCTCTGTTTTCGTGGATGACGTCACGCGTCTTACGAATTTTCGATCAGTCCCACGTGTCCTGACGCGTGTTTTACATTTTTTCCCCCATAAAAAGTGCACGAAACCGTAAAGAAGTTATCACATAAAAAGATATAAAATATATAATATATAATAAATAAAAATAAATAAATGGGTTTCGTGATAAGTTTGGCTGATTTAACTGAAAAAAAAAACAGCATTTGATTTAGTCAAATATCTCACCTCAGACCGCACCCGTATTTCTTTTTAATCATTTTCTCCGAGGGGGGTCACGTTACATGCTATTCGCTATCATTATGTTAGACGGCTCAGCGGGCCTAGACAAGATGCATCGCTTCTCTTTCTCTAATCGCTAACGATGAATATTCGTTCTCGTTGATTACATGATAATCGTTTTGAAGTGTCAATCTCATACATTTTTTTAGTTTTCTCATACCGTTGACGCTTGTAGAATGACACTTTGTCTACGGCTACAGCTTCGTTAGCGTTATACATTTAAAGGCCTTTCAAATGAAATACACAAACTACTTAAAATACTACAGAATACTACAATAACATTTGAGCAATCCACTTCTGTTGCTACTTGGCAGCCTAGAGATCGCTCAAATGAACCAAACAGTGGTTTTCAAGAAGCTTTCTATTCTATGCGTAGAATAGAAAACCTCTTACATGGAAGTCGATTAAAAGTATTTCAAATGAAACGTCGGAAGCCAAATATACAGGTACAATGTTATAACGTGAGTACGATTGCTTCTTCCGGGGTTCAAGAGCGAGAGTAGATAAACCTGTCCATGTCGCGATCAAAGGTGGAAACCAGCTAAAATCACTAAAGACTAATTCAACTAGTATCTTTCTATTTCTAACTTTCAAAAAAGGAATTTTCTCATTTATAGAATAGAATAGAATAATCATTTATTCAACACACACACATAACAAGGACAGGGCATGGGGGATGTCACTATTGTATACAATATATGTAATTATATAACATGAATTAAAACATTACAAATGACAATAAATCTTTAGTATTATTAGTATTGTATCATTTCAGTTGTAGGTATATATATGACGGCGCTTCGATTATTTTAGAGTGGCAAGGAACGTAACTGGCAGCTGAGAGTCGACAGCGGTCGTTGGACAGCTGACGTTCCTTCACTCTGACACAACTCCGGGCGCTAGTGTGCCATAGGCGCGGTACAAGGGGGATAGCGGCCATTACGAAGAGGGTGGTCTATCCGTTTGCATCGCACTCGCGCATTACGTGTTCGGTGGAGTGTCTTGCGTTGATTAATAATTGGACTATCCTTATTGTGTTCGTAGCCATATTTAAACAGATTATTGTAAAAGTCAATGATTATAGCATACTGTGTGAAAAGTTTGGTTTCTCTTCTCCTCGCCCGATAAATCCACGTCTGCCATTGAAATATGAGTATGGAATCTCCCGATAAAGATCCTGATATTGACCATGTGTCCATAAATATATTTTTTTGTTTGCTTAGAACTTCGTTGTTTTTTTTTTATTACATAATAATCATAGACTAACATACCATATTCGTATATAATAATGAATATTTCTACTATCCGATTGATCCAATTGAAATTTAAATAAAACCAGTTGTGATTTATTTTTTATCTTCGAGGAAATGTTGAAAACGTTTTAGTGCTTAGTAGTGCACATCGGTTCGTATAAATTATAAAGAACGTAAAAAAGTTCAAATTGTTAAAACGCATGCTCATAACTTTACAATATTTAAAAACGGGTTTAACGTCAAACTAAACGTCCCGGGACAAGCCGAAACAATTGTCGATCGTCATGTCAACAACCCGTCATTTTCACGCTAAACCTTCGACTAAAGAAACGTGGCGCTAACCCCGATTATAAATATTATAAACTAATATTAAAGTAAAAACTTTCGTCAGTACACATTATCCTACTAATATTATAAATGCGAAAGTGTATGTGTGTATATTTGTTACTTTTTCACGCTCAAACGGCTACACCGATTTCGATGAAATTTGGTATGGAGATAGTTTAAACATTGGTTTAACTTATAGGTTACTTTTATCCCGGAAAAAATGTAGTTCCCGTGGGATAATTGAGGTGGCGGGAAAAACATAATCCCCGCGAGTGAAACTGCGGGTCGCTTCTAGTAAAATAATAAAGCTACAATTGCGTTTGTTTTGTGTCGGTTTTAGGTAACAACATGTTTAATGTTTTGATTTCATATTATATAAATTAATATGTAAATAAGCCGTCCTTGTATATCTTAAAAAATAGTCCGTATGTTTATCAGAATTACAATAATTATTTATAAAAAAAATACAATGTTTTTTTTATTACTTCATAGATGAAGCAATTGACTACTATCGCACTTGATGATTACGACGATGATAATGTGACGATGTGGTCGAAGATGTTATCACGCTAGACCTAGAATGCTCACTGGCTCTCAAGAACTGCTGCCTGAACACACTATGTGTTTGGTGATAGTTTTTCAATCTTGAGGATTGTAGCTAGCCAGACGGATACTCAAAAGAACGTACCACCATGCTGTGAACTTGATAGTGGTGTTATTGTATAAACAGTATGGGTACTGAAGACAAAACTAGCTATAGGGGATGACAATTGTCCATCGCAGATGTGATATCACGCACTAAACTTAAGCTAAAAGGGTTTATGTGGTATTCGTGGGCTTTAGATGCTTTGATACGTGAGGATGTAAAATGTCCACGTCTGTCAAAGAACTACTTTCGTCACTTTTACCTTTTCTTTTATTTACTGTAGATTCACTGCGCCCCGGGGTTTTACCCGTGCGTGATGATTGTTGATGATGATGATGTTAAGTAGCGTATGTGTTATTCCGAAACCTGAAGTATCTACATACCAAATTTCATCGAATCGGTGTAATCATTTGAGCGTAAAGAAGTAACAAACATACACACAAACTTTCGCGTATACAATATTGGTAGAATAATGCGGCACTTCTGTTGGGATCAAACTTTCACTATGCGATGTTTTGCTAAAATATAACAATCTAAAAACTATAAAAACGACAGTAACTTCTGTAATTAGGGTCGGGAGATTTCTTGAAAATATATAGCAATACTTTACTTAGAGAATAAAAAATCACTATAGTGAACAACTAAACATATTTTGATTCAATTATGCGTACAACTAGAAGTACAACTTACCAATGTGTAGTAATTGCTTCAGCGCTAAACCGGATTTTCATTCAATTTGGTACGAAGATTCCTTGACTTACACAAATGTTATTTTTTAATCTTAAAACTACAGTTCTGTAGGGTCCAAATACTTTAGTTTTTATCCATTTAAGTTTTATTGTATGTTAACAACAAACTTAAAATCATAATACTGTCTATGGTCTGAGTGAGATAAAATAAAAAAAATGTAAAAAAGAAAAAAACAAAACAATAAATATATATTAAAAAGCATGTTCGTTACTATATATATATATATATATTATTTTTCTTATTTTTTTATTTCTTAACATTCACACAAGGTCTTCAGGTCCCAAACTAGGCAGAGCCTGTACTATGGTAACCTGTTGACTGATATATATACTTATATACATATACACACCCAGACACAGTTCAAACAGACATGTTCATACACACAAATGTCTGACCTGTCCGGGAATCGAACCCGGGACCAGCGGCTCAGAAGGCAGAGTGCTACCAACTGCGCCAACCGGCCATTCATCTGTATATGTACTACACATGCATAACAAAAAGAAATCATCAAAGTCAGTCCAAATTCAGATTCAGATTCAAATGTACCTACTTATCGTTAAAAGGCATAAGTATTCTCTGAAACCCCGCACAAGGTTTCCCTGTGTAATTACACAGGTTGATGATCAGATTTTTAGAAGAGGTAACGGAAAAAGCGTGTTTCATGCGGGTGAAATCGCGGGGCGCGGCTATAGTGAATTATATTCGTAAGATTATCAGAAATGCTAACTGTCGAGCGCTTACACTTTTATATAATATCTTCATCAACAATGACTCCCTGGTCGAGAGGAGGCTCCAAAGCCTGCAGCACCGACGTAAAGTCGCTAGTCTATCGGTCTTTTATCGGATACATTTCGGAGAGTGTGCTGTGGAGTTGCATAATTTGATTCCACCATCCCCATTCCATCTTGGGACGACCAGACGGACGGCAATGCGACATCCATACATGGTGGACGTTCCGCACGACTTGTCGCACGAAGCGTTTTGCTACCACATTCCTAGTGCGTACAGCTAACGAATGGAATTTATTGCCTAAATCTGTGTTTCCGCAAACATACAACCTGGGTATCTTCAAGTCACGAGTGAATAGGTATCTTCTAGGCAGGCGTGCTCCACCGTAGACAGCATCATCACTTAACATCAGGTGAGATAGTGGTCAAACGCTTGCCTATTCCCAATAAAAAAATAATAATAATAATAATAATAATTCCTACTTCATCGCTAAAATATTGCGTTTTGCTTATTATAAGTATTATACTAGTAACATTTAATAATGTCTTAATTGCATTTGAACTGCAACATCACAGATGTACTACACGGTGCACCTGCGGCTATCGGCCTGCGCGATGTGACTTTTTGTAACTCGACCGGTCTTTACATATGGACGGTGGTATACAACATGTAGCCAACAATGATGTATTTTAATTGTAATTGTATAAATAGTCTATTCGTTAGAAATGTTGGAATACAGAATTAAACACCATTAAACCCACCATTTAAATCTTACTAGCTACTTTCCGTGATATCACTCCTTTGGACTATAATTTTTATACGTTACTTCTCGTAGAAATATTTTTTTTTAATTTTTTTTATTCATTAATATTCACACAAAGTCTTCAGATCCCAAACTAAGCAGAGCTTGCACTATGGTAACCTGATGACTGATATATATATTTATATACATACACATCCAGATACAGGTCAAACAGACATGTTCATACACACAAATGTTTGACCTGTCCGGGAATAGAACCCGGGACCAGCGGCTCAGAAGGCAGAGTGCTACCAACTGCGCGAACCGGCCAGTCAAATATTAATACAATCGATCGTGTTTGTAGAATTATTATTATTATACGTTATTGTAGGTACTTAATGGTATAAACATGATAATAATTTATAATTTATATATTTGAAATGGTGTCTAGATGTCATTCTTATGATTATGGGTTACTTATGAGTTATAAGTACGTAGATCATACAAAACCATGATAACAAGTTAAGACGTGTTGTGAGTTATCTGTCAAAGGAAAAATGTCATGCGATGTAATAAAATGTGTTGTAAATATGAATATTATAAAAAAAAAAAAAAAATTAAGGTTAGGAAAATATTATGAATGTTTAGTTTGAACCATTTTTTTTTTTTTTTTTTTGAACCACTAAAGATGTCGACCGCAGTGATCGACGAAACGTCTGGAACAAAAGTTTCACATAGACCACGGCCAAACAGCCCGGAAGCAATACATACAACATGCAACGCCGGCCGTGAAAGCCTTAGAGTTTACACATTAAATGTTCTTGGTGTTATCTTGCTGATTGCGATCCAGTCCCGTCGACTCGGACCGGACGTGAAGCGGACCCATTTTTTTGTGACATCGTGTTATTCAACACATCTTTTCTATTATTTATATCTTCGACAACTGTAAGAGAACGAGTTAGTCATCATCATCATCATCACCATCATTTCAGCCGTCTGCTGTTAGTCTATAACAAGACAAGACAATCAACGTCATCGATCGCTTTGTCATTGAACTTTCTATGTATGCATTGTTGTCTAGTAGGTATTTAATTATTTCGAAATCGGTTGTAGGTAGGTACTTACTCCTGATTGCTTTTTTTAGGTTTTTTTAAAAAAATACGTTTATATACGCTTATAATAATGAAATAGAGTACTTACCTGAGTACCGAGCTTTGCTTAGCGTTTTCCTATGCAAAAAACCTAAAATTCCTTGTTCAGCATAACATTACCCACGAATAAACTTGTGACCGAATAGTTAGAGCTGTTTCCGGGATAGTTTACATTCTTATTAGTTGAATAACAAAACATAAACTGAAATAGTTTAAATAAAATTATTTATAGACAAAAGCGAACGCTTTTATTATATAACGCTTAATACATAAGCGAACCTCGACGTTCTTAGACTACTATTGCAAACAACACGTATATTTTAGTAAAAATAGATGTAATGTAGTGTAATACAAATTAGGTTATAAAAAAAATGTTGTAGGTATAGAGGCCTTACACACATCCTTAAGTCATATGACACTAGTGGTACCAATGATATTATATGTTTATATGAGGTAGATGTCGCACAAGCGCGCGGAAACTGAGGCGGCAAAATTAAGTCAATTGTAGTAATTTTCATTACGACGCGTATTTCAAGCGCAAGTCTAAACATATAGCTATCCTTTTCTATATTATTTGTACCGTATTATCTGTCGCAGTAAGCATGTTTATGTCGTAAAGGAACAAAATCTGAGCACCGCGCAGTATGAATATACGTCATCATCATTCATTTAGTAAAACATCATTGGGTGGTACTTATAACACTGTCTTCACTGTTGCTGTAATTATTGGACACGTTAATGAGACCTAAACTTAAACTTAATTTACATTACACTAAGCCAGTAAGCATATACAAACAAAGGTGTATCACCTTTTTAGTTAAATGGCCTGGCGACTCGACTGTACGTCGCCAGGAAAAAATAAAGTAGTCGATGTACAATAGGAATGTTAAATCGTTGCATGTAAAAGATTTACATAATAATAGGTTGGGGAAAAAGTTTCTTCGCATTTTTTAAGAAAATTCAAAACAATTTTTAATAAATTGTAATTTTTTTTTTAGAGTCTTCTCGTGACTACGACCAATGAAACTTGGTCGAAACGTCGAGGTAAATAAATTACTAAATGTTTTTCTCGCGATCAAGCTCCGTTTGATTTAATAACAATTCTTTAATAAAGTTTATTTACATTTAACTAAAGTATGTAGGTGCCATTTTGTTTGATAACTTTTTGCCATCTTGTAGGTAGGTACATGATCCTATTGCTATAGAAGTTTGGGGCTTCTGATCAAAATACCGCGCCAAGTGGTTTTGGCAGTCCTCTCGTGATGTTAACCTGACACTGCCTGAAGAATTCTGAAGCCACTGCCTGAAGAGACCGAAACAGGTAGAAATCTGAAGGTGCAAGGTCAGGACTATAGTAGGTTTCTTATATATTTTTTCTTTTTCTTTCTTCTTTAAGTCTGTATATATAAAAATGAATCCCCTATTCCCCTTGGTCACGCCATTAGGCGTGAACGGCTGGGCTAATTTCTATCATTCTTTTTTTGTTGTGTTTGTTATTGTCAGGGGAAGAATAAAAAATAGCGGAACTAGCGCGGAAATTTCTAAAATTAAGAAAACTTAAAGTTTATATAACATTTATCTAATGTAACATGTGTAGTGCTTTTGACAATACAGACTTTTCTAATTTAACCTTACTTACGTGTTTGACAGTTTGACATAACTATCAGTTGTTTGACAGTTGGTTCAGACAGGACAACGTCTCTCGGGTCAGCGGTATTTTAATATAAAATACTAATTATATATAACACAAAAAGTATTCTTATTAAACGTAGGACGCGGCATGGGCCGGAATCCCAGCTTGACTTCATTCGCATCTAAGAAGTTTTTTTTTATCAATGGCTTCCCATACTTAATGTAGTTATTTCCAACTAATATTATATTCAAGGGACAAATATCTACGCTACAAATAATACTTGTTTTCGAAAGCGTTAATCGGTACTTTGAAAACAAGTGAATCACTTAGAAACATTTTTTACTTTATTAACACAAATTGATTGATAGGTATTTCTTTTACTTGTGTGTTTACTTAGTCCCAGTTATACTGTACCAAATATGGGACACACAACAGTTGTATGGGACATATATGGGACCATTTAAGGGCCAATTATGAAGTGACATGTTTGGACCACTTTTTGTTTGGAAGGAGGTGTTAAAAACAATCTTCAAGCTACTAGTTAATATGTGCCTTCTGGGCTTGCGTGCTACATCTTAGACCGCGTCATCACTTAACATCAGGTGAGACAGCAGTCACACGTAAATTTTTTTAAAAACTTGAAAAATATTTGAACATATTTTTACCAGCACGGGCATCGGGTAGTAAATTTCTTAATTTTAGTACGATAGTATGTGGACTTGCGTTTTTATATAAGTAGGCTATATAGAAAAACTTGTTAAAATTTTTTCCATGTACAAACTCTTATTCTAATCGTTAGAGCCGATTCTGCTAAGCGATATCCCATTCCCATTATTAATTACATATATGTATAAACGCGAGGTCTGTGAGGATTGATGTATGTGATGTCTGTGAATCTTTCACACGAAGCGGCTGAACGGATATGGATAAAATTTAGCTCACAGAAAGATTAGTTGCGACTACGAGGTTACACGCATACACACATTCGGTTTCACCCGCGTGGATTACGGCTTTCCCGTTACCTCAATCATCCCACGGGAACTGTACTGTTTCCGGAATAAAAGTAGCCTATGTGTTATTCTAGGGACTTAGGGACTAACCTATTTCTGTACCAAATTTCATTGGAATCGGTACAACCGTTTGAGCGTAGAGAGGTAACAAACATACATACAAACTTTCGCCTTTATATTATTAGTGTGATTACTTTTTTTATTTTTTTTTATTTGTTTCACATTCAGACCCCCGCACAAGGATTCCCTGTATCGCGGGAGGCATGGACATATACAAATACAGCACACAAACACCTAAGACCCGGGACAAACATTGCACGAATGTTTGCCCCTGCCGGGATTCGAACCCAGGGTGCCGACGACCCAGAAGTCAATGTCACTGACCACTGCGCCACGGCGACCGTCATTTAATTAATAAGCTTGAGTTTGACCCGTGATGATGCGGTCTGCGATAGATCACGCCTTCCTAGAAGATATTTTCACTCGTGACTTGAAATCACCCAGATTGGACATGGGGAACTCAGAGTTACTCATCATCATCACCATCATCATCATCATCATCATCATCATCATCATCATCATCATCATTTCAGCCATAAGAGCACTACTGAACATGGGCTTCCTTCATTGATTTCCACAAGGACAGGATGGAAGCGGCCCACATCCAGCTCTATTAGCACCCGCACAATGCCGATACTCGTTACGCTTGGCAGGCGGGTTGGCGAGCGCAATGTAATTTGCAACCCTCAGAAGGCAGTGCTGCCCATCGTCACCATACCTGATCCCTTAGTCGACTCTTACGGCACCCACGGGTAGATGGGGGTACTTTTCTGGGCCGGTACCCCACGGCACATAGTATCCTAACGATTCGACGAGAATTATCTGAGGGTACTACTAATGTCTACTAAATGTATCTTCTTGATCGTTGAGATACATCGATATTTAAAAGTCATGACAGGAATGATATGAGGGCTGATGATCATGAGGTCGGGGCTCTTTAAAATAGGATCTAACAGAGGCATTTTCATGAATTCATTCATAACAGCAATAGGTCGTCCACTGATGGACATATGCTTCCCCATGTAGGGGGATTTGCCAATGCTCGCCACGCTTGGCAGGCGGGTTGACGAGCGCAGTATGATTTCCTATCCTCAGAAGGTGCTGCTGCCCACCTTCTGGTACATGATCCCTTAGCCGACTCTTACGGCACCCACTGGAAGAAATGGGGGAGTACTATTCTAGACCGGTACCACCACGGCAAATCAGAGGCATTATATGAAAGTAATTGCAGGTGTCTATAGTCGATGGTAATAGCTTTCTCACACAGCCAGAGTTATTGTTTCTACAATACATAAGTATACAGCATATATTAAGTCCACATTAAAAACGAAATATCAAATTTTTAAATAAACTGCCTCCAAATATCAAAAATTATAGCCTACAAACGCTACAACCACATTCAACTATCATACAGCGCCAAGCGGAAGTGACGTCACGAACGACACGTGACGTCAGCCGCTCGGAAATCCAACCGGAAGCGCCGCCATAACGGCTTAAGCGTCGGTGAAAAAAATTACGCGCGGTTTTTCGACAGGAAACGGTTCACTTCCGGTTCCGGGACGAGGTCGCGTGAAAGCCTGAAATTGTAGGTGGTGTCAAATTGTTTGAGAAATTTATGAAGGTATACTTATAGATTCAAGGGTAGTTGTAAATACGTGCAAGGACTACTTATGTCTTACCTACTAGCTTAATCCCGCTGTGCCTCTCGCAGCCTCTTTTTTAAAGTGAAATCTTCTTTAGCGGCGTTGTGCACTTTTGTATGGGGAAAAAAATGTTAAACTCGCGTCAGGACGAATCGCGTCAGGGGCGTGACGTCATCGAATTCGTAAGACGGAGGGAGCGTAGAGTTTAAACTTAAATGTGTTACGAATCAGGAGCATTTTCGTTTGTTGGTTGGTAGATATAATACGACCTTTTTGAAGCAGACCGCACTCACCTCGCTCGCCCGTTTAACATGTTGACTTTGACTTCATTCTATTGTATGCCCTCACTATAGTCACGGTAATAGTATGGATAATGCCGTGCTTTAGTCTTTAATGTGTACACATAAAATCAATAAACTCAAATACCTACCTATTGTCATGTTTATGGACGATAGCGCATTAAATGACTATTGTAATTTGCCACATAAATGCAAGTTTTCACTTTTGCTGGCACTCCCGGAGTGCAAACCCGTTTTTTTTCTACTCTCTATATCCTTTTCTGTACCTCTGAACAACATGTAGGCAAAGGAGGACGGCAGAACCAGCCTCGCTCCCGAAAAACGAAATGACAACCCGTTCATGTATTCTTTATATATGAAAATTTAGATTATATTTTTGTGGATTCCGTGAATAATTTGCATTATTTATAAAGTTGGGAATCAGAAGTACTTTTACTTTACTTATTTATGTGGTTTTTGTGGTTTTCGAACGCACCCTATACTTCTCATTATGTTTGTTGCGTTTGAATACTTACGCTCTGACATTAATTGATATTGTTACTCTATAATCTGTGTAGTCAGCTGTTCTGTAGACCCGGACTGCGTTCATAAACACACCCATGCCTAGTTTATTCCAGAATATAATAAGTAATCTGTATCTGTAGCGCGATCCATGCAATATTGCTTTCTCTGTCTACGATGCTATAGATGGATAGCGATCCATTGAATAGTTCGCATATGGACGTGTAGTTAGCATACTGATACAGATGAATTTCCATGATAACTTTTTACTCCCAACTTCTAGGAAAACGATTGAATATACAATATACAATGTATTTATTGCTCTATCGATACGTATAAGTATCATTCATGAACGCGGTTTTTTCTTCTAGGCTGCAAATGTATGGGAGTCTGCCATCCTCCTTTCGCGATAAGTTTAAGTAATAAGATACTTACATTCTGAAATTAAAGCGTGAAGAGGTAACAAACACATACATACACGTGTACATGCACACAAAATTCCGCATATATAATATTAGTGTGATTACAGAATAGTCAGTTCTCAGACCAACCATACGCCGATACGTACGATTGTTGATCGACACGCTTAGAATATAATTTTTAAAGATAAACATTGTCACACACTCTTTTCTATTTTAGTAATTTACTCTTATATTAGTTTAAGTGTAAATATAACTGTTCACTTGCTTATATACTTTTAGGAAATTCTTTTTGTTTTTTCTTTTTCTTTTTTGTCACAACGATGTACTATGTTAATAATAATTGTAAGCTACACTACTGCTACATAATACACTGTGTACTCCGTTTAACACAGTCTGTCTCAAGCTATTTTGTAATAAGTCATCACACCGCTTGTAACGCTCTTGGCTATTATCTATGTTTGTGTGAAACTGTTCTCCACAACACAGGGAATCCTAGTGTGGAGATCAGAATCCAAACCACTACTTAGTGTTACCAACTAGATTAGCACTTACTTTAAGATTGTTATTATATTATTACCTATGTGACCGTGGAAATAAAGTTATTCTTATTCTTATTGTATAATGTTCGTAAATTTCTGGAATTACATTTTGATCTTAATAAGTTGAATGTACCTAATATACTAATGTTTATTATTATTAGCTGAGGTAAGAGGTTTCTACAAAGTAAAAGTAACTAATTATTATTGTTATCGCCAGCCTTAATGGTAAGTTATTCAGATATTTTAGCTAGTATAACGTAGAAACATTCGCTTAAAATGATAATAAAACGCATTTCTTTGTCCAAAACGCAAATTGTTTTGAAAGTCGTTAAAAAACGCCAACAATTCTGTTTTCTAGGGCGTGGTGCTAGTTGAAGTGACTTCTCTTCTACTTTCAATCACGAATTAACAGTAAAATACTTTTAATTTTAATTAATTGTACTCATTCATTCATCCCAGCCATAGGATGTCTACTGCTGGACATATATCTCCTTATATAAAAAAAATATAGGGGGATTTACTAATACTCGCCACGCTTGGCAGGCGGGTTGGCGAGCGCAGTATGGTTTTGCTATCCTCAGAAGGCGCTGCTGCCAATCTCCTGGTACGTAATCTCTTATGCGACTCTTACGGCACCCACAGGATGAGATGGGGGAGTAATATTCTAGGCCGGTACCACCGCGGCACTACTATTAATTGTTTTATTTGTTATAGCTTAATAATTAGCTATCTAATTTTTGACGTGAGAACGTTTTATAAATTGATGAATACCAGCAACACTCATGAAAAATAGTAACGTTCCGCGTAACGTTCCACCTGAGTTTTGTATTACATAAAATAATCAAAGTCGAAGTCGAAGTCAAAGTCAAAGTCATAAATGATTATGACGTTATCACGTAAATCTATCGTCCGTAAACCGACTTTACAAACAACCAATTTTTATGGGAACAAATATAATGATCACCAGATAAATATAATGTTGACCAATATTCGAACACCAAATTGGCAGCCTACTCTCCTAGGGATGGGCATCGGACATGCCCGAAACCTAGGTCGTAACTTCGACTATAAACGTGAGTTATGCCGGATAATACATCTATACAATTAGTAGAAGAACTAAAGTCAGCGGATTAGCAACATTTGAATGTAGGGGGCGCAAACTAAAGCTTTTGAGATGATTAAAAAGAAACGTTTTTATATTCAATTTCGTTCTATCGCATTGGAAACCTAACGCATGTTAATTTATATTTAAAAAAATAATCATCAAAATCCGTTCATAAACGGTCGCCGTGGCGTTCCACCCTGGGTTCGATTCCCGGCAGGAGCAAACATTTGTGCGATGAGTGTAGATGTTTGTCCCGGGTCTTGGGTGCTTGTGTGCTGTGATAGGATTCCTTAAAAAACATTTTGTCTACCTCAGAGATTAAACTTTTTTTTTAATCAAACTCAGACCCCCGAACTAGGATTCCCTATGTCGCGGGAGGCGTGGACACACACATCCACGCCTCCCGCGACATAGAGAATCCTAGTGCGGGGGTCTGAGTGTGACGCTTAAACCGTGACCACACCGCATAGTGGCGCGATAGGCAAAGCACCACAGGATTTGCCGCACGCTCTAAAATCACAAGCCATTTTTGGTCCCATAACTTTTTTTAAGTCGTTTTGCCTACCTCCGCATTGCTTCGATCTTCCATTTGTAGTAAGGTTTTGTGGCTAATTTGAAACGTAGCCAGTTTACACTTGCGGTCTTCGAATGTGACCTTTATTTCACTCGTTTACGAAAGCGTTTTTAGGATTGTGGGGAATTTTAGAATAACATAGGTAGAAAACAAATGATACAAAATTTAAGCTATTTGGTCCACCGATTGAATCGGATTGTAATAGAAATGTTAGTAATGTTTAAGTCTGCATTATTGGTAATTTTAGTCTTCGAAATTCAAACTCACAATTACACAATTTAAGTATTTTTATTAATTCCATACATTCACAACATTAACAAGGTAACATTAACATAATTCAAAAATAATTTATAATAGCAATAAAATAATCTAACTTAAAATAAAAACCTTAAAAATTTAATTAAAATTAAATTAAATCTAAGCCGGGCCCCTGCGGCATTGTACCCAAGATGCTGGCAGCGTTCCCTCTTTGTATTGCTAGGCTAATACGTTGAGCGAGGAAGCTGCCAGCTCTTCGGTCTCCTGAGAAGTCAACCAGTCTCTTGGAAATTTCCTTGAAGAAGCTGAGCGCGCTAGGACCCCACGGGCCAAGGGTCTCATTTAAGTATTAAATGGCTCAGTAAAATTGAAACATATGATGCGCGAGCGAAACCGCGGAGAGTAGCTAGTGTTTATAATTTTCAAACTGTGGCCGTAGCCTCTCAGACAAAACTACTAATTGATAGTTGAAATTTGCCTGATGTTAAGTGACGATGGTCAAAGATGTAGCAGGCAGGTCTAGAAGGTACCTATTCACTCTTGTCTAGAAGACTCCAGGATTGTACGTATCGGGAAACATAGATTCAGGCAACGAGTTCCATTCCTTGGCAGTACGTACTAGGAAAGTTGCAGAAAAACGCTTAGTAGATACCTATATGCAATAATATTATATGTTTATAGTCATAGTCATAGTCATTTTATTGGTAAATACAACATTACAAGTCAAATTGGATACATTAGGTAATTATTATTATTATTATATAAAAAATAACTACTTATTAGTATATATATTGTCTTTTTCACCTAAGTACTCTGCAAGCGAGTAGTAGGCTTTACTTGATAGTAGCTTCTTTAATTTATTTTTGAATAATTTTGGAGAAGTTGCACTCTTAATTGACTTTGGGAGGCGATTGTATAATTTAGGCCCGATCACATAGGCAGATTGTTCGGACTTTAGCAGCGAGTGAGCAGGTGTTGCCAGTCTATGCTTGTGTCTCGTACTGTAATTGTGTGAAGTCCCAGTGGTTTTGAAACTTTGTGGATTGCAGTGCACGAATAGACAAATATGGTATATTAATGCAGAAGGTACAGTTAATATTCCTAGTTCTATAAAATCTAATATATGAGGTAGATGTCGCACAAGCGCGCGGAAACTGAAGCGGCAAAATTGAGTCAATTGTAGTAATTTTGATTACGACGCGTATTTCAAGCGCAAGTCTAAACATATAGCTATCCTTTTCTGTATTATTTGTACCGTATTATCTGTCGCAGTAAGCATGTTTATGTCGTAAAGCGACAAAGTCTGAGCAGCGCGCTGTATGAATATACGTCATCTTTAGTAAAACATCATTGCCTATATGTGATATGTCTACCAGCGATGGCGTGTTGCCGTAGATTTCTGGTTGACCAATGATAAAATTGGGACGGTGAAATTACATTGTGTGAGAACATGAGATATTCTCAAATAATTGAGTTTTGAGACATTTGACCTTGAATATCTACGGACACTGCGACCACCGTTCGCATGTGTGACTTTTGAGACAACACTCGTTATTCTACAATAAAGGTCTATACGAAATTTCTGCTTATTCCGTTAGATGCTGAGGTGAAAATGCCTAGATGACTGGACTTTTATACAAAAAACAATCAAGCTGCCATATAGAGCTTGTAATAACACTTACGGACATACATTAGAAAAACTTTAGATTCATCATATCTTACTAAGGCTAAAACTTATTATATGTAACTTTTCCTTAGAGTTCAGACCCAAAAGCGTCACATTTTCATAATGCTTTATGGATGTACATTTTTAACCGAAAAAAGGAGGAGGTTATCAATTCGATCCGTGCGTTTTTTTATGTTTGTTACCTCTAAAGTTTTGACTAGAACCGATTTTAATGATACATTTTTTTTGAATGCTAATGCTTCCCGTGTGGTCCCATTTAAATAATATCAAAATCAGCTAAGCGGTTTTTGAGTTACACTCCAATAAATGAAAAGTGCTACGCATACGTCGATTACATTATAGTTGCGGGTGGAGAAATCGGTGAACATACACAATGACAATTGATAACAATAAGTAGCAAAGGTCACAGAAAAGGGTGAAGAAAATTTTTTAGCAAAAAATGGAACCGACTTCAACACTCAAAAGTGTGAAATAACTTGCTAAAGTCGGTACCATGATAGTTCTAAAGTAACTGTTATTAAAATATGAATAGTACCGATTTCAATAAGGTATTTCACAGCTTTGAATTTTGAAAGTCGGTTCCATTTTTTGGTCATTTTTTTTTACTACTATGCATAGTGTTAAATATATTCAATTATAGATCTACGAAATTATAGAATATAAGAATATATTCATATATTCTATAATTTAAAACACAAATTTTCAAAACTTTTTAACCTTATACAAACAAAACATCTATCACCATTTGATCTCCGGAAATAACGCGCTTCTTTTCACGCAGATTCAGCAAACGCTTTCTGTACATACTTCAAAGAGACAAACAAACAACTAAACTTGAGAATTGTTTTGAACTATCGAAAAGGGTAAGTTGGTAATACGATTTGTACTTGTTCTTATATAATCAAGAAAGGCAATGTTTGAAGGAGAACGGAGATATTTTGGGATGAAAGGTTGAGAAGTACTTTTAGTGAAACATGCTTAGAAATAATGGAGTTAGTTTTATACTCATAGTTGTTTGTTGGTACGAAACATATGTATACATTTTGAGTCTGAAAACTATATTCTTACACGCCCCTAGCGGTAGTGGTGGGGCGAGCGGCAGACTGACCATATAAGCCAGACAGAACCGGAGCGCACACACTTTTACTCGGGCGCTCGCCGGCATCGGACGTCGACGCAATGACGTAGCAAGTGGAAGGGGCGACCGACGTTACGTCACTGGCGCGGCTGGCTTGGACGAGTCATTCTACTTCGGGACATCGTACTGAGCGGACGTGGCTTAGGAGTCTACGTGAATTGTTGTCGTGTTTGGTGATATCGCGTTTTGTTATTTAACTCCAATGAAAAATGTTGATAGTTCGCTTTGTATTTTCTGTTTAAAAATTGAATACACTTCTAATCGTCAAGAATATATTATACTAACTAAAGTTCGAGAGGCGATCGAAATCAGACGTCACCCTAATTTCAACCGGGATAATGGGTGGCATATTCCGCCGGCCTGGATACCAGTCTTAAATATAGGCGATACATCCGGGCTATGGAAACATGAGGACGACACGACTAGCACGGTGTGTAAACCGGCTTCCTACCATCATCATCACCAAAGTGACAGTGACAATGACACTCTCAGTGACAATGACTCAAGTGACAGTGCACACCGGGACAATTTGACTGATGCAGCGCAGCCGTCTCAACGCCAGTTACGTGCTGAGGCTCGCGCTCGCCGCCAGGCACGATCATAACTCCCAGATGAAAAACTGCAAATAAGTTCGAAACTGGTCGGAGAGTAATTTTCCAGTGTTTACCACGTGAGTCCTAGTCGGTTTGTTACATTACAATTATGTATACATTACACATAAAATTACAGATAACATCGTAGGTACGAAATTTTTGAGAATTATTCGTATTGCTTGTGTAAACCTTAGCACGTATACATTTTTTCTAAGTCCTATAGGTGCAAAGTATGTGTAAGCAGAGCTTTGTCTGACTCCATCTGTAACTATAAGTAGACTTTCTGCGTACCCTATTGTTAAATTACCATTGACGTCTAAAAGAACTGGGTTGCCAGTATCAATATGAACTCATAGAACGTTCACAGCTGGACATATGCCTTCCCTATTGATGTCCACAAGAACCAGCTGGAAGCGGCCAGCATCCAGCCTCTTTCTACGATCTTCATCTGTTATTAACTTAATATATATTTTTTTGTTAAATAAAATACTGAGGGTGGAGTTTTAAAATTTAAAACGCCCGATTATCAATTTAACCATCGGTCAATAAGTTTTTACCATACAGTTAACCAACGCGAGAAAAACATTTAGTAATTTATTTACCTCGACGTTTCGACCAAGTTGCATTGGTCGTGGTCACGTACGGATTTTATTTGCAACCTCCGGCCCATAACGGTTAGCAATTGTAATTTTTAGACTTTCGCGATTCGAACACATTGTTGTTAAATCAAACGTTTGATTTAATAACAATGTGTTCGAATCGCGAAAGTCTAAAAAATACAGTTAATCGACGGTTAATTAATAATCGGATGTTTCAATTTTGGTGAACTGTACCCTAAATACTATAAATTTATTACAATACTACATTTTCACACTTATATTTGAAGAATCTACTAGCTTTTGCAAGTCTATATGGATAGTGAAAATGATATGTGATAAATGAATATATAATACATGACGGTACCGTGGCGCAGTGGTTTGTGTCATCGACATGACTTCTGTATCACCGGGACCCTGGGTTCGAATCCTGGCAGGGTCAAACATTTGTGTGATGTTTGTCCCGGGTCTTGGTTGTTTGTGTGTTGTGATTGTGTGTGTCCATGCCTCCCGCGACACAGGGAATCCTAGTGCGGGGGTCAGAGTGTGATAAAAAATATATATCTATATATTTATATACTTCGATGTGATGCTTATAATATACAAGGTGCGTCCCCCGGTTTTAACCGCGTCGTGATGAAAAACGGTGATCATTGTGATTATTAAACTAAGCCCACGTGTTAATCCAGGCTAAGCGGCATAAGCTATCTCCATACTAAATTTCATAAAAATCAGTGTAGCCGTTTGAGCGTGAAAAAGTAACAGACATACACACATACACACAAACTTTCGCATTTATAATATTTACTGGGAAGTAGGATAGGATAGCTCGATTTATAATTAAAAATACAATTTATGCAATGATATTTTAAAAAAGTGAGATAGGGCTCTGGCTCGTCCGGCGTGGGCGGCATAAAATAGGTGCGTGCACTTAACTTACTTTCAACACATTAGGTTTAAAAGCACGTGTTGCTCTCAAATAATCTTGTTATAAATTTTGTAAAATTCACAAATATTTCCAATACATATAAAACGAACAAGGGTTCTGTGCGTTTACCTGTTGTTGTATCTGGTTCGATTTTTTGAGAGTGAAAATATTAGAGGGCACCTTATTTTTCTTTAATAATAACATTGAATATATTTATAGAAGATACATATTTAGTTAGTCTGTGCAAAAAGAAAACCATCGCGGCGTAAATTATTAGGAACAATTATTATAATTTCTATGTATAACTTTATATCACAACATATTTAAAATAATATTTTATTTTATGTTTATAATAATGTAAAAGTGTTGCCAACATAAGAAATAGGATAATATTATACAACAGCGTCCGCAAGTACTGTGACATTTCTTTGTTCGCGCAGACTCTATTTATTTTCATCCGATTCATCGTTTAGTTCTATACATGTAGATTTTTTGCATGCATCTTGTTTAATCATAGCAGATCCTTTTTCAGCAATCATCATCACGGCTTCGTGAGGACTCCCACTAGTCAAATGTGGCATGACACTTGCATCTACTATTCTCAGATTTGTAACATCGTACACTCTAAGTTTACTGTCAACTACGGAACCCATGCTACAAGTACTTGTAGAATGGTATATACTGACAGCTGTCTGTAATGCATAGCATCTCCAATATTCATCTGTTCCATATGTATAGTCATTACATTCAACTAATTCTAAGTCAATCAGTTTTGCATTCACTTTCTCAAAATAGGTCGAATTGATTACCTTGATAAAATCTTTAATATACGCAACCATATTGTCTAAATCAACCTCGTTAGTAAAGTAGCCAGACTCTATGAGAGGCTTATCATTAGGATCTTTGCTTGTCAATCTAACACGTCCTTTTGATTCTGGCTTTGTAATAGATACAAGTGTGTAAAGGCTTTGATGTAATATGTCTGCACTGTTAAATTTATCGCAAATCTCAGGTCGATATTGGAAAACAACTGCGCAAGCTAAGAGAAGAAATGGTAAATCATGAGCCAATATAAGTGAAAATACTTGATAATCAGCATGTCTTTGGGTTAAATCTAAAGCTTTCAACCCGACTATAATCGGGAATGGTACTTTAGTTAAAATGATTGTCTGTGGAGGGGGAGGTAAAAGATCAAATGCTAGTCTGTGTACGAGAGAAACAGCTACCTGGTCTTGAAAATTATCTCCAACAGGTAAGTCAGCTACGACATTGATACCCAATTCGTTTAAATGCGATTCATGTCCAATACCAGAAAGCATTAACAATTTTGGAGTGTTAAATACTCCTGCACATATAATTATTTCCTTACTAGCCCTGTACACAAATGTTTTGCCATTTCTAATAGCAACCACAGCGACTGCTCTATTATCTCTAAAAATTATTCGTATTGCTTGTGTAAACCTTAGCACGTATAAATTTTTTCTACGTCTTATAGGTGTCAAGTATGTGTAAGCAGAGCTTTGTCTGACTCCATCTGTAACTATTAATAGACTTTCTGCGTACCCTATTGTTAAATTACCATTGACGTCTAAAAGAACTGGGTTGCCAGTTTCATTAAATGCATCTAGAACAGGTATGGACTCGAGAAATGGCTGTCTAGCGACACCCATTGGACCTTCTGTACCGTGGAAGTATTTAAAGCCAGAGTTTAAAATTTCAGGGTCTTTAAGTATTTCTTTCTTTTTAAAATAAGGCAAAACGTTGCGGTATTTCCAGGAGGTATCATTAACTATCCTGGCCCAGGAGTTGTAATCACTTTCAGCGCCTCTGACTTCGATAAAGTGATTAATTATACTTGTCCCTCCAAGACCTTTTCCAGCTGTAAATTTTGTGTAATTGTCTTGTGAGCTAGCAGCATAGTCATCGTAGATAGATGTGAAGTTCCAATCTAACGGTGACATTGGTGCCGTGGCGAAAAACGGTGGGAACTGAAAAAAAAAAACAAATTAGGCTTCCAGAATATAAAAATACATTTTAAATTCACAATATGATAAGGAATATTTGCATACGAGTACATACTTACATTGATAAGCGTTTAGTTTTTTAATTATGTACAATGAATTGTGTTCATTAATTATTATTCAAAATCTATTGCCCAATTCGAATTGTCGGAAGATTATATTACGCAGTCGGTAGCTAGCATGCGAAACCGGGTATATAGATGTAATTTTCAAAATTATGTTACACATTGATCAGATCTATGTAAATATAGATGTATTATCCGGCTTTACTTAAGTTTATAGTCGAAGTTTCGATATAGGTTTGGGGCATGGCCGATGCCCATCCTCAGGTGAGTAAAATAAGCAAAACTGCGACTATAAACGTGAGTAAAGCCGGATCAAACTCACGAGAATTTCCAATCAAAAATCAGATCTATGTAAGCGGACACATAGGTCCATCACCTAGCTTATTACATTTTTACCAAAATTGTTATTTAAGACCACCAGCTAAGAAAATCGTGTGAAAATTGCTCAGATCTGTTTTTAATATTTTGGTGTCGTCTTCCGGGAGTAATCGTTTTCTAATGGGGCGAATATGGGCATTTCCAAAAAATGCGCTGTTCTGGTATATTCGGAGAAGTACAGAGTTTACTTTTGCATTCTTAACTGATCAAGAGAGTAAAGCAACATACTGTCGGTCATACCTTGGATGGATGAGTACAAGTGCCATTCTCAATACAGCGCTTCCGTGTTTCGGTTAGTGTTAAGTGTAAAGTGATCTGTCCTGATTGTGATCATAGTATAACAGTGGCTAAGCCATATCGGAGTCCCTTGGATAGCCTGGAACATCCGGCATTGCGCTAGCCACAGCCTATTTGCCAATACGCATTTGCCAGCGTAGTACATTATGGCCAGCATAACTCTCTATGATGAAGGCTCGGGTCAAATCCATGGAAACTTAAATAGCTCAGCAAGAGGAGCGTCGGCTGTCAAACTGACGGACACTGGTTCGATCCCCAGAAACAGCTTCCAGTTGGGCTTCCGGTAAACTTGAGGGTTGACCTCAAGTTTGAAAAACTGTCACCATACACATAGTGTGTTCAGGCAGCAGTCCATGAGAGCCAGTGAATATTCTAGCGTGATAACGCCTTCGACCACATCGTCACTGGCCATCAAGTGAGATAGTGGCCAAACGCTAGATCTATACAGTATAAAAAATATTAAAAAATGCTATAAAGCTAGCGAAAACATGGACAAAGTGTAGTGAATATTTTTTCATCTGACTTCTGAAAAGGGGGGGGGGGGGGTTCTATTTCGGCTGTATTTTTTATGTGAACTACTTCGGAACTTCCTCTGAGGGAAACGGCTTTGGAAATGTTATATTTATTTGAAAGCTGGTGCTCTTCATATTTTTACATTCAGTTCAAGAGTTATCCTTAGCTTATGTTATTTTGCTTACAATATCAACGGTCTCATTTTTCCAAGACAAAGTTACAAATGTTCCACTGATTAGCGTATAGTGGAAGTCGAATTGTATATTTTTTTACTTTTGACAGTCGGGTGTTCGGGACCTTGGCTTCGAATCCTGGTAGGGGCAAACCTTTGCGCGATAAATGTAGGTGTTTGTCCCGGGTCTTGGTCGTTTATATGCTATTATTGTGTGTGTCCATGTCTACTGTGACACAGGAAATCCTATACGGGGTGTGGTGTGATAAATACTACGTTCTTATATAAAGAGTGGCTCCTTACAAAAGTTTCAATGGGTGGGTCCCCACCAGCCTCCAACCCCAGTACTGAATGATGTCCATTCTCCGAGAGCCGGTTCATCACCACACAGCCTGCTGTTCCGACTCCGATGACGATGTAATCGTAACAACTGTTATCTGTGGTTATAAATAGGTTAATAGATAAGACAAAATAATGTAGTAGTAATAATTATTCAATAATAAAAGAAAACGCCGAGTGAAGTTCATTCACCGAGGTACACGTAAGAGAAATCATTATAAATATATAATATACTAGTAACGCCTCGCGGTTTCACCCGCGTGGATTACGGTTTACGGCTACTCGAAATCGGTGTAGCCGTTACCAGCTACACCGATTTCGATGAAATTTGGTATGGATATAGTTTAAACATAGGCTACTTTTATCCCGAAAAAAGTATAGTTCCCGTGTGATACTTGAGGTAGTGGAAAAGCCATAATCCATGCGCGTGAAAGCGCAGGGCGCTACTAGTTAGAAAATAATATTTTATTTTACAGACACACTATTTTTTCGGAGCTTAATGGCAATCCACCTGACCCAGAGGTTAATTAATAATGTAGAGGTCAGAATACGGGTTCAAGCCCCTTCTGAAGTATTATCGATCCTGCTAATGAAAAAAAATGCCCGCACCTTGCCTGCGATCTTAGTCAGGTCGTCCGTCCACCTAGTCGGTGGCCGTCCTATGCTGCGCTTGCCAGTCCGTAGTCTCCATTCTAGAACTTTTCGGCCCCAACGGCCATCATTTCTTCAAGCTATGTGCCCTGCCCACTGCCACTTCAACTTGATAATCCGCTGGGCTATATCGGTGACTTGCGTTCTTCTACGGATCTCCTCATTTCTGATTCGATCGCGTAGAGAAACCCCGAGCATAGCCCTCTCCATAGCTCGTTGTGCGACTCTGAGCCTGCTCAGAAGACCCATAGTCAGAGACCAGGGGGGTGGGACGAGGTATATACGGACTGAATAACATACTTTTTACATGCTTTTCAGGAGGTCACAAGGGTCGAGTCAGGTCCAATGCTGCCAACAGCGTCAGAGGAATTTGTAAAGCTTTCACTCCTGCAATGGCAGCTTGCGCGGCCGACATCTTGCTGAAAAATACAACTCTATGCAGTACTCTCTAGCAACTCTGCGCTGTCTGTATATCCTACTTGACGGTAACTTTTGACGGTCGCGTTGGTGCAGTGGTTAGTGTCAGTGACATGACTACTGTGTCTCCGGGACCCTGGGTTCGAATCCCGGCAGGGGCAAACATTTGTGCGATGAGTGTTGGTGGGGTGTGGTGTTTGGGTGGTGTTTGTCCCTGGTCTTGGATGTTTGTGTGCTGTGAATGTGTGTGTCCAAGCCTCCCGCGATACAGGGAATCCTAGTGCGGGGGCTTAAGGGTGATAATAAAAAAAATAAAAATAATATAATAATAATATAAATAATAATAAAATGTTTTTATTGCGTTCACAAAAAATACATTGAATTCACTTGGATGAAATCTCCTTTTAAGTAAAAAATACTTGTCATAGGCGATTTCGCTCTTGCCCAGATCTATTTCATTATTTTACTGTATGGGTAATATATAAAAACACAGTGTGAGTGTGGTGAGTGTTGGTGTGTGTGTGTTTGTGTGTGTGTGTGGATACGCGTGAGTGGATAGTTTGTAAAGATGTCATGTAAAGTAATACATAGTTAAAGGGGGGGGGGGGGGGGGTTGTAATTATTAAGTAAAAAAAATTTAACTTAAGTATGTATCTCCAAGAGAGCCTCACAATCTTTATAACTTAATGAAAGTAACCATTTTGTAACTTTAACTTTACAGTTATAGTTGTTCATGGGGTATACATTTAATACTTTATTTATTTTATTATACAGATAAGAAGATTTACTATAATACTGACGTGTTGCAAAGGTCGATTTTACATTGCTTCTATTTATGACGAGATCTTTTCTCCTTCTTTTTAATTTATTGTCGTCATATTGAACAGTTTTATGTTGTTTTAGTACTGAATTAAGGATATATAATTTTCTAATAGAAAGTACATCCGCGTCTAAATATAATATTTCAGTTGGATACAAGTATGGTTTAAATAGCATTACTTTTAAAAGTGACCGTTGGGCTCTCTCGAGAAACAGAAAATGAGTTTTAGTAGCTCCTCCCCAAATAGGTATACAATAATTATATATTGATTGTACTAGTGTAATATATATTTGTTTAAGAAGAGTGAGAGAAGCTACATGTCTTAAATTTTTGAAAATCCACATTAGTTTTCTGGTTCTGTTCATAAGTTGTTCCAAATGTAGATGCCAACTTAAGCGTTGATCTATGATAACCCCAAGATATTTTATGTTTTCAACTTTAGTGATTACAGGACAGTTGCATGATTGGCCATTCAGGTCACATTCGTGCATTTTTAAATTAAAAGTTGGATCTGGTTGCGTACGATTGTACATAGAGAAGCAAATATAGTTTGTTTTAGTAATATTAAGAGTCAGTAAGTTCTGTTTAAGCCAGACAAATAATATGTAACTACTAATATAATGAATGCGAAAGTTTGTGTGTATGTTTGTTACTTCTTCACGTTCAAACCGCTACACTGATTGCGATGAAATTTAGTATGGAGTTAGTTTAATCTTTGGATTAACACATAAGCTACTTTTATCCCGGAAAAAGTATAGTTCCTGTGGGATAATTGAGGTAACGGGAAAACCTTAATCCACGTGGGCAAAACCGCAGGGCGCTAAATAAAATTATGACCCTTATCCTATAAGATTTATGGTCCATAGCAAAACTTCTGCCGAAGCATATTATACTTCCAGTATGTATTAAATTTTAATATAGAAAAGCCTTCTGTACGCTTAATTTAGACAATGCTCCTAATTCTGTTAATCACATCAACTACATTATATGTTTTGAAGATAAAAGGCTCTTATTCAATTAACGATAAATTTCAAATTCATTTAACTCTTTACAACGCTGTCTTCAATATTAAATGAAGTTTATTCAATTACTGACCAATTGCGCGTAGTTTTAGTCGTTACCAAACAGGTGACGACTTATTTTACCTAAAACTACCCGCAATTAAAAAATATTTCTTTTTCATTTTGTTATTGATAAGTGTCATACTAATTTGGACCTTATTGTAACCAGATAAGAATTTATCTTACTTTTCTTATTTCCCATAACTTTAGTTTAATGTAGTTGAAAAAGAGAATCACCAGCAATGTAATATCAAATACTAATAAAAATATAAATAGAAACCTCAAAACATTTGTCCGATATTGATCTGTATATCTTCAGTGATCTTGTATGGGCAATCATCATAATCTCAGCCATAGGACGTCCAATGGGACGTCCGTATGGAAAATCACCCACATTAAAGTTCAGTGTTCTCCTACAATAGTGTTTTTTTTTAATATAACACTCAGACCCCCGCACTAAGATTCCCTGTATATAATTTGTTCATAGCCTCGCTAGTTGCCAAGGTATATAAGGCTAAATGCGATATTCCCCATTAGTGACCTTGCTTGCTTCCCGAACTAATTAAGTTTTAATTTTTCCCGAATTTACTCTCTTCTTCTTGGCCTTATCCTACATTAGTGGGGTCGGCACAACATATTTTCCTTTTCCATTCTCTTCTATCATTAGTCGTCTCAGTGCTCACATTTTTCATAAACATATCATTCCTCACACAGTCCATCCATCCGTTCTTCGGCCTTTCTCTACCTCTATATCCATCCACATTCATGTTAAGTATGCTTTTTGTTATATGTTTATCATCCCTCCTCATGACATGCTCATACCAAGCCAATCTATTCTCTTTCATTATCATTCACTGGTGTTACTTTCAAGCTTCCTCTGATGTACTAATTCCTTATTTTATGCATTCTAGTCACACCACTCATCCATTTCAACATTCTCATCTCTGCCACATGCACTTTTCTTTCATTCATCTCAACATTCGCATCTCTGCCACATGCACTTTTCTTTCATCCATGTCAACATTCGCATCTCTGCCACATGCACTTTTCTTTCATTCATCTCAATATTTGCATCTCTGCCACATGCACTTTTCTTTTATCCATCTCAACATTCGCATCTCTGCCACATGCACTTTTCTTTCATTCATCTCAACATTCGCATCTCTGCCACATGCACTTTTCTTTCATTCATCTCAACATTCACATCTCTGCCACATGCACTTTTCTTTCATCCATCTCAACATTCGCATCTCTGCCACATGCACTTTTCTTTCATCCATCTCAACATTCGCATCTCTGCCACATGCACTTTTCTTTCATTCATCTCAACATTCGCATCTCTGCCACATGCACTTCTTTCATCCACCTCTTTTGCTGCCTGCTTTTGTTTAATTCCCAAACATCACATAGAAATAAAGTTTACAACGATACGTTCGCGTCTTTCACCTACCTCTATTGCGGGTAATTAGTGTATTAACACTTGTGTATATTTCGATACTGCTTATCTTTCTTTGCGATGGTGTTTTTATACGACATAAATATCCTTTATTTACTTATAGGTACTTATAGGTAATTAAAATACCAGAGTTTCAATTATTAATATGTAAATGTGTTAAATATATGTATCGATTCAATTTAACCATGTATGTCATGTATGTAATTTTGTACCACATATACACTCCGTATATGTAGTAGTGGATACTGAATATGAACATAATAACCTACATTAGATATTTATACATTTTTCCAAAACTGATCCTAAAATGAAATTATGTCAAGACAGAGACGAACAAAGTTTACACGCCTATTATATATCAACCTCTTTGTTTTAAAGATATTTACATAAAAACGTGTTCTTTTTTGACGTGATAACGTTTTATAAATTGATGAATACCAGCAACACTCATGAAAAATAGTAACGTTCCGCGTAACGTTCCACGTGAGTTTTGTATTACATAAAATAATCAAAGTCAAAGTCAATGATTATGACATTATAAATGATTATGACGTTATCACGTAAATCTATCGTCCGTAAACCGACTTTACAGACAACCAATTTTTTTAAACTCTATAGATCTATCGTTTGACCACTATCTCACTTGATGGTCAGTGATGATGTGTGCATTGTGACATACCTAACAAATTACCTAATGAGCAAAAGAACTACCGAACTACTAAAAGAACCTAAACCTTACGGCTAAATTTATTATTATTATTAGATGACTAGTGGAAAAATGATTTTATATTGTACAACAATATTAAAACCATTCATGATAATTTCATATAAATGTTATTTACTTCTGACAATTTCGTGATGGTATATTTACTTAATTTATAGAGGTATAAGGATTGTGAGAATCAGCGCCTTCTGAGGATCGGAAATCATACAGCGCTCGCCAACCCGCCTGCCAAGCGTGGCGAGTATTGGCAAATCCCCCCTATATGGGGGAGGTATAAGTCCAGCAGTGGACGACCATGGCCGAGAGAAGAAGGATTGTGAGTTTGTAGGGGGTAATCTATGGATCTACTGAATTGATTTTGAAAATGCTTTTACCAATAGAAACCCATGTTATTTGCGAGGGTCATAGGCTTTTTCGTCATCATCATCATCACCATGCGGTGGAATCCGAGAAACGCAGCTAGTAATAAATAATGTAGACCTTGACATTCCTTTAACATTGCTTTTTATGTAGATAATTTAAATTCGTATCACCGATATTATAGCTTACTTGCGCGCCGGCTGAATACATAGACCTTAACAATTTTATCTCAGCAAACACTTGATGTTAATATTATATTGTTTTATGAACCGACTTCTCAATTCGAACGTATAATTTTTTTTTTTATTTGTGTTCGTGGATGACTTCATCATGTAAGGTTAATAGCTGATTGAGTCGGTGTTTGTAGATAATCCTGACAATAGTTAATTGTAGACTAGTATTAGTATTGTATAATTTATATTTATTGTTATTTTATATTATTGTATAATCGATTAAGTGATTCTACCGATTATCTTCATACCGAATTGTCAATTTGCGTGTAGCAACACCACGAACGATGGTGTTATAGTCTATGAAGAAGGAACGGCAATATATTTCGAACCGTCGAACTGAGTGGTTGTTTTATTAATCCGTAAACATCAGCCGAATCTTCGTTACTTTCTGGGATATGGAATTGATCCTTCAATCATTTATGAACCGATTTCGATTATTCATTTTTATTTGATAGAGTATATTTCCGAAGTGGTGCCATGCCACCATATACCACCATATGTCTATCTGTATGTATATTCGTGTAGCACATATCTGTAATTATTATATAAAACTAATATAGCGTAACGTTTATAATATAACACGAACTTCTTCTTCTTCTTCTACTCTCGGCCATGGTCGTCCACTGATGGACATATGCCTCCCCCATATAGGGGGGATTTGCCAATAAGCGCCACGCTTGGCAGGCGGGTTGGCGAGCGCAGTATGATTTCCGATCGTCCGAAGGCGCTGCTGCCCACCTTCTAGTACGTGATCTCTTAGCCGCCTCTTACGGCACCCACGGGAAGAGATGGGGGAGTACAATTCTAGGCCGGTACCACCACGGCCCGAACACACGAATAAGTAAATGGAACTCCAACCCACACGAAGGTAGTGTAATTTTTTTACAGTGGATTCTTATGAAAAAATACAGCGTGTTAAACCTTCATCGCTAAATCTACATTAATATAATGTATATAATGTAAAATATACATTAATATACATAAACATACCTTAACATCAGGTGAGACGGTTGTCAAACGCAAACTTATAATATGTAAAAAAAAAAAAGAATATTTTATTATATATTACATTATATATTCAAACAAAATAAAACTAATATTAATTGTTATTGAATCGTGCCGTGACGTCATTTAACTGGGACGTAACGGAAGACCAGCGCTGGTTTAAAATCTAGCATATGCTGAGTTGGGGACCAATTTATGACATACACTATATCTTTCTTTTTGTTATTTTTTTCTTATTGTGTTCTATCACCTGTGTGTCATAAATAAATATATTTTCTTCTTCTTTCTTCTATTTAAATTTCATCAAAATTGGTCAAGCGGTTTTTGTGTTACACTCCAATATCTAAAAGTTTTACGTCTATCTGGATGAATTCCTTATTGAAGGTGAATGACAATTGATCCCGTCAGTAGCAAAGGTCACTGAAAAGGGTGAAAAAAAAAATGATTCACAAAACATGGAACCTACTTCAATACTCAGAAGTGTGAAACAACTTGTCAAAGTCGGTACCATGCGTACAATATTTTGATAATATTTCCCAGGTGCGCAGAGTGCGGGCCAGTTCCAACGCACTCCTGGCGATGATCGCTGATAGATTGGACTGCCCCTACATGCGGCACTGCTGCAACAGGCATGTTTCAGCAGTGCCGTTTGTCAGGGGCTATTGAAGTGAATTTTCGTGACTAATTAATTTTAATTTTATTTAATTTAGCTCTATTTTAATTTAATGCTTATTTAATTTTATTTTATTCAATTGATTAACTTATATGTATGTGTCATAGTAACCTGAAATAAATGAATTTTATTTATTTATTATAGTTTGTCTTGAACTATCATTGTACCGACTTCAACAAGTTATTTCACACTTTTGAGTGTTGAAGTCGGTTCCATTTTTTTAGGTTTTTTTTATCAGTGGCTTATTCAACACAGCATGTCCCATGACTTGTGTCAACGTGACCGACTTGGTGATTCTATAGCTGACAGTTTACTTCTGTCGGGTAGAAAAAACGGGTATAAGAGACTTTTCTATACGATTCCAAGTTAAATGCACGGCTGCAGAATAACTATAGACGGCAGTATTAATTTTCTAAAGCATGGCTTCACGGAGGCAACGCAAATAGTTGATGTAGGCATCCGTTTACTTACCCACTTAACACGAATGTGGATGGATGTAGAGGTAGAGGAAGGCCGAAGAAGGTATGGATGGACTGTGTGAAGGACGATATGTTTATGAAAAGTGTGAACACTGAGACGACTAATGATAGAAGAGAATGGAAGAGGATAACATGTTGAGCCGACCCCACCTAGTGTGGGATAAGAAGAAGAAGGCATCCCTTTAAAAGTGGCCACTGGCCTGTTGGCGCAGTTGGTAGCACTCTGCCTTCTGAGCCGCTGGACCCGGGTTCGATTCCCGGACAGGTCAAACATTTGTATGTATGAACATGTCTGTTTGACCTGTGTCTGGGTGTGTATATGTATATAAGTATATATATAAGTATTCTTATAAGTATTATATCAGTCAACAGGTTACCATAGTACAGGCTCTGCCTAGTTTGGGACCTGAAGACCTTGTATGAATGTTGTCCCATTTAAAACGGATTTTTTAAAGTTTAACCCTTTAATAAACATGAGCGCAGAAGGGGATTTTTAGAGTATAAAGTTTAGGTCAATTATGGAGGTGAAGCCGCGGGCCGCAGCTTGTATTATTTTGCAAGAGGTAGATCTATAGCTGCCTGAGCTGTAGTTATATTAATGTTAGTTGTAAGAGCCGGCCGTTCCGCACGCTTCACTGCGTCCTAAAGGAACGTTTTGAGGCCAACCACGCTCAAAACACTACAGTCAAACTACTGAATTCAGTTTTGTGGATATTATTAAACTGTTGCTTACGAATTTTTGGTTATTTGCTTGGTTTATGTATGAAGAAATTGAGGATTGTTTTGAAAAATACTATTTTTCAATGACGCAATAAATAAAAACGTCAATAGAGCAAGTTTTAATTAAGCAATAAGGTAGTTGACGGTCGCCGTGGCGCAGTGGTCAGTGACATTGACTTCTGTGTCGTCGGGACCCTGGGTTCGAATCCCGGCAGGGGCAAACATTTGTGCGATGAGTTTAGAAGTTTGTCCCGGGTCTTGGGTGTTTGTGTGCTGTGATTGTGTGTGTCCATGCCTCCCGCGATACAGGGAATCCTAGTGCGGGGGTCTGAGTGTGAAAGAAAAAAAAAAAAATTGTATTCGCTTTGCCAGAGCATTGGTTTGACTGAAGTAGTTCTCGACACGGGATATCCTAGTGAGAACTGGTCGGCAATGCCATTTTATGTAGTCTATTTTGCAAAGTACACCTAATTGCTCAACAATCCTTAATTATTTAAACATAATACATAAGGAATTATATTAATAATGCGTCTCTTATTGTACTGTTACAATCAATCAATTAATCAAATTTTATTTCAGATTATAATAATTCTATCGTGTGTTTTTCAATTCACATTATTATATAAAAATTACACAGAATTAAATAAAATTTAACAATATTATGTTACTACTTGTCCTTATGTTTAATTATACGGGTGTACTAACTATAAATAAATAAATAAATTTAAACAAAGACTAGCGCCGTATTCCAAAGTAAATATAACATCGAGAAGAAGCAGGAAGGAACTCTGTCAGTTGCTAAGAGGCAAATCACTTATTTCTGTGGGTAAGCTTTTAAAATTGCGTTAAGGCGGTAAAAATCTTACCGCCGTACTGTATCCAATGTTTTCAAAAACGGGCAAATGCCTTTATTAAAATAAAACACTAATAATTAATTACAATACTGCAGCTACTACAATAACATTTGAGCAATCCACTAGCTATTGGTAGCCTATAGATAACTTAAATGTTCTAACCCGCTACCGGCCGGCAGCGTGCCCAGAATGCTAACAGCATTGCCACGCTGAATTGCAATGCTGATTCGTTGAGCCAAATATGTGCCAGCATTTTGGTCACGCGTCGCATCGATCAAACGCTCAGATAAATTTTGGAAAATCCGATGAGCTCCAGGTCCCCACGGGCCCAATGTCTCGACCCCAAACGGTTCAAATATGTAACCACTACCTAGGTTAGCATATTTTTGCCGTATCAATTTTTTTTTTCAAAAACCAAATGAGGGTGTTTTTTGAAAACAATCTCTTTCAAGAAGCATACAGCTTCTCGTAACAATGAGCATGTAACTTAATAGGAACAGCAAGTTTAACAAACTATCTCAATTGTTTTAGATATTGAAGTCTGTGGTAATAACCACAGACCCTGGAGTTACATAACTTGGTACCTCCTTCCCCGTTCCATAAAAAAACGACCAGACGGACTGCAATGCGACATCCATATATGGTAGACGTTTTACCCTGTCGCACCAAGCGTTTTGCTTCCACATTCATAGTGCGTACAGCTAACGAGTTGAATTCATTGCCTAAGTCTGTGTTTCCACATGAATACGACCTGGGCATCTTCAAGTCACGAGTGAACAGGTATCTTCTAGGCAGGCGTGAATCATCGTAGACCGCATCATCACTTGTCAGGTGAGATAGTGGTTAAACGCCTGTCTATTGTGAATAAAAAAAAAACCTAACACAGTAATTAATACATGTTATGTTTGACGGTCGCCGTGGCGCAGTGGTCAGTGACATTGACTTCTGTGTCTCCTGGACCCTGGGTTCGAATCCCGGCAGGGGCAAACATTTGTGCGATGAGTTTAGATGTTTGTCCCGGGTCTTGGGTGTTTGTGTGTGTCCATGCCTCCCGCGATACAGGGAATCCTAGTGCGGGGGTCTGAGTGTGAAATAAATAAATAAAAAAATAATGGCATTGACTAAAAGCTATGCTAAGTAACTTCCACTACTCATCAGTAGAACATATTCAACCTTTTCTTGAAATAAAGGAGAATACTGAAATAATTTTGATGAAATTTGTACGGGACCAATCTCAAATCGGCTTATAAAAGACAGAGATATTCACGAAGGTAATTCTTTATTATTTTACATGGCTTGTTTTTCAGTTATATCGACTTAAAATTGAAACTACAGGACCGATTCCAATAAAAAAATTATGGGACCACCTTTAATGCATGATCTACCCAACAAAAAAAAATTCATCAGATTAGCATTCAGATGAAGTAATACATAAAAAAGGGGCAAATACATAAAAAAAATTATGGGACCACCTTTAATGCATGATCTACCCAACAAAAAAAAATTCATCAGATTAGCATTCAGATGAAGTAATACATAAAAAAGGGGCAAATACATAAAAAAATTACTAAAAAACCATTCAAAATGAACCTTAACCTAATGTAGTTAACCTCATACTTAAATTCAAAGGCTAAATTTAAAGTGACAATAAAATTTAATTAAAGTGGAAAACGTTCCAGCTAAATAAATACGGTGGGAGAAGTAACGCCGGATTGTTATATGTCACAGTAAATTTTACGAAAGAGACTTACATGGGATGGCTCTCTCCTTAGAACTTAGCGTATGTGACACACAGACAGAAAATGTCCCGAGCTTGTAATGAACGTATTTTTTTTAAAGAAATTGGTGGCAAACAAGCAGACGGGATGCCTGATGGTAAGCGATGGATCGAGGCCTTTGGATATCTGTAACACTGGGGGCGTTACGAAACGTTGCCAATCCCTTCAAGGCTCTGTTAACTCTTCTTTTGAAGAATCCCATATTGTAGCTATTCGGGAGTTCCCAGGAAGAAACCTCGTTCACATTTTGCAGGTGTGTGGTAAAAACGATCTATGGAATCGAACTGTGACTCCCACGACTCAATAATATGTGGATGAGCTTTCCACCAGGGCCGGCCAGTGCCTTGGTAAAATCGCGATGCCGTTTCCTTATTTATTTTTTAGATAGATAAGATCTTGTTATCATTGTAAGATCGTAAGTTAGTGCGTCAAATTATATGACGCACTTCACGCATTATATTTGACTCAAATACAATATGGTATCGCAATAGTATACATAATTGAGTCACGCACGAACCGTCTGTACAAACTGTAAATTGTCTGTGTCACTGCTGTAATAGATAAATGACAGTTAATACTAAGTTTTATTGTATCACGCTGTGATATGACTGTGTCACTGTGATATTAATTCTCAACTTGTCACACGATTCATTTTGTTTCCATATTCATAGTTTAGCAGTAACGAGTGGAATTCATTGCTTAACTCGGTTCTTAGATCGTAGTTAGAATCTGGGTGTCTTCAAGTAACGAGTGAATAGGGATCTTCTAGGCAAGCGTGCTCCATGAAGACCGCATCATAACTTAACATCGGCTAAGATAATGGTCAAACGCTTACCTATTCTCAATGAACAAATTCTGCTTCGGCTACAGTAAATAATACAGTTGCGTTTTTTATTCGGTGACTCGTGCCCGCGATTCATGTTAGATAATGGATTCCCTTTTACGAGAGTTAATATCAATTAACAGAAATGTTGCAGAAGCAACCTTACCTGAGGATGAGCATCGGGCATGACCGAAACCTAGGCCGAAACTTCGACTTAAACGTGAGTAAAGCCGGATACTTCATCTATATAATACGTGATTGTTAATTGTCTGTGAGTGCTCGCTTCGCTTCGTCCCGGTACTCCAGATTAAATAATAGTATTATATAAAGTATAGTAATATAGTATATAGTAATATAGTATTATTAATATAAATATAGATTAATAATGTGTCAAACTCACGAGAATTTCTAATCAAAAATATAATGTAATAATTATTTTTATCATAAATATTATAATATTAAAAAAAAAATCATTTGGGGTCTCGAAACATTGTCACCGGAATATATTAATTTTATTGATTTACTGTTCTAGCATTGGAATGTAATGGTATTAAAATCGAATGCTTGCTGGATTGTTAATTGTCTGTGAGTGCTCGCTTCGCTTCGTCCCGGTACTCCAGATTAAATAATAGTAAAATCGTTGCCAACTGAGGATCCGAAGCGCCGCCAAGTATCGTCTGACGTAATTAATTCGAAAATTCAGAGAAATTCACAGTGAGGGTTAATTAAAACGAAATCATCTAGGTATGATACCAACTGAGTTCACTAGTGTAGAGGAGAAGATTTGATGACATATCGCAGGTTTATTTCTACACTAGTTGCGCCCCGCGATTTCACCCGCGTGGTGATGAAAAAAGGTGGTGAAGATGGTGATTATGAGTTAATGAATGAGGTACTTTCTTTGGTAAAATGATTTTCAAAATCGGTTCAGTAAATCCTTAAATTAATTCCTTAATTGTTTAAACTTAAGCTAAAATCTTTTCTTTATGATCATCAAAAGTGCACTAAGGCATGACACTAGTGCGATATAACAGAGCCAATGTCAAAGGTTACGCTTACTGTTATGTCACTATCCTAATTCTTCATTGTACTTGCTGTATTTATTACATGCTTCATTTGTACTATCTGTATCTCTTTATATTCTACTTACTACTTACTTATTTTAAGCGTCACTGCTTGTTATCATTGTTATCTTTTTTATTTCTTTTTTTTACATATTATAAGTTTGCGTTTGACAACTGTCTCACCTGATGTTAAGTGATGACGTTGTCTAGGATTTAGCACGCAAACTTAGAAGGTAACACGACTTGAAGACTCCAGGATTGTACATATCGGGAAACACAGACTCGGGCAACGAGTTCCATTCCTTGGCAGTACGCATTAGGAAGTGGAAGCAAAACGCTTCGTACGTATAGGTGGTATATCTGCCATATAGCGATGGCGAATTGCCGTACGTCGAGTCGACCGATGATAGAAAGGGGATATTCTTAATTACATTTCTGCTACATATCTGACCGACATTGCCATATTCAATATCTTTTTATTTTCTTTGTGCTGAAGCAAGTATTATTTTTCTATGTCATATATTATTATATGTTATAAGTCATCATAAAATTTCTTCTAGAATAGAATATATTGTTGTAAAGTATCTAGGTATCTTCAAGTCACGAGTGAATCCTTGTGTGTGAATCCACCTTCTAGGCAGGCGTGCTCCACCGTAGACCGCATCATCACTTAACATCAGGTGAGATAGTGGTCAAACGCCTGCCTATTCTCAATTAAAAAAAAAAAAAAAAAGTATTCTTTAGTGACGTCACGAACCAGTCCCAACGGTAGACCACCGCTGGTTTTAGCCAGCATTGCTGACTTGGAACCGATTTGTAACATTTAACATTTTTATATTACATCGTATTAGTGCAACGAGTTCCACTTTCACCACCCTGAAAGATAACACATAAACATTTTTGTTTATTAAGTTACTGTTTGAATAAAAACTGAAGGTTGCTGTTCATTGACTGATTGGTTGATTTTTTTTAACGTTGTCAATAAATTCGGAGATCCGTAGAAGAACGAAAGTCACCGATATAGCCCTGCGGATTAGCAAGTTGAAGTGGCAGTGGGCAGGGCATATAGTTCGAAGAATGGATGGCCGTTGGGGCCGAAAGGTTCTCGAACGGAGACCACGGACTGGCAAGCGCAGCATAGGACGGCTACCGACCAGGTGGACAGACGACCTGACTAAGATCGCAGGCAAGGGCTGGATGCGGGCCGCTTCCAACCGGTCCTTGTGGAAATCAATGGGGGAGGTCTTTGTCCAGCAGTGGATGTCCTATGGCCGAGATGATGATGATGATGATGATGTCAATAAATTCAGTATTTACCCGCCCATTGTCGTCTAAACGAATGGTGTGGCGCTAGGGAATACTTGAGGTGCGTCCTGGCAGGAAAATGACCCTTACAGTAGCTACACGGTAATGGTATAGGCGTGTATAATGAAGAACTGACGATTTTGTTCCCTTAGTCAGTGATGTAATATTACAATAGTAAAAACCGTTCTAAAGTTCAAAACCGTACATGTTGCTTATACCTTTGATGAGTATTGCGTAATGTGTAGATGAAGATGCGGCGCCGGTGGTCACTAGCTATTTCCTATGTAGCGCTGCCAAAAACAACAAGTCACTGACATAGCTCCGAAGTGTTGGGAGAAGTAGAACATCCTGGCTAAAGAACTTACGCCAGTGGTTCAACAAAAGCACCCGTACATTGTTCAGAGTTGCTGTGTCCAGTGGCCTTTTTCAAGGAGAAAACGGGGCGCTCGCGGACGCGGTCGCAGTTCGCCTAGTACTACTGTCGGAATCTTCTCAATAATTCCCGTGCTTTATACATTCATAATCTGATAAACATCGCATGGACCTCCAAAATAGTATATTTATTTCATACACGTAGTGTGTAGTGTGCCGCTTTTATTTCTTCCTAAAAAGGATCCTAAATGTCACTCCGCGATAACTATAATTTCTACTGGTGAAATATTTTAGAGTCGCTTGGTTTCAGAGACAGTGGTTTTTAGTATATTCGTCACAAACAATCATACAGAAAATGTAATCAATCTTTATATTAAGAAACGCCTTTTTAAAAATAAAACACTAATAACTAATTACAATACTGCAGCTACTACAATAACATTTGAGCAATCCACTAGCTATTGGTAGCCTATAGATAACTTAAATGTTCTAACCCGCTACCGGCCAGCAGCATGCCCAGAATGCTAGCAGCATTGCCACGTTGAATTGCAATGCTGATTCGTTGAGCCAAATATGTGCCAGCATTTTGGTCACGCGTCGCATCGATCAAACGCTCTGATAAATTTTGGAAAATCCGATGAGCTCCAGGTCCCCACGGGCCCAATGTCTCGACCCCAAACGGTTCAAATATGTAACCACTACCTAGGTTAGCATATTTTCGCCGTTTCAATTGCTCCGCTATATTAAGATATTTTATAGATTGAATTCTCACTAAATAAATAAAAGTTAAAACTTAGTAACAGAATGGAAATAGTTACTACCAACATTATCCGACAAACGGTGAGCATACAGAAGGATTACATCCCCGGATTGTCTGTATGTTGGCAGTACTGTACACTCCCGGTTTCGTGTCTATACGTTGGCAGCTCTGAGTACATCCTTAAACTAGCCTTAGTCTGCACCGGAATTTCCGTTTCGTTTGAGGGAGCAAAGCTTACCAAAGAGTGTAGGGTACAGAAAAGACGGATCGTTGAGGTAAAAAATGATAATTTACAAACAAAACTCTTTTCAAGTAAATTATCTTAGTATTAACTAATATTATGAATAAAATATATTCTTAAATGTTAAAATTAGGGTAATTTAAAATTCTTAAATAATAAAAAGGGAAGAAAAAAAGACGTGGGTAGATAGCAAATCATACATAAATTATGAGACTAAAGAGAAATTCGTTAATACACTCTGGCGCTACTTAGCTTAACTTTCGTTTGGGCATGGTTTTTTGATCTTATGTGGGTTAGTGTGTGTAATTACTAATTATTATTTTTTCCACACACAGACCCCCGCACTAGGATTCCCTGTATCGCGGGAGGCATGGACACACACAATCACAGCACACGACATCCAAGACCCGGGACAAGCATTTACACTCATCGTACAAATGTTTGGCCCGGCCGGGATTCGAACCCAGGTTCCCGGAGATACAGTAATCATGTCACTGACACTAACCACTGCACTTCGGCGAGCGTCAGCCGTTTGCAATTGGGCATGGTTTTGTCACCTTTTCTAGATGACCCGTCTTTCTTTGTTTCTGCATCTGAGTTTATGATATGAAGGCTAACCAAACGAGTGCCACTTCTGCACACTAGTACTCTATGCCAACTATAATACACTTTTAGATCTATATGCGTAATAATTTCCACTACAACGTCGGAACTATGATATTTTGACGTGAGCCACGTTGTGGGGTGAATACTTGCATTTACAGCCGGTATAAGGGGTGGAGGTGTGGGGGGTTGCAGAGGGATTAAAACTTTACAACTGTTTCTGGGCTTATTCGTGCATAGTTTCTGAGAATAGAGAAGGTAACCAGCATATTGTACTCAGTTACAATATAGCCCAGATGGCTGTTTATAGTCATAGTCATAGTCATAGTCATAGTCATAGTCATAGTCATAGTCATAGTCATAGTCATAGTCATAGTCATAGTCATAGTCATAGTCATAGTCATAGTCATAGTCATAGTCATAGTCATAGTCATAGTCATAGTCATAGTCATAGTCATAGTCATAGTCATTTTTATTGGTAACATTTTGATTACAAGTCAGTGTTTGAATAAATCTAAAATAAAAAAATCTTAACTTAATCATAAATTAAAAACTTTAACGTTAATTTTTTTAAGAAATAAAAGAAAAATTAAGATTAAAATTAATTAAGAGAAGAAGAGAAAAATTATATGTTAAGCAGCTTGTGTATAATTATTATATAGATGTAGTATCCGGCTTTACTCACGTTCATAGTCGAAGTTTCGACCTAGGTTTCGATCATGTCCGATGCTCATCCTCAGGTGAGTTTACGCTGCCAGATAGCGGCGATCACTGAGCAGAGGTGAAAAAAAATATTTTTTTTCACCTCTTTCAGCTCTTTACCTTTGCTATTCACGGGATCAATTATCATTGTGTATATTCACCGATGTCTTCACTCGCTACAATAATGTCGTCGATAATTACATAGCAATTTTCAGTTATTGGAATGTAACTTAAAAACCACCTAACAGATTTCGATAATTTAAATAGGGTCACATGGAAAGCACCAGCTTTCATATAAAAAAAAGGATCATCACAATCGGTTCACCCAGTCGCAAGTTACAAACATAAACAATCTAAACAAGCATTCGGTTCAAATTGAGAACCTCCTCCTTTTTTATGGCGGTTAAAATAACATTTTTACATCTCTCTATTCAGGGAGTCTGTGATTCAGCTGTACCCAAAATGCTTACAATTTTATTTATTTTTTTATTTTATTGAACAACATTCACACAAGGTCTTCAGGTCCCAAACTAGGCAAAGCCTGTACTATGGTAACCTGATGACTGATATACATACTTATATACACATACACACCCAGACACAGGTCAAACAGACATGTTCATACACACAAATGTTTGACCTGTCCGGGAATCGAACCCGGGACAAGCGGCTCAGAAGGCAGAGTGCTATCAACTGCGCCAACCGGCCAGTCAATTCTCTGGGAATATAATATAATACCTTGTTTAGGGAGCTGTTACGGCTTCCGCAATTCTGCAGCGCCTCAACTTTGTTCACTAAGACACGTTCTGGCTCCTTTGACGTCATTTACCACGGGCATTTACCGCTAATGACAACTTTGTCGCCGATAAGACTTCGCTCACGCAGCAACAGCATCCTAAACACGATAGCCGAGGAATTTGATATTCTTCAAGACAAAATCACCTTTTCATGTTAACTATTGATGTAGTTCATATTGAATTGTATTCTTTATTTATATTATATTGGCAATCAAAATTAACGGTCGCCGTGGCGCAGTGGTTAGTGTCTCCGGGACCCTGGGTTCGAATCCCGGCAGGGGGAAACATTTGTGCGAGTGTAGGTGTTTGTCGCGGGTCTTGGATGTTTGTGTGCTGTGAATGTGTGTGTTCATGCCTTCCGCGAATCCCGGGAATCCTAGTGTGGGGGCTTGAGTGTGATAAAAAAAACCAAATCAAATCAATGTTTTATTTCCAAGAATACATTCACATTTACATGGCCTTAGGTTTATAGTTATGAGGTCTGTGTGTTCAGCCTGCATGCAGATATGCACATATTCTTTTAGCCAATAAATACAATTGCTCGACGGCCAGTCTGTCAACCAATGATATTATATGTTTATATGAGGTAGATGTCGCATTTTCACGCAGAAACTGAGGCGGAAAAATTAAGTCAATCGTAGTAATTTTCATTATGACGCGTATTTCAAGCGCAAGTCTAAACATATAACTATCTTTTTCTGTATTATTTGTACCGTATTATCTGTCGCAGTAAGCATGTTTATGTCGTAAAGGAACAAAATCTGAGCACAGCGCAGTATGAATATACGTCATCTTTAGTAAAACATCATTGCTGTCAACACAGTCTTAAATCTATTGTCATCTAGTAGTTTTATAAAATTCGGTAAAGCATTATATATTAAAATTATCATATTGTACACATTCTTTTTACATATATTAGACAGACATATTTATATATTTTTATTATTATTTACATATATTTGACGGTCCCCGAGGCGCAGTGGTCAGTGTCAGTGACATGACTTCTGTATCTCCGGAACCCCGGATTCGATTCCCGGCAGGAACAAACATTTGTGCGATGAGTGTAGATGCTTGTCCCGGGCCTTGGGTGTTTGTGTGGTGTGATTGTGTGTGTCCATGCCTCCCGTGACACAGAGAATCCTAGTGCGGGGGTCTAAGTGTGTTTATAAAATAAATTCTAAAGACTCTACCTTAAAGTGCTGGAAGAAACCCTCGACACGCCAGCCTTAATGATGTTATCCGTCAAGCTTTTACCACCACCAACTGTGCGACTATTTTGCAGCCAAATGGCCTCCTACGTGACGACGGTAAGAGTCCTGATGGAATGACTCTCATTCCTTGGAAGCTGGGACGGTCTTTAGGGACATCTTCCAGGGACCGTAAATATGGCTGGTTGTGCGGCTGAATCAGCGGAAAACTTTAAGAGACACAAATATAGTAAACTCGATAGTAGATATAGTTAGCCTTTTGAGTTCGAGACGGGGTGGAGCCTTTTGGGGCCGCGGGGTGGAGGCTGAGCGCGCGCCGTGTCATAAAAGAGTTATCAGAGCGTGTGGTCGAAGCGACACGTGACCAAAATGCTGGTCTTTATCTTGCACAAAGAACAAGCAGTGCAATTCAACGTGGCAATGCCGCCAGCATTTTGGGAACTTTACCAACGGGTAGCGGATTGTTAGATTAAGAACTAGAAGGTACATTTTTATTTTATTTTATTTTATTAATTTACAAAATCCACAGCTCTTAATTAGCCGAGTTTAATGTACATTATTGTTACCTACAGTCAAAAACGGATTTCCATTATATAGGTATAACATTAATGTAATACAGTCTGTGCCGCTATATAGGCACGCCAGATATAACTGGATTCATAAATGTTAGATTGTTGGCTCGTCGTGGTTTGTGAAAATCTGCATGTGTGTGTGTGTGTGTGTGTGTGTGTGTGTGTGTGTGTGTGTGTGTGTGTTTGAAATGATTTTTTAGAAGAATCAGTAGATAAATTTGTTTAGTATATTGTAGTTTATATGTAGTCAGTCTATTTTATGTTTACTTTATTAAAATCACGTAAAGTTAAATGGTACATGTTTGAGAACGATGAGTGTGCGAAAGAATTCTTAATGTAAGAGAAGAGAAGTGTGTATGAAAACATTTTTGGCTGATGTTTACTTATAACCATAAGTACGAGTTGTTCATAAAAATATGTGAAAAAAAAAATGGAACCGACTCAAAAGTGTGAAAAAACTTGTTGATGTCGGTACCGTGATAGTTCAAAAGAATCTATTTTCCAAATATTGTGCTGGTACCTGCTCATGGTATTCGACAAGTTATTTCACACTTTTGAGTGTTGAAGTCGGTTCCATTTTTTGGTACATTTTTTTTACCATTTTCAGGCTGAGTAGCAATAGTCACGGGATCAATTGTCATTGTGTATGTTCACCGATGTCTTCACCCGCAACTATTAATATCGTCGAGGTATGCGTAGCACTTTTCAGTTATTGGAGTGTAGCTGAAACACCGCTTGACCGATTCAGATGAAATTTTTATAGGACTACCTCGAAAGTATATTGTACCAAAAAAAAACAATCATCAAAGTCGGTCGCCATATACGATGAAGTTATCCGCGAACACACATAAAAATTAAATAAATGAAAAATATATACGGTCAAATTAACCTCCTTTTTTGAGGTCGGTTAAAAATCAAATGCTTCAGATTAGTTTCAGTACTATAAGACAATGCGGGCGAAGCCCCGGGCGAGCCAGCTAGTTTAAAGAACTACACACCCCTAACTGAATTTCATCGTATGCTTCAAATTGTACAAACTTGCAAACGCGGTGAAGTTTCACTTCAAAGGGCGCCGGTAAAGCCGACAAAGGACAGGCATTCCTTTGATTAGCCGACTTACTATCTCAGATATGTACTTTATCTCTGCCAAAGGTTTGGTGTTTCTTGTCGAAAATTGGTGTAACAAGTTTGGATTTGAACATGTTTGGTGTATCTAAGTAACAACTATACTGGAGTTGGAAATAATGAGTTAGTACTGGTATAGAATTCAATTTAAAATTTAGTAATTAAATCAATCAATATTCTTTATTGCGAAAAAATAGTAACAATGTTGTCCTCATTGATAGTTACATCTACATACATAAATTTACATTACTTCCGTTATGCATTGTATTCGTATTTAAATAAAATTTAAAATATAAATAAAAAATAAAAAAAAAAAATTAAATTAAATTACAGCGCCAACGTATTAATTTGTAGTTTAGAATATAATATTCATTATTGGCCAATGCAGTAAAAGCCATTCATTACAAAAATTTGGGTTATATTTCCAAATTAGATTAGAACATTGGAATAGAGATTAGAACACACAAAACTAGATTGATTACAAACTCAAATAAATATTAAATATGAATCAAAATAATTAAAATCAAATATATAATTGGACAGACGACCTCATATTACATGTCTATATGAGGTAGATGTCGCACAAACGCGCTGAAACTGAGGCGGCAAAATTAAGTCAATTGTAGTAATTTTCATTACAACGCGTATTTCAAGCGTAAGTCTAAACATATAGCTATTCTTTTCTATATTATTTGTACCGTATTATCTGTCGCAGTAAGCATGTTTATGTCGTAAAGGAACAAAATCTGAGCACCGCGCAGTATGAATATACGTCTTCTTTAGTAAAACATCATTGTTCCAACTGGTCTTTGTGGAAATCAAAGAGGGAGGCTTATGTCTAGCAGTGGACATCGCTGAGATGATGATGATGATATACATATATCGACTATCAAGTGTACTTTCAAATATTACCTCTTAATAATACCTAATAGTGTAAATAAGATTTTACCTACTTACCACTAAATTGGCGGTAGCAATTATACTTAACCAAAAATAATAAAAAAAACATAAATAATGAGAGCAAATTTAAAAAAGGAATGCCACCATAGACAATACAATTGAAATCCGTAACGTATTCGCGCGCCAATTGCGCGCCCACTTTCGAAATGAGTTTTTAATTGTTTGCAATTCGCAGAGATTTCATTGTCCTCTTTGATTCGTTGCATTCTGGATAACGTGGAAGCTTGACTTAGTATGTACATCTCCGTTTTTATTATTATTCATTTTATGATTTTATTGATATAAATAATTATTGTTATTTTTTTCCTGCTCTAGTAAAAAGTGTCCAGCAAAATGTTGTAGATCTGCATTGTACAATAATTAAGCCACCTTTATGTACCAACATTTTATGCAAATAAAACATTCTATTCTATTCTATTCTATTAGTATTATTGTTTTTTGTGTGCTTTGAAAGGATCTGAGCATTCCTTTTGTGTTCCCACTGCTGGGAACGAGCCTACCTCTCAGGGAGTGGAGTATTACCTATAGTCTTTAAAACAACATACTTCTATATTACATTATGATTTTCTAGCTCCAGTCTTTTATAGTAAAATATATGTAAAAAATAAAATTAAGAACCTAACCATGTACAAATTTAAAACTAAAATATTCGAATGGTTGAAAAAACTAGACTATGATAAGGTGGAATCATTTCTGGAGATAGTTCAGTAAGCTGAAGATGATTATGTAAGCTGCTGACAGAAACGGCACAAAACATCTATCTCACATCTATATATTGTAAGTAATGTATCTATGTTTGTATTTAAAAAAAAATCATATATTGTACATATTTATGTTAAGATTCTTTTACTACTTTATTGTAAAATAGCGATATGTTTTGGGAAGACACTTTTTGTAACACAATTATTTTTAATTAAAACAAAAGGCAGGGTACAACATATTTTGTAACCCTTAAGTTTTGCAATAAAGAAAAATTTGTATTATTATATTATATAAAGTATGTACGCTGTATGTGTGCTTTATATTAACCATATTATATAAAGCTCGATTACCACTGACTCACTGATTCACTGACTCACTGACTCACTGACTCATTGACATCATTGTTCTCCTAGAAGGAGCGATGGGGGGTGTTTGTGGTGTATGGGAAAAGTGTAGGGTAGGTTCCTGTGACCACCAGAAAAATCCGAAAAGTGTCATTTTTGGTTTCCTTGATGGAAATGGTGTACGGATCTCAGAAACCATAATCGATGGGGGGTAGGTGCCAAAACTAAAAATGACTAAAACCCTGGGAACCTTTTGGAAAGTTGAAAAAAAATTACCCTCCCTAACAAAAAAGAGGTTCTCCCATACAAATTTAAAACGACCGCAACTCCGGAACCGTTATAGGTGGGTATGGGGGGTTCTAACAAATATTATAAAGGGTTTGTAGGGGAATTTGAGGTTTCTGTCAAAAATTGAAAATTGGTCCTTCGATCCGGATACCAAAATCCAAGTTGCTCCGATCTCGCTGAAATTTGGTATTTAGGGAGATTGAGGGTCCTTGATTCCAAATATAAAAAAATTTTTTGGATGACGTCATTTGTTTTTTTTTTACTGGATGGGGGTTTTTGATGGCGAAACCACTTCTTATTTGCGAGGCCGCAGGCCGAGCTTCAAACCTGCGAGGCCGTAGGCCGAGCTTCCAGGGCGAGGCCGAAGGCCGAGCTTTCGGCCCGCGAGGCCGAAGGCCGAGCGTGGCCTCCGCGAGGCCGCAGGCCGAGCCGTGTTAGTCACTTACGAGGCCGAAGGCCGAGTTCCGAATGGGGTGTTACGCATTTACATTCCTTAGGAGAGTCACTAACGAGGCCGAAGGCCGAGTCTCGAATGGGGATTTTTTTTTCCACATCTCGAGTTGGTCTTTGATGCAACCGCTCACGGGAACTAAAAGTATGTGTCAGTTGTTCGACTTGCATGAGATTTTTTAAATCTTTTTATTTACTGGATGGGGATTTTCGCTAGCGATACAACGCCACGGTTGCGAGGCCGCAGGCCGAGCTTCAAACCTGCGAGGCCGAAGGCCGAGCTTTCGGCCCGCGAGGCCGAAGGCCGAGCGTGGCCTCCGCGAGGCCGTAGGCCGAGCCGTGTTAGTCACTTACGAATGGGGTGTTACGCGCTTACATTCCTTAGGAGAGTCACTAACGAGGCCGAAGGCCGAGTCCCGAATGGGGAGTTTTTTTTCCACACCTCGAGCTGGTCTCCGAGGCAACTGCCCACGTTAACCACTGCACTTAGAGGTATGGTCCCTTAACAAAACTCGATTACAATCTTGATGAGATTTTAAAGCAACTAAAATTTATTAAAAAAAATCAACTTGCACATGGTAACCTTGCCCACACTTTATACTGAACTAGAAGAAACTGTCACTTACTCGACTTGTATGAGAATTTTATATATTTTTACCAACTGCAACTAAAACTTTAACTAAAAATACAAATGCACATCGATAACGCGGGCTGCTCGCAGCCCGCGCGCCACCCAAATACTAGTTTTATATATATATAAACCTCGATTACCACTCACTGACTCACTCACTGACTCACTGATTGACAGAATTGTTCTCCTAGAAGAAGCGATGGGGGGTGTTTGTGGTGTAGGGTAAAAGTGTAGAGAGGGTTCCCGTGACCTCCAGAAAAATCCGAAAAGTGTCATTTTTGGTTTCCATCATAGAACTGGTGTAGGGATCTCGGAAACTATAATAGTTGGGGGGTAGGTGCCAAAACTAAAAATGACTAAAACCCTGGGACCTTTTTGGAAAATTGAAAAAAAATTACCCTCCCGAACAAAAAAGAGGTTCTCCCATACAAATTTAAAACGACCGCAGCTCCCGAACCGTTATAGGTGGGTATGGGGGGTTTTAACAAATGTTATAGAGGGTTTGTAGGAGAATTTGGGGTTTTAGTCGAAAATTGAAAATTGGTCCTTCGACCCGGATACCAAAATCCAAGTTGCTCTGATCTGGCTGAAATTTAGTATTTAGGGAGATTGGGGGTCCCTGATTCCGAATATGAAAAAAATTTTTTGATGACGTCATTTGTTTTTTTTTTACTGGATGGGGATTTTTGATGGCGAAACCACTTCTTATTTGCGAGGCCGCAGGCCGAGCTTCAAACCTGCGAGGCCGAAGGCCGAGCTTCGAGGGCGAGGCCGAAGGCCGAGCTTTCGGCCCGCGAGGCCGAAGGCCGAGCGTGGCCTCCGCGAGGCCGCAGGCCGAGCCGTGTTAGTCACTTACGAGGCCGAAGGCCGAGTTCCGAATGGGGTGTTACGCATTTACATTCCTTAGGAGAGTCACTAACGAGGCCGAAGGCCGAGTCCCGAATGGGGAGTTTTTTTCCACATCTCGAGCTGGTCTTTGATGCAACCGCACACGGGAACTGAAAGTATCTGTCAGTTGTTCGACTTGCATGAGAATTTTTAAATCTTTTTATTTACGGGATGGGGATTTTCACTGGCGATACATCGCCACGGTTGCGAGGCCGCAGGCCGAGCTTCAAACCTGCGAGGCCGAAGGCCGAGCTTTCGGCCCGCGAGGCCGAAGGCCGAGCGTGGCCTCCGCGAGGCCGTAGGCCGAGCCGTGTTAGTCACTTACGAGGCCGAAGGCCGAGTTCCGAATGGGGTGTTACGCATTTACATTCCTTAGGAGAGTCACTAACGAGGCTGAAGGCCGAGTCCCGAATGGGGAGCTTATTCCACATCTCGAGCTGGTCTCCGAGGCAACTGCCCACGTTAACCACTGCACTTAGAGGTATGGTCCTTTAACAAAAGTCGTTAACAATCTTGGTGCGATTTTACAGGGACTAAAATTTTATCAAAAAAATCAACTTGCACATGGTAACCCTGCCCACACTTTGTACTGAACTAGAAGAAACTGTCCCTTACTCAACTTGTATGAGAATTTTATATATTTTTATAAACTGCAATTACAATCTTGAAATAAATACAAATGCACATCGATAACGCAGGCTGCTCGCAGCCCGCGCACCACCCAACACCTAGTATATATATAAAGCTCGATTACCACTGATTCACTCACTCACTCACTCACTCACTGATTGACAGAATTGTTCTCCTAGAAGGAGCGATGGGGGGTGTTTGTGGTGTAGGGGAAAAGTGTAGAGGAGGTTCCCGTGACCTCCAGAAAAATCCGAAAAGTGTCATTTTTGGTTTCCATCATGGAACTGGTGTAGGGATCTCGGAAACTATAATCGATGGGGGGTTGGTGTCAAAACTAAAAATGACTAAAACCCTGGGATCCTTTTGGAAAGTTGAAAAAAATTTACCCTCCCGAACAAAAAAGAGGTTCTCCCATACAAATTTAAAACGACTGCAGCTCCGAAACCGTTATAGGTGGGTATGGGGGGTTCGAACAAATATTATAGAGGGTTTGTAGGGGAATTTGGAGTTTTAGTCAAAAATTGCAAATTGGTCCTTCGAACCGGATACCAAATTCCAAGTTGCTCCGATCTCGCTGAAATTTGGTATTTAGGAAGATTGAGGGTCCCTGATTCCAAATATAAAAAAAAATTTTGGATGACGTCATTTGGTTTTTTTTTTACTGGATGAGGATTTTCGCTGGCGATACAACGCCACGGCTGCGAGGCCGCAGGCCGAGCTTCAAACCTGCGAGGCCGAAGGCCGAGCTTCGAGGGCGAGGCCGAAGGCCGAGCTTTCGGCCCGCGAGGCCGAAGGCCGAGCGTGGCCTCCGCGAGGCCGCAGGCCGAGCCTTGTTAGTCACTTACGAGGCCGAAGGCCGAGTTCCGAATGGGGTGTTACGCATTTACATTCCTCAGGAGAGTCACTAACGAGGCCGAAGGCCGAGTTCAGAATGGGAAGTTTTTTTTCCATATCTCGAGCTGGTCTTTGATGCAACCGCTCACGGGAACTAAAAGTATCTGTCAGTTGTTCGACTTGCATGAGAATTTTTAAATCTTTTTATTTACTGGATGGGGATTTGCGCTGGCGATAAAACGCCACGGTTGCGAGGCCGCAGGCCGAGCTTCAAACCTGCGAGGCCGAAGGCCGAGCTTTCGGCCCGCGAGGCCGAAGGCCGAGCGTGGCCTCCGCGAGGCCGTAGGCCGAGCCGTGTTAGTCACTTACGAATGGGGTGTTACGCGTTTACATTCCTTGGGAGAGTCACTAACGAGGCCGAAGGCCGAGTTCCGAATGGGGAGTTTTTTTTCAACATCTCGAGCTGGTCTCCGAGGCAACTGCCCACGTTAACCACTGCACTTAGAGGTATGGTCCCTTAACAAATGTCGTTGACAATCTTGGTGCGATTTTACAGCGACAAAAATTTTCCAAAAAAATGAACTTGCACATGGTAACCCTGCTCACACTTTGTTCTGAACTAGAAGAAACTGTCACTTACTCGACTTGTATGAGAATTTTATATATTTTTTCAACCGCAATTACAATCTTGAAATAAATACTAATGCACATCGATAACGCGGGCTGCTCGCAGCCCGCGCACCACCCAACACCTAGTTTATATATATAAAGCTCGATTACCACTGACTCACTCACTCACTGACTGATTGACATAATTGTTCTCCTAGAAGGAGCTATGGGGGGTGTCTGTAATGTAGGGGAAAAGTGGAGAGGAGGTTCCTGTGACCTCCAGAAAAATCCGAAAAGTGCCATTTTTGGTTTCCTTCGTAGAACTGGTGTAGGGATCTCGGAAACTATAATAGATGGGGGGTAGGTGCCAAAACTAAAAATGGCTAAAACCCTGGGATCCTTCTAAAAAAATGAAAAAAAATTACCCTCCCGAACAAAAAAGAGGTTCTCCCATACAAAATTAAAACGATCGTAACTCCGGAACCGTTATAGGTAGGTATGGGGGGTTCAAACAAATATTATAGAGGGTTTATAGGGGAATTTGAGGTTTCTGTCAAAAATTGCAAATTGGTCCTTCGACCCGGATACCAAAATCCAAGTTGCTCCGATCTCGCTGAAATTTAGTATTTAGGGAGATTGAGGGTCCCTGATTACAAATATAAAAAAAAATTTTGGATGACGTCATTTGTTTTTTTTTTACTGGATGGGGATTTTCGCTGGCGATACAACGCCACGGCTGCGAGGCCGCAGGCCGAGCTTCAAACCTGCGAGGCCGAAGGCCGAGCTTCGAGGGCGAGGCCGAAGGCCGAGCTTTCGGCCCGCGAGGACGAAGGCCGAGCGTGGCCTCCGCGAGGCCGCAGGCCGAGCCGTGTTAGTCACTTACGAGGCCGAAGGCCGAGTTCCAAATGGGGTGTTACGCATTAAAATTCCTTGGGAGAGTCACTAACGAGGCCAAAGGCCGAGTCCCGAATGGGAAGTTTTTTTTCCATATCTCGAGCTGGTCTTTGATGCAACCGCTCACGGGAACTAAAAGTATCTGTCAGTTGTTCGACTTGCATGAGAATTTTTAAATCTTTTTATTTACTGGATGGGGATTTGCGCTGGCGATAAAACGCCACGGTTGCGAGGCCGCAGGCCGAGCTTCAAACCTGCGAGGCCGAAGGCCGAGCTTTCGGCCCGCGAGGCCGAAGGCCGAGCGTGGCCTCCGCGAGGCCGTAGGCCGAGCCGTGTTAGTCACTTACGAGGCCGAAGGCCGAGTTCCGAATGGGGTGTAACGAATTGACGTCCCTCAGGTGAGTCGCTAACGAGGCCGAAGGCCGAGTCCCGAATGGGGGGTTTTTTCCACATCTCGAGCTGGTCTCCGAGGCAACGGCCCACGTCAACCACTGCACTTAGAGGTATGGTTTCTTAACAAAAGTCGTTAACAATCTTGGTGCGATCTTACAGCGACTAAAATTTTATCAAAAAAATCAACTTGCACATGGTAACCCTGCCGACACCTTGTACTGAACTAGAAGAAACTGTCACTTACTCGACTTGAATGAGAATTTTATATATTTTTATAAACTGCAACTACAAATCTTGATAAATATTACTAATGCACATCGATAACGCGGGCTGCTCGCAGCCCGCGCACCACCCAACACCTAGTTATATTATATAAAGTTCGATTACCACTCACTGACTGACTGACTCACTCATTGACATCATTGTTCTCCCAGAAGGAGCGATGGGGGGTGTTTGTGATGTAGGGGAAAAGTGTAGAGGAGTTTCCCATGACCACCAGAAAAATCCGAAAAGTGTCATTTTTGGTTTCCTTGATGGAACTGGTGTACAGATCTCGGAAACCATAATCGATGGGTGGTAGGTGTCAAAACTAAAAATGACTAAAACTCTGGGAACTTTTTGGAAAGTTAAAAAAAAATTACCCTCCCGAACAAAAAAGAGGTTCTCCCATACAAATTTAAAACGACCGCAACTCCGGAACCGTTATAGGTGGGTATGGGGGGTTCAAACAAATGTTATAAAGGGTTTGTAGGGGAATTTGAAGTTTCTGTCAAAAATTAAAATTTGGTCCTTCGACCCGGATACCAAAATCCAAGTTGCTCTGATCTGGCTAAAATTTGGTATTTAGGGAGATTGGGGGTCCCTGATTCTAAATCTGAAAAAATTTTTTGGATGACGTCATTTGTTTTTTTTTTACTGGATGGGGATTTTTGATGGCGAAACTACTTCTTATTTGCGAGGCCGCAGGCCGAGCTTCAAACCTGCGAGGCCGAAGGCCGAGCTTCGAGGGCGAGGCCGAAGGCCGAGCTTTCGGCCCGCGAGGCCGAAGGCCGAGCGTGGCCTCCGCGAGGCCGCAGGCCGAGCCGTGTTAGTCACTTACGAGGCCGAAGGCCGAGTTCCGATTGGGGTGTTACGCATTTACATTCCTTAGGAGAGTCACTAACGAGGCCGAAGGCCGAGTCCTGAGTGGGGAGTTTTTTTTCACATCTCGAGTTTGTTTTTTGATGCAACCGCTTACGGGAACTAAAAGTATCTGTCAGTTGTTCGACTTGCATGAGAATTTTTAAATCTTTTTATATACTGGATGGGGATTTTCGCTGCCGATACAACGCCACGGTTGCGAGGCCGCAGGCCGAGCTTCGAACCTGCGAGGCCGAAGGCCGAGCTTTCGGCCCGCGAGGCCGAAGGCCGAGCGTGGCCTCCGCGAGGCCGTAGGCCGAGCCGCGTTAGTCACTTACGAATGGGGTGTTACGCGTTTACATTCCTTAGGAGAGTCACTAACGAGGCCGAAGGCCGAGTCCCGAATGGGGAGTTTTTTTTCCACATCTCGAGCTGGTCTCCGAGGCAACTGCCCACGTTAACCACTGCACTTAGAGGTATGGTCCCTTAACAAAACTCGATTACAATCTTGGGGCGATTTTACATCGACTAAAATTTTATCGAAAAAATCAACTTACACATGGTAACCCTGCTCACACTTTGTACTGAACTAGAAGAAACTGTCACTTACTCGACATGTATGAGAATTTTATATATTTTTATAAACTGCAACTAAAACTTAATTAAAAATACAAATGCACATCGATAACGCGGGCTGCTCGCAGCCCGCGCACCACCCGGAATACTAGTTATATTATATAAAGCTCGATTACCACTGACTCACTCACTGACTCATTGACATCATTGTTCTCCTAGAAGGAGCGATGGGGGGTATTTGTAGTGTAGGGGAAAAGTGTAGAGGAGGTTCCTGTGACCACCAGAAAAATCCGAAAAGTGTCATTTTTGGTTTCCATCATGGAACTGGTGTACGGATCTCGGAAACCATAATCGATGGGGGGTAGGTGTCAAAACTAAAAATGACTAAAACCCTGGGACCTTTTTGGAAAGTTGAAAAAAAATTACCCTCCCGAACAAAAAAGAGGTTCTCCCATACAAATTTAAAACGACCGCAGCTCCCGAACCGTTATAGGTGGGTATGGAGGGTTTAAACAAATGTTATAGAGGGTTTGTAGGAGATTTTGGGGTTTTAGTCGAAAATTGAAAATTGGTCCTTCGACCCGGATACCAAAATCCAAGTTGCTCCGATCTGGCTGAAATTTGGTATTTAGGGAGAATGGGGGTCCCTGATTCCAAATATGAAAAAATTTTTTGGATGACGTCATTTGTTTTTTTTTTACTGGATGGGGATTTTCGCTGGCGATACAACGCCACGGCTGCGAGGCCGCAGGCCGAGCTTCAAACCTGCGAGGCCGAAGGCCGAGCTTCGAGGGCGAGGCCGAAGGCTGAGCTTTCGGCCCGCGAGGCCGAAGGCCGAGCGTGGCCTTCGCGAGGCCGCAGGCCGAGCCGTGTTAGTCACTTACGAGGCCGAAGGCCGAGTTCCGAATGGGGTGTTACGCATTTACATTCCTCAGGAGAGTCACTAACGAGGCCGAAGGCCGAGTTCAGAATGGGAAGTTTTTTTTCCATATCTCGAGCTGGTCTTTGATGCAACCGCTCACGGGAACTAAAAGTATCTGTCAGTTGTTCGACTTGCATGAGAATTTTTAAATCTTTTTATTTACTGGATGGGGATTTGCGCTGGCGATAAAACGCCACGGTTGCGAGGCCGCAGGCCGAGCTTCAAACCTGCGAGGCCGAAGGCCGAGCTTTCGGCCCGCGAGGCCGAAGGCCGAGCGTGGCCTCCGCGAGGCCGTAGGCCGAGCCGTGTTAGTCACTTACGAATGGGGTGTTACGCGTTTACATTCCTTGGGAGAGTCACTAACGAGGCCGAAGGCCGAGTTCCGAATGGGGAGTTTTTTTTCAACATCTCGAGCTGGTCTCCGAGGCAACTGCCCACGTTAACCACTGCACTTAGAGGTATGGTCCCTTAACAAATGTCGTTGACAATCTTGGTGCGATTTTACAGCGACAAAAATTTTCCAAAAAAATGAATTTGCACATGGTAACCCTGCTCACACTTTGTTCTGAACTAGAAGAAACTGTCACTTACTCCACTTGTATGAGAATTTTATATATTTTTTTAACTGCAATTACAATCTTGAAATAAATACTAATGCACATCGATAACGCGGGCTGCTCGCAGCCCGCGCACCACCCAACACCTAGTGTAATATGATGTCCTCCTTGTCGTTTTCGACAACGGCGACCTATTTCTACTTCCTGGCGTGCGCCCTAATATGACTCGCCAGGCCAAACTTTGTCTTAAATATACGGTCGCATAAGTTGCAGTAGAGCTGACCGGCGCTGTTATAGGTATAGTTATAGGAAGGCTTTGGTCGAGTTTTACTTATAGAGCGCTTGGCATCGAGATCTTCTAGCCGTGTATTTTCAAAAGTTTTAATATTTTGACTAACACTAGAGCGCCACGTCTGTCTATTCGATGCAAGCTCCTCCCAGCAGTTAGTATTAATATTGCATGCGTGGAGATGTCGCTTGAGCACGTCTTTGTAACGAAGGTGCTGCCCACCCGACCGTCGCTTACCCTCAGCCAGCTCCGAGTACATCACGGCTTTCGGGAGTCTATTAGCGTCCATACGGGAAACATGGCCACACCATCTCAGTTGGATCTTCATGAGAAGCGCCTCAATGCCGACCATACCGGAACGACGAAGAATCTCGGTGTTTGTGACACGGTCTTGCCATCTAACCTTAAGTATATTGCGAAGGCATCTCATATGGAAACCGTCAAGTTTTCTTATGTCCGACTTATATAAGCACCAGGTTTCGGATGCATAAAGTAGTATCGGCAGAATCAGAGCCTTGTAGACAGTAAGCTTAGTCTGAAGTCTAAGATCATGTGACTTCCAGACACGATCTTTAAGTCGACCAAAGGTTGACGATGCCTTAGCTATGCGTGATGATATTTCTGACGCCAAGGTGTTATCATTCCTGATGTCGCTACCAAGGTATTTGAACGTCTGTGTCTCTTTTAAAGGAATGCCATCCAAATATAGACATGAGTTCTCGATTTCGCAGCCTCGTGGTGGTTGCTTAACGACTTGAGTTTTAGTTATGCTTATAACCAAACCAAATCTTTTGCAAGACTGTTGTAGCGCATCGAGGTAGTTTTGTAATTTCATCACACTGTTGGCCATGAGGCAAACGTCATCGGCGTAGAGCACTTCTAAAATAGAAAGCCTGTGTGTTTTTGTTTTAGCTCTGAATCTAGAAATATCAAAAACTCCTCCATCTGTTCTCACATTAAGTTTAATTTGATCACAACAAGAATCTAGTGCGTCTCTCATAACGGCAGCGAAGTAGATCGAAAATAAGGTAGGAGCCATTACGCAGCCCTGTTTGACCCCGCTTGTGACCGAGAATTCCTCGGACGATTCGCTATCGTGTTGCACCTTGGCCTTCATATTATAATGAAATTGGCTAATAAGGTTCACGAATTTACGAGGACAGCCGATCTTCCGAAGAACAAGCCACAATGCCTGTCGCGATATTCGGTCAAATGCTTTTTCCAGGTCCACAAAGCACATAAGCAGAGGTTGTTGATGCTCCAAGCTTTTCTCTTGGATCTGTTTTACCACAGATATGGCGTCAGTAGTTCCCCTAGATGAACGGAATCCACACTGACTTTCTGGGAGATGTTTTTCAGCTATTTGGCTCAAGCGAAAGTTGATAATGTGTGCCAATACTTTTCCAGCAACAGACAAAAGCGAGATACCACGATAAGAGCTACACACTGAAGCTTCACCCTTTCCTTTGTAGAGTTTACATATCAAAGCATCTCGCCAATCCTTTGGTACTTCCTCAGAATCCCATACCTTCAAAATAAGTTTGAAAAGACTGCTGGTTATGCTTTTTCCACTGTATTTATATACTTCAGCTGGTAAACAGTCTGCGCCAGGTGTCTTAGAGTTTTTGAGGCGCTTTATAGCTCTGATAAACTCGTCATAGGTTGGTGGGTCACTGAGATTGTTTAACACTGGCATGCTCTCCAAAGAGTCAATGTATGACAAGTCCATATCCTGAGTGGGTGGGTTAAAGACTTCATGGAAATGATCTGCCCATCGAGAAAGTATATCCCGTTTTTCGGTAAGACGGGTTTCTCTATTGGCGGTATAAATGGGAACAGTTTTCCTTGTCTGTGGACCAAATACAGCCCGTAACCCTTCAAAGAATTTACCTGTCTGATTCGTATCAGCATATGACTGTAATTCCACAGCTTTGTTTCTCCACCACATATCCTTCAGGGCTCTCACCTTTAGCTTGAGTTTCTGTTGAGTTTTCTTCTTCAAGGCTATATTTGACGATCTTGAATTGAGTTGTTGTCTATGCTCTGCTATCAGCTTTTGAATTTCTGTATCAGATTCATCAAACCAGTCTTGGTTTTTCTTCTGCAGTTTTCCAACAGTGTTCAAAGAACAGTCGTAGAGAGTTTTAGAGAATACCTTCCAAGTGTTGTTTATAGATGTGCCTTCAAAATCAGCCGGTATAGTTTCCTTAAATCTGCGATCAAGGTCCTCTCTAAGTTCCAAAGAAGCATGGAGATTCGAAAAAGCCAGTTTAGCGGAGCACTTGTGGTTGGCTCGACGGGGGAGCTTAAGTTTGAGCATCACCTTAGACCTAATGAGTCTGTGGTCAGTCCAACAATCTGCACCTCGCATTGCTTTAGTGATCATGATATCGCCCAAGTCTTTCTTGCGGGCAATGACGTAATCCAAGAGATGCCAATGTTTGGATCTTGGATGCATCCAAGAGGTCTTATATTTATTTTTGAGCTGAAAATAAGTGTTTGTAATGCAAAGGCCAAACTCAGCACATAAAGTGAGAAGGCTCAGACCATTTGCATTGCATTTTCCAACTCCATGTCTGCCAATAACACCATCCCAGACCTGATGCTCAGAGCCCACGCGAGCATTGAAGTCACCCAGCAGTAGAATTTTATCCGTTGCAGGGATGCTTGTGAGGACGTTTCGGAGTTCGTAGTAAAATTTATCCTTTTCTTCCTCAGGTGAAGTCAAAGTAGGGGCATAAGCACTAATGATGTAAGCATGCTTATTCGTTGAAAGAGGCAGACGAAGGGTCATCAAACGGTCATTGACACCTTTAGGTAACTCTTCTAAAGATCTGGCAAGATGGTTACGCACAGCAAAACCCACTCCACTAGCAGCCTTTTCACCTAAAGGCTTACCAATCCAGTAATATGTGTAGCCTCCAAGTTGCTCACAAAGCTCACCACTGCCGTTTAGATGTGTTTCATTTATAGCAGCAATATCAATGTTATATCGTGTCAGCTCTCTCGCGACGATAGCTGTTTTTCTTTCTGGACACAAGTTACGCTCGTTGTCTAGTAGAGTTCTCACATTCCATGTAGCAAGCTGTAGTTGTTTTATGTTTAAGGATTTATTTAGTTTCTTTCGACCGCGAAAGATTGGTGTCCAAGCGCCCGCGGTTGACGCTTAGATGTTGAATGAGACGAACTATTTTTGGGCCACCTTTTCTAGGCCCCTCCCCTCTGCAGGGGAAAGCAGAGCGGTCCTAAATAGGGCTGCTTTGTCGTCAGGTGTGCTGCCGAACCTGTACTCTCGTCTCTATCGAGTCCAGAAGCGACCACTCTCACCTGACCGCCTACGTGCAGAGAGCCAGCTAAGGTTTGGATACACCAATATCTTCCCCTTGCCACCAACACTCTATCGCCATAGGACTTGCACAATTCCAGGAAAGCAGAAAAAAGGTCATCAGCGCGTGAAAATATTTTTAGTGGACTAACAGTTGCGCAGGTGCAAGTCCACTCTCTCGTCCTACACCTCTTTGTTCCAATGGACCGGTGAAACCGATACGACTGGAAGAGAATAGAATGCAGTAGTTGACCGTAAGTCTTTATGAAGATCCAGGCTTCCGCTCTTTAAGGCATACTACAATACCATGCTACATCGCCATGGGAGCCGAATGCGGTTGCCTATCGACAGTGCCCGCCTTCCATACCGATGCAGGCTTTATGTACAACTCGGAGGATCATCCGATAAACCAACGAACATGTTGACGCTCATTGTCCCCTCCACTAGGTTTAGCCCACGGATCGACGTGGTTACCGGTGTGTGGCCGCTGTGTACATACCAGCTACGAGGAGCCACTAGTGAAGAGATTATGGAGAACATCATTTGATGGGTACAAATAGTAGTTGCTTCATGTTGAGTAGCATGCCGATCGACAACTACTAAATGATACTCCTGAATTCCACCATTTAGTGTAATATATAAAGCTGACGACCCACTCATTGACTGACTGACTGACATCATTGTTCTCCCAGAAGGAGTGTTTTTGGGTTAAAATTATATAGTGGACTGTATAAAGAGTGCCCACGTGACCTAGGGAAAACTCCGAAAAGTGTCATTTTTGGTTTCCTTGATGGAACTGTTGTAGGGATCTCGAAAACCATAATCGATGGGGGGTAGGTGTCAAAACTAAAAATGACTAAAACCCTGGGAACCTTTTGGAAAAATAAAAAAAATTACCCTACCAAACAAAAAAGAGGTTCTCCCATACAAATTTAAAACGACCGCAGCTCCGGAACCGTTATAGGTGGGTATGGGGGGTTCGAACAAATGTCATAGAGGGTTTGTAGGGAAATTTGGGGTTTTTGTCAAAAATTGCAAATTGGTCCTTCGAACCGGATACCAAAATTCAAGTTGCTCCGATCTGGCTGAAATTAAGTATTTACGGAGATTTGGGGTCCCTGATTCGAAATATGAAAAAAGTTTTTTGATGACGTCATTCGTTTTTTTTTTACTGGATGCGGATTTTTGGTGGCGAAACCACATTCTCTTTGCGAGGCCGTAGGCCGAGCTGCAATCGAGCGAGGCCGCAGGCCGAGCTGTGGAGGCGAGGCCGAAGGCCGAGCTCCACCCTAGCGAGGCCGGAGGCCGAGCTGTAGGCCTGCGAGGCCGAAGGCCGAGCTGGCCGTCATTGGGAACAGCTTAAAAACATTCCCTTTGTAACTTGCGAGGCCGCAGGCCGAGCTTTAAATACCGCGAGGCCGGATGCCGAGCTTTTGGCCCGCGAGGCCGAAGGCCGAGCGTGGCCTCCGCGAGGCCGTAGGCCGAGCCGTGTTAGTAACTTACGAGGCCGAAGGCCGAGTTCCGAATGGGGTGTACCTCATTAACGCATCCTATGGAAGTCGCTAACGAGGCCGAAGGCCGAGTCCCGGATGGGGAGTTTTTTCCACATCTCGAGCTGGTCTCCAATGCAACTGCCCGCGTTATTTACTACAATTAGAGGTAGGGTCCCTTAACAAAAGTCGTTTAAATTCTTTGTGCGATTTTACCCCGACTAAAATTTTAATGAAAAAAATAAACTTGCATATGGTAACTCTGTTCTCACTTTGTACTGAACTTGAAGAAGCTGTCTTTACCACCGCGAGGCCGAAGGCCGAGCTTCAAACCTGTGAGGCCGAAGGCCGAGCTTCAAATCTGCGAGGCCGAAGGCCGAGCTCGAATGAGGTGTAACGCATCAACGTACCTTATGGGAGTCACTAACGAGGCCGAAGGCCGAGTTCCGGATAACGAGTATTTTCACATATCGAGCTGGTCTCCGAGGCAACTGCCCACGTTAACCACTGCACTTAGAGGTGGGGTCCCTTAACAAAAGTCGTTTATAATCTTGGTCCGGTTTTACCGCGACTAAAATTTTATAAAAAAAATCAACTTGCACATGGTAACCCTGCTCACACTTTCTACTGAAATAGATGAAACTGTGAGTTATTCGATTTGCATGAGAATTTTATATGTTTTTAGCAACTGCAACGACATTTTTGTTAATAATACTAATGCACATCGATAACGCGGGCTGCTCGCAGCCCGCGCGCCACCCAAATACTAGTTTTTATATAATGCTCTGTGTATAGGTATACAGCGTGTGTTACCAGTGATGACTTACGGAACTGAGACGCGGTCTTTGACTATAGGGCTTGTGAGCTGGCTCTAATTGTCACAACGAGCCATAGAGAGGTCTATGAGCGAGGTTGCTCTACGCGATCGAAGAAAAAATGAGGAGATCCGTAGAAGAACGAAAGTCACCGACATAGCCCAGCGGATTAGCAAGATGCAGTGGGCTGGGCACATAGCTCGAGGAACTGATGGCCGTTTGGGGTGAAAGGTTTTCAGATGGACTATGGAATGAAGGTAACACCGTTATCAAATTCCCAGCATGGCGGTAGGGTACTATCGACTGTTACCAAACACATACTGTGTTCACGCAGCAGTCCTTGAGAGCCTGTGAGCATTCTAGGTCTAGCGTTATAACAAATTCGACCACATCGTCACTGACCATCAGTGAGATAGTGGTCAAACGCAACATCTATACAGTATAAAAAAAGACTATAAAAAGTCATCAAGAAGTGCGACTGAAAACCAATGCTCATGGGCGAACGTGGCGCGTTGCGATAGTTTTTCAAACTTGACAGTGGTAGCTAGCCAGGCGGGTCCTGGTTTGCACTTTACCACCAAATTTTCAATTCGTTAACGATGTTACCTACACCGATAGTTTATAAGTATTATCTTGAAGGCTAGCTCTCCCTACTCATACTGAATAATTTAGTAATTGACACCTACCAAGTAATTTCCAGGGAAACTGAGCAGAGCTGCGGAAGATTACCCGACGGGAATCGATAATAATCGCCTCTAACGCATGAAATAGCTTCAAATTATCGCAAGTTGGAAAGCTTCCGTCTAATAGAAGATTACAGGAGGCGGTACAAGTTACAAACTTTCCGAGGAATGTTTGTAGCGGCACTGACAAGCCGTAAGGGGCATCAGCGGCGCGCGGCGACCAACCGGCAGAGGGCGAAGGTGAAGAAGAAAAAAACAAGCGTTTGCATTTCGGGAGTGCCAGCAGAAGTGAAAACTTGAACATGATTGATGATGATTGTAATTTTTAGACTTTCGCGATTCGAACACATTGTTTATAAATCAATCAGGGCTTGATCGCGAAAAAAAAAATTTAGTATGATAATAATAACATAACAATAAAAATAAATTACTAAATGTTTTTCTCGAGATAAAGCCCTGATTGATTTATAAAAAAAAATTAATGATGATAATGAAAAGTAGCCTACTTATGTGTTATTTCGGGACTTTAAGTATCTACATACCAAATTTCATCTAAACCGTTCAGCCGTTTTGTCGTGATTGAATAACAAACATCCACCATCCTTCCATCTATCCATCCATCCAAACATTTAAATTTATGATATTAGTGCGACACATACAATTAACGTGATGACGTTTCGATGAGGTCATGATCTGACGATCTGACGATCTTACGATCTGACTCGAGTTTAAAAATTTTTTCCCATACAAAAATGCACAGCGCCGCTAAAGAAGTTTTCACTTCATAAAAGGTACATGCGCTTTGAGATCGGCCATGACTGCATCTAAAAAATTTATTTTGTGTTCAAGTGGCTGCATGGACTACATCATAATCCATAATGTACAGAAATTATTAAATAAATTCAAGAGGTTATTTACGAGTGTCTCAATCGAATACAGTCAATTTGTATCGCAATCGCGGTATTTAAGAAAAAAAAGTAGAATTCTTGATTTCTGAATGCGGGAAATCTTTCACCTCTGCCTGTCCTCTGCCTCTGCCGTTTGCTAATTAGATTTTAAAGAATTCAAGCGCTACGTATTTTTTCACGTAAAAAATAGCAAAGGAAATATAGATTTATTTATTTTTAGGTAGTAAAATGTTCAGGTTTCAATAACTCATAAGTTATTGTACACGGTTATGTGCAAAGTTATTGTTCACAGTTCACTTGTTCGCTCACGATCGAAATATTAAATTACTAATGTAACACTACAGAAACTATAATTCAAGCCACCATTGCGAGTTTAGTTTTAGTACGTAAAGAAAATCATAGATGGCGCTGATTAGCGTTAAAACACGCGAACGTTTAGTCCACGAACCTCATCGGTATCGGGAAGAATATTAGATTTCGCTAATATATTGAAAATTGAACTTGGCTTTCATTTTCATATATAGATTGATTTGGGATATTTTATAACTTGCACCACTGACCACACCGCCTGCCTACCCTACATTATGCGTATATAGGTAGAAATAATCGATCCAGTAATGACTGTCAATGAGCCATGATCATTAGGCGACCGCGTTCTAATTATCAATGCTAATTAAGGGGTTTCGGTGTTTTGATGTAGGCTTACAGGCCATATTTACATCAATAATTAATTGAAAATTCACTCTATGAACACAATTTCAGATCTATGGTATAAACATTATATTTATGTTTATATGTTATAGTTTATCAATAAGTGCAGTTGAATTTGAACTTTACTTAATATACATAAGGTTGTTAATAGTATAATTAGATAAATAAAACGAATACAAAAAAAAATTGGTTGTCTGTAAAGTCGGTTTACGGACGATAGATTTACGTGATAACGTCATAATCATTTATGACTTTGACTTTGACTTTGACTTTGATTATTTTATGTAATACAAAACTCAGGTGGAACGTTACGCGGAACGTTACTATTTTTCATGAGTGTTGCTGGTATTCATCAATTTATAAAACGTTATCACGTCAAAAAATATAGAAAATTAGGGCATATTAGTATAGAAATGTTATTATATATAAATTTACATATTATTAATCCATATTGTCATGCGAAACTTACACTATGAATAGTAGTTTATAAAACTGTATCATAATAAGGGTTTCTAAAACACGTGTGTAAGAATCCCGGTAGGGACAAACATTTATGCGATGAGAGTAGGTGTGTCTTGGATGTCTGTATGCTGTTTGTGTGAGTCCATGCCTCTTCTTGAGTTTCATCGTTTATTTAATACATTATAATTCTAGCGTTTGACCACTATTTCACTTGATAGTCAGTGACGATGTGGTTGAAGATATAATCATGCTTAGAATATTTGCTGGCTCTCAAGGAATGCTGCCAGAACACACTATGTATTTGTTAAGAGTTTTTCAAACTTGAGGGGGTAGCTAGTCAAGCAGGTACTCGAAAATACCGTACCACCTGCTGAGAATTTGATAACGGTGAATGCATCACCGGAGTTCGAGCCGTTGGCGGGGATCAAACTAGCGTCCATGTGTTTGACAGCCGACGCTCCCACCGCTGAGCTATCATCGTTCGCGCTCTTATTAATCTTACTGAAATGTCGGATCAATTAGTGTTTTATCACCTTTCTTTTGTCAATTGTTCCTTTTCTCATTGCCCTTGAATGAACGAAAAGGGTGCGTAGAATTGGGCTCCCCCAACCCCAACCCTCCTTTTTGAAGTCGGTAGTAATACCATTAATACCATTAGTATAATATTATGCAAAGGTCACCATGCTTCATGATGGTGAAGCGGTCCAGCGGTCCAGCGGTCCAGCTGCTGGGCAGGTGATGTTGCGAGAACTAATTAGGTTTTTATCGTAGACACGGTGCGCGTAGTCGTAACGGGGGTTGGCGCAAGGCAGGAAATCATGCGATATAGAGTAATAGACAACACTACAAAATAGTTACTAAAACAACACGAAAAAAAAAAAACAACTGGTTGCACTTCAGGAGTGCCGGCAGAAGTGAAAACTTGAATGATTGATGATGATGACGAAAAGTATCCTGTGTGTTATTCCGGGACCTGAAGTACCTACATACCAAATTTCATCCAAATCCGTTGAGCCGTTCTGGCGTGATAGAGTAACAAACATCCATCCATCCAAACTTTCAGACTTATAATATTACTAGCGGATACAAGTTTATTGAATTGCGCCAGCCAGACACGGTAGCGGGTTGTTGAGATGCAGACTCGCAGGCACGCGCGCCTTGACAGGTGCGGGACGCGTGCTTGCTTACCTGTCGAGCTCGCCTTAAGGCGATGCAACATAACAACGAAACTGTACACTGTGATAAATACATTTTTTAATTAACGAGAGCCGTCAGTTTCACCTGCTTAGACTAAGGGTTTTCCGCTACCTTGGTTAGCTACAAAGAGGTAATTTTCTATTCAGGATCAAAATTTATGTCTGGGACAAATATTATGTTGCAGTATGATTTCCTATCCTCAGAAGGCGCTGCTGCCTACCTCCTGGTACGTGGTCCCTTAGCCGACTCTTACGGCACCCGCGGGAAGAGATGGGGGAGTATTATTCTAAGCCGGTACCACCACGGCACATTTGATCATGATGAATGAATCTACTAGTTTAATTATTGCCTATTACTATTATATTACAATAGTAGTAATAGTACAACGACGGTCGCCGTAGCTCAGTGGTTAGTGACATGAGTTCTGTGTCTCCGGGGCCATGGGTTCGAATCCCTGCAGGGGCAAACATTTGTGCGATGAGTGTAGGTGTTTGTCCCGGGTCTTGGTTGTTTGTGTGATGTGATTGTGTGTGTCCCCGACACAGGGGAATTCTAGTGTGGGGGTGTAAGTGTAATAAAAAAAAAAGGTGTGGCAATCGAGGACTGCCGCGGTAAAGCTATTGCATAGCATTTTTTATCAACTTATGCAATTAATATATTAATAACTTATGCAGTAACGCCGATACAACCAATGCCACCTAGAGGCGAGTTGCTGAACTAAACAGACAAGCGTGATATTTCAAAAAAGTCATTAAAAGTTCTGCTATTAATAGCAGAACTTTTAATGACTGACTGACAGCAAAACTAAAAAGTATCACCGCTGTGCCGGTTGGAGTGGGGGTGATAGGTTCGGCGAGCGCGGACACGGAGGCGGGCTGATCGGACCCGCACTCCGTCTCCGCTGAGAGGGCCGGGGGTGCTAGATGCGGGGGCGTCCGGCACCCCCCAAGTATGAGCCCTCCGAGGTGGCGATGCCCTCGATGTGTTCCCGAGGGCATCGTGCACGAGGGGTGAGGGAGGAATCCCTCCCCGAGGTGGGCCCGTCGCAAGGCGGGCAGCGGCGTCGACGGGGGCTGCGGATAGTGCGCAAGCGGAACCGTGCCCCCCGTCACTTGCCGACGACGGAGGAACACCCCGGGGTTTTAGTGGGTACACTCGCCACTCTGGCGGGGACTCCCACATAACCACCGTGCCTCCCCCGGCCGGTGGTATCCATAAAGGATTTCCCCGGGTAAAAAAAAAAAAAAAAAAAAAAAAAAAAAAAAGGGGGTGATAGGTTATTTTCGTTACGGAATTTCTGGATTCGGTCTCTACGCTCAAGGCCCGCGGTAAAAAGCTATGCAATAGCTAAAAAAAATAGAATCTTCGCCTTAATACGAACTGTACCTAAGCGTCTCTACAATTATCACAAAGGTCCGCCAGGTGGCGACAATAGTCACAACTATAACTTATTCTGTTTTTACCGCTGTATGGAATATATACACCAGCTGCAGACAAGGTGGGCTATACACCTGCTTACGGTACGAAAGTTTGGAACATGTCACCGTAGTAATGGTAAGTCAAGGTCAGTGTAACGAGATAATATAGTTTCAATACTCGGTAGTGATTCTGCTGTTCAGTAAAACTAACTAATATTATGTTTAATAATGATTTTATACCGTTACGCTAAAGCCCAAATCAGTACGGTATTTGGAAATGAAAAAACTAAAATTTGATTTTTATTTTAAAATGCGGGTAATTTTAACTAGTAGTAGTAACGGTAGTGAAATTACCGGCATATAAATAAACTCGCTTAATATTAGAAATGATTTTTAAGTAATTGTATTATATAATTCAAATGTGAATTATAGCGGAAATAGAATTATCATTTTAGAGAACTTTAGCTAGTGTTAGTAATTGTCAGAATAAATGACCAATAACGTTTCGGGAAGATTCTAGAAGTGTGGTAAAGTTTGGTAAAAATTTTTGGGCTAAAGAAAGATTTTTAATTCAAAGGCAAAGTAAAATGAATGTATTCAACATAGGCATTAAGGGCACGCGTTAATACAACACGCCGCGTTCACAAAAAAAAAATATTAAGCTGTACTCAGAAGAAACTACAAGAACCTTTTAAACCAATGATGTTTTACTAAAGATGACGTATATTCATACTGCGCGGTGCTCAGATTTTGTTCCTTTACGACATAAACATGCTTACTGCGACAGATAATACGGTACAAATAATACAGAAAAGGATAGCTATATGTTTAGACAGGCGCTTGAAATACGCGTCGCAACGAAAATTACTACAATTGACTTAATTTAGCCGCCTCAGTTTCCACGCGCTTGTGCGACATCTACCTCATATAAACATATAATATCATTGTTTTAAACAATATTTTCAAATAGATTTCACAATGCGTTTATCACAATACATATTCACTGTAGCAGTTTACACATAAGTATGGTCGCTCCGCAGAAACGTGGAGAATTCATTTTTGTTTTTAAATATTGTCTGATATCTAAGTATAAGTTCTTTTATAATTACAACCTCTTTACAGCCGATTTTTTTTTCTTTAAGCTTTGTCTCATAAAGTTCTTAATATCCCACTAATATTATAAAAGCGGAAGTTTGTATGGGTGTACGTTTGTAACTCTTTCACGGTTAAATGGCCTCACCGATTTCGATGAAATTTAGCATGGAGATAGTTTAGACCCTAAATTAACACATAGGCTACTTTTCATCCCGAAAATAATTCCCATTTCTGTGGAATAAGTAAATACATATTTAGCTCAAAAACTTCTGTTACTCCTTCACGCTCAAATTATTATACTAATATAGAACAAATTTGGAACGGAGATAGGTTAGACCCTGAAATAACCACACGAAGTACTTTTATCTTGGAAAAAGTATAGTTCCTGTGAGATAATTGAGGTAGCGGGAAATACATAATTCACGCGAGTTAAGCCACGAGGCGCTACTAGTATTATTTATGTTTGAATACACCTGCTTGTAAAGTGAGCACTACCATAACGCTTTTAGGGACATAAATCCAGCTATAACACACGTGTACGTAATAAAATAACACACTGGTGGGTAATAGAACTATCCCTACAAGTTTAAATTGCGATTGAACCGAGAGTTCATAATTAAACGATATAAGCAAAAGACATGCTGAGTTTCTTCTTACGAATGTATTGAAGAACGTCGTATCAAACTCGTAAGCAGAGCGAGCTTTTTTTTTATCATGTTCACATAATGTCTTCATGAGTTTCACGAACTTAGCTCGTTTGTATCATAATAATATATATAAAAGAACTTTGGGAAATCAAACAAGCCCCAAATCGCTTCTGGTGTGCCCAAAATATTTGGGTAGTTCCTTAATTAATTCAGGATTTTTAAATTGTAACCTAATGACCATTGAACCTCCTGGAAAGTGTACCCTTTCCAACAACAAATGGATTATCCAAATCGGTCTAGGCGTGTTCAAGTAATCGGGGCACATATACATAAAAAGATTGTAACGAAATGAGGACCTCCCCTGTTTTTAAGACGGTTTAATTTTACAAAAAAATTATACTAGAACTATCTAAAACCTTCTTTCAAATAAACCTGCTTTAAAGAAAATTATCAAACTTCCCTTCTCAAATTCGGTTGAAGATTATCCCATCCCACTATTATTATAAATGTCAAAGTTTGGATGGATGGATTGATTGATGGATGTATCAATCAATCCATTACTCAATCACGCCAGAACAACAGAACAGATCTGGATGAAATTTGGCACACATATAAATGTCAGCCCCAGACAGAGGCTGGATGCGGGCCGCTTCCAACCGGTCCTTGTGGAAATCAATGGGGGAGGCATATGTCCAGCAGTGGACGTCCTATGGCTGAGATGATGATGATAAATGTCTGGATAGTCTGGAATTGCATAGGCTTAACATCAGGTGAGACAGTGGTCGAACGTAAGCTTATATTCTTCAAAAAAAAGGCTACTTTTTATCCCGGTAAAATGTATGATTCTCGTGGAATAATTGATGGAGCGGGAAAACCTTAATCCGCGCGGGTGAAACCGCGGGACGCTACTATTATAAGTAATATAATTTAGAAGAACGCAGTAGGTTCATTATGCTAAGTGTTTTGTTATTGAATAATCTAAACGTTTGTCGAGTTATTGATTTTACCCATCTTCCTGTATTTAATTCCCCTTCTTCAAACGATTTGTCACATCGTTACACACAGCACGTACAAACACCTATTTCTTATAGATATTTCTTTGTCCCTTGAGAACAATACATTTCCCTAACCGAGCATCGATCCGGCATCTATTGTGCATTTGACGCGCTTTTGTGTAAATGGTTCGTTGATTGACCAACTCTGATCGGAGGTTAATGCCCTGGATTATAGATTGCGGAATAAATCTTTTAAAAGGGTTTTTAGAGGAGGCCAAAATACGACTTAGTAGTATTTTTTAGTCTTAGTCTTAGTTTCTGACTATGGGCCTTCTGAGCAGGCTCAGAGTAACACAACGAGCTATGAAGAGGGCTATGCACGGGGTTTCTCTACGTGATCGAATCAGAAATGAGGAGATCCGTAAAAGAACGCAAGTCACCGATATAGCCCAGCGGATTAGCAAGTTGAAGTGGCAGTGGGCAGGGCACATAGCTCGAAGAACTGATGGCCGTTGGGGCCGAAAAGTTCTAGAATGGAGACCACGGACTGGCAAGCGCAGCATAGGACGGCCACCGACCAGGTGGACAGACGACCTGACTAAGATCGCAGGCAAGGGCTGGATACGGGCCGCTTCCAACAGGTCCTTGTGGAAATCAATAGGGGAGGCCTATGTCCAGCAGTGGACGTCCTATGGCTGAGATGATGATGATGAGTATTTTTAGAAGTCTAAAATGAGGCACATTTGGCGATGAGAGTTCCACTAAGGGGCCAATCTGAGAATTTCTTTATTTAAATGAATGAACGAATGAATGAAATAAATTTAATTGTTACAATTAAAGCACACAAAAATAAAACAAATATTACAATAGGTTACAATACAATTCTTAATCGATTCTAATTCTAAATTCTAATTTGACTGGCCGGTTGGCGCAGTTGGTAGCACTTTGCCTTCTGAGCCACTGGTCCCGGGTTCGATTCCCGGACAGGTCAAAAACATCTGTTTGACCTGTGTGTGGGTGCGTATATGTATATAAGTATACGAGTATATATATCAGTCACCAGGTTATCATAGTACAGGCTCTGCCTAGTTTGGGACCTGAAGGAAAACCTTGTGTGAATGTTAATAATTAAAAAAAATATATATATATGTCACACAGCAGCTCCAACTCAGCAATGCTGAATATAAATCAGCGCTGGTTTTCCGTTGGGACCGGTTCGTGACGTCACGGAAGAACATTTTACCACAGTATATTCTATACTAAAAGGAATTGGATAACGAGTGTAATTATACCACTAATGTGAAAGTTACGATGGATGGATAGATGGATAGATGTTTGTTAATCACGCCAGAACAGATCTAGATGACGTTTGGTATGGAGATAGCTTAAACCCTGGATTAACACATTGGCTTATTTTCATCATCACCATCATCACCGTTTTTCATCACCACGAGGGAACAACCTCGGGGCGCAGCTAGTGTATAATATTTGGATCACCAATACCTACGATAAACATAACATTGCATGTTATAGCTAATAATCAATAAAAGGTCTTGGTTGTTAATTGTGTGTGTCCATGCCTCCCGCGACACAGGGAATCCTAGTGCAGGGGTCTTAGTGTGATAATAATAAAAAAATATATAATTGTAGACTAGAATTGTTGATATAGCAATTGCTATCAATAAATTTGTCATTTTATTTTATAAAGTACATACATAAATTCACTTCTGTTTCGCCCGGAGGCGTATGCAAAGATCAAAGATTTCTAGATTCCACGATCCAAGCTATTCTCTCTTTACCACCTATTCTTTTTCCTAATATCTTTGTGGCTTTTACGTTACATGTCAGTGTGAAAGAGAATTCGAAAAATGTCAATTTCCGCTATTTTGTGCGCTTCGACCGCTAGTCTTCGGAACTACGAAACATTTAAACATATATGTAAACTCTAAGGCTTTCACGGCCGGCGTTGCATGTTGTATGTATTGCTTCCGGGCTGTTTGGCCGTGGTCTATGTGAAACTTGTGTTCCAGACGTTTCATCGATCACTGCGGTCGACATCTTCAGTGGTTCAGGTCCGAGCGGCGACAAGAGCGTAGAACTCTCCTTCGCGGCGTCTTCTCTGATATCGACGAAACGTCTGGAACACAAGTTTCACATAGACCACGGCCAAACAGCCCGGAAGCAATACATACAACATTCAAACATACATTTCATTAAAACAATTTTATGAACATTGGTTTTTTGCATGCAATCATAGTCTAGCAATGTGAGTATCAATCTGATGGTCCCACCACCAGTTTAAACTTTATATGAGCACAGTATTGTCGAATGGTTCTGAAGCGATGATAGCTCTGCGGGGAGAGCGTCGGCTGTCACACTGACGGATACTGGGTCAATCCCAACAACAGGTTGAGCTTCCGTTATCAAATTCCCAGCATGGTAGTAGGTAGCTACCACCCTCAAGTTTGAAAAACTGTCACCAAACACAGAGTGGGTTCAGGCAGCAGTCCTTGAGAACCAGTGAGCATTCTAGGTCTAGCGTGATAGCATCTTCGACCACATGGTCACTGAACATCAAGTGAGATAGTGGTCATACGCTAGATCTATACAGTATAAAAAACAAAATGGTACTTTCCAATTTCCGCCTGGCTAGGTACCACACTGAAGTTTGAAAAACTGTATGTCCACCGATTTCTTTACCCGCAATCATAATGTCTTCGAAGTAAACGTAAAACTTCAGCTATTGGAGTGTAACTCAAAATCCACTAAACCGATTTTGATCAAATCCAAATTGGAACACCTCGGAATCCAAAAAAAAGAGAATAAAAATCGGTTCATAAACGACGAAGTTATCCGCGAACACACACAAAAAAATATAGATATACGTTCCAATTGAGGCCTCCTTTTTTGAAGTCGGTTAAAAAATTGTTTAAAATCGAAAACCATTTCACAATGCCGTGGCCGTTTGTTCGTAGTTCCAGCATTATTGTAAATTCCAGTCCAAATTTCTGTGACACCACCTCAGTCCTTCGGTATGCGGACCAATACTTTGACCGACAGGCGCACCACCTCGTCGGAGAGAAGAATAATCGGCCTTAAAAGGATCTCAACGAAACGAAGGAAATTTGAATTGTGAAGTATTAGCTGTTCCCTGTGGCTTCTACTGCATAGACCATGCAGTAGAAATCACGGGGTATCCCTTTATTAAAATAACACATTATTAACTATTTACAATACTGCAGCTACTACAATAACATTTGAGCAATCCACTAGCTATTGGTAGCCTATAGATAACTCAAATGCTCTAACCCACGGCTGGCAGCGTGCCCAGAATGCTAGCAGCATTGCCACGTTGAATTGCAATGCTGATTCGTTGAGTCAAACATGTGCCAGCATTTTGGATGCCCGCTACCATATTTGAAAATTTATAAAAGATAACTTCAATCGGTAAAGTCGTTTCGCGACCAAGGGTTTTTTTTAATATCACACTGAGGCCCCGCACTACGATTCCCTGTGTCGCGGGAGGCATGGACACCCAAAATCACAGCACATAAACACCCTAGACCCGAGACAAACATCTACACTCATCGGATAAAAGTTTGTGCTTCAGCGTTTATATATATATATATAATTAGGTCGTTATAGATATAATCATCTCTTCCCGCGGTTGTCGTAAGAGTCAGCTAAGGGATCACGTACCAGAAGGTGGGCAGCAGCGCCTTCTGAGGATAAGAAACCATACTTAAACTACAAGTATATAAGTAAAAAAAAAAGGTATCAAACTTTACCAATCGATGACAAAATTACGCTCAGTTCTGTCAAATCTCACTCAGGCTCCAGATTGGCCGCAACCTGATATATCGCTTCAAATTTTGACAGCTGTCTGCGGTAACCGTGTCCGACCCGACCTCAGTTAAAACACGGTTTGTCAGTTACTTTTACTGTAAATTAAGTAATCAATTATTTAAATATTAATTTAATTAACTGAGACAGTTGTCAAACGCAAACTTATAAATGTAAAAAAAAAAAAAATTAAACTCATATATTGTTTATTGCTAGGTTTATCGTTAGCAACGTGTATACGTCGACACAACTAGATAATGCATTTCATAGATGTTTTGAAGTAGTTAAAAGGTGATTTTTAACCGACTTTGAAAAAAAGTAGAAGTGTCATAATTCGACAGTATTTTTAGGCATATCACCTCGGAACTTTCGACTGGGTGGACCGATTTTGATGATTGTTGACTTGTTTTGTTTAAAATTTGGTGTGATTCCATTTAAATATCATCAAAATCGGTCAAGCGGTTTTTGAGTTACACTTCAATATCTGAAATGTGTTACATCTATCTGGATGACTTCCTTATTTATTTTTTTTTTTTAAAATCATACTCAGACCCCCGCACTAGGATTCCCTGTGTCGCGGGAGGCATGGACACACACAATCACAACACACAAACAACCAAGACTCGGGACAAACACTCATCGCACAAATGTTTGCCCCTGCCGGGATTCGAACCCAGGGTCCCGGAGACACAGAAGTCATGTCACTGACACTGACCACTGCGCCACGGCGACCGTCAAATTATTGAGGGTGAATGACAATTGATCCTGTAAGTAGCAAAGGTCCCTAAAAAGGTTTTTTTGTTCCAAAAACTTCAGCACTCAAAAGTGTTAAATAACTTGTCGCAGTCAGTACCATGCGCACAGATTCAGCCTGACAGCTTTTTTTTTTTTTTTATATTTTAAGTTTGCGTTTGACAACTGTCTCACCTGATGTTAAGTGATGACGTTGTCTAGGATTTGGCACGCAAACCTAGAAGGTACCTATTCACTCGCGACTTGAAGACTCCAGGATTGTACATATCAGGAAACACAGACTAGGGGCGACTACACTAATATCAGGCGGTATTTTGTATCTGTGTCCAACTTTGGCCTGAGAATAATCCCCGGATTACTCACTCAATTAATCCCTTATAAATCTTACCTAAGTCATTGTAAAGCTTCTAAGATAATAGCAACAGCAATTTCAGGTTAAAATCTTCGTCTTTATTATAATATATTTAGTTTCTAATATTGGTTGAATAACGCATACATGCCATTAGCAGTTGTCAATAGTTGCAATAACAGTTATTATAGTGAGATTAACTAATCCGCGTTTTGAATTATTATACAGATCTACATTATATTCGGTTCAAATCTGTTTGTTGATATACCTATACATAATTAATCAAGAATCGACTAAGTATATATAATTTTTATGTTAAAAACATTTCATTTTTCATTCATTAATTTCTTTTCGTATTACTTTTCTTATTGGAGAGTATCTGATATATTTTTTTTAACCAAAAAATGGAACCGCCTTCAACACTCAAAACTGTGAAATAAGTTGTTAAAGTCGGTACCATGTCAATAGTAACTATTTTCAAAATAATGTGCTCACATGAGCACATTATTACAGACTTCAACAAGTAACTTGACACCTTTGAGTTGGAAGTCGGTTCCATTTTTTGGTATTTTTTGACGTGATAACGTTTTATAAATTGATGAATACCAGCAACACTCATGAAAAATAGTAGTATTAGTAACGTTCCACCTGAGTTTTGTTTTACATAAAATAATCAAAGTCAAAGTCGAAGTCGAAGTCAAAGTCAGTCAAAGTCAAAGTCGAAGTCAAAGTCAGTCAAAGTCAAAGTCAAAGTCAAAGTCAATATTACATAAAATATTCAGTCAAAGTCAAAGTCAAAGTCAGTCAAAGTCAAAGTCAAAGACAGTCAGTCAAAGTCAACATCATAAATGATTATGACGTTATCACGTAAATCTATCGTCCGTAAACCGACTTTACAGACAACCAATTTTTTTTTACATTTATAGTGACCTTTGCTACTCACGGGATCAATTGTTATTATGTATGTTCACCGATTTCTTCACCCGGAATTAGGAAGACATCCAAGTAGACGGAACACTTTTCAGTTATTAGAGTGTGACTCAAAAACCGCTTCTCCGATTTTGATGAAATTTAAATGGGATCACCACGGAGGTACATTCTATCAAACAAAAGAATTTTGACAATCACTCCAAAAATGGGGACGAAGTCGGTGAACATACTTAAAAATACATATAATATCCTTCTTTTTTTAAGTCGGTTAAAGAGATAGTAATAGGAATACTGAGGTTGTATTTATGCTGTGTCTATAACTAATTTAGGAACAACGTATGAAGGTTTTCGGGCAACTATTTGAGTTGTAGAAATATTCAATTATTCTAAACATATAAAGTAAAAATAATAAGTAAAAAATTTTATAATTCTTTTCAAGAAATGCAAAAAATGCAATTTTAAGACTTTAGTGGCCCTTTTATGGCCGTGGTGGTACCGGCTTAGAATTGTACTCCCGCCATATCTTCCCGTGGGTGTTGTAAGAGGCGGCTAAGGGATAAACACGACGGTCGCCGTGGCGCAGTGGTTAGTGTCAGTGACATGACTACTGTGTCTCCGGGACCCTGGGTTCGAATCCCGGCAGGGGCAAACATTTGTGCGATGAGTGTAGATGTTTGTCCCGGGTCTTGGATGTATGTGCTGTGATTGTGTGTGTCCATGCCTCCCGCGATACAGGGAATCTTAGTGCGGGGGTCTGAGTGTGAAGAAAAAAAAAAAAAAAGAAAACTACTAGAAGGTGGGCAGCAGCACCTTCTGTGTATAACGACATCAAACTGCGCTCGCCAACCCGCCTGCCAAGCGAGTGTTGGCAAAAACCCCCCATGGGGAGGCCTGTGTCCAGCAGTGGACGTCTTACAGCTGACATGATGATGATGATGATTGGCTCTAATTCTGTTAATCACTCAAACTAGCTAAAATTCTTTAAAATTCTTCAAAAATTTGAAATTCAAATGCGTATAAATCCTATATATTAGGCGAGTTTATTATATTGCTGGCCAACTGCGGATAGTTAAGTCGGCGCCAAATAAGTTACGACTTATTTTATTTACAACTCCCGCAATTTTTTAAAAATAATAACATCTAATTTAAGCGATGTTATCGATAAAGGAGGATGGCAGACTCCCATACATTTGCAGCCTAGAAGAAAAAAACCGCGTTCATGAATGAAACTTATACGTATCGATAGAGCAATAAATACATTGTATATTCAATATTGTATATCCAAGCATTTTCCAAGAAGTTGGGAGTAAAAAGTTATCATGGAAAATCATCTGTATCAGTATGCTAACTACACGTCCATATGCGAACCATTCAATGGATCGCTATCCATCTATAGCATCGTAGACAGAGAAAGCAATATAGCATGGATCGCGCTACAGATACAGATTACTCATTATATTCTGGAATAAACTAGACATGGGTGTGTTTATGAACGCAGTCCGGGTCTACAGAGCAGCTGACTACAGATTATAGAGTAGAGCGTAAGTATTCGAACGCAACAAACATAATGAGAAGTATAGGGTGCGTTCGAAAACTACAAACACCACATAAATAAATAAAATAATGGTACTTCTGATTCCCAACTTTATAAATAATGCAAATTATTCACGGAATCCACAAAAATATAATCTAAATTTTCATATATAAAGAATACATGAACGGGTTGTCATTTCGTTTTTCGGGAGCGAGGCTGGTTCTGCCGTCCTCCTTTCATACTTATTTGGACTTTATCTTAAGCATGTTAGAACTTATCTTACTTATTTTATATTCCGGAATTTTAGTTTAGTTTAGTTAAACAAGAGAATCCCTATTGTCGGTTTTAAATATAAACTAATCTACTACTGAAACGTTCACCTTGGTGTATCCAGGCGCCAAAGTGCCAATCAAAACTAAAACTGCCTTCTACACTGCGTTAACAATAACTCATAACTACAAACGTGGTGAAAACTTATACCTGCTTAGTTGGCTTGTAGTTCGGCCAGTTTATATAAATCCGGCAATTATCTAACCTCGACTTTATCAATCATCACATACTATAGGTTTAAGTACATAATTTAGCGATGTCTGTATCTAGAATTAATGTGCTTATTTTTTATTAACCGATTTCCTAAAAATGAGGAGGTTCTCAATTCGGCCCGTATTTTTTTAATGTTTGTTACCTCAGAATTTTCAAATGGGTGAACCGATTTGGATGATTCTTTTTTTGTTTGAAAGCTGGTACTTCCCGTGTGTTCCCAGTTAAATCGAAAAAGCGGTTTTTAAGTTACACTCCAATAACTGAAAGATGCGTGCTTATACTTAGACGATATTATAGTAGCGGGTGAAGACATCAGTGAACATACCTACACCACAATGACAATTGATCCCGTGAGTAATAAAGGTCACTGAAAATAAATAACATTTATTTAGAGATTAGATAATTTTTCTTTTCTTGGGGCAAATGCCTTTATTAAAATAAAACACTAATAACTAATTACAATACTGCAGCTACTACAATACATTTGAGCAATCCACTAGCTATTGGTAGCCTATAGATAACTCAAATGCTCTAACCCACGGCTGGCAGCGTGCCCAGAATGCTAGCAGCATTGCCACGCTGAATTGACATTTATTTTTATTTAAATGTGAAATAACTAAGACGTTATTTAGATGTAAAATTATTAATAGACTATTATCGCCCCGCGGTTTCACCCGCGTGTGTTACGGTTTTCCCGCTACTTCAATTGTCACGTGTAGTGCGCGGAAATTCTTTTCGTATATTGCGTCATTGTGTGTAAAAGTAACAAAGATTATTAAAATAATGCGGATGGGAATAAAGTATCTATTAATAACCGGCGTTGCATGTTGTATGTATTGCTTCCGGGCTGTTTGGCCGTGGTCTATGTGAAACTTGTGTTCCAGACGTTTCGTCGATCACTGCGGTCGACATCTCCAGTGGTTCAGGTCCGAGCGGCGACAAGAGCGTAGATCTCCTTCGCGGCGTCTTCTCTGTTACTGAGAAGTATTAGTAAGTGTTCAATAATATTTTTATTTCACAATAAAAATATTGTTTAACACGGGATACGCACCATGATTTATTCAGCAGGTATATTTATTATTCAGGTTTCTTATTCAGCAGCATTATTATTCAGTCTCTCCGTGATCATGGTGCGTGGAACCGCGCCGAAATATCGGGAACTCAATCAAAATCCAAATCATGGTGCGTATCCCGTGTTAAACAATATTTTTATTGAGAAAGCCATGAAAGTTTAAAACAATTTTTATTTCATTATGTACCTAGAAATGTATGTGATTATGTATTGTATATAATTTTTTTAAGCGCCATCTAGTGCGATCTGTTAGATGCAGATATGGTATGGTAGATATGGGATAATACTTATGGGAGCAGGTGCAGGACTAAGGACTGCAATAAACCAATACAGAGAGAGTGTAAACTCAAAGGCTTTCACGTTTCGTCGATCACTGCGGTCGACATCTTCGGTGGTTTGTTGGTCCGAGCGGCGAAAAGAGCGTACAACTCTCCTTCGCGGCGTCTTCTCTGTTACTGAATGAACAAGTTTCACTTAGACCACGGCCAAACAGCCCGGAAGCAATACATACAAAATACAGTTAGAGGTCATAAGTGGTAAACAAATAGTGATAATAATACTAAATTAAAAACATCTCTTTTTTATTTTTTACATTATCACACTCAAACTCACGCAGTAGGATTCCCTGTGTAGCGGGAGGCATGGACACAAACAATTAAATCACAAAAACAACCAAGACATCCATGCTCATCGCATAAATGTTTGCTCCTGCCGGGATTCGAACCCAGGGCCCCGGAGATGCAGAAGTCATGGTCACTGACCACTGAGCTACGGCGACCGTCAACCGTCATCTGACGTGAATATTAATAGTTTTGTTGCAGTATAAATTGTTGTTGCTTCTAGATTTGCTACTGATATATTGTTTATTTATTTATTGTTAATTAACATTCACACAAGGTCTTCATGTCCCAAACTAGGCAGAACCTGTACTATGGTAACCTGATGACTGATATATACAACATTGTGATTTATATATATTATTATATATATTAGATATCTAATATATATAAATCTCGTGTCACAATGTTTGTCCTCAATGGACTCCTAAACCACTTCACCGATTATAATAAAACTCGCACACCATGTGCAGTTCGATCCAACTTGAGAGATAGGATAGTTTAAATCTCAAATTATAGTCGCAATTTTAATTTATTGCTAATTATTTGTCTGTTATTATTTGACAGTCACAAATATCTGTTAACTCCAAATGATTCTAACAGATGTCGATACCTTTCGACTGGGTTGAGTAAGTAATCAATAGATGGCGCTGCTATGGTAAGTTGTCTGTTATTATTTGACAGTCACAATTATCTGTTAACTCCATATGATTCTAACAGATGTCGATACCTTTTGACTGGGTTGAGTAAGTAATCAATAGATGGCGCCACATGGCCACAGCAACGCGTGGCCGGGTCAGCTAGTATATATATATATACTTATATACATATATACACCCAGACACAGGTCAAACCGATATATATCTCTGTAAAATCAGTAGTTTCTTTCAACTAACCGCAAAGGTTGAATAATGTTATCATTTTGATGAAGACGAGATCATCAAAAATAACGAGAAGGCGCTTAGCCTAAGATTCCAGCACAAGAAGAATCATCAGTTACTGAAGCGTTTGCTTATGCAAATTTATTGGTTTATTTGAATTAGTTTGTATTATAATAATTATATTATACCTTGTTGTAGATTCGTAATCCAAACATCTAGAATGAATTTTTAGTATTCAATGATTCATCAAGAAATAAATATTAAAAGAAGAGATCTCTAGGTTTAATAAAATAGAAAAAAAGTTATATTAAAATATGGCGACTTAACATCACTTTCGGCATTTGAAAGAAAAGACTTATTCTTGAAATGGAAATGCCGAAAGTGTTGAACAATACTTTTTTCTCACTTTTCAACTTCAGTTAAAGTAAAATACAGAACATGTATTTGTATAATATATATATAATAACTAATTAAATCACTTATACTATGTAGATACGTCACTTCCTGATACAGACTGCAGCAGTCGGTGAGCTCTTAGTCAGCAGAGTAGTCTTCTCATAAGTAAGTGTTAGTTTAATTTTCACGGTATTAATAACTTTTAGACTACAGAGATACATTTTGACGTAAATGTAATTTAATTAATGAAGATAATGTGAGAATTCGAAAGCATTTTTTATTTGTTTTTGGTAAATACAATTTTGTTCGTATCGTTACCCTACAGTTCCTCATATTATTATATTAGTAGCGCTCGCGGTTAAATCGCCGTGGATTACGGTTTTCCCGATACCTCAATTATCCCACGGGAACTACACTTTTTCTGGGATAAAATCCTATGTATTAATCCAGGTTTTAAACTATCTCCATAACAAATTTAATCGAAATTGGTGTAGCCATTTGAACGTGAAGAAGTAACAAACATGTACACATACACACACATACACACAAACAGTCACATTTATAATATTAGTAGGATTTACTTGACCCCACATAGCCCCCATTTTAAATTTACCTTAGTTCGTACAAAATAGTTTGCCAATCTTTTTTATAAAAGTTTAGCTACTCTCTAATAGGGGGCGGTGGCCACAGAGACCCGCTTCCCGCACTCTCCCGCTTACTGGCTTCACCACAGTCTATATATAAAACGGAATAGGGCATCTCATCTTTACAGTTTCTCTGTTGCAAACACACAATTTGTTCAGTCAATCTCATTAATTTAATGTATTAGTTGTTCAAAAGAAAAACTGTTCTCAAATAGACAACCTGAAATTCTTGTCCAAATATTTGATCAAAGCCCTTAAAAGTAAGGTGAAATGATTTATTAACTCATTGAATAATTTTGAATCTTAATTCCGGCCTAAATAAATGTCGCTCTTCACTAAAACAGACAAAGGTCCACAGCTAAACTTCTCATCTTATGTAGCTTTGCTTAGCTAAGTTATTGGCTTAGAACAAAAGTGTTTACCTAGTACCTACCAGTTTGTGATTTCAATAGCTAAGCTTCACGGAACACAGAACATAGGTGCAAGTTAGAAGCGCCAATTTGAACTTACAACTTTTAGTTAAACGTATACAATAAACAAGTATACATATATATAAGAATATAAAACGTTTATTGCCAAGAAATAAAAATAATAACATATCTTCATAAAATATAGAGATAATATATATGTCAAAAGTGTATACTCAGTATTACGCTGCATAAACTAGACGCTTATAAAGGTCTTGTTTTCGGCATACAATATACCAGCATATCAGTCGGCACTCTCAGCCATGTGCGTCCACTGCTGGACATAGGCCTCCCATATCGGGGGGATTTGCCAATACTCGCTAGGCAGGCGGGTTGGCGAGGATGATTTCCAATCCTCAGAAAGCGATGCTACCCACCTTCTGGTACGTGGTCCCTTAGCCGACTCTTACGGCACCCGCGGGAAGAGATGAGGGAGTACTATTCTAGGCCGGTACCACCACGGCCGATTGTATACATTTGCTTCGAAATAATATAACTAAGCGAGCGATCTAAAACTAACGTTTTGACGAGAAAAATCGCAATAAATAGACGTGCGCGCGCGTAGTTCCTGAAAATAGCTCCAATTGTCCAACAAATGTACAATCTGTTACTGTGTATACTAGAAAAATCATATGTCATTCTGCTAGAAGATCCATGACCTAATCACAAGCTTTGCTTCACAAAACGCATGCACAGCTTAACTAGGATTAATATTTTTATTTTACAAATGGTTCACACTACATATATTATGTTTTACATGATGCATTGCAGAAAGGTAGTAAAATCCGTATGTTCTACGACCCTAAACTTAACAAAGACTTAGTCAATCATATTTATTGACTACAGACTTTGCGAATGCAGTCACTCTTTCGAAATTACAGCTTTGATTGGTTTTCGCTATGTTTTATGCCCTTGATCGCTTGAAAGACGGTCGCCGTGGCGCAGTGGTTAGTGTCAGTGACATAACTTCTGTGTCTCTAGGACTCTGGGTTCGAATCCCGGCAGGGGCAAACATTTGTGCGATGAGTGTAGATGTTTGTTCCGGGTCTTGGATGTGTGTGTGCTGTGATTGTGTGTGTGCCGTGTGTGCCTCCCGCGATACAGGGAATCCAAGTGCCCCCTGCACTGTAATATGAGTGTGATAAAAAAAAGAAAACTTGTTTTTAAGGCTAACTCTTACTATAGCTCTTTTCCAAATTTACTGGGCCATTCCATAATGTTTGTATATTCCGCGTTTATAGCTCCGGGCAGTGCATTTTAAGTTGAAGTAAATTATGGAAGTAATTAAGTAGCTCTATATTCGCGAGCTCATTTTCATTAATGTTTTGTGTAACGTTTAAACAGTTTCCTTTCTTGTCAAAGTGAATAATTTCATGTTTAGCTTGAGTCCAGTACGAGACAAGTTGATGACAATAAGACAATCCTTGTTTCAACTGTCACAATTAACAAATGTCATAACTATTATAAAATGTCATACTATTATTATTATTATTATTATTAACTATAATTAAATTATGGATAACTTATTTATTTAAATTATCTTAAGTGACACATTCACAATTAGCTCATAGTTGAGGAACATTATGTATGGAAATATTTTTTTCCTAGGTAGTTGTGTACTACTAATATAATTATATTAAATTACATAAATATCATTTAATTGTGTTGACTAGAAATTGACTTGTAATAAATATTATCAATAAAGTTATGTCTATGTCTAACTATCGTGTAGGGAAGAATAAAAACAAATAACGAATTATAGCAAATTAGATGCATATTCTAATGCAAACCAATTATTTGCGTTATCGCTAGATAACTAACAGTAAAAACAAATCATCATAAATTGATTGCAAGTGTTGTCTTAGTCACCGTGACATACGACTATAATTATAATATATGAATTTGATAATGATTGTAAATATCTACAAGCTTAATGAGTATATTTTTAGTATATCGTATATCTATATATATAATATAACTATATATATATATATATATATATATATATATAGTTTGCTGCTCAACCCTAATAAGACTAAGAATATTTGATAGTCAACATCAATTATCAAGCCTTAACGCGTCAATTAGCGTGATGCTGATGAGTAAAATTTCACATCGGCTCAAAACACTTGTCCATAAGACAATAAAAAGTGGCAATTACAAAAGTACAACCAATAGTGGCTACTCATCTGATTAATGTAAAATATTATATTGCACTAGCCGTGCCCCGCGGTTTCACCCGCCTGCACTACGGTTTTCCCGCTAACTCAGTTATCCCAGTATATCTTTATCCAGGACAAAAAGTAGTCTATTTCTTTCTCCAAGGTCCCATCTATCTTTATACCAAATTTTACCTAAATAAATCTGCTAAAATAAATAAATAGTGAATAGGTACCTTCTAGGTTTGCGTGCTAAATCTTAGACAACGTCATCACTTAACATCAGGTGAGACAGTTGTCAAACGCAAACTTATAATATGTAAAAAAAAAAAAAACTGAGTTTATTAAGTGATTTTACATGATTTCTTTCTTTACATAAAATATCTAAGATAATGCAACAGGGTATAATTATTGTCTATTGTAAACCTACATTAGTGGAGGAAAGTCAACAAAATTCTTCTCTTATCAAACGAAATCTTTACCCATAGAAACACACACACACACACACAATCAAATACATTATGTCGCCAACGTGAACCAACGTAATGTTGACTAAAACCCATATTATATTTTGTAAAGTCTTCATCGCTCTAGAGGCAGTATCTACGCGAACAGTAACTAATTGCACTTCCTTGATGAATTGTAGAAGGACTGGTGGTTAGAGCATTTAATCCTCTTTGTGCGATTAGTTATTTTTCCTTCAAGACTAAATAACTGCGTAGGTGGTCTACACTACTTTACTACTAAATAACTGCGTAGGTGGTCTACACTACTTCACTATTACATAACTGCGTAGGTGGTCTACACTACTTCACTACTAAATAACTGCGTAAGTGGTCTACACTACTTCACTATTACATAACTGCGTAGGTGGTCTACACTACTTCACTACTAAATAACTGCGTAAGTGGTCTACATTACTTCACTACTAAATAACTGCGTAGGTGGTCTACACTACTTCACTACTAAATAACTGCGTAAGTGGTCTACACTACTTCACTACTAAATAACTGCGTAGGTGGTCTACACTACTTCACTACTAAATAACTGCGTAGGTGGTCTACACTACTTCACTACTAAATAACTGCGTAGGTGGTCTACACTACTTCACTACTAAATAACTGCGTAAGTGGTCTACACTACTTCACTACTAAATAACTGCGTAGGTGGTCTACACTATTTCACTACTAAATAACTGCGTAGGTGGTCTACACTACTTTACTACTAAATAACTGCGTAGGTGGTCTACACTACTTCACTATTACATAACTGCGTAGGTGGTCTACACTACTTCACTACTAAATAACTGCGTAAGTGGTCTACACTACTTCACTACTAAATAACTGCGTAGGTGGTCTACACTACTTCACTACTAAATAACTGCGTAAGTGGTCTACACTACTTCACTACTAAATAACTGCGTAGGTGGTCTACACTACTTCACTACTAAATAACTGCGTAGGTGGTCTACACTACTTCACTACTAAATAACTGCGTAGGTGGTCTACACTACTTCACTACTAAATAACTGCGTAAGTGGTCTACACTACTTCACTACTAAATAACTGCGTAGGTGGTCTACACTACTTCACTACTAAATAACTGCGTAGGTGGTCTACACTACTTCACTACTTAATAACTGCGTAGGTGGTCTACACTACTTCACTACTAAATAACTGCGTAGGTGGTCTACACTACTTCACTACTAATCTAGATTAGACTATTCACCATATAGACCAAATTAAAAAAAGTTTTTGCAGTTAAGATGACTCCATACCGCGTACATGCCCATACAAAAAGGAAAACCCTTTTCCTACCATTGGATATTGTCCGATTTTTGTTATTATCTTTTTCGTACAATTTACATAAATCTACTAGGCTTGTATGCATTATTTTTATGCCTGTTTTTAATATCACTTTAATGTTGCAAGCATTATAACCAATAAATTTTTGCACTGACACTGTGGTTATTTAAAGACCATATTTTTTTTAAAATACGTATAATAAAAAAAAAAAACGTTTGGGCCTAAAATACATCATACTCAAGCAATTGACATCAATAACATTTTTTTTTCCAATTTAATGAGAGAACTTTACTTAATATTTTCGTTCGTAATTATACGTAATATTTCCATCTAATAATTCCCTATAAATCTCACGAGCAGCGACTGTCTCTATCGGTTGCATAGGGGGTTGGGAGGAAATCTGAGACAGCAATACGTTTGCTTAAGGTTCTAGGTATAGAACGCGAAAACAGTGTTTGGTATAGAATCCTCTTAAACCTTTTACAAAGGGATTCCAAGGAATATATTGTCCGCGGCAGCAAAGAGGCTAGAGTTTAAGTCTGCGTTGGTTCTGTTTGCCCCAAGGAAACTACTATTAAAGCTATCAGTAACCGATATCGTGTATCGTTTAAGTATCGATAAATCAATCAATGCCTATGATTGTTTCTTTTATAGCTTGGGTTATAGCCTAGCGGGCTTCATACGCTACGGTCAGCTATTAGACAAAGAGCTCACCACTTACTTTAGATACTTTTGTGACGTGGCTCCAGATTTTTAAGATGTTGCTTATAGCTTCACCCGTATCAATGTAACAGAATCTTAACAATCAAAAACAAATATTATCCTACTATATATAAATGCGAAAGTTTGTGAGTGAGCTTATGTTCATCATCACCATTATCACCACGCAGGTAAAACCGTAGGGTGCAGCTAGTTTGTTATAAAAAAATAATTGGTTGTCTGTAAAGTCGGTTTACGGACGATAGATTTACGTGATAACGTCATAATCATTTATGACGTTGACTTTGACTTTGACTTTGATTATTTTATGTAATACAAAACTCAGGTGGAACGTTACGCGGAACGTTACTATTTTTCATGAGTGTTGCTGGTATTCATCAATTTATAAAACGTTATCACGTCAAAAATCAAAAAACGAATTAAATTTGTTACAGTAATAAGTATGAAAAACTTTATACGTGATTTTTACCGCTTACTAAAGGTCGTAGTAATTTGAAACTGTGCACACTCATTAAGGACCGATGACAATGCAATAATTAAAATAGTTCTTCTCATTATCCTTACCAGGAGAGGGATTATGGGACATTTATATTAATCGATACCCGAAAAGATCAAATATTTAAAAATGCGATATCTTACAACTATTATTTTCTTATTATGATCCAACTTAAACCGCATCATCATGGGTAAGAAAACAAAACGTGTAATATTAAAATCAAACAATACACAAACGAATAAACATAAATCTGCATTTCTGAAATAGTAAACATGCGTGCGCAGGCAAAGCAAAAACAAAGTCAGCGATTTCTATGATGCTAGCTCTTCGTCTAGAATAACGATCACAAGCAAACCAATTATCTAAAACAAGGTATTGTTTCTGTATTTAACAAATAGCTGCAGTGGCAATTGCTATAGAGTAATGCATAATGAGCTCAATGCTTTCCCACAGCTAGTACAGCCATTACTCACATTATTAGCCATAAGCCAAACCACCCGGGTCAATGCAGATAGGCGTAGTGACCATCCGAATGCTCGATTCGAACACTGACTTTAGAACCATGATCCCGGGTTCGAATCCCGGCTGGGGCTAACATTTCTGTGATAATCATAGATGTTTCCTCCCAGGTCATTGGCGTTTATGTATTGTGTGTGTCCATACCTCCTGCGACAAGAAATATTCTAATGCGGCGATATGAGTGTCAGTGCGTTCATTTGAGTCTCAGTGTAATAATCAATATTATCATCATCATCATCATCATACAGCAATAGGACGTCCACTGCTGGACATATGCCTCCCCATATAGGGGGATTCGCCAATACTCGCCACGCTTGGCAGGCGGGTTGGCGAGCGCAGTATGATTTCCTATCCCCAGAAAGCGCTACTACCCACCTTCTGGTACGTGACTACTATTATACTATTACTATAGTACTATTCTAGGCCGGTACCACCACGGCGCTTTATAATCAATAACTATTATAATAAAATGTGAACAAATTAAGCAAAACGTTCATTAAATGGCTGTTACCATAAAAGCCATTTAAAACGTGCATAAATCAGCATGCAATGACAAAAGAGGACCCTCCAGTTGTCTTAAACAGCCTTTAGTTGTTAATAATGTTCCGCCTAACAAAGAACATAGTCGGTGGGCGGCCTAAGCAACCTCAACTTTAACTTAACTTAGAATAAGCTTACTGAGTAAGGCCTTTGCTTAGCCAACTTTGTGTGTTCTTGTTAGTTGATAACTTAGATTGTGCTTAAACTTTACACGTTTTCAACTTACTGTACAGTCAGTGACAATAGATATTTGGTAATTAAAAATGAAAAGTTATGTTGTTGTTTTTCCATTTATAGGTACACATCCTGAGGTTATATGATGCACCGCCACGAGATAATGTCGTGTCGAGACGAGAAAATTTGTCGTTTCGACCATTTGTCGATAGCCCTAGCATTCTCTACACTGTCGAGAAGATATTCGTCGTAGACTTCAGTCATCTCGCGTAGAGAAACCAGTGTCGCCCGGTGATTACTCAATCAATTTTTTAATTCTAGTAACATTATTTTAGTTCATTCAATTTTGCCTGTAGAATTTTCTATAAACACGACAATAAAAATATTATTTAACAAACTTGCCACGTTATATGACTAGGTATTTGCGATCGCATCGTTTTAGTAATACAGCACCTCTGGTCAATTTAATCGTTAGCAGAAAGCTTTTATAAAATCATAAGCAAATAAATGAACGCGTATTAGGCAGGCTCAATTACAGCACTGTATGTCTCTTTACAATGTTGTATCTAATATTAAAATATATTTTATTAACTACATTTAGTGAGAATTAAATAAAGTGATTAATTAATTTAACTAAAAATATCCCCGTAATAGTAAATAAATCAAATAGTGGTATTTTCATTATATTGTATTTGGATTGCTTATTGATGCATAAATGTGAATCATCCGGCTTTATTCTTACTGTACAAATACAATCTTACTAGACACTTTTTGTGAGTTTTATTAAATAGCAGAATCATTTCTCATTTTTTGAAGTAATTACATGTGTTATAATTATCTAAATTATATCTTAGTTATTTATATAATTTTCGACTAACTACGTTCATTCTTATAAAGTTGTAAGATTTAAAGTAGATTGTATTGATTTCGTGTGATCGGTCGAGACTTCGACGGCTTGCTTGTGATTTGTTCAAGAGGACTTGACCAATCACAAGCAAGAGTATAACAGTGGGGGTAAGCGAACAGGCAACGCATTTTGGAAGTATGCCGCCATTCGTTTTCCGACTTTTGTCTGAGTAACTTGTATCGTGCCGCTGTAGGCTTTGTTAAGTAAGATTGTACCTCTAAATATATATAGCAATAGCAACTAAAGCAATAAAGCTGATTTTCAAGTTCACAAAGAGTGTTTTTGATTCAAAGTCCTTGCTTCTGAGTGTTAAACCAGTACGGTTAATACATGTAACTTATTTTGAAGCGATGATAGCTCAGCGATGGGAGTGTCACCTGTCAAACTGTCGAATGCTGGGTCGATCTTCATCAATGGCTTGGGCTCCCAGTGAAGGTAACACAAAATCTGGCTTTACCTGCGGATTGATTTTTCCGTTTCTATCCTCAGGAGTCATATTAAACTTTTTTATTTATTCCAATGCAATGTAACCGTAATCAGCCCTATACGTTCCCACTGCTGGTACATGGGCCTTCCTAGGGAGAAGTGTTGGCAATAATCCACCACGCTGGCCAATGCGGGTTGGCACATAGGCTATAGAGCCCAGCCCCAGGCCAGGTCACCCAAAATAGGTCTCTAAAATAGCCTAATAACGACCCTGAGAAAAAAATTGGGACCGATGACGTAACGTTCTCTCCGAAGCACGGAAACGCTCTGTCGAATCTGAAAGCGTTCACCCATCTAGGGTGTGACTCATTTTTTTATTTTTTTTTACTTATTGTAGGCTTGTGTTTGACAACTCTCTCGCCTGATGTTAAGTGACGACGTTGTCTAGCTAGGATGTAACAAGCAAGCCTAGCAGTATGTCGGTTAGGATCACTTACGTGAACTCCGCGCGGGCGCTTCCAGCGCAACGTTAGTCTATAAGCATTACAATCTAGTTGCGCCATGCAGGTTCACCCGCGTGGACCAAGGTATTCCCGCTTCCTCAATCACCCCACGGAAACTATACTTTTCCGCTATAAGAAGTAGCCTATGTGTTATTCCAGATTATAAACTATCTTCATTCCAAATTTCATGCAAATTCGTTTAACCATTACAGCGTCAAGGACTAAAAAACATACAAAGGACAAACTTTCACCTTTATAATATTAGCGTGAAAACGATTTTAAAATATTTAATATCATTATTTAATTTTAAAAAATATACTATAAAGATCTAGCGTTTGACCACTATCTCACTTGATGTTCAGTGACGATGTGGGCAAATATGTTATCACGATAGACCTAAAATGCTCCTTAATAACTAGAAAACGTGCAATCCATTAAAAGATTATATTGATAGTAACCTACCCAACAATTATGTGGCTATTATCTATAATTACATATTTCTACTTTCCCAGCAGCGCTACTTGAACCGTGGCAATCCTGGGAAGGTTAAGGAATGACCGATTCATGGTTACATGATTAAAAAGCGAATGAGGATTGTTTTATAATTATTGTGTAACTTTGCATCTGTCACGAAACAACCGGCTTTATTTTCATTAGGCTCATGTTAAACAAACTTTAACGTTCTGTTTTTTTCAACCACAGGGTAATACAGATCACAATATTCGTCTGTATTACAAGTGGGTTAAGTTCATTTTCGGCGTGAGTGCTTGGATTGACACCTGAGCAAGCGAAGGTTAAACA